>CM053785.1:702946767-704246767 GCA_028749045.1 Cupressus sempervirens | reverse complement strand
GGATTCAAAGAATCTATAGTTTTTGGAATCAACACCATCAACTCTCCTTCACTATTTCTTTGGGATGAATGGAACTAGCATAACAAAATTCTACATTCTTTCATTCTCATCCTCCTCCTCTCATACAAAATAAACTTGGATAAGATAACTTACTAGACTTTTGGATTCATGTCCCTTCTCTCTTCTTTTCATACTCTTATAGCTATGCTAGTGGGATAAATCATTGACTATTTTCTTATCTTTTATTTTTTCTCTTTCTTTTCTCCAGTGACCAGTTGAGCTTTTTCTATAGCTTTTTCAACACAATGCTTGAGATTGAGACATTTTCTTGAGTGAGGTCTCTTCAACTAGTTGACTTGGAATCTTAGTAAGCTTTAGGATTTTTTTTTTCTTTTATGTATCCTTGCAAATGAATGTAATAGTTAATATTCTTGGTTTGGGAGCTTTTGTCCTTCAGCTTGGTGATATTTAATCTCCTTGTAGTTTTCCCAAAATCTTTACCTCTTTCTCTTTTTTTCTTATACTTTATTGTGTGAATGAGGTGGACATATGCTTCCAATAAAGTGGGGACTACATGTATCACTTGAAAAAGTAAGAACACTTATTTGGTATTAACTTTAGCCCTATTTTAATATACATTATGGGTTCCTACATTGATTTCACACTCTCCTAACACTCATTGGACCTTCAAATTATTATTTAAGTCCTATATTGATTCATTTTCTCTAAAAAATCAAGGTTACCCTTATCTATAAGTGTGCTTCTCTATTTCAACTTCAATCAAATAATTCCTTTCATTTATTGGACCTTATCTTACCATTTATGACATGTATTTTCTCTCTAAACCCAAAAATAAGTTGTTAGATCAAATTTCACATGCTCTAAATATCTTGGACCCACAATCAAAACTTGGGTTGGAATTGGTGGGTATAAGATGACTTTCGTGATATTTACTTGGGTACAATATTTTTGTTGGTGATATGTGTATTTATAAGTGATTATATTTATTGAATTGTTGTAGGGTCTCGTCATGCCTGACCATCCATGAGCACTTGAGGTGAACTTATAGAGTGAATATTTGTTGGTGGTAAGAAAATAATTGATTTTGTGTGTACATATATTTGATTTCAATGTATAATAAATATTTATTCATATCTACTTTCTTTGTATCAGTTGGAGCTGGAGAAGAGCCTCAACAAGAGGTTGAGTGAGCGTGTTAGGAGGTCCTCCTCATCTCTACCGTCTCCCTCCACACGATGACAAAGGATGTCGATAGACTTATTTCCTTCCCCTTGTGGGAAGGAAAAGATGTAGTTGATCTAGACATGTATATATATAGGCATCAGTGGACATATCCGATACACATTTGATGTATATAACATTCTATATTTGATGTATGACATTATTTGACTTATGACATTATTGGTTAATATATGATATGTTTGTTCATAAATGACATATGATATGATATGTTTGTTCATGTTTGTTCATGTATGACATTAAATTAGATATTTGCATGTATGAAATAAAATTCAATACCTAATCTATTAAAAACTTTGATAGAATATTGATTAACAATAAACTTTATCATTGTTTAAGCATAAGTTAATCATTTGCAATATGTCATTGTCATATGATTTATGATCTTCTTCATGTTTAAAGTTTTCCTTCTCTATCATTTGTTTATCAAGTTTAATTCAATACTTGATTAGTTTGAATTTTTGATACAATATTGATTGGCAATAGACTTTATCAGGCAATATTCGTGGACCTCCTAGCAATTGGTCACCTAAATGAGAACCTTGAGATTTATTAGGAACTCCATTAAAGATATCAATAGTTTGAAATTACTCTATCCAACAAAATAGTGGTCTTCAAATATTAGAGAGATAGACTTAATATTTACCAAGTGGCCATCCAATGCCAAGTGTTGTGGATGTATCTCCATTCAAAGTTCAATCACATGTTAAATAATATACATTTTAGGAGTAAGAATAAGTTATCTAACCTTATTAACATTCTTTTTTATGAGTTCCAAGTAAGGCATCAAGAGTGCTTGAAATTCAAGACTTTGTCTTCTCATCTTGTCCATGTCTTTACTTAAATCAACCTGGATTAACTAAGGTACCTCAGTTAACTTAGAAACACTATTCTTTAAATCCTCATCAATATTTTTCAACTTTCTTTAAAATATATTGTGTCAAATGTAGTACATCACACAACTATTGGAGTAGGTGGATTATCTCCTTAAGAATATTTTCTACCTCGGTTGTAATACCACCAAATTCAACTTGTTGAGCAGTAATGGACTCATTTAGTTTCTCCATAATCTTCTTCTCTATTCTTTTCTCTTATAATTGTATCAAATTTTCATTAACATCAACATTAGGTGCATTTACCTATTTTACAAGTAAACTTAATTGATCAATCATTGGAGGTTTGTCATTGGCTAGTGCACCTAGAACAATTTGTAATAAGATGTCCTTTATATCTTATAATACTTGTTTGTACTTCACTTCTAACATTTCTCTTTTGCATCTTTCCCCTTCACAATTCTCCATAATTTATCATAGCATCAAAATCCAATTTTGTATGATCATAGATTGAAAGTATGATAGCTTCATCTAATATTACCTTATCTCTTCTACTCTTTTTCATCTTTTTCTTGTCTTGTAATGTGATTGATCTTGTACTTGGTGATATAATTGGTTGCACTAAAGCCATCTCCTCCTTAGATTTCTTATTTTTCTCATCAATTAAAGGTTTGTCTTTCTTTAACCACTTTTTGTTGTTCAAATATTAGGCTATTTAGCTAGTGTCCCTATAACAACATTTGAAACAACAATTTTGTTTAGTTTTGGCTATGCGTATACAACAGTTTTCATTATTATTTAAGGGAATAGTGATAGTTACTAATCCATGTAACCCCAATAATGTTTCCTTTTATTCATTATAGTCCTATAATAGTTGATAATTTCTATAAGGATTTAACTTATTCTGACTTGGTTGTGCATAAGGTGCCTATTAGTAAGTCATATTTTTCGAATAAGGACTCTAAGAAGAATTTTGATCCTTTGCAAAGCTATTCTCCATAAAAAACTCCCATGCTTGATTTAATTCAAGTGTCTACTTGTAAGAGACAACAAAGAAAACCTAATGCTTAAAAGATTAAGGAGAAAATTGCCCTTGTTATTCAAGCTACTCTGGATAAAAATTTGATAGATAGCAAAAGGAAAAGGAGAGAAAAAGGCACTCCTTAGAAGAATGAGGGACCTTTTGTGAAATGTCAGACAAAAGATCTTCTCTCTAATCTAACTTGATGTGGGTGGTGCTGATGTAATTTTTCTTCAAAAAAAAAAATCGTCTCAATAATCATATTCTTCTATTATTGCAAAGTTGACTAAGTGGAACTTATTTCATGTTTATGTTGCACGTGCTTGAGGTGGTTCATGTATTCTTTGGAACCATAAATCTTGCACTGCTATATATTCAGTCTTCTCCTAACTAGTGGCAAGTAGTTGTTACTAATTTTGGTATGTCATTCACAGTGCTCAATATATATGGCCCTACTTCTACATGTGATGATAAGGCAGAACTTTTGGATTACTATTCTTAGGCTATTTCAAGCATTGAAGATGATAAATTTATTGTGCCTAGGGATTTCAATGGCATTCTATCTTGGGATGAGAAAATTGAAGGTATATTCCCACTTTGATTGTTTCTAATGGAAGGGGGTTTATTTTTGGAAGAGAAACTACAGATGGTGCATTAGTTTTTCATGAAGTATTGCGTTCCATTAAAAAAAACTCCCTTCCCTCATGTGTCATTAACCTGACTATAATGAAAGCTTATGATAGGATTTAAAGGGATTTCTTACACAAGGTTATGATAAAATTTGGTTTTGTTAAGAAATGATCTAAACGGAATATGTCTTTTTTAGAGGGTGCAAGATTTTTTGTAATTGTCAATGGTTCAATTGGTGATCATTTTCATGAAACAAAAGACATTTGACAAGTCATTAGAGAGATGGACTTAATAGTGGTCTACAAATATTTGTTTTATAGGCTAAGGATAGGGTTTACTCAGCCACCTGGAGCTAACGGAGCAGACAGTTTGATCTCATGATGAAAGATGAGAGAGATTTGGTAGTTGGCAACTTTGTACTAGCCAAAATTGCAAGTTTCAGCATCACCTGAGATGGCATTGTAAAATGAAAATAGAATGTGATCTCCAAAAAGAGATAGAGGTTATTGTAGGTCTCTACAACATGGTACTTTAGGAACTAGAATAACATCCATACCTCACATGAGCTCCAAGATATGCCCCGTCAAAGATCATAGCCCTGTGGGATTAAGTGACCCTTGGGGACATTTTGATTTGGCATGCTCGAGAATGTTCGAGTGCTGAAGAGGACATGATGATATTGAGGATAGGGTTTATCCATCCAATTGGAGCTAATAGAGTAGACAGTTTGATCCCACGATGAAAGGTGAGAGAGATTTGGCAATTGGCAACTTTGTAGTAACCAACACTGTAAGTTTTAGCATCACTCGAGATGGCATTGTAAAATGAAAATGGAATGTGATCTCTAAAAAGTGAGAGAGGTTATTTTAGGTCTTTGAAACATGGTCCTATAGGAACTAGAATTACATCCCTACCTTACACGAGCTCCAAGATATGCCCCATCAAAGATCGCAGCCCTGTGGAATTTAGTGACCCTTGGGGACATTCTAGTTTGGCATGCCTGAGAATTTTTGAGCACTGAAGGGGACATGATGAGGTTGAGGATAGGGTTTACCTATCCACCTAGAGCTAACAGAGAAAATAGTTTGATCTCACGATGAAAGGTGAGAGAGATTTGGCAGTTGACAACTTTTTACTAGCCAACACTGCAAGTTTCAGCATCGCCTGAGATGGCATTGTAAAATAAAAATAGAATGTGATCTCCAAAAAGAAAGAGAGGTTATTGTAGGTCCCTACAATATGGTCTTGTAGGAACTAGAATCACATCCATACCTCACACAAGCTCTAAGATATGCCCATCAAAGATCGCAACCATGTGGGATTTAGTGACCCTTGGGGACATTCCAGTTTGGCGTGCCCAAGTATGTTTGAGCGCTGAAGGGGACATGAAAAGGTTGAGGATAGGGTTTACTCGGCCACCCAGAGCTAATAGAGTAGATAGTTTGATCCCACGATGAAAGGTGAGAGAGATTTGGCAGTTGGCAATTTTGTACTAGCCAACATTGCAAGTTTCAACATCACCTGAGATGGCATTGTAAAATAAAAATGAAATGTGATCTCCAAAAAGTGAGAGAGGTTATTGTAGGTCTCTGCAACATGGTCTTTTAGAAACTAGATTCGTATCCATACCTCACACGAGCTCCGAGATATGCCCTATAAAAAATTAAATCCCTGTGGGATTTAGTGAGCCTTGGGGACATTCCAATTTTCCATGCTCGAGAATGTTTGAGTGATGAAGGGACATGATGAGGTTGAGTATAGGGTTTACCCAACCACTTGGAGCTAACATAGTAGACAGTTCAATCCCATGAAAAAAGGTGAGAGAGGTTTGGTAGTTGGCAATTTTGTACTAGCCAACACTGCAAGTTTTAGCATCACCTGAGATGGCATTGAAAATGAAAATGGAATGTGATCTCTAAAAAGTGAGAGAGGTTATTTTAGGTCTTAACAACACTATCCTGTAGAAACTAGAATCACATCCATACCTCACACAAGGTCTGAGATATGCCCCATCAAAGATCTCAACCCTGTGGGATTTAGTGACCCTTGGGTACATTCTGGTTCGGCATGCCCGAGAATGTTCGAGCACTGAAGGGGACATGAAGATGTTGAGGATAGGGTTTACTCAGCCACCTAGAGCTAAAAAAGTAGATAATTTGATCCCACAACCATTTTTCCACTAAGTTGTAAATTTGAGCAACTTTTACAACTTTCAACAATGCAACTTTGCACAAAAAGTGCAATTTTTACATTTTTCACTTCATTCCAATTCTATGACTTAGAAAATGTTCGGAAATAATAAAACCTCAAAGGAATATAGGAATATAGATAGTTTTATGGTTATTTCCTAAAAGTTGCTAAATTGTTGCAAAAGTTGCTAATGCAACTTTGCAATTTTTGCATTGACAACATTTGGGTGAATTATGCATTTTGGCTTGGAGGGTATGGAAACTGAAATGTGTTTATGGGAACATTCTGGATAGGGTAGAACAAACCTATTAAATTTTGTAAACATTTTAGAGTTGACTGTTTGTAGGATTTTCCCATCAGGACCTAGAAGGGTCACTTAGCACGATGTTACAAATTTGCTCATTTTGGGTTGTTACTTGGGTCCATCACCCTATCCTCTACATCAAGATTGATCCTAGGTTAGGGGTGGATAGAAAAGATCTATAAAGGTATTAAATAATGTAATAAGGCTATCAAAGCCTCTAAAAGATGTAAAAGGCGCTAAAAGTGCAATATTTTGTAAAATTGCCAACATTGCAATATAAGCCAAAATGGGCTTTATCAAGTCATGTAAAGGGTCCAAAGGGAGGTCTCATTTGGTTTTGAGAATCTAAATGAGTTTAAAACCTGATTCCCACATGTGGGAGACAAGTTTGGGTAGTCAAAATTGACTGCTCCAAAGGTGGATTTAGTGTTTTCTCTAAACAAGAGTTTCATTTTACATTGGAAGTCGTCTAATATAACCAAAGTGAAGGTGTTTGAACCATTTTGGGATTCTAGAGATGTTGCAAAGTAATTTTTCTATAAAGCCCTAGGGTAAAGGGGCTAGAAAGGAGGGTTTTGTAAAAACCATTGTAAAGTTGATCATGAGACCCAAAAAAAAAAAGAATCCTTGCATTTGAGTCATCTCTTAACACTATTTTGGGTCATTAGAGTTCCAAAAGTCAAGGGATTGTGAGTTGCTTTGTAAATGGCCTTAAGCTAGGCCTAGTTGGCAGACTGAAATAGCTATTTTTGAGTCTTTATAATAGTTGGTATGTACTAGGTGCATGGTGCATGGTAATCTAGCCTTCTGGTGTTGTCAGTTTTGATTATTCTAGAAAATCAGTTTCAGTTTGGTATTGGAAATAGTTTGGAGTTGGAGGACAAATGATCTTGAACAAGGTTCTAGCCTCAACTACTAGAACTCGCTCCAGGCTTTCTCCTAGCCTCTTAGGGTATTTCTCCTATACCCTATTCCAAGGGAATCTTCTCTCTATTCCCTTATTACACTAATCCTCACCAATCAACTGAAAACTCTATTTCACCATGGGGTCTCCCTAGTTCTCTCATTGCACCAATCTTCACAACTATCTTCCAAGAGTGCATTCTTGGCTATATTCTATGTTCCTTTCAAACACTCATTTGCTGACTTCATTGCCTAGCCAGGTATGCAAACTCGCCTACGGCCTCTTGGGAAAAAAAAAACAAACCTCTATAAAACAAGATCAAAATATATATTTACATTTTTTATACAGTCTATTACTTGATTTCAAAAGGCCATCATGGTTCCACCATTGGAATTCAAGTTATAAAGGTTTCTTTGTTGATTGCTTTGTACAGACCAGCGAACTGGCAGCTTTAAAAAGATTTTTCAAACTAGTAAAGAAACTGATCAAAAAAACTCCTAATCTTTACCAAATAATCTACATTCCATACACTATCAAACCACATGAAAACATCAACCCTATCAATCCATTAAAGGTGCGGATGAAGGGTGAAATCAGAAAATTGTCATCAAAATGCTTAGTTTGCTCTTCATTCCAATGCCAAAATTCATACAAAAGAATGTGCCAACCCTCAAATTGACTTGGATTGGTCTTAAATACCTCTTATCCATGTGAATAAACTCTTATCCATGTGAATCAATAGATCTCATAGGTTTCCAACTGATTCTTGAAGCCCTTATAAAGATTTATTACTTTTTTGTTAATGTTGTCAAGCAACTTTGCAAACTTGCAAAGTTGCCAAGTGCAACTTTTGCACTATTGTGCATTTAATGGCTCCATGACCTCAAACATGGTTAAATGAACCTATTTCCATGTAATTACAACTTTAACATTTTTTTCATCTTTCCCATCCTCCTGGGGTCTTGGTCAATGTTTGACCATTCTAGGCTCTAACAAGCAATTTAAGCAATTTTGCCAACATAGAAGCAACTTGGGAACTCAAACACAACAAAAACCTATTTACAAAAACAACTCACACACTTGGGGCTTTATCACATAGCCCTTATTCATGTGGTCTGAACAAGACCACTACAAGCCAAAAATGATTTAGGAAATTTGGCATATTTCTTAGGTGCTCCTGCACCAACAAAGCTCAAAGCCAATGGGTAGAAGTCAATAGTAGGAAGAAGAAGTTCTCAACTACTAGCCCCTTTTTAACATGGTTAGTAAGAGAAAGTACAAACCTAATGTGAAAGGTAAGAATTATTGTTTGGGTAGGAAGAATAATAAAGAAATAAGAGAATTGGCAAGTAAAGTTGATATAGTAAATGGGAGACAATTCACCATCTAGGAGAGTTGTAACAAAAGTTATAATGGAATATCATATCATAGAATATTAGAGGATTGAATGCTCCTCATAAGAAGGATATTTTGCAAAATGTGGTTTGGTAGCATAAATAGGATGTGATTTTGGTGCAAGAAACTAAGATGACTAAAGATAAAGGGGAAATGCTTTCTTTCTTCAAAATGAAAATTTTTGGTTTGTAGGTGATATTTTCCTTTATAATATGTCATGTAAGGTGAAGTAACCTTTGTTTGAATTTGGAAGTGGTTGGAGAAGGCACATTGAGAAAGCCCTAGTTTTGAGGGTATAAGACTGAGGGTTTGGTAGTTAGCCTATTGAATGTCCATGGCTAGGTAGATGGGTGTGAAAATATGTTGTTTTAGATCATGATATAATATTACCATAGCCCGTATAGGGCCTTGGGTTGGAAATATTGAGAGTTTCTTCGTAAGTGAACGGTAATTAGGCCTATTTTGTTGAATCCATAGTGTTGGATCAAATAGTTGGTCCAAAGGAACTACAAATGAGATTTCTATATGTTGTCATACTCCAATATTAGTATTTGAAATATAATTTATTTCTATGGGGTTTGGGAGAAATTGGTTAAAATAAGGAATTACTTGATTCATGGCAATACTAAGATCAAGCCTAGATAATGTCCAAGTAAGGGGTTTTGAATAAACCTATTAAAGATATGCATTTAGACTATTGGAACAACCTAATTGAGATATTTGAAGACCTTAGAAAGAATTGGGACAAGCCAATAAATTTGGTAATCCAATTTGAACATTTGGAGGGACCCTTATGGAGAAGGGTAGGTATTTAGTTTAATGGTTTGAATCTATTCTTGAAACAAGTCATTTTCTGAATGTTTATTACTTCTTGGGGATCTAGTTTGACTCCTCAAATCATTGGTATCAAATCCAGTAGATCTATTAAGGGGTGCAAAATTAGTTACTTGTGTTGTAGATTGTTATATTAAGAAGATGCCTCCAAAAAAAATATAGAAGGAGATACAAGAGCTGATGTAAGCTACTAAAATAATGGATAGAGAGTTGAGGAAACAAAGAGACTAAGATGCAATAAGGTAAAGAGAACTAAGACAACTAAGTAAGTAAAATGGAACCATCTTGGAAATCTTGGAAGCTTTGGAAAGGATTCCTACGAGGGATGTGCATGAAGAACAAGAAAGTGATGCTTAAGAACTTGAGAATCCTCATGGAGAGGATGGAGGGTGTTGGAAATAGAGATGGAGTAACTGAGAGGGGAGGGGTGAATCAGTTACCACAAAAATTATTTCTACAGATCCTTAGATGTCTTAAAATACAGCTGCTGCTGACACTTGGTAACCACACAAATAAATGCTGAAACTTGATAGATGTTCTGTTAACTTTATTAAGCATTTAAAGTGATTAACATGCATGCATAAAGAAATAACATGAACACAAGAGACACTAGATTTAACATGGAAACTCAATTTGGGAAAAACCACCAAGTAACTAGTTACCAATTTTCACTCTTCTGAAGTGAACCCTGTTAGGAGCCAACCCTGTTAAAGGTTACAAAACAAACTGTTAGGTGTGACCCTATTAGAGGATTTGATCACCTTGTTAGAGGTGGCCTCGTAAGAGGTCTTTAAAACAATTCAACTAAATTGTCACCTTGTTAAAGGATTTACAAAATGGCTGTCAAACCAACTCTGTTAATATATTTTGAATCACTGTTACAATGATTAGAAAGCAACAATGAAGTGATCTGAGATATATACAACTTATCTTTGCTAAATACAGATCTCTATTCTGCTTCATTAAATCCTCACTGATCGAATGCAACTTTGCAACTTCATAGGGATGAAAAATTCTTCTTCAAAATTCACTCATGTATTTGCTCGCACCTTTTTCTTTTTTTTTTGCATCCATTCACTTCCTTTCTTTTGAATTCACAACTTCACTTTTCATATATACCTTACAGATTGTCAAGTTGGCTCAATCAACTGAAAAACATAAATTAGTCGACTGCATTAAACTTAATTCTTTAGAACAATAAAATTCTTCACTGCCCGACCCAGCTTAGTGACCATTGCTCAGAATGTTTCCCCTGTGTTAACCAAATGGAGCTTGGTAAACACTGCAAACCTTGCAACTTCCTTTGGAGACCAAGTTAACTCGATAAATACTGACCTTCCTTTGTTTATCAAGTGAGCTCGGTAAAAGCTTATTTTTTCTTCTGTTACCGAGTGAGCTCGGTAAAATCTAACTTTCCTTTGCTTACCGAGTGAGCTCGGTAAAAGCTAACTTGCCTTTGCTTATCGAGTGAGCTTGGTAAAAGTTAACTTACCTTTGTAATGTTCAATAATGCTCGGTAGTCACTATAAATTGCTTTGCTAACCATCTGAGCTCGATAGACTCTATCTGATGACTAATATGACATTTGTGTAACATCAAAGACAATACACAATTAACAGTTGTATCCAACAATCTCCCTCTTTGGCATTGATGGAAACACAACATGTCATAGCAGAAATGAAATTTGAAAACAAGTCTTTTACTTATATGGCAACACAACATGTCAATATAAAAGTTCTCCCTCTAAGATAGAAAACTCTTCCTCTTATAGTAATCTCCTTCTGTTTTGAACAAATTTCAGAGAGATATGACAGTAATAAACTCTCCCTCTTTGACAAAACATGCCAAAGACAATTCAAACTCAAATGAATTTTAGTGTACCTTTAGTACTGATTCATATGCAATGTTTCCTGGTTATGTTGCATCAACTGATAGATCTTCAATCTGGTATGAGTTGATGTATCACTAGAACTTTATTTTAGTGAACTTCGGATAGGGGAGTGACCCCTAAATTACCTCTTAGATACAAGAATGCATCCTTAGGTAATGGTTTTGTGAATATGTTAGCAATTTAGTCCTTTGTATGAATATATTCCAATCTAATCTTCTTATCTTGCACCAATTATCTAAGAAAATGATATTTTATTGTAATGTGCTTGGTTTTGGAATGCATCACTAGATTCTTAGATATGTTGATTGCACTTGTATTATCACAGAACATAACAATAGGTTCTTTGATTTCCATCTGCATGCCTTCCAACAATTGTTTAAACCAAACAATGTTAGAGCAGTTTACTACTGCAGAAACATACTCTGCCTTTGCTATTGATTGAGATGTACAATTCTGCTTTTTACTTGTCCAAGAAACCAACCTTTTTCCAAGAAAGAATGCACCCCCACTTGTACTTTTTCTATCATCAAGGTTTCCTGCCCAACCAGCATCAGTAAATACTTTCAAATCCAAATTTCCTCCAAACTTATACCATAAACCATACTCTTCAATTTCTTTTAAATATCTCATTATTCTTTTGATTGCCGTCAAGTGGTTTTCTCTTGGTTTTGCTGAAAATCTTTCTACAATACCAACTGCAAGAGCAATATCTGGCATTTTATGAACTACATATTGCAATTTTCCAATCATAGATCTATACAATGTTTGATCTACTTCCTTTGATTCATCTTCTGTGGTAAGTTTTAATTTGGTACACATAGGAGTCCCAACTGGTTTACAATCATCCATTCCAAACTTTTTCAATATCTCTTTGATGTACTTTGATTGAGTAATGTAGATACCATTTTTATTCTGTTGAATTTGAAGACCAACAAAGAATTTGATCTCACCAAACATAGACATTTCAAAGTCCTTGTTCATTTGTTCTGAGAATTCTTTGCACAGATCATCATTCCTTGTGAAAATAGTATCATCTACAAATATTTCTGCCAAGACAATCTTATTATCTAATCCTTCCTTAATATACAAGCTACTGTTATCATTAGTTCTTGGAAAACCAATTTGAATAAGATAGTTATGCAATCTTTCATACCATGCTCTAGGGGCTTGTTTCAGACCGTACAATGCCTTGTGTAATTTGCAAACCATGTTCTTTTTATTTGGATTAACAAAACCTTTAGGTTGTTCAATGTAAACCTCTTCATCTAGTATACCATTGAGGAATGTTGATTTGACATCCATCTAATAAACTTTGAAACCCTTGTGAGTAGCATATGCTAGTAAGATTCTGACTCCTTCCAATCTTGCAACAGGAGCAAAAGTTTCTCCATAGTCTATTCCTTCTTCTTGAGCATATCCTTTGCATACTAGTCTAGCTTTGTTTCTTGATATCTTACCATCTTCATGTAACTTTTTTCTAAATACCCACTTAGTTCCAATTACATTTTTGTCTTTAGGTCTGGGTACAAGAGTCCATGTCTTATTTTTCTCTATTTTCTCTATTTCTTCATTCATAGCCTCAATCCAACTATCATTTTCCAATGCATCTTTGACATTTCTAGGTTCAAAATCAGCAAGTAAACAAGTACCTTTCAACTTATTTCTTGTCATGGTTCCTTCAGATTTATCTCCAATGATCTAATCTGCTAAATGATGTCTTCTGACATACTTGGCTAATATAGGTTCCTTGCCTTTTGAATGGATTTCATTATTCTCTTTTTTCATTTCAACTTTAGGCTCTTTTTGTTCTGGCTCGGTAGATATTTGCTCGGTAAATACTTTCTCGATAGATACTAAGTTTAACTCAATTTACTATGGCTCAGTTTGAACTTCCCGTAACTTGGTTACAGATGACTCAGTAGTAGAAGTTTCTTGATTCTCTGATGTAACTGGTACTATATTAGGTTCACTAAAGACAAACCTTTTATAATCTTTTGGTTCCCTTTTTCTTTCTTCTTCAGTCCTTTCGGCAAACTCATCAACTTTCACATGTGCACTTTCTATGACTTTGTGAGTAGACAAGTTTAAACATCTATATGCCTTACTTGTGCATGAGTATCCAAGGAATATAGCTTCATCACCTCTTACATCAAATTTTCCTGTTCTAGATTCTTTCAAAATGTAACATTTACTTCCAAATACTTTAAGATAACTTGCATTAGGTTTATAGCCATACCATAACTCATAAGGGGTTTTGAATGAGTCTTTCTTCAGCTGTACTCGATTCAAGGCATAGACTGTAGTGTCGATTGCTTCCTTCCAGTATTTAATAGCAATTCTCTTTTCAATCATTAATGTTTTTGCACAATTCATGATGGATCTATTTCTTCTTTTAGCTATTCCATTCTGTTGGGGTGTTTTAAGTGCTGATACCTGTCTTTTGATTCCTCTTTCAATGCAAAAGTTATTGAATTCTTGCGAAATGAATTCTCCACCTCTGTCTAATCTCAAGCATTTTAATCTTTTTCTTGTTTCCTTTTCTACTCTGGCCAAATACCATTTGAACTTTTCAAATGCTTCTAATTTATTTCTTAGATACACGAGTGTCATCATTCTTGAGTAATCATCAACAAAAAGAATGAAGAAATTTTCTCTAGTATAGCTTTCAATTCCAATAGGTCCACATAAATCAGTATGCACAATTTCTAATATGTCTTCAGACTGATAGTTTTTACTTTTAAAACTAGTCTTTCCCATCTGTCTAATTTGACAATTTTTGCATAGACCAACCTCAGGTTTCTTTATGTTGGCAATGCCTTTTACTTTTATCAACTTGCTTATCTTTACTAGATTATCAAAGTTTACATGACACAACCTTTTATTGCATAACCAACTTTCTTCAACTTGAGCAACGAAACATGAACATTCACCTAGTTCAAGATAGAACAAGTTACCTTTAGTTTGAGTTCCTGATCCAATCAGCTTTTCTTTCCCATCCAGCATTCTTGTTTTAGCATGCATGAATTCTACTTTGATTCCATTATTGAGTAGTTATGCCACACTTAATAGATTATGCTTTAGTCCTTCTACCCAATAGGCATTATCACATATAAGTTCTTTGGTTAGAGGGATTCTTCATCTTTCTTTTATACAACAAGGTTCATTGTTACCAAATCTTACACTGCCACCATCATAGTCTTCAAAGTATTCAAACTTAGTTTTGTCACCAATCATGTGATGAGAGCAACCACTATCTATGATCCATGTATCATTTTTTCTCATATGAGAAATGAGTGCCATTTCTTCATCACTATCAGATTCATCTTTCATAGCAATATAGACAATCTCATCTTCTTCTTCATCATTAGAGTCATTAGAATCTTTAGCCATAAAACATGTTTTCTTACCTTTGTCCTTGAATGATTTGAAATCTTTCTTTCCATTCCATTTTTTGTCTTTCTTTTCATCTTTATTCTACTTGTTTGGACATCTAGCAGCAATATGACCAACTTCTTCACATGAAATATAGATTAGGGGTACTGTACCTTTGTATTTTGCTCTACCTCTAGAATATTTCGTTGCTAGAAGGGCTTCAATTACTTCAAGATCACTGTCTAAACTTTGGTTTGATTCATCTTCACTTTCTGACTGAGATTTCTTTTTGCCTTTCTCCTTGAGTGAAAGTTTGGCTTCAAATGCTGATTCAATGTTTTTGAAAGCTGGAACATAGTTATCAAAGTTGTCTAGTTCAAATGCACTCAATCTTCCAACTATAGCCTCTAGATTTATCTTATGATTTGCTTCACATCTTCTTTCCTGAATTGTAGAGACTCTGATTGCATAAATGGGAAGGAGAGTTTTGAGGACTTTGCTTATAACTGTCTCTTCACTGATATCTCCACCAGAAGCTTTGATTGCACTGACACATGCTTTAACTCTTTCAACATATTTTGCAATGTTTTCATCCTCATTTGATCAAATTGTCCTCTTAGACTTTCTACTTTGGCTCTTCTAACATTAACATATTCTCCATATATCTCTTTCAGCTTTTCCCACATTTCAAAGGTAGATTTGCAGTCCTTTATATCATCAAATTCTTCATAACTCATAGCAGATGCTATATCTATCATCATAATGTTGTGAGTCTTCTTTTTAGCAATATCATTGACAGATAGTGTACCAGCTAGTTCTGCATATTTTTCATCAAGGTACTTCAGTCCTATATCACCAATGGATGCTAGGTGAAGTCTCATCAGTCCTTGCCATGCTGAGAAGTTATTTCTATTAAGTCTTGGGATTTCCCTTTTGTAAGACATCCTGATCTTTGGCTTAGATCCTTGAAATCTTATCCTCCAAGCACCAAATGGTCTGATACCAATTGTTGGAAATAGAGATGGAGTAACTGAGAGGGGAGGGGTGAATCTGTTACCACAAAAATTGTTTCTACAAATCCTTAGATGTCTTAAAATACAGCTGCTGTTGATACTTGGTAACCACACAAATAAATGTTGAAACTTGATAGATGTTCTTTTAACTTTATTAAGCATTTAAAGTGATTAACATGCATGCATAAAGAAATAACATGAACACAAGAGGCACCAAATTTAATGTGGAAACCCAATTTGGGAAAAACCACCAAGTAACTAGTTACCAATTTTCACTCTTTTGGAGCCAACCCTGTTAAAGGTTACAAAACACACTATTAGGTGTGACCCTGTTAGAGGATTTGATCACCTTGTTAGAGGTGGCCTTGTGAGAGGTCTTTAAAACAATTCAACTGAATTGTCACCTTGTTAGAAGATTTACAAAATGGCTGTCAAACCAACTCTATTAAGAGATTTTGAATCACTGTTACAATGATTAGAAAACAACAATGAAGTGATCTGAGATATATGCAACTTATCTTTGCTGAATATAGATCTCTATTCTGCTTCATTAAATCCTCACTGATCAAATGTAACTTTGCAGCTTCATAGGGATGACAAATTCTTCTTCAACATTCGCTCATGTATTTGCTTGCACCTTTTTTTTTTTTGCATTCATTCACTTCCTTGCTTTTGAATTCACAACTTGACTTTTCATATATACCTTACAGATTGTCAAGTTGGCTCAATCAACTGAAAAACATAAATCAGTCGGCTACATTAAACTTAATTCTTTAGAACAATAAAATTATTCACTGCCCGACCCAGCTCGGTGACCATTGCTTAGAATGTTTCCCTAGTGTTAACCAAATGGAGCTTGGTAAACACTATAAACCTTGCAACTTCCTTCGGAGACCAAGTTAACTCGGTAAATATTGGCCTTCCTTTGTTTACTGAGTGAGCTTGGTAAAAGCTAATTTTTTCTTCTCTTACTGAGTGAGCTCGGTAAAAGCTAACTTTCCTTTGCTTACCAAGTGAGCTCAATAAAAGCTAACTTGCCTTTGCTTACCGAGTGAGCTCGATAAAAGTTAACTTACCTTTGTAATGTTCAGGAATGCTTGGTATTCACTATAAATTGCTTTGCTAACCATCTAAGCTCGGTAGACTCTGTCTGATGACTGATATGACATTTGTGTAACATCAAAGACAATACACAATTAACAGTTGTATCCAACAAGAGGGGACTTAGATCTTGAAGAAAGATGGATGATAAGGTTGTTGAAGATATTTCAATGTGGTAGAAGAAAGAGAATAATTGATTTCCATATCATTCATGGAAAGATAGATAGTGAAGAGGTTTTGGGGTTGATAGATTCTGAAGAGAACTATTATAATTATGGAGATATAACTGAAGTAAAATAAGGTAAAGCTATACAAAACATAGGTAAGAGGGAAAACATTGAGATGGTGGAGTAGTGTAATGGAAAAGAGGTTTTGTAAGGGTGGAACAAACATGACCAAATGGTGAAGGATGTGCCTCTTCCATCAAATAATACAATCCAAAAATAGAGGATAAGGAATAACTTGAAAGAAAAGGAGATGGGTTTGATGACCTACATAGAGGAATTTCACAAGTTGAGCATAAGAGGTGGATTAGAGCATAAAGATGAATATGTTGCAAGGTATAGATTAATGGGCTCATATAAAACTTGCAAAAGGGGATTACCTTGATTTTTCCTAAGATGCTTAAAGATAGTTTCCAATTGGCTATAAGTGCATAAGATGTGGTAAATAGGAAGAAAAAGAGACAAGAAGGTGGTAGAGGAAATGCAAACAGAGGAAGGGGAAGAAAAACCAATAATATAGGAATCAAACAAGGAAGAAATGACAAGGGTAATGGACCTTTTTTTCTTATCAAAGAGGAGGCTATAGAGTTGGAGGAAGATTTCATTTAGGTAGAGGAACATGGATGTTTACAGGAAGGGTAGGGAACACATCAATTAAGTGTCAATTAAATGATCAAGGTAAAAGGAAGATTAAGAAGAGGGTCAAGAAGTTAGAGCACATAGCTTGGTTCAGATCCTTATGTTTAACTAATTTTAGAGACTAAAGGATAAATGTTTATTTTTATAAGGGAAAACAAAAAAACTGAAACCAAAGCTATTAATTTTTAGAGCATAATATAAGAGTCAAGATAAGTTGTGAATGACAAGAATTTATCTAGGTTCCAATGATAGTTTAGTTTCATATGAAATGGTGAACAATTTATATTTGGAATGGTCACCACATAATAGGCCATATAGAGCATCACATGTAAGTAGTGATGATTTTCTTAAAATATAGATGACTATGAGGTGACTATCCTAAATTGAATGACATCTATAGGAATTGATTGGAATCTAGTTCTATATGATTGTGCTCTACTTTAAAAAAATGGAAGTTTTGAGCATTGTAAATCTATTTCAAGTCATTAGAATGTGACTTCCCAGAAGTATGTACTTATAACTATTTTAAACTATGTCAAACTCTTCGTGAAAGCTATGACCCAAATGCATCACCATTGTGTTGAATCTTCTAATATACATCTCCATTAAAATATGTTTTCTGGTGTAAACCTGTGAGGAATTGTTGGTCCCAATTTAGTTGTGTGTCAATATTAGGAATGTGACCAATTAATGCTACAAACCTTAGTATTGACATAATTTAACCATATTGCGGGTTAAATTCAATTGGGTTTCGAAATAAATTATTATTAACATGTGTATGAACTGCCAAAGAAATTCTAAATATAGTAGATAATAGCCTTCCATGTTTGATATTGAGGGATAATGTATGTACATGCTATAACAAAACTAGAGGATCATATTATATGCAGATTGAAATTTCTATTTGTCATTCAAAGCATAGTAAAAAATTTATTCTAGGAAGTCTATGCTAAAAACTATAGTGTACAAACAACCATTACTTCATAAATCACTTCAACTCAATCATTACATTGTACAAGCAACCTCATTGAATATGTCACTTGAACAACCTATTTTACTTCTTACTTTTTGATGATTGTGATCCTCTGCAATTCCAGGCATAAGATGATTAGCATACAATGGTACTTGAACAAAGCACACCAATAAATATTGAGGATGTGAATTGATAATACCATTTTGCAGATGATTTTGGCATCTCAACCTTTATCACTTGTGTGTCAACTTTATTAGCCTTCTTCTTTGGTGACCTACAAATGAAGAATTAGCACAGTAAAAAATCTAAGATAAGATTCATCCACTAAGATTAACACACATGGGATGAATATTCATAATCAAATATTAACCCTTTCTAACATTCCAACTTTATGATAATAATGAGTCAAAGTCCAACAAATTGGAATCCTTAGAGAGAACTATATCTTTCACCGCCCCATTATCATTAGATCGAGACCTATTTTCCTTCTTACTTTTTGATGATTGTGATCCTCTACAATTCCAGGCATAAGATGATTAGTATACAATGGTACTTGAACAAAGAACACTAATAAATATTAAGGATGTGAATTGATAATACCATTTCGCAGATGATTTTGGCATCTCAACCTTTATCACTTGTGCATCAACTTTATTAGCCCTCTTCTTTGGTGACCTACAAATGAAGAATTAGCACACTAAAAAAACTAAGATAAGATTAAAAAAATGGGTCCTACTAAAGAATCTAATATAAATTCAAATAATGTATCTAGATTCTAAACAAATAAAAACTAAATCTCATCACTTACACATCATAACAATACGGTCCACCTTAGTCATGTGATAGTCTTGGGGAAGAGGTTGTAACATTGTATTTGGATCCAATTGATCACTTTTTATCTCTCTCCCTCTCTCCCTATTCAATCTAATGAGCCGACTGGATCTGGTCGACATTTTAATGTCTCAAGTATTGCCTCATGGACTGGATCTGGTCGACATTTTAATGTCTCAAGTATTGCCTCATGGACTGACTCACAAACTTTTCAAAGAATCTTATTATGTGGTTTTACACCATATTTTATCAAGTGGACATTTGATGCGACAACAAGTTTTGAATAATGAAGAATCTTCCTCTCTATTTGCCAGACATGGTACTCTAAACCTTCACCATCTATAATTGAGTGATCCAACTTTTGTTTGGCTTCAACACAATGACACAAATAATAATCTGTCCCTTCTTCATTTTCTTTAGGTGCAATAACAACAAAAACATGGCCTGCAGTGACAAATGTGCAAAATGTAGTCATTAGTTCAAAAAATACTTGGGCAAAAGTTATAAAGTTACAAATTGAAATTGCAAAGATATATAAATAAATAAATAAATATATATATACATACATATATATATATATATATACATATATATATATATATAAATATATATATATATATATATATATATATATATATATATATATATATATATATATATATATATATATATATATTACTAGGTTGCACTAGATCTGACAAGTGGTCAAAGTCACTAGATGAATCCATCTCTACCATTTCTAGTGCTTATGGGGGATGATAGGTGTGAATTTGATCCAACATCTATATATCCCATTTGTCCACACATTCAGTTGACTCACAGTCATCCCAATTTTTCTCTGCACATGATGGACAATAGCATGCCATTTTTCATTTGTGGATACTCCATGAACCTGCATCAGATCTTCTAAAAGAGTGTAACTCACTAGATCCTGTTAGTGTGTAACAATCTTAATATAGTGCAATGTTAGTATTATCTATCAACCCAAAAAATCTGCGAACTATAGACTCACCTTCCTTACCTGGACCAATTGTAGTGTTACACCATTGGATGATGGATTTTGCATCTATCAATTTTGCTCCATCTTTGTACTTTAGTTCTTCACAAGCCAAGGCTCTTTTAATGCATGCGCCTGCACCATCGTGCTCTCCCTTACCATGACCAGCCTCTGTGAAATTCCAAATGTATTGAATTCTACACAACCTGTGCATCTTTCTCAACCAGTAGAACATTCGTGCATTCTTGAATTGAGATGCACAATTGTCTAACCAAATAATGTGCTGACGATATGATATGCCCCTGTTAGCCAAATCTCCATAAAATAGTTGAAAAAAACCATGTATGAACTCTGTAGAATGTGATCGATCATCGCTGATATAAAAATGGTACTCTCTCAAAATTTTCCTATCATCCTCTATACTTGTAGGTGAATGCATGAATGTTATGTGAACAATAATGAAAACCTGTTGAGATGTATAATACTTTGCTTGCACCTCATTTTTTGGTTGTAGTGTGTAGTTCTCTACAAAATCTACAACGAAAAAAATGGTATCCAATGGAAACATATCCTTACACAACTTGAATTGCAAATCCAACCATCAAGCTCTATGGGTATGCCTTGCATACTCCTAAATAATATTTTCATGAAAAATCTTCATGAACTCATACACTAGAATATTTTCAATGACTAGATCACATCTTTTACCATGTTTCCCATCTTTTAGAGCATATGTCACTATCTTGAATTTTTTGTAATCTACTATTTCATTTCTAATTGCATGTGTACTATCCATATGTTGACAAGTTGATAAAAGTTGCAAAGAACCACAAAATAAGCACGTACCATCTAAACATGATGTCTTGTAAAATTGTTGGGTGTCCCCTATTTCACATAAAATGTTGAATATGAATTCCCTTGAAGATCTTGGTGGCTCTTTTATGTTACAATCCTGAAAAACAAATTGAGAATGCAAAACTACGCATATATGCCTAAAAACATCAAAATGGTTAGAAAATTCAATATATATCCTACAACAACAAGTTGTGTGTGTGTGATTTATCTTCACATAAAAAGGTTTACCCATCTCAAAAAATCTTTGACTTATTTGAATTTGAGGATACATACCAATAAATTTTGCAAAAAATTGTGTCTGAGTTGAGTCCAAAAAACGTTTTGCATGTGGCTCGCGATTTCAGCTACCAATCCTCCTTCTTACAACATCTCTTTGATTAGGAGAAACACATGTATTATTTTTCCAAAAATCTTCGATCAATGATTTCAAGGCTTCACTAATTTCTTTAGCCTTTCGTGGTAGTCTACCGCTAAATGTCCATAACTCATTTTTTGTTGGATCTTCTAATTTGTCACACCTTAGCATGGCTCTCCTTAGGGTACCTCTACCAATTTTTAATGTTTTTCTTGTCTTTATCATGATTCAAGCTTTCTTCATTTGGCTACTTACTATTGTCGATGTGAGTACTCATCTCATTATATTACTATCTTTGGTGCATGATTTAGAACCCACTTTGTCATAAGAACTCATTAAATTCTTTACAATATTTCTTTCATTTGAATCGTCCATCATTCTTAGCCCAAGAATCTTCATGATAGGCCTAAATTTCAAATTTATGATCATTTCAACAAATAATTGGCATTGACCTATAATATTGAATTCTTCAAAAAATAATCTCCACATACTATTAACTTTTCTTTGACAAGTACGCTTGCTAATCTTGTCAGGCATTGATTTCCAAATGTTATTATCAATATCAATAAAATATTTTGGTCTTCTAAAATGAATTCAAGAAGGTGTTCTAATCTCTTCAATTCTCTCAACATTTTGATTATCAATATATGGTTGAGTGTATTGCATACCTTGAACCGAAGATGATGTGCCTTGGCGATAAGATGTAAAAGATGGAATACCACTTGCTTGATGTGTTGATGTTGTGCTTTCAACATGGCATGATGGAGTGTGTATATCATCAGATCTACAAATTAGCGTCTCTTTTACATGAGAGGATGATATGCCTTCAACATTGGAAGATGGTGTAGCGGATGATATGACTCCAACATTGGAGGATGGTGTAGCTTCACAATGCAATTGTCTTCTTGATCGTAACAATCTCATTCATTCTCTTTGTCTTTCTAAGTCTTCCTCTTTGTTTCTTTGTATTGGTGGTTCTTGATCCTCTTTGAAAGTCAATTCTTCATTATTGCTTTGTAATTTTCTTTGTTCACGTAGTAATTTCATTTTATCTCTTTTAATTGCCAAATCTCTCTCCCTATCTTCATTTGTTTTAATCTTTGGTTTCTTCCTTGGCATGATGATGATTTTTACATGTCAAATTATTAAAACATCCAAATTACTTAAAATGTGTAAATTAAAAATTATTCAATTACATATAAAAATTATGATTATTTGAATGAATACACAATATATATCAAACGACTTGTCAAATTTCTAACCATTCCGAAATAACATTTCATTCAAACATACAATTTTCAATGAATTCATTATATATTAAATAACATGTCAAATTATAATCAAATTTGTATCTATATATTGACAAACAATATTTAAAATGGATTGCACTAACCTTTTCTATACAAGGAATATTCAAAAAGTCTTCAAATCACGTATCCAATGATTGAATTTGGTGTTTGCTAACTTCCAAAAGTGTTGAAATGGTGTTTGCTATGTTGAAACTCGTGATTTCTATCTAAATAACAGAGTGCATAATAGACCAAAAGCAAGAAATGGATGAAATGGGCCCCAAGGTTAGTTTTTTACCATTTTTAGGTGATTTGAGATAGTGCATATGCACTATAGCACATACACACTATAAAGCACGTACGCAATATAGTGTGTATGCACTATGCGAAATCACATCACTTGCCATCCTCCCTACTCCCCATCCTCCCTACTCTCTCTCCCCTCTCCCATCCTTTACTCTCTCTCACTCTCCCTATCCCACCACCTACTCGCCCACCCTCTCTCCTCTCCCATCCCTGACTCTTTAGATCTCTCCCATACACTTTTATCCCCCCTATCTCTCTCCCTCTCCCTCTCCTACCACCTACTCTCTCTCCTCTCCCATTCCCTACTTTGTCTCTCTTACACACATTCCCATTCACCCTTTCTCTCTCCCTCTCCCTCTCCCTCTCCTACTACCTACTATCTCTCTCTCCCTCTCTACTCTCTCTCTCTCTCCCATATTGTACAAGCTCTCTCTAACACCACCTACTCACTCTCACAGTCTCTCCCATTCCCTACTCTGTCTCTCTTACACACACACACACTCCCATTTCCCATATCTCTCTCCCTCTCCCATTGCCTACTTTTTCTCCCCCATCCCTTGCTCTCTCTCTCCTCTCCCATCCCCTACTATCTCACACTCACACTCTCTTCCATCCCCTACTCTGTCTCTCTCACACACACACACACTCCCATCCCACCCCTCTCTCTCTCCCTCTCCCACTGCCTACTTTCTCTCCCCCATCCCCTACTCTCTCTCTCTCCTCTCCCATCCCCTACTCTCTCACACCCACATTCTCTCCCATCTCCTAGTCTATCTCTCTCTCTCTCACACACACACTCCCATCCCCCCTCTCTCTTTCCCTCTCCCACTGCTTACTTTCTCTCCCCCATCATCATACTCTCTCTCTACCACCCCCTACTCTCACACTCTCTCCCATCCCCTACTCTCTCTCTTTCAAAGATACACACACACTTATCCCCCCACTACTCTTCTCTCCCATCCCCTACTCTCTAAATTTGTCACACACACTCCCATCCCCCTATCTCTCTCCCTCTCCCTCTCCCACTCCCTCTCCTACCGCCTACTATCTCTCTCTCTCTCTCTCTCTCAAGTTCTCTTTCTTCCTCCCTACTCTACTCTCTCTCTCTCTCTCTCTCTCTCTCTCTCACACACACACACACACACACACACACATCCCTTACTATCACTCTCTCTCCCATCCCCTACTCTCTCTCACGCTCTCCCATCCCATAATCTCACTCTCTCTCTCTCTCCCATCCTGTACGAGTTCTCTTTTCCACCACCTACTCTCTCTCACACTATCACACTCTCTCCCATCCCCTACTCTGTCTCTCTTACATGCACACTCCCATCCTTCCTCCCTCTCTTCTCTTCCATTCCCTACTCTCTAGATTTTTCACACACTCCCATCCCCCCTCTCTCTCTCTCCCTCTCCCATTCCCTCTTGCACCACCTACTATCTCTCTCTCTCTCTCTCAAGTACTCTCTCTCCCTCTCTACTTTATCTCTCCAATCCCCTACTCTCACTCTCTCTCTTCCATCCCCTACTCTCTCACACTCTCTCCCATCCCCTACTCTCTCTCTCTCTCTCTCTCTCTTTCTCTCTCTCTCTCTCTCTCTCTCGCCCCCATCCCATACGAGCTCTCTCTGCCACCTCCTACTTTCTCTCAAACTCTCATACTCTCTCCCATCCCTTACTCTATCTCTCTTATAAATAAGTACACATTCCAATTCCCCCCCTCTCTCTCTCACAGTCCCTATCCCACTACCTACTCTCTCATGTCCCCTACTCTATCTCTCTTACACGCTTCCATTCCACCTCTCTCTCCCTCCCACTCTGTCTCCCACCACCTACTATCTCTCTCACTCTCACTCTCTCCCTCACTCTCCCATCCCTTTGCCATTGCCTACTCTCTCTATCTCTCTCTCCCTTATCTCATTCTCTACTCTCTCTCTTTCACAAACACACACACTGATCCCCCCTCTCTCCTTTTCCATCCCCTAATTTTTCTCTCACTCACTCTCCCTCTCCCATTCCCTCTCCCACTGCCTACTCTCTCTCTCTCTCTACTCTCTCTTACATTTTCACTCTCTCTCCTATCCCCTACTCTCTCTCTTTCTCTCTTACACACATTTCTATCCCCCCTTTCCCTCCCTCTCCCACTCCCTTTCCCATCGCCTACTCTCTCTTCCATCCCCTACTCTCTCTCTCTTGAGCTACTTTGTCTTCCCCCTCTCCCATTCCATACTCTCTCTCTTTCACACACATGCACTCCCATCCTCCTCTCTCTCACTCTTCCTCTCCCACTCTATCTCCCATTGCCTACTCTCTCTCTCCCCCATCCCCTACTATTAATCTCTCTCTCCCAACCTATGCTCTCTCTCACACTTCCTCTCTCTCACATCCCCTACTTTCAATCTCTTTCCCCCATTCCGCACTCTCTCTTTTCCACCCCTACTCTCTCTCCCATCCTATACTCTCTTTGCCACCCCTACTCTTTCTCACTTTCTCTCTCCCCTCTCCCATCCCCTACCTTCTCTCCATCTCTCTCTCTCACACACATGGCCATTCCCTTATCCCCCCCCAACCTAGTTCTCTTATGCAATTTATGTCTTAATAGTGTGTGTGCACTATAGCATGTGTACACTATAGGGTGCACTCGCTATTAAAAGCTTATTTAAACCTAAGCCTAAGGCTTGGTTTTGCCTTGGAAATCCAACCCAAAGGTTTAGAGTTTATGAATAGGTCTGAGACATGTTTTCTAGCAAACATACCAAAAATGATTGGTTTTTCTTGTATGCTCCCCTTCAAGATTCCTCGTGGTTGGGTATCGATAAGATCAGATTACATAGCATTATAGGTCTCTATGTTAGCTATCTAACCATATAATTTATTTTTAATTTAAACTATTTCAAACCTTTCATCTATAATTTCTTTTGAATGTATGTTCATTTTTTGTCAAAAAACCACCATGTATTAGTTGGGCTATAGATTTTAGCTCGTTCATCAAATTTTGCAACAACTTAGTTTTTTAGAAATTAGACTCCATTCTACACAGTTTGAAAAAAAAAATTTGATTTTAGATTAGTTTTCAATTATTTCTAGGGGGAGCACATAGATATTTCACATTTTTGGGATGTGCCTAGCTAAAATATTCATTAAAAAAAAAAAATACACATTATAAAATTACCTGAAAAATCTGAGATAAACTACATAGTGTTAAGTAACTTTTGACTAGAGCGATTAAAGAATTTCGAAAAAAAAGTTAAAATTTTAGGGGGGCCACACTTTGTACTGTGTTATGTTTTTTTGGAATAAAGAGTACCACTTTTTTTGGCCACCTTTTTTGAGGACCTAAAACTAAACCATTTTGAAAAAAAAAATTAGTAGTTTAGAAACTAGATTTAAAGTACTATGACTTTTTTTTTTCATATCTTAAAATTTTGAGCGTAACTATCTTCAAATTCTTGTTGAAGTTCAAAATTTATAGATTTCAAGAAAAAGGTGTCCACTTATACCTCCCTTTTGGCATCACAACTTTGTGCACTTACCCATATATATATATATATATATATATATATATATATATATATATATATATATATATATATATATATATATATATATATATATATATATATATATATATACATACATACATACATACATACATACATACATACATACATACATACATACATACATACATACATATACACACACACATATGTATATACATATCTATATGTATATATGCATATATATATGTATATACATCTATATATCTATCCACACACACACACACACACACACACACACACACACACACACACACATATATATTTATATAAAGTGTGCTACTATAGCACTATCTATCTTTAAAATGATACAAAAGGATGTTCATACATCATAGAATATGTGATAAAAAATAGGCTAAAGAGAGTGAAATAAATGCATCCTTCTCCTTCATTCCTAGGTGGTGGTGGAGGAGTAGGTGCATCTTCTCTTCTTGGTGGCTATGCATCCTCTGAAACTTTAGAATACTCAGAGAAATGAGGTACCTTTTGTACTACATTAGGAACTACACCAAAATAATTTACATAAGAATATGCCAGTATCTTTATCTATGTCAAGGTGTTAGCCCAACTAGCCCTCCAACTACTGTTATAACTCTCTAATATCTCAAGCCTACTCTACTAAGCATGTATTCAACACTATTATCTAGATTTTGCAACTCTTCAATTTGTCGATGTGTTTTTCTCACTTATTCTTCAGATCTCCTCATGGAATCCTATATTTGTGCTAGGATGTCTCAATCATGTGGCATAGAAATTGCTTGATCTTACATCTCCTTGTTGCCTCCTCCATGGTTTGCCTTCTTTGGAGGCTAGTCTACCACTTTCAAAATTTGTACCTTAGTACCAATGGAACTCAAGGTCTTGATCTCTCCAAGTGGTATCCTATGTTTAAAAGAACTCCTAGTAGCACTTGGATCAACTCTCATCTATGGTGGAGGGATTGAAACTTGTGTAATCATCTATCATAGACCCTATTACTATGGCTACTATGTGGCCTAGACTAGATTCACTTGTACTACCATCCCCACTAGATCTATAAATAATGGGTTAGGGTAACTAACAAAATGCTCCCTATATTTAGGAGTCAACCCTCCATTTACCACCCTTGGTATGTAGTCTTAGTGGGTTAGTGTAATACTATGTGCATGAATTAGAGACCTCCCAGGGTCAAATGTCACTGACAACCCCTTCTTCACCTCCTCGGTAATGTAGGTGTAATTGAGGTATGACTATGATATATCATGTGGGAACCTATACTACCTTTATGTGGGTGTCAAAGGAAATCTCTCAATCATATGGATTGAATGACCAATCAACAACCAAGAGGTAATAATATATATGAGCTATACTCAAGAATTATCCCATGCCTATATTTCTCACCAAGTCTAAAATAAAACTTCTATCAAATCATCCAACTATGCTCCCCACTATTTAGTCTTACCCATAGTATCATCTATCATTTTTCCTCCTTATTGATGGATGTATGGCTCATGTTGCTACCTCATATCCAAACATATATGTCTAGTGATGGTAAGGTTCTCTCGTGCCCATATCTATAGTACATATATGCCTAATTCCATGCTCTTCATCTCTCTATAGATCATTTTGTACATCTCACGGATCATTTGGGCCCATATTTAATGACCCAACCAAGATGTGTAGGTTTCTTTAGCATCCTTTGCAATATTCAGTCCCATCCACACTCCAATCCATGATGACCTCAATCATTGAGCACCACTACTAATCTATTTATAGGACCATACAAATACACCAACTCCTTCCAAGGAATAGCTCTACGCATGGTTATCTCGTCTTGGTAGATGACCCTCAGTTCCAATGTCCTCGATCATGGCTATGTATCATACTCAATCTGCGGCCTATGGAAAAGGATCTATAAAATCCTTGTGTATATTTGTGTATATGTATATATATATAATCAGTTCCAATGTCCTCGGTCATGGCTGTGTATCATACTCAATCTGTGGCCTATGGAAAAGGATCTATAAAATCCTTATGTATATTTTTGTGTCTATATATATGTGTGTGTGTGTGTGTGTGTGTGTGTGTGTGTGTGTGTGTGTATGTTTGGGTGCGATAGCCATATCCTTGAGGGGAAAATTAAAAGTATTCATCTTCAAATTGAAATACTCTACCAATGCTATCAACAATCCTAGATTCACCCATAGATTGGGGATATTACATATGTGAGAGTGATTGAGTGTATCAGTATGTGTAATCTTCACAATATATAGCTACCTATCAATGCTCTAATGACATAATAATGTGACCAGAATCCTACGTCTAGAAAGTCAACCTATGAACATGAAAACAACATAACATAGTCAATATATAATTTGAACATAAACATGGATTTTGTATTTTAAATAAAAATATCATCAAATCATGCTACAATGACCCTAGATGATATAAATTGGATGAAAGACACACTAATTTGCATCAAAAAATTACTTGATTAGACTTAGAATCTCATGCAAGGCTTTGAAATTTCATGTGCACATGCAGATTCTCATATGAGGAAACTCATTAGACCACATGAGGACACCTTCTGAATGTGAAACATGACCCTCTTTTAGGGTCACTCACATGAGAGATCAATGTCTCCTATGCAAGGAAACCCTACACCTCACATGAGAAAGTGTCTTGGAGAACCTTCTCATGCAAGGTACTATCATGAGAAATTAAGTTCTCGTACAAGGACCATGAAGGAAAAGAAATTAAAAATACCTAAAATAAGGTTAAAAAATGACTGAAAAAAATGAAATTTGAAATGGCCGAGTGGTTTATTGATTACTGACTTGAGATATATACTTTGTTAGCTAGTTTTGTCTCTTGGATTGCCCAAATTGATGAAGATGCATGAGGATGACCATTTTTACCTTATAGCTCCTTTTTCAAAAAAGAACAAATGACCAAATGATTTGAAAATGACCCTTTAGGTACTTATATAGGTTTTTACTTATTTTTTAAACTGCTCTAATAGACATAAAAATCACCCCATAGCTAATTGGACAACTCTGAACTCATTTTTAGGATCAAAATCAAAATCTAGCCGACTTAAACATTAAAATTTTGAATTTAATTTTTTTTTGGGATCGATTTGATTAAACACTTGTGTAGTCTATCTTTCTGATAGTTTGATAATCTTGGAACATCATCAATTCAACATTTCTCCAAAATTTTCAATTTTTTTACAAAAAGTTAACTCTCATTAATCTTGATCAACTAGACCTTGAGATTACTCTAAATTTACTATGGTCACTCCAATATCTTCCAATCTACTATTTTTCATTACTATTCTAGTGTGTCATCTTTCAATTTCTCTCCCAAGGGGGCAGGATGATTACATCATTGAACCTTTGAAATATGGCTTCAACTTAAATTGATAGGGGCATATCATAACTCAAAGCACCCTTTTTCTCTCTATCTAACATCATATTCTATCTAATCCTATGTATTGATCACTTGATCAAACTCATAACAATTCTAGTCATAACTCGATCGACAGGTACGAGGGCATTCTAACCCCAACTCTTAAGTATTGAGTCTTGTCATGAGAACAATCCTACAACTCATTATTTGGTATTCTTATCTTTTTTATGGGCTAGTATTTAGGTGTTCTATTTGGACTCTAGAGGATTGACCTTCATTTTAAAGATAATTCTACACTTTCTTTCAATCATTGTTTAATGGACATGTATCAATACATTCTAACCTTTACTCCCAAGGATTAAGCATCACTCTAGGGACAATTCTATGAATCATGATTAATCTTCTCATATTTTAATGGATAGGTATTGAGGAATTCTAACCTTGATGCCTTAGGGTTGAGTTTCATCACAGGAACAATCCTACAAATTTTGACAATCTTTGTTCTATAAGACTAGTATCTAGGGTTTCTATCTAGATTCTGGAGGGTTAAGATTCACTCTAGAGATAACCCTAAAAATATCATCAATTAGTTTTCATGTCAGCAATCTCAGGTCTTTTTCTATTGTTTAGACTTGTAATTTCTTTGAATCAACAAGGTGCTCACATATTTATTCAAAGAAAATAAAATGTAATACCCCTAAATTAGCACATTCGCATTCTAAACAAATTTAAATGCATCAATATTACAACATCAATTTTTTCATCAATTAAGTCATATTTTTCTAGGAATTTTTGGTTATGATAATCTTTTCTTGACCTAAGTGTCGAATGCATAAAATCCCTAAGTTATATTAATCACATACTTTATTTAATTCCCAAATTTTGATTGAAATTAGCTAAACTAATCTACTAACTGAATTAATTTAATTATAAGTCGTATGTATTTTAATTAAATTTAAATCCACCCTCTCTTCAAATAAAAATAAAAGAGATATTAAATGCATTGATTAAATTAAATGTACATATCATAAGTTTTGAAATTAATTATTTAATTAATTAGAATATTAAATTATGATGTCATGTCTGAATGGATCAATATTCTTTTCTAATTCATCTCATATGAAAAAGGTATGAATTATATTGATTTAATAAAAATGCTCATCATATTTGTTGAAACCAATTATTTAACTAATTAGAAAAAAATTATGAGTGCATATTTGAATGGATCAATGTTATCCCCAATTTCATGTTATTCAAATCCATCAAAAATGGATGACTCAATCTCCCATTTGATATGAACCATAGACTCAATTTAATCTTGACCATTGATTAGCTCTAGGATTATATAAAAGTGACCCTTGACCTCTCATTTGGAGAGGATGCAAGTGAAGTATATCAAATTTCTCTTGGATTGATGACTCAAGCATTTTGGATTCCAATCTCTATTTCTTTTACATGCTCATCATTTGGATTACAATACACTAATTTAGATTATTGTTTTTTCCATCATTATTAGATTAGTTTTAAAAGTATTTGGATTAATACATATCTTTGCATACAAAAATATAAAAAACATAGATTAGTATTTCATTTTTCATTCATTCAAATCTTTCGTACTAGTTTGGTCTATTTATTAAACTCTCAATTTTGAGAACATATGTAAAACCCCAACTAGTTAGAAGGTAATGGATTGCCTTGTGCAAACATACTAGATGAATAATCTCATGCTCACTTTGGGATTTTACTAACAAAAAATGATCATGTTGAAGTGTGTGGTTGAATTAGAGGCACATATTTCACTCTCTTAGGAATGAAGCTAAAAGAGAGGGATACTATCATTGTAGTTAAAATAGAGACAAACAATAGCACACTAGAAGTTACCCATAGATTAAATCACAAAATTCCTTTAGAGAGGGAAATCCTAATAGAGATATTTTTGTATGCAATAATATACCATTTTCCTTTCTGAGTGCCAAATATAGTCACTCTTTTCACCTTAACATTAATGTGGTCCACCTTAAGGAACATCAAGAAAATAAAACAATGCCATAAAGAAGCCATGAAGCCACTAACTATTAACCTTCTCACACAAGAGAGCCCAAATAATCTTGAGCATAGGCGGGGAACCATACACCATTCTCTAAAGCCTAAGAGTGACCATACCAAAAATATACAACTTAATAGGAGACATGATTTCCTCCTACTTGATGATAGTAGTAACCACCTAAATAGGGAACTCATCCACCTCCATATGAACTATGAAATAAGTCACCCAAATGTACTAAACCCACCATAACCATTTCCTATCCTTACATATTTGGGTTTGGAGGAACTAAACAAGGGAGCCAAGAGGCAATAACCTTAACTTCATTTGAGGTCGCATGATACTCATCTCCTTTAAGGAGTGGGGACAAAGAAAGGAAGACCCCACATGACTGAACATATGCAACACAAAAAAATTCAATTTGGGCCAGGACCAAAGAAAGAAAAAAAAAATTATTTCAAAAATCCTTTCTATATAATTGTGATGATATATATTATCAATGAGATGCAAAGCTAACATGTGGAAAGAAGTCACCCACATAGCCATTAGAGTTTGTTTCCCACCCCACACATTATATGTAAACAAAAGAACTATCTAGACCAAGAAAGGGGCAAAGGACCTCTCCAAGCATTTTTTTAAGCATCACTTATCCAAAAGCACAGTAGGGAAATGAAAGTAAAGAAGCTAAATATATAAATGCCCCATAGAAATTAAAAATAGGACACAACATAGAATATTTAAAATATAGACTAAGGCTAGAAACCACATGGAAGATAAAAGGTCACTCCTCTTTGAAATCAAAACTAGAGATTACAACCCAGATTCCCCTAAGCTTAATCTAATTCTATCATCTATGTGATTTATCCTTCTCTTTGTTCGAGGTGTGTTGGCTTTCCAAAAGCTTGAGTAATGTGCAATTTTGGCTTTAATAAGGTTTTATTTGCTAGCATGTCATTTCATGCACTTGGGAACCTCTTCTTGGATCACCTATCCTTATACCCACATAAGTTAGTTTTCTTAATTGAAAGCTTCAAGAATTCTTCTTTGGGGTAGAAATTTTTTTTTTTTTTTTTGTAATAACTTGTTTGACATGCCGACCTGTGCTCTTATTTTCTATTTAATTACAAATCTAAGAGTAAGAAAGAAACACAAAATCTAGGTATGAGGATAATTATAAGTTACAGATCTATAATCCTTGGTACTTAAGATCTATAGTTTTTTTTAATGTACATGGCTCCATCTAGGTGGGCCTCATGTCTAGCATATTAATAGAAGATTGTCTCATCATTTTTGGATTATTCTCTCTATAATTTCTTCTAGTTTCTACTACGACTTTTTCTTGCATGTGTAATTCTTATTGATGATATCTCAGGAGGTAGGATCTCATCCCTCCTTCCTTCCATCAAAAATGCTCTTTAGCATTTTTGTTATCCTCAAATTCACTATCAATGTATTCTAACAATGGAGGGACATTGCACAAACCCTTGGATTTAGAAATTCCTATGCTTGCACTCTTCCTACTCATCAGATAGGGCACTTGAATGATCTTTATGCCTATGATATTTGAAAAATAAAATTCATGCAATAAATTATGCATTTTTAATTTTTTATAGACCATATTTAATTTCAAAAAAATGGGTTGTATTTTTCATTAAATAAAGATATGTAATTAATATGTAAATAATATTTTTTCTCTAATTTCACAATATGTTATAAATGACATATATAGATAGTGTAAAAAATAAGAAATATTTTTTTATATCTATATTTCACTATATTAATTATTCATAGTCAAAGTTATCAAAACTCAATGATATTAATAACCTATCAAAACATCACTATCAAATGTGTAAGTGTTTGATAAATAATATATATTCTTAAAGAAAAATCTCTCCTCTAGTGCTAAATATAAAGTTTGAATTTACTTGATATGATTTACTAATTTTTTTCTTTTTGAAGTACCATCCTCTCAAATTTTAAAATACATTCTTGATTTTCTAAAATTCTAACATATCATAACTAATCAAATCACCATTAAATTTACATGATGATGATCTAGACTATAAGATCTATAAAAGGGTATATTTAGTTTACCAATAAATTTTACTTTTGATAGATAAATGAGATTTTGTCAAAACTAGTGTAGGTATCATTAAAGGTAACAAGACAGGAACCAGATGGAGGAAGATGATAAACAGAATAGAGAAAAAGATAGGCTAGATGTGGATAAAGCCAAGGATAGCGCTATGGAGCAGGATCTGACGAACGCCCAGGACCATAAGGTAGAAGAGCAACATGAGTGCGCCAAAGCTGCCCAGACCATGCTCGAGATGGAGAAGTAGTCTGCTAGGTTTGGTCTCTGTCCTTTGGTTTTTGTTTCTCCTGGCTTTGGCTTTTTGTCTGGTTTCCATTTTTTCTAGTTGGTTCTCTGGCCTTTTTAGTGGACAGCTATTTTGGGCTGGGCCTTTGGGCTTATTTTCAGCCATAAGGATTATGATTTGGCTGGGCAATTTTTCGCTTATTTTCAGCCTGTCTTGTTGTTAAACTTATGGGTTTCAGGACCCCTTAAAACCTGTTTACCTTATCAAAAACATAGGCCTATACTTTATACCAAATCAAATAATATATCAAGTCAGACTTGGTGAGAAATCATGTTTGGAACATCTTCTAAACTAATTATGAAATCTGTCCAATTGAGATTTAGCATCTAATATTCCAACGCTACAATGCTACATAATCGAAAAAAATTAATTTCATCAAAGATCAACGGTCCCTGCTTGTCCTAATCTATTAGTTTAGCGTGGACTAAAGAAATGTAATTATTAATGTTAAATATAATCTACTAAAAGGTACAAATTTAGATACCAGTCTCCTTACTATTACTTGTACATATAATTTAATGAGGTAGGAATTATCAGATTCCAAAATGTTCTAATACAGGATTTAGGATAGGTTTAGGTTAGAAGAGGTGTTTTTGTAACATGTTTATCCCCCACAAGTTACATAATAGAATTAAAAAAGAAACAACCAAGTTCATAAAGACTATAAGGATCATCCACTATGGATTGGGTATCCGCAGATACCTTCTCATTATTTAAACCATTCTTAGGCTCACACAAGGTTACCTTAGTACCAGAATAACAAACCTATAATGGTTTAAATATGAGCCTCAAAATAGAAGGTCTATATTTTCTATAAATTATTCATTTTTTCTAAGGTCCACGACCATTACATCCATTATATCATTTTTTCTTCATGATAGTAAAAACAAGTGTGTACTTTTTAGGAGATATCAATGTGGGTTGGTATCATTAAATTTTTTTGATCTAGGTGGATGTCTTCTTCGAGACATTTTCTTAAGTCAAGCCACCTAGACTAATGAATTTAATGGATGGGTCATATTTTACCATGATCTTGGATTTTTTTTGTACTACTTGTGGTTTAACATTAGACCTCAAAGAAAGTGGTAACTTCCTAATATAGAATTATTGAGACATATATTATTCTCCACAATATTTAACTTGAATATGAAGTTTAAGTTTTATCATAAGTGGGTGAGTATATTAGGATACTCTAAAAATAAAGTTTTATCCACAACAATTCTCTTTAATACTAAATTTACCTTTGATCACATTGATGAGTTTATTAGTATCCACATACTTTAAGGAATCATTTTCTTTCTTCACTACTCATAAGGACTTACTGTTTAGAAAATCATGTCAAAACAAAAAAAAAAAACAAAAATAGATTTGAATCCCATTGGATAATGATTTATAATCAATTATAAGACAATTTGAGTCATTAACGATATATAGAAGGTGATATGAACATGAAATAAATTCGGAGTCTTTCTAGGATCTATTTACAAGGTAAATCAAGTTGTAAAACATGGAATAATGTATTTTTAGTTGTTGTAGCATTTCTTATGGGCAGTATAATGACTCCATTACAAGGACATTCATCATCATTATATTTTTTGTTATTCTTCTGCATACTTCAATGTGATCTTAACTATAACAAAAAACTTTGAAATTTTTTCAAGTATTAATGTTAGGTCCTCATCCACCATTCTTCAAGGCTTTTTAAAATTTGTCATCATTAGAAGTAAAATGAATCATTGTGACTACATCTATATTATAGGATATCACAGGGTGAGAAAGTAGTAAGGTGTAATGTTGACAAGTGTCCTCCTTATGGCCTAAAATTGAAAAATGTCCAAATCTATTAGGTATTATTGATTGTTTTAATTCCTAGTCAACAATCTTCTCATGCTAGGAGGATGTGGATAGAAACTCAAGAATATATATCTACACTAGGGTTTTACCAAACTAGTCAACATGTTTATAATTAAAATATATGATGGGTTTTAGTGGAGATCTTAGTAAAATGATCTATTTACAAATGGTGAAAACTTGACACATCAAGAGTGTTGTCCCTTGATAATAATTATGAACACATGTGCATTTCTATCATCAAGATAATTAATAGTGTAATCACTATCAGTGTGGGTATAAATAATATTTAATAATGAATTTGAACTTTAACTAGAGGCCTTGACTTTATTATGAACTACCAAAGGATTCTTGAAAATGGTGTGATTAGTGTTGGACTATTACTTAAATTAATTCATATCTATTAAATCTTTCCCAATTTTTTTATTTGAAAAAAAATCTTATTTAATGGCATTTTATTTAACTATAATAATATAATTTGTTATCATCCCAACATTGGGGTTTTATTTCTTGTTCATATTTGATCATTGGAAATTGAAGATTGTTTTATTTTTAAAAAAATTAGCTATAGTAGCACAAAATAAAGTGTTGCTCCTAATCATGTCAACTTTACATCTCTACTTCTTTTAGGTCATGTTGGTCAATTTTACATTATCTTGTATTAATGCTTTATTTTTTTGCGTGTGTTCACTGCATTGGCCCCTTTAACAATAAATATTCTTTTGTTCTATTGTGATAATCACCTAAGAATGAACAATACCATCATTTATTACATTTTTATTTTGAGATAATAATTTTCCTTTTAGATTGGGGGTGCTCAAGTTAGTTTTGCTATTCTTTATATATAATATAATTTTATTCATAAACCCATCTTCAATATTAACTCTAGTTTTTATTACTTTTGCAACTATTTTAGGAGTCTTGATCTTAACTACTTACATAATTTTAGGTACCAGATTCACAATGAATAAGTTGTTCATATGGAATGTCAAATGGGCATTAAATAGTAACATTCCTCTACCGCAATAAGAATCTTAGGAATCATGATTCAATTGGATTTTTATTTATTCTGCATAAACATGTCAATGTCACCTAATCTATAATATTGAAATAAAAGTGGGATATTATTTTTTCTAAAAACATATTATAAAAGTTATATGTCTAGGTAATGTAGTGCACCATTACATTGGTTATCTGCTAGGGCTACATACAAAAATTACATAATATATGTCTTATTGTAACTTACTTCAATGTAATAGGTATAGAATCTTCTAATATGATCAATACGATTACCATTTCCTATGTATTTCCCAAATATTTCTACCTCAAAATATCTTAGAAATGGAGGTATGTATAAAACATTGTCGAAAGGAATATGACACAAATTCCATTTTCTATATAATACTTTCTTGCATTAAAGATCTAATGACTATTTTTTAATTTTAATTTTATCTATTTCATCATTTAATATTTAGGTGATGAATGGATAATTAATTTTCTCCCTACTTTTTTTTTTATGCATTCTCTTACCATGATGAGATCTTTGTTTCCTTTTATCTGACATATATGTATCCTAAAACTTTCAAGATGTATCATTTTGTAGTTGTATTTTATCACCTAAAGGACAAAGAAGTTATTGTTGATATTCTTGTTATAAATGTAATTATTGCTAAAATACTTGTTATTTCTTAATTCATTATTGATGTACTAATTGTACTTTTGGTTATGCATTATTATGTTTCATAATGATGGGATTATATCCTTGAACAACTTCATAATGACATTCCTTCCATTTTTGAGTATGTGCCATAGGTGAAAATACAAATTTTAGATTATAAATCTTATACTTTTGAGGTTTCAATCTATATACAAAGTAACCAGGGCTAAAGTACACCAAGAAAGACTCTAATATGTATTCACTACCCTGTGGTTGAAATGAAAAAATTGAGGAGAGCAAATGTCCCCATATTAAACGAATTACTAATACTTTAACATGAGAAATGACTTTAATCTAGCGTATACATACAAGGATCCAAAAATGCTTCCACTATGGGTCCCCTCTAGAGAATGACAAATGAAGAGAAATGCAACATAAAATGCAAGAGCACAAAGTGATATAAAAGCTTTGGGGACAATATGATCATATGATAATATGTAAGTATTATATCAAGTATAAAATTTTATCATCCCCCAAAAGAAGTAGAACTGTAATGCAAAGGAAGAAATATATGTAATATTATATCAAGTATGAAATTTCATCATCCCCTAAAGGAAGTAGAACTATAACACAATGAAAGAAATATATGTAATAATTACAAAGAAGAGTGTTTTGGACCACCATTATGGAACAAAAAATGAAATATTTCTACAATGTCACAAGTCCAAGCAAATAATACAAGGACACAAATATGAACAATAGCACATCTCCAACATAACATAGAACAATTGATAGAAGAATTAAGATACAAATATAATAATGTCGCATAGGGTTTATTAATTTACCACCTTATGCCAATAGAAAAACAAGGATCATTAAAATAAATCTAAAATTACATTAAGAAAACATGATATAGGGAAAGCACATAAACAAGAAAAACCACTAAAACTAGTTATGATAGAGAACTAACTTCAAGCATCTTCCTCCCCCATCTTCGTTAGTAGTAATAAGAGAAGGTAGATAACTTTAAGGCTTGAATCTATGTCCAACACAGTAGCAACAATATCTTGCTAGATAATGTAGCACGGGAGTGGGGGGTAGGTGAATCAATTATTTATAGTTTTCTTATAGTCCCATTAAAATTTCATCATCATAAAAGAAACATAAGAAGTATTAATAATAACTTTTATACATTAAATTACTTGGAACATATATCCAACTTATTGCTTAACTCATTCAACATCTCTTCTCAAATTGTTCTTTTCTTTACCAACTATCAGTAACTTTCTAGTTATCAACTCATGATAATATACTTATTACCTACTTTTAGTAAAGTATAAAATAAATAAAGCAACTTGTAACCCAAAAAATTCACTCTCCTAAAGTGATCTTTGTTACAAGACTGCCTTGTTAAATTTTACATACACTTAGTCAAAGTGACCTTGTTATAGGATTTCACCAAAAGATCATCAAAGTGTTATCACTCCTTATCTAGGACCCATAAAGAGTATCCTCATTTAAATTACTTATAAACACCACTAATAAATGTTACAATATAGGATTTCATAGAGTTCTTTGTTCCACTTGATGCTTTTTATATTATTTTTGCAATGGTCAAACCATAAATAGTATAAAGTGATTTGTATGAATAACAACTAGATTATCTTGATCAGATTTCTATTGGACCTCTTCCTCTATCTTTTTCTCACTTGGGTGATTCTATCTTGTATAGAATTATTTCTCTTTTCTCCTCTACTTGGCTTGGCTAAACCATTCCTTCACCTTCAACAACTTTCAGTTGCACAACAACTTTCAATCATTTTCTCAATTCTTCATCAACTTTGAGCTAACTCAGTAGATCAATAAACCAACCAATTTGAACCAACAAATCAATATCCTAAACTATTAATTTATCCTCCTTAAATAGATTTTTGAATACTTCTTAAGCCATCCATCTTTTTTATAATTAACTAGAATTGTGTATCTTAGGTTTGCAATAGAATTCCTTCATACAATGAATTTAGACACATAGAAAATATAAATTTACATAAAAGTATGTGTCAATCCTTATCCTTAAATTTCCTTTATTGGATCCTTCTTTATTTTTTTCTCTTAAATTTCCCAATCTTGTGCATCTTTATATCACTTAGTAAAAGTTATATTTACTCAGGCAACATATAACTTCGTTAATAAAAAATTACTGACACAATATCATGTTCTTAACTCCTCTTTACAATTACTCAGGCAATACAATAGTTATTTAGTGAATAGAGTCTCCCTTTATCAACCATGTGAGTTAGTTAACTTGTTATCTTGAACACATTTCAGTAATACATGATTGTAAAACAATAAAACAAATATTATATGATCATTGTCCATCTCATTCAAGTACCCTTTGAATACATTAGATATCATCTCTATCTTGGCCATACTTTCTTGAAATCCTCTTCATCAATCAAATGATATGACACTTTCCTCAAATAGTATAATTTCTAGCCAACTAAAAATTTTACATCAATGAAAATATAAGAACCGATGTGACTCTTTTATGTATATTTATAACATCATCAACTAAAATATCAATTGGGACTAATAATCTCTCTCTCTAGCATTAATAGAAACACATAACATAAGATTATACATTTAAAAATATGACATAAGATAACTATTGGAAATTTGGCTAAGGTTGAATATTGTGATTTATGGAAACATATCTCTAGTATGAGGAATGTAGTTCTTGTAGATGAAGTTATGGCATTCATACTTAGAAAATTGTCTGATTATAATGTTAGAGTAAGAAAATATTTTCTTATTAATTAAATCATATTGATTTAGTTATTCAAAAACTTATTATGTCTATTTTACTTAACATAAAATTTGGGTAGATAATAATTAGTTCTTTTATTAGTTATTATCATGCAACCTAGGTTTTATTTTTTAGGGTTTTGGTCTCCTTTATGGCATTTCATGTTTGCTTGCCATTGTGACTCTATTAGGACCTACCTTCACATTTTGCTCATATTTCAAGCATATGGAGGCCATTTTTCCCTAAGAAAATATTGTTGGAAAGATGATTCTAAAATTCTTATAGTGGTTTAGGTGGTGTTTTGTTTTAATGCATTTTGGATGTCTTTTTTCTGCTATTAAAGTTAGGATATCTATTTTGTACTCTAGGAGACATATCTTGAGCATTTGATGTTTGATTTGGGAATTATTTATATCATTGGAAATTTATTTCTATACTCTTTCTCATGATTTTGGTTATACTCTAGAAACATTCTATTTAGTTTTTTCTTGTTTGCACTTTGATGGATATCTTTGTTGTTTTAGGTCTAGGGAACAATTTTATTGCTTAAAATTATTTTTTATAGTTTGTACCATCTCTTGAATAAACCTTATGTCTCTTTTGATTTTTGTTGACATCCTTTTGCTGTATTTTTGCAAATGCATTGAGATAAAGTGCCACTCTATTGCATTTTAGGATCTTGGACATATTTGTGTTTTACCATACTCACACACAACATTATGAAGTACCTTAGCGGGTTTCATGTTCACCATATTTCTCATCTTCCTTTGTCAAGTGAATTTTTCTTCCATGAAATTATCCTGATTATATGTTAATGACATGTGCCATTATAGGTGTTTGTACTTCTTTTCAACACTTAATATTCCTAGTGCCTCTTTCTGCAAGAGATATTGCATTTAGTTTCAGTATTCACATCTTACCTCTCAACATTATGGGGGGTTATGTTGGTTCTATTTATTTCTTGATTTGATAGAGTAATATTTGTATTCAATATTTAATCCTATGTACTAGGTGATTGTTGTGGTTGGATATCTATGCATTTCAATGAGATGGGTCATTTACCATATACACATTCTTTCATTACTATTTTTGCAGGCCTCGAAGATACCTTCCATCTTTTATTAATTAGCTTTTTATACTTAGTCTTCTCTACTTTTTCATGTTCTATATAGTGGAGGTTCTTCAAACCAATAGATTGGTAGTATATGCATCTTTATGCTCTAGCGTTATTCTTAATGATCATATTTTTTTCCTTTCTTCTGGCCATTCCCTAGTTTAGAAACTTCTTAAATCCTTCACTATTTTTTATTAAATTATTTTCATCTCCTTTAGGAGAATGGCTTTTCCCATATCATTTTTTTCTATTTCTCCTCTTTTAGGAGATCTAGGTGTTCTTGGGTACCTCTTTAGGCTTTTTTGTCATGACCCAAATTTAGTTTCAATAGTAGCTTTTAGGTTTTTATCTATTCCCTAAGTTTATCTTAAGGGTGAATTTTAGATTAATAAAGTATTTTATTTTTAATTAAGTCATATCAATTTAATTATTAAGTTACTTATTGTCTCTAGTTCACTAAAGCTAAACTTTGGGCATATAATAATTAATTCTTTTATTAATTATTATTATGGAACTTAGGATTTACCTTTTAGGGTTTTGATCTCCTTTAAAAGGATTGATCTCTTTATAGTAATTCATTAACTTATAATAATTACATCTCTTTTTGATCATCAAGAATGTCTCAACTATGGATCTCATAATTTTGGCATCCATAGTTGTTGCTTGTCTTTATGTGACATATATTAGCATGTGGGTGGTTCTTGAGAGCAATGGGGTTCAAATTTAATCAACTTCAACATATTAATTAGTTTATCAAATAGAGAAGATACAATTTTGATATGAACAGTTGATAGAAACATTATTGTCACATCCATAGTTAAGTATAGGAAAATCAAAGTATCATGATGAATTATGTTTGAGCATAAGATAATATGATTAGTACACAAGAAGGTATAATAATTTTACTAGTTGTAGTAGTATAGAGATAGAACAGAGCATTAGAGGAAATTATTAATTATGAGCTAAGGAATTTTCCTTTTTTTTTTACAAAATAGAGACTTTACTATTTAGGATGACATCTTAGATGTTAACCATAAGTTAGCAAGAGTTCATTTTGTATTTTTGCAAGCATGTAAAAATCTTAAGGTTGACCTAATAGTAATTCACAAATTGTAAAGGTATAAAGCGAGATGGTAAAGTGGGAAAAAAAAAAGTGTTCTTCTAAGAAAGATTTTTTTCAAATTACATGATACAAATTATAATGTAAGATTAGAGGATTGCAAGTTTTGTTAAGGGAAACAAATGCTATATCAAATATTAAAGATATCAATAGCAAGAAAAGGGTTTTTGTATCTAGATATTTTTGTGTCAAGGAATTACATTGTATATTGCATGTTAGGAAAGTGGGATCTTCTTGCATACATTTTGTATTTGTATATAACAATTCTTAATAGGGGTGATGCTTCTAACAATGACTATATCCTCTAAAAAGGATTGAGACACTATATGCATGTAAGAAACCCTTAGTAGCGTCAATATATTTAAACTATATAATATTGATTAGTGTATCATTTTGTGGGTACCATCCCCACCAAGGTTTTTACTTTGCCTTGGTATCCCTAGTTAAAAAAATATAGTGCTATGCATTCTTTTATCACATGGTTATGTTTATTGTTTACTATAATTAGTTTTCTTTCATATAAAAGTTACAAGGAAATTAATAATATCCAAATTTGGGCTAAATTTTGTAGAATATTGAGACTCAAAGGAGACTTAACAACTTGAGTAAGATCCCTATGGACATGGAATAGTTACAAAACAACTTAGAAATAGCTCTTGAATAGACTAAAATTCTCACGAAAGAAACATATAACCTAAAAGAAAGATATGAAGATGAAAAAGACCACATTGGTAGGTTGAAACACAACATTAATAATCTCAAATATAGAAAGGAACCTAAATATCAAATTAAGGATAGTGATGAAGTTTGAAGATTAATGAAAGAAAAGGAGATTCTAGAACATGAGGTAATGAACACTAAAGTGAAGTTAAGCTTAAAGAAATATGATAGAAAAATTGAGTTAGATCTAAAATATAAGAATGCATATCTTATTGGAAACCTACAATTGGAACAATTTTTTTTTGTCATTCAAGTGAAATATGCTAACAAGACATATTGTTGCTTGATCTAAATGTCATATATGTTTGATTGATGAAGAGCATTTTAGAAATTTCTCACAATAACAGAACCTAGAGGAAATGTTGAGTTATGGAAGGAAAGCTACAATGGACATTTTATTAGTTAGACTTTGATAAGATAAAGTAATTCTTTATATCAAGAATGTAAAGATAAGCCAGGCAATAAAGTAAAAGTCTAAGAAATGTTGAGTGATGTTAGTGTTAATTGAGCTAGAATAGTATTAACCAAGCATTATAAGAATGTAAAGCTAAGCCAAGAAATAGAGTAAAAGATTAAGGAATGTAACGTGATTTTAGTGTCAATTGAGAAATAATAAGTATCAAGAAAATATAGTATTGATTGAGGATTTGTATCAACTGAGAAAGATACTTGTGTTGTAAATACAATAGGAAAGTAAACTCTAAGAGGGAGGGGAGGTGGTGAATCAATGCTTCAAAAATTTATCTATTAAAACATTCACCACACATCCATCTCACAATTTTTGTGTAAATTGAAATACCATATTAAACATATTCATCCATAGCATGAAAAAAAAAAACATTCCACACATGTATAACACAAGATATTCAGTTACCCATAAACCCTCTAATGAGAAGGTAAAAATTGGGTGGGGATGACACCCACAAATCTTCACTTTTGCACTTATAAAGTGTATCCGATGAAGGTTCCAACATTTGATCATAAATTATGACCTACCTTGTGAAAGATTTTCCCTATTAAACGCTTACAAAGATTCTTAGATCTTACCCTATTAAAGGATTTCAACACCCTATTAGAAGTGTTGCTAGTTAAAATACTTCGACTTACAATGAAGTAAGTACCTTTTTAGAGGATTTACAAAAGCTTGCTAGGACTATTGAGTTAAGAGAATTTTACTAATTCATCTTCTAGAATGTCTCAACCTTGATCATTCAATTAACACCTCTCTACTAGATATTAGATCACCTCTTTCTTGATGTATACTTGTTCATTGTGATCAGATTATTCACTTCTCTCCTCTCTTTTCTTTCCTCTGTTCTCTCTAGTAGATTTTTCAATTCAATCCTTTTTTCACATGTCCTTAGTCACCATTAATTCTCTTTCTATGCATGTATATTTATCTCTTTTCTCATTTGAATTTTTTAGGGTTTTCTTTTCTTAAGAAGACCTAGGTGGCCTAAGGTTAGGTAAGAATAAAGATTGTGATTCACCCATTTTGCCACTTAGAACTTCCTTCAATCCAAGTGGTTTCATGTACTACATAGTGATTCTCAATATAAAGTCATTCTAATCATCTACAATCACAAAAAATTTCTTAACTTATCCCCAATATGTTTTAGATAGGAGTTTGTGACATTAAAAACAACTATTTCAAAAACTATTTAGTTGGCACTTGAAGCCTTTGATGCTCAAAATTCACCATATCTTCAATATTGTAACATAGCCTTTGATTGACTTAGAATCCACTATTCACTCATCATCTAAAGCATTCAACATCTATTAACTTTCTCATCACTAGAGTGACTTAGCCTTAACTATCTACTCAAAACATATTTGTGCTCTACATATGCTACATATCTTGCTCAACATGCACTATCTGACAACTTATGCTTGACATACAATACTTACTTGCCATGTACTTTATGATTATGAATAAGTGTGTAGTCACTCACATGTAACCTTAACTTGATCACAAATTAGAAAATATATAATCTTTACTCAACTCACATGCAAAATTTCAAATTTTCAAAAAAATTCAAAAATGATGACTTGTCAATCATACCTCAAAACTTCATAACTCAACATGACTTGATTGTTCTGTGTTGTATCTAGATCTTTTGCTACTCCTAAGTAAATTTTCTTCAACTACTAGCTTACTCTATTTTTTCATATTCTCCCCCTTTGGGTATTCTCCCCTTTTCTTCAATATCCCCCCTTTTTGACACTTATGTCATGGGTGATACCCGAGTCTGTTTGTCCAAAAGTGTTTGATGGACCTCTATTATAATTTTAAGTGATTCATCCCAATTGTTACATGCTACCTTTCGAGAATGAATTTGAACATCTAGATTAGAAACAAGGTTCACTACCCTTCATTAATATAAATATGGAGATCTTTCTCTATCAATGTATCAGAAATGGATAGTTCCTTGTTTAACACCTTCATGTGTGGGGTCAACATGACTTGAATATTTATCAAGGTAGCCCTAGTATTTGCATCTTGTACTTGTAATGTATCTAATTGGCCTTGAGTAGATAATAACCTTTTTAAATGAGTCTAAATATGACTATAAGACAACTTAAGAATATTACCTATTTCTTGAAATTTCCGTATAGCTAGTAAATAGCCCTTTGTGCTTCTTGTGTGAATAAATTCACATCACAAAGCTTTGTGTATAGAGAAAATATATTCTCTAACACATTTTTCACATCTTGCATCTTGGTTTCTAAGTTAACCTATCTTAGTGCAATGGCACTAAAAATATTTTCATCAACCTTTGTTATCATTCTCTTCTTAGACTGTTTTAAAAGTTAAGTGTTTGTATATTGGTCTGCATCACTAATTTTATCAAACATTTTCACTAGTTTCTTAATAATAGGTTTATCTACATTAGGTTATGGTAGGCTAAATTAATTAAGAAATATTTCTTTAATTTCATATAGAACTTTTCTTTTATTATGCTCCCTTTTGATTAAGTCTTGGTGCTTCTTCCTAGCTAGAGCTTCTTGCAATATGCTCATTTTCTCTATGGTGATTATTGCTAGATCAAACTTTGGAAGGTCAATTACCTCATCTAAGTTGTCATCTCCATAATATTTTCCTTATCCAACCTTAGATGTCTCGTGACTAGGACTTGATGACCACAATGTTGTAGTATTTACACTTGCCTATGAAGAGTTTGACTAGAATTAGGAGATATAGAGATTGGGAGGGTAAGAAATTATTAAATTTCTATCTATTCCTCTAGTTTTGTAGTCAAAACAAACTCTTTAATTCTATCCTTCTCCTTCCATATTTTGTCTTCTTCACCTTGTGCCTATGAGTTAGATGTAGGAATTCTTTCCTGACCTATATGAACTCATGTCACATCCTGCTCAACTATTAAAACTACTTGCATTGAAGCATTTTGTCATGGCCCTGACAGTTCTATATCTGACACTTTGGAATCTGTGATTAGTTTACTTTTCTAGATGGTTTGGCACTTGTTAAGTTACTTTAATTCTGGTATTATTATGTAAACTCTTCGAGAATTCAGAGGTTATTCAAAATCTAATTCTTAGAAATAGATGTTTTTATGCTTTCAGTTTTATATTCAGAATCTTATTATCTGAAATAATCTGGATTCAGGAATCAAATTTTATAAAATCTATGTTAGTATGGTTTCAATTTTTACTTCTGTCTGATTCATATTTTCAAATTTCTGTATAAGGTGGTTTTAAAATATTATCAGTACCATGTATTTGTCGTTGCTAGTTTTAAGTATATTTAGATATATATGTATATTTATAACCTTGTTGTAATATATACATATGTATATAAATATAAGTGCATTAGTATTAAATAATTATATATATATATATATTTATATATATATAGAGTACATATATATATATATATATATATATGTAACTGTAGTATATTAGTGTACTTGTATTTATATTGATACAAGTTATAAATATATGTATACATGTAAGTATACTTAATGGTCTGCAACGATGTTAATATTAAATTAGGATTAATGTTAATATTAATGTTAGTACCTAATACTATGTTAGTAAGGGTTAGTACCTAGACTAACCTATCGAATGATAATTAACTATGTCTTAAGCTATACTTATGCAAAGCTTAAGCTATCGATGCCTAACTTCAAAGGACTTTGTAAAGGTTTTGGGTTTTGGTGAAAGGCGGCAATGCAAATGCAATTAATGTGTTGTAGGTCATATTTGGTACTATGGTTTCCAAGTGTTGCAGAAGCTAAGGAATGAGATTTTTATGGTTATGCTTGCTGTTATGAGCATTGATTTTTTTCTTCTTCATGATGCTTGAGCTCAGACCGCCATTGTGGCTTTTTAGTTAGGAAATTTGGATGCTCTATTGAGCGGGTTTATCTGCATTTTTCAGGGGGATTTTTATGACCATGATGGAGAATGTCATTTCTTATTAGCTTTTTAGAGGTTCATTTTTTCATTTTATTGATGTTTCTGTTGTCATTTTGTCGGCTTTCTCAGTTGCCTTTATTAAGAAGGTTTCCCTGGTAATTCTGTGTTTAGTTTTGTGGATTTGGAAGCGTGGGGTTACAGGTTTGAGAAGAGGACTCTCCAAATAGCTTTGCTTGTGTTTCTTATCGCGTATAAATAGGTAGGGGGCTTTTTCTCTAACTCTACTCTCTTATCTATATTATATTCAGTGAGTAATGTTGAATATCGATTAATTAATAGATGCAGTGTTTGAAATTCATTACCCAACTCTAGATGTATGCAGGATTTGGGGTTTTCATAGCTAAATTTAGTGTAAACCCATCATTAGGTGTAAGATTATATATGCTTTGTAATTTCTTCTTATATTGCATTCAAAAATTTGAAATGTGTAAATGAATATAGTTCTTTTTAGTTTTAAATGGTAATTAATTACACTCCAGCATGGATAAATGCAGAGTATGATTTTGTATGCAATGTTTAGCTCTACACATACCCATATTCGAATGTAGGTATGGATATATCACTTTGGTAACATTGATGTATATGGGTATTACAATTTTATGTGTATGTTGTGGTTGTAGTTTATGTGTGTGATTGTGAGATAGTATAAGGTACCGACTATTATATGAGCCGAGCTCTGTGGATACCTTGTTTTGTGTTTAATATTTTGTTTACTATTTTGACTCAGCCATGAATATGAGAGTGTGGTGACATTATATCTCGATCACAAATTTGCAATGTTTTACAGGTCACGACTATGAACCGAGGGTATAAACTTGAAACAGAGGTTTTTTTTTTTATGTCAACAGTTTTCATTTAACGTTTTGCAATTTTTTAAATTTTGTTTAGGTGTTGAATTTAGACAGCAAATTAGGAAACAAAATGATTGCATGAATTTTTATTTGACTGTTGTCTTTCATCAATAATAATTTGTACTTAGGGCTTAAAGATATAGGCTCATAATTGTTACATTGTATGTGATTGTGGGTTTCAAAATTCTATGTGATATATACATACATACATATAATTTCTAGGTTAACATTTTGAAAAGGGTTTTGATTCCTAGTTATTGCATTATTAATTTTTACGAATTCAGGGTTTTCATTATAAGTAAACAACTGAGTTATACAATGATTTTATGAGAGTTATTGTGAAGATTAAACCATAGCATAGAGATATTCATTGTGACTGTTAACTTATGTTTAGTCTAAATCATCGATAGGCAAACAAGATTATTTTATAAGCTGTATTAGATTTAGGAAATTTGGAAATTATGTTTCATTGATTTTGGAACAAGAATTCTAAAACAAAACAAACACTTTGATACCGATACATTGTCAAACAATTACTAATTAAAGTAGAGAGAATTGTATTATCTGGTAGTGACTAGTTATTAGATGTACAGTGGAAAAAGGTTATTATCTATTTCAAAATTGACTTTAAATTAATAAGGTTTTATGTATATTTTGGTATATGTAAGTGAGTGCGTGTATGTATATGTATAAATGTTGTGCATATATATATATATATATATATATTTGTACTGTTAGTTTTACCATAGATATAAAATCTAGAAATTATTGTGATTACTAGTTTTGGAAATGGAAATTGATTAATTTTATAATCTGATGAAATTATATGTGTGGATCATTTTATTATTACGTTTTGTTTTTTAAATGAAATGTAAATATGGTGAATCTTAGTAAAGTCAATTTCTTATTATTTAATTTGAATATAGCTATTATGTAGTGGAAAATTAAAGCGTGGTAAAATTTATGGTTTCATTTGGTACTTTGAAAGATTGAAAATGGTTACAAGTGATATTTCTGTTTGCTGGTGCAATTGTTTTATTGAAGCAAATGAAATAAGTGTATTAGTTGGAATTGGAAAATTAATCTAAGATTTTCTTCCAGTTAGTATATCTAGAATTTTGTGTATGTTAGATTATGCAAGTGTGATCCTTTAGATTGGGTGGCTATCATAAAGCAAGTAACTTGTGGTGATAGAATTATGTTGCCGAATGCCCTCCGACACTAGTTTGGATCCTTATTGGAAAGTTTATGACAGTTACTTAATCAAGTGGTAATATTTAAAATTTTATGGGTTGGAAAATCATATAAAAATATAAGAATATTATGGTTTCACATGGCATATTGAGTTCTACGAGTGGCTAAATGTAGATTCTTATGTTGACACCCATGGACTACTGGATCATTACCTTGTCATATTCTGTACGAGTTTATTTCTACATATCTGGATGAAGAAATTAAGTATTTGTTGTATAATTGAATGTGGAAAAAAAATTTTTTTTTAGTATTTTGTTAAAACAATTATTATGATTATAGTTTTGTCATAAAATCTAACATGGAGGATTACTGGAGGTTTTAATGATTTTATTCATGTTTTAAGGCCTGTTTGGTGTATTGTGGATTTGCTATTTTTGATTATAGGTTTGAGATAGGGTTAGTTATGGACTTAGAAGAAATGACTGTTAAATACTTTGAATCAAGGATTAAGTTGATTGTATTTTAAAAGTTGTTGTATTTCTAATAAGAGTATAGATATGCTATATACTTTGATGTAATAATTTGGAAATGATCATTGTTGATTATGAGTACATTATTGAACCTGTTGTGTAGGATTCAATTGTAATGGATATTGTTTTAAAAAAAATTGTTTGGGTTCTAATCTAATTTGTATGTTTGGATTATTGCTATTTGGTTATTCTTTAGTTTAAGATGGTTAGGGTATTACATTTGGTATCAGAGCCCGATTTAAACACTTGGGACTCGATTGGTTTAATTAAGGGTTTTTTTTCTATGCTTCCTACGAGATTATAATTAAATCTCTTTTATAAGAATTCCAGTATGCCTCTTGTTACATGAGGAGCACAGGGACAAGGTATCCCTAATGCTAATGCCGAAGCAGGTAGAGGCAGAGGTGGATGTAGAGGTCGTGGGAGAGGCCTAGGTAGAGGTCATGGCCTAGGTAGGGGTCAAGTTTGTCAAGTTATGCTTGATGATGAAATTCCTCATTATGAAGATCAAGGGGGATTTCAAGCTGAAATTCTTCAGCAGATTCTTGGACAGTTGGATGGGATTGAAGATAGGAATAACATTCCTGGTGAGGGAGCAAATGTTTAGAATTTGTGGATTCCCAATGCTAATCAGGCCATGGTTATAGATCATGTTATCAGGACTCAACTGAAGGACATATCCAAGCTGAAAGGTCCATATTTTAATGGAACTGAAGCTGGTAATAAAGCTAAAGCTTGGCTTCTAAACATTGAAAGATGTTTTATTTTGCATGATTATCACACTAATGTGAAAGTACGCTAGACTGTAATGCAGTTAAGGTCTTTTGCATCTATTTGGTGGGAGATGGAACTAGAACACCTTGGACTTCATATTTCTCAACTCACTTGGGAATTGTTCATAGAAAGGTTTCAGGAAAGGTTCATGTCTGAGTATTGGCAGCAAACTAGATCTAAGGAATTCTTTAACATTTCTCAAGGGAATTCAACTATGGAAATGTATGAAAGAAAATTCTTTCAGCTTAAGAAGTAGTCTTGTTGGAATGAAGGTGATAAACCTTTAGTGCAACACTTTATCTAGGGTTTAAATCCTAGGATTGGTGAGAAAGTGAGAACTTTCAAACCAAAAACTGTTAAGGAAGCTGCTGATTAGGCTAAGCTTGCTAAAATGAAATCTGGTTTTTCAACCAAGAGTGTTGTTAACCCACCTGTTCCTAGCAACAGTAAAAGTCAAAAATTCTTTAAGGATGATTCTAAGGTAGCACCTAGTGGCTATGGTACTAAATCCCAAAAGAGGAAGTTCAATAAGTTTATGAAATCAGACAAGGGGTTTAAGGTTCCTGAACTACCTAAATCCATTAAGCTTGTTGAAAGTGTGAAATAGAGTTTTGCACCACCACAAGCAAACTCCTCGCAGGATAAGAGTACCAAAAGAGGAGTAGAATGTTGGCATTGTGGGTAGTTGGGTCATTTATAGTGGAATTGTCCTCTTAAAGGCAATAATCAGGGTAAACCAAGAGCATCAAGTTTTGAAGCTACTATTGGTGATTCTGGAAGGAACCATCGTATTTTTGCTACTATGCATCATAATCAAGCAGAACATCAAAACACAATGATCGAGGCTAAAGGTACTTTTCAAGGTATGAAAATTTCCATTTTATTTGACTCAGGTGCCACTGATTCTTTCATTTCTGCCAATTTGGTTAAACATTGTAATATTCCTATGAGAAAGTTTGAGATGGCATGACAAGTTGAGTTAGCTTTGGGATCTAAGGTAGAATCTGGGCTGATTGTGGTAGATTGTGTAATTCACCTTAAGGAATTTACCACTTTAGTAAACCTCAGAATCATTCCTCTAGATACCTATGATATAATTCTAGGAATGGACTAGTTGGATCAGCATCATGTTGTAATTGATTGCAGCAAAAAGACTATTGAATGCAATGATGATTTTGGGGCAAGTAAATTCATATCTGGTAATAAGAGGCCTTTTTCTATTAGAACTATATTCGCTAAACAACTTCAAATTTGTTTATGGAAAGGCTGCAAGTTGTTTGATATTTTTGTTAATGATTTTTCTGAACCTTTGGAAAATCAAACCAATTTAGATCATTCTTTGCTAAAGGAATTTTTAGATGTGTTTGTAACAAAAATTTTGGGTATTCCACCCATGAGAGAAATTGATTTTAGGATTGATCTTGTGCCTATTACTGAACCTATTTCTAAAACTCCTTACCACATGATAGCATAAGAATTGGTAGAACTTAAGGTTCAACTTGAGGAACTTCTTGAGAAGGGGCTAACTAGACTAAGTGTCTCTCCTTGGGGTGCACCTGTAATCTTCGTTAAGAAGAAAGATGGATCTCTTAGACTATGTATCGATTACAGACAATTGAATAAAGTTACTATCAAGAATAGGTATCCATTGCCTAGGATTGATGACTTATTTGATTAAGTGAAGGGTGCTAAAATATTTTCTAAAATTGATCTTAAATCTGGGTACCATCAGCTTAGAATTCAAGAGGTTGATATCCTTAAAACAACATTTCAAACTAGGTATGGACATTACAAATTCACTGTTGTACCTTTTGGTTTAATGAATACGCCATCAGTATTTATGAGTCTGATGCAGGGAGTGTTTAGAACTTTCCTCGATAAGTGTGTAGTTGTCTTTTTGGATGACATTCTGATTTATTCTAACTCCTTGGAGGAGCATGAACATCATTTGAAACAAGTTTTTGAGTGTTTCCAAAGGAATAAGCTGTATGCTAATCCTAAAAAATGTGACTTTTTCAAATCAAAAATTAGTTACCTTGGACACATTATTATAGGAGATGGTATAGCTATGGATCTAGCTAAGATTAGAGCTATTGTAGAGTGGCCAACACCTACAAACGTGTCTGAAGTGAGAAGTTTTATGGGTTTAGATAGTTATTACCGAAGGTTTGTGGCTAATTTCTCAAAAATAGAACATCCTATCACTCCTCTTAAGAAAAAAGGTAATAAATTTATCTGGTCAGATAAGTGTGAAGAAGCTTTTCAACATCTTAAAGGACACTTGACTAGCACACCAGTATTGGCTGTACCTAATCCTTGTAAAGAATTTTTGGTTAGCACTAATGCTTCTTTAGATGGATTAGGAGTAGTTTTAATGCAATAGGGTAGGGTGATTGTGTATGAATCCAGGAAACTGAAGGATCATGAGATAAACTATCCTACTCACAATTTGGAACTTGCTATATTAATGCATGCATTGACCAAATGGCAACATTTTCTCCATAGACAGTATTTTGAGTTGCTTACTGAACACAAAAGTCTTCAATATATTTTCACACAACCAAATCTGAATGCATGGCAACACAGATGGATGGAATTTTGTGTGAATATAATTTTGAAGTTAAATATGTGCAAGGTAAAGAGAATAAGGTGGCTGATGCTCTTAGCAAAAGACGTCACGAGCTCTCTTCTTTAACTCTCACAGTGGACTTGAAGGAGAAAATATTGCAAAACCTAATTGTTGATCCTTGGTTTTTAGATGTCAAGGCTGTTATAGATAGTGATAGCATTTTAGAAGCCAGATTTGAGGGTTACTCCATCAGCACAGAGGGATTGTTGATCTACAAAGGTAGTATTTATGTTCCTGAAGTTGAAGAGTTGTGAAATTTGGTTATGTCTGAAGCTCATAAAGTGCCCTACTCAGCACATCCTAGTGTTAGGAAAATGTATGCTGATCTTAGAAAGCATTATTATTGGCCAGGTATGAAGAGGGATGTTGTAGATTTTGTGGCTAGATGTCTTGAATGTCAAACAGTGAAAGCTGAACATCAGCATCCTACTGGTTTACTTCAATCTCACAGTGTGCCAAGATGGATATGGGATACCATCTCCATTGATTTCATAGTGGGATTACCATTATCAGCTAGGTGACATGATTCAATCATGGTTGTAGTTGACAGGCTTACCAAAGTTGCTCATTTTATTCCAGTAAGATCTTCATATAATGCAGCATCTATAGCACGTATTTATATGGAATAGATAGTAAGACTGCATGGGATTCTAAAGAAGATCATATCAATTAGGGACCCAATTTTCACATCTTCACTTTGGAAATCTATGCAACATGAACTTGGTACACAACTAAATTTCAGTTATGCATATCATCCTGAGACTAATGGGAAAATTGAGCATGTAAATTAGATTCTGGAAGACATGCTCAGGATGTACATCATGGATAGGTAGAACAGATGGGATGAATTCTTGCATTTACTTGAATTTGCATATAATAATAGTTATCACAGCTCTATAGGTATGTCTCCTTTTCAAGCTTTGTATGGATGACCCTGTAGAACACCTTTGAGCTAGGATAATTTAGAAGATAAAATTCTCCTAGGTCCTGAAATGCTCTAGGATATGGAATAACAAGTGAAATGAATCAGGGAATAGGTTGTTATAGCACAAGATAGACAGTAAAAGTATGCAGATTTGCATAAGATTGAGCATTAGTTTGCGGTTGGGGACAAAGTATTTTTGCGAGTCAGACCTAGAAAAAGTCCTATTAGATATGGTAAAGGTTCCAAATTATCTACACATTTTGTGGAACCGTTTGAAATTCTAGAACATGTTGGTCCGGTTTCCTATAGACTTGCTTTGCCTCCCAGTCTATCTCGAATCCATGATGTTTTTTATGTGTCCATTTTGAGGAAATACATTCCTGAGATCACTCATGTTCTAAATTGGAATGCATTATAGGTAGTCGATGGCCAATTGATGTTGGAACCAGTGCAGATCATTCAACAAAGAGAGCTAAATCTTAGAGGTCGCAAGGTGGAATAGGTAAAGGTATTATGGGATCATAATGATGATACCTCTACAACCTAGGAAGATACGAGGGCAATGAAATCTTCTCATCCTCATTTGTTTTTAGGCTCCCATAAGTAAGCCTAAGCTAGTGAGGGAGGGTGTCATTTCCCTGCAGTTCTATATCTGACACTTTGGAATCTGTGATTAGTTTACTTATCTGGATGGTTTGGTACTTGTTAAGTTACTTTAATTCTGGTATTATTATGTAAACTCTTCGAGAATTAAGAGGTTATTCAAAATCCGATTCTCAGAAATAGATGGTTTTATGCTTTCAGTTTTATATTCAGAATCTTATTATCTAAAATAATCTGGATTCACAAATCAAATTTTAGAAAATCTATGTCAGTATGGTTTCATTTTTTATTTCTGTCTGATTCGTATTTTCAGATTTTTGTATAAGGTGGTTTTAAAATATTATCAGTACCATGTATTTGTTGTTGCTAGTTTTAAGTATATTTAGATATATATGTATATTCATAACATTGTTTTAATATATACATATGTATATAAATATAAGTGCATTAGTATTAAATAATTTTATATATATGTGTGTGTGTGTGTGTGTGTAATTGTTGTATATTAGTGTACTTGTATTTATATTGATACAAGTTATAAATATATGTATACATGTAAGTATACTTAATGGTCAGCAACAATGTTAATATTAAATTAGGATTAACGCTAATATTAATATTAATATTAATGTTAGTACCTAATACTATGTTAGTAAGGGTTAGTACCTAGACTAACCTATCGAATGATACTTAACTATGTCTTAACCTATACTTATGCAAAGCTTAAGTTATCGATGCCTAACTTCAAAGGACTTTGTAAAGGTTTTGAGTTTTAGTGAAAGGAAACAATACAAATGCAGTTAATGTGTTGCAGGTCATATTTGGTACTATGGTTGCCAAGTGTCGCAAAAGCTAAGGAATGAGATTTTTATGGTTATGCTCGCTGTTATGAGCATTGATTTTTTTCTTCTTCACGATGCTTGAGCTCAAACCACCATTGTGGGTTTTTAGTTAGGAAATTTGGATGCTCTGTTGAGCGGGTTTCTCTACATTTTTCATGGGGATTTTGATGACCATGATGGAGAATGTTGTTTCTTATCAGTTTTTTAGAGGTTCATGTTTTCATTTTATTGATGGTTCTATTGTCGTTTCGTGGGCTTTCTCAGTTTCCTTTATTAAGAAGGTTTCCCTAGTAATTCTGTGTTTAGTTTTGTGGATTTGGAAGTGTGGGGTTGTGGGTTTGAGAAGAGGACTCTCCAGATAGCTTTGCTTGTGTTTCTTATCGCATATAAACAGGTAGGGGGCTTTTTCTCTAACTCTACTCTCTTATCTATATTATATTCAGTGAGTAATGTTGAATATCGATTAATTAATAGATGCAGTGTTTGAAATTCATTACCCAACTTTGGGTGTATGCAGGATTTGGGGTTTTCATAGCAAAATTTAGTGTAAATCCATCATCGGGTGAAAGGTTATATATGCTTTGTAATTTATGCTTATATTGCATTCGAAAATTTGAAATGTGTAAGTGAATATAGTTCTTTTTAGTTTTAAATGGTAAGTAATTACACTCCAGCATGGATAAATGTAGAGTATGATTTTGTATGCGATGTTTAGCTCTACACATACCCATATTCAAATGTGAGTATGGAGATATCGCTTTGGTAACATTGATGTATATGGGTGTTGCAATTTTATGTGTATGTTGTGGTTGTAGTTTATGTATGTGATTGTGAGATAGCATAAGGTACTGGCTATTATATGAGCCGAGCTCTGTGGATACCTTGTTTCATGTTTAATATTTTGTTTACTGTTCTAACTCGGCCATGAATATGAGAGTGTGTTGACATTAGATCTTGGTCACAAATTTGCAATGTTTTACAAGTCACAACTATGAACCAAGTGTATAAACTTGAAACAAAGGTTTTTTTTTTTTTAATGTCAACAGTTGTCATTTAACATTTTGCAATGTTTTAAATTTTGTTTAGGTGTTGAATTTAGACAGCAAATTAGGAAACAAAATGATTGCATGAATTGTTATTTGACTAGTATCTTTCATTAATAATAATGTGTACTTAGGGCTTAAAGATATAGGCTCATAATTGTTACATTGTATGCAATTGTGGGTTTCAAAATTCTGTGTGATATATATATATATATATATATAATTTCTAGGTTAACATTTTGGAAAGAGTTTTGATTCCTATTTATTGCATTATTAATTTTTACAAATTCAGGGTTTTCATTATAAGCAAACAATTGAGTTATACTGTGATTTTATGAGAGTTATTGTTGTGAAGATTAAACTATAGCATAGAGATATTCATTGTGACTATTAACTTATGTTTAGTCTGAGTCATCGATAGGCAAACAAGATTATTTTATAGGCTGTATCGGATTTAGGAAATTTGGAAATTATGTTTCAATGATTTTGGAACAAGAATTTTGAAACAAAACAAACACTTTGATACCGATACATTGTCAAATAATTACTAATTAAAGTAGAGAGAAATTTTTTATTTGGTAGCGACTAGTTATTAGATGTACAGTGGAAAAAGGTTATTATCTATTTCAAAACTTACTTTAAATTAATAAGATTTTACATATATTTTGGTATATGTAAGTGAGTCCGTTTATGTATATGTATAAATGTTGTGCATATATATATATGTACAAGTATTTATTTACAAGTATCAATTTGTAAGTATATCCTTATCAATTGTACTATTAGTTTGACCATAGATATACAATCTGGAAATTATTATGATTACTAGTTTTGGAAATGGAAATTGATTAATTTTATAATCTGATTAAATTATATGTGTGGATCATTTTATCATTACATTTTTTTAAAAATGAAATGTAAATATGGTGAATCTTAGTAAAGTCAATTTCTTATTATTTAATTTGAATATAGCTATTATATAGTGGAAAATTAAAGCGTGGAAACAATTATGGTTTCATTTGGTACTTTGAAAGATTGAAAATGGTTACAATTGATATTTCTATTTGCTGGTGCAATTTTTTTATTGAAGAAATGAAATAAGTGTATTAGTTGGAATTAGAAAATTAATCTAAGATTTTCTTCTAGTTAGTATATCTAGAATTTTGTGTATGTTAGATTATGCAAGTGTGATCCTTTACATTGGATGGCTTACATAAAGCGAGTAACTTGTGGTGATAGAATTACGTTGCCGGATGCCCTCCAAAACTAGTCTGGATCATTATGGGAAAGTTTATGATAGTTATTTAATCAAGTGGTAATATTTAAAATTTTATGGGTTGGGAAATCATATAAAAAGATAAGAATATTATGGTTTCACCTGGCATAATGAGTTCTACGAGTGGCTAAACGTAGATTCTTATGTTGACACCCATGGACTATTGGATCATTACCTTGTCATATTCTGTATGAGTTTATTTCTACATATCTGCATGAAGAAATTAAGTATTTTCTGTATAATTGAATCTAGAAAGAAAATAATATTTTCAGTATTTTTGTTAAAAGGATTATTATGATTATAGTTTTGTCATAAAATCTAACGTGCATGATTACTGGAGGTTTTAATGATTTTATTCGTGTTTTAAGCCTTGTTTGGTGTATTGTGGATTTTCTATTTTTGATTATAGGTTCGAGATAGGGTTGGTTATTGACTTAGAAGAAATGATTGTTAAATACTTTGAATCAAGGATTAAGTTGATTGTATTTTAAAAGTTGTATTTCTAATAAGAGTATAGATATGCTATATACTCTAATGTAATAATTTGGAAATGATCATTGCTGATTATGAGTACATTACTGAACCTATTGTGTAGGATTAAACTGTAATGGATATTGTTTTAAATAAAATTGTTGGGGTTCTAATCTAATTTGTATGTTTGGATTATTGTTATTTGGTTATTCTTTAGTTTGAGATGGTTAGGGTATTACACATTTGGCACCAATGTGCTAAGATTTGATGTCACAGTGTCATTTCTCTAATATACCACAATGGGCATTGAAACATAAGTGTTAGTGGTAACACCTTGTTGCACATCTAGACCTCTTCTGTTTGTAGTTGTAAGGGGTACACTAGATGTGCCAATGTTCTATTCCTCCCCTACTAATGCCTTTTCAATCTCATTTGTACTAATTAATATAGGATTAGTGTATTATTTAATAACTAAATTAGAATCTTCAAGTATCCCCTTGGAATCATCCTGTGTCAAGGGATTGATATTATCCACTATGTTATCAGAAACATCCTTTATCTTGATAATATCTTATTGACTTCCTTGATCCACATGAGGGAGTCTAGAACTTTACATATGTACTTTAGGTATATTCTATTCTTGTTTCTACTCTTCCTTAGATGTACCAACTATATATGCTTCTTTATGGTGCCTACATCATGTCCATCCTTGATAATCTCAACTACATCTTGTTCATATTTGTCTTCACATACCTCCTTGTGTGCTTTCTCAATTTCCTTTTTTGTTGTCAACTCGTAAATAACTTTCCATATTTGGTTGCTCTGCTTAACAACTACCTCAATATTTTTCTTTAAAAGGTAAAGGCTCTATATTTTGGAGGAAATCTCCCCTTGTATTTTTTTATGGCCTTAGTCATAGATGACTTGCCTAATTCTAGCATTATTCTTGCTAGAGTAGTCTCCATTATATTTCTTTTAGTAGTTAAATTGTATTGCCACCTTTTCTGAACTTTGTCATATAGACTTTTAGGTAATGAGTTGGGAAGCTCAATATGAGTACTCTTAAATCCGGCCATCATATTATATATACATTCCACAACCTTATTCATTTCTAGCTTTCCAAGTTTATCAAACTCAACATGTGTGAAACCTGATAAATTTGAATTATTCTTGATATTGTCACACAAGTTGTCTAAATCAGAAGAGGGATTGTTGCTTACAACTTGAAATTGATTATTGTGATCTAACTTGGTCCTTTCCTCATCTAATTCATTTGGAGGTGCATACTTCCTCTTCTTTGGTTTATTTGGCTGACTCTTCTCTGTAGTATTTATTTTGCCTTTGGGTTTATCAACTTCCTATTTCTTCTTTATAGTAGCCCTTCTGCCAGCCCTAGTAATAGGTATTGTTTTCTTTTGTTGTGTTGGCTTTACAACCATCTTTGATTTCCTAATTACTAGCTCCTTGGCTTTTCCTTTCTTGCTTTCCTTTAGGTTTAGGTGCTTCATTAGCTTCTTATTCCTTGCCACCTTTTTCATGTTCTACCTCTTCTTCTTCTTGGTCATCTCCTTCACCTTGTGTTAGTGCAAGTGGGGCTTGAGCTAGTTGTAAATCTTCTTCATACTAACCATCATCATCTTCTTTGTCTTCTCCCTCTTCATGAAATCTTCCTTTTAGCTTCTTCACAATTTTGTTCTTCTTTCTCACCATAGAATTTGTCTTCAAATCTATTTTGATACTTGATTTGGCTTCCTCATAATTGCCAAATTAGTTTGCACTCTTCTCTACTTCCTTTGCAAGTAAAGCTCTAATAGTTGTAGATGGCTTATCCATATTGATTTCATATGGCAATGGTCTGAGTTAGTTGATCCTTGGAAGAACAACTTGAACATAAGTAAAATTAGCATCAACTAGAAAATTAACATCATCATAATATTTCTCCACTAGTGAAACCAGTATCCTTAGGCTTTGCTCCATAGAAGTCTTAAAGTCTTCAAACTGTCTTGTTGTGATTAATTCAAAGTTGTCCCAAAGTTTCTCTATGAAATATTTATTAGAAATAATAGTCTGACAACTAAATTTTTTTTCAACCTTAGTTAATCTTAATGCAAGAAAAGTAAACAACAACCATAACAAGATGGACATACACAATTGTACCATATTTATTAACTAGGAAAACCTTTGATCAAAGGTAAAACCCTTATGGAAATGATGCCTACTTATATATATTCCTTGTTAAAGGATGGAACCTATTAGGTGTGTATAAACACATTCAATAATAAGAGTCCTTGTTAGGAGACTTTGAATCCTTGTTAGAAGATTCCAACCTTGTTAGGAGTTTTTCCAACCCTACTAGGAGTTGTAGAAGGTAGAAAGACTGACTATCCAAATAGCTTCTAGAGCAAGACCACTTAACTACATTGTCTAACTGATCTCTCAACTATTCCTTGCAAAATAATTGTTCATATTGTGCTTTATCCTCTTAACTATGTCTTGTCAACTAGACTAATCACTATTAGACCTTGTAGACTAGGTCAAAAACTTTGGATCAAAATATCAAACCTCCAATCTCAAAATAAAACCTCAGCAATGAGGTTTTCTCCAACTTCACTCTGCTCTTCTTATCTTCATATATCAACCTGATTAATTAGCATTCATATCTTTTTCTCCTCTTTTTTCTCTTCTTTTCTCTTCTTACTTTCTTGTTTTTCAAAGAAAAATGTCCTTCGTTTATACTGGGTCCATAAAACAATTCCCTTGAGTTAGATATTACACCTTCTCAATTAATTATTATAGGACCTCATTAAGAACACATTTTACCTGGTGATAACATCAATCTACATGGCTCTAACCTTTCTTCTCAAAATAACAACTCCTTTAAGGGATATAACAATTTTACTAGAATATGCCTCTATAAACTCTATCTTTGAACAATCTTCACCAAAACTTGAATAACTTCTTCTAGAGTTGACATTTTTTTCATAAAAGGTTATCTACATATAATATATAGTTAGTAATATCTCTTATTAACCTTGCTAGTGAAAATACTCAATGATATGTTTGTACGAACTTAATCTTTATCATTTTTCTTCTATCAGACACTATAAAAACTATTATGTTGACATCAATAACAAACATAGTCATGAATGTAACATATCATCATGATAATGATCTAATCATATTTATACAATACTCCCCCATAGGAATATCATCAACATTCATGCTTCCAACAATCTCCCCCTTTGGAATTGATGGGAACATAGATGAAAACATCTAGTTCCAAAAAATACCAACTATTAAAGACTATTATCCTTTATTTTCAAATCCTCGTCATCAGTCATACTAGCTTCTATGTTTCCTTATCCTTATTACTGACATCAATTATTCACACACTTATGCCATGTATTAAAATGTTTTTCATGTTGTAATCTCTCCCTCATTGACATCAATGACATAGGTTTCAAAAACCATCTCTCATTGCATCCTATCAATATTAGCAACAACTATCCCTAACTTTCTCAAGTGTCCAAAGGTACTTTTCAAAACAACATCCATCAAGATTCCTAGATGAATTTTTTTATCATAGATACTCCACCATATAGGAAGTGTCAGAATTCAATCTAGAAAAAATAATAATGCTATGTTCCACTAGACTGATGCACTCTTGGATCGTCTACTATGATGTAGGTAGGAGCATAACACCTAGGATACCTCACAAATACTCAAAAGTATTTTTGGAAGGGGACTTGAGAAAATATTTGCAATCCTCTCTTTGGTGCTTACATACTCCATTCAGATTTCCTTTTCTACAACTTTCTCTCTTAGCATGTGATATTTGAATAAAATATACTTAGTCTTAGAATGCAACACTATATTCTTAGACATATTCACCGTGCTTGTGTTATCAAAATATATGACAAAAAGCTCACTGAATTCTATCCTTATATCCTTCAACATTGGCTTCATCGAAACAACTTGAGTATAATCATTTGTTTCTACAAAATATTCTACCTCTATTGTACTCTATAAGATACAATAATACATCTTTCTTAATCTCAAAAAAACATTCTCCACCACTAGTACTCTTTCTATTATCCATGCTACCTACCCAATTACCATCAATATAGCATATAGAGTGAAATCATTAGATCTATCATAGCATAATCCAATCTTTGATGTTCCCTTTAAATATCTAAGTTTCCTCTAAACTATTTCATAGGCTAAGAATAACCTTACTGCTTCAATTATTACCATAGGAGCATAGGTTTCTTCATAGTATATTCCTTCTTATTGTGAGTAACCCTTACATACTAATCTTTCTTTATTCCTTACAAATTTATCTTGTTCATTCATCTTATTCCAAAATACCCATTTTGTTCCTATCACATTCTTGTCTGCTGATGTAGGAACTAATTCCCATGTCTCATTCTTTACTATATGATCCACAAATTTCTTCTTTCATAGCTTGCTTCTAATAGTCTTCTTTTTATGTCTCATTTGCATTCTTTGGTTCTACTTGAGATATCAAACATATTTTTTCATTGACACTACTTCTTGTCAGTACACCTTTATCTTTGTTGCTAATGATCTACTCTGGTGGATGATTCTTTGCAATATTCTTACCAAAAGTATGAGTTGTTATCTCAACTCTTTTCTTGAATATCATGAATTTGTTCAATGCCTCAAATTTTTCTTTAAGAAATTCAAACCACATCATTCTAGAAAAGTCATCAACAATAATTATAAAGTACCTTTCACCATAGAATCCTTTTGTCCTTATAGGACAACTAATATCTATGTGTATAATCTCCAACTTTGTCATAGTAATAAACATCTTGCTAGGAAAATAATTTCTATTATGCTTTGTCATTACACACTCATTGAAAATTGTGTTTGTAGGCTTTACAATATTAAGTAAATCTATGACTACAAACATATTAATTGTTCTCACAATTCTATCAAGGTTGATATTACAAAATCTCTTCTACCATAACCAACTATCATCTACTTTTACAACCAAACATGTAATTTCAGTGGGATTTACCTAAAATATATTACCTCTAGATCTAGTTCCTATTACAATTACATATCCATCTTTGTCTCTAATCATGCATGTCTTCTTTGTGAATTGAAACTGATATCCATTATCCACTAGTTGTCCAACACTCAAAAGATTATTTTCTAAACCATCAACAAAGTATACATCCTCAATGTTAGTCTTACCATCAAGAGTTATACATACATTACCTTTAACATGGAAAGCTACATTGTTTCCAAGTTGGACAATGCCTCCATCATAACTTTTGAAATCAACAAACTTGCTCATACCACTAGTCATATGATGTAAACAACCACTGTCAATTATTCAATTAGATTTCATTTCAACTTGTGGTATCAAATCCATTTTCTTTGGACTTTCTTCTTTAATAGCCACAAATCCTATTTTGTCATCACCGGCACTTACAATTTGTTCATCAAATTCATCTTCCTCATTCTCATACAAACAATCTCTATCTCTTCCAGGTTTGAACTTTCCTTTATATTTTTTCTCTCTTTTAGGACACATAGATGCATAATGACCAAAATCATTAAAATTTAAAAATTTAAATATTTTCTTACCATCTTTTTCTCTTCTCATAAGAAGGGCTACTTCTTCTATCTTTCTATCCTCATCAGATCTACTACTACTAGAGAAATCCCCTCTAGCACTTTTGCTCCTTGACAAATTAGGTTGAATGTTCAAGGCACTTAAAGCTGTCTCTATTCTATATAATTCTCTAGATTGTCTAATCTCCTAATTAATGTTTTCCTAGTGAAATATTTGGCATAAGGGATTACCAAATTTATCATTTGAGATGCCTACTTAAATGGTGGTGTTAAACTCTTTAATATCCTCAAGATCACTTCATCATCTTCCTTGGCTCCTCCTTGAGATTTAATACCTTTAGTAATTTATGATATTCTTCCTACATATGTTCTTATAGATTCATCTTCCATCATTTTAGCATCTTCAAATGCACAAATATAATTTTATAGCCTCATTTTCTTAGAATGTACATCACTTTCAAAACTATTTTCCAAAGCTTTCCAAATCTTATGAGAACTATCAAGTGTTTTTTACCTAGTTGTACTCTACATCAGGAAGTGAAGATAGTAGTGCTTCTCTACCTCTCGTGTTGCACATGCAAAGTTCTCTATATTCCTTTGTACAATATTCTAGCTTATCTTTAGTAACAATTGTCTTCTCTAATTTTTCCAAGATCCAATACACTCATATACAAAAGATGTGTCTTCATCTTTTCCTTCCAACTATCAATTTTTTTCCATCAAAATTTAGACTATGCCTTTTGAATAAATTGGCCATGGATCTCCCAAAGTTGTTAAAATTTATCTTCAAGGACCTAATGCTCTAATACCAATTGTTACAAATAATAGTCCACCAAAATAACTAAGAGGAAGGGTGGTGAATCATTTATCCAAATAAAACATTTATCAACCTTAGTTAATCTTAACCATGAAACCAAAGTAGATTAAAACTATAAAAAGATGCACATACACAATTACACCATATATGTTAACTAGGGAAATCCTTGATCAGAGGGAAAACCCTAATGGGAATGATGCCCGCAAAGATATACTGATATATATATATAGGATGGATCCTATTAGGATTCTATAATACATTCAACACATAAGAGTCTATTTTAGGAGTCTTCGAATCATTTTTAGAAGATTCCAAATCTTTTAGGAGTTGTAGAGGGCAAAAAGACCCAATGTCCAAACAACTTCTAGAGCAAGACCACTGAACTTCACTATCCAACTGATCTCTCAACTATTCCTTGCAAAATAATTATTTGTACTATACTTTATCCTCTTTCCTCTATCCTATCAGCCAAACCAATCACTGTTAGACCTTGTATACTAGGTTAAAAACTTCAAATCCAAATATCAAACATCTGATCTCAAAATAAAACCTCAACAATGAAGTTTTCTCGAACTTTTCTTTGTTCTTCTTGTCTTTGCATATCAACCTGATTACACTATGTTCATATTTTTTCTACTCTTTTTTCTCATATTTTCTTTTCTTAATTTCTTGTTTATCAAAGGAAGATGTCCTTCCTTTATACTAATTCTATAAAACAATTCTCTTGAGTTGGTTATTACACATTCTCAATTAATTATTATGGGACCTCATTAAGAACAAATTTTAGTTAGTGATAACATCAAATTTTCGCCTTGTAACTTGAATAACTTTCCATACATGTAATACTATGATGAGCAAGCTTAGCCACATTATCTCCAACATGTCTTCTACATTCCTTTAACCTTGCTTCTAAAAATAACAACTCTACTAAGGCATGTAACAAATTTACTAGAACATGCTTTTGTAAACTCTATAATTGAAAAATCTTCACCAAAACTTGCATAACTTCTTCCAAAATTATTTTTTTTGCAGCCAAGGTTAGTTGGATATACTAGACACTTAGTAGTATCACTTGTTAACCTCACTGGTGAAAATGCTCAATGATTTGTCTGTACCAACTTAATCTTTATCCTTGTGCTTCTGTCAAATACCATAGAAAAATGCTATATTGACATCAATGAAAAATATAATCATGAATGTAACATATCATCATGACAATGATTTAATCATGTTTCTATAGGTCTCCCCCATAGGAATATCATTAATATTCATGCTTCCAGCAATCTCCAATTTGAACTGCAATAGACCTATTGGTCTTCCAAGAAAATTTTTCAAAAGAAGGAAATGTATTTTTCACATTAAAGAATATGCAAACTAGTAATGAACCAAATTTCCATTGTGCACTCTTTTTCTTTCTTATGATTCCCAATTTTTTTTGATAAGTATTGGAGTTGTAACTTTGAAAGGGCATAAGAGCATGGTCCTTCTTGACTATCTTATAGCCCAAATCTACAGATATACAAGATACATTTTTCAATCTACTAGATTGAAAGAACAGGTGAGCAATAATTCTCACTACAAATACAATTAGGGATCTAAAATTGTATATATAGTCATCCCTCTTTTGTTCAATACAACCCATATATTCTTCTCAATTACCTCCTTACCATCACTTTGCATGGTCTTGGGTATATCTAGGGTAGGATACCCTATTAATCAATGGATGATCCTTTCATTGATCTTGGATGGAAAATTTTCCAACCATATTGAGTGATCCTGCATTCTTCTCAACACTATATTACTCCATTCCATTTTGAATACATTTGGAAAATATAGGGCATGGGTTAACCCTTTTCTCTCAATAATTTTATTTTCCTCCTTCAACACTCTGTCAACACATAGTTTTCCATACAAATCTCTAATTTCTATGTCTCTAGTACTTCCAACATCACAAGTGTAAGAACATCTTACATCATGTATCATCAAAATATGTGGTGGTATCATTGATAACACACCAGTTGGATCTCCCTTGTATGCAATCTTGGGAATAGCTCAAGTCAGTGGTTATTTAATCCCATTTCTTTTTAATTGAACATTTAAAACTTCTTTTCATTCCTTCCTAACCATACTAGAAGAACTAGACACCAATTAAAATAACTAGGGTCTATGATAATTCAGAAAATGTAACTCAACACACAACAAGTACCTTATGAATCTGATGATTGGTGATGAGTAGCAACTGAATCTAGTTCATAAATGCTTGAATCCTTTTCTCCAATCCCCATTATCCTCTTTATTGTCTCTTTCATCTCAAATGACTACAAATAAGTAAATAATTGAACATATAGCCCTTAAAACTCAACAATCAATGCTTAGTGCATACATAGCTATAAGCTCATCTATCATAGCAATTTCAACTCACTGGGATTATACAAAATTTCTTCCATGCTTAGAAACCACAATGAGCTCGACCAATACTATCACTTTAATAGTTTGACATCAATTGAAAAATCATTGTCACTTGGCAACAACATGAAAACTAACAAAAGTTATAGATTTATTCCAAGTTCTAACCAATGTATTACATCTTTATTAATGCATATTTGATCTTTTCAAAAATCAACTATTGGAATTGATGTAAATTATATCATTGGAATATCAGTCCCACACACCTTTTGATTGCCTAGTTGGGGGTGTGATCACCTTATCCATTGGATGAAGTGTTCCCATGTGAACTTGATGTGTTGCAATCTTCCTTTTTCTTCTATTTCTTGTTTATCTACACTTTTACATTCTCAACATTAGTATAAACTCTTTCCCTTTGTTGATTTCACTACTTGGTGCTTTTGACCTTGTTGGACAGTTCCTACTAATTCGACCAGTCTTCAAAATAGCTAAAAGATGCAATTTAACTCAACCATCTACTTTAACCACTTTTGAAATGTTTTCTAATGCAATTCTCAGTAATATGTCTATATTCTTGACAGTAGTGACAACTATACCTTGTATTATAATCCCAATTATAGGGTTTTCCATTGTGTTGTCCCTTAGTATTCTTGTTAGATCTCCAATAGGCATCAGATCTACATTCATATGCTTTATGACCATACTTCTGATAATTTTTGCAATATCATGCATATCTTTGTGTGCGTAAAGTCTTGGTCTTGCATTCGTGTTCTTGATTTCCTTTTGTGTTTCACTTATGATAGTAATCCATGAATTTCTTCTTGGGGTTTTCATTTTCATTTTTTCTCCTCCAAACATTTTTTGTGTGACCTATCTTTCCAAAATTATGATAACTAGGTTTGTATTTCTTACCTTTGTTTCTTCTTTGTTCACCACTTTTAGATGAATCTCCTTTCTTAGTACTAGTGTATCCCAATCCAATATTATCATTTTTAGATCTAGAGACCTCATCAATTTCTCATAGTACTTGATGGCTTCATTGAGCTTGTTAAAACTTTAAAAAATATATTTTTCTCTTCTTAGATCATTTCTTAGTTGTTCATTTTTTAAATTTAGGGTTGTGATCTCAATGTCCTTACTATTTAATTCATGATTGATGATCATCACTCAATTCATTATTCCAGTTGCATGTTAGCAATTCTTTATACCTCTGATGTCTTCTATTCCAGTCTATTGGTCAATTTTTTTTGTCATCTTCAGTCATGACTTTGTCTTCCTCATCTTCCTTTTTGTTCTTGGTCACCTCAAATACCAATCTTGATTATATTTCTTGTTCTATCTTAAGATATCTAACCTCTTCAATTAGGACACCATTCATTTCCATCAGATTTGCAACTGCTGCATCAAATTTTCTTGAGTTTCCATCTACAAATAATTTAGTAGTGTCTTCCCCTTGGTACTATCTGACATTCCTTTTAATAGAAATCTCTTTCCTTATCTTTAGTAAATTCTTTAAATCATCTATTTCTTTATTCAAATGATGTAGGGAAAGCTATGTTTCAATCTTCTTGTTCTCAATAATCTTTCCCAACTTGTAGACTTTCATCTTCAAGATCTTCCCTTAAAGTTCCAAAGCTTTCCTTTCTAGAGAACAAGGATCTAATACCAATTGTTGGAAATACAATAGGAAAGTAGAATCTTGGGGGTGGCAATGGATCAATCATTCAAAAGTTTATCCATTAAAACATTCACCACACATCCATCTCCATTGATAACTTTAGTGGCTAATATTTTCCAATTGGCTAATCACACTAATTAGGGATGCCAAATTTGGATTTTTTTTTTGCACTTTTGCGGTGGTCATGTCTCCTACACTTTACAAAAATTGTGTCCCATTCTTAGGCCAATCACCAATAATAATACAAAGGTATTTTTATTTTAGTGATGACTTTGCCAATGGAATCTAATTTTTTCATGCGGTAAATTAAATATGTTAACCTAAAATTTCCAAGGCTTTTCTTAATCAATGCTTATATTCCCTAATCTTTGGTAATAATTTAAGTTAGGTTATATGTTACTTAGTAGATTTTATATGTGTCTCCATTTCAAAGACTTTCCCTAAAACTTTTAATCCTTTCTCACTTTGGGACAAGATGGATTTGATTGGAAACACATGTCTTTATTTTTGGCACTTGCTTTAAAAGTTTGTATTATTCTAAATGTTTGGCACAAAATAGGATATACACCATTGATTTAGGATTATCCACCAATCATAAATAATAAGGGTTGTGTCCCCAAACCACTATTCAATAATTTGGAGGTAAATTGTAATGATAAAAGTGGGCTAAATTTGACCTTCAATTTTTATAATTAATTTGATTCCATATAATAATAATAAAATCATGGTTTCTAAGTATGTGTACATCTATCCATGATTTTATTAAATAATATAAGATTCACAAAGATTTTACAAAATTTTCATATGATTGAAAATAATTGTCAATAATTTTTTTAATCATCCTACTTTAAAGAGAAATTTTACCAACACAATAATTTCTTTACCCTTAACTAATGTTTGATTGACCAAAATTTTATACATTTTTCCAAATAAAGGATTCTTAAAGTTATCCTTGTCCATCTCAAAATTTGCATGTAAACTAAAATATTGTACTAAATATATTCATCTGTAGCATAAAAAAAATATTCCACCCATATGACACAACATATTTTGTTTCCCAAAAACCCTCCAATGAGGAGGTAAAAATGGGGTGGAGATGACACCCACAAATCTTCACTATGACAGTTGTAAAGTCTTTCTAATGAAGGTTACAATGTTTGATCATAAACTATTATCTACCCTATGAAAGGTCTAACCTATTAAAGGCTTACAATGATTGTTAGATCTTAAATTTTTAACGGATTTCAAAACCCTTTTAAAAGTGTGCCTAGTTAAAGGAATTCAACTTATATTGAAGTAACAATCCTATTCAAGTATTTACAAAAGCCTACTAAGACTACTTGATTAAGAGATTTTTACTAATTAAAATGCTAGAATGTCTCAACCTTGATCCTTTAGTTAGTACCTCTTTGGTAGGTATAATATCCCTCTTCCTTGATGTATAATTGATCCTCCTAATAATGTGTATTCACTTCTATCCTCTCTCTAATTTCCTTTGTTCTATCTAACTAATTATGCAATTCAATCCTTTGTTACAACTCCTTAGCCACAATGAATGCTCTATCTGCACATGAAAACTTCTCTATTTTCTCATTATAATGTTTAAGGTTTTTCCTTCCTCAAGAAGACCTAGGTGGCCTAAGGTTAGGTAAGAATCAACAACTATGATTCACCCATTTTGTTGCTCAGAACATCCCTCAATCCGATTGGTCACATATACTATATAGGGATTCTCATTATAGATTTAGTATAATCATCTAGAGTCACAAAAAAAAAAATTCTTAGGTCAGCCCAAAAATTGTTTTCAATTGAGTTTGGGCCATTATAAACAAATATGTCCAAAAAAATCCTCGACACTTGAAGACTTTGATGCTTGACATCAACCATATCTTCAATGTTGTAATAGGGCCTCTGAATGACTCTACATCTACTATTCACTCAACATCTATTAATTTTCTCATCACTAGAGTGATTGGATACTAATTTTCTACTCAACACATACTGGTCCTGAGCACATACTACATATCTTGCTTGGCATGCACTATCTCACAACTTATGTTTGGCATACACTACTTTCTCAACATGTACTTTATGAATATGAATAAGTGTGTAGTCACTTATCTGTCAAAAAAAAACTAAGATTAACAACATGATGTCCAGCTAGAATATTTACACCTACCAAATCATCAAGTGATGATCGAGTATGAGAAATTAGTGAATTTTGTGTAACAATGTTTTAAGAAATCACTAATGCCAATTGATTCAATTAATTTCTTGGGATATGTAAACTATTTTGAAGATAAAATTGATAAGCTCAATCATTATATTGAAGGAGAGGATTATTTATAATACCTATGATCTAATCCAATGGATGATAAGATTATATAAAAGAAAGAAGATAAACCCATACAATGAACTTGATGAACTAGATTGTAAACCCTAAGATCTACAGTGATCATGGAAAGTAACAAAACAAGAATTAGCTATTTAAAAAGGTATAGAGATGAACTTATAGAGTATGTGCATAGAGAAAGGTGGAATAGAGATGTATAAGGGTGAACACAAGTGTTTAAGAGTCAGAGTGAAGAAAAAGGAGATTACTAACATAGATGCTTCTAATATTGATAAGTGAATCAAAGACAATGTCTTAAGATTTGTTGAAAAGAGAGGATTGATTACTTGAAGGGTTAGCAAGAAAATCAAGAACAAATATGACAATTGTAAGCCTATGAGTGAATCAATACATGAACGAAATAGTGATCTAAACCTACAAAGTGAGCTACAATCGTATAGATAATCTTTCAAATAATTGTAATTAGTTTGTATTTAAATACTTCTAATAGAAGTAGACATAACAATCATTTGAAGGAATTAATAATCTATGTAAATACTTTATCAAGGTGACTATCAAAATATAATATCAAAGTCCTCTGATAAGGTAATTCCTAATAGCGTGATTAAATCCTTTAACTAGGTCAAATTTAACAATATATATTGTATCCTTTAATAACATTGGTTCCCAAGAGAGCTCAGTTTGAAAGAGTAAAAAAGTGCTGACATGTTGTCGGTGTTTTCCCAAATTGGGTTTCCATGTAAAATCCTAGTGTGAAACTTATGTTGAATGCATCATATGTTTTACATTTGAGAAAGTTTACATGCAAAAAAGTATGCAATATTTAGGATGATAATTTTATTTATCAATACAATATAGAAAATGTAATAACTAGATATGCAAAAGAATAAATGTTTTGATGTTTAATTATTTAAATGGTACTTATAGACCTTGTGCTAGATTATGGTGACTGATTAGGAAAGTACTGCACATACTTCATAAATAGTGGAGTTCAAGCCATGGCTGACATGGTAGCCGACATATTATGGCCAACATATGGCCGACATGTTGTAACCCTAAAATGAATAAAATACTTGTATAAAAGGGTTTAGGGTTAGGTATTTTCATTATATGTTGTGATGCAAAATTGCTTCTTGCGGCGGTATTGACCTATAAGGGATTACGGATTGTAATGAGGTTATAATCACTAGATTTTAATAAGATCGGACTTGCTATTTGGTGGATGTAGCCCAAGGATTGGGTGAACCACGTTAAATCTTGGTGCCTTATGTTCAGTTCTGTGTGATCTATTATTTTATGTTATTGGTTATATTTGCATGTAGTTTTTATTTCTGTCTGTGGTTTATCCTAACAAGTGGTATTAGAGTGAGGTTGTCTTTCAGTTATCCTCTGCAAGAGAGTCTCACAATTAAGTGGAAGTCTCATGGTTGAGTGGGAGCGATGGAAGATGAGGGTAAGTTGAGGGTTGATAGGTTTAATGGGTAGAACTTCTAGTTATGGAAGATGCAAATGGAAGACTATCTAGATCAGAAGGATTTATGGAAGTTGTTGGAAGGCAAAGCCAAGAATCAGAGAACTATGTTAGAGGCTGAATGGGATCTTTTGGATAGAAAGGCACTTGGAAGCATTCGGTTATGCTTGGCACCATCGGTGGCATTTAATATTACAAAAGCAAAGATGACAGAAGATTTGATGAAAACCCTAGCAACACTATATGAAAAGCCCTCTACTTCAAACAAGGTATTTCTCATGAAGCATTTATTTAATATGAAAATGGTAGAAGGTGGATCTATTACAGATCATTTAAATGAGTTTAATACTATTACTAGTCAGTTATCTTCTATGGGTATCAATTTTGATGAAGAAATTAGGGCTCTCTTGATTTTTTGTTCTTTGCCTGAAAGCTGGAATGGCTTGTTAATGGCGATGAGTAATTTTGTTCCTGGATCTAGTACCCTAAAATATGATGATTTGATCAGTGTTATTTTAAGTGAGGAAACTTGTAGAAAATCCTCAGATGGATCTACATCAGGAAGTGCTTTGAATGCACAAAGTAGGGGCAAAACAACTGAGAGAGGAAATAACTCTGGAAATTGTGGGAAATCAAGAGGAAAGTCAAAGGGGAGGAGGTCTCAATCAAGAGGACCAAATGATTGCTGGTACTATGGGAAACCAAGGCACAAAAAGAAAGATTGCTGGAATCGAAAGAAAAATGAAGGAGATAAATCAGATGGAGACAAGGAGGCAAATGTGGTAAGTAACAAATCCGAAGAGGATGCTTTGCTTCTATCTTTAGAGAGTGTTGATGATTCATGGGTTTTAGATTCTGGTGCTTCATTTCATGCTACACCTCATAGAGGTTATTTCATTGATCATGTCTAAGGGGATTTTGGGCTTGTTTATTTGGGGGATAATGAACCCTATCAGATTGTTGGAAAGGGAAAAATTAAGATTAAGTTGCAGAATAGGAATTATTGGCTACTACATGAGGTAAGACATGTTCCAAGGCTAAGTAGAAATTTAATTTCAGCCGGGCAACTTGGTGATGAGGGTTGTGTAGTTACTTTTAATGATAAAAATTGGAAGGTTTCAAAAGGTTCCCTTGTAGTAGTAAAAGGTCTGAAAGTAGGTACCTTATATCTTTTTGCAGGTCATATTGTTCCTTCTACTTTGATTATTTCAGAGAAAAATGAATGTTCAGGAACAATTGTTGCAGTTGAGCAGGGAGAACAAATAGCTACTGTAGATTCTGATACAGCACTATGGCACAATAGACTTGGGCACATGAGTGAGAAAGGTATGAAATTACTTCATTCAAAGAAAGTTTTACTAGGTCTAAAATGTGTGAATATGGATTTTTGTGAAAGTTGTGTGTATGGAAAACAAAAGAGAGTGAGTTTTGTAAAGACAGGGAAGGAAAACAAAAAGGAGAAATTAGAGCTTGTGCATACAGATGTATGGGGACCAGCTTAGGTATCTTCCCTTGGTGGCTTTCATTATTATGTTGCATTTATTGATGATGCAACTAGAAAAGTATGGGTTTATTTCCTTAGACAGAAATCTGATGTATTTCAAACTTTTATGAAATGGAAATGCTTGGTTGAAAATGAGACTGGTAAGAAATTAAAATGTCTTAGATCTGATAATGGTGGTGAGTATTGTAGTCATGAATTTCAAGATTATTGCTCCACTAATGGTATTCATAGATAGAAAACTGTTCCAAGGACTCCATAGGAAAATGGAGTGGTTGAATGCATGAATAGGACTATAATGGAGTTCACAAGGAGCATGAGGTTGCATGTTGGGTTGCCCTTACACATGTGGGTGGAGGCTATCAATACTACGGTATATTTGATTAATAGAGGTCACTCTACTCCTTTGGGTTGTGTTATTCCAGAGGAAGCATGGACTGGTAAGAAGGTGAGTTATTCTTTTCTCAAGACCTTTAGTTGTGAAGCTTTTGCTCATATAGACTCTAAAAATAGAACCAAGCTAGAAGCTAAATCAAAGAAATGTTTTTTTGTTGGATATGGCATTAATGAATTTGGTTATAGGCTTTGAGATTTTGAAAATTTTAAAATTTTAAGAAGTCAGGATGTCATATTCTATGAGAAAGTGTTGTACAAAGATTTGTTGCAGCAACATGAGAAGAAAGAAGATGATTATGTAGTGCTAGATGATACTCCAAAAGTTGATGTTCCAGCCATTCCTCATGATGTGCAATAATTGTAACAAAAAATACCACACACACCAATAAATTTTAGATGGTCAACAAGGAAAATTAGACCTCCAAAAAGGTTTTCTCCCTCTTTGTATTCTATTTTACTTACTAATGTTGGTCAACCTGAAAGTTATGATGAAGCTGTGCAGGTGGATACTAAGATTCAGTGGGAGTCTGCAATGAAAGATGAAATGGATTCTTTGCTGAAAAATAAGACACAAGAAGAGGAGGATAATATTTCCAAGGTACCCTATGCTTCAGCTGTAGGAAGCTTGATGTATGCTATGGTATGCACTAGGCCAGATATTGCACATGCAGTGGGAGTCGTTAGCAAGTATATGAGTCATCTAGGATTTGAGCATTGGAATGTTTTTAAGAGGATTCTTCGATATTTGAGAGGAATATCCAATAAATTTTTACACTTTGGGGCCTCTACTACTGATTTACAGGGCTATGTTGACTCAGATTTGACAGGGGATATTGATACCAGGCAGAGTACTACAGGTTATGTCTTTACTGTTGGTGGGGCAGCTGTGAGCTAGGTTTCTAGATTGCAAAAGATTAATGCTCTATCCACTATAGAGGTAGAGTATGTTGCTGCTACAAAGGCAGCCAAGGAGATGATATGGCTTTAGTTCTTCTTGGAAGAATTGGGACATCCTCAGAAGGATAATTATTTGTTCATAGATAGTCAGAGTGCCACTCATCTTGCTAAGAATTCAGCTCTGCATTCTAAGACCAAACATATATAGTTGCAGTACCATTTCATTAGGTTAATTTTGGAGGATGGATAGTTAAAGCTGGAGAAGATACATACTAATGACAATCCAGAAGATATGTTGAAAAAGGTTGTAACAAGGGGGAAACTGAACTCCTCTTCAGCTTCAGTTGGTCTTTTAGACTAAACATGAATAAAAGAACAGCAAAGTCCAGGGTGGTTTGATCTAGTGGGAGCTCCATCTGGTAGTGGTATTGGTACAGGATCAGTCTCCAAGTGGGAGATTGTTGTTTAGTGTGGAGCTTGATCAGTCCCCAAGTGGGAGATTGTTAGATTATGGTGACTGATCAAGAAAGTATTGCACATACTTCATAAATAATGGCTGACATGGTAGCCGACATATTATGGTCAGCATATGGCCGACATGTTGTAACCCTAAAATGAATAAAATACTTGTATAAAAGGGTTTAGGGTTGGGTATTTTCATTATATGTTGTGATGCGAAATTGATTCTTGTGGCGGTATTGAGCTGTAAGGGATTACAAATTGTAATCAAGTTGTAATCACTGGATTGTAATAAGATTGGACTTGTTGTTTGGTGGATGTAGCCCAGGGATTGGGTGAACCACGTTAAATCTTGGTGCCTTGTGTTCAGTTCTATGTGATCTATTATTTTATGTTATTGGTTATATTTGCATTTAGTTTTTATTTCTATCTGTGGTTTATCCTAACACCTTAAGTGACTGATTTACTCTCCCTATTCCTCACTTTCCCCTGATTTATTCTAAACATTTCTAGCAATTATTATTAGACTTGACATGTTATAGAGAAATTTTTAAAGGTATTTTAAGCCAAAGATCATGACTCACAAAAGAGAGGTAGCAAAGTTAGTTTATATATTAGTGATGAGGTTGAAAATATCCACTATCATTGATGCAACCATTAACTTTATGTACAATGTGTATGTGAGGATAACTACTACTACTCTGACAACTAATCAACTTTAGAAATATCAAGAACACAATCAAGCAATGTTGGAGATTGCCTCAACCCTAAGCTCTATCATGTTTGATAACTTAAAAGAGTGTGATAGTGGAAAGAAGATGTGGAAAAATTTGAAAATCATATATGGAGGTGATGAAAATTTTTGATAGACAAATAAGAGATCTTGAGAGGTAAATTTGATGACATGCGAATGATTGAATGTGCGAATATAATTAAATATTGCACGAGTCAAGTAAGTTGTTAATTCTATTCATGGTGTAAATCGAGAAATAAAAAATGAAACATTAATAAGAAAGATATTGAGGACTCTACATCTTATGTATGCCATTAGAGTGTCTACAATTAAAGAGATTAGATGCATGTCAGTTATCGCTTTGACCTTGGAAGGTGTAATTGGTATACCTACTAATTTTGAGATGTCCAACTTTGTTAACTATACATATGCTACTATTGAATATACCTATAAGTCACAATAGGCTCTTAACAAAAAGAAAGGAAACCTATCAATAGTGACAATGATAGTTCTGGTGATTAACTTGATGAACCTGAATCCCTTATTGCAAAAATATTTGGGAGAGGAAGGGGTAAATATAAAGATAAACCACCTATTATTTGTTTCTCATACAACAAAATTGGTCATATTTCTACTAGGTGTCTTGATAGAGAGGATAAGGATGAAAGAAAGGAAATCAAGAACAAAGGAAGGAGAGATGACAAAGACTACAAGAGAAAAAAAGATGATAAAGGTAGGAAATATTGTTACAGTGCTTAAGATTAGCCTGACAATGAATCTAATAGTAATGATGATGAACTTGTCTATGTTTCTATGAAACAAGATTCAATGAAGATAAGAAAATTACATTAATCTCATATCTAAACAAAAGTGAAAATGGATAATTGATAATGGATGCTCCAATCATGTGACTAGTGATAATGACTTATTACAAGATATTGGTCCATACAAAGGTGGATCTATTAAATTTGGTAATGATATTCCATGTATTGTAAAAGATAAAAGTACTATTCAACTCACTGACAAGATAACATGTGACAATGTCTACTAGATTGAAGGAATTAATTTTAATCAGCTGTGTGTTTTGCAATTGAACAAATTAGGTTACATAGTTGAATTCCATCATAGGAAGGCCAAGATATATGATATTGATAGGAAGATGATTGAAATCAATGTTCAAACAAGAGGTAACTTGTTCTATGTAGATCTACCTAATGAGACATATTTTTTTGCACAACAAGATGATGTTAGGTTAAGTCACAAGAGGTTATGTCATGTGAACATTAACAATTTGGTGGAGAATAGTAAAATGAAGAAAATAAGAGGGCTTCCTAAATGAAGAAACCTGAAAAATGCTATGTGTAAACAATGTCAATTGGCAAAAATTACCAAGTATGGTTTCAAGAGGAAACTATATATTTCTAGTGATATTTTGGAATTGGTTCATACTGACCTATGTGGGCTTATTGATGTTCAAAGATATTATGCAGATAAGAATATCATTCTTTTTTTTTTATGACTATGCAAAGATGAATATTTTGATTTTCTTTAAAGCTAAATGTAATTTTTTTCACTTATTGAAGTGGTATTTTGCCATAGTTGAAAAAAAAGTAGGGAAGAGTCAGAAGTGCTACAAGATCTAACAGAGGTGGTAAATTTATTTTCAATGAGTTCAATACATTTTAAAATGACTGAGGAATCAAAATATAAATATCAACACCAATGACCCCTCCAAAGAAAGGAATATTTGAAAGGAATTCAATAGGTCAATAATAGACAATGCAAGGACATTGATGATAGAGAAGAGTATATCACAGAAGTATTGTGGTGCATGAGCACCTAGGGTAAGGTAAAACCCTAACACCATTTTTTTTAAAAAAATGTTCTAAGAAACCATTGACTAAACAAGGACTCAATATAAAGTCCCAATATATGTTGAGGAGGTGTAGTTACCTAAGTGTGGAGTATGAGTTGAGTTTTGACCAATTAGGTCTTGATAGGAAAAACTTGCAAAATGCCTAAAATGAGGAAATAAATGTTCAAAATGTCATTAGACATTTTAGGTTCATTTTATATAGGTTAAAATCAAACTTGTCAAGTTTTGTGCCTTATATTGGAAAATTGCAAAAGTTGTATAAATTGCTTATTGACAACTTTGCAATTTTTGCAAAATTGCAATAGGAGCACCTAGGGTAAGATAAAATCCTAACTCATTTTTGGATTTTAAATGCTCTAACCAAATACTATGTTAATAAGGACACAATATAAAGTTCCAAGATAGGTTTAGGGGGCATGGTTAGGTTAGTGTGGAGTATGAGAATGCTATAGGAGCACCTAGGGTAAGGTAAAATCCTAACTCATTTTTGGATTTTAAATGTTCTAACCAACCACTAAGTTAATAAGTGTTGGAATTATGATATATTTGTCATTAGTGAAAACACTTATTCTATCCTGAATGCTTATCTTGCTCATCACTTAGTCTCAATTATATATTGAGCATTCAGTGGTTACCTTATAAGTTTAGTAGGTAAACAGTTCTCACCGAGCATTCTAGAAGATACCAATTGAATGAGAAGTTCAACAGGAAAATAGTTCTCACCGAGCATTCCAGAAGATATCAAGTAAAAAAGGTAAAGGAAGTTCAGCAGTGTTTACTGAGTGAAAAAAGGTAATCAAAGATCAGCAGTGTTTATCGAGTGAAAAAGGTAATCGAAGATCAGCAGAGTTTACTGAGTGAAAAAGGTAAACAGAGGATTCAGTGTTTACCAAGCTAAGCAAGGTAAATGAAGAAGATAGTTTCTACCAAGTAACACTACATCTTCCAAGTCACCAATGGCTACCGAGTTCCAAGCAATGTTCTGTGACTAGTATGAACTGAGTCTCTACTTGTACTGAGTGCATGACGATGCCAAGTAATGTAGTGGATGTCAAGTATCAGAAGGTCACCGAGTCAGTTCAGTGAACCTGAGTTTACTAATGGGCCGACTCAGTAATGTTTTTTTCACTTGTGTTTTGGCCAACCTTGTAACTGTAAAATATTAGAATTGTATATATGTAATTTATGATATCATTTTTGATATATGAATATATTGGCATGAAATAAGAAAGTGTTGTTCCCCTGTGAAGAAGCTATTGCTATCAATAGCAGAGCAAAAGGAATACAACAAGGTCAGCATAAGAAGCAGAAAAGTTATATCTATCACATCAAGTGATCAATGCAAAAGGATCTTATTAGCAAAAAACTTCCAAGTAGATCCATTGTTTCATCCTAATAGGTTCAAAAATTCCTCCTAAGCTTGTTGAGGATTACAAAGATGATATATGTTTCATGGTTGACTATGATCATGTGTACATACAGGTAGTCATACCCCGAGTGGAATGGGTACAACCATTGCCTTATGAATTAAATATTGATGATGCAAGAGATATCATTAGGGCACTGGTCAATGAACCAGCTATCCCCAACATTCCTGGCTTTGGAACCTATGATGAAGCAAAGGCCATAATAGAGCTTGAAATCAAGCTACCTCAAGCAATAAGCAAAGGCAAGAGGAAGATAGCCAAAATAAAAATTGCTACTGGTCCTCTTATGCTAACTGAAGGTAAAGGCGAGGATGAAGAAGATGATCAAGAAGGAGGAGGAGAAGAAGAAGAAGATGAACAAGAATCTGCAAGAGAAGAAAATCTAAAGAAGAAAGGTAAGGTAACCATTACCAAACCTAAGAAGATGCCTACTGCAGTATTCTCAAGGAGGACTAGGAAAGGAAAATAGGAACCTGTACTAGTCAAACTTTCACTCACATTTGAGGAAAGGCTCAAAAAATTGGAAGAAGGGGTAGGAATCACAAATTTCAAAGCTTTGAAATTTGAAACAAGAATAGATGTTGAGAAAATGCAGATAGAAGAACTAGTACTCTCCAAAATTGGAAAATGGAAATACTCCCTGGACCAGGTTGCCTCTCAAATCTCCAAGGAACTACTGGAGAGATTGCAACCAAGATGGGAAACAACCACCAAAAGGGTGAAAGATATCTATGAGCAATCTTTGAAAAACCTTCAACCAAATCTCACTAGAGTAGAAATAAAGGCTGCAATTAAAAATCATGAAGGCAAAATGATGATCAAATTCCACACTTTTTTTATTTTAATCATAGACATTGAGCATGTTGTAAATGATGCAAAAAACATGTGGAAAAATATCTATCATTTGCATAACCCCAGTGAAGATCCAGTAGAAATCCAGGATGATGATAGCAGTGACAGTGATGATACAACTACCTCTCCATCCATCACAGTCTCACCAGGAGAGCTGCGTCCATTAATGGAGAAAGACAAGGAAGAAAAAGAGGAACAAGTTGAAGAGGAAAATGAGGAGGAAGATGATCCAATAAAAATTGCAGTAGCATTCATTGCATCTCTTCCTCACTCTGCACCTAAAACTATCACATCATCAAGGTTGGAGTCAGCTTTCATAGGTTTGATAGCATCTTCATCAAATTTATCATCTACACCTGCCACTTCACAGCTCTAGGTATCATCAATGGAAGTGTCTACCACTTCATCTACCGAGTTGTAGCCCTATTCTTCAGTCATCGAGCCAGCCTCCTCTGTTCCAACATCATCAGGCGATACATCAGTAAGTTCTACAATTTTTTCAGTTCCAACAATTTTGACAGCATTATCTGCATCTACTTCAAGTATAACTAGTTCAGATACTACTATAACCGGTATATCATCATTTTTGGGAAGTATTCTAGTTTTTGATTTGGTAAATACTTCTATTGGCATTCATTCTTCAAGTCCTATCCCAGTTTTTGTTGCTAGCCCCTCCATCTCTACTATTGTGTCTATTCCTAAGATTAAACCAATGGCCACAGAAGTCAAACAAAACCAACCATTAAGACTTCTGATAACTGGAAAGGAAATACCAGAAGAAATTGATTTAGACACAGATATAGTTATTCCAAACATTGACTATGAAAATTCTACCATTGAAGAAATGAGGTACGCTAGTCAATTAATAGAAATGAAGGCTATGCAGAAGCAGTTAAGATCTGAAAGGGATAAGGAGTACAAAATAATAGAGGATGCCAAGAACATTATTACAGAGGCTATAGGTGTTGAAGTAGATTCTACTCAACATTTTTTGATTCAATTAGAAGAGGCTGTAAATAAATTCAACAAGGACACCTCTAGTCAAGAAAAAATGATTGAAAAGGCTAAAAGGAAATTTGATAATAAGGTGCTTGAGCACATTGCTTAGAAAATTGCAATAAAATAGGTAGAATTGTCTACAATTTTGGCCAATTTTGAACATTCTTTTAATAATGTAATTGCACTTTTTGCCAAATTTTGTGATGTTACCAAGTAAACAAAGGAGATCAAAGAAAAATTGAATAAAATTGATGAGGATATGAAGGGCAGTCCCCAAATATTGCAACTTGATCCCAATTCAAGTTCATTCTATCATCTCTGAATTAGATTTTTGTCAAAAAAGTAGGCAGAATTGCTGAGAGAGGAAGCAAGGATCAGGTCTACCTTAATAGACATCTAGAACATGATCCTTCCTATCATGGACACAATGTAGAAACACATTGTCCAGTCTAAAGCATTGATCCATGACAATAATTTCTTAGTTGCAGATCATATGATTGAACTTTTAGCAGAAGTTCAAATAGCACTCTCCTCCTGCAAAATTTTGCAAGAAAATTGGGATAAGACTTTGGCTCTTCTTCTCAAGGTAAGGTAAAATCCTAACTCATTTTTGGATTTTAAATGTTCTAACCAACCAATAAGTTAATAAGGACACAATATAAAGTTCCAAGATAGGTTTAGGGGGCATGGTTAGATAAGTGTGGAGTATGAGTCAAGTTTTGACCAATTAGGACTTGATAGGGAAAAGTTGCTCAAAATTTCTCTATGGGGAAAAAATTTAAAAATATCTAAAATGAGGAAATAAATTTTCAAAAGAATTAATTATGTATTTTAGGTTCATTTTATATAGGTTGACATAAAACTAGTCAATTTTGGTGGCTTGCATTGTGAAACTGCAAAAACTGTCAAAATTGGTCATTGACAACTTTGCAATTTTTTTTCAAAATTGCAATAACAATTTTTGCACAGTTCGAGAGAAATGGAAATATGGGTAGTTATGGCTTGAACCAAAGGCTAATATGGAAGAGGGAACCCATTTAAACACCTTTCAACTCATTTCTAGGGGTTGTACACTCATTTATATGGACAACACATTTCAAAGGAGCGTTTTGTTTGACAAAAAAATGTTGTTTTGATGAATGAGAAAGGGAACTTGATTTACAAGATTATTATTTTGAATGAAATGGAATCTTGGATTTCGGTGATAATTCTTTTTTTGTTTGTTTTGATTTTGAGAATTCATTTGATAGGTTTTAGTGAATTAGTTAATATTTTTTTTCATGTTGTCAACTTTTGGATAACTAGTCTTAAAATGTCTATGGCTTGAACTACCTTGGTCAAAAAACCATGGCCTTTGGACATAAATAAATAGCCCATGTACACTTTGTAAATAATGACTTTGAGGTTTGTGGAGGTCAATTAGAAACTTTCACAAGTGAGCTCTAATCAAGCAAAAAAGGCTTGGCAAGGTGTAATAAAATATTTTAATGGATTTTTGGTGAGAACAAAGGATTGGTACATGACAATGTTTCTTAGCACATGAAAGAGTAGGATAAAAAGGGTCCATAACTTAGAGGAGGATGTCAGATGTGGGTTTTGGAGCCACTTGTGAAAGTTTCATTATCATTTCTTCTGAAACCCTTAAAAACAAGAGTTTTCTGGAGCAATGTTGTATAGTCAGCACAGAGACCTAAGACCTAGAAAAAATTCAAATCTAGATGATTAGGAATCAAATTCCTAAAGACACCAAGTAGCCTTATTACTATTTTTTTTGGAGTTATAGCTAGTTTCTTGTTTTTAGGAGGGCTAATAGGGGCTCCTAGGGCTACAAGGGTAAACAAGGCAATTTGGATTTGTGGGTATGGTAGAATTACCAAAAGGATACAAAATTCCATTTGAAGCATTAAAAACCATGGAAAGATGGTGTAGACTTGATTTTGGCCATTGGAGTTCATTTGCTAGAGTTTTGGCACACTAGGGAAAGGAGTGCATTATTGGTGAACTAAAGGCAGATGATGAAAACATGAATTTATTAGAGAGTTTCTTAGTAAAAGGGGATTGGGAAGGAGTCCTCTAGGTTGGGGTTTGGAATAGTACCCTTGAGTAGGCTAGGAGTAGCCTTAGCAGGACAAGAAAGATCTAGAGTGAAGAAGCTACCCATCATAGTGGTATTATAGCCATAAAATCGTTGCTTTTGGTGGCATGTAGTATTCCACTGACTCAAGTGGATCTTTGAGGATATTTACCAATGCAAAGTTAGCAAAGGAGGTAGATGCAAAAAAGAAGCACATGGAAGAGAAATGAGGCCATAGATGAGATGAAAGATAAGCTAAAAGAGATGGAATATGCATCCTAGGAAAAAGGAGATGAATAATTTAGTAGGGGTAAAGAGAAGGTGAGTTTCAAGGATGAAATACCTAAACTAGACCCTCTGCTTGGTGAGAAAGAACCATTCCTCAAATCTGTCCAAAAAATTAGGGAAAAGAGTCTTGAACATGTGCCATTATTTGATGTTGAAGCATCTAGTGGTTTAAGGGAAATCCCGTATCACCCAAAAAGATGCTCAGTGTTAGTTTATTTTTTATGTTTTATTTATTTTTAGATACCCATTTGGGTAAAATAAAGATTCCAACTCTCATAGTTCCAATACTGGTATTCTAGATTAGTGTTTTTGAGCATGTTGGGATATGTGCCAATGTAGAAAATAGGTTATTTTTTAATTGGGCCATAATTATGATGTGTTAGAGGTTTTAGTTTGGAGGGATGATTATTCTTGTAATTTAGAGAAATCTGAAAAAAGAATCAGGTCAAAAGGCTTTACTGTTCGAAAGTTATTATAGTTTTTAGTTTCCTAGAGGCACCATTAAGAGCACTTTAAAGTCAGATTTGAGGCACTAAATGACATCATATGGGCCTAAAAATTGGGGAAAAGAAAAAAATTCCATAGGGCTATAGAGTTCTTAGAAATATTTCCAAAAATGTAAATAGTTTGTCAATCATAGTCTCGGATCAAAAGTTATGCCTCTCAAAAGTTGGACTACCATTTCTGGATTCTTCTAAGTTTGTACTGACTTCTAACATGTTTTTTAGAACCTTATTCTTTGGTTTTGGATTCCAAATGGAATATTATAAAATTTATTCCTAACCCTAAACCTAATTTGATCACTTAGGTTCATTTTTGGTTTTGTAAATGTAGTTTTTTCGGTGGAGTTTGGGAGAAGGTGGTGTGAGGAGTGTTTTTCTCTAGAAATAGATAACATTGCAAGCACCTAGGACATGTCATTGAGTTTTTTTTTCATTTTACTAAATTGAATATCATATTACATCTGATAATAATCTTCCCCTATTCCTATTGTGTTAATTTTGTTTTGGGTTGTGCCTTCATCAAGTTGTATCAGAGTGGGTTTTCCTAAGTGCATAGACAAAGCACCGACTGTGAGGTAGTTTGCACTAGGACTATGTGGTTGTGGATTTCAATATAGTTAGAAGATACCTTCATGAATGGAATGTGATGGAAGGTTTGGAGTTTTTCCTCTTGATTTTTGAGCCCTCCATAGACAAGTTCAAGCATTGCAAGCAGATATCCATAGAGGGATGAATATTGTTGTAGGCGACGAAAGTGAGGAGGAAAATGAAGAAGGAAATATTTTGTAGGAAGGGGAAGTAGATAGAGATTTCCTAAACTAGGTGGAGGAGAAGAATTTTAGATCCATTACTAGGTTGGCCTAAAGACCTAAAATTAATGTTGGCATATTTTCAAGAAATCTAAACCAAGATGAGTTGATCGACTAGATCAATGAGCTAGAGGACTATATTGAGTATGAGGATATTGTGAAAACTGATAGGGTTAATTTTGTGAAGGCCAAAATGAAAGGCCATGTCAAAAATTTTTGGCAAGCAATTTAGTTGGAAAGAAATAGAAGAGGAAAAGATAAAATCACAAGATGGGATCACATGGTGGACAAACTAGACAAGCAATTCATTCCTATTGATTAAGAGCTTTATTTGTTTAAGAAAATGAAAGGGTTAAAGAAAGTGAGAAAAATATGTCCAAGAATACATAGAGTACTTTTATCAAGTCCTTATTAAGGTAGGGCATGCCAAAGAAAACAAGGAGAAGCTTGCTCATTACCTTAATGGGTTAAGACATAGCATTCAGGATGAGTTAAGTTTAGTTAGAATGACTAACATTGAAGATGCATAATAGTTTTCCTTGTGAGTTGAGAAGAAGTTAAACAAAAATTTTAAGGGAAGGAAAATAACATGTAGTCAAGGAGTAAGGGGCGATGGTAGGTAATTTGGAGGCCAAAATGAGAGCCAAAAGGAAAATGAAGATGTGGATACTAGCCAAAACCAAAGGAATGAAGCTTTCAACCACTGCCATGATCAAAAATTTGGAGATCAAAGAGGAAGAGGTAGAGGATGTGGACAAGGTTTAGGAAGAGGAGGCTTTTGTTGTGTTGGAAATATGTCCAATCAATCTGTTAAGGTAAGTTATGTTTTTCATTTATGTAAACATATTTGTTTTGTAGAATAACCTTATTTAGTTGCAGAAGAAAATTGTCTAAGTATTAGATAGTGTTATAGTTGTAGGACAACTTTGATGATAATAGAAAATTCACTTGGAATATTCTCTTGTGTAGTTGACCAGAGATGCATGACAACATAAGGATGACATATACCAGTGTGCATGTTCGTACAATCAATCAAACTCAAGTTATGATGAAAATAGTCATGTAGTATTCACACAGTGTAGAATAGAGCATATCAGCAGAATATGGTTAACAATTTGATTTATTGTTTTAAGTTATATTTTCTTATTGAGCCAACTCTAATGATGTTATATGAGCTGACTAAAGAAGAATTCACTAAGATGTTCCATACAAGTAAAGTATTTTATTTGCAAAGTTAAGGTGAGTTGAGAAATGTAAAAAGAGGTGAAAGCAAATGATAATCAGTTGACGTGAAGTTGATATGATCTTGTGAAATGAGAGTAGCAGGTGAATGTGACACTTTGATATATGATGAAAAGATTTGATGTAGATTGACATGTATACAATTTCTATTGTGTGAATAATAATCAATTAGAAGGTTTGTGTAGTACAAAAAATAAGTTAGTATTGTATGTATACATATTTCTTGAAGAACTTATTGTATACTTGCATGTTAGGGAAGTGGGCTCTTATTGCACACTTTTGTATATGATCCACCAACTCTTAATAGGGTTGAAGTAACTCCTAATAGGGTTGAGGCTTCTAACAAGGCCTAAGTCCCTTAATAGGGACTTGAGACACTATACATGCCTTAGAGGCTCCTAACAAGACCAATATCCTTAAGCAAGCTCATATATATATATATATATATATATATATATATATATATATATATATATATATATATATATATATATATATATATATATATATATATATATATATATATATATATATATATATATATATATATATATATATAGATAGTGAATCATCGACTGGGTTTCATCCCCAGTGGGGTTTTCCCTTGGTTAGTGTTTCCCTAGTTAACAAAATATGGTGTTATTATCTCTCTTTATGAATGGTTGTTTACATTGCTTAGCACTATTGGTTTATTTTCTTATGCACATCATAAAGTGATTAATAATATCCAGTTATGGCTAAAAGGATTGAAAATATTGATTCACCCCCCCCCCCCCCCCCACCCAACTCTCAGTATTATCTATTTCTAACAATTGGTACTAGAGCCTGGTTATTCAAAACAGGCTTAACAACTTGAATAAGATCCCTATGGATATGGAACAACTAAAGAAAAATCTTGAAGAAGCACTTGAACAGATTGATCTTCTTATTGATGATAGAGGTGGTCTCTTTTGGTCTGATTTTCATAGTGCTAATTTTTTTTTGAATGTTTTATTGAACAATCACTTGAGACATTACATTATGCAATTTAGGTTCTACTCATTATATTTCTCAGATTTCTCAGATTTCCCTAGTTCATGTATTGGTCTCTGTGTTGTTATAATTTTATCAGTTTCTCAAGATTTGTCCTCAGGGCAATCGATTGAAAAACCCTAATGCCTTATTTCATTTTACCTTAGTTTTGAAAACCCTTGAAATAATATTTCAAAAAATTCTCTTAAGGAATATTACTTTTACCCTAAGGAGAGGCTTGTCCAAGCATGACTTCATTAAAATCTTGTTTAAACCTTATGTGGTTGTGCTTTGCCTTAAAATTGCCTAATCAATTTATTAAGAAATATCCCTTTGATCATTGATCTTGTTCATATCAATGGGTATCTCATTCTGACAATTTAAAGATGTAAGGGTTTTAAATAATGTGGGCATGCACTTTGATGACACGTAACCCTTGCCCTTTTTAAGTCTTAGTGAGCCATAAAGTTTGTGATGAATCATAAGATGTTAAAACCTTTTGCAGACTTGTCAATACTTTTCATGCACGATCTAGAATTCTTGCAATATCATTGGTTGAGTTTCTAATAGATGTATTTCTTTATCACCAAGATTTGTCAACCATTGATTTCATTTAAATTAAGGGCTAGCACTTTCCTTCAAAAAGGAGATACTCGAGAATTAAAAAATGCAGAGAAGCATACATAGGACACATGGCATAGTTTGACAACATGGGCCCACCATTTCCAAGGATGATGTTGAGATGTCTTCCATGGCAAGTGTCAGACGAGTTGGAATTGATGGAAGCATTTTATTCATCAATTCAGCCAATGTGGTATTTAAGACACATGATTCTATGACCATTGATCTATCAAAGATCAAAGGCCAGTGCATGCCCACATTTTCAAGCTACACAAGAAATAAATAAAGTGGGCAAGCAGTTTTTTGACACGTAGCAAAGTGGGGTCGAGAATATTTAGTGTTTGGTGTGGTGTGTCACACTGTAAAATGATGGCTAATATGTAGTTCCATATGTGTCACTGAAGAAGTTTGTCTGCCAAGTGGAAGTGCAGCCTTATCAACCATAGATCTTTCAAAGATTGAGGGTTAGCACAAGCTTGCATTATGAAGCTACTTGTTCATTAAGGAAAGTGGGATTGTACTTTTTCACTACATGTCACAGTGGGGCAAAATAATGGAAGAACACTGAGTCACACCATGATGTCTATCACCTATGCTTAGATGGAAGTACTTATGCTATGGGCATGCAAACCTCATTGATTAATGTAGTAGTCAGATGGGTCAGAGCACGAGGGTTGAGAAGAGTCACTTCATTGGTCCAAGTGGATGATGTAATCATAAAGTACAAATTTTTTTATCCTATCTTGATCAAAAAAGGGTGCTTTCCCTCATAAAGAACTTGAGTGAAGTTTAAAAAAAGTGAGTATGCGCCATGTAGACATGTTTCCATGGTAACGTCACTTTTCCCATCTTGCAAGGTTTATAGAATTCCAACATTGCCACCGTTGACCTTTCAAAGATTAAAAACTGGCACAAGCTTGTAATTTGAAGATGCTCATCAAATAAGGAAAGTGGAAATTTTCCAGCGTGACACATTGAAAAAATGACGTCAAGCACCTGCTCACTCAGAAGAAGTTATTGGACTCATTGGCGTAGAATTTTTTAGCAGGCACAAACTCATATAAAGGCTTCCTATTGGTCATCATAGTTGACTGGATTTTGTTCAACTATGGATTTGTTTGATCATTGATCTTATCTTGATCAATGAATGGCACTTTCCCACAATTCTAAGGTGTAAGTAATTTAAGGAATGCGAGTAAGTGGTATTGCAAAATGTGGACTTGTTTTTAAAGCCATAAAGCTTGTTGCTCTTTAAATCAAAGCCATATGATCTAGTGAATAATCTACAGATAGGATGAAATTTCAATGCATGAGATGAACTCACAATCTCACCATTAATGAATCACTAAAGCACATAAAGAATATTAGAGCATACAAAATTTTCAAAGCTAGGGCACAAAATATTTATCTAGCTATCCAATAAGTTGTAGAGGAAATCACATATTACAAAAGTGCAAATTTTAGCTAGTAAGTACTTTGTGACTCTTTAAAAAATCAAGTATCTATTGTTACAAAATTTTTGGGGTTTATTCAAAATGCCTCCCTGAAAAGAGTTCACTAGACAAACAGATTATTTGAAATTTTATTTGCGTGATTATTTTCTTGAACAATTCCCTTTCTTAGTACGTGAAATAACTAAGGGGAGGGAACTCATTCCAAAACACTCTAGGGTAGCTATAGTAGAAGGTTTTTATGAAAAAGCAAATTGGGTAAGAGATTTCCAGGTTTCCATGGGGGGTTTGGAGTTGTTTAAGAAATGGTTCTCAAAGTGAAAACTAGACACTCCTATGAGAAATGTATGGGAGTTTGACATTGGTAAATTAATAGTCCCCATAGTTTTCTTTGATAGTGATTTGTTGATTGATTTTGCCAAGAAATATGGTCCAATTACAGGGGGGGTAAAGAACCATGCTGGAGTGAATCTTTTTAGGGTTTTCCCTAAATTAATTAGTGAGATTTTTAACCTCAACCCTAAGCATTTTGTGCATAAAACTATCAATATGGATGACCTTCAAGAAAGGTATGATGCACAAAGGATTTACCTAAGAACATGGCCACTACAAAAGCATGCTGCTAAAATTGTACTTTGCCTATGTTTATGGCTAGTACCCCAGAGCCATTAGTGAGAAGGCATTTTAACATTAGGGCTCAAGCATTATATTTTTCTCTTTGCAGAATTTTTGGGATGGATGAACCTGATCAAATCCTAGGTTCAATTTTCGTTGTTATGGTTCAGACTCTTCAATTTGAGATGAGCACTATTCTAGATTTTGCTACTTTTCTTGTGAAAGAAATTCCCAATGGTTTGGTGGGGATAGCAGAGGGAAAAGTGGATGAACCATTTGGTTGGTATTCGTTGCTTATGCATGTATACTTGTATAAGGGATTTACCTTTTTCTCCAAGGGTATGGAGATGGAAACAACTAGGGATGGAGAAAGGAACCCAGTGCAGTTATGGAGTGTAGATATGACTTTAGAAGCTATAGATGCCAGTTATGTGAGATTTGACAGATACTTTACATCAAGTCTTAGGTTAATTTTGAAAGGGGACAGCCCCAAAATTCCATAAGCACTATTAGAATTGGTTAGACCTAAGGACCATCCACAAATACTATTGGTTAGTCATGATTGGGGGGATATAATCCCTTATAATGTTTCAACTATAATAAGAGTATATGGTTTTTTAGGGAAGAGACGTGTGTTTCCATTTCAAGGTAGCATCAAAATTAAAATCTATTAAGTTAGAACATGCAAAATTAGAGAAATACAACATCATTGTGGAAGGTGAGTTGGTACAAACCAAGTAGCAACTTGAGAAATTATATACTAGTAGTGATAAAATTGAAGAAAAATTATAGGACTTGGATTCTTTCTTGGTCAATTCGCTAAGAAACCTATTGAAACAAAAGAACTTGCTACTCTTGAAGTCAATAAGGACCTATGCAAGACATATGTTATATCTAAAGACAAGGTGAATGTTGCTCACTCTGAGATAGTCAAAGAATCTGATCATGATATGAATATCAAGAGAAAAGAATCTTTTTCCTGGTGTGATATACTTGAAGACACTAAAGTCAATAGCAAAGGTTTGTCTTTGAAATGTATTTTAAAATTTTATTGTCATAATTGTCATGCATATGGTCATTATGCAGTAGATTGTAAGAAACCTAAATTTGATCATGATAATACAAATAGTAGGATGCAAAGGAATACTAACCATGCAGGAACTAGAAGAAGATCTCAAAGTAAAGGTGGAGAGAGAAGACATATTATATTCTACAAATACAATAATCATGGACACATTGCAAGAAATTGTAGAACACCTAATAATAAATTGAATGAATAGAAAAGAGATGTGTCTATATGACAATTGTGTAACAACTTCGGACACAACAAGGTTTTATAGAATAGATAGAAGAAACCTAAACAAGAATCAAAATTACAAGAGGAATAGTAGAAGGAATGAAGTTAAAGATCAGCCTAATGAATTGAAGGAATCATTTGTGAAGGCAATAGAACCAAAAATCTCTTACACGACTATAGAAAATGCACCTAACTAGATAATGAATTCACTTGTTATCTATGACTCTTCTCACCAGAATTGAGCACTCTCAATAGAATACAGTATCAATTATTGATAATTGATGCTAGAGAAGGTGTTAAGGGTTGCACAATTGATAGGAGATAGTAGAAATCGAGAGAAGTCTACCGTAAAGTGTGCATTGCCTAATATGATCATAATGAGGATATATGTAAAGATCAAACTCTCTATTGCATAGACATAATACACTGAACTAATGGGATATACACATTTATTGCACAGTACAAATTGCAAAAAATTCAAAGGATGTGAACTAACTTGCACACATAATTTTCTTGTGCAAATTTTATGAGTGAGATTGAAGCAATATTTGGAGAATTAAGCAACCCTACAAGCACACAAAGTTGCCAAAAACTATAGCACGCATAATTAAGGTATTTTTCTAAATTTTTGAGAAAAAATCCTTCAAGAATGGCAAGGCAAGATGTTTATAATGTAAGTAGTAGGCCTAGGTATAATTTTAAGAGACACCCATTTGTTTCTTTGCTCGATGACCCCACTGGAGCATTTTGACAAGTTTTAGAAAATGTTCTTCATGTGGAAGATATCAGAAGCTACATTCACTGCAAGATTGAAAGTATAGGTGACTTTGAGATTCAGAAGGAATTGAAAAAGATGTGCAACAATTTTTTTTGTTGAAATCCAAACACAAACATCTAGAGGTCTTAACCTTGTTGAGCATATTTTCTATATGGATTTTGATAATAACAATTGGACCAAAATTATTCTTAGTAGAGTACATGATGATATTCTATGGCTAGGAGATTTTATCATTAGCATTGATAATGACCTAATTCACAAGGTCACAGGATTGAGCAATTAGGGTAGCAATCTAGTAAACATCAAGAAAGTCTTTGTAAACATCTATAACAAGAAAGTCTACAAGGGCATCAAATCCTCATAAGAGGAGAGAAAAGTAGACAATCAGTCCCTCAAGAAAAAGAAGAAGAACTCTTCAAACAAGCTCATCTGAGTTTGAGGAATATACTAGTGACAAACCTATTGAAGTAGCTGATCAAGAGGCCAAGACATCAAAATGATGCAAAGCATGGAAGCCTAAGGTAGAAAACCTTAACATGAAAATGATTAATGATAAAAATTTTGTATAGTTTAATATATATTATAATTTGTATAATAACATGGATAAGAGGTTTGATACCATCAAAGGGAATATACATGAAGATTTTTACAATAGACTGTTGAATATGAAGAGATGACTTATAGAAGAGAACAAACAAATAAGAATAAACATGATAAGAAAGTTATGTACTATGAATAGTGAAGAAGACTTAAAAGAAATTTTGAAGGGTATAGAACCATTACTAAGACATAAGAAAAGATGCATCCTGATTATGTGAGGAAATTATGAGGAAATCAATAAAATAAAATCAACGAGCCATAGTTTCTTTCATGTTTACTATGCCTAAGAATAGTGTGCAATCAATCAAACCAACCTAGATGCCTAAAGGAAGTGCACAATTTCATGGAGTAAGTGTGCAAATAGTAGAGGCCACTCAGTTACCCAAGGAAGGAGCACAATCAAAGAAGGATAGTCCTATGGCTTACAACCATCCTCATAATATTGAACCAGCAACAACACCAAGCTTTCCTCCTCACATCACTATTGGTAGTGACTCTATGCAAGTAGATAACATTAAAGTGACTATTGATAAATGAGAAGGTCCATTCAAGGATTTTGGTACCAACATCATTGGCAATATTGTAGACTAAACTAGCTCTAATAATGAAGATGATCAAAAGACTACTGAAGAAGTGAAAAAAAAGATGGAAAATAGTACTGAAGAAGGTACCTTAAGTGTGCCTTTAGTAGCTGCAATAATAGTAGGAACTCCACTCCTCCTACACCAAAAGCATCAGTAGCAATTTCAGCTCAATCTGATGAAGAACATGAGACAAAGAATCTTATATCATCTCTGAGAAAACTTCTTGAAAAGAAAAAAATAGTCATCACTTGAGAAGACCTTGACCACAGTTTTGGACAAGATGTAGAAAGTAGTAAGCCCTATTGACACTCCAGTAGACATTCAATAATGCATAACTATTTTGTGCAAGGATTTTGATGATGAGTTCTCCACATGTATGAATGTTTCTACCATTTGAGCACAATCTAGGCATGATGGTAAACTCCTAAACACCATGTGCACCAACATGAGGAATGATATAGAGACTCTAAACATTTGCATTATATAAAACAATATGATGATCAAGTCAAGGATAAAGTGACTGAGCTTCAGAGAGTCACTAAATTTTTTTTGAAGAAAAATGAGAAAGCAGACTCCATTAAGCCTACAATATAGATACTTCATGATAATATAAGGGAAATACAAGTGGAGAAGGAGACAATTCTAGAAAGGTTCACTCTTTTGAGAACATGTTTATTCTCTTAGATAATGTTACTAGAAAACAAATTGTAAGAATGTTTGTCTGCAAAATCTTCATATGAAATGTTTGTGGCTATAGACCTCAATAGAGTAGAATTGGAAGCATATGCTATATGTGCACTTATCAGTGTATCTGAAGCACTAAAGGACAACTAGAAAAATAATTTAAGTAGTTGAAGACCAATTTCAATGATTTGTTTTCCCAAATTTTGATATGCAATAACCAGATTTTGATAGTTTTTGTTACCTTTGTCATTGATGTCAAAGGGGGAGAAGTATGGAAAATTGTAAGTTGTCTTTTAATATCTATGAAAGGGGGAGCAATAAGTTATAATAGAAAGTGATAGGAAATTTAATTTGTCACAGCATGACTGTAATTTTCTTTTATGATTTATGTTATGACTACTTGTTTTATTTGGCATGACAACATTTTTTGGGACTTAGCCAATTTTTCCAAAATTTTGCCATCAATTCCATAGGAGGAGATTGTTGGTAATATGTACAATCAATCTATTAAGGTAAATTATGGTTGTCATGTATGGCAACATATATATTTTTAGATTAACCTCATTCAGTTGTAGAAGAAATTTGTCTAAGTATCATATAGTGTTACAATAGCAAGATAGCTTTGATGATAATAGAAAATTCCCTTGGAATATTCTCTTGCACAATTGACCAGAGATGCATGACAACATAAGGATGACATATACCAGTGCACATGTCCATACAGTCAACCAAACTTGAGTTATGATGAAAATAGTGATGTAGTACAAATATAGTGCAGGATAGAGCATATCAATAGAATATGATTAATGATTTGATTTATTGTTTTAAATTATATTTTCTTATTGAGAAAACTCTAGTGATGTCACATGAGTTGACTAAAGAAGACTTCAATAAGATGTTCCATATAAGTAAAGTATTTTATTTGCAAAGTTAGATTGAGTTGAGAATTGTAAAAAGAGGTGAAAGTGAATGATAATCAGTTGGTGCAAAGTCAATATGATTTTGTGAAATTAGAGTAACAAGTGAATGTGATGCTTTGATATATGATGTGAAGATCTAATGTATACTGACATACGTGTAGTTGCTATTATGTGAAGAATCATCAATCAAAAGGTTTCTGTAGTAGAACAAACAAGTTAGTATTGTATGTATACTTATTTCTTGAAGAACTTATTGTATAGTTGCATGTTAGGGTAGTGGGCTTTTCTTGCACACTTTTGTATATGATCCACCAACTCCTAATAGGGTTGGAGAAACTCCTAATAGGGTTGTGGCTTCTAACTAGGCCTAAGTCTCCTAATAGGGACTCAAGACACTATCCATGCCTTAGAGACTCCTAACAAGGTCAATATTTTTAACCAAATTCTTATATATAATAAATCATCTAGTGGCCTTCATCCCCACTGGGGTTTTCCCTTGGCTAGGGTTTCCCTAGTTAAAAAAATATGGTATCATGATATCTCTTTGTGTATGGTTGTTTACATTGCTCAACATAAAGTGATTAATAATATTCAATTGTGGCTAAAAGGATTAAAAATATTGATTCAACCCCCCTCTCAGTATTATCTATTTCTAACACATTGTACCTATTTTTATTTCAATGAAGAAGTTCATCATGCCTCCAAATTCCCTCAATCCCAAGGAAGGATAGATAGGAGAGCTAATGGTCAAGCAAGGGTTTATGATGTGGGTGATGATTTAAAATCATCACATTTAGAGGATGCAGAAAGAGGAGAGGTTTTGGTTAATGAAAGTGTCTTGCTAAGTAGTGAGACTAAACCTAGACATAGGAGGATTTTGTTTCATACTACATGCAAGTGTGAGGGTAAATGTTGTGATGTGGTTGTTAATAGTGGGAGCACTAACATCTCAGTGTCATAAGAAATAGTTTCAAAGCTACAACTCAAGAGGGAGAAACATACCCATCCATATCGGATTGCTTGGGTGTAGGATGATCATAAGGTCCTAGTTAGTGAGCAATATTTGGTAAAGTTCAAGATTGGGAGTTACCATGATGAGGCTCTCTATGAAATTATCCCAATGGATGTTTTCCATATATTATTGGGAAGGTCATGGTAGTTTGATAGGCATGCTATACATAAAGGTCATCAAAATATATACTCTCTGACAAAGGATAGAGTTCACCACAAATTGAAGCCCTAGATAAAGGAGGGTGAAAAGGCATGTAGTAGTTCTTGGGTACATATTGTTGATTGAAGAAATTTTTTGGATGGCATGAAACATTAGCATATGTGTTATGGTTTAATTCCTAGAAAGAATAAGGAAGGTATTAGTGAAGTTTCACTTGAAGTTTCAGGTCTATTAAGTGAGTATGGAGATGTCATCTCTAATAATGTTCCAAAAGGGATTGCCACCAATAAGGCAAATTAGTCATCAAATAGATTTAATCCTTGGAGCTATTTTTCCTAACAAGGTTACTTATAGCATGACTCCTACTGAGACTGAGGAGTTAAACAAACAAGTTCAAGAGCTATTGAGGAAAGGTTTCATTCGAGAGAGCCTAAGCCCATGTGCAGTACCTGCTGTTGGTCTAACTTTTTGTGCAACTGAAGTTTTTGTTAAATTATAGAAAAGTCAAAAATTTTATTTTTAAGTGAAACATAGGGTTTTTGGATAATCCATCCATAAGAAAAAACTCATGAAAACCCTAAGTTCTATCTATTCATAAACTGTCGGGCGTGAAACTTTTAAATTTTCAAATAAGAAGAATATTCTATCCATTTTATTTTCTGTTTGCCTGATATTCCCTTTTTCTCAATCATTCTAACCGTCAGATCCAAGTAGATCTACCGCTGTCGTTACCTCGCTATGAAGAATTGTATGCCTTTTAAGCCATGCGAGGTAGCGAGTGCTGAGTATTTTATGAGGCGGGACCGCAAAGTGAAGATACGGTGGTTGGACATTGGTTTTCTGAATGATTTATTGTGTAGGTACACGTTGCAACTACCATCCAAACAGGAAAGGGGACCTAGTAGAATATCTGAAAATAGAGCCGGAATGATGATTTTTCCGATGCTTCACCACCTCGCTATCAGAAAAATCAAACACTTCACCATTAGCAAAGTAGCGAGGTGTCGTAAAGTCTGAAGGGGTGGTGAAATTACATTTTGTCGGTGCCTTGAGTTCACTATGTGGCATGAATAGTCATAAATGCCGTTGTCAGAAGAAGTTTAAGTAACAGCAATTATTATCTTCTGCCCCTTGCATTTTTTGGTATGAAATTCTTTAAAACGCTAGATCTTGCTACCTCGCTATCGACAAAATTAGATACTTCACTGTTAGTGAAGTAGCAAGGCCCCGTAAAAAAGAAAGATCGGTAGTGATCTTTGATGACGTGGAATGATACTTAGGACTACAATAAATTTTTGACAGGTGCCAACTATGCAGAGATCTTTGTTTTCATTAATGCCTTTCTGTTCAAATGTGTAAAGAGATCCTGAACGTCAGCTTGGAATGGAATCAATGGTCCTCGCTACCTCGCTATACAAAATTGCATGTTCTTTAAGCCATGCGACATAGCGAGTATGAATCAGAAGACCCCGCGTAGTTTCCTCACCCTTGATTGAGTATGTGATCAATGGTTGTTGCCTTCTTAGTATGAAGAGTTGCAAGGGAGATAATTATAGCGACAAAGTGAATAGGAACCACCACCTTCTTTCTGAGAAAACCTAGTAGCATATCATTTGATTGATTCTGAATCAGATCGACAGTTGTCGTTGCTTCGCTATGGCAAGATGCTTGTTTTTTATGCATAACGAAGTAGCGAGATGCTGACACGTGTCCTCAGATGTTAATGGGTCTAGATACAAGATCCATCAAGGAAAGAATGATATAGATGGTAAGTTCTCATTAGGTAAAGTGACTGACATGTCAAATGCGACTCCTAGTTGTTCTTTCTATATCACTTGATCGTAGGATCTTTAAAGATCGACGGCATAGTTTTAAACACAAAATGTAGTGCCACTCCTTGTATTAATTAGACATGAAAGCATCATCGATGAGAAAAAATAGAGTATAATACAGAGATATTTCATCAGTTTCATCTTACGCGAGCAAAGATTTGAAGCCATTCTTGTGCAAAAGCAATTACTGAAGGAAATTGTGCCAAAACCTGGTAGAAATTGTGAAGTCGTCTGTTCGCGAAAAGTTTGCAAAAATACAGAGAAAAACAAAGACAAAATTCAAGTAAGTAATACTACCATAATCCTCGTAGGCTTTCCAATTCTGTTAAAAATAAGTCCAAGATGCCTCCAAAGAAGGGATTTTCAGGTGCAGTAAATTATTTGGATAGGAATGTGCATGATGATTTTCTTGAGTTGCTTCCTAAGTCTACTGTAGAGATAGCACAAGTTAAGAGGTTAACCTCATTGAACCCTAGGCTAAGGGTAGCTGATGGACTTTATGATAAGGGTAATTGGGTTCAGGATGCTCAGACTTCGCAAACTGGTTTGAGTCTATTCAAAAAATGGTTCGCAGAGAGGAAATTATATGCCCCTCATGCCAATATATGGAATTTTGACCTTGAAAAGCTTGTTGTTCCCAGTGTGTTTATGGATTATGACCTGCTTGAAATTGTAGCGAAAAGCTATGATCCAGCCACTAAGGTAGTGAGAAGAATGGATGGTGAGGTTTTAATTACCATCAGTCCAGAAGAAATTAGGAAGGTTTTCAATCTGGGACCTCTCACCATGTATCATGTGCCCATTAATTTGATAGAGTTAGAAAAAGAATATATGTCCAAAAGGGATATAGTTAGACAAGGTGCATTGAAAGCCCACATAGGAAAGATTGGAAATCTACCAACACTAACATCATCTTCTAAAGAACCTTTCAAGAAATCATGCTTTAATGCTAGGGCAATAGAAATATATAGGACCCTGTGTAGAGTTTTTGGAGAGGGTGAAGAAGACTTAATTCCAGTGAGCTTCATGTAAATGATCACCCAAATCTCTTCTTTTGGTGTAGAAATAATTTTTGATTTTGCATCTTACCTGGCTAATGAGATTCACAATGGATTGGTGGGGATTGCAAAGGGCAAGGTGGAAAAGGTCTGGGGTCAGTACTCGCTATTGATGCATATGTTCCCTTTTAAGGGGGCTACATATTTCGCTAAAGAAATGGTTTTAAATAGGGAACAAGAGGGGGAGGCACTACCAGTTCAATTGTGGAGTGAAGACATGACTTGGGAGGTAGAAAATGTTGGTTTTGTCAGATTTAATAGGCATTTTGCTTCTAAACTAAGATGCCTCATATTGAGTGACAATCTCAGAATTTGTAAGGCACTAATGCATCTTGTTAGGCCTATCGACAGACCCCGTAGTTTAAAAGTGTCACATAATTGGGGAGATATCATCCCATATCCAGTCTCAACTGTCATTAGGGTCTATGGTTTCAAAGGGACACCCCATGTACTACCCTATCAGGTACCTTTAAAGGTAGGAGTAGCTAAATTTTTATGGTAGTTGGGAGGAGTGGAGGAAACCATTTTGCACAAAAGAGGAACAGGATCAATTTTTCGTACTTGCACTATAGCTCATCAGTTTGTAATCACTAAAGAAGGATGGATCTTCCTCTACAAATTTTTTGATCGGTATAAGATGGCAGTATCTCATGCACATTTTTGTGACACAGAAGACTTCTTTAATTCTGCTCTTAGACATAGAATCAAGCTTCACCCAAGTCAGCATGAATTTTATTTCCCTGAAGATATAATAAGGAATAAATATTCTCTCCAGGAACAAGAAACAAAGAAAGAAAAATGGAGAGTCTATTCAAAATTTTTGGAATTCATTAATTGTTTTCACAAAGATTATAGTCCTCTTAATAATGCTGCAAATAATTTAGATAGGGTAAATAAACTCATGAGTACATTTTTAGAAATAATGGAGGTAATGAATGAAAAGAAACAACATTTTATTGATTCTTTTCTAGATAAAGCTAGAGAAATTATGAGGAAATTGGGTTTCACCCCTAACATAGGAGTAGGTCCACTGGTTGTCCAAAAGAGGACAGGATATATTGTTATTCGGGAGTAGATGCCCATTGTAAACAAAGAAAAATAGGTAATTGAATCTACTAGTACTATCCTTGAAGAAAGACCCCCTGAACCTTCTCCCAAAAGAAGAAAAATAATAAGGAAAGAAGAATCCCATGATGAAGGTTACTCAACTTCCCAAAATCCAATGAGAATTGAGGAAGAGCAGCTAACCAATGAGCAAATTGAACAAATGGAGTCGCAAGGAGGAGTTTTTGTCACTCAAGCAGAAATTGATGAAGGGAACCCCCAAGAGCCTCCTATGCCAAGTTTTGAATTGACTGGAGAAGATTTTAGAGGAAGGGAATTAGACCCTATTTTGGAGTAGGCCAGTCAGCAGTTTTTATCTGATAACAATTTTGTTAAATCTAGGGCTTTTCATCAGTTTGCATGGAGGGAAAACATGCACATTTTTGAACAAAGGTGTAGGGATATGAAAGAAGAACATCAAGAAATGGATGAATCCTCCATTCAAAATCAAATAAAAGAACAGATGATACAGAAATTCCAAAATATAACCCCTGACGAGGGTAGACAAATGGTGAAAAATGCAAATATTTTATTATTGCCCAATTGCGATATTGCTGATGCATTAATTTTTAATTCTGTATCAAATAATTTAGGATTATAGGATCCATATAAAAAGGAATTGTTCAGGACAGCATTTAGTAATGATCAAGTTGCCCTTGTTATGTGGTCACTAAGAAGAGGATCCAGGACTACTCCATTACATCCTGATGATTCAAGACTAACAGGGAATATCATTGTGAGGAGGGTCGCTGATACTTGAAATGTACAAGCAGCCTACATGAATGTGGACTATTCTAAATTTTCCTTGGCCACTACAGAGAGAGAAGAAAAGAAAATGACTGATTTGCAGAATAAGTATTAAATAGTGGTGGATGCCTACAATCAAGAAGTAAAAAAGAGAATTGAGCTGGAAAACAAGGTATCTCAATTGGAGAAGATACTTGGGAAAAGAAAGGTGGGAGAATCCAGTGTGCCTAGAATTATGCACCCTCCACAGTCATTTGTTGGATCAACCCCTATCATTGAAATACCTGACACCCCTGAAAGGCAACAATTCTATACTGCAGAGGCATTTGAAGAAGAAAAAATAAAGTTGCATGAGTTGTAGATAAAATTGAGAAATCAATATGAAGAAAAGTTAAAGCAGGGTGTAATATATTTCAGGGATAAAATACAATGGTCAACTTTTTATGATCAGTTGACAAGAATTATAACCTTTTTGGATGAGTTGAATAAAGAAAAGGATAGACTGACTTCTCTTGCATAGAAATGGAGGGAGAGAAATAATGATATTACAATCATATGTATATCTGCAGTCCAAATACCTTATCACCAAGTTGAGAAGATTTTTGATTTGTTAAATAAGCTAGAGAATTTTGGTGATGAAAGAGATTCTTTACAGAGAAGATTAATACTTTGTTTTTCCAAATATATTACTGAAAAATTCACCTTATTTTCTTGTGCTTTAGAATCTATTGATACATTAAAGGTAAAGGAAAAATGGAATAGGGAGATAGATGAGTTATTCAATGAAAGAATAATAGACATTATGGGTGAGGCTGGCCACTAGTTTTGGGCAAATACAAGTGAAGAGCTAGTAAGAATACAGTTGTTTTATATTGCTATGAAGAAAGAATTTGATGATTTAGAAGAAAGTGCAAATTCTTTAATAAAGATACAAAGAGAAGCTCTAAGTTTTGATTGGCCAGAGGATGATGTTTTTAATAAATGGAAAAATCAGTTTCTAGAACAAATATCAAAAGATGATGAGGAAGAAGGTGAAAAAGTAACAATCACCCCCAAAGTTAATACTGAGGACACAAAAAATCCCCAGGCTGAAGTAAATTTACAAATAATTGAAGACAACACATCACTTTCAAACTTCATGGCTACTTACTCCGAGGATGAAGATTGATTGTAAGATCAGATTGTTTTTATTTTTATCTCAACTAATAAGAAGCATAACAGAAAGGGACCCACCAAGAAATGTTTGTTGTAATTAACCTTTCTGTTATTTTGTTCCTGTCTTTAGAAGGACACTTGTCATTTGTTGAGCCTGAAGCTTGTTGCATCTCACACTATTTAAGTGAGATCCCAAGGCTAAAGAAGGGTCCAAATTCTTTTTCTTCTAAGTATTGTGCTTAGTCTAGTTTTTGGTCCAAATTTTGAAGGCAAGTTTGTAATGTGTTTCTCTGTCAAATTTTTTGAAAATACATGAAGATAGAATGAACTGTGTTTTATTTCTGAAGGCTATTCTGAGTTTATTGTAAAAGATGTACCATTTTCAAAGGGAATGAATACAAACTATGAACTGTCCCCGTATTAGTTCTTTCTGAATTTTGTCTCCTGCTCAATACTTATCTATCTTGATGTTGTATGAGTAAAAGTCTATGCAATTGAATGCAATCTAGTTAGGTTGTATATCCATCTATCATTGTTGTTAATTCAATGGATTAACTAAAAGCTTTGATGAATGTGATAAGATTCCTTAAGTATTGAAAAGGATTTTGAATGAGAAATTCTTATAAGAATTGTTGATACAATTTTTTGTAAGGCAACAAATTAGATCTTAGATTTTGCTATAGACTCTGAAACCCCAATGGATTAGGCACTGATCAAGTTATTTCAGATGACAGAGAAGTATCTTTCAAATGGTTATTCAAATACATCATCAAATCAAATTTTACTTTTATTTTCTGGAGATCTTCAAAGTTGGCCAGCACTTGTCTGCATGAAATATTTTTAGCTTCAGTAAGCCCTTGTTGTTGAAAACGTCTGCAGATCTACAGAAGACTTCTTGGCCATATCTATTTATGGGATGTGTTTGGCAAGATTAGTAAGAATTATATATATATTTGAGGATTTTGAAATGAGAATTAGAATGAAACTAAGAATAATCCTCATATAGTCATTTCATATTTGAACCATCCCTGGGTATACCCACCCTGGTTTTGCAGAGCCAAAAGAGTAGAAAACCATTTGTGGTTTTGTTGAAGTTGGGTACAAATACCTTACATATGCAATTGTTAATAAGAATAGGCTAGTCTTTAGATTGTGTATGTACTGTCATTCTGGTATTAAGCTTTTTGTTGCTTAGTAGTTTTAGTACTTTTTAATACACAAACAAAATGGCGACTCCACTGGGGCCTTGTCCAACACCTCTGTGAGAAGTACTGCAGTTTCTTTGGTCCTGTTGTGTACATGTGTGTCATGTGATCTATGTCTTACCCGTGGTTATAAGAGAATCTTTTATTGTCAAACTTTGAGAATTTAAAGAAGATTGAGCCCAAGTACCATTGCTACACACTGATGTATCCAGCCTATCCAAGTGTCTTATCTAAATAAGCAAGAGTTGCAGTCTTATGACATCAGTGATTGGTTTGTCTGTGCCATATTTTTTTTCCTATTTGTGTGTCAATGTCTCTTTGTCAGCTAAAAGTCTTATTATATTTTTCCCAAAATAGGGTGGTGACTCAGTGAAGGTTTTGAAGCTAGTGCTTATTGAAATAAAAAGGTAAATATGGCTGAAAAAAGGAAAAATACAAGAGCTTACATGAGAGCTAATCAAGATGTATCAATGTATACTGATTTACCCCAAGGTGGTAGAAAGAACCAAAATAAGAAAAAGATAGATCCAAATCCCACTTGGAAACCCAAAGGTAATGCGTCCATCAATTCCCGCTATCAGCCAGTAATAGGAAGAGAATCTTCTTTGCTTAGCTCTGAATCATAAACTACAAGACTATTAGGATTTATTTTCAGTACCCCATTACCAGATGAGAGAGTTTTTCAAGACAAGGACGTATCTACTATGGAAATTGCTTCATTAAGACCATATCTTGTAGCCAATGTAAATTATAGGCTAGGATTTAGGAGTTCATCTGATAATCCTTTTAATCCCAGGGCAGCCCCATATGTAGAACCAAACCTAATAGATCTGGATGACCCTGCTGAGTCTGAGGAAACTTATGTAGATCCTAAACAAGTGCACTCTGAGATAGAATTTTTGAAGAAATGGATTGCTGAGGAAGAAGCTCAACACATTCGTCTTGAAAAAGAGAAGGAGCAAGCCACCTTAGATGCCATAATAGAAAGAGATACTCTGCTAAGAAGGATAGCTGCTTTGAAAGAGCAAAATAAAAAATTAGAAGAGAATACCACAACTCTCCATAAGGATGTTTTTGGAGATATTGATAATCTGAGAGCTAAAGTGCAAGAATAGGAGAAACACCTAAATTGAAGACAAGAACCAATTATTGCTCAAGTTCAAGACTATAAACCTATTCAAATTGATCCTGTAGAGCCCACTGCAAAAGCTCCAGATAAAGGGAAAGGCAAGGCTATAGGAATCCAAATAAATGAGCCTTAAGCTATACCAAGCAAACCTATACAACCCTCCATGACAAAGTTAGATCTAGATCTTAAGAAGGCTCGAAAAGAGAGGGAAGATCTTGCAAAAGAGCTTGAGAAGGTCGAGAATGAAGCTCAAGCTGCAAAAACTAGAAAGAAAATCCAATTCATAAAGTCTAATTTTGCATTAGCTTCATGGCCCAATCTGTCTATCCCACCTATAAATATCGTACCAGTTAGTGCTCCCACAATTTCAACTCATGGAATACCCCAATCTGCCCCTACCCCATCCTCAAATGTTGGCACCCAAGTCCCATTTGTCCCACCACAATAGTCCCAAGCTACTCCCCTGAGTCAAGCTAATATAGCTAGCACTTCAAATTTTCCTAGTTTCCAGAAGAAACCTATATACCTGGAAAAGTATAGATAGATATCATTTTCTGGTATTCCTGGTGCCCCCCATCCCATATCTTTTGATTTAAGGGATAAAGTGGTTAAGTTTTTTGGAAATAATGCTGTTACTGGTGAAGAACACTTGAGGACTTTCATTGACATGTTGAATGATTATGAAGTTGAACATGAAGACATAGTAATGAAATTTTTTGTGCATTCATTAACAGAGGATGCAAGGGATTGGTTTAGGAGGTTTCCTGATGACAGTATTACCTCATGGAGTGATATGGAAAAGTTGTTTAAAGAGCAGTATGGAGAGAATACCAATGCAGGATTCATGTTGAACGAGTTCAACAATATCAAGAAGAATCTAAATGAGTCCACATTTGATTTCAATGTGAGATTCCAAAAGGGTATATTCAAACTTTTTCAATTCATGAGGTTAAATGAAGATGTCTGTCTTACAACTTATTTCAATGCTTTTGATAGAAAAATGGCTTATCAATTGAGGGATACAGATCCTAAGACTTTGAAAGATGCCTATAGAGTTGCTGTAAATATAGAGAATAATAGAAAGGCATCTGGCAAACTAGGTAGAAGGGATGATCCTAAGCTTTTTAATGCTAGAAACAATAATAAAAGGGAGGGTGACAAAACTCCTATAGGAAAAAAGCTCGAAGAACCTACTATAGGCCAATTTTTAGAAATGCTCAAGAAGATGAATCCCACTAGTTTCAATAAGCCAAATATTGCTGAAAGACCCCCTGTGAATAACAACAACTTCAATAGATAGCCTAGGATGCAGAATTACCCTTATACCACTCAGTGGAAAGATGGTAAACCAGTTCCTAACCAGACCCAAAATGTGAAGGACAAGGGTACTCCAGACCCCCTGCAAAGGAACACTATAAATATGAATGATGATGTACCATGGTGCATTATATGCCAATCACCTCATTATGCTAATTATTGTGCTATTGCTCAGTCATTTTCCCAAGCCCAAGGAATGCAAGCTAAAGAAGAAACTGAAGATAAAATCCATGATGATATAAGCTGCAATATGGTGAGCATGTATGATGATTTGATAGATTCTGATTCAGAAGAGCCTAAAAATGATGTCACTAGCCAAAGAATTGCTTACCAGCTACATCATCAGCAAGTACTATCAGATGATGAAGGGTATGATGTAGATAAGGTATGCAATACATTTTCTAATGTGGGTCTCACAAGTCTAAGAATGCCCACCAAGGAGGAAATTGATAGAATTATAGCTGAAATGATTTCACAAGTTCATAGCAATTATAATTTGAGAAATAGAGCAATAAGAAATGATGTAGGAAAGCCATCTAGTGTCTTCATCAAGGACATCACTCATAAGATAAATGATCAAGACAAGAAATTCCCTGTAGATGTGCCTAAAATCAAGGAGAACAAGGGTAAGAAATGGGAACCAAAGAAGAAGGTTCAATTTCAGGTAAACAAAGCAACAAAACTAGTTGTGCAACCAAAGAAATCAGAACCAGATGTTGTAAAGCAAAATGTGGTTCCTACTGCTCAAAAGAATCTGACTCCAGGTACTATTGTAAAACCTACTGTGGTTGAACTGGTTGATATGATATCCATGGTATCTCAAATTACTGTAAAAGTGCCCCTATCTGAACTTTTTAGAATTGAAGAACATAAGAATAAGGCTTTGTCATGGTTGGGTGGAATAGCAAACAATAATATTATTGTTGACCAAACTATGCCCCAACAGACCCCATTAGTAATAGAGGACAGTGGTATCATAGCCCAGATTCCTCAAATGTTCCTAGATGATTCCTTAGTGGAATTCATAGAAGATATTGATCCTTTTTTCTTCAGTCTAATCATAAAAGGGAAAACCCTAAAAAATTGCATGATAGACTCAGGAGCTTCCAACACTATAATGCCTTTCAAGGTAATGGAAGCCTTAGGATTGAAGGTAGATTCCAAGCAAGGCAGATGCAGAGGGATGGATGCTAGAGAAGTCCCAGTCATAGTTACTATAAATGCCCTTCCATTCAGATTGGCTGTGTATCCTGAAGTAGAATTAACTATGTTTGTCCTTGTGGTAGATATACCTCCACATTATAGAATGTTACTCTCCAGAAAATGGAGTGCTGCCATGGGGGGAAGCCTACAATGTGATCTAACTTATGCCACTTTTCATATAGGGGACAAAGCTATCAGGGTAAATAGGGAACCAAGGGTTAACCACATCTTAGGTGAAGAAATTGACAAAGATACCACTTGTTTCCTAGATACTGGGATTAATGCTTTCAGGGCTGAATTAATTATTTAGGAAGTTGAAAATTTACCTTCTATCATCGAAAATGAGGTTGAATGTTGCATGAATTCACCAAAATTATGGACAATGTTCTTTGATGGGGCTAGTTCTAAAGAGGGTGTAGGGGTAGGTGTAGTCTTCATGTCCCCTGAAAATAATACTTTTAGGTATTCATTCACCTTGAAATTTGCCTGCACTAATAATATTGCAGAGTATGAAGCATTGCTGCTAGGGCTCAAAGTTGCTATACATCATAAGATTAAGAAATTATATGTCATAGGGGATTCTAAACTAATTATTTCTCAGATCAAAGGAATCTATTCATCAAAAAATAGGAGACTGAAACAATATAGAAATGTAGTCTGGGATCAGATAGAATTCTTTGATGCATTTGGGATCGCATGGAGAGATGGAACACAAAATAAGATGGCTGATCTGTTGGCAAATGTAGCCATCAAGCCAAAAGAAATATGATTTGCAGGAATCTCCCAGATTGAGGTGCAAAACAAGCCTTCCATACCTGACAACATTGAAAATTGGCAGGTTTTTGAAGATGATAAGGATATTACAAATTTTTTGTTAAATGAAGACAAGTATGACGGCCAGGAGATGGATTGTAGTGGACTGATTGAAACCATAAATGGGAAGGAAACCATTTTTGGTCAACAAATAATGCAATTAAAAACAAATAAGATGCCAAAGGGGTTAGTAGTCTTGGAAAATATTTTTGATAATCAAGACAGAGTAAAATTTAGAGTAAATGACCCCAAACCCCAGGAGTTAGAAGAAATAAACTTGGGTATTGATGAAGTTCCTAAAAGGGTTTATATTGGTCAACGTTTGCCTGTTGAAATCAGGAAAATATTGATTGACCTACTCAAAAAATACAGACATGTTTTTACTTGGTCATATGATGACCTTAAAGCTTACAGGGAGGATCTTTTCCAGCATGTCATACCATTGAAGGAAAATGTAAGACCGTTTAAGCAAAAACAGAGACCAATCAATCCTACCCTTGCCCCAAAAATGCAAGAAAAACTGACAAAACTGAGAGATGGTGGAATAATCAAACCAATCAGGCATTCCACCTGGGTTTCAAACCTGGTTCTTCTTAGGAAGAAGAATGGAGATATTAGGCTTTGTGTTGACTTTAGAAATTTAAACATTGCATCTCTAAAAGACAATTATGGCTTACCCAATATGGAAGCCATGTTACAACAAGTGACTGGCTCTGAATTGATGTCAATGAAGGATGGTTTTTCTGGATATAATCAAGTTGTAGTAAAAGAAAGTGAATAGTTCAAGACAACCTTTACAACCCCTTGGGGAACATATGTGTATGTGGGGATGCCTTTTGGCTTGATTAATGCAGGAGCTACTTTCCAAAGAGCCATGGATGTAGCATTTCATGAGTATATTGACAAATTTATGGTTGTGTACCAGGATGATCTTACAGCGTATTCTAACAAGGCTGAAGATCACTACAAACACTTGGAAAAAATCTTTATAAAAGTCCTGGAATATGGGGTATCTTTAAACCCAAAGAAATGCACATTCGGGGTCACAGAAGGAAAGTTATTAGGACACATAGTGTCTAAGGATGGGGTAAAAATAGATCCTAAGAGGGTAGTAGCTATTGACAAAGTGCCCAAACCAAAAAATGTGAAAGGAATTCAGTCCTTTTTTGGCCAGGTCAATTTTCTGAGGAGATTTGTTACTAATTTTGCTGAAATCAATAGACCCATCTCAAAGATGCTTAAGAAAGGAGCTGTTATAGATTGGAATGGTGAACCCTCACAAGCATTCCAAGTTATAAAAACTGCAATAAAGAATGCTCTAGTATTGAGGACCCCAGATTATGCAAAGCCCATGCATATTTTCTCTTTTTCATCATTCCATACTGTAGCTGCAGTCTTATTACAGAAAAATCAAGAAGGATATGAGCAACCTATTGCCTTTGTTAGCAAGTCCCTGTAGCCTGCTGAACTGAAGTATGAAATAAATGAAAAGAAAGCATAGGCTTTGGTAAAGGCTGTAAAAGATTTCAGAAGTTATTTGGTGGGTGCTATTATTGTTTCTTTTGTACCTAGTGCTGCAGTCAAGGATATATTCTCTCAGCAGGAAGTGTCAGGCAGGAGATGTAGATGGATCAATAGAATCCAAGAATTTAACATTGATATACAAATAACAAAATTAGTAAGAGGTCAAGGTTTGGCCAAACTCATGGCTCAAACTAATCTAGAGGAAAATTAGATAAATCTGGTAAATGATGATCTCAGAACTGACTTATGCGACATGGACCACTGTGATTGGTACACCAATGTCATATATTATTTGCAACATATGGAAGCTCCTCCCCATCTGTCTAACAATGAAAATAGGAATACTAAATTGCAAGCCATCAGGTACATAATTTTCCAAAATAACTTATGGTGGAGAAATTTTGAGGGAATCCTATTGAAATGTGTGGATAAAGAAAAGGCAACAGAGGTTTTGAAAGAAATGCATGCTGGAGTATGTGGAGGACACTACATGCCCAAAACTACTGCACATAAGATAATGAGGGCTGGATTCTGGTGGCCTTCTCTGTTCAAGGATGCTCAAGTTATGGTTAGAAAATGTGATCCTTGTCAAAGGTTTGCTGGAAAGCTTAAATTCTCAGAAAATACTCCATTGAGACCAGTTGAGACTCAAGCACCTTTTCAACAATGGAGTCTGGACTTCATAGGAGAGATTTTCCCCAAGTCTAGCACTGGCTATTCTTGGATTTTGGTTGCTACTGACTACTTTACAAAGTGGGTGGAGGCTATCCCCACAAGAAATGCGACAAGTAAGGTGGTAAATAATTTCCTATTGAATAATATTATTTCTAGGTTTGGATGTCCACAGAGAATTTTCATAGATAATGCTATGTGTTTCAGATCTGAGGAGTTCATCAAATTTTGTGATAAATATGGAATGACAAGATCATCATCTGCTCCATATCATCCACAAGGGAATGGACAAGCTGAGTCCACGAATAAAAGCCTGTTGAAGGTCATTAAGAGAACATTGGATGATAATAAAAATGCATGGGATTCCAAGTTATAGTTGGCAATATGGGCTGACAGAGTAACTGTAAAGAAAGCAATTGGTGTAGCTCCATTTGATTTAGTGTATGGAATTCAAGCTAGAATGCCTCAGAACAACTTGATGGGACTATACAATTACATCCAATTATATGATGAAGGTACTACATATGAAATGCAATAAAGAATGGATGAATTGGTAGGATTGACCGAAACCAGAAGAGAAGCATCTTTGAGGAACCAAAAGCTGCAATTACAAATCAAGACACTCTATGATAAAAGAACTGTAAGCAGAAAATTTGAAAATGGAGATCTCATTTTGATGTGGAATGCCAGAATTGAAGATAAAGGAAAACATGGAAAATTTGATCCTATTTGGTTAGGCCCATATCTCATTGAGAATACTTGGGGTGAAGATTCTTATATAATCAAAGATATATCTGACAATATTCTTGAATTGCTAGTTCATGGACAGTTCTTGAAGAGGTATTTTTCTTGAAAAATACTTATTTTCTTCCATGAACAATAGTTTTAGGGTTCCTTTCATTTTGCTTTCTCTGTAAATCCTAGTAAGTATCCTTGTGCAGTTTGGTTCTTTGTTTTTTTTTTTTTTTTTTTTTGTGTGTTGCTTTGTGCTCTCTGAAGAACTTGTCATCTTGCCAAATGTGTGGTCTGCTCTCCCATAGATTCTGAGATTTTTGCATAGACTCAAGTAGTCTATCATCCCCATATAGAGCCACTGTTGGTCTGACTTTTTTTGCAACAGAAGTTTTTGTTAAATTATAGAAAAGTCAGAAATTTTATTTTTAAGTGAAACATAGGGTTTCTGGATAATCCATCCATAAGAAAAAACTCATGAAAACCCTATGTTCTATCTATTCATAAACTGTCGAGCGTGAAATTTTTAAATTTTCAAATAAGAAGAATATTCTATCCATTTTTTTTTCTATTTCCCCGAGATTCCCTTTTTCTCAATCATTCTAACCGTCAGATCCAAGTAGATCTACCACTGTCGTTACCTCGCTATGAAGAATTGTATGCTTTTTAAGCCATGCAAGGTAGCGAGTGCTGAGTATTTTACAAGGTGGGACCACAAAGTGAAGATACTGTGGTCAGACATTGGTTTTCTGAATGATTTATTATGCAGGTACACGTTGCAACTACCATCCAAACAGGAAAGGGGACCTAGTAGAATATCTGAAAATAGAGCCGGAATGATGATTTTTTTGACGCTTCACCACCTCGCTATCAGAAAAATCAGAGACTTCATCATTAGCGAAGTAGCGAGGTTCCATAAAGTCTAAAGGGGTGGTGACGTTACATTTTTTTAGTGCCTTGAGTTCACCAGGTGGTGTGACAAGTCATAAATGTCATTGTCAAAAGCAGTTTAAGTAACAACAATTATTATCTTCTGCCCCTTGCATTTTTTGGTACAGAATTCTTTAAAATGTCAGAGCTCGCTATATCACTATCGGCAAAATCAAATACTTCACTGTTAGTGAAGTAGTGAGGCCCCATAAAAAAGAAAGATCGGTGGTGACCTTTGGTGACGTGGAATAATACTTAGGACTACAATAAATTTTTGATAGGCACCAACTATGTAGAGATCTTTGTTTTCATTAATGCCTTTCTGTCCGAATGTGCAAAGAGATCCTAAATGTTAGCTTGGAATGGAATCAATAGTCCTCGCTACCTCGCTATGCAAAATTGCATGTTCTTTAAGCCATGCGACACAACGAGTATGAATCAGAAGACCCTGCGCAGTTTCCTCACCCTTGATTGAGTATGTGATCAATGGATGTCACCTTCTCACTATGAAGAGTTGCAAGGGAGATAATTATAGTGACATAGTGAATAGGGCCCACCACCTTCTTTCTGAGCAAACCTAGTAGCATATCATTCGATAGATTTTGAATCAGATCGACGGTTGTCGCTACTTCGCTATGGCAAGATGCTTGTTTTTTATGCACAATGAAGTAGCAACATGCTAACACGTGTCCTCAGATGTCAATGGGTCTAGATACAAGCGCCATCAAGGAAAGAATGATATACATGGTAAGTTCTCATTGGGTAAAGTGACTGACATGTCAAATGTGACTCCTAGTTGTTCTTTCCATACCACTTGATCGTAGGATCTTTAGAGATCGACGACGTAGTTTTAAACACAAAATGTAGTGCCAATCCTTGTATTAATTAGACCTGAAGGCATCATCCATGAGAAAAAAGAGAGTATAATATAGAGAGATTTCATCAGTTTCATCTTACGTGAGCAAAGATTTGAAGCCATTCTTGTGCAGAAGTAATTACTGAAGGAAAGTGTGCCAAAGCCTGGTAGAAATTGTGAAGTTGTCTATTCGCAAAAAGTTTGCAAAAATACAGAGAAAAAAAAAGACAAAATTCAAGTAAGTAATACTACCATAATCCTAGTAGGCTTTCCAGTTCTATGAAAAATAAGTCCAAGATGCCTCCAAAGAAGGGATTTTCAGGTCTACTAAATTATTTGGATAGGAATGTGCATGATGATTTGCTTGAGTTGCTTCCTGAGTCTACTGTAGACACAGCACAAGTTAAGAGGTTAACCTCATTGAACCCTAGGCTAAGGGTAGCTGATGGACTTTATGATAAGGGTAATTGGGTTCAAGATGCTCAGACTTCTCAAACTGGTTTGAGTCTGTTCAAAAAATGGTTCGTAGAGAGGAAATTATATGCCCCTCACGCCAATATATGGAATTTTGACCTTGGAAAGCTTGTTGTTCCCAGTGTGTTTATGGATTATGACCTGCTTGAAACTGTAACAAAATGCTATGATCTAGCCACTAAGGTAGTGAGAAGAATGGATGGTAAGGTTTTAATTACCATCAGTCCAGAAGAAATTAGGAAGGTTTTCAGTCTGGGACCTCTCACCATGTATCATGTGCCCATTAATTTGATAGAGTTAGAAAAAGAATATATGTCCAAAAGGGATATAGTTAGACAAGGTGCATTGAAAGCCCACATAGGCAAGATTGTAAATCTACCAACAATAACATCATCTTCTAAAGAAACTTTCAAGAAATCATGTTTTAATGCCAGGGTAGTAGAAATATACAGGACCCTGTGCAGAGTTTTTGGAGAGGGTGAAGAAGACTTAATTCCAGTGAGCTTCATGTATATGATCACTAAAATATCTTCTTTTGGTGTAGATATAATTTTTGATTTTGCATCTTACCTGGCTAACGAGATTCAAAATGGATTGGTAGGGATTGCAAAGGGCAAGGTGGAAAAGGTCTGGGGTCAGTACTCCCTATTGATGCATATGTTCCTTTTTAAGGGGGCTACATATTTCACTAAAGAAATGGTTTTAAATAGGGAACAAGAGGGGGAGGCACTACCAGTTCAATTGTGGAGTGCAGACAAGACTTGGGAGGTAGAAAATGCTGGTTTTGTCAGATTTGATAGGCATTTTGCTTCTAAACTAAGATGCCTCATATTGAGTGACAATCCCAAAATTCCTAAGGCACTAATGCATCTTGTTAGGCCTATGGACAGACCCCATAGTTTAAAAGTGTCACATAATTGGGGAGATATCATCCCATATCCAGTCTCAACTGTCATTAGGGTCTATGGTTTCAAAGGGACAACCCATGTACTACCCTATCAGGTACCTTTAAAGGTAGGAGTAGCTAAATTTTTATGGCAGTTGGGAGGAGTGGAGGAAACCATTTTGCACAAAAGAGGAACAGGGTCAATTTTTCGTACTTGCACTATAGCTCATCAGTTTGTAATCACTAAAGAAGGATGGATCTTCCTCTACAAATTTTTTGATCGGTATAAGATGGTAGTATCTCATGCTCATTTTTGTGACACAGAAGACTTCTTTAATTCTACTCTTAGACATAGAATCAAGCTTCGTCCAAGTTAGCATGAATTTTATTTCCCTGAAGATATAATAAGGAATAAATATTCTCTCCAGGAACAAGAAACAAAGAAAGTAAAATGGAGAGTCTATTCAAAAGTTTTGGAATTCATTAATTGTTTTGACAAAGATTATAGTCCTCTTAATAATGTTGCAAATAATGCAGATAGGGTAAATAAACTCATGAGTACACTTTTAGAAATAATGGAGGTAATGAATGAAAAGAAACAACATTTTATTGATTCTTTTCCAGATAAAGCTAGAGAAATTATGAGGAAATTGGGTTTCACCCCTAACATAGGAGTAGGTCCACTGGTTGTCCGAAAGAGGACAGGATATACTGTTATTTGGGAGCAAATGCCCATTGTAAACAAAGAAAAATAGGTAATTGAATCTACTAGTACTGTCCTTGAAGAAAGACCCCCTACACCTTCTCCCAAAAGAAGAAAAATAATAAGGGAAGAATAATCCCATGATGAAGGCTACTCACCTTCCCAAACTCCAATGAGAATTGAGGAAGAGCAGCTCACCAATGAGAAAATTGAACAAATGGGGTCACAAGGAGGAGTTTTTGTCACTCAAGTAGAAATTGATGAAGGGAACCCCCAACAGCCTCCTGTGCCAAGTTTTGAATTGACTATAGTAGATTTTAGAGGAAGGGAATTAGACCCTGTTTTGGAGCAGGCCAGTCAGCAATTTTTGTCTAATAACAGTTTTGTTAAATCGAGGGCTTTTCATCAGTTTGCATGGAGGGAAAACATGCACATTTTTTAACAAAGGTGCAGGGATATGAAAGAAGAACATCCAGAAATGGATGAAGCCTCCATTCAAAATCAAATAAAAGAACAGATGATATAGGAATTCCAAAATATAACCCCTGATGAAGGTAGACAGATGGTGAAAAATGCAAATATTTTATTATTGCCCAATTGCGATATTGCTAATGCATTAATTTTTAATTATGTATCAAATAATTTAGGATTACAAGATCCAGATAAAAAGGAATTCTTAGGGATAGCATTCAGTAATGATCAAGCTTCCATTGTTATGTGGTCACTAAGAAGAGGATCCAGGACTTCTGCATTACAGCCTGATGATTCAGGACTAACAGGGAATATCATTGTGAGGAGGGTCACTGATACTTCAAATGTACAGGCAGCCTACATGAATGTGGGCTATTCTAAATTTTCCTTGGCCACTGCAGAGAGAGAAGAAAAGGAAATGACTGATTTGCAGAATAAGTATGAAATAGTGGTGGATGCCTACAATCAAGAAGTAAAAAAGAGAATTGAGTTGGAAAACAGGGTATCTCAATTGGAGAAGATACTTGGGAAAAGAAAGGTGGGAGAATCCAGTGTGCCTAGAATTATGTACCCTCCACAGTCATTTTTTGGATCAACCTCTATCATTGGAATACCTGACACCCCTGAAAGGCCACAATTCTATACAGCAAAGGAATTTGAAGAAGAAAAAATACAGTTGCATGAGTTGCAGATAAAATTGAGAAATCAATATGAAGAAAAGTTAAAGCAGGGTGTAATATATTTGAGGGATAAAATACAATGGTCAACATTTTATGATCAGTTGACAAGAATTATAACCTTTTTGGATGAGTTGAATAAAGAAAAGGATAGATTGACTTCTCTTGCGCAGAAATGGAGGCAGAGAAATAATGATATTACAATCATATGTATATTTGTAGTCCAAATGCCTTATCACCAAGTTGAGAAGATTTTTGATTTGTTAAATAACCTAGAGAATCTTGGTGATGAAAGAGATTCTTTACAGAGAAGATTAACACTCTGTTTTTCCAAATATATTGCTGAAAAATTCACCTTATTTTCTTGTGCTTTAGAATCTATTGATACATTAAAGGTAAAGGAAAAATGGAATAGGGAGATAGATGAGTTATTCAATGAAAGAATAATAAACATTATGAGTGAGGCTAGCCATTGGTTCTGGGCAAATACAAGTGAAGAGCTAGTAAAAATATAGTTGTTTTATACTGCTATGAAGAAAGAATTTGATGATTTAGAAGAAAGTGCAAATTCTTTAATAAAGATACAAAGAGAAGCTCTAAGTTTTGATTGGCCAGAGGATGATGTTTTTAATAAATGGAAAAATCAGTTTCTAGAACAAATATCAGAAGATGATGAGGAAGAAGGTGAAAAAGTAACAATCACCCCCAAAGTTAATACTGAGGACACAGAAACTCCCCAGGCTGAAGTAAATTTATAGATAATTGAAGACAACAGATCACTTTCAAACCTCATGGCTACTTACTCCGAGGATGAAGATTGATTGTAAGATCAGATTTTTTTTATTTGTATCTCAACTAATAAGAAGCATAACAGAAAGGGACCCACCAAGAAATGTTTGTTGTAATTAACCTTTCTGTTATTTTGTTCTTGTCTTTAGAAGGACACATGTCATTTGTTTAGCCTGAAGCTTGTTGCATCTCACACTATTTAAGTGAGATGCCAAGGCTAAATAAGGGTCCGAATTCTTTTTCTTCTAAGTATTGTGCTTAGTCTAGTTTTTGGTCCAAATTTTGAAGGCAAGGTTGTAATGTGTTTTTCTATCAAATTTTCTGAAAATGCATGAAGATAGAATGAACTATTTTTATTTCTAAAGGCTATTCTGAGTTTATTGTAAAAGATGTACCATTTTCAAAGGGAATGAATACAAACTATGAACTATCCCCATATCAATTCTTTCTAGATTTTGTCTCCTGCTCAATACTTATCTATCTTGATGTTGTATGAGTAAAAGCCTGTGCAATTGAATGCAATCTAGTTACGTTGTATATCCATCTATCATTGCTGTTAATTCAATGGATTAAGTAAAAGCTTTGATGAATGTGATAAGATTCCTTAAGTATTGAAAATGATTTTGAATGATAAATTCTTATAAGAATTGCTGATACAATTTTTTGTAAGGCAACAAATTAGATCTTAGATTTTGCTATAGACTCTGAAACCCCAATGGATTAGGCACTGATCAAGTTATTTCAGCTGACAGAGAAGTATCTTACAAATGGTTGTTCAAATACATCATCAAATCAAATTTTACTTTTATTTCCTGTAGATCTTCAAAGTTGGCCAGCACTTGTCTGCATGAAATCTTTTTAGCTTCAGTTAGCCCTTGTTGTTGAAAATGTCTACAGATCTATAGAAGACTTCTTGGTCATATCTGTTTATGGGATGTGCTTGGCAAGATTAGTAAGAATTATATATATATTTGAGGATTTTGAAATGAGAATCAGAATGAAACTAAGAATAATCCTCATATAGTCATTTCATATTTGAACCATCCCTGGGTATACCCACCCTGGTTTTGCAGAGCCAAAAGAGTAGAAAACCATTTTTGGTTTTGTTGAAGTTGCGTCCAAATACCTTACATATGCAATTGTTGATAAGAATAGGCTAGTCTTTAGATTGTGTATGTACTATCATTCTGGTATTAAGCTTTTTGTCGCTTAGTAGTTTTAGTACTTTTTAAAACACCAACTCCTGCAATGTAGGCACCAAAGAAGGATGGAGAGTGGAGAATGTGTACACACTCTTAGACTATAAAAAAAAAAACCATCAAGTACCAATTTCCTTTGCTAAGTATGGATGATCTTATGGATTGCTTGAGTGGAGCTAAGTAATTCACAAAGATAGATTTGAAGAGTGGCTATCACCAAATATAGATATGAGAGGGAGATGAGTGGAAGACTACATTCAAGACCAAGGAGGGTCTATATGAGTGGTTAATTATGCTCTTTTAACTGACCAATGAGCCAAGCACCTTCATGTGGCATATGAATGAGGAACTAAAGATTTTTTGGAAAATTTGTTATTATCTATCTGGATGATATTTTGATTTTTAGTAATTTTTGGATGAACACCTAATGCACATTCATAGTGTCCATGAAACGTTGAGGGAAGAGAAATCATTGACTAATTTGAAGAAGTATAGCTTTGTCAAAAGGGAGTTAGCCTATTTAGGGTTTGTTGTATTACCTAAAGGTCTCAAAATGGACCTAGAGAAGGTGAAGGTCATCTAGGAATGGCCTAATCCAAGGTTTGCCGCTAAGGTGAGGTCATTCCATGGTCTAGATAGTTTTTATAGGAAGTTCATTAGGAATTCCAATAGTATATGTTCACCCCTAACTAAATCAATAAGGGGGAATAGAAAAGAGTTATTGTGAATTACATGACTTGCAAGGAGTTTTGAATTTTTAAAGAAGAAGGTGATAGAACAACCTATATTGGACTTCTTGATTTCAACAAAGTGTTCCAGATGGATTGTGATGCTAGTGGTTGTTCTATTGGGGCTATGTTGAGCCAAGAAGGTAAACCTAGTGCCTATTTTAGTAAAAAATTGAGTGATGCAAAGAATAAGTATTATGTTTATGATTAAGAGTTTTAGGCAATAGTTTAGGCCTTAAAGAAATGGAGACATTATTTTTTTCCAAAAGAATTTCTCTTGTATACTAATCATTAGGCATTTTAGTACCTAAATAGGTAAGGTAAATTGAATCAGAGACATTTGAAATGGGTAGAGTTCATGCAAAGCTATACATTTGTATTGAAACATAGAAGTGGAAGGTCTAATAGGGTTTCAAATGCATTAAGTATGAGATAGTTTTTGTTGACATAAATGCAAGTTGAAGTGGTTAGGTTTGATGAACTCAAGAATCTATACCCTTAGTACCCTAACTTTGTAAAGGCTTGGAAGGCTTGTAAAGAAATTTCTACTCTGGAAAGGACTAGGTGGCTAGATTGCATGATTTAGGATGGTATGTTTTTCAAGGGAAATCAATTGTGTATTCCAAGGATTTCCATGAAGGAGAACTTGATCAAGGAGAAACATAGTAGAGGGATGGAAGGACACTTTGGTCAAGATAAGACCATTTCCATTATTAGTGAACATTATTTTTTACCTCAATTATCACAATATGTGAAGAATTTTGTGCAAAGTTTTTGAGTATATAAAACAACCAAAGGATTTACTCAAAATATTAGGCTCTATCAACCATTGCCTATTCCATGGAATCCTTGGGAAGACATAAGTGTGGGTTTTTTTCTTTGATTTTTAAGGATAAAAAGTTGTAATGACTCATTATTTTTGGTGGTTGATAGGTTCTCCAAGATGACACATTTCATTCCATGCCACAAGACTCATGATGTAATGCATATTGTAGATTTGTTTTTTAGAGAGGTGGTGAGGATACATTGTCTCCCAAAAAGTATTGGTTTTGATAGAGATACTAAATTTTTTGGGTATTTCTAGAGGAGTTTGTGGAAGAATTTCAAAATAGAATTGAAGTTCAGTTCTACACATCATCCACAGACTGATGCACAAGAATTTTTTTAAGGTTCTTAGTAGGAGATAAGCCCAAGCGATGGGATTTGATTCTACCACAAGTAGAATTTTCTTACAATAATCATATGAATAGAGTATTGGTAGATCACCATTTCAAAATGTGTATGGGAGTAGTCCAAGGACTACACCAAAGCTAAGGAAGATGGAGCAAGGAGAGAGGACAAGTGCTAAGATACAAGGCTCTGAACATGTCAAGAACCTACATGAGGAGTTACATGCACATATCGCCATGATGACCTTGCAGCATAAGGCAAGAGTAGATCAAAAGAGGAGACATAAGGAGTTCCAAGTTGGGGATATAGTTGTGGTATACTTGAGGAAGAAATTACTTCCAGTGGGTACCTACAACAAGATAAAGATGAAGAAATTTGGTCCCTGCAAAATTTTGAAGAAACATGATTCAAGAAATGCATATGAGGTGGAGTTTCTAGATGGGATTCATATTTCTCCTATTTTCAATATTGTAGATTTAATAGAGTATCATGATGATGGTACAGAGGAGGAGTTGATGTTGGAGCCATGTCCAATTCCTACTTCTAGGAAGGAAGAGATTAAAGAAATTCTAGATAGCCATGTTGGTCAGAGTACTAGAAACATGTAGTATGAAGAATACTTATTGAAATGGAAAGGATGACTAGTGGACGATTCAACTTAAATATCTATGGTGGAGGTTTTCAATTTGTGTTTTCCTATTCTAGCTATAAAGTTACAGGGTCACTTTTCAATTTACCCTACATGTCTAATGCAGGAGCATCTAGTGGTGTAAGGGCAATCTTGTATGACCAAAAAAATGCTTAGTGTTTAATGTTGTTTGATGTGTTTTTATTTTTAGATACCCATTTGGGTCAAATAGAGATTCCAACTCATTTTTGGTTTTTAAATGGTTTACACAACCATTTAGTAAATAAAGGATCAATATAAAATGCCTAAATAGGTTTAGGAAGCGTTAGGTAAAATATGGAGTATGAGTCAAGTTTTGACCATTTGGGTTCTGATAGGCAAAAGTCACTCAAAAATACTCTATGAGGAGAAAATTGAAATATGCTTAAAATTAGGAAATAAATGTTCAAAATATATGATTAGGTTTCTTAGTTTCATTTTATATAGGCTATCATCAAACTGATCAAGTTTGGTGGCTCAGGTCATAAAATTACAAAAGTTTGTCAAAATTTCTCATTGACGACTTTGTAATTTTTGTAAAATTGCAATAGAAATTTTCACATAGTTTTACAGAAATATAAACATGGTAGTTGTGGCTCAAAATAAAGACCTAGATGGAATATTTAACCTATATAAATAACACATTTGGAAGAAGAGTTTTGTTTGATAGAAAACATAGTTTTGAGGAATGAGAAAGGGAAATTGTCTGAGGAGATTAACATTTTGAATGAAAAAAAATCCTCGATTCATGTGTTAATTCTTTGTTTAGTTTTTTTGGTTTTTCCCATTCATTTGATAAGTTTTAGTGAATTAGTTAAGATTTGTGTTCTTGCTGTCAAGTTTTTGATAACTAGTCCTAAAATGGCTATGGCTTGAACTTCCTTGGTCATAACACCATGGACTTTGCAAATAAAGAAATAGTCCCTTTATACTATGTAAATAATTTTTTTGGTGTTTTTGAAGGTCAAGTAACTAATTTCACAAGCAAGCCCTAGGCAAGAAATAAATCTTTGGCAAAGTGCATTGAAAGCTTGTAATGGAATTTTAATGTGAATAGAGGATCAACACATGCCAATATTGATTAGAAAATGAAAGAGTATGATACCAAGGGTCTAGAACTTAGAGGAGGATGTTGGATGTGGATTTTGGAGCCATTTGTGAAATTTTCATTTTCATTGCCTTTGAAACCCTTAAGATAAGGGTTTTTTGGAGCCATATGGTATAATCACCACATAGACCTAAGACCTAGAAAATATTAAAGCCTAGGTCATTAGGAATCAAATTCTTGAAGATATTTAGTGACTTTCTGAAGATTTTTTGAGATTTATATCTAGTTTCTTGTTTTTAGGAGGACTAATAGGGGCTTCTAGGGCTATAAGGGCAAACATGGCAATTTGGAGTTGTGGGTATGTTAGACTTACCAAAAGGATTTAGAATACCATGAGAAGCATAAAAAATCGTGGAAATATGGTTTAGGCTTGATCTTGGCCCTTGGAGTGCATTTTGTGGAGTTTTTTCATACTAGGGCAAGGCGTGCATTAATGGTGAATCAAAGATATATGATGAAAAATTGAATTCATTGGACAGTTCCATGGTGAAAGGGGATTGGGAAGGAGTCCTCTAGGCTAAGGTTTGGAATAGTAGCCATAAGTAGGCTAGGATTAGACTTGGTAGAGAAAGAATTCTCTAGAGTGAAGAAGATTGCCATCATATTGGATAGAAGTTGTTAGTTTTGTTATTTTTTCCCTGAATAGAGTACAAGTAAGGAAAGGTGAAAATGCTACATTGTTTGAAATATGGTATGTATATGCTCTTAATGTGAAATATTAAAAAATATTTGCAAGTAAAGTCTATATAATTAAATATAATAGGAATGGAAAACTTGATGCAAGGAGTGATGAAGGTATATTCCTAGGATATTCCACTATGAGTAAAGCTTACAAGTGTTTAAAATATAACACTAATTTTTTTTTGTAAACTACAAATATGAAAGTTAAAGAGTTTCTAATAGCAAGTGACATTACATGCAATAAATAACCTAAAGATTACTATACACTCATCTATATGGATGATTGTTCTCCCAGCTCTTTAAATGAACAAAAAAATCAAGTTAGAGTTTCCTAGTAGATAATAAATGATGAGGTGCAACAACAAATTTTTGAGTAATAGACTTAAGATGTCAAGATACAAATAGGAAATTTTGACCCTCAAATATATAATGTTGAGCATGCAAAATCTAGACCAGCAGTTGAACAAGAACGATAAATTGGGGTTAAGATTATTTTCCAAAATGAACCTATTGAAAAATAGAAAAGGAAATCACTTGTCCTAGAAAACTTTGTAAGAAAGCATCAAAAACCTAAACAAATAATTGGTGATGTTGAATCAAGTGTTATGATAAGGAAAAGACTCAAACATGATACATGCTTACTTTTGGAATTTGTGTCCAAATAATTAAAAGATTGGATTGAGGAAATGAATGAAGCAATTAAATAGACTGAGAAGAAAAATACTTGGATGCTAGTGCCAAGAACTAAAGACAAAAATGTTATCAGAACAAAATGGGTTTTCAAAAACAAAACCAATGAAAATGGAAAATTTACAAGAAACTAGGAAAGACTAGTATGAATAGGATATGCTTAAGAAGAAGGTGTTGCTTATGCAGAAAATTTTTCTCTTCCAAAAATATTTAAAGGAGTCAAAACTCTACTTTCATATTTAGCCTATGAGAATTTTAATGTATATCAAATACGTTTAAAATTTGTATTTTTTAATGGTATATTTGAGGAAGAAGTGTTCATAAAACAAAATAAAGGATTTGTACATCTAGACAAGAAGAATATGGTATGTAAAATACAAAAGGTTTTTATGGATTGAAACAAGCCCCAAGAGCATTGTATGAAAGACTACATAATTATTTAGTGAAGATTGTTTTTGGAAGGAAAAATGATAAAGGTAATAGATATTTTAAAAAAGGTAAGAAAAATGAGGTACAACTATTGATAATATTCTTTGATGACATTATATTTCAAGGAAGAGAAGCATTATGCAAATCATTTGATGATGAAATGAAGAAAGAAATTGAAATGTCTATGTTTGGTGAAATAAAATTCTTGTTGCATTTCAAGTATGTCAATTAAAATTTGGTATTTTCATTACCCAATCTAAATAAATCAAGAATATACTAAAGACTTTTGGAATGGAAGATTCTAGAATAATTAGCATGCCTATCTCTACAAGACATAGGCTATCTAAGAATGATGAATCTATTGATGTGAACTAGACACAATATAGATCAATGATTGGAAATTTGCAATATGTTGTTCATATTGGACCTGATACTGCATTAGAAGTTGAGATAGTTGCTATATTTTTAGAAAATCCCAAGGATCACATAATGAAAATGAAAAGGATAATAAGATATATGAAATGTACAAAAGACTATGGATTTTAGTATAAGAGAATTGATAGATTTGAACTAAAGGTATTCACTAACTTAGATTGGACAGGAAATAGTGATGACTAAAAATGAACTAGTAGAGGTGCATTCTTTCTAGGAAAGAGAGTGGTGTCATGGACAAGAAAAAAATTGAATTTTGTTTCCCAATCAATAGTTGAAGCCAAGTACATGCCAAATGTAGGTAACTATTCAAACATTATGTGGATCAAGAAATTATGAAAAGAAATGAAAGAAGAGAGTATAGATCCAATAGGTATCTATTGTGATAACACAAGTTATATTAACATATAAAAAAATCTAGTGGTGTACACAAAGACAAAGAACATTGCAATCAAATCTCACTATTTGAGGTCACTAGTTCAAGACAAAGAAGTGAAGTTAGAATTTATGCACACCAAAGAAAAAATTGCTGACATATTGGTTAGCATGAATACTAATATTATGGGGGAGCATTGCAAAATATTTACATGTATTTATAACTATGTTTGTCATTAATGACAACATAGTAATATGTTTGTAATGATTGATAGAGTAGTAGATTGTGATTTTTATATTAAGGACAATATATCACTTATCTACTTATGTGCAATTTCTAACACATACTACAATGTTTATTTGATACAAGGGCAAGTGCACAAAACCTAATGTGACAATGTATGAAAGATATGGTTGATCTATAAAGAACTGTATGGAAATAGAGTATTAGGAAAGCAGTCCCTATTGTGTGATTGCTACAATTCATCACAAATATAGTGAAGCCTTGCGTAGTCAACTAGAGATAGTATGCTAATCATTGATGAAGTTAAAGAGTGTGCATGTATAAAAGTCGCATGTGTGAAGTTTTATGTATAACTACAAGCCAACAATATTAATTAAATGTGTATTTCATTTAATTAACATGCCATAATCAAGTGGGAAGGTGACTCAAGGATTTATTATTGAACATAGTATAAAGGAAATTTGTTTTTCTTGTTTTATGCATGGAGAGTAGAGAAGACTTGTGAATTACTGAGAAACAAAGTGATACAAAAGTAGAGTGACCTAGCTATGCATGTAAGTGACCTTAAGGGTTATTGTTAGTGAGTATATAGTTCCAGATCTGATTTCTTGATCTGAAGATGAAGGAGTTTGATGTAGAAGATAGAGGAAGAAGCAAAATCTTGTTACACATCTATTATTCTAAAAGGAATAGTATTGAGGTCAATTGAATAGTGGGTTCATTGATCTGATCCTGAAGCTATTTGAGTAGTGGGTTTAGCTACCTTCCACAACTCCTAATAGAGTTGGAATATCCTAACATGGATTCAAAGTCTCCTAATAGGGACTCTTTGTACTAAATTTTATAATAAGACTCTTAATAAGGTCCATCCTCTAATAAGTAATATTCATATTAGTACATCATCTTGTGGGCATCATTCCCACAACAGTTTTGCCTCTGATCAGGGATTTCCCTACTCAACATATCTAGTGTAGTTATTTATGTGCATCACTTTATGGTTATTGTTTAATTTGGTTGAATGGTCAATATTATTTAAGAGGATGCATGTTTTAAACTAGCATATAACTGATTGAACACCCCCCCACCCCTCTCAGTTATATTGGTGGATTATTGTTTCTAACAATTGATATCAGAGCCTCAAGACCATGAAGAAGAAGTTTAACAACTTTTGGAGATCCATAGAAAACATGTTCAAAAAGAAAATGTTTGAGATTTAATGGCACAAATTACAAAAACTAGAAGGAATAAATGAAGACTCATCTTTTATACATGGATCAAAAATATTAGCTTGTAACAAAGACATCTAAAAACATTATAGAATAAGAAAAAATTGAAAGTTGTACCAAGCAGTAGAGAGAAGCATTTAGGTGCAACATAAGGGAAAGAGAAGGAATATTATCAGCTATACCTAAAAGTGAGTATAGTCAAGTAAAACAACTCAAAACATCTCAATAAATTTGGAAAACTTTAGAAGCTAATTATCAGGGTGATACACATGAAAAAAGAGTTAGATTACAAAATTTGCATTGCATATTCCAAGATGCTAGAAAGATGGAAGATGGATTTGTAAGAAGCTATATTTGTAGAATATCTAAGATTGTTGTAGGAATCACATCTCTTGGTGGAAAGAAATGTGATGATGAAGTAATATGGAAGATCTTGAAAATTTTGACACCACCTTTGAAGACAATAACATAGATGATTTAGCTAATAATACCCTATACTACTCATTTGACAAAAGAAACATTTCTTGGTAGGTTGGACGTTATAGAATTTGACCTAAAAAAATCTAAACAATTAGCAAAAGTTGAGATAGCATTTAGTGCATTGAATATTAAACCTACTCTAGCAAGGAACACAAAAGTGCAAGGAGACATTGCTAGTAGTAGCAAGTCTCTTGAGAAAAAGATTAGGAAGGAGAAGCTCTTCATGTGAAAAGAGAAAAAGATGGTAAGAATATCTTTAAATGTTGAACATGTAATGAATATGGTCATTATGATCTAAGAATCCTAAAAGAGAAAGGAAATATAAGGGAAGATTCAAATCTAGAAGACCTAGAAATTGTTTATATGTTAATGAAGAAGAAAAAGAAGAAGAATCTGATAAAAAAAATTGAAGATGAATTAAGATTCATAGCTATAAAGGAGGATGATCTTGATAGAGATATTAGAGAGGAAAGTGCACTAATTGAACAAGTTGAAAAGAAATATTTGATCATTGATAGTGGCTATTCACATCACATGAATGGTAATATGAGAAAATTTGTCAAATTCAAAAGCCATGATGGAGGAATTGTCAGAGTAGGGAACAATGTAGCCTATCACATTACAAGAATTGGATCTATCACACTTGATGGTAAAACAAATACTGATGATGTTTATTTTGTTGTTGGACTGAAACATAACTTGTTAATTTTTGTACAACTTATAGACAAAAGTTACCAATTACAGTTTGGTAATGACACATGCATCATCAAGGACAAGAAAGGAAAATTTCTTAGTAGCTAAAGTTGACAATATTTGGTTATGGCACATAATATTTTGTCACATAAACTTTGATAACATTGTGAAAGCTAGTAATAAACTTGTTGTGAGAGATTTAGCTAAGATCACTAAGCCCACTGATACTATTTGTAAGGAATATATCTTGACTAAGTAGAGGAAAGTTTTATTTCCTAGCAAGTAGTTTGCTACTACAAAAAAGCTAGAATTGTTTCATACAGATTTCAGTGGTCCCACAAGAACACGAGGATTCTATGGAGAGGGGTATTTTGTGATTTTTGTTGATGATTTTACTAGAATGATGTGGGTAGCTTTTCTTAAAGAAAAATTAGAGGCATTTGAGAAATTTAGGATATTAAAGAACAAAGTAGAGAATGAATTTGGAGTTAAAATCAAGAACCTAAGATCTAATAGAGGAGGAGAATTCACTTCTAAATAATTCAATATCTACTATGAAGAACATTGAATCATGAGATAGCTATCTTCACCTCATTCAATTGAGTAGAATGGGATTGTTGAAAGAAGAAATAGATCACTTGCTAAAGCAACTACAACTATTTTATTTGAGAGTGATGTACCAAATACTTTTTGGAGATTAGCATTCAATACAATAGTATACACACTAAATGAAAAAGTACAGATTAGAAAAGGTATGCAAATATTTCAAAATATTTGGTAGCAAATGCTACATCAAAAGACATGATAATATTGGTAAGTTTGATCCTAGGAGTGATGAAGGTATGTTTCTTGGCTATTCATTAAAAAGTAAAGATTACAAATGTTTCAACTATAGAACAAAAACTATAGTAGAGTGTGAAAATGCGAGAATAGATGAAAAGTTTGACACTAAAGAGAAGATGGTGGATTATAAATTTCATGAAGATAATTACTCTAGGACGACCAATAGATGTAATGAATTATTTCTCAAGACTAACAATGACTTAGAGAATAATGTGAAAGCAAGAGAAGTAAGACAAGAATAGAGCATAGTACCTAAAACAAGATTTGAAACAAAAACTCCTACCCTAGATAGGAATGCAATAAGAAATCATCCTGCTAATTAGATAATAGGAAGTAAAGAAAAAAGAGTAATGACAAGAAGTAGAATCAATGAAGAACTATGCCTAATATCTCAAGTAGAACTAAAGAGCATAGATGAAGAAATCAAGGATGATCATTGGATAAAAGAAATGGAGGAAGAACTTCAATAGATAATAAAAATTGACACATCGAAATTAGTTCCTAGACCTAAGGATAAAAATGTGACTGGCTCAAAATGGGTATTCAAAAATAAAATGAATGAATAGGAGAAGTAATAAGAAACAAAGCAAGACTAGTATGTGAAGGCTACTCTCAGTAAGAAGGAATTGACTATGAGGAAACATATGCACTTGTAGCAAGAATGGAAGTAGTCAAAACGTTCTTGGAATATACAGAAAATAAAAATTTCAAGGTATATCAAATGGTTGTTAAGTTAGCATTCTTGAATGGAGAACTTAAAGAAGAAGTTTATATTGAGCATGGGTATGTGCAGGATCATGGTGTACCAAACTATGGCCTTAAGTGGCAGTGAAAAATCAGCAAATCAGGTTTATGTCAACTTGACACATAATTTTGAAGTGGTTATGGACTTTATATCAAAAAGTTGTAAGAAAATAATCTGTAAGAAATTGAATGTAGTTTCTAAACTACTAGGCCTTATCAGGAGAAAAAAATAATTATTTAGTCAAAAGTTTGAATTTTAATGCAGTATTAAGAAAATTTCAGGTTGAAAATAAAAAGTAGGTGTATGTCTGACCACCTTAATCAAAATCAAATCACAATATATTTTTAAAATATAATTATAGATATGAAAAGTAGACTCATGCCCAGATGTGACGCATAGTTTTCGGTATTTTTATTCCAAATAAATAATTAACTATGAATTTTCTACCAAAACTTTTTCGAGAAAAAAAAAGTCCCGTGTCTGACCAACCTAACTAATAGAAAATTTTACCAAATTTAAATTTTATTTTTTTCCTTATACTAGCTGAAGTATAGAATGTGACGCAACTTTTAGATTTAAAAAATATTATACCATTTGAAAGTTATAGCTATTTTTCAATCAGTATGTCAATCAGCACTTTACAATTATCTTCATTGATAATTAACTAATAAATACTTATCGAACTCAGAATTTGATAGAAATTATATTTCTGGAATTTAGAGATCGATATTAAAAAACCCTTTTGATTTTATTCAATTTCGATCAAAATAACATTGTCAGACAGCTACCTGAAGTCTGAGTATCACGAAAACCCTCTTCAAACACGTCTTTTGGGTTGACCGAGTAGGCTTGGTATTTACCAAGCCTAATCGGATATCCGATTCAAAATCTGATATCCGATATGTGAGGTGGGAAAATTTAAAATCTCAACCCATTTTGAAGAAAAAATTGGGTTTAAACGTCACAACTTATTATTTCTAAATTATTTCACTTATATTACTATGTAAAGATGTATTTTAATATATTATATATATATATATAGTAACGTAATGTAAAGATATAAGATATAATCTAACAATATATACTAATATATTATATTAAGCTTATTAAAATCTATAAATATAATTTATATTATTATTATTTTTACTAAATATAATAACATAATTTATATATATATAAAATACATATTATATATTATTATATTAATATGTATGTTATTAATATATATATAATAACATAATATTTTCATTAAATATAATATGTATTATATATTATTATATTAATATGTATGTTATATATATATATATATATATAATATCATAATATTTTCATTCAATATAATAAAGTAATATTTTTATTAAATATAACAATGTAATATATATATATATATGTATGTTTTTAATACATATGTATATTATTAATATATATATGAGTCAAAGGGGGTCATAGGTCAACCATTGACCCACATTGATGCATTAAATGACGACATATGTCCTTAAGAGTCATAAGAGCCCTAGGGACATATTACAATGCTTAATATGGGTCAAAGGGGGTCATAGGTCCCTTTCACCCATTAAATGATGACATATGTCCCTGGGGGTTCTAGGACCCCTAGGGACATATTCAAACGGGTAATATGGGTCAAAGGGGGTCATAGGCTGACCTATGACTCGCTTTGACCAATTAAACGACAACATATGTCTCTAGGGGTCCTAGAACCCCTAGGGACATATTCGAATGGGTAATATGGGTCAAAAGGGGTTATAAGGTGACCTATTACCCTCTTTGACCCATTAAATGACAACATATGTCGGTAGGGGTCCTCGAACCCCTAGGATCATATTCAAATGGGTCATATGGGTCAAAGGGGGTTTTGACCCATATGAACGATTCAAATATGTCACTAGGGCTCCTAGGACCCCTAGGGACATATTCGAATTGTTCATATGGGTTAGGGGGGTCATAGGTGACCTATGACCCCCTTTGACCCATTAAATGATGACATATGTCTCTAGGGGTTCTAGCACCACTAGGGACATATTCGAATTGTTCATATGGGTCAAACGGGGTCATAGGGTGACCTATGACCCCCTTTGACCCATTAAACGATGACATATATCTCTAGGGGTCCTATAACCCATAAGGATGTATCCAAATCATTTATATGGGTCAAAGGGGGTCATAGGGTGACCTATGACACCCTTTAACCCATTAAATGATGACATATGTCTCCATGGGTCCTAAGACCCCTAGGGACATATTCGAATCGTTCATATGAGTCAAAGGGGGTCATAGGGTGACCTATGACCCCCTTTGACCTATTAAATGACCACATATGTCCTTAAGGGTCCTAGGACCACTAGGGACATATTCGAATCGTTCATATGAGTCAAAGGGGGTCATAGGTCAACCATTGACCCCCTTTGATGCATTAAACGATGACATATGTCCTTAGGGGTCCTAAGAGCCCTAGGGACATATTACAATGGTAAATATGGGTCAAAGGGGGTGACAAGGTGACCTATGACCCCTTTTGATCGATTAAATGATAATATATGTCCCTAAGGGTCCTAGGATCCTGAGGGACATATTCGAATGGGTAATATGGGTAATATAGGACCCCTAAGGACATATGTTGTCGTTTAATGGGTCAAAGACCCCTAGAGACATATTTGAATCGTTCATATGGGTCAAAGGGGGTCATAGGTCACCCTATGAACCCTTTTGACCCATTAAACAACGACATACCCCTTTGACCCATCTGAACGATCTGAATGTCCCAATATTCGAATCATTCATATGGATCAAATGGGGTCATAGAGTGACCTATGATGCCCTTTGACACATTAAACGATGACATATGTCCTTGTGGGTCCAGCGACCCCTAAGGACATGTTTGAATCGTTCATATGGGTCAAAGGGGGCCATTGGGTGCCCTATGACCCCCTTTGACCCATTAAACAATGACATATGTCCCTAAGGGTCTTAGGGACATATTCGAATGGGCCATATGGGTCAAAGGGGGTCATAGGTCACCCTATGACCTCCTTTGACCCATTAAACGATGACATATGTCCCTAGGGGTCCTAAGACCCTTAGGGACATATTTGAATCATTCATATGGGTTAAAGGGGATCATAGGATGCCTTATGACACCCTTTGACCCATTAAATGACGACATATGTCTCTAGAGGTCCTAGGACATTTTAGGACATATTTGAATCGTTCATATGGGTCAAAGGGGGTCATAGGGTGAACTATGAACCCTTTTGATCCATTAAACGATGACATATGTCCATAGGGGTTCTACGACCCCTAAGGACATATTAAAATGGTTAATATGGGTCAAAGGGGGTCATAGGGTGACCTATGACCCACTTTGACCCATTAAACAACAACATGTGTCTCTAGGGGTCTTGGAACCCCTAGGGACATATTGGAATTATTCATATGGGTCAAAGGGGGTCATAGGCTGACCTATGACCCCCTTTGACCCATTAAACGATGACATATGTCTCTAGGCATCCTAGAACCCCTAGAGACATTTAAATCGTTCATATGGGTCAAAGAAAGTCATAGGGTGACCTATGACCCCTTTGACCAATTAAACAACAACATATGTCTCTTGGGGTCCTAGAACCCCTAAGGATATATTCGAATTGTTTATATGGGTCAAAGACCCTATGACCCCCTTTGACCCCTTAAATGATGACATATGTCTCTAAGGGTCGTATAACCCCTAAGAACATATTCAAATCGTTCATATGGGTCAAAGGGGGTCATAGGGTGACCTATGACACCCTTTCACCCATTAAATGACGACATATGTCTCTAGTGGTCCTACAACTCTTAGAGACATATTTGAATCATTCATATGGGTCAAAGGGGGTCATAGGGTGACCTATGACCCCTTTGACCCATTAAAAAATGACATATGTCTCTAGGGGTCCTAGAATCCCTAGGGACATATTCAAATTGTTCATATGAGTCAAAGGGGGACATAGGGTGACCTGTGACCCTCTTTGGCCCATTAAATTACAACATATGTCACTAGGGGTCCTCAAACCCCTAAGAACATATTTGAATGGGTTATATGGGTCAAAAGGGGTGATACAGTGACCTATGACCCCCTTTGACCCATTAAATGATGACATATGTCGCTAGGGGTCCTAAAACTCCTAGAGACATATTCAAATTTTTCATATGGGTCAAAGGGGCTCATAGGGTGATCTATGACCCCCTTTGACCTATTAAACGATGACATATGTCTCTAGGGGTCCTCTAACCCCTAGGAACATATTCAAATCGTTCATATGGGTCAAAGGAATTCATAAGGTGCCTTATGACAACCTTTGACCCATCAAATGATGACATATGTCGCTGGGGGTCCTCAGACCCTTAAGAACATATTCAAATGGGTCATATGGGTCAAAGGGGGTCATAGGGTGACCTATGACCCCTTTTGACCCATTAAATGATGACATATTTCGTTAGAGATCCTCGGACCCTTAGGAACATATTTGAATGGGTCATATGGGTCAAAGGGGGTCATAGAGTGACCTATGACCCCTTTTGACCTATTAAATGATGACATATGTCGCTAGTGGTCTTCGAACCCCTAGGAACATATTCGAATGGGTAACATGGGTCAAAGGGGTCATAGGGTGACCTATGACTCTATTTGACCCATTAAATGACAACATATGTCTCTAAGGGTCCTAGAACCCCGAGGGACATATTCGAATGGGTAATATGGGTCAAAGGGGGTCATATGCTGACCTATGACCCTCTTTGACCCATTAAACAACAACATATGTCGCTAGGGGTCCTCGGACCCCTAGGAACATATTCAAATGGGTCATATAGTTCAAAGGGGGTCATAGGGTGAACTATGACCCCCTTTGACCCATTAAACGATGACATATGTCCCTAGGGGTTCTAAGACCCCTAAAGACATATTCGAATGGGTAATATGGGTCAAAGGGGGTCATATGGTGACTTGACTCTCTTTGACCCATTAAACGATGACATATGTTGCTAGGTGTCTTCGGACCCCTAAGAACATATTTGAATGGGTCATATGGGTCAAAGGGGGTCATAGGGTGACCTATGACCCCCTTTGACCAATTAAACGATGACATATGTTGCTAGAGGTCCTCGGACCCCTAAGAACATATTCGAATGGGTAATATGGGTCAAAGCGGGTAATAGGGTGACCTATGACTCTATTTGACCCATTAAATGACAACATATGTCGCTAGGGGTCCTAGAACCCTTAAGAACATATTCAAATGGGTAATATGGGTCAAAGAGGGTCATAGGGTGACCTATGATCCTCTTTGACCCATTAAACGACAACATATGTCACTAGGTGTCCTCAGACCCCTAGGAACATATTTGAATGGGTCATATGGGTCAAAGGGAATCATAGGGTGAACTATGACCACCTTTGACCCATTAAAGGATGACATATGTCCCTAAGGGTTCTTAGACCCCTAGAGACATATTCGAATGGGTGATATGGGTCAAAGGGGGTCATAGGGTGACCTGACTCTCTTTGACCCATTAAACGATGACATATGTCACTAGGAGTCCTCGAACCCCTAGGAACATATTCGAATGGGTCATATGGGTCAAAGGGGGTCATAGGGTGACCTATGACCCCCGTTGACCCATTAAATGAAGAAATATTTCTGTAGGGGTCCTATAACCCATAGGGACATATTCAAATCGTTCATATGGGTCAAAGGGGGTCATAGGTTGACCTATGACCCCCTTTGACCAATTAAACAACGACATACCCCTTTGACCCATCTGAATGATTCGAATATGTCCCTAGGGGTCCTAAGACCCCTAAGGAAATATTCGAATCTTTCATATGGGTCAAAGGGCATCATAGGTTGACCTATGACGCCCTTTGACCCATTAAATGATGACATATGTCTTTAGGGGTCTTCGGACCCCTAAGGATATATTCAAATCGTTCATATGGGTCAAAGGGGGTCATTGTGTTCCCTATGACCCCCTTTGACCCATTAAACGATGACATATGTCCCTAAGGGTCCTAGGGACATATTTGAATGGGCCATATGGGTCAAAGGGAGTCATAGGTCACCCTATGACCCCCTTTGACCCATTAAACGATGACATATGTCCCTAGGGGTCCTAAGACCCTTAGGGACATATTTGAATCATTCATATGGGTCAAAGGGGATCATATGGTGCCTTATGACACCCTTCGACCCATTAAATGATGACATATGTCTCTAGGGGTCCTAAGACCCATAAGTACATATTTGAATCATTCATATGGGTCAAAGGGGGTCATAGGCTTTGACCCATTAAATGACGACATATGTCTCTAGAGGTCCTAAAACCCCTAGGGACATATTCAAATTGTTCGTATGGGTCAAAGGGGGTCATAGGGTGACCTGTGACCCTCTTTGACCCATTAAACAACAACATATGTCGCAAGGGGTCTTTGGACCCCTAAGAACATATTCGAATGGGTCATATGGGTCAAAGGGGGTCATAGGACCCTTTGACATATTAAACGATTACATATGTCACTAGAGGTCCTCGGACCCCTAAGAACATACTCGAATGGGTAATATGGGTCAAAGGGGGTCATAGGGTGACCTATGACTCTATTTTACCCATTAAATGACAACATATGTCTATAGGGGTCCTAGAACTCCTAGGGACATATTCGAATGGGTAATATGGGTCAAAGGGGGTCATAGGGTGACCTATGACCCTTTTTGACCCATTAAACGACAACATATGTCAATGGGGGTCCTCGGACCCCTAGGAACATATTCGAATGGGTCATATGGGTCAAAGGGGGTCATAGGGTGAACTATGACCCCTTTTGACCCATTAAATGATGACATATGTCCCTAGGGGTTCTAAGACCCCTAATGATATATTCGAATGGGTAATATGGGTCAAAGAGTGTCATAGGGTGACTTGACTCTCTTTGAGCAGTTAAACGATGACATATGTCGGTAGGGGTCCTCAGACCCATATCAACATATTCGAATGGGTCATATGGGTCAAAGGAGGTCATAGCGTGACCTGTGACCCCCGTTGACTCATTAAATGATGACATATGTCTCTAGGGGTCCTATAACCCCTAGGGACATATTCAAATCATTCATATGGGTCAAAGGGGGTCATAGGGTGACCTATGACCCGTTTTAACCCATTAAACAATGACATACTCCTTTGACCCATTTGAATGATTCGAATATGTCGCTAGAGGTCCTAAGACCTCTAGAAAAATATTGGAATCGTTCATATGGGTCAAAGGGGGTCATAGGGTGACTTATGACCCCCTTTCACCCATTAAACAATGACATATGTATCTAGGGGTCCTAGAACCCTTAGGGACATATTCGAATTGTTCATATGGGTCAAAGTGGGTCATAGGGTGACTTGTGACCCTCTTTGACCTATTAAACAATGACATATGTCTGTAGGGGTCCTATAACCCTTAGGAACATATTCAAATCGTTCATATGGGTCAAAGGGGGTCATAGGGTGACCTATGACCCCCTTTGACCCATTAAACGACAACATATGTCTCTAGGGGTCTTAGAACCCCTAGGGATATATTCGAATCATTCATATGGGTCAAAAGGGGTCATAGGGTGACCTGTGACCCCCTTTGACCCATTAAATGATGACATATGTCTCTAAGGGTCCTAGAACCCCTAGGGACATATTCGAATTGTTCATATGGGTCAAAGGGGGTCATAGGTCTCTTTGACCTATTAAACAACAACATATGTCACTAGGGCTCCTCGGACTGCTAAGAACATATTCGAATGAGTTATATGGGTCAAAGGGGGTTATAGGGTGACCTATGACCCCCTTTGACCTATTAAATGATGACATATGTCTCTAGGGGTCCTAGAACCGCTAGGGACATATTCAAATTGTTGATATGGGTCAAAGGGGGTCAAAGGGTGACCTATGACCCCCTTTGAACCATTAGATGATGACATATGTAGATAGGGGTCCTATAACCCCTAGGGACATATTCAAATTGTTCATATGGGTCAAAGGAGGTCATAGGGTGACCTATGACCCTCTTTGACCCATTAAATGATGACATACCCTTTTGACTCATCTGAACGATTCGAATGTGTCCCTAGGGGTCCTAAGTCCCCTAGGAAAATATTCAAATCATTCATATCGGTGAAAAGGGGTCATAGGGTGACCTATGACCCCTTTTGACCCATTAAACGATGACATATGTCGCTAGATGTCATTGGACCCCTAGAAACATATTCGAATGGGTCATATGGGTCAAAGGGGGTCATAGGGTGACCTATGACCCCTTTTGACCCATTAAACGATGACATATGTCTCTAGGGGTCCTATAACCCCTAGGGACATATTTGAATCATTCATATTAGTCAAAGGGTGTCATAGGGTGACCTTTGACACCCTTTGACCCATTAAACGATGACATGTGTCTTTAGGGGTCCTAGGACCCCTAAGGACATATTCAAATTGTTCATATGGGTCAAAGGGGGTCATAGGGTGCCCTATGACCCCCTTTGACCCATTAAATGATGACATATGTCCCTAAGGGTCTTAGAAACATATTCGAATGGGCCATATGGGTCAAAGTGGGTCATAGGGTGACCTACAACCCTCTTTGACCCATTAAACAACAACATATGTTCCTAGGGGTCCTAGGACCTCTACGGACATATTCAAATCTTTCGTATGTATATGTGTTAAAAAACTAAAGAATATATATATATATATAGTATTTATACTATTTTATGATAATATAAATAAACATTAAATATTAATATTATCATAATAATAATACTATTATAGCAATGATAATAATAAATATATTAATACTATATTGTAGCATAATAATAATATAAAAAAACACTAAATATTTACACTATTATATCTATAGTAATAATATTAATACTATTATGGGTATAATAATATTGATACTTTAGCTATATTAATACTATATATTAATATTACTATATATTAATACTATTATATATTAATACTATTGATACTTTATATTAATACTATTATACTATTAATACTACTATACTATTAGCTTAGTAATAAACCAAAGTCAAAAAATTATAGCAAGTTTTCCCTCCAAAAATTCACTTTATAATATCGGATGTCCGATTTAGGATCGAATATTCGATATGAAATCGGATATCTGATTTTATTGGCACCAATTTCCAATAATTTTCTATCCCTGCAAACCCGACAACATCACTTTTCCACTTTTTTTTTCATAGGTTTTGAAAAAAGTCGTGTTTTGGGGCCCAACTATTCAAAAAAAATTGAAAATATAACCTTAGGTGTTCGAATTTATCATAATAATGGGGAGCAGCAGTCATCGAAAGGATAAATTCAAAAGGAAGATATCCAATGAAGACATTGCGACATATAGAGAAAGGGAGAAAATGGAACACCGAAGAAAAATATAAGGTATGCTAAATATCAGTCAAGTTGATGATGAATTAATCGAAGGTGAAATCATAGAATCAGATAATGAATATGTACAGTTAGAGAATAAAAATGTACCTATTGAAAATGATAATGCCGAAATTGAAAATCTGGACAATGAAAATTTTGAAGAAGAAATGCCACCAAGTCATAATCCAAATTGCATAATTGACCATGTCGAAGATGACAATGCACAGGAACTTAATGCACAAGAACCTTGCATATTTCCTAATTATAATCGGCATGAAGGTTCTAAGACACCAAAATGGATAATTGTAATTGATGAAATGATTATTGCTAGTTTGGAAGGAAAAAAATCAGAAAGAACCATTCGGTTATGGGCTTTAAGACTATATTAGATGTTTTTTGGCAACAAGACAGTGGTAGAGCACTGTCAGCTTTTCATGCACTTATTAAAGATGCAAAAGATGAGACCTATGCTTTCCAAATTGAAGATTCATGTCAATAAAAAGTTGGAAAGAAATGCCATTATCATGAAGAATCTTTTCAGTGCTCTCAATAGCATTGGGAAAAATAGCAGAGAGAAGGATAATAGAGCTACTCGAAGGGTCATTACAACCTCTTTGGTGAGTCATCATTTGAGAAAGGGTAGATATATGAGACAAAATTGTATTGATTTGAATCTAAATTGTACTACTTTGAGAAGAGCACTTAGTCGACGAGAGAAAATTGATGATCCTCTTCAAAATGAAACATGGGCATTTGGTGGGAGACTTCCACGTTTTTATAAGAAGCTATCCGAGGATGTGAAGGAAGAAATTACACAATTTTGGCACTCTAACTCATGAGTATCACCCAATGCTAAAGATGTCTTAAAGTTGAGAATTGGCATCAGAGATCGCACGCCACATCCTAAACACCATTTAGAAGTAAGTCAAACTATGTTGTTCAAACAATTTAGAGAGAGTCATCCATGTCTTCATATATCACAAAGGGATTTTGAATCTTTGAAGCCATTTTATTGTGTGCCACTCAAAATTTGAAATATATGTTGTTGCAAATATCATGTTGAGTTTTCTATGCACCGTGAACTATTACGCTCCATCCATTCTACTTTGCATGGTAAAGAAATGTTGGAGGATTGTGGGGCTAGTGGGCTTCCAAAATCATCAAGAGACTTGCTAGATCAACTCTTATGTCGTAGAGTTGATGGTTGTTCCTTTTATAGAAATGTTTGCTTGAATGAGAAGTGTTCAGAATGTGGTGGCTTATCCAAGTTTGACACATGTTTCCACGAGAGGTGTGAACAAGATCTTGGAAAGACAATACTAAAAAAATGGTATATGAAATGGTGAAATACACATTGAAGAGTCGGAGTGAGAGCTCTAGATGTGAATTGGTTGGAAAAGATATCAATGTGGCTAATTTTATTTCAGATTTCAAGGCAAATCTTTTTTACAAGTATGCAAGACATAGTCATAGGTCTTAGTGGTTGGATCAACAATTTAGAACGTGTAAGGAGACTTTTTCCATTGGCACTATTATATCATTTGTTGATTTTGCTGAGAACTACACATTGCAACCTCAAACTGAGACACAATCTCAGTATTATAACTCCATTCAGATTGCAATTTTTGTTCACATAACATATAGACATGCCCCTGATAGTGCGGAAGATAATCGAAAGATTATTAGAGAGTATCATTTTTATATGAGTGATGATAGATCTCACTCTCACAAGTTTGTGCAACATTTTTTTGAGAATTTTTTTGATTTCTTACATGAGCATGCAATTGCTATGGATAGACATATCATTTGGTCAAATAACTGTATAGGTCAATTCAAGAATGCTCGCACATTTTATTGGTTGTGTCGGATGCACGTAGAGAGAGGGGTGCCTCATATTTGGAGTTTTTTTGAGTCCGGCCATGGAAAAGGGGAACATGATGGAGCAGGGGCATGTGTCAAGAGAGCTCTAGTTATGGAGCAACTAAAGATTTCAACAACAGAGGTTCTTGATGCTCGTAGCATTGTTGATTGGTGTAGTTTAGCATTATCACAGGCGGGGACTCTTAATTCAGTGGTACGTAGGTTCTTTTGGTTGGTTAAGGAAGGGTCCATAGGTGATAGATCAGATTGTGCTACAGTGAGAGACTCATCAAAAATGCATTCATTTTGAAGCTCTAATTCTAGTACATAGACCATTTGGGCACAACAACTAGCTTGTTTTTGTCGTACTTGTTTTCAGTGTGATTGGGATCACTGTGAGTCAAGTGAGTGGGTGGACACATGGGCTCCACATTATCTTACTCCATTGTCTATCATACCCTCTATCAAAAATGATGACATGGAAAGTTCACTTAAGCATAACCACCTATTAGATCTACTTCAGCTAGGACATGTCTTTGCATTGGTTGCACCACAGGGGAATGATGAGAAATTCGATTATTGGTTAGCATGTTGTGTAAGAGGCAAACAAAATCTTGCACAACTGATCACAGATGATGATTGATTCATGTATCCTACTGGTTCAGTGGTTGTTGTTGGAACATGGCTACAGACATACATGCTTAGAAGGAACGAAATTCCTGCATTCGAAGACTATTAGAAGCACAAAGTAATTCTCATATATTCGCATCTTATTATAGCAACAAATGTAAAGTTATTGAAGCATCAACAAAGACCAAAAGTAAAAGAACTTTTTACTATTGCTAATGCTGATGATGAAGCTTTGTTGGAGACCCTAAAATAGAGAGAGGACCCTATTGGAATACTTGACTAGGTATATATACTTCTTATGTTATTTTCTTCATAATAATTTAATGAATTGATGATTATCTTGTTTAATACAATAAGTTACTAATTTTTGTATGATATTGGAATTTAGGTACATCATGAAGAGTTGGAGGGGGGTGGTATTGGGGAGAATTTCTAAAATTTATGATGTATTATGATGTAAAATGTGTAGTTTTTTGTATATGGTTTTTGTATTTTGGTAGGTTCTTTGTAAGGAATTATAAGAGGAAGATATTGAACAAGTTTTTCCAAATCATATTTGCATGTGATACAAGGCTATAATGACAATTTTAAGAGCATTTATAACTATATGAAAGATAATTGCACGTGGATATCTTATTACAAATTTTGTTTTTTCCTTATTTGACATAAAGCTGACATTATGATTAGTAAAACTATTTTTATCAAACTAATCAAATAAGAAAAATCTAGAAAGTATGGATGAACAATTAGAATACTTGATTTCTTCCATTTTGCAACCAATCATAGCATTTGAAAGCATAAAGAGTCATAATATTGTATAATGTTTTGAAAAACTTTCATATTGAAAAGTTGTATGAAGCACATTTGGGATAAGCCATGAAATCCATGAAAGAAGATAGCATGTAGGATAAGCAATTAAAGCCAATAAGCAAGATAGCGCATGCATAATGACATGATATGAAGTTGGATATGAAGGCTATGAGTGGATGAGTCATTAGAGGTATCAACAATCCCATCATAAATGAGATCTTGGATTTTATGTTTCAACACTATGGAATCTTTAGTTTTATTAAATTTTCTTCCATGGAGATTAATTTAAGAATGCCCCATGTGTATGTAAAGGTCTTAAGGGAGATTAATTTAAGAATGCAATATTCTTCTCTAACCTTTTCTCAAGTTTAGAATTGATTTCTATCATGTGCTTAGAGAGATGAAGGTAAGAAAGATTATTTGTCTCTTCTAGCTCTTTGTATTGAACATAAAGAAAGAGAGATGACAAGTGAACAAATTTAAGTGTAGTCAATAGATCAAGTAAACCATTTAGTGAAAGAAATTCTTAGTATGCATATCATAGACCATGAAGTTAGAAAATACCAATAGCTCTAAGACCAAGGAGCCATTTTAAGCATGTTCAAGCACTAGAGACATAGAAAGATAGTGACACATGGAATAGTCTTCAAACAATCAAGCAAGGCACAAAGCAACCTTTCATGATACAAGTCAAAGGGGTCAACCTTTCTTGACAACTTTTCAAAATCTAACTCCTAACGGTACAAGTCAGTGCCATTAGCTCTGAGTGGGTGGCTGAACCATAGTGACACCCTTGTTCCAACCATGTAGACCCTTGATCGTCCATGGCCACCCCGTACCGAGGAGTCTCCAAGGTGCTCTAAGTGCATTTGTAGGTTGATCTTTCAAGGGTCATAACTTAGAGCTCGTGAGGGCTATCGATGAACTGTCAAATGCTAAAATACGGTGATGTTGAGGCCTAAAATAACCTATCTCATTTTTGAGAGATCACATTCTGTTTGGATTCAGCACAATGATCTCGCTCGATGCCAAAACTCGTAGTGTGCCTCAGTTCATAGGTGCACCATAGAATAACTTTGAAATTGCTGATCTTGGCATCGAATCGTCAGTGCCACTAGCTCTGGATGGGCAGGTGAACCCTAGTCACATCCTTTTTCTAGCCACGAAGACCATCCATAATTTGCGGCCAACCCGTACCGAGGAGTCTCCAAGGTGCTCTAAGTGCATTTGGAGGTCGATCTTTCGAGGGTCACAACTCAGAGCTCGTGAGGGCTATCAATGAACTGTCAAATGCTATAGGACAGTGATGCTGAGGCCTAAAATAAACTATCTCATTTTTGAGAGATCACATTCCGTTTGGATTCAGCACAGTGATCTCGCTCGATGCCAAAACTCACAGTGTGCCTCAGTTCATAGGTGCACCATAGTGTAACCTTGAAACTACTGATCTTGGCATCGAATCATCAGTGCCATTAGCTCTGGATGGGTGAGTGAACCCTATTTACACCCTTGTTCTAGCCATGAAGACCATCCATCATTTGCGGCCACCCTGTATTGAGGAGTCTCCAAGGTGCTCTAAGTGCATTTGGAAGTCGATCTTTTGAGGGTCATAACTTAGAGCTCGTGAGGGCTATCAATGAACTATCAAATGCTATGGGATGGTGATACTAAGGCCTAAAATAACCTATCTCATTCTTGAGAGATCACATTCTGTTTGGATTCAGCACAGCGATCTCGCTCGATGCCAAAACTCGTAGTGTGCCTCAGTTCATAGGTGCACCACAGCATAACTTTGAAACCACTGATCTTGGCATCAAATCATCAGTGCCATTAGCTCTGGATGGGTGGGTGAACCCTAGTCACACCCTTGTTCTAGCCAAGAAGAACATCCATCATTTGTGGCCACCCTGTACCGAGGAGTCTCCAAGGTGCTCTAAGTGCATTTGGAGGTCGATCTTTTGAGGGTCATAACTCAGAGGTCGTGAGGGCTATAGATGAACTACCAAATGCTACAAGATGGTGATGCTGAGGCCTAAAATAACCTATCTCATTTTTGAGAGATCACATTCTGTTTGGATTCAGCACAGTGATCTCGCTCGATGCCAAAACTCGTAGTGTGCCTCAGTTAATAGGTGCACCACGGCGTAACTTTGAAACTGTTGATCTTGGCATTGAATCATCAGTGCCATTAGCTTTGGATGGGCGGGTGAACCCTATTCACACCCTTGTTCTAGCCACGAAGACCATCCATCATTTGCAGCCACCCCATACCGAGGAGTCTCTAGGGTGCTCTAAGTGCATTTGGAGGTCGATCTTTCGAGGGTCATAACTCAGAGCTCATGAGGGCTATTGATGAACTATAAAATGCTATAGGACGGTGATACTGAGGCCTAAAATAATCTATCTCATTTTTGAGAGATCATATTCCATTTGGATTCAGCACAGCGATCTCGCTCGATGCCAAAACTCATAGTGTGCCTTAGTTCATAGGTGCACCATAGTGTAACTTTGAAATCGCTGATCTTGGCATCAAATCATCAGTGCCATTAGCTCTAAATGGTCAGGTGAACCCTAGTCACACCCTTGTTGTGGCCACGAAGACCATCCATCATTTGCGGCCACCTCGTACTGAAGAGTCTCCAAGGTGCTCTAAGTGCATTTGGAGGTCGATCTTTCGAGAGTCATAACTCAGAGCTCATGAGGGCTATCGATGAACTGTCAAATGCTATAGGATGGTGATACTGAGGGCTAAAATAACCTATCTCATGTTCATGAGATCACATTTCATTTGGATTCAACACAACGATCTTGCTCAATGCTAAAACTCGTAGTGTGCCTCAGTTCATAGGTGCACCACAGCATAACTTTGAAACCGTTGATCTTGGCATCGAATTGTCAGTTCCATTAGCTCTAGATGGGCAAGTGAACCCTAGTCATGCCCTTATTTTGGCCATGAAGACCATCCATCATTTGCGGCCACCCCATACCGAGGAGTCTCCAAGGTGCTTTAAGTGCATTTGGAGGTTGATCTTTCGAGGGTCATAACTCAAAGCTCGTGAGTGCTATCGATGAACTGTCAAATGCTACAGGATGGTGATACTGAGGTCTAAAATAAACTATCTCATTTTTGAGAGATCACATTTTTTTTGGATTCATCACAGCGATCTCTCTAGATGCCAAAACTCACAGTGTGCCTCAATTCATAGGTGCACCATAGCGTAACTTTGAAACCGCTAATCTTGGCATCGAATCGTCAGTGCCATTAGCTCTAGATGGGCGGGTGAACCCTAGTCACACCCTTCTTTTGGCCACAAAGACCATCCATCATTTGCGGCCACCCTGTACCGAGGAGTCTCCAAGATGCTCTAAGTGCATTTTGAGGTCAATCTTTCGAGGGTCATAACTCAGAGCTCATGATGGCTATCGATGAACTATCAAATGCTAAAAGATGGTGATTCTGAGGCCTAAAATAACCTATTTCATTTTTGAGAGATCACATTCCATTTGGATTCAGCACGGTGATCTCGCTCGATGCCAAAACTCGTAGTGTGCCTCAATTCATAGGTGCACCACAGCGTAAGTTTGAAACCGTTGTTCTTGGAATCAAATCATCAGTGCCATTAGCTCCGAATGGGAGGGTGAACCCTAGTCACACCCTTGTTCTGGCCACAAAGACCATCCATCATTTGCGGCTACCCTGTACCGAGGAGTCTTCAAGGTGCTCTAAGTGCATTTTGAGGTCGATCCTTCGAGGGTCATAACTCAGAGCTCATGAGGGCTATTGATGAACCATTAGAGGAGACAAATTTGTAAGCATGGAGTGGCTTAGTGTTTTTTCTAAAATAAGTTAGTGGGAAGGCTTTATTAGAGGGTCTTGGCCAAACTAGTGGGTTGTTTTCCCACTCTATAATTTTAGAGACATGTAGGTTTTGAAGGGAGATTAGGGGAGCTCTACTACAACTTTCCTTACCCTAGCTTGGACCAAGGTTGGTATCTCAAACTTGCTTCTTTTCCATTTCTTTCTTTTAGCATGGTTAAGCAAATATGCAAGTGTGGAGTTTATCAATGGAGTATGCATTGCAGTGCATTATGGAGTAGCATTCATGTGAGTGTTTGAATGGTGTTCATTCCATGTAGATTAGTGTGACACCATTGTGCATCTTGTTGTATTGTGTGTAGTATTGTGAGTATGAGGTTTGGATTTAGTCTATTTCCTTGTTGTATTATGGGTGTTGATATTGTGTTTTGAAAATGTGATGTGCTCTTGAAAATTTCTTGTTTTATTTCTACTTGGTTTTGTTTCCTTGTTTTGTGCTTGAGTATTGTTATGGGCGTGGGACTTACACTCACCCTTGTGGGAAGGGAAGAGAAGTCCAGGGTGAAGGGCTCAAGTTGGGTTCGAAAAATGTATTGAGAACCTTGGATTATGGGCTCCATTGTATGCCATAACATTTCATATCTTCCTGGGGGTGATAAGGAAAGTATGGTGTAGAAAGGAAGTTTGAGGAGTTACAACTCATGGTAGTGGATTTGGAGGAGGAAATATGGAGGCCTCGAGAGGGCATGAAATTTGGTGAATTATGATAGCCCCGAGAGGGCATGAAATTTTTTTACTGCAAATATGGTTTGGTATGGCAAGTCTCCATTTTAGAACACACCTTCACCCCATGTTTATGGTTTGATCTGTGAAGCCATTGTGAAATAGTCTTGGGGGGAAATTGTTCAAGTTTGAAATGTAATGTTTATGCATTGAAAGATTGTATGTGTATCCCAGTTTGAGCCTTGTTCCCTAGCACGGGGGTGGTCTCTTTGAGGCCTATGGTTAGGTGGAAAGCACCCATGGTCCTTGTTATTTTGTTGTGTTGCATATGCAGATTTGTGTCCAAGGGACCAATGGAAATGGCTTGGAATGATCATCTTGCAGATTGATGTTGGATGAGAAAACTTGACATTGTGCCCTCATTTGTGAAGGAGGATTCAGCAGCTTGTTCATGTTCTCAACGATAATGTTGTAAAATTTTCATGCTACTCATTGTCCATATCTTTCAATGTCCATGTTCCTTATGATTTTGAAAAGTCCCTTATGTTGCCCCACTGTGATGGAAGGAGATTGTATCATTGTTACCTAATGTACGTGTAGAAGAAATAATTGATAAGGTTGTATATGCATATTTCATTTGGAGTTTATATTGTTATGAAAGCATTGGTACGAGTCACAAATTTTCTTTGACATCATTGTTATCATTTGAAAATGTGAAAGAAAGTTTTCTCCTTGTGGTATTGTAAATGACTAGTTGATAATAACAATCTATAGATGTTATGTGATACCATTGATTGTATAAATTTAAAACTTAGTAGATTGCTTACAATCTTGTTGTGCACTCAATAATTTGGAAGGAAATTTTTATGTTTATATCACATGCATGGATAACATTGATTTTAATTACCAAGATTAATGCAATTCTAAGCAAGGAAATCATCAAATTAATTTTATGATATAACAAAATGAAGTTTGTTGTAAGAGAAGACATAATAAAATCTATGAGATACATTTTTGTAGGCATGCATTTTCCTCTCTAGAAAATGTATGGTAAAGGCAAATAAATCCCTTCCTTAATACAGAGCAAAAAAATATTAAAGAATATTCCCAGATTCTAGACTGCTATCCAATAAATATAAAAATAATAATAGCATATAGAGACTAATGAGTGTCCTAGACTAATATATTTTCTAAGTGACAGAATGGTACACATTAGAATCTTGTGACCTCTAAGTCACATCCAACACTCAAATAATAAATTAGTAATTAAATAAATAAAGTCATATTAGTGTGCATGTTAGAGAATATGAAAAATTTAAATATTTAACTCAAAAATAAAATAAAAGCCAAGATTGATTGGATGTACATATAATAGGGTTTTAATATGACTTAAGTTGTCGGGATGATGGGATTAGAGAATCAAGGATGAGGATGGATGGTGGATTAAAATAATAACTCAAATCTAGTTTTATCTAGTCAATAAAGCACATTGATACATTGATACATATATGTCAGAACGACAAGGTATGTTATATACAAACCTTATTTATATGCTTGCACCTAATCCTTGCATAAACAATTCATCTAAAAAATTTAAATTGACACACTCAATACGATGGTGTAGTGGGATGTGTTTAAATACATATCGTGAATTATTATTGAGTTAAGTACTTTGAATTGGCCCTTAGACTTACTAAGAGTTCCTCATTTTATGTGCTTACTAATTTGTACTATGAAACTACTTTGAATCTTAACATGCTTTGATAATAATAATATTGATAGTGAGAAAGTGAGCTTATGGTGAATAGTTAGATGTAATTTAATGTAAAAAGTAAATGTAATAGTATAGTAATTATAGTAATTAAAATAGTAAATGTAAAAGCATGGCAATTTAGCTAGATTAGTTAGTAGTTGATGAGCTAGATAGTTAGTAATTGTCTTTTGTTAGAGTGAGTTTAATTTATGTATTGAAATAGTAATTTTTGTGTTTAGAAAACTATAGTGAGTGCTAGTTTGGTGAGGAAGCAATGTTGATAGATAATGAGGATATAGTAATATAGTAATTGTCACATTAATATATATTGTAATGATTAATGAATGTGTGTACATTGATAATGAGGATAATAAGTAATTCTGATCCCCTTCCCTTACATGCTAGAATCACGACCTAGTCCATATGATACAACTGACAAACCCTAATAGAATATTAGTATCAGAGGCTTGTTAGGATATGAATTACCTCACTAATTTATGAGTGTTGTATCTTGAACTTTCTCGTTTGACTCGTGACGCTAAATTGAACTAGACTGTCATCCAATCTATTTGAAAACCACCTGTGACTAAAATGTTAACACCTTCACACTATTCACATGAGTCTTGAACTCCTATTCAATGATAACGTTGTTTTACAATATGTAATTTCTTATGCGACTTCATAAGCTACAAAAAAAATAATTTTTTTGTGTGTTTTTACTAGTAAAATTTAGGGCATTATACATGATCCACAATAAATTGAACAATACTAGATACTAAATTAATATGTATATCATTGTGCACATAAATGACAAAAATATATATCAAAATACATGTATCCATAGACAAAATTTTACACAAATATATATCAAAGATCATGTATCCATAGACAAAGTACTCAAATATATATATATATATATATATATATATATATATATATATATATATATATATATATATATATATATATATATATATATATATATATATATATATATATATATATATATATAAAAATACATAGTTCCATATACAAAATGTGGCTGATCCTGCCATCAGAATGTGTATAATATCAATGTTTCTGTATATAATGTGGCATATGCCATCTCAAAATGTCTCATGATGCATCTTACGAAAACTATACTATCCTAGGGTGCTGGTGGATGATCAAAATGCAGCCTCTTCATTGCATTAGGTGGATCGGCTGCCTCCTACATAAACAAAAAAGGAAAACCCAAAGTTAGACTACTAAATTTATATGATTCTACATATCTAACATTGAATTACTAAAATACATAATGATATTTTCTGTATTGGAGATTAATACTATCAAAATTTCATAATAAATACCTCTCTCCTCGACCTCCTACGCCGGTCAGGAGTCCTCTCGTATGCCCTTGGCAATGTTGTTACCTCGCTGATTGTGGGATGTATATGTTCAAATACCTTTTCTAGATGAATCTACAATTTAAACTATAACATTATAATTCATAGCATGCTAAATTTATAACATATTTAATCATGAATTCAAACTAAAAATTACTATTGTAGGCTCCTCCTCAGGAGTGAGTGGCTGTGTCATCAAATCTACATAACTATCCCGTCGAACCTCATGTGCACTAGGAGTCTCCTATGCGATACAAAATAGTAGTTGTTAATATCATGAAAATTAGTTTTGAATTTATTTATGCAGATAAGTGATGTAGGAGGATCCCATGCTCATGAGGGGAACATTGAAGATCCAAGGCATTATAGAGGTCATGGAACATCTCTTGAAGTCAATTGGGCAATCCTTGCACCAATTATGGCTCGTGGAAGCATACAAAGTTATAATGTTGGACTCATATGTGGAAGAAAGTTGTAATTGGGCATGAGATAGAATTTTAGGATTTCATATGGTAGATGAGTCATTTGATAGGTTCATGTAGGTTGTCATGATCATATCTTGTCATTAGACAAGTCAAAACGTTCTAGAATTGAGTTTTGGGGTTTGAACAAGTAGGCCCTAGTTTTTAAGTCATTTTAAGGAAGGTTTTGATGTTTGGGTGTTTAGGAGTGTGACCAAGACCTATAATCTTGAAAATCCTTAGTGTGCTGGTCCCTTTATTGAAGCCTTGGTGTGTCTAATTCCTCCTTGTGTGTCCCAGAGTTGAAAGGTACATAAGTGGTGTCCATAGATTTCTTGGTGAGGAAAGAAAGAGAATTAGTGAGTTGGCCCTTGGGAAGGAAGAACAATTGTTGTGAAAATGCCTCCTAAAAATCAAATGGCTAGAGAACTTGAAGAATTGAGAGAAGAGTTGGCAAAAGATAGAAGAGAGAGGAGAGAACTTGAAGCATCCAGAGTGAGGGAAGAAAGATAGATGAGAAGAGAGAGGCTGAAGCTTATTGCAAGGATAGAATCCTTAGAAAAGGAAAGGAAAGAACGCAGAGGAGAAGAGGTTAGAGGAAGAAATCATGGAGAGAACCATGAAGAAGAAGAGGTTGGTAATGTAAGGCAAGAGCATGAGACAACAAATGATCATGAAGAAAGGAGATTTATGAGAATCATTAAGGTAGTACAAGGTAATGGTGGAAAGAACCATATTGATTTTCCAATATACTAGGGTAAAATGGATAGTGAAGAAGTGCTAGGGTGGATAGAGGCCCTTGAGAACTACTTTGATCTTGAAGACATAGAGGCAGATAAGAAGGTAAAAGTAGCAACAACAAGACTAAGAGGAACATCACTCACTTGGTGGACTAGTGTTCAGAATAAGAGAGAGGAAAGGTGGTGCAGGGCACCTAACCTATGTGGCAGGGGGGAACAAGTATCTATGTTTCCGGACACCTTGCCACTCCATGAAAGCAAGGATTCAAGTAGATTAGGAAGTTGGAATAAAGGTTTGGTCCATATTTTAAAAGTTGGTCTATGTTTTGTAATAAAGGCACATGTAAGGCCCACAAGAATTTTGGTGTGGTTATAAACCAAGTGACTCCATGGGACCAAAAGGCCTTAGAATAGGGTAATTAGAGTCTAAACAGTATTAGAAAAAAGTGGTTGTTTGTTTGTTTTATGGTTGGGAATGCCTATATGGTTGTTCCAACAATCATGTAGACCTTTATATATGTCATATGTGATCTCAGTTGAAAGGGGGAGACCAGAGTGTATGGTGGTTTGGAGAAAAAACAATAAAAACTTCAATTTTCTGAAAATTTACTTAGTTGCATTTAATAAATCCATATGACCAATTTTGAGTCAATGGAATAGTTTATAAAGTTAGGGAATGCATAAAAACTATAGTTTGAAATTTGAATTTCAAATTCAAATGTTCATATTAGTTTTGGAGGGAAAGTAGTAATTTGGTATTTGTTTGATTAAATAAACCTTTGTAACCAACTTGGTCAGTTGGACAGGTGCATATAAGCCTATTTAAGTTGTAATGAACATATGCAAGACATGAATCATTATTGGTATATAAAAAATCACAAAAATTGTATAGAACAACAATCATACTTTCCTCTACATCAATTAAAAAAATAAAAAATAAATGATACTCATACATACAATGGGGCTCTCTGTGCGAATGAAAATCCCTGATGATCTAGGACACCAAATCTGTATAGCTCATCGCCAGTAGCCACACCCTATATACAATAAATAATGTAATTAAATGAGATTACCACAAACATTTTACAATAATGCATCAATATTTAATCAATTAGAAAACATCTAATTACCTTTCCTTTGTCAATGCATGCTGGCTCACCCCCCGCACTTTGTCCCCCTGGGGCAAGTGGTATCTGCAAGATAAAAGAAAGATTAGCAACCATATATGCTACAATATCAAATAGAAAAAAGAAATGCAAACAAAACATAATGTACCATAGATGTCTCAAGGCCAAATGAAATGGCCGAGATTGTAGCATCATCTATCTGTCTGAGCTCCTCCTCGGTCATCAACTAAACATGAATGAAGATCACATACATGTAAAAGTCAGTATGGCTTAAAAATTAAAATTACTCTATAATAAAAATTAACTTTAAATCACATATGTCATAAAAAAATATATATATACATGTACCGAAACTGAAGGAGTCCATGCCTCTGCATTCCCCTCCTCTCTCGCATTAGGGTCTGTAGCTTCTGCACGTGCATCTAGTGTATCCTCGTCTAATAAAAAATGATACTCAAGAAGATCACCTATGGGACCTAGGAAAATATTCTTGCATGTAATGTAAGTGTGAGGCACAAAAATGTGTGATGAGCTAGCCGATGATGAATTGGCACCAACATCATCAACACGAGGAGGCAGGACTGACCTAGCCTGAGATATCATTAGGCTACTCAGCCTATGAATGGCTCTGATGGTCTGAGAGCTAGCCTCTGCCATAATATCTGGATGTTGCACTTGAGGAGGGGGGGAGATATCAGGGGGGGGACAAAAGTGCCAAGTTTCTTCTGTTGGGAAGAGGGTCTATCCTGAGGAGCTCCTAGTCCTAAGCCCATGTTGGGCTTCATGCTCCAATAGTTCATTTTAAGTTTCAACACAAATTCTGCATATAATTTTCTAAGGAAATAAAATGGTATGTCTAAATTTCCATGTGGAGGGATATCAAAGACCATCCACCAATGGTCCCAAAAATTTGCACGTATGGCATCATTTGTGCACCATTTAATCGATAGTTTGGTTTTTTTGGGTCAACTGGTATACCCATTTTTGGGTTAGCAAAAAGGCTTGCCAAATCATCTTTGGTTATGTTGAGGGTTGCGACCTCATCATAATCCAAACCATCATCAAACATCTGGTGCATTTCATCACGTAAATGAAGAGCGACATTTTGTTGGTTTGTAAGGGTTTCAATGTTATCCACTATGGTGTTTAACGTGGATAACATAGGAGCCAGTGTAGGTACATTATTGTATGTTCTATGCAAACCTCTCAACTTAGTGAGATTTTCATTTATCAAATCCTTGATTCGAGGAGAGTTTTGAGGAGGTAGAGGATCATTTGGTGGATGATTTTGTGGGGATACTGGATCGTTTGGTGGTGGGTTACGAGGAATATTATTCCCTGCCTCAGTGTCATCATTTTGATTAGCCATTCCTATTGAATTGCAAAATGTAATATATATTAAAAAAAATCTCAAGTTTAACCATTTTTGTCAAAAAAACCCTAGATTCAACTAAAACAAACAAAATCATGTTAAAATCTATTAAATTTAGGTTAAAAATGAGTCTGGGGGGGGGGAACATACCTGATATCTGATATCCGATTTGGTATCTGATATCTGATCCGCGATGGCAATACTGGCCCAAATTCGCGTAAAATAAGGGCCTGTGGGTTTGTGATTTTATTTAATCCAATGCACAGGTATCGGATATTCGATATGACAGCACAATATATATAATATAACATATAATATATATTACATTTTATATATTTTTATATTATATTAATTTACTATATATTATAATATAAAATATTATTATTATATTATATTATTATAATATAATATGTTATTATAATATTATTATTATAGTATAATATTATACGATTATAATATAATAATAATAATATTAAATAATATATCATAGTATTATTTGATTTTAATTATTAGTCAAATATTTCATTTAAAATCGGATATCTGATATTATCGAATATCCAATATGATATTGGATATCTGATAAGGCTCGGCTTAACCTTCCAGGTTTGATTTCTGGATAGGTAAAAAAAAGTCAGAGTGGATTTTGAAGCGCTTTTAGGTGTCTTCAAACTCTCTTTTTTTCATATTGCCACTTTTTGGCACACCATGATCCTGCACATACCCGCAACTAGAAGGATTTCCTTTGATAGTAGAAAATGATATGGTTTGTAGATTGAAGAAAGCCTTGTATGGATTAAAGCAAGAACCCAGAACTTGGTATGAAATGTTGGATAAATGCCATGCAAAATTTGGATTTTCTAAAGGAACAAAAAAATCAACTTCTACTTGAAAGAAATAGAAATTTATTTTTTGATAATCATTGTATTTGTTGATGATATCATTTTTGGAGGAAATGATGAAGCCAGTAACAAATTCTCAGAAGATATGAAGAATGAATTTGAGATGAGCATGATAGGAGAAATAAAACTTTTCTTACGATTGCAAATTGTTCAAAAGAAATAAAGTATCTTTATTTCTTAGACCAAGTATTTGAAAGATTTGCTAAAAAGATTTGGAGTAGAAAATAGTAAACCTATTGCAACTCCTACAATAACTGGTCATAATTTATCAAGCAAGGAGGATACACCTACTATTGAACAAAAGAAGTACAAATATTTGATTGGAGGATTGTAGTATCTGACACATAGTAGACCAAATATAGCTAATGCAGTTGGAATTATGGAAAGATTATAGGCTAAAGAATATCACTATGCAGTTGTAAAAAGAACATTCAAATATCTGAAAGGGACATTTGATTATGGCATTTGGTATGGAAGAAGTAATAATTTTACTATTTTTACTTATACTGATCTTGATTGGGCTCGAGATATGGATGATAGAAAAATCAACAGTGGAGGAGAATTCTTTCTTGGTGGAAGAGTAGTCTCTTGGCTCAGCAATAAAGAATATTGCACTTCATAAAGTACTGGAGAGGCAGAATATGTTGTAGCAACAAAGAATTGTAATCAAGTTATATGGATGAAGCAGATCATGATAAAGGACATTGGAATTAGATTCAAAGAGCATCTTATCATCTACTATGATAACAAAAGTATAACAAGCATGTCTAAGGATCTTGTTTTGTATTCAAAGATTAAGTACATATCTATAAAGTATCATGTGTTGAGAGAGAAAAATTTAGAGAAATAAATTAGACTAGAATACATTAATACTAAGGAACAGATTGTAGACATTTTCAAAAATTCCTTACTAAAGGACACATTTGAGTATCTAAGAGGTATGCTTGGGATTATGCCCTTGCCTACTTCTAAATAGAAGATGCAAAAGTGCATCAGTCTAGGGTACATTACATCATTATTGGACTGGATTGAATGCTAATGCTTCCTCAATGGGGGAGTATCTATGATTAATAGAGTCAACAAATGACTCTTGGTAATTGGTAATTGGTATGCAATAGTATCTTTGGACAATTGAGTTGTTTATGCACTTATATACAAAAGTTGTAATGCAACATATAGACTTGTGGTCATGCTGATAAATTATTGTATGTTCAAGCAATTAAATCATTTGTTTATTATCTTTGACATTGGTGTCAATGGGGGAGAAAGTGACATGAAAAACATTATATGTAGTTAAAATTGAGAAGAAAGTAGAACATGATGGTATTCTTGGAACTTAGATATTTTTCATCTATGTTTCTATCAATGCCAAAGGGGGACATTGTTGGCATGAATATTGATGCTGTGGGGGGAGCATTGTAGAACATTGACATGTTATATTTATAATTGTGTTTTTAATTGATGACAACATAGTAATAGGTTTGAAAAGATTGATAGAGAAATATAATGTGATTTTTGTATTAAGGACAATATATCACTTATCTTCTTATGTACAGTTTCCAACACACACTATAGTGTGTATTTGATACAAGGGAAAATGCGCAGAACCTAATGTGACAATGTATTGAAGATATGGTTGATCTACAAAGAACCATATGGAGATAGAGTATTTGGAAAGAAATTCCTATTGTGTGATTGCTACAATTCATCACAAATATAGTGAAGGCTTGCTCAATCAACTAGAGATAGTATACTAGTCGTTGATGATGTGAAAGAGTGAAAATGTATGGAAGACACACATGTAAAAGTTTGTGTATAGCTATGAGCCAAAAACATTAATTAAATGTGTATTTCATTTAAATAACATGTCATAATGAAGTGGGAAGCCAACTCAAGGATTTATTATTGAACATAATATAAAGGAAAGTTTTTTCCCTTGTTCTACACATGGTGAGCAAAGAAGACTTTTAAATTACTAAGCAAAAAAATTATACAAAAGCAAAGTGACCTTAAGGGTTATTGTTACTGAGTACAGAGTTCTAGATCTAATTGTTCGATCTAAAGGTGAATGAATTTATCATACTAGATAAAGGAAGAAGTAAAAGCTTGTTACACATCTATTATTATGAAAGGAATAGTACTGAGGTCAATTGGATATTGGGTTCATTGATTTGATCCTAAAGCTATTTGGACAGAGGGTTCAACTACCTTCCACAATTGCTAACAAGGTTAAAGTATTGTAATAGGGATTCTATGTCCTAAATGTTGTAATAAGAATCCTAATAGGGTCCATCCTCTAACAAGGAATATTCATATTATTATATCATCTTGTGGGCATCATTCCCACCTGGGTTTTCCCTCTGATCAAGGGTTTCCCTAGTCAACATATCTGGTGTAATGGTTTATGTGCATTTCTTTATGGTTGTTGTTGACTTTGGTTGAATGGTCAAGATTGTTTAAGAGGATAAATATTTTGAATTATCATATAATTGATTCACCCCCTCCCCCCCTTAGTTATATTGGTGGACTATTGTTTCTAACAATATTCACCAAAGCCTTACCAAAAGATGCTCATGAATATCTTAGAAGTAAATTAGTGGTGATTCCCCTAAACAAAGAATTTTAAGAGGAGATTTGCATTACATCAAATGTGCTAATTAGAATGTCTTACATATTGATGTAGAAAATCTCTAGTTCTAGAGATGCCTAAGATAGAAAATCAAGTACAACCTTATATATTAGTCATAGATAGATGAGAGAAGTCAGCTAGATATGCAAATTTCTACATAATTCACATGTATGAAGCCAAGAAAGCTAAGTGTGTTTGGCATTATTGTCAAAGAGGGAGAGATATACTATAGAAATAAAGAGAAAAGAGAGAAAGATATTAAAAAGAGAGAGATATACTACTCTAGGAAATCAATAAAGAGAAACATAATGAAAATAAGGATATTGATCACTCACAATAATGAAATATTTTGGATTGTTTGGTAATAAATTAAGATACATTGAGGTGTTAAGATATTGAGATTTTTCCATCAATGTCTAAGAGAGATTGTTGGAAACTTACAATTGGAACAAAAAGTGTTGAGAAAATCTAGTGTTGATGGAGCATTAGTATTGACTGAGAAGAGATAATTGATGTTAAGCTAGAAGTTTTATAGTGCTTGATTGATTAAGTGATGATCGAGTGTCACAACTTAGTGATTGTTGTGTAATAGTATTTTGAGGAAATCTTGATTTCCATCTGACTCAAATTGTGTTGAAGATTAGATTAATGTGGTGTACCATTAAATTCAAGGAGAACATTAGGTATTATAACTATGATCTAACTTGATGGATGAGAAGATTATGGAAAAGAAGGAATATGAACATATAAATTGAACCTGGTGAACAATATCATAAACTATAAGATCTATGATGATCATGGAAAATTGAAAAGAAATAATTGCCTATTTAAGGAGTTACAGAGTTGAACTTAAATAGTATACACAGAGAAATGTGGAACATAGATGCACAATGGTGAAAACTAGTGTGAAAGAGTAAGATTGAAGCAAAAGTAGATTTCTTACACAGACACTGCTAATATTGATAAGTGAATTAGAGGAGATGGTGTATATTTTTTTGAATGGAGAGTATTGATTGTTTGAAGGGTTTCCAATTGAATTAAGAAAAAAGATGACAATGTGAAGCTTATTAATGAATAAGGACATGAATTGGATAGTGATATGAACTTGCAAAGTGACTTGTAATCATACAAATAAAAATCCTACTATTTTCTTGCTAATGATTGTAAAAAAAAATTATTTAAACCCTTTTAATAGAGGTTTACCTAATACTCATTTGATGGGCTTAATAGCCTATGCAAATACTTTAGCAAGGTTAAATTCCAAATGGAATGATCAAATTCTCCTAACAAGGCCACTCATAACAAGGTGATTAAATTCTCTAACCATGCCACATTTAACATAATGTATTGTAATCTTTAACAAGGTTGGCTCCTAACAAAGCTCACTTAGTAAGAGTAAAAAAAGTGCTAACATGTTGCTGGTGGTTTTTCCCAAATTACATTTCCCCATAAAATCATAGTCTTAAGCTTCTCTTGAAATTCGACAAAGTATGTGATGTTTAGGATAGTAATTTTGTTTGTCAGTCCAATGGAGACTAAGAAACAATATGATATGATGAATAATGAATATTTTGATGTTTAATTGTTCAAATGGTACTTATGGACTTTGAGTAAAAGATTCACCCCCACCTTCTTCTCAATTATTATAAGAATATCTAGCAGATCTAAGATCTAATGCAGGAGCATCTTGGGTGCAAGATAAATCTTGCATCAACCCAAAATTTTCATTTTGGTTGCTTGAATAAGGGTTGTCTTAATGCAAAGTTATGGAGGCTTTCTACTTAGTAAGTTAGTTAGATGAGATTAGAATGTCCTAATTTCAAAGGTGGATGTTCATCTTTGATATGTCAACCTTCTAGTTGAGGCTTAGGACCATATCATGAGTATTCATGGATTTACTATGATTTTCAATCAGGAGCTAAGCATTCAAAAAAAGGTTTATAGTAGTGATTTGGAGAACTGGTTTGATAGTTATGGCCTTCCAAAGTTAGGTCAACAAAAATTTTCAAAATAACTATGAAAATTTTATTTCATCAGCTATACATGTATTTTTAGGGCTCTCAACCCTACATATTAGGTTTGATTATTTAGAAGTACCTTGGGTGGCATAAAATTGCATATTCAAGAAATGCCCAACTATTTTCTTGGATAACTCTCAGTGATAGTTCATAGTTTTTTCTTGTAGATTACTATTGTGAAGGCACGCATGTGAGTTAGCACATTGTAATTCTAAACTCTATAATTTTACATTTGTGGCAATAAAAAGAATCTCATATTTTTTCTTGTAAATTTTAATTTTTTCTGTTATTATGTTATGAGTTTATAGTATTAAGAGAAGCACCCTTCATAAAGTGGTATCCAAGTTGGAGTTGTTGAGTGTGTGGATAGATCGCTAATTGTGAGGTAGTTCGAACCAAGCTTGTGGTTTGGGCAGAGCATATAGTCAGATCCCCAATTATGAGGTAGTTTGCACTAGGCTTTCGAAAGAAGTGCAAAGATGCCTCCACAAAGAGCAACTAGTGAGAGAGTCATAGGTGTTACAACTGAGGGTTTTAGAGCCCTCTAGATGAAAATGCGTGAATTAAAAGAACAAATACATAGAGGAATAAATCTTATTGTTAGAGGTGACAAAAGTGAGAATGAAATGATAGAAGAAGGAAATATTGATCAAGCAGTAGAAGATACAGTTTTGAACACGGAGAAGGAAAATATTTTCAAGGCCATTTCTAAGATTGGAGAAAGACCTAAGTTTAATGTTCCAACTTTTCTGGGAAATCTTAACCTAGAGGAGTTGATCTATTGGATCAATTAATTGGAAGATTACTTTGAATATGAAGATATTGAAGATCTAGATAGGGTCAAGTTTACAATGGCCAAAATGAGGGATTATACAAATATTTGGTAGTATGAGATCTAATTAGAGTGAAATAGAAGATGGAAAGGTAACATCACTAGATGCGATTGAGTGATATCTAAGATTAAGTAATAGTTCATTCCTATGGACTATGAGCTCAATTTTCTAAAGAAGATGCAAGTGTTAAAACAAGAAGGAAGATTTATTCAATAGTATATGGAGAAGATCTACCAAGTTTTCATAAGAATTGGCCATGTAGAAGATGATAAGGAGAAATTTGTTTGTTTTGTTATGGGTTAAGGCCAAGAATTCAATAGGAGTTGAGCCTAGTTCAAATGAGTAGTAGTGAGTAGACAGACCAATTTTCCCTAAGAGTAGAGGAGAAGCTAAGTGTGAATTTTAATATAAAAAAATAGTGGTAGAGGTCACAGTCGAAGATCTAGTGGGCTATCTTATGTAGGCTGATATAATGATCAAAAGAATATAGACGAGGATAAAAATAATGGTTAGAACTAGAGGGGAAATAATTCCAATCATTTCCATGATCAAAAAAATATAGGTCAGAGAGAAAGGGGTAGAGGACAAGGATCTTGATGATGAGGTATCCATGGAAAATGTTTTCACTATGTAGAAGAAAGACATAGAGAATTTGAATGTTCGCAAAAATTAGGAAGGACAAATAAAATAAGGGGTTGCATATGTTGATGAAGATGACAAATAATCTCATTCTAAAGATGTTGAAAGAGAAGAAGTTCTAGTCAATCAAATAGTCCTGTTGTGTGGTGAGAATGAACTTGACGAAAAAAAGAGCTTATTTTTCACCAGGTGAAAATGCTAAGATAAGTATTGTGATGTGATCATTGATGATAGAAGCACTTACAATTTGATGTTAAAATATATGGTTACAAAGTTAAAGTTGAAAAGGTAGAAGCACTACCATTCATACAATACTTTGTGGGTGCAACATGACCACAAGATTATGGATAGTGAGCAATGCTTAGTGAAGTTCAGGATTGGAAGCTACCAAGATGAGGCAATTTTTGATATCATACCTATGGACATATGTCATATTTTTCTAGGTGGGTCATGGCTATTCAACATGCATGTTGTATATGATGGGTGAGAAAATACCTACACTCTAGCAAAGGGTGGAGTGAAATATAAGTTGAAGCATTTGAAGGGGAATGAATAAAAGGTATATAGTGCTATCCGAATATGTTTTGTTGATAGAAAGGAGTTTCCCCAATCTGTGAAGCATGAGCATATGTGTTTTATTCTACTCTAAAAATATTTTAAAGAAGAAATAGATGAGGTACCTATAGAAGCTATATATTTATTGAGAGAATGTTCTGATATAGTGTGAGATAATGTACTTGATGGATTATGCTTAGTGAAGAAGATTCTAGTCACTAGATGGATTTAACTCCAAGAGTAGGCTTTCCAAATAAGGTAGGGCACAAAGTGAAACCTATGGAAAGTGAGGAGTTGAATAGACAAGTTCATGAGTTGTTTTAGAAGGTGTTTATTTGAGAGTCTTAGTCCATGTGTTGTACCATTAGTATTAGCACCAAAGAAGAATGGATAATGGAGGATGAACATAGATTATTGCACTATTAACAACATCACAATCAAGTATAGATTCACATTTCCAAGGATGGATGACATTATGGACTATATGAGTGGAGCTATGTATTTCACAAAGATAGATCCAAAAACTAGATACCATCAAATTTTAATTAGAGAACCCAATGAGTGCAAGGCTTCTTTCAAGATAAGGGAAGGACTATAAAATTTGATATTTATGCCTTTTTAGCTAACCAATGGATCAAACACTTTCACACAACTCATGAATGAAGTACTGAAGGAGTTTTTTGATAAGTTTGTCTTTGTTTACCTAGATGATATTTTGATCCTTAGTAAGACATTTTAGGAGAATTTGATACATATTTGAAATGCGTTTGATAAATTGAGGAAAGAAAAATTGCTGATAAACCAAAAGAAGGGAAAATTTGTGAAGAAAGAGTTGGTGTGCTTGGGATTTTTAGTTTCAACATAGGGTCAAAAATGGATCGAGAGGAAGTGAAGGCTATCCTTGAATGGCCTACTCCAAAGAGTGCTATGCAGGTAAGATCTTTTCATGGACTACATAGTTTTTCCAAAAAAAAAAATCATTAGAGGTTTTACTAGTATTTGTGGACCCTTGAATGAAATAATGATGGGGATTGGAAATAATTTAAGAGGATTACAGTAGAAAATAAGTGTTTTAATCTGTTAAAACATAAAGTTATAGAGAAACCTATTTTAGCACTTCTAGAAAAGTCATTGGAGGATGTCAGCATAGAATTCATTCTTTGATTACCAAAGAAACATGGAGGGTATGATTCCATATTTGTGGTGGTTGGCATATTTTAAAAGATGGTACATTTCATTCCCTACAAGAAGACTAGTGATGTTGTTCATGTGGTAGAGTTGTATTTTAGAGATGTCATGAGACTACATGGATTTTCAAAGACTATAGTTTGATATCATAAAAAATAAAATTGTTTTGTATTTCTAGCATACATTATGGAAGAATTTGAAGAAACATTTCAAGTCTAGTTCATCACATCAACCACAAACTAATGGATAGACAAAAGTTGTGAATTACAGTTTGGGAAAATTGTTGAGATGTTTGGTTCAAGATAAATCAAAAGAAAGAATTTGTATATAATAATACAATCAATAGGAGTATTAGTGAATCACCTATTGGATGCAATTTTCTAATTGTGTGTTGTCTTTGATGTCACACAAATTTCATACCAGTTATCTATCAGCATCTGCCGAGCTCATTTGGTTTCGCAAGATGATTTTTAGTGTCTACCAAGCATTCTTGGACATTACCTTGTCTACATAGTGTTCACCAAGTTCATTTGGGCATCAGAGGATTTTGTGGTAGAAGACAGTGTTAACCAAGCTCTTAAGATTAATGAAGGAAAGTTAGTGTTTACTAAGTTCACTCAGTCCCCAAAGGATTTTGCAAAGTTCACAATGTTAATCAAGTTTTTGATGGTTAACGCAGGAAATCTTTTCATGATCAATGTTTACTGAGTGGGGTCAGCCAATGAAAGATTTTGTTAATTTGAGGAATAAAGCCTAATTTTTTTAAGTATTGATTCCAGTTGACTATGGTAATTATTTTTCATGATTGTAACTTATGAATGAGTCGACTTGATCATTTGAATGGTATTTGTGAAAGGTCAAGTTGAGAATTCTATGTGAGAAAAAGAAAAATGAATGAGTGAGCGTGCAAGTAGATTGATTAAGAAGGAAAGTGAAGAGAAAACTTTTGAAGGATGGTTAGATATCCTTGAGGAGTAGCAAAGATATATTTGATCAAGAAGGATCTAGTGGATCAAAATAGAGATTTGTAATCAACAATTTTAGTTGCATCTCATTCAGGTCATTTCATAGTTACTTTCTAATCATTGTAGTTGGTTTAACAACCATTTGTAAATCCTCTAACAAGGTGAAATTTCAGTTGAATTGTTCTCAAGACCTCTAACAAGGCCACTCCTAACAAGGTGATTAAATCCTCTAATAGGGTCACACCTAACATGGCTTAGTTTAGAAGAGTGAAAATCAGTAGCTAGTTACATTTGTGGTTTTTCCCATATTGGATTTCCATGTTAAATTTGGTGTCTCATGTGTTCATGCTATTTCTTTTATGGTTGCAAGTTATTTCTATGCATGTTTAAGACCTGTTAAAGTTAACATACACTGCATTTACTGAGTTACATCATTTTATATATGTTTACTGAGTGACAACAATAAATAGATTTATGAGACATCTAAGGGATCTGTGGATTTATTTTTGTGGTAAATAATTCACCCTCCTCTGAGTTACTCAATCTATATTTCCAACAATTGGTATCAGAGACTTTGGTGCTTCTAGGAAAGGTTTCAAGGACCTAAGTTAAAGATCAAGATGTCTTACAAGAGAGAAATTCCAAGGCTTAACAGAGATAACTTTTTAGCATGGTAGGGACTTATGAGACTTCATCTAGCTTCCATTGGTGATATAAGATTGAAATACCTTGATGAGGAATATGTAGCTCCTACTAGCACATTATCTGTTAATGGAATTGCTAAGAAGAAGACTCTTCACACCATGATGATAGAAATTGCATCTACCCTAAGCTATCAAAAACTTGATGAAATCAAAGACTAAAGAAATGCTCATGAAATGTAGATCAAGCTAAAGGACATCTATGGAGGTGATGACAATGTGAGGAGATCCAAATCATAAAGCCTAAGAGGATATTTTGATCAAATTAAAATGAGAGAGGATGAAAACATTGCCAAATATGTGGAAAGAGTCTAAGCAAGTGTTAGTGTAATTAGAGCTTCTAGAGGAAAAATTGAAGAAGAAACTATTATAAGTAAAGTTCTCAAAACATTACTTCCTATTTATACAATTACAATATCTTCTATTCAAGAAAGAAGATGTGAAGAAAATCACAAGATAAATCAGGATGCCATAGTGGGAAGATTGATAGCTTTTGAGCTAGACAATAATGACAATTATATTCTAGCTTCCAAGAACATTGAATTTACATTTGAAGCCAAATTTTCACTTAAGGAGAAAGGCAAGAAAATAAAGGACATTTAGTAAGAAAGTGAAGAAGAATAAGAAAAAAGTTCTAACAGTGATCTTGAAGTTGTTGAAGCATTGCTTGCAAGGAAATATTCTAGAGGCAGGGGAAAATATAAGGGTAAAGTTCCCTTAATTTGATTTTCATGTGAAAAAATAGGTCATATTGCAGCTAGGTACCCAAATAAGAAAAAAAAAGGATGAGAAGAAAGGTCACAAGTGCAATGATAGAAAGAATTTCAAAAATCACAAATCATTCAAGGACAAAGGTAAGAAAACATGCTTTATGGCTAAAGATTCTAAAGATTTTGATAGTAGTGAAGATGAAATGTTTACGTTGTTGTAAAAGATGAATCTGATAATGATGAAGAAGAAGATGAGATGGTACTTATCTCTGATGTGAGAAAAAATGATACATGGATTATTAATAGTGGATGTTCACATCATATGACTGGTGACAAAAGAAAAATTGAACACTTTGAAGACTATGATGGTGGCAATGTAAGGTTTGGAAATAATGAACCTTGTTGTATAAAAGGAAGAGGTAGAATTTCTTTAACCAAAGAACTTGTATGTGATAATGCATATTGGGTTAAAGGACTAAAACACAATTTTTTGAGTGTAGCATAGCTAATTAACATTGGATTCAAGGTGGAATTCATGCATGACAAAGCAAGACTATTGGATGATAAAGGAAAACTAATTGGATCAGGCAAAGAAACAAAAGGTAACTTGTTCTATCTTAATCTTGGTGAGTGCTCATGCTTTATTGCTCAAGTTGAAGAAATTTGATTATGGCATATAAGGTTGTGTCATGTAAATTTTGATAATATGGTAAAAATAAGAAAATTCAGGAAAGTAAGAGGCATTCCAAATTTGAAGAAACCTGATATTGGTCTATGCAAGAACTGTCTGATTGGTAAAATGGGAAAGACTAGCATTAAAAGCAAAAGCTACTAGTCTCAAGATATTTTGGAAATTGTGCATGCTAATTTATCTGGACCTATTAGTGTAGAAAGTTGTACTAGAGAAAAAATCTTTATTCTTTTTGTTGATGACTACTCTAGGATGATGACTATTATGTATTTAAGAGAGAAGTCAAAAGAATTTGAGAAGTTCAAATGGTATTTAGCAAGAGTGGAAAAGGAAACAGAGAAAAGATTGAAATGCTTGAGATCAGATAGAGGTGGTGAATTCATCTCCAATGAATCCAATAAATTTTGCATTAAAAAAGAATCAAAATACATGTATCAGCTCCTAGAACTCCTGAGCAGAATGGAATAGTTGAAAGGAGGAATAGATCTATCATGGATTGTGCAAGAACTTTAATGATTAAAAAGAAAATTACTATAAAATACTGGAAGGAAGCTATCAGCATTACAGTTCATACCTTAGACCAAGTAAAGTTGAAGGACTCATTCAAAACCATTTATGAGTTATGGTATGGCTATAAACCTAATGTGAATTACCTGAGAGTATTTGGAAGTAAATGTTACATTTTGAAAGAGTCTAGAAAAGGAAAATTTGATGCTAAAGGTGATGAAAGAATATTCATAGAATATTCTTGCAAAATAAGGCATATAGATGTTCGAATTTGTAAATTCACAAAATCATAGAAAGTCTACATGTGAAAGTTGATGAGTTTGCAAAAAAGATTAAAGAAGAAAGAAACAAGGAACTTGAAGATTACAGGAGATTTATTTTCATTAATACATTGTTAGACACATGTATCAACAAGAAGACTACATCTACCAAGCCTACCATAGCTATTGAGTTGCAAGAAGTTTAAACCAAGTCACAAGGACTTGAGTCTTAGCCTAAAGCTACTGAGCCAATGCCTACCAAGCCTGAGCAACTAGAACCTAAAGTTGAAACTCAGGAGGGTGATAATACAATTCATTCAAGAGGTGAGGAACCTATATTAGCCATGTATGTTATGAGGCATCATGCCCCAGATCATATTATTGGAGACAAATTAAAAGGTACCATAACAAGAATTAAGCTAAAAGGTACATGTTTACTTGCTGATTTTGAACCTAGAAATGTCAAAGATGCATTGGAAAATGGAAGTTGGATTGAGGCTATGAGTAAAGAGATAGAAAAAATAGAGAAGAACAAAACCTAGACTCTTGTACCTAGGCTTAAAGATAAAAATGTGATTGGAACAAAATGAGTATATAGGAATAAGTTGAATGAAGATGGATAGGTATCAAGGAAAAAAGCTAGATTGGTATGTAAAGGGTATTCTCAAGAAGAAGGCATAGATTATGGTGAGACTTTTGCTCCTGTTGCAAGATTGGAAGGTGTTAGGACCCTACTTGCATATGCAACACATAAAGGATTTAAGGTATATGAGATGGATGTCAAATCTACATTTCTCAATGGTATTCTTGATGAAGAAGTCTACATTGATCAACCTGAAGGTTTTATTGATCTAGACAAGAGTGATATGGTCTACAAGTTACACAAAGCATTGTATGGTTTGAAACAAGCCCCTAGAGCATGGTATGAAAGATTGCATAACTACCTTATTCAGATTGGATTTCAAAGAACTAATGATAATAGTAGTTTTACATCAAGTAAGGACCAGATAACAAGATTATTTTGGTAGAAATATTTGTTGATGACACTTTGTTTACAGGGAATGATGGTCAATGGAAAGAATTTTTAGAGTAAATGAACAAAGAATTTGAAATTTATATGTTTGGTGAGATTAAATTCTTTGTTGGACTTCAGATTTAGTAGAGCAAGAATGGTATCTACATCACTCAGTCAAAGTATATCAAGGAGATACTCAAGAAGTTTGGTATGGAAGACTCAAAACTAGTTGGAACTCTCATGTGTATAGGAATAAAGCTTACAAAAGATGATGATTCAAAAGAAGTAGATCAGACCTTATATAGATCAATGATTGGAAAATTGTAGTACATTGTTCATACAAGGCCTGATATTGCTTTAGCAGTTTGTATAGTAGCACGATTCTTAGTAAAACCTAGAGAAAATCATATGATGGCAGTAGAAAGAATCTTGAGATACTTGAAAGGAACTGAAGATTATGGCTTTTGATATAAACTTGGAGGAAATGTAGACTTGAAAGTGTTTACTATAGTTGATCGGGTAGGAAAAATTAATGATAGAAGAGTACAAGTGGTGGTGCATTCTTTCTTGGAAAAAGGTTGGTATCTTGGACAGCTAAAAAGAAAAATTGCACATCTCAATCTACAGCAGAGGCAAAGTATGTTGCAATAACAGTGAATTGTTCTAATATTGTTTGGTTTAAATAGTTGTTGGAAGGGATGAAGGTAGAGATAAAAAACTAGTTGTCATGTTCTGTGATAATTCAAGTGTAACTAACATTTCAAAGAATCCAGTGATGCATTCCAAAACAAAACATATTGCTATAAAATATAATTTTGTTAGAGGATTAGTGTAGGAAAAGGAAATTGGATTGGAATATGTCCATACAAAAGAACAAATTGCTGACATATTCACTAAGCCACTACCTAAGGATGCATTCTTGTACCTAAGAGGTAAGTTAGGGATCATTCCCCTATCTAAATCTCACTAAAATAAAGTTTTAGTGATGCATCAACAAGAATCAAGTTGAAGATCTATCAATTGATGCAACATAGTCAAGGGAATATTGCATATGAATCAGTACTTAAGGTACATTGATACTTATTTGGTATGTGTTTTCTTTGTCATGTGTTTTCAAAGAGGGAGAATTTTCTAGCATATCTTTTTGAAAATTTTTTGAAGGAAAGAGGTAGAGTTTACTATCATAAAGGGAGACTACTGTAGATAAGTGAAGCTTGAGGTGTAAAATCTAAGAGGGAGAAAATTTCTATTAGAGAAAGTCTTATTTTCAAATTTCACTATGCTATGACATGTTGTGTTGTCATTAATGCCAAAGAGGGATATTATTGGATAAAATTGTCTAATTGTGTGTTGTCTTTGATATCACACAAATGTCATACTAGTTATCTATCAACATCTACTAAGCTCAGTTGGTTTGCAAGATGATTTTCAATGTCTGTCAAGTGTTCCTGGACATTACCTTGCATAGATAGTGTCTATTGAGTTCACTCAAGCATCAAAGGATTTTGTGGTAGAAGACAGTGTTAACTGAGCTCTCAAGGTTTATGAAGGAAAGTTAGTGTTTACCAAGTTCACTTGGTCACCAAAGAATTTTGTAGATTTTGCAATGTTAACTAAGTTTCTGATGGTTAACACAAGAAATCTTTTCAAGATCGGTGTTTACTGAGTGGGGTCGGCCAATCAAGGATTTTGTTAATTTGAGGAATAAAGCCTAATTATTTTAAGTATTAATTATAGTTAACTATGGTAATGATTTTTGGTGATTTTAACTAGTGAATGAGCCGACTGGATAATTTCAATGGTATATATGAAAGGTAAAGTTGAGAATTCTATGTGAGAAAAAGAAAAATGAATAAGTGAGCATGCAAGTGGATTGATTAAGAAGGAAAGTGAAGGAAAAACTTTTGAAGGATGGTTAGATATCCTTGAGGAGCAGCAAAGGTATATTTGATCAGGAAGGATCTACTAGAGTAGAACAGAGATTTGTAATCAGCAATTTTAGTTGTATCTCATTCAGGTCATTTCATTGTTACTTTCTAATCATTGTAGCAGTGATTCCAAAATCTCTTAATAGAGTTGGTTTAACAACCATTTGTAAATCCTCTAACAAGGTGACAGTTCAGTTGAATTTTTCTAAAGACCTCTACTAAGGCCACTCCTAACAGGGTGATTAAATCCTCTAACAGGGTCACACCTAATAGTGTTTTTTGTAACCTTTAATAGGGTTGGCTCCTAAAAGGGTTCACTTCAACAGAGTGAAAATCAATAGCTAGTTACATTGGTGGTTTTTCCCATATTGGGTTTCCATGTTAAATTTGGTGTCTAATTTGTTCAAACTATTTCTTTTATGGTTGCAAGTTATTTCTATGCATATTTAAGACTTGTTAAAGTTAACATACACTGCATTTACCGAGTTACAACATTTTATGTATGTTTACTAAGTGATAGTAATAAATAGATTTATCAGACATCTAAGGGATCTATGGATTTGTTTTTGTGGTAACTGATTCAGCCCCCCTCTTAGTTACTCCATCTATATTTCTAACATCACCTTTCCAAATTTTATTTAGGAGTATTCCTAGAAACGCTTCTAAATCATGGCAATTAGATAGAGGAGAGATAAGTAGTACTTAAACATAAGAACTTGCTGAGTATTTGAAGAATATTCATTAGGAACTGATGAAGTACATTACAAAGATGAATACATAGTACAAGGCTAAGACATGTGTGAAAAGGAGGTATAATGAATTTGAAGTCACGGTTCATTTGAGAGATGAATATTTTCTAGTAGGTACATATAATAAGATGAAAAATGAAGAAGTTTGGACCATGCAAGATAGTGAAAAGGCATGATTCTTGAAATACGTATGAAATGGAATTTCCTACTTAATTGAATATTTCCCTTGTATTTAACCTTTTAAATTAGATAGTGTATTATGAATGAGCTAATGGAGATGAAGTCATAGAAGCATAGTGGAGTATTCTAGTAGATAGTACAACTATAAAGGAGATTAAGGAGATACTAGGTAGTCATGTCGGAAAAAGTACAAGGAACAAAAATTATGAACAATACCTTGTAAAACAAAAATGGAAGTCACTGGAGTATTCATTATAGCTAGTAAGTGAGGAGGTTAACTATATTTTATTTTCCTCGACAAATTTGAGACATGTCGGGGTCACTTCTTGAATTACCCTAGGTATAAGAGCGATCTTGCATCAACTAAAATAGTTTCATTTAAGTTGTTTGAATAATGCTTGTCTTAATGCTAAGTTGTTATCTATGGAGGCTTACTACTTAGAAAGTCAGTCACATGAGCTTAGAATGTCCTAATTTTAGTGATGAATGTTCATCTTAGAAATATAATCCTACTAATTAAGGCTCAGTTCCATATCATTAGTATTCATATATTTGTTGGAAATTTTTGGTTTGCAATTTTCGTATAAAAAATTTCAAACTTATATTTGAAGGCCTAAATATGCTTGGATGAAGCTTGAAAACACAATAAGTGGACACTCACATTGATTAACGCCAATGGAGAAGGAGTTGAGGATTCTAAAAAGTGGTAATAATAGCCAATCAAAGAAACAGTTTGAGAGTTATAGCCTTCCAAAGTTGGGCCAATCAAAATTTCCAAAATAGATATCAAAAAATTGTTTGGCTAATGATACATGTATTGTTAGGATCTGTCAGCCCTAAGTATTAAGTTTTAGTGTTACAACCTTCCTAGGTGGCATAAAATTGCCTATTTAAGAAATGCTCAAACATTGTCGAAGACAAATTTAGGTGATAGTTCATATCTTTTTCTTGCAAGATAACTATGATGAAGTCACTAATGTTGGTTAGCATTTTGTAATTCTGAATTATATATTTATGTATTTTCAATGATAATAAGAAGCCCATATTTTATTCTCACAATTTTTTGTTGTTTCTTTTTTTTTTATTATGTGTTTATGGTATTAAGGGGAGCACCCTTCATCAAGATCCCAAATTACAAAAATTACATTTGAATTTGAATCCACCAAGATTGAATATATAGAATGTGAAAAATAGAACACTATTCTGAAAAGAGAGTTAACCTAGACTAAGCAATAATTAGACAAATTATATTAGAATAGTAAGAAAATTGATCAGAAATTATATTTTTAGAGACTCGTGTTAGATATTTTATTGGAGAAAATTCAGCCATGAAGATTGAAGTAAGAAAGGAACCTAATCCAATTATTGAGTATGCTTAACATTAGAACAATTATAAGAATTAATCTACTCAAACTGAAGATACATCAAAAGAAATTGAGCAAGAAAATAAGCTAGAGAAAGTTGATGAATCTAAGGAAAAATGAAAGATGAATAAACTAAGGACTTAAGGTATGGATTTAAAGGAATGTTATTTTAATGTAATGAGATTGGTTGTATGAAAAGAGAATGCAAAGGTGAGCCATTCAAACATGTCACTTATTTTTATTCTTATAATTGTTAAGGTTTTTGTGATAGAGAAGTTGATTGTAAGAAACCTAAATTTGATAGTTCTAGTAGCTATAGTAGATAAAATTAAAGAATTAATTAAAGGTGACTTGAAAGATTTTTCAAGAGAAAAGTTCATAAAGCCCTAGCTACATATAATCAAGGTATTCATTATCCATGTAGTGGAAATTCTAAGATGTTAATCTCAAACAATGACAAGACTAATAGTTTGTAGTTTAAACAAATGCCCTGGATAGAAATTTAAGAGACACCCTTATGTGAATTTGGAAGATTAGTCCCCATTGGGAGCATTTTCATAAGTTTTTATAATTGTATTACATGTAGAAGATATTAGAGCCTATATTCATTATAAGTTTGAAATAATTGGTGATAGTGACATTCATAAGGAGATGAACTTAGTATGCAACAATGACCTATCCTTGAAACAAGGATTTGAGCATTTGGATGAGCTAAACAAAATCAGACATTTTTTTCTAAAAAAATTTCTAGTCATGAGTGGACTAAGACAGTTTTGATCTTAATTTATGAGGACATGTTTCGGGTAGGAGATATCCCTGTAATGATAGACAATGATATGGTTCATAAGATGAGATGTTTGAGAAATGATAGATCAAACCCTATTAATGAGAAAAATATCAAGAAGATAGTAGAGACCCCTTTGAAAACCAACTTAGGTACTAGGAACATGAGATTAGAAATAATTATAGAAACATATGTTAGATTGTTGAATAAATATATTGGATGAAAAATGAGTTATAGTTCATTAAATTTGTGCATGCTAGTTTTATATATGCAACATATATCTTATGTCTATAAAGAAAGAGAATGTGAACATGTGTGAGATTCTAAAGAAATAGATTTTGGATAACATTGAGAGGATTAAGAAGAAGAAAAAAATGTTGTATTCAAATTTCTATCCCTTACAACACATTCATTTTCCAAAGTTATAAGAAAATATCCAAGAATGCCTGATTATGAATGGAATATAAACAAGTGCTCAATGAACGTAATCACACATCATTACCAAAGATATTTTAAAGAAATAATAGCTAAGGATATTACAAAAATGATGAAAATTTTCTAGTTTAAGATGAAACAAATATATAGAATTATACCCTCTTTAGTAGAAATATATGAAGATGATCATTTTTTTATGGTAGAAACTGATGTAACATGCATGGAGGTTATGGAGCCTAGAGTTAGATTCAATGATCACATGGGATATGAGATGGCCTAACATCTAATAGAAGGATATGAAAGCATAATCCATGAATTTGAAAGAGATAAAGAGTGTTCGAAAGGGGGAACATATGAAGAAAAGATGAAATAAGTATAGAGTGAGCTCTAGAGTAAATACATAAAGAAGAGAGTTGATAAGAAAATCAAAACCATGTTAAAACAAATAGGTATTAAAAATAGTAACTCATGGTAGCTATGGAAATTTCTGAAGAACTGAAGGCAAGCTGAGTCACAACCAAAGTAAGGAACAAAGAAGATGGCTATTGGACCATGAAAGAGAAAAAAACTCTACAAATGATTAAATCAGATGAAAAGACATAGGTGAAGGAAGCTAAAGAAATAAAGATAGTAATCAAGAGACCTACAAGAAGAAAGGTATGAACACCAATAATCAAGACCCTAAATGATGCCATCATCAACAAAGGAATATTTTCACATCATAATAAATATTATGATTTGTATAGCATTTTAATAAGACATTTGATTCTTAATGATGAGAAATTTTTAGATATACAAGGTATTATTCCAATACACTTCTATAAAAGACTTATAAATAGAAAATAGAGAGTTACAGAGAAAGATAAAAAGATAATTGAGAATTACCTTAGAATTTTTTTCAAAGTTAAAGAGGTAAATCACTTGAAAGTTTTCTTGGGTAACCTTCCACCTTAATTGACATATAAGACAAGGTCCATACTCATTTTGGGTAATGAAGACATAAACCAAGAAACAAAGGCATCAAATGTAAAAGTAATGACAAGCCAAGAGAAAACTAGTCAATAAGAAGATGAGAAGGATACAAAGCAACCTATAAAAATGGATAAAATCATGGTATAGGTATCTCTTACTCTATAGATTAAAATTTTCACAAATACTATGCATGTTCACACCAAGGTAACAACTAATACATTCAAAGATCTTTTTAAGGATTATGTTAAAAATGTTGCCAATTTCACTAGTTTTACTAGCTATGAGAATGAAGAAGATGAAGAAGAAAATAAATAAATTTGAAGAATTAAAAAAGATAAAAGAGGTATAGTGCAAGAAAATACAAAGTGAAAAGAATAAATTTGAAGGGTAAAGGAACAAATTAGTAGAGGATAATTTAAATAAAGAAAAAGAGGGGAAACAAAAAAAAAAAGAGGAGAAGAGGAAAGGGGAATAAGAGAGAAGGAGAAAGGATGAAGAAGAGGAGAAAATAAAGAAAGAAGAAGAGAAAAAGAGGAAAGAGGAAGAAGAGAATAAGAAAAATGAGGAAGAAGAGAAGAAGAGAAGAAGATATAGGATGAAGAAGAGAAGGAGAAAAAGGACAAAGAAGAGAAGAAGAGGAAAGAGAAAGAAGAAGAGGAAAATAAAAGTCAAGAAAATATGGAAAAGGTGTTGGAATATTCAAACATGGAAACAATACTTATGAGAGGGGGTTGAATCATAAGTATCACACTTTAGCCAATAAAACTTTTAACTAAAAGTAAATTGCATGCATGTAAATACATCAAGTAATCATGAATTTAAACACATGCATCAACAACTCATAACACTGAAATTTGGTAACCCAGAAACCCACCAGGAATAAGAAGGTAAAACTAGGGTGGGGATGATACCCACAAAAATTACTGCAGCAATATTGTTCAACCACTTCTAATGGTCTGCCCTGTTAAAGGCTTTACACTATATTAATAGTGACTTGGTTAGAGGATTTACAAACACTTAACATGAAGTGTCACCCTGTTAAAGGATTTAATCACCTAAATAAAGGATCTAATGAAATAGTTGTTAAGCTAACCTATCACCATAGGATTTTCATTCTAATACAATTGCCAAAAAGTATTAGGTATAATGAACCTGATAGATTACAATCCTTGATTGCCGAATGCAGGCACCTTTTTGCTTTCACTGATCTTGATCCTTTGTGATTTGATAACCCTCACTTCTGAAAATAGATTTCCCTTTGCACCCTTGCATATCCACTCATATATATTTACAAATTAAATTCCATCTTCCTTATAAAGACATTTGAGGATTTAGGGTTAGGTGTGGATCTACGATCCATATTCAATCTCCATTTTCTGTTTATTTTCGCATTTATTCTATTGGTTGCATGCCTTCATCATTTTTATTATTGGATGCATGAAGATTGCATAGGAAAAATAAAAGATTCGATCTCATCATTAAATCCTTTGAAATTTACCTTATGTCGGCTGTAAAAATGGTTTACATCATAATTTGTGCAATTACAAACTCTTATGCTGATATACTAAGTTACTCGGCTCCTAAAGTATTGCTAATACTCGGCACTTGATGTTTCCTGGATAGCTTGGCACCTAAACAAAACTGTATCACTTGGCACCTTAAGTTACTCGACACTTATTAACACTCAACACCTTGTATTGCTCGGCACTTGTTAACACTCAGAACTTGTTAACACTCAGTATCTGATCTTCACTCGACATTTGTTGTGACTCGGCATGCACAGTGTACTCGGCTCCAATACAGAGTAGGTAAGTGTGATTGGCACTCAAGTGTCAAAAACCATTATGAGGTTAACAATCTCCCCCTTTGACATGAGTGACAAAAACACTTAACTGACCTTGTTTGTACATTTACTAATCTGATTGGTATATACAGAGTTTAAAGAAAACTTGATCAAAATTTGTAACATACAATCTTACAATATATACCTCAAAATTTTTATAACTCCCCCTGAGTTGATTGTGCCTTATCTGTATATCAAGGTCCTCCTTTATATCTTTTCTTCCCCATTAATTCATCTCATAATATCTATATCTCCCCTTATTATAATTGTTTTCTCCCCCTTTTTGACACTTATGTCAAAGAATGTTTAAGGGTTAAGACCATATTTAGCCAAAAATGTGTTGTTTACCTCCATAATCATTCTAAGAGCTGCATCCCAATTATTCAAATCAATTTCCAGTGACTTATGCTGGATGGCAGTCTCGGCAGCAAGATGAATAAGTCCATCTGATGTAGAAAGATTTGGGTCTTTCTTGAGAACAGTTTTAGCATATACTTGATATTTATGGAGTATCTATAAATGTGGGGTAATGGAGGACTGGAGCTGTATTAATTTGACCTTGATATTAGCCTCATCTACTATTAATACAACTATTTCTTTGTGAGTGTGAAGCAATTGAGAAAAATGCTTCTCACTTTAAGCTGGATCATTTGGTAATTGCATGCTTGAGATGTTTAAATTTCTTTCCAAGCTCAATATCTTTTGGCTTGTTTCTTGTGTGAAGTATGAAAAATCACACAACTTTTTTTACAATGAGAATATATTCTCAAGTACCTTTTTCACTTTGTCAATAAGCTTTGCCAATTCAACTTGTGAAAGTGCAATTTGACTTGATATTTTCTCATTTACTTTTCCTTGAAATTTTCTTTCTGACCATTCCATAAGTTTTGCATTTGTTTCTAGGTCTTCATTTGTCACCTGGTCAACAATATCTATTAATTGCTCCGTGATATTCTTTGACTCATCTGGTGATTGCAAAATGAAGGCATCCATAAAGATGTCCTTAATCTCATATAATGTTTGTTTTTGTTTATACTCATTCCTGAGTATTTCCTGTCTTTTTCTCCTATTGAGTTCTTCTTGCACCTCATTGATTTGATCAATGATTATTGATTTTGAGTCATAACTCGGTATGACTATTTCCTCTTCTAATTCAGGGTCTCCATAGTGAAGTACCCTTGCAATTCTGGTAGTACTAGATGATGGTACCGATATTTGCAATGGCTGGTGTGAAGGAGTTCCCGAGGTAGGAAAAATTATTAATGTTTGTATTGCCTCCTATTCTTCAGGGGTTTTCACTATTTCCTCCTCCTTCTGTCTACCATGATCAATTATTGTAATCTTGATAAGTGCACCTTGTGTTTGTGCTGTAGGATCAGATGTAATAGTCTATCCTGTTTGTCTTGTTTCTTTTTCTACAGCTGCACTTGGCTTCTGTCTTACAGCTTCAACTATGCTTGTTGGTATTTGAAATCGACTACTAGTAGTTGTTGAGATGATAGAAGGTGGTTCTTGTGGATTCACCTTATCTTTGACTGTACTTTCTACTAGTTTTTGCAATTCATCTATACTGACCAATATTGGATCTGTACATAATATTGCTTGTTGTTTAGATTGGTCAAGAATTCTTTGTAGATCTTCTACAGTTAATGGATTGATATTCAAACCAAAAGTATCAGGAACATCAGTAATAGTTACAGTGTTTGCAAGTAAGATGGATGCTTGAGGAGGGCTAGGGGGTGGCAATTGTGTGTCTTGCACACTTTGATCTGGTTGCTGCTCTTGCTCAGCTATTGCCATTGTATCCTATTTTTGTGTCTATTCCTCCTCTCCATATTTCTTTTCTTCTTCCTTCTTCTCTTCTTCTCTTTTTTTTTGTTCTTCTTGTTTCCTCGCTTCTTCTCTTTTCTTTTCTTCATCTTTTTCTCTTTTCTTTTCTTCATCTTCTTTCCTTTTTCTCCTCTCCTCTATTGGTACAACAAATTCTCCCTTGTATTCTTCTTCAAGAAAATCTTCAATATTTTTGTACAAGTTCTTCCATGATTTCATTGTTCTTTGAACAATTTCTTCCATCCTATTTTGGCGTATGAAGAATGCCCTGTATTTAGGTGTAAACGTATTATTGTTCCTTTGGACTGCATTCTTTACTTGTTCTTTAGTTAAATCTGGCAATACACTTGCTAGGGTTGATTCCTTCATTTCCTTCTCTATTTTCAAACAAAAATGCCATTTGTCTTCTACAATCTTTGATAGTTCTTTTGGCAATTGACCATCTAGTTCAAGTGGAGTGTACTTGAACTGTGACATCATTCCATAAACTGTTTCTTCTATTCTATTCTATTCGTCTTTATTAAATTTATTGAAATCAATTTTATTTAAATTACTTGAGTCACCATTTCCAATCTTTTTACATAAGGTATCAACTGAAGAATGGCTTACCTTTTCAGATTGGTCTTCTTCATCCGTGTTAGGTTGAGCCACATATCTTCTTCTTTTCCTCGACTCTTCCTATGTTTCCTTGATTTGTTTCTTCTTTGTAACTTCTTCTTTCGCCTTTTGAGTGGAGGCCCTTGTTGATGCTCATGTTGTTGGCTTTTGAGGTGATGGCGTGGCAACTTTCTTTGATCTGGGCTTAGCTGGAGGTTGTTCTGTTGCCTTTCTCTTCTTTGGCTCAGCTTCAGTTGGTGCTTCCTTAGCTCCTTCTTCCTCTACACCTTCCTCCTTGTCTTCTCCAAGACCTTGTGTTAATTCCATTGGCCCTTGTTCTTGCTCATCTTCATCATCACTACCATCTTCTTCTTCTTCTTCTTCTGCTTCAGCCTCAATTTCTTTACCAAATTTCTTCTTAATCTTCTTTAATAGTTTGTCTTTCTTTTTCAATGTGGAAGCAATTTTTAATTCCATTTTTATCTTTGATCTTACCACATCATAAGTGCCAAAATGTGGAGCACTTTTATCTATTTCTTTTGCTAATAATACAGTTATTACTGCAAATGCCTCATCAATATTAATTTCATATCCAAATGGTCTTAGCCATCTTACCCTTAGTATAACTACTTGAATATAGGTAAAATCAATGTCAACTAAGAAACATATATCATTAGTATGTTTTTCCACTAATGAAGCTGGTATCCTTGATCTTTGCTTCATAGATTTCTTGAAATCCTTAAAATAGCTTGTCATCAAGGTATCAAAATTTTCTCCCATTTGCTCTATGTATTCATTAATTTGGGTAATGATGCTTCTGTCATTCCTCCATTCCACTTTACCAAAAGAAGGAAACTCATTCTGAACATAAAAGAATATGCACACTAGGATTGCTGCAAATTTGCATTGAGTGCCCTTAGTTCTTCTTATGGCAGCTAGGTTTTCATTGATCTGTTGTAGTTGCAGTTCTGCAAGATCATAAGTATGATCCTTTTTCACCAATTTGTAGCCTACATCTACTGCAATACATGGTACACTATTGAGTCTACTGGATTGATAGAATTTATGAGCAATGACACTAACAAAAAACTCAACTAGAGGATCCTTTATGGTGTGAATTGTCATTCCTCTTTTGTTCCATTAGGCACCAATATTCTTTTCAATAACCTCCTTTGATTCACTTCTTAGGTTTTTGTACCGATCTAGGGTTGGGTACCCTGTTACTCTATGTATAATTTCTTTGGTCAATTTGATGGGAATATCTTCTAAACACAAATTTCCACCATGAATTTTGCTTAGTACAAGTCTAACCCATTCTATTTTGAATATGGTGGGAAAGCTTAAAACTGGGGTCAAACCCTTTCTTTCAATGATTTTGAATTCTTCTTTCAAGACTCCATCTACACATAGTTTCTCATAGGCTTGTCTTATTTCCATGTCTCCTAGAGCACCTATCTTGCAGTTGTAACATTTTCTTACATCTTGGACCATTACAACTTTTGGGGGAATATGGGAGAGAGCTCCGGTTGGGTCATTTTTGTAGGCAACTTCAGGAATAGGATGGAAATCAGGTTGCTTCACCTCATTTGAGACTAACTGCACTTCAAAAGACTCTTTTTCCTCAGTTTTCTTCGAACTTGACACCATTTATGCAAACTAGGTTTTTTACAACAAAAGGATATGAAACTACGTAGCTCGGCACAAATGAAAATACCTCAAGATCGATGAAAAAAGTGTTGAATACGGTTGCAATCTGCTTGATAGGCTAGATTCTTGCTTTGAAGTCACTCAACTCTCTTTCTTCTTCTTTTCTTCTTGATCACGATGAGTAAAACTGATTGAAATCATGATAATATACCCTATTTCCATCACATTAAATGCTCAACTGCCAACTCGACTTCTGAAGAAATTTTAACCTAACTCGGCTTCCACTATATTTCCTCTTTACTTGGCTTCCATTAGAGTTATCCAACTTGGCATCAATTATCAGCTCGGTCGCTGTTGGGAGCTCGACATCTGTAGGAGTTTAACTCGATATCCAAAGATAGCTCGGCAACAACATTTAATTTTTGTCTTGACATCTTGTTTCATGTAGGTTTATACTTTGCTTATCTTCTTTGTCTTAGGACTGATGTGTGACATAGCTTTGTATATCAGTCATGTGTACTTTTCATTCTTAGTTTGATGAAGTGTGATCACTTGACCCATTGGGTGAAGTGATCCATCCACTTGATGTGTTGCACTCATCTTTCTTTCTCCAAGTCTTATTCATTTGCCCCCTTATCTTTTCGACATCAATCTTTTGTTTTCCTTTGTTTTTTTTAGTCATGGGTGCCTTTGATGTTGTAGGACAGTTTCTGCTGATATGACCAATTTTCAAACAACTAAAACATGTAGATTGATTCAACCATCTTTTTTAGTTTCCTTTCAAATGTGTTCTTATGTAGTTCTGTGGTATATGTCCATATTCTTGGCAATAATGACAACTGTACCTAGTGTAGTAATCCCAATGATAATGACTTTCATTCCCTTCTATTTTTGCTGGTTGATTTGATGTCCACATAGGTTTTTATCTACATTCAAATGCCCTATGTCCATACTTTTTGCAATTATAACAATGTCCATCAAATATCCGAGTCCTTGTGACATTGGATCTACAATTTTGTATCATATGTCCTTGCATGTTGCACTTGTGACAGAAACTCTTATTTTTGGGTGTGTTTGATTGATTGAATCTTTTACTCCTGCACACATTAGCTGTATGCCCCTTCTTGTTACAGTGATGAAAAGTAGGTTTTGAATTCTTACCTTTGTCACTTCTTTGTTCAGCATGTATTGATGATTCCCCAACTTCAGTGCTATTGTAACCTAGTCCTGATGTATCATGGGCAGATTTTGGGGATTTCAACAACTATTCAAAATACTTGATGGCTTCACTTGATTTATTGAGATTCTCTACTACCTCTTTTCCTCTATTCAATTCATTCTACATCTTCAAAGTAGAGATCTCAATATCTTTTACATTGAGTTCATGATGAATGTTCATCATTTGGGCAAGTGTATCCATCTGCATATTTGAGATCCTTGTCAATTTAGTACATTTTTTTTCAAGTCTGTTTGCAAGATTTCTTTTGTCATTTTCCATCATCACTTTATCTTCAACTACTCTTTTCTTGAGTTTAGTGATTTTACATGTCATTATGGCTTGTGAATCATGTTCCATCTTGAGAGATCTTATCTCATCTACTTGAACTTTATTTTTCTCCATTAGTTCTGCTATTGCTGCATCAAACTCTTTTGTATCTCCGTTGGAAAATATGTTGGCTGTATCAATCTCCTTGTAGTGTATATCATTTTCAGGTATGGCTAGATCCTTCCTTTTTTTTAATGAGTTTTTCAACCTGTTTCTAAATTATTCCAAGCTATGCAGAGCAAGTTGCACATCTATCACCTAATTTTCAATGATCTTTCCAAGTTTGAAAGCTTCCATCTTTAAATCTTTTTCCTCCAAGCTGTTAGGCTTTTCCTTGTGAGAACCTGGATTAGCTTTGATACCAATTGTTGGAATATTCAAACATAGAAAGAGTACTTATGAGAGTGGGGGGGGGGGGGGGGGGGGGGGGGGGGTGGCGGGGTGAATCATAAGTATCACACTTTAGCCAATAAAACTTTTAACTAAAAGTAAATTGCATGCATGTAAATACATCAAGTAATCATGAATTTAAACACATGCATCAACAACTCATAACACTGGAATTTGGTAACCCAAAAACCCTCCAGGAATAAGAAGGTAAAACTGGGGTGGGGATGATACCCACAAAAATTACTGCAGCAATATTGTTCAACCACTTCTGATGGTCTGCCCTGTTAAAGGCTTTACACTGTATTAATAGTGACCTAGTTAGAGGATTTACAAACACTTAACATGAAGTGTCACCCTATTAAAGGATATGATGAAATAGCTGTTAAGCTAACCTATCACCATAGGATTTTCATTCAAATACAATTGCCAGAAAGTATTAGGTATAATGAACCTGATAGATTACAATCCTTGATTGCTGAATGCAGGCACCTTTTCACTTTCACTGATCTTGATCCTTTGTGATCTAATAACCCTCGCTTCTGAAAATAGATTTCCCTTTGCACCCTTGTATATCCACTGATATATTTAAAAATGAAATTTTGTCTTCCTTATAAAGACATTTGAGGATTTAGGGTTAGGTGTGGATCTACGATCCATATTCAATCTCCATTTTCTATTTATTTTTGCATTTATTCTATTGGTTGCATGGCTTCATCATTTTTCTTATTGGCTACATGAAGATTGCATAGGAAAAATAAAAGATTCGATCTCATCATTAAATCCTTTGAAATTTACCTTATGTCAGTTGTAAAAATGGTTTACATCATAATTTGTCCAATTACAAACTCTTATGCTGATATACTGAGTTACTCAGCTCCTGAAGTATTGTTGATACTCGAAACCTGTTGTTTCTTGGATAGCTCGGCACCTAAACAAAACTATATCACTTGGCACCTTAAGTTACTCAACACTTGTTAACACTCAGCACCTTGTGTTGCTCAGCACTTGTTAACACTTGGCACTTGTTAACACTCAGTATTTGATCTTCACTCGGTATTTGATCTTCACTCGGCATTTGTCGTGACTCAGCATGCATGGTGTACTCAGCTCCAATATACAGTAGGTAAGTTTGATTGGCACTCAAGTGTCAAAAACCATTATGAGGTTAACAGAAGGAAGTAGAAATAGCATCAGATGATGATGGTGATCATAAAGTACTCATGCAATTTTTGAGTAAGTTACTATAGAAGAACAAGAGAGGCACAATTTGGAAAAGACTATAATAGAAGTATTGGAAAGAATGTAAGATATAGTTCCATCACAAGTGATATGATAATTTTTTTATTTGAGAGCTAACAAACTACTGAAATCCTTTGATCTAGAGTTCACTAAACTTTCTGACACTGCAAGAGTTCAAACATAGACCAAGAAATATGCACAAATTTTTAAAATTGTTTGTCAAAATATAAAAGATGACTTTGGGAGCTCTTGATGGATGTATAAAAGGGATAATGAAATGTGAACATGAAGGAAATGCATTGTATGCAAAGTGTGCATTATCATTGAAGCTCACTAAAGATAGTGATGAAGAGCTAAGGAAGAAGCATGAGGAAATCCAAGAACTAGTAAATCAACTTTAGTGGCCTAATAAAAGAGTAGAATATATCGAGGCAAAGATTGGGAAGACATATGATGAAATAAGTGTTATTTAAATGAGAAAAAAGAGAGAATTGCAAAAAATATTATCACTTCTTTGAGATAACCTATCTTTGAAGATAACAACGCTTGAGAAGAAACTAGATTAATATCTGCAAGAAAATATTTTATTTGATAAATTTTTCTATTTATATTTGAATGCACTAGAGAAATTGCATAGTATGAGCTATAGATTCTACTCAGTATTTTAGAGGAAGTGAGAGACTCATCAAAAAAGAACTTCGAGAGTCTAAAGAAAGTGTTTATGATTAAATTACTTGGCTATCTACCCAATGTAGAGGTATAGGTCAAAATTTTGAATTGTATATAAGTTTCTAAGACCTTTACCATTGATGTCAAAGGGGGTGAAATATAAGAAAATTGTATGATGTAAGAGAAAGGAGGGCTAGTAATAATGTAAAGTATAATTATTAAAGGATGAGTTATAATATAATAGGGGATATAAAGGAAAGATGGTTATGGAAATATGATGATCCACAATTTTTTGAATTTTTGTAAAAATTTTCAAGGCCAAGATTTTTGTAAAGTTTGGATGACTAAAAGTTTTTGGGACAACAAAATTTTATGTATATTGTCTTCAATACCAAAGGGAGGCATTGTTAGAAATAAGGTAGATATTGAATGTTGTTATTTATAGGAACATATCTCTAGGGTATGTGTAGGACCATGGTCAACCAGACTATGTTCTTAAGTAGCAATAAATCTCATAAAATTAAGGTTATGTCAAGTTGACATGCAATTTTCTACTTGCTATTCACTTTATATCAAAAAGTTGAGAGAAAAGAATCTCTAGCAAATTGAATCTAGTTTCTAAACTAGTAGGACTTATCCTCAAAAAATAAAAATTGATTGGTCAAAATTTTGAATTTTAATGCAATATTATAAAAATTTTAGAACAAAAAGAAGAAGTAGACATATGTCTAACCACCTTAATCAAAATCAAATGATAATAATTCATAGTAATATTCTAGATATAAGTAGTAGACTCATGCTTAGATGTGACACATATTTTTGGGTATTTTTATTCTAAATAAATAATAATAAATTAATTATTTACTTTAATATTTTTGGAATTAAAAAACTCTCTTGTTTGACCACCTGAACTAATTCAAAACTCTGCAAAATTCAATTTTTCATTTTTTTCCTTATAGTAGAAGAAACATAGAATGTGTTGCATCTTTTGGATTTTAAAAATGTTGTACCATTTGGAAGTTTTAGTTTATTTCCAAGTCGTGTGTTAGCCAACACTTTATACATAACTCCATTAGAAAATAAGTAACAATTACTCAATAAACTCATAATTTGACCAACCTTACATTTATGGAAAGATAAGAACATTCTTAAGAAACCCTTTTCATTTCATTAAATTTTGGTGAAAAAAGGTCGTCAGCTACATGTTTGAAGCAAAAATCACATAAAATAGGCCAAAAGAACATTTTTAGGATGTTTTTAAAGTTGAACATATAGGTTTGGTATCAAAAGATATAGTAGACCTTATAAAGATATTAATCGTTTTCATTTAGTATCAGGGTGGGTGGGGAAAAAGTTGGAATAGATTTTGAAATTGTTTGAGATATTTCAGAACTATAGATTTTTTAGATTGCCACCTTTTGGGACACCATGATCCTACACATACCCTCTAGTATGAAGAAATAAAACCTTGTAGATGAAATTAAGGCATTCATACTTAGAAAATTATCTAAGCATCAATTAGTTTATCTAGCTGGGCTAACACAATTTTCATATACATAGTTGACAGAGGTGTTATTGACATGTGTATAGTTAAGTACAAGAAGATCAAAGTGTCACGATCATGTATGCATCAATGCAAGATAGTAAAGTGAGTACAGAAGAAGTTACAATAGTTCTACTAGTCATAATAGTATACAGATAGAACATTACATGATAGGAAATGGCTAATTATGAGTTTAAGAATTTTATTTTATTTACAAAATAATTCCTTGAATATTTAGGGACAACATCTTGTATGTTAACCCTAATTTAGAAAGAATTGATTTTGGATGTTATCATGTGTGTGAAACATTGAAGGCCAACCTAACAATAATTTTTAAATTGTAAAGGTATAAAGGTAGAAGTTAAAGTGTGAAGTTAAGTGAACTTTTTTAGGAAGATTATGAAAAAATTATACGATGAAAATTCTAATATATGATCAAAGGATTGCATGTTTTGTGAAGAGAATTTTTTTATATATTAGCTATAGAAGATATTGGCAACAAGAAAAGAGTTTTTTGTATCTATCTATTTATATCAACAAATCACCTTATATATTAAATGTTAGGGAAATGGGATCTTCATGCATACAATTTTTATTTGTACATAATATCTCTTAATAGGGTTGAGACTTTTAACAAGGCTTAAGTCTTCTCACTAGGACCAAGACACTATATGCATGTAACAAAATCCTACTATGGTAATTATTTTTAACTAGAAACTTTTTATTAGTGGATCATTTTGTGGGTACCATCCCCATTAGAGTTTTCCCTTTTCTAGAGTTTCCCTAGTTAATAAAATATGGTGTTATGAGTTGTTTTATTGTATGGTTTTATTTATTTTTTAGTATAACTATTTTTTTTAAATATGTGAGTTATAAGGAAATTAATAATATCTTGTTTTGGCCTAATGTTTGTAGAATATAGATTCACCCCCTCTTAATATTTATATTTCTAACAATAATCAAATGTATGCATTGTCAATTAGCAAATTTTTGCAGTTTTGGTTCTTCAAATTGATACTCGATCGGTATCTTTTGTGGAAATAAAACTCTAACTTCTTCAAAATTTCTCCCCCTTTGATTATGATCTCTTGTTTATGTTTATTCTTTTCTCTTCATCTGATCATTCTCTATATTGAACATAGTCTTCCCCTTTCTATATTATTTTCCCCTTTTTAGTATATTCAACATTCAATATATTCTTCCCTTGTTACTCTCCATTATTTCATGTTAGGAAATTGGGGGATGGTAGTATGAAAGAAATCTGCTTCATAGGTGGTAGGTTTAGTGGACAAGGTCCCAAATACTAAGCCTCGGTGGGGTGATTTCCTTTTCCATGCAGAAGATTTGGAGAGACCAAAAAATTTTGGTCATAATCTATAATGGTCTTCCCCAAGGGTAAATGGAGAGATAGCATGAAGATGGAGAATTTTCATGCTCCATATGCTTTGAGTTACTCCCCAAGGATTTTTGACTCTTCATTTCACCATAGGGCTTCTATTTTTTGAGGTATCCTAAGTCCTCATCCCTGTAAAGGCACTCATTCTAGTAAGACTTTTGCTAGATTTCATGGTCCTTATCCTTCCTGTCATTATTAACCTTGTAAATTCCCTAGTTGATATTCTAAACAATATTTTAGATGGAAGAAACCTTTTTTTGCTAACCCCCTTTTGATATTTGTCAAGAATCATAGCTAGTGTCGCCTATATCCATGGCTAATGGTAGCCCTCTTCCTCCCTCTATGTCTTCTCCTAATCAAAATCTACTGTTAAAACCCTCATTTCTTTTTCCTCACTGAGCTCTCTTCAAACCCAGCATAGGGGGTTCTAAAGCTAGTTCTTGTTTAACAACCATTCAAAATCAAAAGCAACACATTTTGCATTAGGATAACCCATTTCATTAGGCATTAGAACCAAGGGTTATATTCCCATATGATATGATCAGTTTCAATGTTGATCAATTGCATTCATCTATGTTTATTGGTATGTTACAATCCTCTATGAGGTTAGATTCATTGCTTTCTTGGGCAAGTTGTATTTGGGAGGGGCTTACAGAGCTATTTCTATATGAGAAGGATTCTCTAGCTTTTGTTACAATTTTTTATTATTAGAAACACAAGTAGGATGTACATAAGTTCAAGGATTTGTTCTATAATTGGATAGACATTAATACTTTGGCACGGATTCCCCATTTTTATGTTAATAAAGAAATGCTTCTATTTCAGCCTCAATGGATATCTCTCTTGAATCTACCTCTTGAATATAGACATCTCTCCCTAGTTGAGATAATTGTAAATAAAGTAGGGATTTTTGTTTAACATGATTTGGTTTCATTTTATTAGTTGCACCTAGTTCCATTTGGGAGTATGGTTGTGTCACATCCTTTGGTTCCTCTAGAGACTTTATTTCTCTTTGGAAGAGCAGTTGTATTAAAGGACAATTATTAGATGCAAAATCCAATTAGAGACTCATTAAATTCTCTTTGTTTAGTGCTAATTTTTTTGTTTTTAATTTCTATGGTCCATCAGCATCCCAAGATAAACTCATTTTGTGGGAATCACTTTCTGAACAATTTAGTAAGCTTGGGGATCTTCCTTTCATTCTAGGTGGTGACTTTAATGTCATTGCATCACCTAATAAAAATATTAGGGGTAATGCCACAACTCAAAGAGCTATAGATGAGTTTAGTTTCTTTTATATTTAGAATAATTTCTTGTGTGATGTTCCTTTTTTGAATGGTCTCTTTACTTGGACAAATTGTAGATCAGCTTCACCCATTTCCTCTAGGTTGGATAGATTCCTTATTTCTTCTAATCTAAAGCTTCTGACTATTAGCCTCTATGGCATTATTCTTTCTTCATCGGAGTCTAATCATTTTACTGTATCCTTTTAGTTGATAAATTAAGAAAATTCTAAAAGGTGCTCCTCCTTTAAGTTTGAAATATTGTGGTTCACTCACCCTTTTTTACTTTAGCATCTTTGATAATGGTGGTTCAGTGCACCTTTCTGTAAAGGACCAAAATGTTTTAATTTTCTAATAATCTTAGGTTTATGAAATTCAAGGTTAGAATTTGGAATAAGGAAGTATTTAAGAACATTTTTCCTAAAAAGGATAGGGTAGAACATTATCTTAGTCTTATCTTAGATCATATTGCTAAATTTGGGCTAGATGTAGAAGCAGCAGAGAAAAAAAACTCCATTTCTATTGGGAAACACTATGTTTAAGAGTTGTGGTTGAACAAAAATGATATTAATACCTAGTATTTTCATTCTTATTCTAAAATAAATAAAGCTTCATAGTCTATTCTATCCATTACAAGTGTATCATCGGGGGAAATCCTACTTTCACAATAGGATATCAAAAATGAGGGAGTATGTTTTTTCTAAAAAATACTTGGTCCTAGTTTGTCTCTAAGAGATATTAAGTGTGATAGGGATGTTCCTCTATAGTCCATCCCATCTTTAGTGATGGATTAGGATAATGACAATCTAATGAGGCCTTTTAGTATTGAAGAAATACATTGTGTTGTTTTCTCTATGTCCCCAAAGAAAGTACTTGGCCCAAATGGATTTATTATGTTTTTTTCTCAAAAATATTGGGATGTAATTAGTTTGATCTCTTAATGGTTGTAGTGGAGTCTCAGAAGAAAGGAAATATTCATAAAAGTTTCACACTCTGATTACCAAGTCAAAATCTTTGCAAAAGTTTGCAGACTTTAGGAAATTTTCATTATGTAACTCCATATATAAGATCATGACAAAGGAAATCTACCTTAGGCTCAAAAATCTTATTCCTGTATTGGTTTCTCCCTAGAAAGGAGGTTTTTTTCCTTGTAGGAATACTTCTGATGTTTCATTAGTTTCTTCAGAAATCCTATGTACTATTGAGACTTCTTAGATTCCTTCCTCTATTGAAAATTTTGATATGATGAAAGCCTATAATAAAGTTGAGTCTTAACTAGTCATTCTCTTTTAAAGTCTTTTCAAAATTTGGTTTTTTGGTGGCTTAGTTCAAATGGAATAAGAAGTCCCTATTTGTTGCCACTTTTATAGTTATTATTAATGGCACACCTTCATGTTTTTCCCGTGTCACTTATGGAGTTTGACAAGGGGGTCCATTATCTCTTTTTTCATTCATTATCATGGTAGAAACTCTTAGTAGTTCTATTCATAGAAAAAACCTTCTTGCTAATTAGAAGAAAATAAGTATTCCTAATTCATATTTTTCTGTTACACAATTTTTTTGTTGATGAAACACTTCCATTTGGTAGATCTATTGGAAATGAGAATGGAGTAACTGAGAGGGGGAGGGGGTGAATCAGTTACCACAAAAACATTTCACAGTCCCTTAGATGTCTAAAATCTTGATCTTGGTTACAGATTACTGAAACTTGATAATGCAGCAAAAACTAATAATTATTAAGAACTGGTAACCAAAACAATTCAACAATCATGAACACTAAAGACACCAGATTTAACGTGGAAACCCAATATGGGAAAAACCACCAATGTAACTAGTTATTATTTTTCACTCTTCTGAAGTGAACCCTGTTAGGAGCCAACCTTGTTAAAGGTTACAAAACACGCTGTTAGGTGTGACCCTGTTAGAGGATTTAATCACCTTGTTAGGAGTGGCCTTGCTAGAGGTCTTTAGAACAATTCAACTGAATTGTCACCTTGTTAGAGGATTTACAATAGGGCTGTTAAACCCACTTTATTAAGAGATTTTGAATTCATTGTTACAATGGTTAGAAAGCAACAATGAAGTGACCTGATATAATGTGCAACTTATCTTTGCTGATTGCAGATCTCTGTTATGCTTGACTAGATCCTTACTGATCACATACAACTTTGCATCTCCTTCAATGCATCTGATCCTTCATCACACTTCTTCAACATTCGCTCTTATGTTCAATATTCGCTCATTCCATATCCATACATTCGCACTCTTATGCATCCACATTCTTACATCTCACGAATTTACAACTTGATCTTTCATATATACCTTACAGATTATCTTAGTCGGCTCTAATCACTGATCAATAATCAAACAAATACAATAGTCGGCTAAAAAAAAATTACAAACCAACAAATCCCTTTACTGGGCGACACTGCTTGGTTAATACTATTCAAAAAATAATTCTTGTGTTAACTGACTGATCTCGGTTAATATAGTGAACTCCGTGACATCCCTTCAATCGCTAGGAGAACTCGATAAGTATAGATGACTAAGTGAGCTCGGTAGAAACTATCTTTACCAAATTCTCTTTGGACAACGAGTGAACTCAGTAAACACTGACTTTCCTTTGTTTACCTTCCTAGATCGGTAAACACTAACTTTTCTTCTGTTACCTTCCCATCTCCGTAAATACTAACTTTTCTTCGCTTACCTTCCTAGCTCGGTAAACACTCTGTCACAGTTTCCTTCGATCACCGAGTGAGCTCAATAAGTACTGAACTTCCTTCATTTAACCAAGTTAGCTCGGTAGAAGCTATCTTTACAGTGTAATATACAACAATGCTTGGTAGACTCTGTAAACGACTATGCTTACCTTCTGAGGTCAGTAGACTCTGTCTGATGACTGATATGACATTTGTGTAACATCAAAGACAACACTCAATTAACCCATTGTATCCAACAATCTCCCTCTTTGGCATTGATGGCAACACAACATGTCATAGCAGAATGAAATTTGAAAATAAGTCCTTCGCTTAGTGCAGCACTATATGTCAACATAATACTTCTCCCTCTTAGATAGAAACTTCTCCCTCTTTTAGTAATCTCCCTCTGTGAAGGAATTGTATAACAGAAAGATATGATAGTTTTATTCTCCTTTTACAAATGCTTACAAATTTCAGAATAGGTATTACAGTTTTACTCTCCCTCTTTGACAACACATGCCAAAGACAATATAGCATATTAAAAGCTATTTTCGTATGCCAAAAGTACTTCTCAACTAGATTATAGTGTACCTCATGTACAGATTCATATGCAATGACTTCAATACTCTGCTGCATCAACTTGATTGATTTTCAACTTGTCATAGGTTGATGCATCACTTTAAAACTTTATTTTAGTGAACTTCAGATAGGGGAATAACCCCTAACTTACCTCTAAGATATAAAAATGCATCCTTAGACAAGGGCTTTGTGAATATATCAGCAATTTGTTCCTTTGTGTGGACATATTCCAATCTGATCTCCTTGTCTTGCACCAATTCTCTGACAAAATGATATTTGATTGCAATATGCTTGGTCTTGGAATGCATCACTGGATTCTTGGATATATTGATTGCACTTGTATTATCACAGAACATAACAACTGGTTCTTTGATTTTCATCTTCATTCCTTGCAATAGTTGCTTAAACCAAACACTATTAGAACAATTTACTGCTGCAGCAACATACTTTACCTCTGTTGTAGATTGGGATGTACAATTTTGCTTTTTTCTTGTCCAAGAAACCAATCTCTTTCCAAGAAAGAATGCTCCTCCACTTGTGCTTTTTCTGTCATCAAGGTTCCCTGCCCAATCAGCATCAGTAAAAACTTTCAAATCCAAATTACCTCCAAATTTTTACCATAGCCCATAATCTTCAGTTCCTTTCAAATATCTCATTATTCTCTTGATTTCCATTAGGTGAGTTTCTCTTGGTTTTGCTGAAAATCTTGCAACAATACCAACTGCGAGAGCAATATCTAGCCTGGTATGAACTACATACTACAATTTTCCAATCATAGATCTATACAATGTTTGATCTACCTCTTTGGATTCATCATCTTTTGTAAGTTTTAATCCAGTACACATAGGAGTTCCAACAGGTTTACAGTCCTCCATACCAAACTTTCTCAATATCTCCTTGATGTATTTTGACTGAGTGATGAAGATGCCATTCTTATTTTGTTGGATTTGAAGACCAACAAAGAATTTTATCTCACCAAACATAGACATTTCAAACTCCTTGTTTATTTGTTCTAAAAATTCTTTGCAAAGATCATCATGCCCTCTGAAAATAGTATCATCTACAAATATTTCTGCCAAGACAATCTTATTATCTGATCCTTCCTTTATATACAAGCTACTATTATCATTAGCTCTTTGAAAACCAATCTGAATAAGATAATTATGCAATCTTTCATACCATGCTCTAGGCTCTTGTTTCAGACCATACAGTGCCTTGTGTAATTTGCAGACCATGTTCCTTTTATCTGGATCAACAAAACCTTCAGGCTGTTCAATGTAAACTTCTTCATCTAGTATTCCATTGAGGAATGCTGACTTGACATCCATCTGATAAACTTTAAATCCTTTTTGAGCAACATATGCAAGTAAGGTTCTGAATCCTTCCAATCTTGCAACAAGAGCAAAAATTTCTCCATAATCTATACCTTCTTCTTGTGAGTATCCTTTGCATACCAATCTAGCTTTGTTTCTGGATACCTTACCATCTTCAGTCAACTTGTTTCTAAATACCCACTTGGTTCCAATTATATTCTTGTCTTTAGGCCTGGGTACAAGAGTCCATGTCTTGTTTTTCTCTATCTGTTCTATTTACTCATTCATTGCCTCAATCCAACTATCATTTTCCAGTGCATCCTTAATACTTCTAGGTTCAAAATCAGCAAGTAAACAAGTATTTTTCAACTTACTTCTTGTCAAGGTTCCTTCAGATTTGTCTCCAATGATCTAATCTGGTGCATGATGTCTTCTGACATATTTTGCTAATATAGGTTCCTTGCCTCTTGAATGAATTTCATTGTTATCCTTCTGTACTTCAGATTCTTGTTGTTTTGGCTCGGTAGATATTGGTTTGGTTGATTCAGACTCGGTAGACACTTGCTCGATAGTGTCTGAAAGTTGTTGAGGCTCGATTTGAACTATTTGCAACTCAGTTACTGAAGACTTAGGAGTTGAGGATTCTTGAGTGAATGGTATACTTGGTATAGTATCTGGTTCAATGTAAACAAATCTCTTGTAGTCTTCAGGTACCTTTTTGCTTTCTTCTTCTGATTTGTCTGCAAACTCATTAATTTTCACATGTGCACTTTCTATGACCTTTTGAGTGGATAGATTTAAACATCTATATGCTTTGCTTTTGCAAGAATATTCCAAAAATATTCCTTCATCACCTTTTACATCAAATTTTTCTTTTCTATAGTCTTTCAAAATATAACATTTGCTTTCAAATATGTTCAGATAACTTACATTGGGTTTGTGGCCATACCATAATTCATAGGGAGTCTTGAATGAGTCCTTTCTCAGCTGTACTTGGTTTAATGTATGAATTGCAGTGCTGATAGCTTCCTTCCAGTATTTGATATCAATGTTCTTTTCTATCATTAGGGTTCTTGCACAATCCATAATGGATCTGTTTCTTCTTTTAGCTATTCTTTGTTCTGGAGTTCCTAGTGTTGAAACCTATCTTTTAATACCTCTTTCAATGCAGAAGTTATTGAATTCATGTGAAATGAATTCACCACCTCTGTCTAACCTTAAACATTTCAGTCTTTTCCCTGTTTCTTTTTCTACTCTTGCCAAATACCATTTGAATTTCTCAAATGCTTCTGATTTATTTCTTATATACATGACAATCATCATTCTTGAGTAATCATCAACAAAGAGAATGAAAAATTTCTCTCCAGTATAGCTTTCTATTCCAATAGGTCCACATAAATCAGTATGCACAATTTCTAATATATCTTCAGATTGATAGTTTTTACTTTTAAAACTAGTCCTTCCCATTTTACCAATCTGACAGTTCTTGCATAGACCAACCTCAGGTTTCTTAATGTTAGGAATGCCTCTTACTTTCTTGAATTTTCTTATTTTTATCAAATTATCAAAATTGACATGACACAACCTTTTATGCCATAACCAATTCTCTTCAATTTGAGCGATAAAACATGAGAATTCACCAAGTTCTAGATAGAATAAGTTACCTTTGTTCTTGAATGATTTGAAATCTTTCTTGCCATTTCATTTATGATTCTTCTTTTCATCATTGTTCTACTTGTTCAGGCACCTAGCTGCAATATGACCAATTTCTTCACATGAAAAACATATTAGAGGAATTTTACCTTTATATTTTCCTCTGCCTCTGGAGTATTTTCTTGCTAGAAGACCTTCAATTACTTCAAGATCACTGTCTGAGCTTAGATCTGATTCATCTTCACTTTCTGACTGAAATTTCTTTTTTCTTTTCTCCTTGAGTGAAAGTTTGGCCTCAAATGCTGATTCCATGTTCTTGGAAGCTGGAACATAGTTGTCAAAGTTATCTAGTTCAAATGAAGTTAATCTCCCAACTATGGCCTCAAGATTTATCTGATGATTTGCTTCACATCTTCTTTCCTGAATTGCAGACACTCTGATTGCATAAACGGGAAGCAAGGTTCTGAGAACTTTGCTTACAACTGTTTCTCCTTTGATGTCACCACCAGCTGCCCTGATTGCACTTACACATGCTTTAACTCTTTCAACATACTTTGCAATGTTTTCATCCTCTCTCATCTTCATTTGATCAAATTGTCCTCTTAGACTTTCTGCTTTTGCTCTTCTCACATTGTCATCCCCTCCATAGATTTCTTTTAGCTTGTTCCACATGTCAAAGGCAGTGTTGCAGTCCTTAATGTCATCAAATTCTTCATAGCTAAGAGCAGATGCTATGTCTATCATCATGTTGTTGTGAGTTTTCTTTTCAGCAATATCATTGACTGACAGTGTGCCAGAAGGTTCTTCATATTCTTCTTCAAGGTATTTCAGTCCGGTATCACCAACAGTAGCCAGATGAAGTTTCATCAGTCCTTGCCATGCTGAGAAGTTATCTCTATTAAGTTTTGAAATTTCTCGTTTGTAAGACATCCTGATATTTTTCTTAGATCCTTGAAATCTTCTCCTACAAGTACCAAAAGCTCTGATACCAATTTTTGGAAATGAGAATGGAGTAACTAAGAGGGGGAGGGGGTGAATCAGTTACCACAAAAACATTTCACATTCCCTTAGATGTCTAAAATCTTGATCTTGGTTACAGATTACTGAAACTTGATAATGCAGCAAAAACTAATAATTATTAAGAACTGGTAACCAAAACAATTCAGCAATCATGAACACTAAAGACACCAGATTTAACATGGAAACCCAATATGGGAAGAACCACCAATGTAACTAGTTATTATTTTTCACTCTTCTGAAGTGAACCCTGTTAGGAGCCAACCCTGTTAAAGGTTACAAAACACGCTATTAGGTGTGACCCTGTTAGAGGATTTAATCACCCTGTTAGGAGTGGCCTTGCTAGAGGTCTTTAGAACAATTCAACTGAACTGTCACCTTGTTAGAGGATTTACAATAGGGCTGTTAAACCCACTCTATTAAGAGATTTTGAGTTCACTGTTACAATGGATAGAAAGCAACAATGAAGTGACCTAATATAATGTGCAACTTATCTTTGCTGATTGCAAATCTCTGTTATGCTTGACTAGATCCTTACTGATCACATACAACTTTGCAGCTCCTTTAATGCATCTGATCCTTCATCACACTTCTTCAACATTCGCTCTTATGTTCAATATTTGCTCATTCCATATCCATACATTCGCACTCTTATGCATCCAAATTCTTACATCTCACAAATTCACAACTTGATATTTCATATATACCTTACAAATTATCTTAGTCGGCTCTAATCACTGATCAATAATCAAACAAATACAATAGTCGGCTAAAAAAGAATTACAAACCAACAAATCCCTTTATTGGCTAACACTGCTTGGTTAATACTGTTCAAAAAATAATTCTTGTGTTAACCGACTGAGCTCGATTAATACAGCGAACTCCGTGACATCCCTTCAATCGCCAGGAGAACTCGGTAAGTATAGATGACTGAGTGAGCTCGGTAGAAACTGTCTTTGCCAAATTCCCTTTGGACATCGAGTGAACTAGGTAAACACTAACATTCCTTTTTTTACCTTCCCAGATCGGTAAACACTAACTTTTCTTCGGTTACCTTCCCATCTCGGTAAACACTAACTTTTCTTCGCTTACCTTCCCAGCTTAGTAAACACTCTGTCACAGTTTCCTTCGATCACCGAGTGAGCTCGGTAAGTATTGAACTTCCTTTGTTTAACCAAGTTAGCTTGGTAGAAGCTATCTTTACAGTGTAATATATAGCAATGCTCGGTAGACTCTGTAAACGACTATGCTTACCTTCTGAGCTTGGTAGACTCTATCTGATGACTGATATGACATTTGTGTAACATCAAAGACAACACTCAATTAACCCATTGTATCCAACAAGATCCTCTATACATGAGGCTAGATGTATAAAGTTGATATTAAATACATATATTTTTAGTTCTAGAAAGGTTATTAATATGACTATATCTAAGGTTTATATTCTTTATATGCCTAAATCAGTAAAGAAAAGAATCAGTGATATTCTTGGCTTTTTGATGCATGAAATTCCATCTACTAGTCTTGAGATTCCATTCGTTCTGCACCAAGTGAAAGTTTCATTTTTGGATATTGTTATTAGTAGGCTTAAAAATTGAATATTAGCATGGAAATTATGGTAGCTTTCTCTTTTTGGTAGAAATTTATTGATTAAAACTATTCCCCTAGTTATACTCAACTATTATATCTTTGTCCTTCAAACACTATCATCTATAATTAGTCAAAATGAAAAAAATTATTCAACCTTTTATTATACTAGTAAGATTCCTCTTGTATCCCTAAAGAAGTTTTCCATCAATAAAATTTCTAGAGGGGCTGAGGTTCAAAATTTGTTTCTTAGAAATAAAACTTTTGGTGGGAAGTTAGTTTGGAATATATATTTCAAGTCCCAATCCATGTGGTGCCAAATCATGCAAGCCAAATATTTAGACTTCCCTTGCTCCCATAGAATTTTTACTATTTCTAATCCTCCATTTGGCTCATCTACCTAGAATTTTATGATGTCTTCTATAGAAGTTGTAACCAATATTTTAACTTGGTAGGTTCACAATGGTTATAATGTCTCTTGTTGGAAGGATTCCTGGAATGGTTTCGCAACATTATGTGTCACCATCTCATTAATTGAGGTTATGAGGGTTTCTAATATTGTATCACAGAAGCTGATTTTTGATTTGGAAAGATCCCTTTTCCCTCCCTATACAAAGAAATTTGGAGAGGAAACTCATGGATATTCTTGCAAACAGACTGGTTTTTATGTCTAAAGGGTGTGATAAATTGTTGTGGTGTCCTCCCAAATTTGTTTTATCTTCTACCCAATATGGGTATGATGCTCTTCAACAAATGACTAAACAACATAGTTCTCAATGAGATTTTATTTTCTGTCGGGATTTAAATATTTTCTCCAAAAATATGGCATATTTTCTTGGCTTGCTATTCAAAATAGAGTCCTAACTAGTGACGGACTACTAAAAATTCATATACCTGCCCCCTTTAAATGTGTTCTATTTGGATTATATGAGGAATCAATTGACCATGTATTTTTTTTAAATGCTAGTATTCTATCATGGAAAAACTATCCATTTCATTTCCCCCCTAGATCCTTATGGGATATGTTTCAAGCTTGGCCCATTGTGTTTATGAAATTATTGTTTTCATGTTTTTTATTATTGTTCATTCATTAGTTAAATAGTCTATCTGATGGGAACACAAAAAAAGAATTTTTAGAAAAGATGTGGCAGATATGGCTCTAGTCATCTCTATAATAGAATAACTTGTTTTTGTGCAAGAAAATAATATGGCTTCTGGTTATTTCAATATAAATGTCATTTTTTCCTCTTGGGATAGTCTAGTAGTCTGGTCTTGGAAGATTATGTCCTTTCCATCATACCCTATCTTTCTTCATGTCAAAAAAAATCCCTATGCTTACTATTTCAATAAAATGGATTCCTCCTAACTCTAGATTTATCAAGCTTAATTTTAATGGATCATCTAGAGGGAACCCTTGTAAGTTAGGTATTGGGGTTTGTTTGAGAAATCATCTAGGTGAAGTCTTGGCATTTTATGTAGCACCTATTAGCCCTGGAACTAATAGTATGATAGAAGCTACTACTTTGTTTGAAGGTTTAATTCTTGCCAAGAAAATAAATTTTTCTCATTTGCACATTGAGGGTGATTCCTCTATTATTATTAATGCTTGTATTCATAGGAAAATTGAGAATTGGCATCTAAGCCATGTTCTTTAGTGAATATGGGGCCTCAATGATTCTTTGGATATTTATCTTATATCTCATGTTTATAGAGAAGGTAATGATTTAAAATATTTCTTAGTGAATTTTGGCTACAATAAAGTTATTCTAGATTCTCCCTCTTTTATTGGTTTGATTGGGAATTTTCCTACCATTATTGCAATCATTAAGAATGAATCATTGATGGGGACACAACCCAAGAACAAAATGGACACAATAGAAGAGGGAAATTGTATTAACTAAGAAAATAAGCTAGTACAAATAGTATAGAGAAAATAAACTTCAAAACATGCCCTAAGGGCTTACAATAGCATAAATCTGGAGATAATTTCTCCTTTCAGTACCTCCTCTCAAACTCCACTCCGAACTGCCTTTTACAATGCTAGAAATCTCCTTAAATAGACCCTAGAGGGTTAAGGACTAGGATTACATTCTAGAAAGAGCTAGTAGGAATCCACCAACCGAATAGAAGGTTCCAAAAGCTGTGTTAGAAGTCAGTGCAAATCTAGAAGAATCTAGAAACGGTACCCGAACTTCCGACATGCATAACTTTTGAATCGTAGCTTTGATTGATGAATTGTTTACATTTTTGGAAAGCTCTCGAAGCGCTCTATAGCCCTATAGACCAGCTTCACTCATCCCCCATTTTTTGGCCCTTTTTGAGGTCATTTAATGCCCCTAACATAACTTTGAAGCATTCTTAGGAGGTCTCCAAAACTCAAAAAATTGCAATAACTTTCAAACCGTGGGGCCTTTTGACCTAATTCTTTTTCTGGAATGCTCTGAATCACAATTAGATTCATCTGGCCAATTCACACCTTCTAGGTCATGAAAATGATGGCCAAATTGCATGCTCCTATTTTTTCAGGATTTTCTAGCACACTAATAGTTGAACTGTGAGAGTTGGAACCTTTATTTGACCCAAATGGGTGTCCAAAAATGAAAACACATGAAACATAAACTAAGTCTAAGTACTTTTTTTGGGTGACACAGGATTTCCCTTATACTTCTGGATGCTCCTGCATCAATCATCCTAATTCTTGCTCACTACGGGTTGCTAATTTTATTTTATCATGCTTAGTTCCATCATGGGTGTTGTATTTATGCATAAATGGGTATATAGTTTATATGTATAATTAGTTATGGTTATGAGTATGTATCACATGATGTTATTATGGGGTGCATTAGGCATTATAATATATGATTAGTAGCTGGTAGTTGAGTTGATGATTTTAGCTAAGTGAGGGATGTGATTATTGTTAAGTTGATATTATTTCAATTAGTTAGTAGCACTACCGTGCTTTCATACTTGGAGTGCTTATGTAGAGGCACTTAATAGTTTACATGTGTTGTTTAGATTTTGGATCCTTTTTTGTATCTTAGCTTTTTTTAATTTAGTTGGAAGTCATCAGGTGGCATATCTTTGTATCATACTTGTTTGTTGGAGTTTATATAGGTGTACTTCTCCCATGTCAACTCATTTTTTCATATTTTGTTTGGGATATCATATCTTTTTGCTTGAATTTCAATTATAGAAAATAAAAGGCCTTTTATTATCTTGAATAGTAGTCGTTATGCTTATTGTGGGTATTATGTCTTTTTTAACCTTCTATTAGGGGTTTTGACTATTTCTTTGGTCTCTAAACTTTTTAAGTTCTCTACTTTATATCAAGTCATACCAATTCTTTGGTGGGGGTAAATTATCTGGTTGATCTCTATTCCTTTTTTTCAGCATTTCATATGGACTACTATACTAGAAATTATAGAGTCCTTTTTGAAATTGAAGAGTGGGAAAAGCCTATTCTTGGTTGTATAAAAGATGATATGCTCACATCTATCTTCTTTTGTGATCAACCATATATTTTCCACAATATAAAAAGGATCATTAGGCATGACAATGTTTTCCCTCCAAGAAAGAGAATAATTTATCCTTCCCATATTTTGTCAATATTTTTGTCAAATTCTTTGGATTTTCTACAATCCCTATTTCATCTTGAGTTGATTGTTACAAGATTCATCAAGCCTATTTTTTTTGTACAAAGGCAAGATTGCTAAATCATGCCAGAAATATGACCTATGGGGTGGTGCTTCTCTTATAGGAGGCCTATTTAACCACCATAAAGTTCTCAATATTTATGGTATATAAGTGGTTTTTGAGAGTATCAAAAAGGCTCTTGAAGAAAAATCTTTCTACTTAATTAAAGCTACTCTACAATAGCATGGAGCACACTTGTCAAAAGACTATGCTAATAGTGTGCATTAGGTTGTATTTTATATACTACATCTCTTGGAGCATGATTCATCTAGTGCTACACCATCATAGCCATATATTATTCCACATATTTCCACTTCTTCTCACCCCTTCCTTGATCTTTCTCTCAATCTCAAGACTATAGATCATTCATCAAGTTTTATGGAGGACTAAGATGTACAAGATGCTATATATTTTGGCCTTTTTTTTTTTTGTCCATAGTTTTTGTGTACATTGTATTGTGAGTAGGATCTTTATAGTAGCGTTTTCCTCATCAATGGTCACAAGGGATTGAAGATGCTGCTAATTCTTTTAAGACTTCTAGTTCGACACTCTTCTAGCTCTGTAATATTGTATATCATGTAAAGGAAGCTATAGTCATAGGGATACTATGTTTTTCTAGGATATTTCTAGATATAAATTAGTAAGTAGTTTTAGGTCCTTTCTCCTTTTTTCTTCTATTTGATGTAAATTAGAGGCACTGATTTTGGGGACTTTTATTTACCACATAATAGTGGTCCTTCATTTTTATTTTTCTTGATGGGGTCATGAACGAAGTATTTATTCCTCGTTCTTTTCTCTAGGAGCTCTTGAGTTTAGGGTAAGTAGAATTATTATTAAAAAAATTATTATTATATAAGTATCAATGGGCTTTGCCACCTTTTTTCAAAAAAAAAAAAACTATCAACTATTCCAACAACTAAGGAAATAGGTGTTCTACTATGTGTACCATATTGTAAGCTTCGAATCATAGATATGTATTATGTTTGATGAAACTCACAAGTAGTGTCCTCCTTTGCCAATTTCACTCTAGTCTCAATAGGTGTACTAACTAGTTTAGATTCATCCATCCCAAAAGAATTTAATATCTAATTTGCATACTTAGATTGAGTAATACACATACCTTTAAAATGTGTTTGATAAACTTACATAATCCAATCATTTTTTTGTATCTCTCTAAACATTGGCATTTCAAATTATGTACTCATTTGGACAATAAATGACTTACTGAAAATATCATTTCCTTCAAATATTATACCATCAACAAATATTTCAGTAATTAAGAATTTGTCTAATTCTTCATTCTTCAAATACAAATTACTATTTTCACTTTCTTTCAAAAATCCTATCTTAGTTAGATAAGAGTGTAACCTTTCATACCACACTCTTAAAGATTGTTACGATTGATTTAATTCTTTGTTCAAATTCCAAACCATGATCTGTCCAATCCAAAAAGTGCCTCAATTTGTTCAATGTAGACTTTTTCTTCAAGTATTGAATTCAAAAATATAGATTTAACATCCATTTTATATACCTTGAGTTTGAAATATATTAGGGCAAGTGAGATACTAAGATAGGAATAGGGAGAGTGTTTGAATTAGTATCTATAAAAATTTTAATACTCAAACATGAAACATATCTCATATCATCACATAAATCCTCATTTGAATATTTATCTCATATCAATGTAATCATTAACATCACCTTCAAATAGCATGAGTGTAAAAGTACAAACCAATGTCACCATTTTATAAAGTAAAAGGTTTAAAAAAGTATAAGTATTTAAATTCAAATATATAAAACTACTATTATTATCTATAACATTAAAAGGAAGTAAAATAATGAGATGAATGTGGAAATGGATGAACTTTACAAATGTTAGTTTTAATGATTACTAATAAAAATAAAACTTTCCAATTTTAACCAAATGATTTTTAGTTTTATGAAAAATGTTGAGAATGTGAGGTCTAGTTCATGTTGCAAACTACAATTGAAACAATTATTCTATTGTCATTGATGTCAAATCTACCTATGATATATGTTTCTATCTGATCTAAATGTCAAATCTATTTGATTAATGAAGAGGATTTGAGAAAAGGAAGCTACAATAAAAATTTTATCAGTTAGACATTGACAAGATAATTTGATTGTTTAAATAATGAAGACATGTGAGGAGATAGAAAAATTACATAAGATTGATTGATAAATAGAGTAAAAGATCAAGTTATTTTGGAATCTATATTGAGTGATGCTAGTGTCAATTGAACCACTTAAAGTACCAAGAAAATTCAGTGTGTACCAACCATTAGCATTGACTAAGAATCAATTTGAAGAATTTTCAATGTTGATGTCGAGCTAGATGCTCTATAGTGACTAAGCAATTCAATGATGACTAAGTGCCATAATTTGGTGTCGGCCAAGGAACACATTTTTAATTTTTTGCAAGAAATCATGATCTCTACTTGATTTAGTTGATTTCTTAGGTTGTGGAAAGCATGTTGAAGATAAGAAATAATGTATTAGATCATTTAGTTCAAGGAGAGGATTAGGCAAGATACCCAATGAATGGATTTTGTGAGTAATGTCTAGAGAAAAGATGGAGATCAATTACTACAAATAATTTTTTAATGTATCACAAATCCTAAGATCTATGGTGATTTAGAAAATGGGAAAAAAATAAAATTATCTATTTAAAGAGGCATATAGGAATGTTAAATAGTAAAGATAAAGATGAGAAGAAGAGAGAAGAGATCTTGTACGTGTTCAAAATATTTCTAGTGAGATGGAATAGAGTTGTTAAGGTTGATAAGTAAATATTTCTAGTGAGATTGAAGGAAGCTCATGACATTAATAAGAAAATAAAAGAAGAAGGTTATGTTTTTTCTAAAGAGAAAGGTGAATCCTTGAAGGATCTCCAAGCAAATTGAGGACACAGATGACAAGGAAGCTTTATCAAAGATTCAAGACATGAACTAACTAGAGTTTCAAAATTCTAAAGTGAGTTTTAATCATACAAATCAAACCCTACTATTTCTTTCTGATCATTTTAAATAGTTTCTATTGTAATAATTTTAGTCAAAGGTTGACCTATCAATTTGTTGGCACTCAAAATTGCAGCCCTGATTTTGAGTACCATTGAGAAAATTAAGCCCTATAAATGCTTTTTGATGAGTTTGTACCCAGCTATCCATTTGAGGCCTATGAGGTGTTTAATGTTTCTAACAACTTCCATTTAGTACATCCATGTGTTGCATGAAGTTAAAATTCCATTCCAAGCCATTTCGTGAAGTCCTATTTTGAGTAATTGTCAAATTTGTATTTTCACCTGTGTCAAACAGTGACAAGAGGCCATGTTTGCAACTGAATAACTCATACCCAGTAATGTTTCATGACTTTCCACTTCGGGAGTTTCTAGTGCCAATACCAACAAACCTATCTTTTAGATTTTGAGTCATTTCAAATCCATTTGACTAGATTTTTAATCCTTCAAAGTTGGTCATTTATTGATGTCATGATGATATGAATAGTTCTAAATTCTTGGAGGCCTTGTTTGATGAGTTATAACTTTTGATTGGTTCACCCAAATGAGAAAATTCCTTTTTCATTGTATTTTAGAGGTCAAAGATATGCTATGATTCAAGTTTGAGCTTATGAAAAGTCCATTTGATCAGTTTTAAAACATAACTCCAAATGCAATTTCTAACTTTTTACTGGTGTTAAAAGATACAAATTGGTCAGTACCCCTCTTCATGAAAATATAACTCCTAATATGTGATAGGACAGATCAAATAGATTATTCCATTGTGTTGTCCTCTAAAAATACTTCAAGTGTGGCAATTTTCAAAACTTGACGAATTCGTTTGCACACTTTCCCACATCCATTCCATTAGCAAAAACTGCTTTTCTTCCATTGTTTCCAGTCATCAAATTCTAAGTAGTCCACTTTGACAACTTTCCATTTATGCCCAATTATTTTCATGAGCCCAAATCATAGATCTATGTTGTCCTCATGATAGTAAAGTAACACCCCAATTTTCATGCCTCCAAATGTCCATTTACCTAGCTTTCAAACCCAAATCCAAATGCAATTTATTGTTTTCTAACATGTTTTCTTGTAGGCAGTTTTGAAAGGGCAAGTTTGCTGGTGAATATCTTTTGACCCTAAATTTTTCATGAGACAAGATTTGACAAGGTGCAAGAGTGTGGAGCAAACAATCAGTGTCGTAGTTTTTAGAGCCTAATCAGTTGTTTGGGTCAATTTTTAAGGCCAATCAAAGGACCTCCTGACACAAAAGAGTAGATCAATTGTAAAAAGAGTTTCAATTGATTGATAAGTGGTCGAACTTAGTTCCAATCAGTATGATGGGTTCAATAGGCTAGTTTGAGAAGTTAGGTGTTCGAAAATGAATTTTTTTTAGCTAGACGCACTTAGGGCCTAACTAATTTCACCAAGCAATTATGGCATCCAGATTATTTCAAATGTGGAATAGTTTTAAGTGGTATTTGCAAGGTTGTTGAAATGTGTGAATTTTTCCTTATAGACACATATGAGGATGGAAATGTTGCAGTTTCATCACATCATAAGATTATGGATCATATAGGAATGCTCAAATTAACAGTAACAACAATATATGAAAAAACAAGGGTATTGGAAAATAGACTAAAGGTAACAAGTATAGAAATTATAGTGGGAACAAATAATGTGGACTCAAAACATCTAGATGTTTTAAATTTGGGGTCTTCTCCTTTGAAGGGTACTTCTATTTATGGAAGCAAGATGTTAGACAGGAGCATGTTGAAGGTACATGAAGTTCAATTAAACTCTATGTTTTACTCGTAGTTGTCATTGATGCTCATTGACATCTTACAAGGCCTAGCTCAAGATTTTTTAAGCTTGTAAATAAAATAAGGGAGTTTAAAGAGAAACAAGCATCTACATTGCAATGATTAGGGAGAAAGTTGTGGGCTGGCAATTTTCTCTGGAGAAACTAGTAGGGTTCCAATGTTCTACTATAAAACTAGGTTGTTGATGGTTTTACTTCCTATTTATGGAGCTGAGCTCTAGTAGTGAAGACCACACATCCATTCTTGTGCATATTTTCTTTTTATTTCATGTATTATTTCTTTAAGATATTGGAAATTGATGCTAGATCTAGTAATATATCTTGAGTTGCATTCAGTATTACTAGTTTAAAATATTTAGTCTTTCCAAGGATAAATACAAAAGCAAATTTACAAATGGATTATATGGGTTTTCTTATTCTATCTCCTAATTCTTCATACACTATTAGCTTTGAGATTAAGTGAATAAGGTTCATTTGATTTAAGACATCTTGGATGAGTTATATATCAAATCTATTGTTGCTTTTGACTTAAGGAGTTAAGTAAATGCTTCAGTGTTCTAATAGGGTTTTTGGGTGTATGAAGGGGATATTTGTAAGAATGGGATTTGGGGATTTCAGTTGACAAACTTAATTGTAAGGCAATCAAGTTAGGCCATCCTACTAGTAATGACTCTATGTTTTAATGAATAAGGCACTGATCAATAAATCAGATGCAAGCTGATATAAAGTTCATTTGCACAAATCTTTTATTCAAAATCAATTCAATATTTCATATTTTGTAGTGGGTTGAAAGGAATTAACCCTCACTTAGCTTTTGGTTTCATAGGTTATGATCTGTAGCTATTTCATCACTATGTCATTGCATAAGTATCAGAAGATAAAAGGGTTGCATCTATTGTTAATAGGCTCATATTTATATTTTAAATGCACTAGTACCATATATCAAAACATCAAGGTTAACTCGCCTAGGTCTCTTAGAGCCTAAAGTGAAGAAGGAGTTATGCCTCACAGTTGGCCCAAGACTGTAGTCGAGTGTATCCATCATAAGAATTTTCTTTCCTTAGATGTGTTGGTTTGGTTTCTTGGTCATTATCAAAACTAGTAAATTAGAAACCAACAAACTAGTGACTCTACTAGGGACATTGTGTTGAGATTCATGATAGACAAGCCTTGAGAATCTAAAGGGATTCAACACAACATAAGGAAATACATGGAGAAAGTTTTATTACAGCAGTAAGTTGATATGTTCAGTCCATTTCCTTACTATATTTTCATGTTCCCTAGTAAGCTTTATCCCTTTACAGTAATATGTTGTGAGACTTGGATTTAAATTGTGTTTTATGACTACTATAAGTCTATATTCAATTAGTTTAGTCTTTGCGAGTGCTATTAAAAAAGAGTTCAGAGTCAAGAATTGATTCATGAAGTGTATCCTCTTTCCAAGGTGTTAGTAATCTGTAAGTTTCCCATATTGAAAGTCTAGTTCAGAATATACAAGTGGTAAATTGTTTCAAATCTTTTCACACTAAGTGTGAGTGGTGACTATGATCTAAATCTCTATTCTAGTGCATGGTTTATTTTAAATATCAGAGGCTTTTAGTATTTGTGGGTAGATCTAGTTTATTGGGAAAGAGGAAGTATAGATTTCTTGACTAATGGTTTTTGTGGTTGTTTGTATTTGTTGAATTAATTGATTTCAAAGGGTGAATCATTGTTGTGATTTCATTTTCCTTTTCCAAAAGGTGGTGGCTGTACAAAGGATTCTATCTATGGTGTGAAGGATTTCATATTTGCACCTATGCCAATTAGTAGATCTGAGGTTTCAAACAATAACACATAAAGGTCTTTATAATTTTCATGTATCTATTTTTCATAAAAATTAAATGAACAAAATAGTTACCTCCATCAATGTTTCAGCACTAAGAAAATAGAGGTAGGAGTTTTAAAATTTCAAGAGATGGATTCTAAGTCTAGGTCTAAAAATGATGTACCAACTCTTGAAAGTATTCATGCAAATATTAATTCACTGAAAAGAGAAATTCATAATAAGACAATCATTGGCATAAGAAATACAATTGGTAATATTAAGGGTCTAAATGGATTTCAAACTTATAAGAAGTTCAAATCAGTAGTTATGAATCTTGATGTGTCCTTTAGACCTGAGAAGCCTTCATGGCCAATGGTACTCTTAGAAGTTTTTATGCTGCATTAAATTGATTGGCCACCCAAGTCAAGATTAGATAAGATTTATGAAATCCAAGATTTTATCATAGAAATTGAAAGTGCTTGGAATGTTAATGAATCTAATGATAGTAGAAATGAATATGCTACAAATGATAGGGAATGCAATGAGTCTATTGAAAATAATATTAAGGATGAAGATTCTTAATTTTATGAATTAGAGGATAGTAATCAGTAGTTTGATAACATGCATTATGTGGATTCATCTTTTTATGATGACATATATAAAGAAGAAGAAAAGTGTAACAACAGTAATAGTCTTTCTTCTAGTGATGAATGTGAATGTGATACGATACCAGTTGTTGAGGTATTATCTAAGGAAGAAGATTTATGGAATGATCAAAGTTTTGATTCTTCACAATGTATTACTAATGATTCTATTGTTATAAATGTGTCAAGCTATCTCGATAATAATCACAGCCAAGGAGAAGAAACTAGTAATGAAGTCTTGTTAAGTGTTGATGAGATTTTTGATTTGTTGGCTCACAATTTTGAAAGGTGTGCTAATCTATCAAAGGATCCTTGTTCTTTGCCATGTTTTACATTTTCATATGGTGAAGTCATTTCCCCTCAATTTGATGCTAAAGAGGATATAGTTTTAGAATATACTATGTCAAGTTTTGGAGGTGTATGTGATGGTAATCTGTATATCAATGCACATGACAACTTCTATGTTGAGAATGAAAATGTAGAGATAAGGTCTATTGCTAGTTCATGGTTTTCTTGTTTTCATGAGGCCGAGATACATTAAGATTGCTCATGTGATGAGGAAAGAAATAGTAATGAATTAGTTCATTCTAGTGATTTATTTGAGGAAGAAAATGATATGGATCAACATATTGTAAGAAAGCAATTTCATGATGATTCTTGTAATTTGGTATCTAATAACTTGTTGGAATGTGAAGAAAATGTAGCATATGTTGAGTCTAATTTATGGAGTACAAATATTGCAAATGAGGAGAAATCAGATTTTACACACTCTTCATATCTTCATGCACAAGGTGAGTTACCATCTGATTCATGTAACTCGTTGAATGAAGTAGAATATCAAGATTTTGTTTTTCCAATTGAAGGTGTCCATGAATTAGTTAATGATGACCAATTTCTATTTGATATCAATATTTATGAAAAGACTAATTCATATTTTCATTGTGAGCATGATGTAGAGTTTAGTGCTGATTTGTACATGCACTATTAGAATGAAGGTGTGAATTCAATTTTCCCAAATGTTCTATTTCAAGATGCTAATATGGTTGGTGGAATTGATGAGAAAGATAATTTTAGTTTAACTCAAGAAAATGTCAATTAGAATTAGCTGTATGATAGAGATAAGGAGTTTTGAAAACTTTTTGCTCGCCTGGGGTCATCATTTGTACATGGGAGTAGTTGTTTCCCTGTTTTCAATAAAGTTGTTGAAGAGAAGTTTTCATTGTTTAGGTGTGTGGTATGCTCCTTCTAGAGATCTAAATCCTTGCCATGCCCACAAGGGACATGAATCCCCAGACTGAGCCACTATTGGCGCTCAAAATTGTAGCCCTAATTTTGAGTACCATTGAGAAAATTAAGCCCTATAAACGCTTTTTGATGAGTTTGTACCTGACTATCCATTTGAGCCCTATGAGTTGTTTAATGTTTCTAACACCTTGCATTTAGTACATCCATGCATTTCATGAAGTTAAAATTCCATTCTGAGGCATTTTGTGAAGTCCTATTTTGAGTAATTGTCAAATTTGCATTTTCACCTATGTCAAATAGTGACAAGAGCCCATGTTTGCAACTAAATATCTCACACCCAGTAATTTTTCATGACATGCCACTTTGGGAGTGTTTAGTGTCCATACCAAAGACACTATGTTTTACATTTTGGGTTGTTTTGAATCTGTTTGACTATGTTTTGAATCCCTCAAAGTTGGTCATTTATTGATGTCATGCTGATATGAATAGTTCCAAATTTTGGGAGGCCCTTTTTGATGAGTTATAACTTTTGACTAGTTCATCCAAATGAGAAAACTAATTTTGCATTGCATTTTAGAGGTTAGAGGCATGCTATGTTTCAAGTTTGAGCTTATGATGAATCTATTTGATCAATTTTCAAATGCGATTCCAAATGCAATTTCTAACATTTTACTAGTGTCAAAAGATGTAGATTGGTCAGTACCCCTATTCCTGAAATTATAACTCCTAATCTGTGATAGGTGAGATTGAATGGATTATGCCACATTGTTTTCCTCTGAAAATACTTCAAGTGTGCTAATTTTCAAAACTTGACAAATCCTTTTGCACACTTTCTTAGGTTCATTCCATTTGCAAAAACTACTTTTCTTCCATTATTTCTAATCATCAAATTCTATGTAGCCCACTTTGACCACTCGCTATTTGTTCCCAGTTATTTTTCATGAGCCCAAATCACATATTTATGTTGTCCCTATGATAGTAAACCAACGAACCAATTTTCATGCCCCTAAATATCTGTTTACCCAATTTTCAATGCCAAATCCGAACATAATTTATTGTTTTTTGACATGTTTTCTTGTAGCCAGTTCTGAAAGAGAGTTTGACAATCAATATCTTTTCACCTTGAATTCATCATGAGATTAGATTCGACAAGGTGCAATAGTGTGAAGTAGAATCAATATCCCAATTTTTAGAGTTTAGTCAGGTGTTTGGGTTAGTTTTTAAGGCTAGTCAAAGGACCTCTTGATGCAAAAGTGATAGTTTGTAGATCAATTGCAAAAAGTGTTTCAATTGATTGATAAGTGGTGAAACTTAGTTCCAATCAGTATGATGGGTTCAATAGGCCAGTTTGAGAAGTCAGGTGTTCAAAAATGAAATTTTTTTTAGCTGGATCCACTTGGGCCCCGACTAATTTCACCAAGTTGTTATGGAATCTAGATTATTTGAAATGTGGAATAGTTTTAAGTGGTATTTGCAAGGTTGTTGAAATGTGTGATTGTTGCCTTACAGAGACATATGAGGATGGAAATGTTGCAATTTCATCACATCATAAGATTATAGATCATATAATAATGCTCAAATTAATAGTAATAGCAAGTATATGAAAAAACAAGGGTAATGGAAAAGGGATTGAAGGTAACACGTATAGAAATTATGGTGGGCAACAATAATGTGGACTCAAGACATCTAGATGTTTTAAATTTAGGGTCTTCTCCTTTGAAGGGAAGTCCTATTTATAGAAGCAAGATGTTAGATAGTAGAATGTTGAAGGTGCATGAAGTTCAGTTAAACCTTATGATTTACTCATAGTTGTCATTGATGCTCATTGGCATCTTACAAGGCCTAGCTAAAGAGTTTTTGAGCTTGTAAATAGAATGAGGGAGTTTGAAGAGAAATAAGCATCTACATTGCAATGACGAGGGAGAAAGCTGTGGGTTGGTAGTTTTCTCTAGGGAAACTAGCAGGGTTCTACTATTCTACTATAAAACTAGGTTCTTGATGGTTTGACTTCCTATCTATGGAGCTGAGCTCTAGCAGTGAAGGCCACACATCCATTCTTCTATAGATTTTCTTTTCATTTCATGTATTGTTTCTCTGAGATATTGGAAATTGATGCTAGATCTAGTAATATATCTTGAGTTGCATTTAGTATTACCAATTTAATGTATTTATTCTTTCCAAGGATAAATACAAAATGGAATTTACAAATGGATTATTTGGGTTTTCTTATTCTATCTCTTGATTCTTCATATGCTATTAGCTTTGTGATTATGTAAATAAGGTTCATTTGATTTAAGACATCTTGGATGAGTTTTGTATCAGATCTATTGTTTCTTTTGACTCAAGGAGTTAAGTAAATGCTTTAGTGTTCTGACAGGGTTTATGGTTGTATGAAGGGGATATTTGTAAGAATGAGATTTGGGGATTTTAGTTGACAAACTTAATTGTAAGGAAATCAAGTTAGGTCAACCTGCTGGTAATGACTCTATGTTTCAATGGATAAGGCTCTAATCACTAAATCAGATGGATGCTAATATGAAGTTCATTTTCACAAATCTTTTAATCAAAATCAATTCAAGTTTTCATGTTTTGTAGTGGGCTGAAAGGAATTAACCCTCACTTAGCTTATGGTTTCATAAGTTATGATCTGTAGCTATTTCATTCCTATGTCATTGCATAAGTATCAAAAGATAAAAGGGTTGCATGTATTGTTAATAGGCTCAGATTTATGTTTTAATTGCACTAGTACCATATATTAGAACCTCAAAGTTAACCTGCCTAGGTTTTGCAGAGCTTGAAGTGAAGAAGGAATTATTCCTTATAGTTGGCCCAAGATTGTAGTCATGTTTATCTGTTATAAGAATTTTCTAGCCTTAGATGCATTGGTCTAGTTTCTTGGTCATTGTCAAAACTATTAAATCAAGAGCCAACACAATCATTAAGGTCTTAATAGATGTGCAAATCCTTTAACTAGGTGACATTCTTATAGAATGTTCAAAAGTCCTCTTACATGGCCACTCCTAATAGGGTGATCAAAACCTTTAACCAGGTTACAATAAATAGAGTGTATTGTACCCTTAAATGTGGCTAGCTCCTAACAGGGCTCACTTCAAAAGAGTGAAAAAGTGGTGACTTGTTGTAGTTGGTTTTTCTCAAATTAGGTTTCAATGTTAAATCCTAGGGTCAAACTTGTGCTCAATATATGGAGTTTTAGATTTTAAAATTTTACATTGCACAAGTTTGTTATATTAGGAAATTAAACTACTAGTTAATATTGTTATTCAAAATATAGTAGAGACCAAACCATATAATAGGAATATCAAAAAATGTTTAAGTTTTTGGTTGTTCAGTTGGTACTAATGTACCTTGATTAACTAACTCACCAACCTACAACCCCACCAAAAAAAAAAACTTCATTATTCTAAATTTAAAAAAAAAAAATTATCACAACACTAGTGCTTATAAAGAAGTTTGAAGACATTCAAAGATAAAAATGATAATTCACAAAAGGAAGGTACCAAAGCTGAACAAGGCGACATTTCTTACATGTAAAATTCTAATGAGCTTACATATAGCCAATATTGGTGATGCTGCAATAAACTTTGTGGAAAATGAATATGTGGAGATAAAAACCACTCCTCTAATTGCTCAACACCAAAAGAGAAATAAGAGCATAATCAAGTAATGTTGGAGAATTATTTAGCCCTAAGCATTACCAAGTTCAATGAAACAAAAAATTGTGATCGTGAAAAAAATTGTGGTACAATTGAAGACCATATACAGAGGAGATGACATTGTTTTGAGAGACAAATTAGAAAGCATGAGGGAAAAATTTGATGAAATGAGAATGATAGAAGGTAAAAATATAGTGCAATATTGCACAAGGATCAAAGAAGTTGTAAATGCTATTGAAAGTGCAAATGGAATGATTGAAGACAAAATAGTAATAAGAAAGATATTAAGGACTCTACTTGCTATATATGCTAGTAGGGTTTCTACAATACAAGAGTTGATATGTACTCAAGGTAAAAAAATTGACTTTGGAAGGTTTAATTGGTAGACTTGTTGCTTTTGAGATGCCCAATTTTGATAATTACAATTGTTTCCATTGACTAAGTCAGAATTGGTTCTTATAAAAAGAAAAGGAAAACATTTGAAGACTAAAAATGATACATATGATGATGAACTTAAAGAACTTATTGTAAAAAGATCTGGAAGAAATAGAGGTAAATAAAATGGTAAACTACCTATATTTTTTTTCATGAAACAAGGTTGGTCATATTGTTGCAAGATATCTTGAAAAAGAAGACAATGATGAGAGAAAGGGAATAAAGTATAAAGAAAGGAGAGATGAATGAGAATACAAGAAGAAAAAGGATGTCAAGTATAAGAAATTATATGGCATTTCCAAAGGGAAAAACTTACAATGTAACTAAAATTAATGATGATGAAGTTCTTGATGAAAGATGATTCTGATGAAGATGAGAAAACTACTTTAATTTCTTATGTGAACAAAAGTGACAGATGGATAATTGATAGTGGTTTATCTAATCATATGATTTTTGATAGAACTTTTTTTGAGGATATTAGACTATACATAGGTGGTTATGTTAAATTTGGTAATGATATTCCATGTTTTGTGGAAGGTAAAGAGACTATTAAGTTGACTAACAAAACCAAACTAGACAATGCTTAATGGGTTGGAGTACTTAACTATAATGTGTTGAGTGTTTCATGGTTGAAAAAATTGGGTTACCTATTTAAACTAAATCACAAAAAGGTTAAGATATATGTTGTTGATGGTAAGCTAATTGGAATTTGCAAAGAGAAAAGAGGTAACTTGTTCTATCTAGATTTATCGAATGAGATTTTTTTTTTTTTTTGCACAAGAAGAAGATGTTTTGTTATGGAACAAAAGGTTATGTCATGTAAATTTTGATAGTTTGGTGAACATGAGTAGAATGATGAAAGTAAGAGGGTTACAAAATCTAAAGATACCTAATAATGCTATATGTAAACAATGTCAATTCGAAAAAATGACAAAGTATAGCTTCAAGAGAAAAATATACACATCTAATGGTATTTTGGATTTCTTCTGTACTGACCTATGTGGACCTATTGACATTCAAAGCTATTTTCGAGATAATTATTTTATTATATTTGTTAATGATTACTCAAGGATGATGATTGTGATGTTTCTTAAAGCTAAGTCTACTTTTTTTTAGTTATTTAAGTGGTATTTGGAAAGAGTTGAAAATGAAATAGTGAAGAGTCTAAAGTTTCTGAGATCTTACATAGGTGGTGAATTATTTTCAAATAAGTTCAATGCATTTTGGAATGGTAGAGGGATTAAGAGAAAGATGTCAACATCAAGAACCCCTCCTTATAATGAGATAGTTAAAAGGAGAAATAGATCAATCATGGATTGAGTTGCAACATTGATGATGGAGAATAAATTATCACAAAAATACAAGAGAAAAGTTTTTAGCACGACTATCTATACCTTGGGCTAAGAATAAGTCAAGAAAGATACAAATCGTACACTTTTTCAACTATGGTATGGTGATGATCCTGATGTGAAATATATAAAAATTGGAAGAAAATGATACACATTTAAAGATAATAGGAATGGAAAATTTGATGTTAAGAGTAATTAAATTATATTCCTAGGATACTCCACTAGGAGTAAAGCTTCAAGTTTTTAAATTTTAACATTTATAATGTTGTGGAAAGTGCAAATGTGAAAATTGATGAGTTTATAGAAAGAAATGATGTTGAATGTAAGAAAGAACTTGAAGATTATGGTACATTCATGTGTGTGTGTGTGTGTGTGTGCGCGCGCGTGTGTGTGTATACACATATATACATATATATATACACACATATATATATACATATATATATACATATATATATACATATATACATATATACATATATATATACATATACATATATATATACATATATATAAATATAGATATATATACATATATGTATACATACATATATATGTATATATATGTAAATGTGTATATATATATATATACATACATATACATATACATATGCGTATACATATATACATACATATATATACATATATACATATATACATATATATACACATACATACATACATACATACATACATACATACATACATACATACATATATACATATACATACATACATACATACATACATACATATATACATATATATATATATATATATATATATATATATATATATATATATATATATATACATGATGGTGCTCCAACCATTCCTAATCAACAAGAAAACAAAGATACAGTTCCCTACTAGAAACAGAACACTGAGGTAAAAAAATTGATTGTTGAGCAACAAAATATTGGAATTGAGAAATAGGAATAGGATGTAAAGTCATAAACAAGTAATATCCACCATAAGGTAGACAATGCCAAGCTTACTGAATCAAAACATAAACCTGAACAAGAAAGACATAATAAGCCTGAGATTATTTTTGAAGGTGAACCTATTGAAAAAAAAAAGAGGATACCATCTATGCTATCTAAGTGTGCAAGAAGATATCATAAACCTAAAAAAATTATTGGAGATGTAGAGTCTAGCATTATGACAAGGAAAAATGAAGAAATGATACATTCTTAGTCTATGAATTTGGGTCCACATCAATGAAAGATTCTCTAGATAATGAAGATTGGATTCAAGCAATGAATAAAGAAATTGAACAAATTGAGAAGAAAAACACTTGGGACCCTAGTACCTAGACCAAAGTAGAAAAATGTTATTGGAACAAAGTGGGTTTTCAAGAATAAACTAGATGAAAAAGGTGAAGTTATGAGGAACGAGGAAAGATTGGTATGAAAAGAATATGGTTAAGAAGAAGAAGTTGACTACGGATGGAATTTTTCTCCTATAGGAAGATTAGAATGACTCATAACTCTACTTACATATTCAAACTACAAAAACTTTAAGGTATATCAAATCGATGTAAAATCTTCATTTTTGAATGGTATACTTGAGGAAGACATATACATTGAACAACCTAGAATATTTTTGGAACCAAATAAGAATTTATGATATATAAACTACACAAAGATCTATATGCATTGAAAATGCTCCAAGAGCATGGTATATAAGGCTTCAAATTTACTTTGTGAAGATTGATTTTTAAAGGAAAAGTGATAACAACAATCTATACTTGAATACTACTAACTACTATCTAAAATCTTTGTCAATATATTATATTTAGAGGAAAAGAAGCATTATGAAAATCATTTTATAATGAAATGAAGAAGGAATTTAAATCTTTAATGTTTGGTGAAATCAAATTCTTTGTTCGTATGCAAGTATATCAATTGAAGTTTGGTAATTTCATTACTAAGTCCAAATATATCAAGGAGATACTGAAAATGATTAAAATGGAAGAATCAAGACCAATGAGTGCACATATGTCTATAGGACATAAGTTGTCTAAAATTGATGAATTTGATCATGTGAACCAAACTATATACAAATTAATTATTTGAAAACTATAATATATTGGTCATAGTAGGCCTAATATTGGATTAGTTTTTGAGATATTTTCTATATTTTTATGAAATCATAAGGAGAACCATATGATGTCAGTGAAAAAGAGATTAAGATATATGAAAGGTACATAAGACTATTGATTATATATACAAGAGGAGTGATAGATTTGAACTAAAGGTATTCATTGACTCTAATTGGGTAGGAAATATAGATTACAGAAAAAAACTAGTGGAGGTGCATTATTTGTAGGAATGAGATTGATTTTGTGGAAAAGTAAGAAATAGAACTATATTTCCTAGTCAATGACTAAAGTCAAGTTTGTGGCAGCAATAGTGAACTCTTCAAAAAAATTATGGATTAAGAAATTACTAAAAAAAAAAAAAAAGATATTACAAATCCAGTAGCTATATATTGTGATACCATAACTGCTAGAAAAATACCAAAGAATTATGTGGTACACCAAAAAAAAATTATCCTGTCAACTATCACTACTTGAAATAACTAGTTCTAGACAAAGAAGTGAAGTTAGGATATGTACATACCAAAGAATTTTTTTTTGACATATTCACTAAAACCTTACCTAAAGATGCTCATGAATATCTCAAAGTTAAACTAGGGGTGATTTCCCTAACAAGGTGGTGACAAACCACTTCCTCATTATTTACAAAATTATAGTGCAAGCCAAGTAATTGGAGCAAGTAGAGCAATCAGTGTGAGTCAAGTGATCAAAGCATGCTGAGCATCAGTTGCAAAAATAGTACATGTTGAGTAATATACATAGTTTGTGATAAGAAATAATATGTTCCAAGTAGATAGTTATTGTTGAGTCACTAATAGTCTAAGTAAATAGAGTACAGCAAGTCATTCAAAAGATGAGTTATACCATTGAAGATATAGTGAATGCCAAACATCATAGATTTCAATTGCTGAATGAATATTTTTGGACATAGTTGTTTGCAATGGCACAAACTTCTATGTAAACCATTTTTTATCTAACTTAATGATTGTTTTATGATTCTATGAGATGTCTACAAATGTATAATACAAATCCTTATGTAGTACATGAAACCAATCAAAATGGGGGATGTTCTAAGAGGAGAAATAGATTAACCTAAGCCTTTCATTCTAACCTAACCCTAGCCAAATTGTATTTACTTAAGGAGAAAAACCCTAAATAATTTGTATTGCGTGAATAATGAGATGGAGATGGAAGAGAGATGAATGCTAAGTGTATAGAGAACTCATAGTGGCTATGGAGGTTGTGAAAATGTTATGAATTATAGAATTAGTTAGAGAGAACACATGAAAAGGAGAGAGAGCACAAAGGAGATATATCTGATAAGAAGGATCAAGTAGACACCAAGAAAGCGAAGATTTGGCATCTAGCAACTAAATGCTAACAATAGGATCATTTGTTGGGAATATAAGATAGGCTAGATTACTGAGAGGGGAGGGGTGAATCAAGAAAATGTATTCTTATGTCATCAATTAATCCTTCAAATGTATTCTAATCTAATTGCATGCATGAACAATTGAAAGCATTAAAACATTCATAACAGTTTGACACAAGATATGATGACTCAAAAGCCTTTCAAATAGAAAGTAAAATTGGGGTGGGTATGATACCCATAAGCTTTAGTAATGCACTATAAAGTTAGCCAATTAAGGCTTACAATGATCACTTATGATGATCTACCCAATTAGGAGAAATAAAGATTCCTAGGTCCACCTTGTAAAAGGATTTACAAAACATATACTAAAGTATATACTCAGTAAAAAGATTTGAAAAAGACTATTAGGCCTACCTTGTGAAAGGATTTAACTATTCCACCTGTTAAGATGAACCAGTGGCTAATCTATAATTCACAACTTTGATTCGCTAAATGAGATCCCTTTGTAGTGCAATGATCACCTTATTGTGATAAATAAATCTTTGTTGCTTCTTATAATACTTATAGCCTTCTTACTTTACACTTATGCTCTTACACATATCTTTCTATATTCATACCATACTTCTTTTGGATGTGATACAATACATTACATATTTACTAATCCAAATCATAAATCATCAAAGTCGGCTACAACCCAATTCTCACCAAAATACACAAAGTTGGCCAAACTACTGGTACTCGAGTTCTAAAGATAATCTTGATGAGGTTCTAATACTCAACAACCATTATCAATGCTTATCATAATTATGAACTTGGTATATATGGAAGATTGGTTCATACTAATCACTTCCAAGTAGTCTAAACTTAGTTGGCACTGGTGACTCGGTAAACACTGTAAAACTTGACATAGAAACTAAATCACTTGGTTGACATTGCATGGCTCAATCAACACTAGAATCACATTACTAAAGCTGCAAACTCAATAAATACTTGAGAACTTAGTTTTCACTGAGAAACTTAGTAAACACTATGAAGCCCGACTTACACTAATAATCATCAACTTGGTAGATAATACTCAATGTGAACTGAATACTATTTCTAGAACATGGTTGTAATTATAGAACTTGGTAAAACTTGAATTGCTTGGTTAACATTGTAATGTGCCAAATAAGCTTGATATTTGCTAATCGTTTCATTTAGTGTGTGTGAATAATAAACAAACTTGACTATAATTTCAACAATCTCCCCCTTTGGCATTAGTGGCAAAAACACTTATCAATCAAAAACTAAAATCTCATTTTTTAAAATTTCAAAACAATATTTAGTCTCCATCCTATGTATTCAATTTAGTAACATGCTCTATTTTAGAGATTTTTCAAAATTGCTTTTGTAAGACATGTTTTCTAATCATTTGTACATGTGTATGTATAATATTATGATGCTTCCCCACCCCCCACACACACACGCACACACACACACACAAACACACACACATCATACTTTACTTTTCTATATACATAAATCTCATGTCTCTTATATTACCTCTTCTCTTTTCATCTTCTCCCCGTTTATTGCATCTTCTCATTTTCTCCTTGTTTTTGACATTAATGCCAAAGATTTATGTTACATCGTAATACAAAAATGTGAGAAGAAGTGATAATTTACCTTTAAAATTAGTGACATTTTCTTGACCCAATTTTCTTGTAACACATTATTACCATGTAATACAATTTGTACTTCTACTGATAATTCCATCATGTGATCAGTGATGGAGAAGTTATTGTCATGGATGAGAGCTTAGGCATGTGCAATACATTTTTGCAATGCATCCATGTTCAAAATAATCATGCCTTGAATGTCTACAAGTGTGACCATGATCTTGGATTCTCCCCTTAATAATTCTACTTGCATATTAGTCAAAAAATCTAATTTTTGAATAATGAGAAGAATTATAGTTCAAGTCAAGTAACAATTGGTGTGCACTTACCTTCAAGTCTTCATCTATCTTGGAGAGTTTATCTTTTATTTTCTAAGTAAAGATAGATGTATCACATAACTTACTAAATAATAAAGTAACATTATTGCCATAGGTTTCCAATGAGCTAAGGATAGTAGATAAGTCTACATGATATATTGCAAATTCCTTGTGCAACTAGCTCCAATACTTTGTTTTCAAATTTCTTCTTTGCTCTTTGCAACAACTTTTCTTTCCCATTCAGATCTTCATTAAATTTATTAAAAAATTCTACTAATTGAACCAAAATAGGTTGAGTATTATCAACCTCAGTACTGAGTGCATCTGCAAATATGTTCTTTACATCTTCCAGTACTCAGTTTTCTCTATTTTTCTCCTATCTGTGCCTCTATTACTTAGATTTATTTTGCAATATCTCACCCACTATATGCATTTGATCAGGATTAGGAGTAGATGACCCAATTTGGGATAACTATATCCTCATCAAGATCGATGTTTTCTTCTTTACATTTTCCTTTACATGAAACTTTAGTACATGGTTGAGGCTTGCTCTCAACTATCTTTTTACTAACTATTTGTACATAAAGAATTGTAAAATTAGTATAAATAGAAGGACTAGAAAAAAAAGTAGATATTGTACTAATAGTAGAAATAACTAGTTGTTGTGTTGCCAAATTTGATGGAGGAAGCATTGACTACTTAGTAGATGAAGTGTTGATTACCTCAGTCAATGTAGTACTTAGCTAAATAGGTGTAAAGATTGGTTGGATGGTTGGAATTGTAGTGGTTTCTACAACCAACTTGACATAAGCTTTCTCTAAGCTTGATGGATTTAAAGTTTTTCTTGGAGCATGAGGAAATGAGGCGATAAGTGTTACTACAATCTTCTTTGGGTCAGTTTCCTTAATATTGGGAATCTCAAGGAGATTCTCCTCAATAGTCTCATCATCCAAATTTACATCATATGTTTCTTCTTCATCGTCATCTTTATCACTAACATGAACAACAAAATCACTCTTTTAATGAAAATTATGGATATTCTTCCATGTAGTAGTGACATTCTTCACCACATGTTCTATGTCATTAACCAATATCAAGAAAGTGTTGAATTTTATAGTAAGCTTTTCTTCATTTCTATTCATGGATTGTTTAATTTCTTTATCATTAAGGCTCCACATGAGCTACCTTAGGATCTATTCAAATGTATCCTTTGCAGTCGTCTTGGCATGTTCTCATCGCTTTGATTCTTACCATTATTTCATTGGGAATTTGTTGCACAAGTTAATCAGGTGAATATTTCCATTTACCTAGGATGGATACAATCACATCTTCAACTTGTTTCTTCTCTTCTATATTTCTAGTCTCATATCTCAATGATTTAAAGTTTTCCACACTAGCTCTTGAATCAATCTCTTTTAGTTTCTCTTGAAATGTAGGTGGAGGACATTTGAAAATAGCATCCCTTTCTTCTTCACCTAATGTTAACTTCTTTCTTCATCTTGATGCTCTTCAAGTGAATACTATAGTAGATGACTTGGTAGGTCTAGTTATGATAACCTTAACTTTCTTCTTGATTGGCTATGCTTATTCTGATTTAGTTTCTTCCATCTCATCTTCTCCATCATCTTATTTCATATCATCTCCTTTACCTTCTATTAGTGGGAGATTAGAAATTATTTTCCTTAGCTTTCTATCCTCCTCTTTCCTTCGTTGGCTGCTAGAGTAATATTTATTTCAAGTTATATTCTAGCTTTAGCATCATCATAAGTACCAAAATATGTAGCCTTGGGATCCACAAGTTCATTTAACAATGCCTTAATGATGTCTTTGATGTCATCAATGTTAACCTCATATCTTAGAGGCTTAACCCACACCACTCTAGGTTTGACTACATGAATGTATACCATGTAATAGTCTACCATAAAACACACATCATACTTGTAATCTTCTACAAGTTTCTTAGGAATCCTAAGTTTATTATTCATCTTTTCTTTGAATGAATCAAATTAATTATCCATGATACTGAAAAAATTCTCACCCATCTCTACTATAGAATCACTAATCTAATATAATATTGGTACATCTCTTCTCCATATGATTGAACCTTTTGAGCAAAAAAAAATCTGTGGAAAAAAGAATAAATAGGTTAAGAGTGAACCAAACTTACATGAGTTATTCTTCAAAGTTCTAATGCTCTCCATGTTTTTTGTTGAATTGAATTGACATCAACTCCGTGAGGTAGAAGGACATGTTTTTCTTGACCACCTTGATAGCCAGATCAATTTCCTTACATGATATGTTGTTGAGACGACTGGAGCTATAGATCTTATGTGCTATCACATGGATACCAAATTTTAGCTCCATTTCAATTACACTATTTATCTTCATACCTCTTCCATGCTATTTGGCAAGAGTTTTTCTTTCCAATTCAACCCAACTTAGGGTTTTGGTAGTCTTTACCTTATTCAACATTAGGAGCCCGTGGTTATGATGAATCATTTTCTTAATTATTAGAATAGGCTTCTCTAACCATAGCTGCCCATTATCTACATGGATAAGGATAAACCTTACCCATTTTATCTAGAAGTCTTGAGGCATATGTGGAATTTTGGTTAAACCCTTGGTCTCCAAGTGTTGATGCTTGGATTTCAACACACCATTCAGACATAACTTTTCCAGAGCTTCATCCATCTCTAGGGTTCCAATGTCTTGAATTGAACAATGAAAATGCAAGTGAATATCACTAATTAGTAGTAACTTTGGTGGAATCTATGACTAATCTCTAGTTAGATCAATAATTTCCACAATTGTTGAACTTAACTTGAAGTTCAGTGCCTTCCAATTGACTCCTCAAACCAACATCTATGATCCTTTCTTGTTCTTGCTATTGGAGGATGCCATGATCAGTAGGGTTTCTGAAAAACATAGAAAATCTTTTTAAAAATTACACAGATTGCTTGGAATCATAGAAATCATTCTTCATAAATAACTCTTCAAAAATTCACGGTGATAAATAAATTTGATTTCTCCCTTTTTTTAAAAATTCACTTCTCAATTTTCATAAATGCTTGGTACAATCTTTTCTCAGTGAAAAAATCTCTTCTACTTGGTTCGATCTTAGTGCTTAGTGGAGTTATCCATAATTCAGTGTCCATGCAATGTTTGAGTTATTCCTGACATTTCTTGGTAGGGTCTTACAACCCAACCTAGCTCAGTAAGGTCTTGATTTTCCTTAGACATTTGGTGATCCCTTTGCTACTTGAATGCTAATATGGATCATTCTTTCTAGTTGACTACAACTAATGTAAGATGTCTACTTTAGACTCTTAGTTCTATTTGTCCTTGTGGGAGATCAAGTAGAAATGCTTGAGTCACCCAATTATTTAGTGACATGTGCTTCATGGCTTGGACTTACATTTTTTTGAAGATTTAAAAATCCATTTTTGTCCCATTTGGCTCCTAACTTTACCAAACTTGGGTTTTTTTTCATCTTCTATACATCTAGTGTTGATATAATTATTGGCAAGGTGTACAAGTTCTATACAAATAAAGCATCTTTTTGTAGTGTCTCTTGTTCTCGTGTGACGTTTCATACAATTTTCTCCAATGTATCCAAATTCTCCACAATAGTGGCATCTAAACAATGTTTTGTAGTCCTAGCCAAATATAACTTTCACAATCTATTCTGTTGGGTTCAATATCTTGGTTTTGCATTTAGAAGATTTGTGCCCATGCTTCTTGCACTTGTAATATTTTCCTTCAAATTTAGGTTTCTCTTTGTATTCATTAGCTCTATGACCATGCTTATTGCAACTATAACATTTTCCATTGAATTTAGCTTTACCATTACTCAAACATTTGTTTGATGTATGACCTACTTTACTAGAGTAATTGCGTTTCTATCTACAATGATTTTTCTCATTCAACTAATTCATCTCTAATTGATATTTCATCATTTTCTCATTGGTTTTCTTTTCAGTGTTTAGATCCTTTTGCAGTCTTTCATTCTCTAATCTTAGAGTCATCATTTTCATTAGTAAGTTGATCAATGAAGTCTACCTATTGAAGGGATTGATGATGAATTTCATTATTCTTTTCCTCTATCTCTACTTTGGCTTTGTCTTTTTCTTCCATGACTTTAGACCATCCTACTGACTGAATTTCTTGTTCTCTTTTTAGCTTTCTAACTTCTTCTTGAAGGTTACCATACTTTTCTAATAGTTCTCTAATTTCCTCATTAGCTTGATCTAAATTACTTCTTCAATGGATATCTTCATTTTTTTTCTTTAGTGCAGAGTTTTTCATTGATTTGTATTGTAAGATCTTTCCTTCTTTTGATTGATTAAGAGAGTTTCTCCTTTTCTTTCTAAAGTTTCCCAATAGCCACTTCTAAATCCAATGTGTCATTGTGAATAGACTTATCAAGTTTGAATAAATCCATTGCCTCTGATCTTTGCTCAAGTTGTTAAAATTATTCTTTGAGAACCACAATGCTCTGATACAAAATGCTTGAAATATAAGATAGGCTAGGTTATTGAGAGGGGAGGGGTGAATTAGGATCCAATAAAACTTATTATTATTTCATCAGTTAATCCTTAATATTTATTCTAATCTAATCGCATTCATTAGAAACTAAAAGAATTAAAATATTCATTGCACTTTGACACAAGATACAATTACCCAAAAACCTTCCAAATAGAAACTAAAACTAGGGTGGGGATGATACCCACAAGATTTAGTACTATAGTATAAGTTTAGCTAGTTAGGGCTTGTAACAATCACTTTTAATGATCTACCCTATTAGGAGCAATCAAGATTGCTAAGTCCTCCTTGTAAGATGATTTACAAAACATATAGTGAAGTATGCACTCGTTAAAGAGATTTACAAAAGACTGTAAAGTCTACCTTGTGAAAGGATTTAACTATTCCACCTATTATGTTGAGGTAGAGGCTGATCTCTAATTTGCAACTTTGATTTGTTGAATGAGATTCCTTTGTAGTGTAATGATCATGTTGCTATGATAGATAAATTTTTGTTGCTCCTTATACTACTTGTAGCGTTCTTACTCCACACTTCTGCTCTTACACATATCTTTCTATGTTCAGACCATACATCTTTTGGATGTGATATAATACATTATATAAATAAAAATTCAAATCATAAATCATCAAAGTTGACTACAACACAAGTTTCACCAAAATACACAAAGTTATCCCCACTGTTGGTACTCAATTTTTGAAAATAAACTCGGTGGGGTTCTAATACTAGACAACCATTATCAAAAATCAACATTATCATGCACTTGGTAGATTTAGAAGCTTGGTTCATACTAATAAATTCCAAGTAGTTTGAACTTGGTCAACACTGGTGACTTGGTGAACACTACAAAACTTGGCATATAAAATGAATCACTTGGTTGACATTGCATGGCTTAGTCAAGACTAAATTCACATTATCGAAGCTATGAATTCAGTAAACACTAGAGAACTTGGTTGAAGGTATGAACTTGGTAAACATTGGAGAACTTAGTTTGCACTAAGAAACTTGATAAACACTATGAAGCTAGGTTTATACTTATACGCATCAAATTGGTAGGTATTGTTTGGTGCAAACTGAATACTATTTCTCGAACATGGTAGCTACTATAGAACTTGGTAAAACTTGAAATACTTGGTTAACACTATAAAGTGCCAGATAAGCTTGGTAGCTACTAATTATTTGATGAAGTGTGTCACTAATAAAAATTTTTACTATAATGTCAAAATTATGGTGTTGAATCATTATAACAAGTGATGTAAAGAAAATATCCTAACAGTGTAGTCTTAATAGTCTTCTATAAATCCCTTAACTAAGTGCTTGTTTTATTACAAATTTAAGTCCTTTAACAAGGAACACTTTTAGTAGGGTCTTTAAATCATTTAATAAGGTGACATATAACAATCTTTTTAAGCCTTTAACATGGCATACCTTTCATATGGTAGATCATAATTTATGGTCAAACTTCTTGTAACCTTAATTAGCTACACTATATAGCTCGAATAGTGAAGATTTGTGGGTATTGTCCCCACCCCAATTTTACCTTCTCACTGGGGGGTTTCTAGGTAAAAAAATTATAATATTAAATTTTTTTTTTTTATGCTACAGATGAACATGTATAGTAAGATATTTTATTTTACATGTTAAATTATGAGATGGATATGTTATGAATGTTTTACATTTAAAGTTTTGAAGTATTGCTTCACCCCTACCCCCTCCTATTGTTTACCTTACCATTTTTATTTCCAAGAAAAGTAACTTAAGAAAAGATGGTGCAATGAATAAAAATTACTAATTAAAATATTTTATACATTGATATAAACAATTCTACTTTATTAGGTTCCTAGGTAGTCAACTCAAGTAAAGAAGAAGAAGAGCATAACATATCACTCATTCATAGATGATAGAATTCAACCCTAACATGTACTTATTTACATAATCAAGATGTGTAAATAAAATGAAGCCAAGAGAGATTGTATCTTTGGCATTAGTTTTCAAGATGGATATTAATAAAGAGGGAAACTATATATGAAAGAGATATAAGGGGGAGTATGTATACAACATATATGAAGAAGAATTTATAAAAGTTGATTAGAAAAAATATCATGATAGAGGGAGTCTATGTTGGATACAATTGTTTAATTGTGTGTTTTCTTTTATGTCACACAAATGTCATATTAGTCATCAGATAGAGTCTATTGAGCTTAGAAGGTTAGCAAGGCAAAGAACAATATTTACCGAGCTCAGAAGGTCAGCAAGGCAAAGAATAGTGTCTACCGAGCTTAGAAGATCAACAAGGCAAAGAACAATATTTACCAAGCTCAGAAGGTTAGCAAGGCAAAGAACAATATCTACCAAGATTACAAGGTTAGCAAAAAGAAAACTTGCAGTATCTACCAAGTAAACAGTTGTTACCGAGCTTTCAAGATAATCAAAGAAATTTAGTGTTTATCAAGATCACTCGGTCATCAAAGGAAATGTGACTGAAGCAGTTCTTACTGAGCTCTCATGGAAGGATTCAATTCTTACCAAGTAAAATCAGTATCCAAAGGATTTTGCAGAAGTTGCAATGTTAACCAAGTCAAGAAGGTTAACTCAGGAAATTTCTAGAAATAATATTTATTGAGTAGGGTCGGCTAGTAAAGGATTTCTAGAAATAATGTCTATCTATTTAGAATAATATTTGTAGCTGACTGGTGTATGGTTTATTGGTAAATGTAACATGTAAATCAGCCAACTTGATAACCTGAATGGTATAATTAAGAGGTCAAGTTGCGAATTCTAAGTGTGTGAGATGGAAGCATGGAATTAATGTAAAATAAGGATTGATTATTGTGGAAGTGAAATTGAAGGATGACTAGAGATCATTGAGGAGTAACAAAGCCGTATTTGATCTAAAAGGATCTAATGAAATAGAATAGAAACCTGTTGTCAGTAAATTTAGTTGCATCTTGTTTAGGTCAATTCATTGTTGTTTTCTAATCATTGTAGTAGTGATTTCAAATCTCTTAATAGAGTTGGTTTAATAGCCATTTTGTAAATCCTCTAACAAGGTGATAGTTCAGTTGAATTGTTCTAAAGACCTCTAGCAAGGCCACTCCTAACAAGGTGATTAAATCCTCTAACAAGGTCACACCTAACAGTGTGTATTGTAACTTTTAATAGTGTTGGCTCCTAACAAGGCTCACTTCAAAAGAGTAAAAAATTGGTAGCTAGTTACTTGGTGGTTTTTCCCCATATTGGGTTTTGACATTAAATTTGGTGTCTCTTGTGTTCAACTTATTTAACTTTTACATGTATATAACTAACTATGAACGCTAGATGATCAATAACTATTTAATCTACAAAGTTATAGTATTCCTGCACTATTTACCAAGTGTCGGCAGTAAATAAGGATTAAAGACATCTAAGGGATCTATAAATTATTTTTGTGACAACTTATTCACACCCCCCCTCCCCTCTCAATTGCTCCATCTATAATTCCAATAATTGGTATCAAAGCTCTTGGTGCTTGCAGGAAAAGATTTCAAGGACCTAAGTCAAAGGTCAGGATGTCTTATAAGAGGGAAATTCCAAGACTTAACACAAACAACTTCTCAGCATGGCAAGGGTTGATGAGACTTCATCTAGCTTCTATTGGAGATACAAGACTGAAGTACCTTGATGAAAAATATGCAGAACCTACTAGTACATTATTTGTCAATGATATTGCTAAAAAAAAGACCCACGACAATATGATGATAGATATAGCATCTGCTCTAAGTTATGAAGAATTTGATGACATTAAGGATTACAAAACCACCTTTGAAATGTGGAACAAGCTGAAAGAAATCTATGGAGGAGATGATAATGTAAGAAGAACCAAAGTAAAAAGTCTGAGAGGATAATTTGATCAAATAAGGATAAGAGAGGATGAAAACATTGTAAAATATGTTTAAAGAGTTAAAGCATGTGTTAGTGCAATCAAAGCATCTAGAGGAGATATCAAAGAGGAGACAGTTATAAGTAAAGTTCTTAGAACTCTACTTCCCATTTATGTAATCAAAGTCTCTGCAATTCAAGAAAGAAGATGTGAAGAAAATCATAAGATAAATCTAGAGGCCATAGTTGGAAGATTGACTTCATTTGAGCTAGATAATTATGATAATCATGTTCCAGCTACCAAAAAGATTGAATCAGCATTTGAAGCCAAGCTTTCACTCAAAGAAAAAGGCAAAAAGCTAAAGCATCCTCAATCAGATAGTGATGAAGAATTAGAACACAGTTTAGATAGTGATCTTGAAGTGGTTGAAGCTCTGCTAGCAAGGAAATATTCAAGAGGCAAAGGAAAATACAAAGGTAAGGTTCCTCTAATCTATTTTTCTCATGAAGAAATTGGACATATTACTGCTAGGTGCCTAAATAAGAAAAACAAGGATGAGAAAAAGGGTCACATGTACAATGGCAAGAAAGACTTCAGATCATTCAAGGAAAAAGGTAAGAAAAAATGTTTCATTGCTAAAGATTCTAATGATTCTGATCATGAAGAAGATGATGAAATAGCTTACATAGCTATAAAAGATGAATCTCATAATGATGAAGAAATGGCACTTATTTCTCACATAAGAAAAAATGATACATGGATTATAGATAGTGGTTTCTCTCATCACATGACTAGTGATAAAACTAAATTTGAATCCTTTAAAGACTATGATGGTGGTAGTGTAAGGTTTGGTAACAATGAACCTTGTTGTAAAAAAGGAAAAGGAAGAATCTCACTGACTAAGGAACTCATATGTGACAATGCATATTGGGCAGAAGGACTAAAGCATAATTTATTGAGTGTGGCACAACTACTCAATAATGGATTCAAAGTGGATTTTATGCATGGAAAAGAAAGACTACTAGATGGCAGAGGAAAGCTGATTGGATCCAGCACCCAAACAAAAGGTAACTTGTTTTATCTTGAACTTGGTGAATGTTCATGTTTGATTGCTCAAATCGAAGAGAGTTGGTTATGGAATAGAAGATTGTGTCATGTAAACTTTGACAACCTAGTAAAGATAAGTAAATTCAAGAAAGTAAGAGGCATTCCTAACATCAAGAAACCTAAGGTTGGTCTATGCAAAAATTGTCAAATTGGCAAAATGGGAAAAACTAGTTTTAAGAACAAGAACTATCAGTCTGAAGAAGTTCTAGAAATTGTGCATACTAATTTGTGTGTGTTGGTTTGACTTTTTCTGCAGTAAAAAATTTTTCAGTTAAACCATAGAAAAGTCAAATGTTCTATGTCTAAGTGAAGTATAAAGTTTTGGATAAACCATCTATAAGAAGTATTCGCCATATAAGTCCTATATTCATCCCTATTCATCAATGGTCAGGCGCGAAATTTTCAAATTTCAAAAGAAGCGAATATGCTTTCGTATTCCTTTTCCTTTCTCCCGGGTTACCTTTCTTCCTATTTGTCCCAACCGTCAGATCCGATTAGATCTACCGCTGGCGTTACCTCGCTATTGAGAGTTGCATGCTCATTAAGTATAGCGAGATAGCGAGTGTTGAGTTTTTAAGCGGTGGGACCATGAAGTGAAGGTTCAGCGATCGGAGATTTGCTTATTAAATGCTTTATTGTGCAAGTACACTTTGCAATTCGCCATAAAAAGGAAAGGAGAAGGACCCACTAGAATATCTGACATCAGAGCTGGAATGTTGATTTTTCCGAAAGTTCCGCCACCTCGCTATCGGAAAATTGAGGCGCTTCACCATTAGCGAGTTAGCGAGGCCCCGTAAAATGGCAAAAGATCGGCAAGATCTTTGATGACGTGTAATGACAGATGACTGTGATAAATTTTGACATGTGCCAGCTATGCAGAGATCCGATTCTCATTAATACCTACCTGACTAAATGTACAATAAATTTGGAACGTCAGCTTGAAGTGGATCAACGGAGCTCGCTACCTCGCTATGAAGAGTTGCAAGGAAGATAATTTCAGCGACATAGCGAGTTGGGCCCGCCGCCTTCTTTCTTAAGAAGTCCTGTAGCATATCTTTCGATCATTTCTTGATCCGATCAATGGTTGTCGCCGCCTCGTCATGGCAAGGTGCTTTTTCTTTATGCATAACGAAGGAGCGACATGCTGACACATGTTCTCCGTCGTCAGTGGGTCTAAATGTAAGCGCCATCAAAAGAAAGAATTAAGTACGTGGCAAGCTCTCATTGGGTAAAATAACTGACATGGCAAATATAACTCCTAGTGTTTCTCTTTGTACCACATGATCGTACGATCTTTGAAGATCAACGGCACAGTTTTAAATAAAAAATGTAGTGCCACTCTCTGTATTAATTAGACAAGAAAGCTTCATCTGTGAGGAAAAACAGAGTATAATATAGAGAGATTGCATCAGTTTCATTTCACGCGAGAAAAGATTTGAAGCCATTCTTGTGCAGAAGCTATTACTGAAAGAAAAGCGTGCCAAGGTTGATAAAAATTGTTAAGTTATCTGTTCGCTGAAATTTTGCAGGAATACAAAGGAGATTTGAGATAGAATTCAAGTAAGTAAAACTACCATCATCTTTGTGAGCTTTTAAGTTTTAAAAAGGATAGCCCAAGATGCCTCCTAAGAAGGGATTTACAGGAGCAGTAAACTACTTGGATAGAAATGTGCATGATGATTTGCTTGAGTTACTTCCTGAGTCCACTGTAGAAACAGTGCAAGCTAAGAGGTTAACCTCACTCAATCCTAGGCTTAGGGTAGTTGATGGATTGTATGATAAGGGTAATTGGGTCCGGGATGCTCAAACTGCTCAAACTGGTTTGATTTTATTCAAAAAATGGTTTGCAGAGAGGAAGTTATATGCCCCTCATGCCAATATTTGGAATTTTGATCTTGGGGAGCTTGTTGTTCCTAGTGTGTTTATGGATTTTGACCTGCTTGAAGCCATAGCAAAAAACTATGACCAAGCCACTAAGGTAGTGAGAAGAATAGATGGTGAGGCTTTAGTTACCATCAGTCCTGAGGAGATTAGGAAGGTTTTCAATCTGGGACCCCTCACCATGTATCATGTGCCCATTAATCTGATAGATTTAGAAAAAGAATATATATCCAAGAGGGATGTAGTTAGACAGGCTGCACTGAAAGCCCACATAGGCCGGATTGGAGGCCTCCCAACCATAACATCATCTTCTAAAGATCCCTTCAAGAAATCATGTTTTAATGCCAGGGCAGTGGAGATATATAGGACCCTGTGCAGAGTCTTCGGAGAGGGCGAAGAAGATTTTATTCCGGTGAGCTTCATGTATATGATCACCCAAATCTCTTCTTTTGGTGTGGAAATAATTTTTGATTTTGCATCTTACTTGGCAAATGAGATTCATCATGGATTGGTGGGGATTGCACAGGGAAAGGTGGAAAAGGTTTGGGGTCAGTATTCCTTACTGATGCATATGTTTCTTTTTAAAGGGGCCACTTATTTTGGTAAAGAAATGGTTTTAAATAGAGAACAAGAAGGGGAAGCACTGCCAGTCCAATTGTGGAGTGCAGACATGACCTGGGAAGTAGAAAATGCTAGCTTTGTTAGATTTGATAGGCACTTTGCCTCCAAACTAAGGTGCCTCTTATTGAGTGATAATCCCATAATCCCTAAGGCATTAATGCACCTTGTCAGGCCTATGGACAAAACCCATAATCTAAAAGTTTCACATAATTGGGGAGATATTATCCCATATTCAGTCTCAACGGTCATCAGGGTCTATGGTTTCAAAGGAACACCCCATGTGTTACCCTATCAGGTACCCTTGAAGGTAGGGATAGCTGAATTTTTGTGGCAGTTGAGAGGAGTGGAGGAGGCCTTTTTGCACAAAAGGGGGACAGGATCAATTTTTCCTACTTGTACTATAGCCCACCAGTTTGTGATAACCAAAGAAGGGTGGGTCTTCCTCCATAAAATTTTGGATCAATATAAAATGGTAGTGTCTCACTCTCATTTTTGTGATACAGAAGGTTTCTTCAACTCTGCCCTTAGATTGAGAATCAAGCTTCGTCCAGTTCAGCATGAATTCTATTTTCCTGAAGATGTAATAAGAAATGAATATTCTCTCCATGAGCAAGAAATAAAGAAAGAAAAATGGAGAGTCTATTCAAAAGTTTTGGAATTCATTAATTGTTTTGATAAAGATTTCAGTCCTCTTAGTAATGCTACAAACAATGTAGATAAAATACATAAGCTCATGAGTAATTTCTCTGAGATAATGGAAGTAATGAATGAGAAGAAAAAACATTTTATTAATTCTTTTCCAGATAAAGCCAGAGAAATTATGAGAAAATTGGGTTTCACTCCCAACATTGGAATAGGTCCACTGGTGGTACGAAAGAAAACAGGATATACTATTGTCCGATAGTAGATGCCCGTTGTGCATAAAGAAAAACAGATTGTTGGATCCACCAGCACTGTCTTAGAAGAAAGACCCCCTGAACCTTCCCCCAAAAGAAGGAGAATAATAAGGGAGGAAGAATCCCCTGATAAAAGTGGCTCACCTTCTCAAACCCCAATAAGAATTGAGGAAGAACAGCTCACCAATGAGCAATTCGAACAAATGGGGTCACAAGGAGAAATTTTTGTCACACAAGCAGAGATTGATGAAGGGAACCCTCAGGAACCCCCTGTACCAAGTTTTGAATTAACTACAACAGATTTCAGAGGAAGGGAATTGGACCCTATTTTGGAACAAGCCAGTCAGCATTTTTTGTCTGATAACAATTTTGTAAGATCTAGGGCTTTCCATCAGTTTGCGTGGAGAGTAAACATGCACATTTTTGAGCAAAGGTGCAATAATATGAGAGCAGAACATCCAGAAATGGATGAGACCTCCATTCAAAATTTAATAAAGGAACAAATGGTGTGAGAGTTCCAAAATATAACCCCTGATGAGGGAAGACAGATGGTAAAAAATGCTAATGTTTTATTATTGCCCAATTGGGACATTGCTGACGCATTAGTTTTTAATTCTGTTTCAAATAATTTAGGACTCCAGGATCCAAATAAAGAGGAATTCTTGGGTATAGCATTCAGCAATGATCAAGCTGCCCTTGTTATGTGGTCCTTGAGAAGAGGATCCAGAGTTATTTCATCACAGCCTGATGATTCAGGATTGACAGGGAGTATCATTGTAAGAAGAGTTGCTGACACTTCAAATGTACAGGCAGCCCACATGAATGTGGATTATTCTAAATTTGCCCTGGCTACTGCGAAAAGAGAAGAGAGGGAAATGATTGATATGCATAATAAATATGAAATAGTAGTGGAAGCCTATAATCAAGAGGTAAAAAGGAGGATTGAGTTAGAAAACAGGGTATCTCAATTAGAAAAGGTACTTGGAAAGAGAAAAGTGGGAGAATCTAGTACACTAAGAATTGCATATCCCCCATAGTCATCTGTGGGATTAACCCCTATTATTGAGATACCTGACACCCCTGAAAGACCCCAATTCTATACTGCAGAGGAATTTGAAGTAGAAAAAACCAAGTTGCATGAGTGGCAGATAGAATTTAGAAATCAGCAGGAAGAGAAATGGAGGCAGGGTGTAACATATTTGAGGGATAAAATACAATGGTCAAATTTTTATGATCAGTTGACAAGGATTGTAACCCTCATAGATGAGTTAAATAAAGAAAAGAATGGACTAGATTCTCTTGCACAGAAGTGGAGACAGAGGAATAATGATGTTACAATTATTTGTATATCTACAATTCAAATGCCTTATCATCAGGTTGAGAGGATTTTTGATTTATTGAGTCAATTAGATAATTTTGAAAATAAAAGAGATTCTTTACAGAGGAAATTGACACTCTATTTTTCAAGATATCTTGCTAAAAAATTCACCCTATTTCCTTGTGCCTTAGAATCTGTTGATACAGTAAAGGAAAAAGACAAATGGAAAAAGGAAATGGATGAATTATTCGATAACAGAATAACAAACATCATCAGTGAGACTGGCCATTGGTTTTGGGGAAAGACAAATGAAGAGGTGGTAAAAATACAATTATATTATGCTGATATAAGAAAAGAATTCGATGATTTAGAAGAAAATGCCAATTCTTTAATAAAGATACAAAGAGAAACCCTAAGTTTTGATTGGCCAGATGATGATACTTTCAACAGATGGAAAGATCAGTTTAGTGAACAGATGTCAGGAGAAGATGACGAGGAAGATGTAAGAGTAATAGTTACTCTTGTAGTCAGCAATGATGACATAGAAAATCCCCAGGTTAAAGTGATTTTGCATGTAACAGAAGATGATACATCACTTACAGACCTTATGGGTATGTACTCTGAAGATGAGGAATGATTGCGAGAGTAGATCATAACAACCAAGAAGCATAACAGAAAGGGACCCGCCAAGAAGTGTTGTTGTAATCAACCTTTCTGTTATTCTTGTTTTTGTTTTTCAAAAGAAGGACACCTGTCACCTTCTGTAGCCTGAAGCTTGTTGCATCTCACATTATTTAAGTGAGATCCCAAGGCTAAAGATGGGTCCAAATTTGGTTTTCACTAAGTATTGTGCTTAGTTCTGTTTTTGGTCCAAACATTTTGGGAAAGAAATTTATAGTATACTTCTTCTGTCAAAATTTCTGAGGTATGGATGAATGTAGAAAGAACTGTGCTTCTTCTCTGAAGGTTTTTTTGGGTCTTTTGTAAAGGATATACCATTTTCAAAGGAAATGAATACAAATTATGAACTGTCCCCATATCTGTTCTTCTTTGAATTTTGTCTCCTTTTTAATACTAAGCTACCTTGATGTTGTGTGAGTAAAAGCTTATGCAATTGATTACAATTTAGTAAGATTGTACATCCATTTGTTATTGTTGTTAATTCAATGGATTAAATAAACGCATTGATGAATGTGATGAGGTTGCTTGGGTGTTAATAAGGATTTTTGAATGATAAATTCTGGTAAGAATTGCTGATGAAAATTCGTTGCAAGGAAACAAATTAGATCTAAGAATTTACTTGACTCTGAATTCCCAATGGATTAGGCACTGATCGAAAGTATTTCAGCCAAAAGAGAAGTATATTATAACTAGCTTTTTTCAAAATACATCATAAAATCAATTTTCAATTATCTTTCCTATAAGATTTTCAAAGTTGGCCAGCACTCGCCTGCATGGATTGTTTTAGCTTCATTTAGCCATTGTTGTTGGAAACATCTGCAGAGCTATAGAAGATTTTTTGGCTAGATCTGTTCAAGGGATGTGTTTATCAGTTATTTACATATATGTTTGAGGATTTAGAGATGAGAATCAAAATGAAACTAAGGATAATTCTCATACAATTATTCCATCTTTGAACCATCCCCGGGTGCACCCGCCCTGGTTTTTACAGAGCCAAAAGAGTAGAAAACCATCTAAGGTTTTGTTGAAGTTGGGCCCTAGTACTTTGCATATGCAAGTGATAATGAGAATTGGCTATTCTTTAGGTTGTGTATGTACTGATATCTAGGTACTAAGCCTTTTTTCGCCTAGTAGTTTTAGCACTGTTAACATCAAAATAAAACACCAACAAAATGGCGACTCTGCTGGGGAATGTCTAACACATCTGTAAAAAGTACTGCAGTTGTCTTTAGTCTTACTAAATAAGTTTGTGTCATGTGATCTTTATTTTGCCCGTAGCTATAGGGGAATCTTTAGTGTCAAAACTTGAGATTTTAAAGAAGATATAGACCCAAGTACCATTGCTACACACTGATGCATCCAGCTTATTCGAGTGTCTTATCTAACAAGCAAGAGTTGCAGTCTTACAACATCAGTGATTGATCTCTTTGTGCCATATCTTTATTCCCACCTGTGTATTGTTTTCTTTCTGTCAGTAAGAAGTGTTATTATATTTTCCCGAAAAAGGGTGGTGACTCAGTCAAGGTTTTGAAGCTAGTGCTTATTGTAACAAAAGGAGAATATGGCTGACAAGAGAAAAAACACAAGGGCTTACATGAGAGCCAATCCCGATGTATCAATGTATACTGATTGACCCCATGGTGGTAGGAAGAACCAAAATAAGAAAAGAATAGATCCAAATCCTACTTGGAAGCCTAGAGGTAATGCCTCCGTAAATTCCCATTATCAATCGATAATAGCAAGAGAATCATCTTCGCTTAGTTCTGAATCCGAAAATACAAGACTTTTAGGAGGTATTTTCAGTACCCCATTACCAGATCAGAGAGTTTTTCAAGATAAAGATGTATCTACTATGGGAATTGCTTCACCAAGACTAGGGCCTGCAGCAGATATAAATTGTAGGCTAGGATTTAGGAGTTCATCTGATACCCTTTTTAATCCCAGAGTAGCCCCATATATGGAACCAAACCTTATAGATCTAGATGATCCTGCTGATTCCGAGGCAACCTCTGCTGATTCTAAAGAAGTGCAATCTGAAATAGGATTTTTGAAGAAATGGATTGCTGAGGAAGAAGCTAAGTGCATCCATCTTGAAAAGGAAAGGGAGTGAGCCACTTTGGATGCAATAATAGAAAGTGATACTCTGCTAAGAAGGATGGTTGTTTTGAAAGAGCAAAATAAAAAATTAGAAGAGAATACCCCCACTCTCCATCAGGACATCTTTGGAAATATTGATAATCTAAGAGCTAAAGTTCAACAACAGAAAAAATTCCTAAATCAAAGGCAAGAACCAATTATTGCTCAAGTTCAAGCTTATAAACCCATTCAAGTTAATCCAATAGAGCCCACTGGAACAGTTTCAGATAAAGGGAAAGGCAAGGCTATAGGAATCCGAATAAATGAGCCTCAAGCCATACCGAGCAAACCTATACAACCCTCCATATCAAAATTAGATCTAGAACTAGAAAAGGCTCGAAAGGAGAGGGAAGACCTTGCAAAAGAACTTGAGAAGGTTGAAAATGAAGCTCAAGCCGCAGAAACCAGAAGGAAAATCCAATTCATAAAGTCTAATTCTGCATTGAATTCATGGCCTAGTTTGTCTATCCCACCTACAAATCCTACACCAGTTAATGCTCCCATAATCCTGACTCAGAAAGCACCCCAATCTGCTCCTACCTCATCTTCCAATATTGGCACTCAAGTCCCATTTGTCCCACCACAGCTATCCCAAGCTGCTCTCCTAACTCAAGCTAATGTTGCTAGTACCTCTAACGCTCCTGGTTTCTAGAAGAAGTCTATATACCTCAAAAAATATAGACAAATATCATTTGCCAGTATTCCTAGTGCCCCCCATCCCATATCTTTTGATTTAAGGGATAAAGTGGTTAAGTTTTCTAGAAATAATGCTGTTACGGGTGAAGAACATTTGAGAATTTTCATTGACATGCTCAATGATTATGAAGTTGAACATGAGGACATGGTGATAAAATTATTTGTGCATTCACTCATAGAGGATGCAAGGGATTGGTTCAGGAGGTTGCCTGATGATAGTATTACTTCATGGAGTGATTTGGAGAAATTGTTCAAAGAACAATATGGGGACAATACTAATGTAGGATTCATGTTGAATGAGTTCAACAATATCAAGAAGAATCCAAATGAATCCACATTTGATTTCAATGTGAGATTTCAGAAAGGGATGTACAAACTATTTCAGTTTATGCGGTTAAATGAAGACGTCTGTCTTACAACCTATTTCAATGCCTTTGATAGCAAAATGGCCTACCAATTGAGAGATAAGGATCCTAAAACTCTGAGAGATGCCTATAGAGTTGTAGTGAATATAGAAAATAATAGAAAGGCCTCTGAAAAATTAGGGAGGAGGGATGATCCTAAGCTTTTCAACCCTAATAATAATAATAAAAGGGAAGGTGACAAAACTCCCATAGGAAAAAGGCCTGAAGAACCTACTATAGGCCATGTTTTAGAAATGCTCAAGAAGATGAATCCCACTATTTTCAATAAGACAAATGTTACTGAGAGAACCCCTGTGAATAACAACAATTTCAATAGACAGCCTAGGATGCAGAATTACCCTTACACCACCCAATGGAAAGATGGTAAACCAGTTCCTAACCAGATCCAAAATATGAAAGATAAGGGTACCCCAGACCCCTTGCAAAGGAACACTGTAAATATGAATGATGATGTACCTTGGTGCATTATATGCCAATCACCTCATTCTACTGATTATTGTGTTGTTGCCCAGTTGTTCGCCCAAGCTCAAGGAGTGCAAGCAAAAGAAGAAATAGAAGAAAAAAACCATGATGATATAAGCTGCAATATGGAGAACACATCTGATGATTTGATAGATTCTGATTCAGAAGAACCTGAGAATGATGTTACCAGCCAGAGAATTGCTTACCAGTTACATCATCAGCAAATATTTTCAGATGATGAAAAGAATGATACAGATAAGGTATGCAATACATTTTCTGAAGTAGGTTTCACAAACCTAAGAATCCCCTCCAAGGAGGAAATTGATAGAATTACAGCCGAAATGATTTCACAAGTCCAAAGTAATTACAATTTGAGAAATAGAGCAATAAATAATGAGGCAGGGAGGCCATCTAGTATGTTCATCAAAGACACCACTCATAAGACAGATGATCAACACAAGAAAGCCAGTATAGATGTGTCTAAGATCAAGGAGAACAAGGGTCAGAAATGGGAACCAAAAAAGAAGGTTCAATTTCAGAAAGGTGAAGCAACAAAGACCGTAGTGCAACCAGAGAAATCAGAACTAGATGTTGTCAAGCTAAAAGTAGTACCCACTACTCAAAAGACTCCGATTCTAGGTACTATTGTAAAACCTACTGTGGTTGAACCTGTTGATATGATTGCCATGTTATCTCAAATTACTGTGAAAGTACCCTTGTCTGACCTTTTTAGAATTGAAGAGCATAAAAATAAGGCTTTGTCGTGGTTGGGTGGAATAGCAAACAACAATAGTATTGATGATCAAGCTGTAGCCCAACAGACCCCATTAATAATAGAGGACAATGGTATTATATCCCAAATTCCTCAGATGTTCTTAGATGATTCATCAGTTGCATTCATACAAGATATTGATCCTTTTTTCCTTGGTCTAATCATAAAAGGGAAAACCTTGAAAAATTGTATGATAGATTCTGGAGCTTCTAACACTATAATGCCTTTTAAAGTAATGGAAGCCCTAGGATTGAAGGTGGATAATAAGCAAGGTAGATGTCGAGGGATGGATGCTAGAGAGGTTCCAGTAATAGGTACTATAAATGCCTTACCATTCAAACTGGCTGCATTTCCTGAGGTAGAATTAACCATGTCTGTCCTTGTAGTGGATATACCCCCACACTACGGGATGCTACTTTCCAGAAAATGGAGTGCCACCATGGGGGGAAGCCTACAATGTGACCTTACTTATGCCACTTTCCATATAAGGGACAAAGCTGTCAGGGTAAATAGGGAACCAAGGGTTAACCACATCTTAGGTGAAGAAATTGACAAAGATACCACCTGTTTCCTAGACACTGGGATTAATGCTTTCAGGGCTGAATTAATTATTCAGGAAGTGGAAAACTTGCCTGATATCATTGAAAATGAGGTTGAATGTTGCATGAATTCACCAAAATTGTGGACAATGTTCTTTGATGGGGCTAGTTCTAAAGAGGGTGCAGGGGCAGGTGTAGTCTTTGTGTCCCCTGAAAATAACACCTTCAGGTATTCATTCACCTTGAAGTTTGCTTGCACTAATAACATTGCTGAATATGAAGCATTACTGCTGGGTCTCAAAGTGGCCACACACCACAAAATTAAGAAATTGTGTGTCATAGGGGATTCTGAATTGATCATCTCTTAGATTAAAGGAACATACTCCTCAAAAAATAGGAGATTAAAACAATATAGAAACGCGGTTTGGGATCAAATAGAATTCTTTGATGCATTTGGAATCTGATGGAGAGATAGGACCCAAAATAAAATGGCTGATCTTCTGGCCAATGTAGCTATCAAACCAAAAGAAATATCATTTGCAAGAATCTCCCAGATTGAGGTTCAAAAAAGACCTTCTATACCTGACAACATTGACAATTGGCAGGTGTTTGAAGATGACAAAGATATCACAAATTTTTTGCTAAATGAAGACAAATACCATGGGCAGGAGATGCACTGCAATGGACTGATTGAAACCATAAATGGGAAGAAAACCATTTTTGGTCAAGAAATCATGCAATTAAAAACAAATAAGATGCCTAAGGGGTTGGTAGTCTTGGAGAACATTTTTGATAACCAAGACAGAGTAAAATCGGGAATAAAGGACCCCAAACCACAGGAGCTAGAAGAAATGAATTTGGGAACGGATGAATTCCCTAAAAAGGTTTACATCAGCCAAGATCTGCCAGTTCAAATCAGAAAAGCATTGATTGACCTACTTAGAAAATACAGGCATGTTTTTGCTTGGTCATATGATGACCTTAAAGCTTATAGGGAGGACCTTTTCTAGCATGTCATACCGTTGAAGGAAAATGTAAAACCTTTTAGGCAAAAACAGAGGCCAATCAATCCTACCCTTGCCCCAAAAATGCAGGAAGAACTAACAAAACTGAGAGATGGTGGAATAATCAAACCAATTAGGCATTCCACTTGGGTTTCAAACCTTGTTCCTGTAAGAAAAAAGAATGGAGATATTAGGCTTTGTGTGGATTTTAGAAATCTAAACATTGCATCTCTAAAAGATAATTATGGCTTACCTAACATGGAAGCCATGTTGTAACAAGTGACCGGCTCTGAATTGATGTCAATGATGGATGGCTTTTGTGGATATAATCAAGTTCTGGTAAAAGAAAGTGAACAGTTCAAAATAGCCTTCACAACCCCTTGGGGAACGTATGTGTATGTGAGGATTCCTTTTGGCTTGATTAATGCAGGAGCTACTTTCCAAAGAGCCATGGATGTAGCATTTCATGAATATATTGACAAATTTATGGTTGTGTACCAGGATGATCTTACAGCGTATTCTAACAAGGCTGAAGATCACTGCCAACATTTGGAAAAAAAATTTATAAAAGCCCTGGAATATGGGGTATCCCTAAACCCAAAGAAATGCTCGTTTGGGGTCACAGAAGGAAAGTTATTAGGACACATAGTGTCCAAGGATGGGGTAAAAATAGACCCAGAAAGGGTAATAGCTATTGATAAAGTCCCTAAACCTAAAAACGTGAAAGGTATACAGTCCTTTTTTGGCCAGGTTAATTTTCTGAGGAGGTTTGTTACCAATTTCTCTAAAATCAGTAGACCCATTTCAAAAATGCTCAAGAAAGGAGCTGTTATAGATTGGAATGGTGAACCTTCACAGGCATTCCAGGATATAAAAACTGCGATAAAAAATGCTCCAGTGTTGAGGACCCCAGATTATACAAAACCCATGCATATTTTTTCTTTTGCATCATTCCATACTGTGGCTGCAGTTTTATTACAGAAAAACCAAGAAGGGTATGAACAGCCTATTGCCTTTTTTAGCAAATCCCTGTAGCATGCTGAACTGAAGTATGAAATAAATGAAAAACAAGCATATGCTTTGGTAAAGGCTGTAAAGGCATTCAGAAGTTATTTGGTAGGTGCTATTATTATTGCCTTTGTACCTAGTGCTGCAGTTAAAGATATTTTCTCTTAGCAGGAAGTGTCAGGAAGGAGATGCAGATGGATCAATAGAATCCAAGAATTTAACATTGATATGCAGATAACTAAGTTAGTAAGAGGTCAAGGTTTGGCCAAACTTATGGCCGAAACTAACCTGGAAGCTAATCAGATAAACTTAGTAAATGATGATTTCAGAACTGATTTATGCGACATGGACCAGTGTGACTGGTACATTAATGTTATACATTACTTACAACATATAGAAGTTCCTCCCCATCTGCCTGATAATGAAAAAAGGAATATTAAATTGCAAGCCATCAGTTATTTAATTATTCAAAATAACTTATGGTGGAGAAACTTTGGAGTTCTGTTGAAATGTGTTGACAAAGAAAGGGCAAAAGAGATTTTGAAAGAAATGCATGCTGGAGTATGTGGAGGACATTACATGGCCAAAACTACTGCGCATAAGATAATGAGAGCTGGTTTCTGGTGGCCCACTTTGTTCAAAGATGCTCAAGTTATGGTTAAGAAATGTGATCCTTGTCAGAGATTTGCTGGGAAGCTAAAATTCTTAGGAAATACTCCACTGAAGCCAGTTGAAACTAAAACACCTTTTCAACAATGGGGTCTGGACTTCATAGGAGAAATTTTTCCCAAGTCCAGTACTGGCTATTCTTGGATTCTCGTTGCTACTGACTACTTTACAAAATGGGTAGAGGCTATCCCTACCAGAAATGCAATGAGTAAAGTGGTAAATAATTTCTTATTGAATAATATCATTTCCAGATTTGGATGTCCACAGAAAGTTGTCACAGATAATGCTATGTGTTTTAGGTCTGAGGAATTCATCAAGTTTTGTGATAAATATGGAATGACAAGAACAACATCTGCCCCATATCATCCACAAGGGAATGGACAAGCCGAGTCCACAAATAAAAGCCTGTTGAAAATCATTAAGAGAACCTTGGACGATAATAAAAGGGCATGGGATTCCAAGTTACAGTTGGCAATATGGGCTGACAGAGTAACTGTAAAGAAGGCAATTGGGGTGGCTCCATTTGATTTAGTGTATGGAATTCAAGCTAGAATGCCCCAGAACAATTTGATGGGATTATACAATTACATCCAGTCATATGATGAAGATACTACTGATGAAATGAAAGAAAGAATGAATGAATTGGTAGGATTGACCGAAGCCAAAAGAGAAGCATCTCTGAGAAATCAAAAATTGCAGTTACAAGTCAAAACACTCTATGATAAAAGAACTGTAAACAAGAAATTTGAAAATGGAGACCTAGTTTTAATGTGCAACGCCAGAATTGAAGATAAAGGAAAACATGGCAAATTTGATCCCATTTGGTTAGGCCCATATCTCATTGAGAATGCTTGGGGTGAAGATTCCTACATAATCAAAGATGTATTTGATAATATTCTTGAATTGCCAGTTCATGGACAGTTCTTGAAGAGGTATTTTTCTTGAAAAAATACTTAATTTCTTCCATGAACATTAGTTTTAGGTTTTCCTAGCGTCCTGTTTTCTGTAAATCCTTGTACAGTCTGAGTTTTTGTTTTTGTGTGTTGCTCTGTGCTCTCTGAAGAAGTTGTCACTTCCCAGATATGTGGTCTGCTCTCCCATAGATTCTGAATCCTTGCATAAACTCAAGTAGTCTATCATCCCCAGACAGAGCCACTGTTGGTCTGACTTTTTCTGCAGTAAAAAATTTTTCAGTTAAACCATAGAAAAGTCAGATGTTCTATGTCTAAGTGAAGTATAAGGTTTTGGATAAACCATCTATAAGAAGTATTCGCCATATAAGCCCTATATTCATCCCTATTCATAAATGGTCAGGCGCGAAATTTTCAAATTTCAAAAGAAGCGAATATGCTTTCGTATTCCTTTTCCTTTCTCCCGGGTTACCTTTCTTCCTATTTGTCCCAACCATCAAATCCGATTAGATCTACCGCTAGCATTACCTCACTATTGAGAGTTGCATGCTCATTAAGTATAGCGAGATAGCGAGTGTTGAGTTTTTAAGTGGTGGGACCATGAAGTGAAGGTGCGGCGATCGGAGATTTGCTTATTAAATGCTTTATTGTGCAGGTACACTTTGCAATTCGCCATAAAAAGGGAAGGAGAAGGACCCACTAGAATATTTGACATCAGAGCCGAAATGTTGATTTTTCTGAAAGTTTCGCCACCTCGCTATCGGAAAATTGAGGTGCTTCACCGTTAGCGAGTTAGCGAGACCCCATAAAATGGAAAAAGATTAGAAAGATCTTTGATGACGTGTAATGGTAGATGACTGTGATAAATTTTGACATGTGCCAGCTATGCAGAGATTCGATTCTCATTAATACCTACCTGACTAAATGTACAATAAATCTGGAACGTCAGCTTGAAGTGGATCAACGGAGCTCGCTACCTCGCTATGAAGAGTTGCAAGGAAGATAATTTTAGTGACATAGCGAGTTGGGCCCGCTGCCTTCTTTCTTAAGAAGTCCTGTAGCATATCTTTCGATCATTTCTTGATCCGATCAACGGTTGTCGCCGCCTCGTCATGGCAAGGTGCTTTTTCTTTATGCATAACGAAGTAGCGACATGCTGACACGTGTTCTCCATCGTCAGTGGGTCTAAATGTAAGCGCCATCAAAAGAAAGAATTAAGTACGTGGCAAGCTCTCATTGGCTAAAATAACTAACATGGCAAATATAACTCCTAGTGTTTCTCTTTGTACCGCATGATCGTAGGATCTTTGAAGATCAACGACGCAGTTTTAAATAAAAAATGCAGTGCCACTCTCTATATTAATTAGACAAGAAAGCTTCATCCGTGAGGAAAAACAGAGTATAATACAGAGAGATTGCATCAGTTTCATTTCACGCGAGAAAAGATTTGAAGCCATTCTTGTGCAGAAGCTATTACTAAAAGAAAAGCGTGCCAAGGTTGATAAAAATTGTCAAGTTATCTGTTCGCTGAAATTTTGCAGGAATACAAAGGAGATTTTAGATAGAATTCAAGTAAGTAAAACTGCCATCATCTTTGTGAGCTTTTAAGTTTTAAAAAGGATAGCCCAAGATGCCTCCTAAGAAGGGATTTACAGGAGCAGTAAACTACCTGGATAGAAATGTGCATGATGATTTTCTTGAGTTACTTCCTAAGTCCACTGTAGAAACGGTGCAAGTTAAGAGGTTAACCTCACTCAATCCTAGGCTTAGGGTAGCTGATGGATTGTATGATAAGGGTAATTGTTTCCGGGATGCTCAAACTGCTCAAACTGGTTTGAGTTTATTCAAAAAATGGTTTGCAGAGAGGAAGTTATATGCCCCTCATGCCAATATTTGGAATTTTGATCTTGGGGAGCTTGTTGTTCCCAGCGTGTTTATGGATTTTGACCTGCTTGAAGCCATAGCAAAAAACTATGACCAAGCCACTAAGGTAGTGAGAAGAATAGATGGTGAGGCTTTAGTTACCATCAGTCCCGAGGAGATTAGGAAGGTTTTCAATCTGGGACTCCTCACCATGTATCATGTGCCCATTAATCTGATAGATTTAGAAAAAGAATATATATCCAAGAGGGATGTAGTTAGACAGGCTGCACTGAAAGCCCACATAGGCCAGATTGGAGGCCTCCCAACCATAACATCATCTTCTAAAGAGCCCTTCAAGAAATCATGTTTCAATGCCAGGGCAGTGGAGATATATAGGACCCTGTGCAGAGTCTTCGGAGAGGGCGAAGAAGATTTTATTCCGGTGAGCTTCATGTATATGATCACCCAAATCTCTTCTTTTGGTGTGGAAATAATTTTTGATTTTGCATCTTACTTGGCAAATGAGATTCATCATGGATTGGTGGGGATTGCATAGGGCAAGGTGGAAAAGGTTTGGGGTCAGTATTCCTTACTGATGCATATGTTTCTTTTTAAAGGGGCCACTTATTTTGGTAAAGAAATGGTTTTAAATAGAAAACAAGAAGGGGAAGCACTGCCAGTCCAATTGTGGAGTGCAGACATGACCTGGGAAGCAAAAAATGCTAGCTTCGTTAGATTTGATAGGCACTTTGCCTCCAAACTAAGGTGCCTCTTATTGAGTGATAATCCCAGAATCCCTAAGGCATTAATGCACCTTGTCAGGCCTATGAACAAAACCCATAATCTAAAAGTTTCACATAATTGGAGAGATATTATCCCATATTCAGTCTCAACGGTCATCAGGGTCTATGGTTTCAAAGGAACACCCCATGTGTTACCCTATCAGGTACCCTTGAAGGTAGGGATAGCTGAATTTTTGTGGCAGTTGGGAGGAGTGGAGGAGGCCTTTTTACACAAAAGGGGGACAGGATCAATTTTTCCTACTTGTACTATAGCCCACCAGTTTGTGATAACCAAAGAAGGGTGGGTCTTCCTCCATAAAATTTTGGATCAATATAAAATGGCAGTGTCCCACTCTCGTTTTTGTGATACAGAAGGTTTCTTCAACTCTGCCCTTAGATTGAGAATCAAGCTTCGTCCAGTTCAGCATGAATTCTATTTCCCTGAAGATGTAATAAGAAATGAATATTCTCTCCATGAGCAAGAAATAAAGAAAGAAAAATGGAGAGTCTATTCAAAAGTTTTGGAATTCATTAATTGTTTTGATAAAGATTTCAGTCCTCTTAGTAATGCTGCAAACAATGCAGATAAAATACATAAGCTCATGAGTAATTTCTCTGAGATAATGGAAGTAATGAATGAGAAGAAACAACATTTTATTAATTCTTTTCCAGATAAAGCCAGAGAAATTATGAAAAAATTGGGTTTCACTCCCAACATTGGAATAGGTCCACTGGTGGTACGGAAGAAAACAGGATATACTATTGTCCGACAGCAGATGCCCATTGTGCATAAAGAAAAATAGATTGTTGGATCCACCAGCACTGTCCTAGAAGAAAGACCCCCTGAACCTTCCCCCAAAAGAAGGAGAATAATAAGGGAGGAAGAATCCCCTGATAAAAGTGGCTCACCTTCTCAAACCCCAATAAGAATTGAGGAAGAACAGCTCACCAATGAGCAATTCGAACAAATGGGGTCACAGGGAGAAATTTTTGTCACACAAGCAGAGATTGATGAAGGGAACCCTCAGGAACCCCCTGTACCAAGTTTTGAATTAACTACAGCAGATTTCAGAGGAACGGAATTGGACCCTGTTTTGGAACAAGCCAGTCAGCATTTTTTGTCTGATAACAATTTTGTAAGATCTAGGGCTTTCAATCAGTTTGCGTGGAGAGTAAACATGCACATTTTTGAGCAAAGGTGCAATAATATGAGAGCAGAACATCTAGAAATGGATGAGACCTCCATTCAAAATTTAATAAAGGAACAAATGGTGCGAGAGTTCCAAAATATAACCCCTGATGAGGGAAGACAGATGGTAAAAAATGCTAATGTTTTATTATTGCCCAATTGGGACATTGCTGACGCATTAGTTTTTAATTCTGTTTCAAATAATTTAGGACTCCAGGATCCAAATAAAGAGGAATTCTTGGGTACAGCATTCAGCAATGATCAAGCTGCCCTTGTTATGTGGTCCTTGAGAAGAGGATCCAGAGTTATTTCATCACAGCCTGATGATTCAGGATTGACAGGGAGTATCATTGTAAGAAGAGTTGCTGACACTTCAAATGTATAGGCAGCCCACATGAATGTGGATTATTCTAAATTTTCCCTAGCTACTACGGAAAGAGAAGAGAGGGAAATGATTGATATGCATAATAAATATGAAATAGTAGTGGAAGCCTATAATCAAGAGGTAAAAAGGAGGATTGAGTTAGAAAACAGGGTATCTCAATTAGAAAAGGTACTTGGAAAGAGAAAAGTGGGAGAATCCAGTACACTAAGAATTGCATATCCCCCACAGTCATCTGTGGGATTAACCCCTATTATTGAGATAGCTGACACCCCTGAAAGACCCCAATTCTATACTGCAGAGGAATTTGAAGCAGAAAAAACCAAGTTGCATGAGTGGCAGATAGAATTTAGAAATCAGCAGGAAGAGAAATGGAGGCAGGGTGTAACATATTTGAGGGATAAAATAAAATGGTCAAATTTTTATGATCAGTTGACAAGGATTGTAACCCTCATAGATGAGTTAAATAAAGAAAAGAATGGACTAGATTCTCTTGCACAGAAGTGGAGACAGAGGAATAATGATGTTACAATTATTTGTATATCTACAATTCAAATGCCTTATCATCAGGTTGAGAGGATTTTTGATTTATTGAATCAATTAGATAATTTTGAAAATAAAAGAGATTCTTTACAGAGGAAATTGACACTCTATTTTTCAAGATATCTTGCTAAAAAATTCACCCTATTTCCTTGTGCCTTAGAATCTGTTGATACAGTAAAGGAAAAAGACAAATGGAAAAAGGAAATGGATGAATTATTCGATAACAGAATAACAAACATCATCAGTGAGACTGGCCATTGGTTTTGGGGAAAGACAAATGAAGAGCTGGTAAAAATACAATTATATTATGCTGATATAAGAAAAGAATTCGATGATTTAGAATAAAATGTCAATTCTTTAATAAAGATACAAAGAGAAACCCTAAGTTTTGATTGGCCAGATGATGATACTTTCAACAGATGGAAAGATCAGTTTAGTGAACAGATGTCAGGAGAAGATGACGAGGAAGATGTAAGAGTAATAGTTACTCTTGTAGTCAGCAATGATGACATAAAAAATCCCCAGGTTAAAGTGATTTTGCATGTAACAGAAGATGATACATCACTTACAGACCTTATGGGTATGTACTCTGAAGATGAGGAATGATTGTGAGAGCAGATCATAACAACCAAGAAGCATAACAGAAAGGGACCCGCCAAGAAGTTCTGTTGTAATCAACCTTTCTGTTATTCTTGTTTTTGTTTTTCAAAAGAAGGACACCTGTCACCTTCTGTAGCCTGAAGCTTGTTGCATCTCACATTATTTAAGTGAGATCCCAAGGCTAAAGATGGGTCCGAATTTGATTTTCACTAAGTATTGTGCTTAGTTCTGTTTTTGGTCCAAACATTTTGGGAAAGAAATTTATAGTATACTTCTTCTGTCAAAATTTCTGAGGTATGGATGAATGTAGAAAGAACTATGCTTCTTCTCTGAAGGTTTTTTTGGGTCTTTTGTAAAGGATATACCATTTTCAAAGGAAATGAATACAAATTATGAACTGTCCCCATATCTTTTCTTCTCTGAATTTTGTCTCCTTTTTAATACTGAGCTACCTTGATGTTGTGTGAGTAAAAGCTTATGCAATTGATTGCAATTTAGTAAGATTGTACATCCATTTGTTATTGTTGTTAATTCAATGGATTAAATAAATGCTTTGATGAACGTGATGAGGTTGCTTGGGTGTTAATAAGGATTTTTGAATGATAAATTCTGGTAAGAATTGCTGATGAAAATTCGTTGCAAGGCAACAAATTAGATCTAAGAATTTACTTGACTCTGAATTCCCAATGGATTAGGCACTGATCGAAAGTATTTCAGCCAAAAGAGAAGTATATTATAACTAGCTTTTTTCAAAATACATCATAAAATCAATTTTCAATTATCTTTCCTGTAAGATTTTCAAAGTTGGCCAGCACTTGCCTGCATGGATTGTTTTAGCTTCATTTAGCCATTGTTGTTGGAAACATCTGGAGAGCTATAGAAGATTTTTTGGCCAAATCTGTTCAAGGGATGTGTTTATCAGTTATTTACATATATGTTTGAGGATTTAGAGATGAGAATCAAAATGAAACTAAGGATAATTCTCATACAATTATTCCATCTTTGAACCATCCCCGGGTGCACCCGCCCTGGTTTTTACAGAGCCAAAAGAGTAGAAAACCATCTAAGGTTTTGTTGAAGTTGGGCCCTAGTACTTTGCATATGCAAGTGATAATGAGAATTGGCTATTCTTTAGGTTGTGTATGTACTAATATCTAGGTACTAAGCCTTTTGTCGCCTAGTAGTTTTAGCACTGTTAACATCAAAATAAAACACCAACAAAATGGCGACTCTGCTAGGGAATGTCTAACACATCTGTAAAAAGTACTGCAGTTGTCTTTAGTCTTACTAAATAAGTTTGTGTCATGTGATCTTTATTTTTCCCGTAGCTATAGGGGAATATTTAGTGTCAAAACTTGAGATTTTAAAGAAGATATAGACACAAGTACCATTGCTACACACTGACGCATCCAGCTTATTCGAGTGTCTTATCTAACAAGCAAGAGTTGCAGTCTTACAACATCAGTGATTGATCTCTTTGTGCCGTATCTTTATTCCCACCTGTGTATTGCTTTCTTTCTATCAGTAAGAAGTGTTATTATATTTTCCCGAAAAAGGGTGGCGACTCAGTCAAGGTTTTGAAGCTAGTGCTTATTGTAACAAAAGGAGAATATGGCTGACAAGAGAAAAAACACAAGGGCTTACATGAGAGCCAATCCCGATGTATCAATGTATACTGATTTACCCCAAGGTGGTAGGAAGAACCAAAATAAGAAAAGAATAGATCCAAATCCTACTTGGAAGCCTAGAGGTAATGCCTTCGTAAATTCCCATTATCAACCGATAATAGCAAGAGAATCATCTTCGCTTAGTTCTGAATCCGAAAATACAAGACTTTTAGGAGGTATTTTCAGTACCCCATTACTAGATCAGAGAGTTTTTCAAGATAAAGATGTATCTACTATGGGAATTGCTTCACCAAGACTAGGGCCTGCAGCAGATATAAATTGTAGGCTAGGATTTAGGAGTTCATCTGATACCCTTTTTAATCCCAGAGTAGCCCCATATATGGAACCAAACCTTATAGATCTAGATGATCCTGCTGATTCCGAGGCAACCTCTGCTAATTCTAAAGAAGTGCAATCTGAAATAGGATTTTTGAAGAAATGGATTGCTGAGGAAGAAGCTAAGCGCATCCGTCTTGAAAAGGAAAGGGAGCGAGCCACTTTGGATGCAATAATAGAAAGTGATACTCTGCTAAGAAGGATGGTTGCTTTGAAAGAGCAAAATAAAAAATTAGAAGAGAATACCCCCACTCTCCATCAGGACATCTTTGGAAATATTGATAATCTAAGAGCTAAAGTTAAACAACAGGAAAAACTCCTAAATCAAAGGCAAGAACCAATTATTGCTCAAGGTCAAGCTTATAAACCCATTCAAGTTAATCCAATAGAGCCCACTGGAACAGTTCTAGATAAAGGGAAAGGCAAGGCTATAGGAATCCGAATAAATGAGCCTCAAGCCATACCGAGCAAACCTATACAACCCTCCATATCAAAATTAGATCTAGAACTAGAAAAGGCTCGAAAGGAGAGGGAAGACCTTGCAAAAGAACTTGAGAAGGTTGAAAATGAAGCTCAGGCCGCAGAAACTAGAAAGAAAATCCAATTCATAAAGTCTAATTCTGCATTGAATTCATGGCCTAGTTTGTCTATCCCACCTACAAATCCTGCACCAGTTAATGCTCCCATAATCTCGACTCAAAAAGCACCCCAATCTGCTCCTACCTCATCTTCCAATATTGGCACTCAAGTCCCATTTGTCCCACCACAGCTATCCCAAGCTGCTCTCCTAACTCAAGCTAATGCTGCTAGTACCTCTAACGCTCTTGGTTTCCAGAAGAAGTCTATATACCTTGAAAAATATAGACAAATATCATTTTTCAGTATTCCTGGTGACCCCCATCCCATATCTTTTGATTTAAGGGATAAAGTGGTTAAGTTTTCTGGAAATAATGTTGCTACGGGTGAAGAACATTTGAGAATTTTCATTGACATGCTCAATGATTATGAAGTTGAACATGAGGACATGGTGATGAAATTATTTGTGCATTCACTCACAGAGGATGCAAGGGATTGGTTCAGGAGGTTGCCTGATGATAGTATTACTTCATGGAGTGATTTGGAGAAATTGTTCAAAGAACAATATGGGGACAATACTAATGCAGGATTCATGTTGAATGAGTTCAACAATATCAAAAAGAATCCAAATGAATCCACATTTGATTTCAATGTGAGATTTCAGAAAGGGATGTACAAACTATTTCAGTTTATGCGATTAAATGAAGACGTCTGTCTTACAACCTATTTCAATGCCTTTGATAGCAAAATGGCCTACCAACTGAGAGATAAGGATCCTAAAACTCTGAGAGATGCCTATAGAGTTGCAGTGAATATAGAAAATAATAGAAAGGCCTCTGGCAAATTAGGGAGGAGGGATGATCCTAAGCTTTTCAACCCTAAGAATAATAATAAAAGGGAAGGTGACAAAACTCCCATAGGAAAAAGGCCTGAAGAACCTACTATAGGCCATGTTTTAGAAATGCTCAAGAAGATGAATCCCACTATTTTCAATAAGACAAATGTTACTGAGAGAACCCCTGTGAATAACAGCAATTTCAATAGACAGCCTAGGATGCAAAATTACCCTTACACCACCCAATGGAAAGATGGTAAACCAGTTCCTAACCAGATCCAAAATATGAAAGATAAGGGTACCCCAGACCCCTTGCAAAGGAACACTGTAAATATGAATGATGATGTACCTTGGTGCATTATATGCCAATCACCTCATTCTGCTTATTATTGTGTTGTTGCCCAGTCATTCGCCCAAGCACAAGGAGTGCAAGCAAAAGAAGAAACAGAAGAAAAAAACCATGATGATATAAGCTGCAATATGGCGAACACATCTGATGATTTGATAGATTCTGATTCAGAAGAACCTGAGAATGATGCTACCAGCCAGAGAATTGCTTACCAGTTACATCATCAGCAAATATTTTCAGATGATGAAAAGAATGATATAGATAAGGTATGCAATACATTTTCTGAAGTAGGTTTCACAAACCTAAGAATCCCCTCCAAGGAGGAAATTGATAGAATTACAGCTGAAATGATTTCACAAGTCCACAGTAATTACAATTTGAGAAATAGAGCAATAAATAATGAGGCAGGAAGGCCATCTAGTATGTTCATCAAAGACACCACTCATAAGACAGATGATCAACACAAGAAAGCCAGTATAGATGTGTCTAAGATCAAGGAGAACAAGGGTCAGAAATGGGAACCAAAAAAGAAGGTTCAATTTCAGAAAGGTGAAGCAAGAAAGACCGTAGTGCAACCAGAGAAATCAGAACTGGATGTTGTCAAGCTAAAAGTAGTACCCACTACTCAAAAGACTCTGATTCTAGGTACTATTGTAAAACCTACTGTGGTTGAACCTGTTGATATGATTGCCATGTTATCTCAAATTACTGTGAAAGTACCCTTGTTTGAGCTTTTTAGAATTGAAGAGCATAAAAATAAGGCTTTGTCGTGGTTGGGTGGAATAGCAAACAACAATAGTATTGATGATCAAGCTGTAGCCCAACAGACCCCATTAATAATAGAGGACAATGGTATTATATCCCAGATTCCTCAGATGTTCTTAGATGATTCATCAGTTGCGTTCATACAAGATATTGATCCTTTTTTCCTTAGTCTAATCATAAAAGGGAAAACCTTGAAAAATTGTATGATAGATTCTGGAGCTTCTAACACTATAATGCCTTTTAAAGTAATGGAAGCCCTAGGATTGAAGGTGGATACTAAGCAAGGTAGATGCCAAGGGATGGATGCTAGAGAGGTTCCAGTAATAGGTACTATAAATGCCTTACCATTCAAACTGGCTGCATTTCCTGAGGTAGAATTAACCATGTCTATCCTTGTAGTGGATATACCCCCACACTACGGGATGCTACTTTCCAGAAAATGGAGTGCCGCCATGGAGGGAAGCCTACAATGTGACCTTACTTATGCCACTTTCCATATAGGGGACAAAGCTGTCAGGGTAAATAGGGAACCAAGGGTTAACCACATCTTAGGTGAAGAAATTGACAAAGATACCACCTGTTTCCTAGACACTGGGATTAATGCTTTCAGGGCTGAATTAATTATTCAGGAAGTGGAAAACTTGCCTGATATCATTGAAAATGAGGTTGAATGTTGCATGAATTCACCAAAATTGTGGACAATGTTCTTTGATGGGGCTAGTTCTAAAGAGGGTGCAGGGGCAGGTGTAGTCTTTGTGTCCCCTGAAAATAACACCTTCAGGTATTCATTCACCTTGAAGTTTGCTTGCACTAATAACATTGCTGAATATGAAGCATTGCTGCTGGGTCTCAAAGTGGCCACACACCACAAAATTAAAAAATTGTTTGTCATAGGGGATTCTGAATTGATCATCTCTCAGATTAAAGGAACATACTCCTCAGAAAATAGGAGATTAAAACAATATAGAAACGCGGTCTGGAATCAAATAGAATTCTTTGATGCATTTGGAATCTCATGGAGAGATAGGACCCAGAATAAAATGGCTGATCTTCTGGCCAATGTAGCTATCAAACCAAAAGAAATATCATTTGCAGGAATCTCCCAGATTGAGGTTCAAAACAGACCTTCTATACCTGACAACATTGACAATTGGCAGGTGTTTGAAGATGACAAAGATATCACAAATTTTTTGCTAAATGAAGACAAATACCATGGGCAGGAGATGCACTGCAATGGACTGATTGAAACCATAAATGGGAAGGAAACCATTTTTGGTCAAGAAATCATGCAATTAAAAACAAATAAGATGCCTAAGGGGTTGGTAGTCTTGGAGAACATTTTTGATAACCAAGACAGAGTAAAATTGGGAATAAAGGACCCCAAACTGCAGGAGCTAGAAGAAATGAATTTGGGAACAGATGAATTCCCTAAAAAGGTTTACATCGGCCAAGATCTGCCAGTTCAAATTAGAAAAGCATTGATTGACCTACTTAGAAAATACAGGCATGTTTTTGCTTGGTCATATGATGACCTTAAAGCTTATAGGGAGGACCTTTTCCAGCATGTCATACCGTTGAAGGAAAATGTAAAACCTTTTAGGCAAAAACAGAGGCCAATCAATCCTACCCTTGCCCCAAAAATGCAGGAAGAACTGACAAAACTGAGAGATGGTGGAATAATCAAACCAATTAGGCATTCCACTTGGGTTTCAAACCTTGTTCCTGTAAGAAAAAAGAATGGAGATATTAGGCTTTGTGTGGATTTTAGAAATCTAAACATTGCATCTCTAAAAGATAATTATGGCTTACCTAACATGGAAACCATGTTGCAACAAGTGACCGGCTCTGAATTGATGTCAATGATGGATGGCTTTTCTGGATATAATCAAGTTCTTGTAAAAGAAAGTGAATAGTTCAAAACAGCCTTCACAACCCCTTGGGGAACGTATGTGTATGTGAGGATGCCTTTTGGCTTGATTAATGCAGGAGCTACTTTCCAAAGAGCCATGGATGTAGCATTTCATGAATATATTGACAAATTTATGGTTGTGTACCAGGATGATCTTACAGCGTATTCTAACAAGGATGAAGATCACTGCCAACATTTGGAAAAAAAATTTATAAAAGCCCTGGAATATGGGGTATCCCTAAACCCAAAGAAATGCTTGTTTGGGGTCACAGAAGGAAAGTTATTAGGACACATAGTGTCCAAGGATGGGGTAAAAATAGACCCAGAAAGGGTAATAGCTATTGATAAAGTCCCTAAACCTAAAAACGTGAAAGGTATACAGTCCTTTTTTGGCCAGGTTAGTTTTCTGAGGAGGTTTGTTACCAATTTCGCTGAAATCAGTAGACCCATTTCAAAAATGCTCAAGAAAGGAGCTGTTATAGATTGGAATGGTGAACCTTCACAGGCATTCCAGGATATAAAAACTGCGATAAAAAATGCTCCAGTGTTGAGGACCCCAGATTATACAAAACCTATGCATATTTTTTCTTTTGTATCATTCCATACTGTGGCTGCAGTTTTATTACAGAAAAACCAAGAAGGGTATGAACAACCTATTGGCTTTTTTAGCAAATCCCTGCAGCATGCTGAACTGAAGTATGAAATAAATGAAAAACAAGCATATGCTTTGGTAAAGGCTGTAAAGGCATTCAGAAGTTATTTGGTAGGTGCTATTATTATTGCCTTTGTACCTAGTGCTGCAGTTAAAGATATTTTCTCTCAGCAGGAAGTGTCAGGAAGGAGATGCAGATGGATCAATAGAATCCAAGAATTTAACATTGATATGCAGATAACTAAGTTAGTAAGAGGTCAAGGTTTGGCCAAACTTATGGCCGAAACTAACTTGGAAGCTAATCAGATAAACTTAGTAAATGATGATTTCAGAACTGATTTATGCAACATGGACCAGTGTGACTGGTACATTAATGTTATACATTACTTACAACATATGGAAGTTCCTCCCCATCTGCCTGATAATGAAAAAAGGAATATTAAATTGCAAGCCATCAGTTATGTAATTGTTCAAAATAACTTATGGTGGAGAAACTTTGAAGGAGTTCTGTTGAAATGTGTTGACAAAGAAAGGGCAAAAGAGATTTTGAAAGAAATGCATGCTGGAGTATGTGGAGGACATTACATGGCCAAAACTACTGCGCATAAGATAATGAGAGCTGGTTTTTGGTGGCCCACTTTGTTCAAAGATGCTCAAGTTATGGTTAAGAAATGTGATTCTTGTCAGAGATTTGCTAGGAAGCTGAAATTCTCAGGAAATACTCCACTGAAGCCAGTTGAAACTAAAGCACCTTTTCAACAATGGGGTCTGGACTTCATAGGAGAAATTTTTCCCAAGTCCAGTACTGGCTATTCTTGGATTCTGGTTGCTACTGACTACTTTACAAAATGGGTAGAGGCTATCCCTACCAGAAATGCAATGAGTAAAGTGGTAAATAATTTCTTATTGAATAATATCATTTCCAGATTTGGATGTCCACAGAAAGTTGTCACAGATAATGCTATGTGTTTTAGGTCTGAGGAATTCATCAAGTTTTGTGATAAATATGGAATGACAAGAACAACATCTGCCCCATATCATCCACAAGGGAATGGACAAGCTGAGTCCACAAATAAAAGCCTGTTGAAAATCATTAAGAGAACCTTGGACGATAATAAAAGGGCATGGGATTCCAAGTTACAGTTGGCAATATGGGCTGATAGAGTAACTGTAAAGAAGGCAATTGGGGTGGCTCCATTTGATTTAGTGTATGGAATTCAAGCTAGAATGCCCCAGAACAATTTGATGGGATTATACAATTACATCCAGTCATATGATGAAGATACTACTAATGAAATGAAAGAAAGAATGAATGAATTGGTAGGATTGACCGAAGCCAAAAGAGAAGCATCTCTGAGAAATCAAAAATTGTAGTTACAAGTCAAAACACTCTATGATAAAAGAACTGTAAACAAGAAATTTGAAAATGGAGACCTAGTCTTAATGTGGAACGCCAGAATTGAAGATAAAGGAAAACATGGCAAGTTTGATCCCATTTGGTTAGGCCCATATCTCATTGAGAATGCTTAGGGTGAAGATTCCTACATAATCAAAGATGTATTTGATAATATTCTTGAATTTCCAGTTCATGGACAGTTCTTGAAGAGGTATTTTTCTTGAAAAAATACTTAATTTCTTCCATGAACATTAGTTTTAGGTTTTCCTAGCATCCTGTTTTCTGTAAATCCTTGTACAGTCTGAGTTTTTGTTTTTGTGTGTTGCTCTGTGCTCTCTGAAGAAGTTGTCACTTCCCGGATATGTGGTCTGCTCTCCCATAGATTCTGAATCCTTGCATAAACTCAAGTAGTCTATCATCCCCAGACAGAGCCACTGTTGGTCTGACTTTTTCTGCAGTAAAAAATTTTTCAGTTAAACCATAGAAAAGTCAGATGTTCTATGTCTAAGTGAAGTATAAGGTTTTGGATAAACCATCTATAAGAAGTATTCACCATATAAGCCCTATATTCATCCCTATTCATAAATGGTCGAGCGCGAAATTTTCAAATTTCAAAAGAAGCGAATATGCTTTCGTATTCCTTTTCCTTTCTCCCGGGTTACCTTTCTTCCTATTTGTCCCAACCATCAGATCCGATTAGATCTACCACTGGCATTACCTCGCTATTGAGAGTTGCATGCTCATTAAGTATAGCGAGATAGCGAGTGTTGAGTTTTTAAGCGGTGGGACCATAAAGTGAAGGTGCGGCGATCGAAGATTTGCTTATTAAATGCTTTATTGTGCAGGTACACTTTGCAATTCGCCATAAAAAGGGAAGGAGAAGGACCCACTAGAATATCTGACATCAGAGCCGGAATGTTGATTTTTTCGGAAGTTCTGCCACCTCGCTATCGAAAAATTGAGGCGCTTCACCGTTAGCGAGTTAGCGAGACCCCGTAAAATGGCAAAAGATCGGAAAGATCTTTGATGACGTGTAATGATAGATGACTGTGATAAATTTTGACATGTGCCAGCTATGCAAAGATCCGATTCTCATTAATACCTACCTGACTAAATGTACAATAAATCTGGAACATCAGCTTGAAGTGGATCAACGGAGCTCGCTACCTCGCTATGAAGAGTTGCAAGGAAGATAGTTTCAGCGACATAGCGAGTTGGGCCCGCCGCCTTCTTTCTTAAGAAGTCCTGTAGCATATCTTTCGATCATTTCTTGATCCGATCAATGGTTGTCACCGCCTCGTCATGGCAAGGTGCTTTTTCTTTATGCATAACGAAGTAGCGACATGCTGACACGTGTTCTCCATCGTCAGTGGGTCTAAATGTAAGCGCCATCAAAAGAAAGAATTAAGTACGTGGCAAGCTCTCATTGGGTAAAATAACTGACATGGCAAATATAACTCCTAGTGTTTCTCTTTGTACCGCATGATCGTAGGATCTTTGAAGATCAACGATGCAGTTTTAAATAAAAAATGCAGTGCCACTCTCTGTATTAATTAGACAAGAAAGCTTCATCCATGAGGAAAAACAGAGTATAATACAGAGAGATTGCATCAGTTTCATTTCACGCAAGAAAAGATTTGAAGCCATTCTTGTGCAGAAGCTATTACTGAAAGAAAAGCGTGCCAAGGTTGATAAAAATTGTCAAGTTATCTGTTCGCTGAAATTTTGTAGGAATACAAAGGAGATTTGAGACAGAATTCAAGTAAGTAAAACTACCATCATCGTTGTGAGCTTTTAAGTTTTAAAAAGGATAGCCCAAGATGCCTCCTAAGAAGGGATTTACAGGAGCAGTAAACTACCTGGATAGAAATGTGTATGATGATTTGCTTGAGTTACTTCCTGAGTCCACTGTAGAAATGGTGCAAGTTAGGAGGTTAACCTCACTCAATCCTAGGCTTAGGGTAGCTGATGGATTGTATGATAAGGGTAATTGGGTCCGGGATGCTCAAACTACTCAAACTGGTTTGAGTTTATTCAAAAAATGGTTTGCAGAGAGGAAGTTATATGCCCCTCATGCCAATATTTGGAATTTTGATCTTGGGGAGCTTGTTGTTCCCAGCGTGTTTATGGATTTTGACCTGCTTGAAGCCATAGCAAAAAACTATGACCAAGCCACTAAGGTAGTGAGAATAATAGATGGTGAGGCTTTAGTTACCATCAGTCCCGAGGAGATTAGGAAGGTTTTCAATCTGGGACCCCTCACCATGTATCATGTGCCCATTAATCTAATAGATTTAGAAAAAGAATATATATCCAAGAGGGATGTAGTTAGACAGGGTGCACTGAAAGCCCACATAGGCCGGATTGGAGGCCTCCCAACCATAACATCATCTTCTAAAGAGCCCTTCAAGAAATCATGTTTTAATGCCAGGGCAGTGGAGATATATAGGACCCTGTGCAGAGTCTTCGGAGAGGGTGAAGAAGATTTTATTCCGGTGAGCTTCAGGTATATGATCACCCAAATCTCTTCTTTTGGTGTGGAAATAATTTTTGATTTTGCATCTTACTTGGAAAATGAGATTCATCATGGATTGGTGGGGATTGCACAGGGCAAGGTGGAAAAGGTTTGGGGTCAGTATTCCTTACTGATGCATATGTTTCTTTTTAAAGGGGCCACTTATTTTGGTAAAGAAATGGTTTTAAATAGAGAACAAGAAGGGGAAGCACTGCCAGTCCAATTGTGGAGTGCAGACATGACCTGGGAAGCAGAAAATGCTAGCTTCGTTAGATTTGATAGGCACTTTGCCTCCAAACTAAGGTGCCTCTTATTGAGTGATAATCCCAGAATCCCTAAGGCATTAATGCACCTTGTCAGGCCTATGGACAAAACCCATAATCTAAAAGTTTTACATAATTGGGGAGATATTATCCCATATTCAGTCTCAACGGTCATCAGGGTCTATGGTTTCAAAGGAACACCCCATGTGTTACCCTATCAGGTACCCTTGAAGGTAGGGATAGCTGAATTTTTGTGGCAGTTGGGAGGAGTGGAGGAGGCCTTTTTGCACAAAAGGGGGACAGGATCAATTTTTCCTACTTGTACTATAGCCCACCAGTTTGTGATAACCAAAGAAGGGTGGGTCTTTCTCCATAAAATTTTGGATCAATATAAAATGGCAGTGTCTCACTCTCATTTTTGTGATACATAAGGTTTCTTCAACTCTGCCCTTAGATTGAGAATCAAGCTTCATCCAGTTTAGCATGAATTCTATTTCCCTGAAGATGTAATAAAAAATGAATATTCTCTCCATGAGCAAGAAATAAAGAAAGAAAAATGGAGAGTCTATTCAAAAGTTTTGGAATTCATTAATTGTTTTGATAAAGATTTCAGTCCTCTTAGTAATGCTGCAAACAATGCAGATAAAATACATAAGCTCATGAGTAATTTCTCTGAGATAATGGAAGTAATGAATGAGAAGAAACAACATTTTATTAATTCTTTTCCAGATAAAGCCAGAGAAATTATGAGAAAATTGGGTTTCACTCCCAACATTGGAATAGGTCCACTGGTGGTATGGAAGAAAACAGGATATACTATTGTCCGACAGCAGATGCCCGTTGTGCATAAAGAAAAACAGATTGTTGGATCCACCAGCACTGTCTTAGAAGAAAGACCCCCTGAACCTTCCCCCAAAAGAAGGAGAATAATAAGGGAGGAAGAATCCCCTGATAAAAGTGGCTCACCTTCTCAAACCCCAATAAGAATTGAGGAAGAACAGCTCACCAATGAGCAATTCAAACAAATGGGGTCATAGGGAGAAATTTTTGTCACACAAGCAGAGATTGATGAAGGGAACCCCCTGTACCAAGTTTTGAATTAACTACAGCAGATTTCAGAGGAAGGGAATTGGACCCTGTTTTGGAACAAGCCAGTCAGCATTTTTTGTCTGATAACAATTTTGTAAGATCTAGGGCTTTCCATCAGTTTGCGTGGAGAGTAAACATGCACATTTTTGAGCAAAGGTGCAATAATATGAGAGCAGAACATCCAGAAATGGATGAGACCTCCATTCAAAATTTAATAAAGGAACAAATGGTGCGAGAGTTCCAAAATATAACCCTTGATGAGGGAAGACAGATGGTAAAAAATGCTAATATTTTATTATTGCCCAATTGGGACATTACTGACGCATTAGTTTTTAATTCTGTTTCAAATAATTTAGGACTCCAGGATCCAAATAAAGAGGAATTCTTGGGTACAGCATTCAACAATGATCAAGCTTCCCTTGTTATGTGGTCCTTGAGAAGAGGATCCAGAGTTATTTCATCACAGCCTGATGATTCAGGATTGACAGGGAGTATCATTGTAAGAAGAGTTGCTGACACTTCAAATGTACAGGCAGCCCACATGAATGTGGATTATTCTAAATTTGCCCTGGCTACTGTGGAAAGAGAAGAGAGGGAAATGATTGATATGCATAATAAATATGAAATAGTAGTGGAAGCCTATAATCAAGAGGTAAAAAGGAGGATTGAGTTAGAAAATAGGGTATCTCAATTAGAAAAGGTAGTTGGAAAGAGAAAAGTGGGAGAATCCAGTACACTAAGAATTGCATATCCCCCACAGTCATCTGTGGGATTAACCCCTATTATTGAGATACCTGACACCCTTGAAAGACCCCAATTCTATACTGCAGAGGAATTTGAAGCAGAAAAAACCAAGTTGCATGAGTGGCAGATAGAATTTAGAAATCAGCAGGAAGAGAAATGGAGGCAGGGTGTAACATATTTGAGGGATAAAATACAATGGTCAAATTTTTATGATCAGTTGACAAGGATTGTAACCCTCATAGATGAGTTAAATAAAGAAAAGAATGGACTAGATTCTCTTGCACAGAAGTGGAGACAGAGGAATAATGATGTTATAATTATTTGTATATCTACAATTCAAATGCCTTATCATCAGGTTGAGAGGATTTTTGATTTATTGAATCAATTAGATAATTTTGAAAATAAAAGAGATTCTTTACAGAGGAAATTGACACTCTATTTTTCAAGATATCTTGCTAAAAAATTCACCCTATTTCCTTGTGCCTTAGAATCTGTTGATACAGTAAAGGAAAAAGACAAATGGAAAAAGGAAATGGATGAATTATTCGATAACAGAATAACAAACATCATCAGTGAGACTGGCCATTGGTTTTGGGGAAAGACAAATGAAGAGCTGGTAAAAATACAATTATATTATGCTGATATAAGAAAAGAATTCGATGATTTAGAAGAAAATGCCAATTCTTTAATAAAGATACAAAGAGAAACCCTAAGTTTTGATTGGCCAGATGATGATACTTTCAACAGATGGAAAGATCAGTTTAGTGAACAGATGTCAGGAGAAGATGACGAGGAAGATGTAAGAGTAATAGTTACTCTTGTAGTCAGCAATGATGACATAGAAAATCCCCAGGTTAAAGTGATTTTGCATGTAACAGAAGATGATACATCACTTATAGACCTTATGGGTATGTACTCTGAAGATGAGGAATGATTGCGAGAGCAGATCATAACAACCAAGAAGCATAACAGAAAGGGACCCGCCAAGAAGTGCTGTTGTAATCAACCTTTCTGTTATTCTTGTTTTTGTTTTTCAAAAGAAGGACACCTGTCACCTTTTGTAGCCTGAAGCTTGTTGCATCTCACATTATTTAAGTGAGATCCCAAGGCTAAAGATGGGTCTGAATTTGGTTTTCACTAAGTATTGTGCTTAGTTCTGTTTTTGGTCCAAACATTTTGGGAAAGAAATTTATAGTATACTTCTTCTGTCAAAATTTCTGAGGTATGGATGAATGTAGAAAGAACTGTGCTTCTTCTCTGAAGGTTTTTTTGGGTCTTTTGTAAAGGATATACCATTTTCAAAGGAAATGAATACAAATTATGAACTGTCCCCATATCTGTTCTTCTCTGAATTTTGTCTCCTTTTTAATACTGAGCTACCTTGATGTTGTGTGAGTAAAAGCTTATGCAATTGATTGCAATTTAGTAGGATTGTACATCCATTTGTTATTGCTGTTAATTCAATGGATTAAATAAATGCTTTGATGAACGTGATTAGGTTGCTTGGGTGTTAATAAGGATTTTTGAATGATAAATTCTGGTAAGAATTGCTGATGAAAATTCATTGCAAGGCAACAAATTAGATCTAAGAATTTACTTGACTCTGAATTCCCAATGGATTAGGCACTGATCGAAAGTATTTCAGCCAAAAGAGAAGTATATTATAACTAGCTTTTTTCAAAATACATCATAAAATCAATTTTCAATTATCTTTCCTGTAAGATTTTCAAAGTTGGCCAGCACTTGCCTGCATGGATTGTTTTAGCTTCATTTAGCCATTGTTGTTGGAAACATCTGCAGAGCTATAGAAGATTTCTTGGCCAGATCTATTCAAGGGATGTGTTTATCAGTTATTTACATATATGTTTGAGGATTTAGAGATGAGAATCAAAATGAAACTAAGGATAATTCTCATACAATTATTCCATCTTTGAACCATCGCCGGGTGCACCCACCCTGGTTTTTACAGAGCCAAAAGAGTAGAAAACCATCTAAGGTTTTGTTGAAGTTGGGCCCTAGTACTTTGCATATGCAAGTGATAATGAGAATTGGCTATTCTTTAGGTTGTGTATGTACTGATATCTAGGTACTAAGCCTTTTGTCGCCTAGTAGTTTTAGCACTGTTAACATCAAAATAAAACACCAACAGTGTGGACCTATTGGCATTGAAAGTTATACTGGTGAAAAAAAATTCTTTCTTTTTGTTGATGATTATTCAAGAATGATGACTGTCATGTACGTATGAGAGAAATCAGAGGCATTCAAAAAATTCAACTGGTATTTGGCTAGAGTGGAAAAGGAAACAGGCAAAAGACTAAAATTTTTAAGGTCTGACAGAGGTGATGAATTTATTTCACATGAATTCAATAACTTTTGCATTGAAAGGAGAATCAAAAGATAGGTCTCAACACCAATAACACCTAAACAAAATGGAATAGCTGAAAGAAGGAACAAATATATCATGGACTATGCAAGAACCCTAATGATTGAAAAGAGCATTGCTATCTAATACTAGAAGGAAGCTATCAGCACTATAGTTCATACCTTAAATTGAGTACAACTAAAAAAGGACTCATTCAAAACTCCCTATGAATTATAGTATGGCTACAAACCAAATATACGTTACCTAAAAGTATTTGGAAGAAAATGTTACATTTTAAAAGAATCTAGAAAAGGTAAATTTGATGTAAAGGGTGATGAAGGAATATTTTTGGGATATTATTGCAAAAGTAAAGCATATAGATGTTTCAATCCATCTACTCACAAAGTCATAGAATGTGCACATGTGAAATTTGATGAGTTTGCATAAAGATTTGAAGAAGAAAGCAAAAGTGTACTTGAAGACTACAGGAGATTTGTTTACATTGAACCTGATACAATGCAAAGTATACCTGTTAATCAGGAATTCTCAACTCTAGAGTCTTTAGTTATTGAGTCATGGGAAGTTCAAACTAAGCTAATGCCTCCCTAGTTATAAGAACCTGAGTTGCAAGAATTCAAGTTGCAAATAGAAGCTACTGAATCAACATCTATCGACCCTGAGCAACTAGATCTAGGACAAGAAGTTGAGATGCAAAAGGATAAAAATGGAAGTCATTCAAAAGGCAAGGAGCATGTGTTAGCCAAGTATGTCAGGAAGCATATGCACCAGATCAGATCATTAGAGATAAATTAGAAGGATCAATGACAAGAAGTAAGTTGAAAGGTACTTGTTTACTTGCTGATTTTGAACCTAAAAATATCAAAGATGTATTAGAAAATGAAATTTGGATTGAAGCTATGAATGAAGAAATAGAACAAATAGAGAAAATCAAAACATGGATTCTTGTAACTAGACCTAAAGAAAAAATTGTGATTGGAACTAAGTGGGTGTTTAGAAACAAGTTAAATGAAGATGGTAAGGTGTCAAGGAACAAACCTAGACTAGTATGAAAAGGATACTCTCAAGAAGAAGGTGTAGACTATGGAGAAACTTTTTCTCCTATTGTAAGATTGGAAGGTGTCAGAACCTTACTTACATATGTTTCATACAAAGGATTCAAAGTTTATCAAATGGATGTCAAGTCAACATTTCTCAATAGCATATTGGATGAAAAGGTTTACATTGAACAACCTAAAGGTATTGTTGATCCAAACAAGAAGGACATGGTCTACAAACTACATAAAGCATTATATGGTTTGAAACAAGCCCCTAGATCATGGTATGAAATATTGCATAACTATATTATTCAGATTGGTTTTCAAAGGACTAATGATAATAGTAGTTTGTACATAAAGGAAGGACCAGATAATAAGATTGTTTTAGCATAGATATTTGTATATGATACTTTGTTCATAGGAAATGATGATCTTTGCAAAGAATTTTTAGAAAAAATGAACAAGGAATTTGAAATGTCAATTTTTGGTGAAATCAAATTCTTTGTTGGTCTCCCAATTCAACAAAATAAGAATGGCATCTACATATCTAAATACATCAAGGAGATACTGAAAAAGTTTGGCATGGAAGACTACAAACTAGTTGGGACTCCTATGTGTACTGGATTGAAACTTACCAAAGATGATGAATCTAAGGAAGTGGATTAGACATTGTATAGATCTATGATTGGAAAGTTGCAGTATGTAGTACATACAATACCAAACATTGCCCTTGTGGTAGGAATTGTAGCAAGATTCTTAGCAAAACCAAAAGAAAATCACATGATGACAATCAAAAGGATAATGAGATATTTAAAAGGAACTAAAGATTATGGATTATGGTATAAACTTGGAGGAAATATGAAGTTAAAAGTGTTCACTAATGTAGATTGGGCAGAAAATATTGATGACAGAAAGAGCACAAGTGGAGGAGCTTTCTTTCTTGGAAAAAGGTTGGTTTCCTGGACAAGTAGAATGAAAAAATGTACATCCCAATCCAAAGTAGAGGATGAATATGTTGCAGTAGCAGTAAACTATTCAAACATTGTGTGGTTCAAACAATTATTGGAAGGTATGAAGCAAGAAATCAAAGAACTTGTTGTTATGTTTTGTGATAACACAAGTGCAATTAATATCTCCAATAATCTAGTGATGCATTCAAAAACCAAGCATATTGCCATAAAGTATCACTTTTTTAGACAATTGGTACAAGAAAAGGAAATCAGATTGGAATATGTCCATACAAAGGAACAAAATGCTGACATATTCACAAAGTGTTTACCTAAGGATGCATTCTTGTATCTTAGAGGTAAGTTAGGGGTCACTCCCCTATCTAAAGCTCACTAGAATATAGTTTTAGTGATGCATCAATAGAAACAAACCAAAAATTTATTAGTTGATGTGGCAAAGTAATGAAGACATTGCATATGAATCAGTACATTAGGTAAAATGCTATGTAGATGATTTATGTTGTCTTTGGCATGTGTTGTCAAAGAGGAAGAATATACTGATACTATCATATCTTTATGAAATTTGGAAAAAAAAGAATTTGTATAAGAGGGAGAGATTATTATGTGTAAGAACCCCAAATAGGCTCTACACTGATCACTGTTTGTTTCCCTGGGTGTAATGATTGTTTTTGGTTTTTTTTTTAATGTTTTAAGCTATTTTTGAGTTTTTGAGTTGATGAAAAGAAAATACAAATATTGAAAACAAATCTTGCCTAAAATTATAACTCAAATCTGGTTATAATGCTAATCAAATTCATTTATTCGGATGGCTCCTAATGTATGTACACAACTTATTACTAGAAGAATACATTAAAAACATCATCATTAATAGTTGAAAAAAAGCTTGATTTTTGTCTCCAATATGCAACCACGCTGCTGGTTGCTTCCTCCTTGGGTAGCGCCTATCAAAAACCGCAATATTAAATCTCTAATTTTTAATTCACTGTAGTGTTGTACTGTTCATAGCACTGTAGCTGCTGTTATAACCCCTTCCAATCTCTAAATAGATTCATCCACTTTTTCCCTACTGAAACACAATATTGACTCCAGAATGAAGTCAACTCACAGGAAAAATTCAAGTGATATTTCACACCCTCAAATTGCATCAACTCTAAAGATACTACATTCTCCACAGTCTGAATTCTTCTCAAACTTGTAGAAACACTTGTTGCCACAACTTCAAGAAATTTCACAAGGCAAAGTTTTTAAGCAATTCTCATAACCTACTCTTGAAGGAAGACAAGGTTTGTTTATAAGGACTCCTCAACTCCAGAATGAGTCTCCACGCTCAATGTGGGATAAAAGATATAATAATAACATAAAAAATGTTATTACATTAAAACTTAGAAATCCCCTTTTAATTTTTCCATAAGCTTGAACCCACAATTAATTGAAACGATGGCCTCTTTTATGATATCATGACCCTCACTTAAGTTATATATTATAACTTAACAATATAGGCTCAAAACCAATAATGTTTATTTTAACTAAATAAACATTAATATCTCCATTATTACTCAACATTTTTGAATGTCATTTGGACTCGGAGCTAACATGATAGAACTGCATATGACCATACCCCTTTTCTAAAAATAGCAGGGGTCTATCTTTATAACTCCAAAACTGCTAAAAATAGCCTGACCAAGCCAAACTCAAAGGAAAACTCATCATAAACAAACTCTGGCAACCCAGAAGAGTACTCTGCTCTGGTCTTTGGAGGATCTCCACACCAAGGTGACCCTCTATCCAATCTTATTACCCTACGAGGGTCTCTGAGAGGCTAATGACAAGCTAAAGTGATGTCTTTAGCTAGAAGGGGACATCACAATTCGCCCTCCTTGAAATTGCTTGTCCTCAAGCAATCTCAACTCTGGATGCTGTAAAATCTCCTCGCTCTCCCAAGTAGCATCCTCTACCGACAAATCCTTCCACTTCACCAAATATTCTCGGATGGTACATTTCCTCAAGTTCCTCTCTCTAAAATCAATGATAGCCTCCGGTATCAAAACAAGTTTTCCCTCATCATCCAGGGGTGGTAGTACTGTAGAAGGCACAATATGGTGCCCTAGCGCCTTTTTGAGGCACGACACATGAAAAAAATTGTGCACCTTGCTCTCCACCGGCAAGTCTAACTCATAAGCCTCCTCTCCCACTTTCCTGATAATCCTAAATGGACCATAGTATCGTGGCTTGAGTTTCTCAGCACCACTCTTCTTGAGAGTGGATTGACGGTAAGGCTGCAACATAAGATACACCATGTCTCCAACCTCAAAAGTCCGCTCAGTCCTCTTCTAATCTGCATACTGCTTTTGCTGATTTTGTGCCTTAGATTATCCTTGAGAGTCTTAACAAGGTCTTGACTCTCCTGTAACAAATCACCTGCACTGGGCACTCTACTGTCACTCAAAAGCAGATCCATAAAATTGGGTGCCTCATACCCATATAGGGCCATAAAGGGTGACATCTGAATAGACATGTGATAAGTGGTATTGTAGCAATATTCACAAAGATAAATCCACTTTACCCATGCCCTCTGTTGCCCTGCTATATAATTTCTGAGATATCCCTCCACCTATTTGTTTACTATCTCTATTTGACCATCTGTCTGAGGGTGGTAGCTAGTACTCGGAGTGAGCTCTATTGCACACAACTTGAATAGCTCCTACCAAAAGTGACTCATAAACCTGCTGTCTCTGTCACTTACAATGCTCTGAGGTAAGCCATCTAATCTGAATATCTCTTTGAAGAACAACTCTGCCACCTGTGTAGCAGTGTATGTAGCAGTGATTAGAAAGAAGTGTGCAAACTTCATAAGGCGACCCACAACCACATATATGCAGTCTTTGCCTTGGGCTCTAGGCAGTCCTGTGATGAAGTCCATAGACAAACACTCCCTCTTCCTATTAGGAATCGAAAATGGCTGAAGTAAACCGGTTGGATAGGAGTGTTCTTGCTTATTCTGCTGGCAAGTGGGACACTCCCTAACATATTGAAGTACTCTGCTTTGAGCCCTTTCCATGTGAATCGCTCTCTAAATATCGGTATGTCTTGTAGAAACCAGGATGTCCTACCATAGGTGAATCATGAAAATATTTCAAAACCACCCTCCTCACTACTAATCCTGGGACCAAAAATATTCGTCCTTTATAAATGATGAGCTCATTCACAAGGGTGTATCTTCTGTCCTGAATAGTCCCATCTATGAATCCAGCTGCCCAAGTGTCCTTTGCATACTCTGCAAGGATCAAGTGTCTCCAATCCTCTGATATGTTTGTCAGTAAGCTCAAATGGGGCCTACGTGATAAGGCATCAGCAACTACATTCTGTGTCCCCTTAAAATATGTAATGTCAAAGTCATAGGACTATAACTTGCTCACCCACTTTTGCTGCCTATCATTGAGATCTTGCTGCCCCAAAAAGTGTCTTAGGCTATTATGGTCGGTTTTGATACAAAATTTGCTACCTACCAAATATTGCCTGAATTTGGCCAAAGCATGCATAATGGCTAACATCTCCTTATAATATATGCTAAAGCTCCGCTTTGGCCCTCTCAATTTCCTGCTCTCATAACCAATAGGGTGCTTCTCCTGCATAAGCACCGCTCCAATGCCCTCTTCGAAAGCATCACAATGTAGCTCAAAAAGTTTGCTGAAATCTGGTAATACTAACACTGGACAAGAAGTCATCAACCCCTTAAATTTCTCAAAACACTCCTGTGCTTCAAGAGTCCACAAGAAAGCTCCCTTTCTCATCAAATCTGTCAAGGGTGCCGCATGCCTGGAATATCCATCCACAAACCTTCTGTAGAAACCACATAGTCCTAGAAAGCCCCTCAACTGTGTAAGGTTCACCGGTGAAGGCTACTCCACAATGGCACAAATCTTTTCAGGATCCATGCACATGCCCTCTACACTGATGATGTGACCCAAGTACAACAACTCTGCCATGCCCAAATCACACTTTGACTCCTTTGCATACAAGGATTCTCTGTCCAATATACCCAGCACCGTGTCCAGGTGAACCAAGTGCTCCTCCTAAGATCTACTATATACCAAGATATCATCGAAGAAGACAAGTAAAAATCTCCTCAACTGAGGATGGAAAACCCTATTCATTGTTACCTAAAAAGTAGCAGGTGTGTTAGTTATCCCAAATGGCATAACTACAAACTCAAAATGGCCACAATGACATCTAAAGGTTGTCTTCTCAATATCCTACTCTCTAACTCTGATCTGGTAATAACCTGATCTCAAATCTATCTTTGAGAAGAAGCAAGCTCCATGAAGCTCATCGATCAACTCATCGATCCTGGGAATGGGGTATCTATTTTTAATCTTCTTCCTATTAAGCACTCTGTAATCAATGCACATCCTCAATGTCCCATCCTTCTTCTTTACTAACACCACTGAAGAAGCAAAAGGAGACTTACTTGGTCTAACGTGGCCCATAGCAAGTAACTCCTTTATGGTTTTCTCAATTTCATCCTTCAACCTCTTCAGATGCCTGTAAGGTGTAATCATGATGGGATTAGCCCCCTCCTCTAACTCAATGATGTGCTCAATACCTCTGTCTGGTGGTCTACCTAGTGGAATGTCACTGAACACCTTAGAGTGTTTAACTCTAAGCTCTGGAATATCAGGAGGATATTCAATCTTATGTTGTCCCTCCTATGATGGCATCAACATGCACTCTGCTGTCCACTCTACCTGATCATGTCGAATCAATCTAGCCATTCTACAAAAAGAGACCATCCTGAGATCACTGTCCCTGATTGCCTTAAGAATATGCGTCTTCCCATTCACTTTAAACCTCATCTCCATCTCCTTGAGGTTAAGAGTGAACTCACCAATATCGTGCAACCAACTCATCCCAAGAACTATATCTATATCTCCCATAGGTACAACATAAAAATCTGCCTTAAAGTCACAATTATTAACTTTCAATGGGAGTCCAGTGATCCTATGATCACATTTGAGGACATAGCCATCCGCTACCCTCACTCTAATTCCCTCAAACTCCTCTGTTTGTATGCCACGCTTCTCCACCATCCTAGCATCAATGAAATTATGAGTGGCACCTGTATCAACCAAGGTTATGAATCGCTGTCCAGCAAGTACTCCTCTCATCCAGAATTACCCTTCTTGCTTAATACTAGTGAGACGAGCTTCCCTAAGTTGCCCATCTCCTTCCCCATCCTTGGACTCCATTTTAGACAAGTTTTCAGCCTTGTCTTCCTCTTTTTCACCATCTATTTCCTCTATATCAGACTGGTGATCTGAATTATCTGATTCTGATTCCTCATAGTATGCCCACATAACTCTATTAGCTTTTCCCTTTGGCCTAAGAGGACAATCATGGTTTGCATCATAGGGTCCCTTACAGTAGAAACATAATTTTTTCTTCCTCAAATTGTTTAATGTTTCCCTATCAAAAGGTGTTGGAGTTTTATCTTTAGAATCAATTTTAAAATTAGTCCTCTCTGGTTTTTTATAAAATGGTTTGTTATCCTTACTAGAAGATGCTCCTTTGGACTAAAATTTGTTTGTTGGGACTGCATGTTCCATACTTCTTGCCTTTCTCATCGCTTCCTGTAAAGAAATAGGATCAAATGCCTTTATCCAACCTCTCAGTGGTTCGGATAGGTCCTCAATGAAAAGAACTATCAATCTATGCTCTGAAATGTTTGGCACCATGACTGCCAACCACTGAAATTCACCAATGAAATACTCCAAGTTTCCTATTTGTTTCAGCTGTGCTAAGTCCCGAAAGTAAATCTCTGGATCTTTCTTGTCAAATCTTTCAACCAACCTATCCACGAAGTCCTGGTATTCTATCACTTGGTTATGCTGAAGTGTTACCATTCCATGGTACCACCAATCATGTGCTATTCCCTCCAAATGCAAGGTGGCATATTTGATAGCTTCAATCTCTTTCATTGACCTTAATGCCAAAAATGTGTCAAGCTTATGAATCCAAGATTGAGCTATCATCTTACCACTCCCATCAAATGTAGGCATAGTAAGCTTGCTTGTAGCCCTCTTCAGCTCACTATTTTGACCTCTAGGCCTCCTATCTTGTTTGAGTGACCTATAATGCTTTGTCCTCTGATTTACAAAGCATTCAAAGGTCATCCTCTCCCAAACCTGCAGAGATAATAATTCCCATTCATCATTTGCAGCCATGAGTGCATCTGTGAATATGGGGTCTCCTGTCGCCTCCTCTATCAGAGCTTCTTTTGGCTCCTCCGAAACAAATGTAGGGCATGTAGGCCTATCAGCTATTCTGGAATGGGTCCATTGCGGTCTCTGATTACCTGTAGCACTCCTGTTATCTCCCTGTTCTCCTGGCTCCCCATTTTGTTTAACAGGTGGGTTCATCCTTTCTACCATAGTAGTGAGTGCCTGTAATGCTTGTGCCATCTGCTGCTGCCCTGTAACCATAGCACAGTAGAATTCTCTGGTATCCTGATCATCATTATTCCTCCTATTTCTAGGTGGACTACCATCATGCCTCTCTTCCATATTTCCTATTTTCTGTAACTGTTCTCTTTCAATCAGAGCTCTCCTACGAGTATGGTACCTGTGTGGTCCAATTTCCAGTGGCTGCATATGACTCCCCAAACCCTCAGGATGGTAGGAATGAGGCTCTGATACCAATGTAAGAACCCCAAATAAGCTCTACACTGATCACTGTTTGTTTCCTCGGGTGTAATGATTGTTTTTGGTTTGTTTTTTTAATGTTTTAAGCTGTTTTTGGATTTTTGAGTTGATGAAAAGAAAATACAAATATTCAAAACAAATCTTGCCTAAAATTATAACTCAAATCTGGTTATAATGCTAATCAAATTCATTTATTCAAATGGCTCCTAATGTATGTACACAACTTATTGCTGGAAGAATACATTAAAAACATCATCATTAATAGTTGAAAAAAAACCTGATTTTTGTCTCCAATATGCAACCAAGCTGCTAGTTGCTTCCTCCTTGGGCAGCGCCTATCAAAAACTGCAATATTAAATCTCTAATTTTTAATTCACTGTAGCACTGTACTGTTCACAGCACTGTAGCTGCTGTTATAACCCCTTCCAATCTTTAAATAGATTCATCGACTTTTTCCCTGCTGAAACACAATATTGACTCCAGAATGAAGTCAATTCACAAGCAAAATTCAAGTGATATTTTACACCCTCAAATTGCATCAACTCTAAAGATACTACGTTCTCCACAGTTTGAATTCTTCTCAAACTTGTAGAAACACTTGTTGCCACAACTTCAAGAAATTTCACAAGGCAAAATTTTTAAGCAATTCTCATAACCTACTCTTGAAGGAAGACAAGGTTTGTTTATAAGGACTCCTCAACTCCAGAATGAGTCTCCACACTCAATGTGGGATAAAAGATATAATAATAACATAAAAAATGTTATTACATTAAAACTTAGAAAACCCCTTTTAATTTTTTCATAAGCTTGGACCCACAATTAATTGAAAGGATGGCCCCTTTTATGATATCATGACCCTCACTTAAGTTATATATTATAACTTAAAAATATAGGCTCAAAACCAATAATGTTTATTTTAACTAAATAAACATTAATATCTCCATTATTACTCAACATTTTTTAATCTCATTTGGACTGAGAGCTAACATGATAGAACTGCATATGACCATGCCCCTTTTCTAAAAATAGCAGGGGTCTATCTTTATAACTCCAAAACTACTAAAAATAGCCTGACCAAGCCAAACTCAAAGGAAAACTCATCATAAACAAACTCTGGCAACCTATAAGAGTACTCTGCTCTAGTCCTTGGAGGATCTCCACACCAAGGTGACCCTCTATCCAACCTTATTAGCCTATGAGTGTCTCTGATAGGCTAATCACCAGCTAAAGTGATGTCTCTAGCTAGAAGGGGACATCACATTATGAAAGAGGGAGTTTTCTATGAACTATTTTGTCAGTAAAGACTTGTTTTCAAATTTCATTCTACTATGACATGTTGTGTTGCCATCAATGCCAAAGAGGGAGATTGTTGGATATAATTGTTTAATTTTGTGTTGTCTTTGATGTCACACAAATGTCATATCACTCATCAGATAGAGTCTACAGAGCTCCAAAGGTCAGCAAGGCAAAGAATTGTATTTACCGAGCTCAGAAGGTCATCAAGGCAAAGAATAGTGTCTATCGAGCTCAGAAGGTCACCAAGGAGAAGAACAATATTTACTGAGCTTAGAAGGTTAGCAAGGCAAAGAACATGTTGGTGCTAAAAATTGCATGATCAATTTTCAGCACTACTGAAAAAATCAAGCCCTTAAAAGTTTTTAATGCCTATGTACCGGGCTGTCCATTTGAGACACCTAAGGTGTTTAATGCTTCTAGCACCTTTTGTTCAACATGCCTAAGCATTTTGTGAAGTTAAATTGAGTTTCTAAGTCATTTGGAAAAGTCCTGTTTCAAGCATTTGTCAAATTTGCAATTCTGCCCTAGTGTCAAACAGTGATAGGAGGTTGTGTTTGCCAATGAATATCTCACACCCAAAAATGTTTCATGACTTGCCACTTTGAGACTATCTAGTGTCCATAACCAAGAACCTATGTTTTAGATTTTGAGTCATTTCAAGTTCGTCTGACTAGGTTTTGAATTCCTCGAAGTTGGTCAGTTATTGTTTTCATGTTTTGCAAAATATTCAAAATTATGGGATGCCCTATTTGGTGTGTTGTAACTTTTGACCAGTTCACCCAAATGTTGAAATTCTTTTTGTGTTGCATTGTAGACGTTAGAGAATTGTCATGTTTCAAGTCTCAACTCTTGACGAATCTATTTGATTAGCTTTCAAACACAATTCCAAATGGAATTTCTAAAGTTTTACTAATGTCAGTATTTGCAGATTGATTGGAACCCCTGTTCATGACATCATATCTACTAATCTGTGACAGGTGAGATTGAATGGTTTGTTTCCCTCTATTCTATACTGAAAATACTTCAAGTGTGTCAGTCGCAAGTCATGACAAATCCATATGCACTCTTTTCCAGGTCAATTCCATTTGCCAAAATTACTTTTCAATCAATGTTCCTAGTTGCAAACTTCTGAGTAGCCTACTTTGAATGCTTGCCATTTGCGTCTTGTGATTCATCATGAGTGCAGATTGTAGATCCATAATTTCCTCATGATAGAGAATGAGTGTCCCAATTTTCTTTTCCCCATGTGCTCATTTGCCTAGTTTTCCAAGCTGATTCCAGAGCCAATTTCTTGTATTTTGACGTGCTTGCTTGCAGGTAATTCTGAGAAGGCAACTTTGATGGTTAATATCTTTTGACCTGGAATTCGTCATGAGACAAGATTTGATAGGATGTAATTAAGCGGAACAGAGATTATGTGTGTCAGTTTTCAGAGCTTGGTTAGTTGTTCGAGTTAGCTTTTAAGGCCAGTCAGCGGACCTCCTAGTGTACATTTGATAGTTGAATGAACATTGAAAAATGAGTTTTAAAATTTTTTTTCAGTGGTCGAACCTGATTCTAATTAGCATCAGATGGTCAATGGATTAGTTTTGAGTATCAATTGTTTGAAAACGAATTTTTTTTTAGCCAGACCCATTTTGGGGCCCGACTAAATGATATCAAATTGATATGGTGTTTAGAATATTATGGTATGAGAGCATAATTATGATTCAAATTGGAAAATTGATTCTATTCATGATGAATCATGAAGACACACCTGTTCCAAAAGGCGTGAAGAAGAAAAAGTTTTGAAAGGAAAGGAAATTTTAATAAATATTTGCAACTTCTAAATTTGAAAAGTTTAAGAGTGAAGTGATGGATGGAGGGTCTAGAAATGCTAGAGAAACAGTGGATTATATTGATGATGTTCCATTTGAAGAATCTTCTTTTGATAAACATTAATGAGGAAAAGGAGAAGGCAATAGATCCTGGAAGATAGTTTACAAGTTGATATCAATGTGTTTCTTCAGGGGGCCGAATGTGTAATAGAGTGCTTTCAAATAGATTATAAAGAATTAATTATTGAATGCTGTAGGGCATGAGGAAGACCTAGGCCACATGATGGAAAGATCCAAAGGAGCTCATTTTTTTAGTAGGGGAGCTTCACAAGTAAGGACCTATGGCAAATCAGAGGCACCTTCAAAGGTCTTCACACCAGTCCAACAAGGAGAATATGTATAGTATCCAAGATTTAGAAAAACAGCCCAACATGACTTCCTGCAAGTTCAGTAGGCTTTTGGGGTAGAGTTGGGAGGTATTAAAGAGGAGGATACCCCACATGAAGGAAAAGATAGTCCATAAAAATCAAAGAACCAACACCAAAGAATTGGTAATCAACACAAGTATTAAAGAGAACTTCACACCATAAAAGAGAGGCACAGTGTGAAAGGAAAAAGCCGCCAGTGAACAAAGGCATCAAACAAGCATAGATAAAAGCCTCTAGTCCCATGCAATAAAGAATCCCACATTAATTAATAGAACATGCTAAGAGAGAGACAAAAAACCTGTGCCAAAAGACCAAAACTCCCCCAGTGTTTAGAGGGGATGATCCACGTTTTTGTGGAAGGCAGCGACAACACACAAGGAAAGAATAGCGTAGCTTACAATGGAGGATCATGTTAGGAGGTAAGTTTCAATGTGTAGCTAAAGACATCCTGCATCTGCATAAAATGCCACAGTCAGAGTTTGAGAAAACCCACACACTATGCCATGGAGGTAGAGTAGTTTCAAAGGAAATCCAGCACCATAGACCAAGCCGTAGTCCACATAGATGTTAAAAAAGACCACAAAACACAAAAGATAGAGCCTCAAGCTTGAGAAAAGCCAATAAATCCCACATATCCTCTATAGAGATATTTTAAAGTGTTTAAATGAAACAATAGACATATCAAAGGTGTGTAAAAGGTAGGCACTTTTTAAGATGTGAGCCGAGGTTTCGCTGTGGGTCTAGCCAACCAAGTGGTGACAAGCAACAAATTTTGGACAAAAATGCATATCAAAAAGATGATGTCAGAAGAATGAAGGTGATAAAAAAAGGTCAAAAAATCTGGTTAGTCGCTACTCGCTAGCCGAAAAATCCAAGAAATTTTGGCTAGCGAGATAGCGACTAGCAAAAAAATTTGAGAAAATCGGTGAAAGTTAGAATGCAACATGTGTCCCTCTTGGAGACAACAACAAATCAGGTGGTGACAAGTGGCAGCGATAGAATGATTAGATAAGATGTGGCAAGCAAATGTCATCAGCGCACCAAATTGTGCTAGGTGGCGAATCTGACGGTCATCATAATGTGGCCAAGAGGAAGGTGCACGACAATTAACAGAGCAAGATAGCAATGATGACTGTACAATGAGTAAGATGATGATGTGGCACCAACAGTGGAGGAAGAGAACCAATCAGGATCTGCCACGTGTCATCAGTCTGGTCAATAAGTTTGACCCGGATGAAAAGTAAAGGGAATTATCAAAGGAAAAAGGTTTATTACTATTTTATTGTCCTCCCTCAATGTGCAAGTTAGCTTTTAAATAAAATTTGAAACTTTACATAGTTTAAACTTTATGAAAGTTTAAATTTTGCATAATATATGTGGAAACCATGAGCAGAGCCCTGAACTTCAAATGGGCATAATAGGAGTGATTTTTATCCAAAATAGGTGTTCCAATATACCGTCAAAACCAAGAGAACCTGAACTTTCTGAATTTGAAGTTGGTTTTTTCATAGGTATTCAATGGTTCACGCTATAGGTCATTTTTTATTTTCTAAGGCATTGGCGACAAAATAGGCTGAATCCATCATGAAGCATCAAAGTTTGTTTTAGGGTAGTTTCGAAAGCTCAGTGAAGAATGGATGTGAGGAAAATTAGTTCCAAAAGTTTTTCTTGGCTTTTAGAAGTAAATTCTAATTGATTTTCTTTTTACCATGAGTAAAATCAAGAATCAAATCAGTTATTTCTTTTAATCATAGTTTCAGATATTTGAGGCTTTTAGAGCCATAACTGATTGAAGATTTTGATTCAACTTTTGGAGGGAAAAGTTTTGAAGGATGTTTTAACCTATTGAAAAGGTTTTTCTAGGGACAAATGTCATGTTCAGATCAGATCCAGGAATGAACTCTTCTCCTATATCTTTATTTTCTTTCTCTATGGTAAGGGTTCCAATTTTTTGGCACTAAGAAACCATTCTTCAGCATTTCTTCTTGTATTGAACAACATTTTGAGTTTTATGCAAATAGTTCATGTCTGTTAGGTAATTTATGAAGTATTCTGTACATCTTTTATGTATTTGGTTTCAAGGAAAGAAAATAAAGAGCATCAATGGTTTCAAATTTAGTCTGAATGTTGTCTCCTATTTGTGGATCTGTAATCTTTTCTAGTTTACGATCAAAGACCATAGATTAGGTTACATCTCATTTAGTGATGTATGTGATTGAAATACCTTGCTTATGGAATAGAAAGCCATGTAACTGCTTGGTGTTTATCACAGGGTTTACTAATTTCATGATGGGATATTCCGAGTATGAGATTCATTTTGATGCAGATATCTATTCACAAGGTGAAAGATAGATCAGACATCTGGATCTAGTAATATGTCTGAGATTTCCAGGAGATGTATGGTTATAATTCATTTAATTTCCCAATAGATAAGGCACTAATCATAGATAGGATCATTAAATTTTGTTGCTCATACTTGGGTCTTGCTGTCATTAATCTATTAAATCATTTTCATTTTATGTTGAAAGGTATTCAAAGTATAACCCGCACTTAGCTTTCCAATTTCATGAGTCATGTCCTTAGCTATTTCATGCTTGTGATCTCCTGGTTAAGCATAGAAGAATTAGGGGTTTCATCTACTATCATAGATCCTGGTTATGTTTATTACACTAGTTCCATATGTCAAATCTAAAGAGGTTCACCTGCCTAGGTTTTGTAGAGCCTAAAGTGCAGAAGGAGTATAGCCTTATAGTTGGCCCAAGTTCTTGGTAAATTGTGTCCATTATTGGAGATAGCTATCCATAGATGGATTCTTGCCTTGCATACTTGGTTGTTCAAATTCTGTTAAATCGGGAGCCAACAGAACAATATCTACTGAGCGCAAAAGGTTAGCAAAAAGAAAACATGTGGTATCTACTGAGTAAACAGTTGTTATTGATCTTTCACGTAATCAAAGAAATTTAGTGTTTACTAAGATCACTCAATTATCAAAGGAAATGTGACTGAAGCAGTTCTTACCAAGCTCTCATGAAAAGATTCAGTTCTTACCAAGTAAACTCGGTATCCAAAGGATTTTGTACAAGTTTCAATGTTAACCAATTCAAGAAGGTTAACTTAGGAAATTTCTAGAAACAATATTTATCGAGCAAGGTTGGCCAGTAAAGGATTGCTGGAAATAGTATTTACCGAGCAGGGTCTAACTATTGAATTTGGTTTATAGCAGTGTATTTTTTTATTTATAACATGTTGCAGACATCATATTATGACAAGAAAAGTTACATGGAGATAGTATACATGTTGATGATGATGTGTATAACCTTGAAAGTTTGGACAAATTGTACAAAACATAGTTAGTCATGTTTTGACAAAGAAGGACAATAGAATTGAAGGAGAGAATTGTTTCATTTACAAAGCAATTACTTTTCCAATTAGGAAAAACATCCTATATGTTTACTCTAACTTGGAAAAGTTAATTGTTGTCTTACTTGACCTAGTAGTAATTTATCTAAAGGCATGGTATTTATGCAAAGGACTTCTTGTGATAAGCAGTGTGCTATCTTGGTGTATTAGGTAAGAAAATTGCAAGTGTGAATTACAAATTATGACTATACATGAAAGCGATATATGCAAAGTTTTATATGATCTATTTGGTGATCCAAGGTTAATTTGAAGATCAAAGATCAAACAAGGAAGGAAAATAATAGTAAACTACTTGATTAAGTAGTAAGCTCTTCTTGCAGTAGAAATTTCACGTTTGGGCAGTGGGCTCTTCTTGCATACATTATACTACAACTCCTAATAGGGTTGAAATCTCTTGATAGGGATTCAAAGTCTCCTAACATGAACTAATTTATACTAAATTTTCTCATTGACTCCTAACATGGTCCATCCTCTAACAAGCAACATATACATCAATATACTATCTAGTGGGTATCATCCCTATGGGGGTTTTTCCTTTGCCAAGGTTTCCCTAGTTAACAAAATATGGTGTTATGAGTTATCTTTCTGCATTGTTACTATTACTATTCATTTCTTTCTTATGCATGGTTTAAAGTAAGTAATAATATTTAGTTGGCGACTAAATTATGTATATTACTAATTCAACCACCCATCGCAATAATCCCTATTTATAATAATTGGTATCAGAGCACAATTACTTTGAAGAGGCTTAACAACTTAAGTAAGATCCCTATGGATATGGAATAGTTGATGAAGAACCTTGAAGAAGCTCTTGAAAAAATTGATCTCCTTACTAAAGAAAGAGATAAGTTGAAGGACAGATATGAAGACTCTAAAGTATACATTAGTCAATTAAAGGAAAAGATTGAACATTTGAAATCTAAGCCTAAATCTACTAAATCTGGAACTACTAATGATGACTATTCAAAGTTGAAGACAAAGTACAAGATCTTGAAAAATGAATTGAAGATTACAAATCTGAAGTTGACTTTGAGAAATGATCCTAGAAAAGTTGAATTTGATTTGAAGACTGAAAATGTAGATCTAAGAGAAAGTCTAGCAAAGAAAATATCTAAGTTTGAAACATTTAAAGAAGATCATGAAGAACTCCTTAAGTAAAATACTATTGTGAAATCTAAATTGACATAGTGCAAACAATAGCTTGAGAAGATTTATTCTAGCATACAAAATCTTGATGATTCAATGTCAATATAGAGACTTTCTTATGATAAGACTAGTCTTGGCAATCTAAATAACATGTCTATGAAGAAACCTAAGATTAGGTCAGATCTAAAAGTAAAAGACAATTCTAACAATAAGATTGAATCCAGCCAATCTTCTGAGAAACCAAAAGAAGCTGGACAAAATAAAGAAGTTGAAATCTTAGATGAACCAAAGTGAGTGGAGACTCCCAAGGCAACCAGGTATCAATTTAGAGGTAAGTGTCTTTTATGTAATAAAATAGGTCATATGAAAGGAGATTGTAGTAACAAGTAATTTAATCATGTTAATGACTTTTATTGTCATAATTGTCATGGTATGGGTCATAATAAAATTAATTGTAGGCAACCTAAGTATAATAATGATAGGAGAAATAGTAGAATGTCTAGATATACTAACCCTATAGATAGAAGAATATCTAATGAAAGGCCATTGAGTGAAGGAAGTTATTATGAAGACAAAAGATAGATTGTGTGTTATAAGTGTAATAACTTAGGATTCATTTCTTAGAATTGTCAAGCACTTGATGATTAGTAGAATCCTATAAGTACAACACCTTTATGTTAGTTATGCAACAACTTTAGACACACAAAAAAGTACTAAAAATTGGATATAAACTTCAAAGATAGAAGGACTAATTGAAGAAACTTCAGGATTAGAAGGAATGATAGAAGAAACCATGAAAGGAACTCTAGAACTAATAGTGAAGAACAAAAATTTTTTTTGAGTGAACTTATAGAATAACTTAATGAAGAATTCATGAAAGGAACAAATATCTCAAAAGAAAAGTTAGATGATGATGAGACAAGAAGATCAAAGTCAGTTGCTGAGTTTGATTCAATTAAGTTGAATTTAGCTTGTTCACAATATTAGAATTTGAGAACTTCAATCAAAGACAAATATCCAATTATTGTTAGATGGTACCTGAGCTCACTTGTGATTTGGACCTCATCCAAACAATTCATGAAGAAATTCTTTGCTATTGTATTGCAATAAAGGTTGATTCTATAAAAGAAGATGAAAAGTATGTTTTTGCAGAGAATTTCATTATGCAAAGTCTTGAAGATATTTTTCATGATAGAAATAGGCCATGGTAAACCTCGGATTACATTTGAAGATTAGATAGATAAGTTTGAGCAGCTTTTTGATTATATAATTTAATTAAGAGATTTTTCATATTTTCAAAATGTGTAATTAATGCAAGTTCAAGTTGATGAATAAATTGCAAACACATTCAAAGTGAAGAGCATTCAAAAGAAACTTGTTAGAGGAATTTTGAAGAAAACCCTATTTTTGGAAATAGGTATTTAATCATTTTTTCACAAATTTTCTTTGTAAAGGATCATAATTGATAAAGCTCATGGATATGTCAATAGTACATAGTGTTGAGTACGAAGATAGACCTAAGTTTAAGATTGTTTCCATAAAACCTAATAAAGGAAACCTAACTCTACATTGTCTATCACTCTGAGAAATGTAGTTTACCTTGAAGAAGTAGAAAGTTATTTAAATTACAAGTTTGAGTCAATTGCTCATGAATATATGAACAAAGATATGGAATTGGTCTTTAACCATGACATGATTTTAAAGCTTGGATTTGAACATCTAATGGAATTAGACTTGTTTAAGTATCATTTCTATCATGAGTTAGATTCAAATGAATGGACTTAGTTACATGATGGCAAGTTATGGATGCAAGATAATGTAGTAGACATTTCTATCAACCTTATTCATGAGGTAAGTCTTAGCAAAAAATTCAGTGTACTTATAGGTGAGAAGATGGTAAAGAAGAAAGTGGAAAGTTACACTAAGGAAATATACAATGGTAAGGCTATGGTGATCCATACCATCAAGAAAGATGATTTGAGATTTCTAAGTAGAATTATTGCTTATTCAATTTGTGCAAGTTCAAGAATTTTTAGCAAAATTCATTTATGCAGCTTATAAGATATGTGTAGAGAAAGAGAAAGTAAATTTGAGTGAAATACTGACAATACAACTCTTGGAAAACCTTGAAAATATTAAGATAACCAAGAATGGTGTGTTTAGATTCTAATCATTGAAAAATCATATATTCTTCCATGTACTAAAGAGATTTCCTAGGTACTTATCATTCATAGACATAATGAGTAAGATATTAGATATTGGATAGTGGAAGCTTAATAATGAGAACATTCTAGAATGAGATGAAATAGAGATTTAAGATTTCACATGCAATTGTGGATAGATTCAAGGAAGAAACTTTTATATTAGTTGGTATAGATCACATTTATATTCAAGCAGTGGAACCTCGAGAGGTATTTCTTGATCTCTTGAGCTATGAATTGAATGATGATGTTGTAGTTGGTTACATTGATTTTTGGTTGAATTTAGAAAAAGATAAAGCTGAATATAGATTTTTCAAGTATGATGAGATCACACTACATGCTCATCAAGAAACCTTAGAGAAGGCATCACACAAGAAAGTTGAATCAATATTGAAGAAGGCACTATCAAAGGCTAGAATGATAGAGATTGAATCTAAGGTCATGAGATAGATAATGAAACAAGGTATACTAAATTTACAACCATTGTTAGTATTAGTTTCTAAGACATCTTCTGAATAGAGCATTCCATATGAAGTAGTGTCTGATGTTTAGCCAAGTGAATGGATAAGAAAAATAGAGAGATTAGTTGAAGCAGTGTCTACATAGACAAAGAGAGTCAAATAGCTGGTTACTAGATTGGGGAAGAGGCAGAAGACATTGTTGTTAATTGAGTCAAGTGATGAAGAAGATAAGGAATAGGAAACTAAATAAGCAGGAAAGGTGACTCCACCTAAACAAGTAGTAGGCAAAGCTCAACAACTTGGAAAGCCAAAGATTGAGAAGATAAATACAATAATTGCCAATGTAGTTAAGTTTGTTTAGATGAACAATTTTTATGATTTATATAATAATTTTGAGAAGGATCAGATTGATATATCTATTGTGAGATATATCATAGAAAATGATCTAAGTTTGAAGGATATTGAAGAATATTGAAGGATTAGTGAACTAGAAAGTCTATGACAGACTTATAAATAAGAAGACTCATGCAAGAGAAGAAGACCTTGAACTTTGGAAGTCTATGCTACGGACTATCTATAAGATTGCTGATGAAGGTGAAATAAAAGGATTGTTGGATAACCTAGAACAATACTTAAGAAATACGTTGATACCATTTCTATTCATGGTTGGTGAAAATGATAAGTTGAGAAAGGAGACTATAGTAGCTATCAGTAAGATATTTATAGAGTAACAAGCAATGTCTCCTCTAGCTCCTAGAACCTCATAAATGTTAGTGAGTGGTGACACTATGCAGATTGAGAACACTAATATTAAACCAACACTAAAGATATTAAGGAAATGTTGAAACAAATTGAGGAAGAGAAGAGTTTACTAGAAATAGAAAAGAAGAAAATAGAAGAAGCTATGCAACAATTGCTTGAGGAAGATAGGAAAATATGAAAACAAGAAAAGGATTATAGAAGAAGAGAGGGTAAAAAAAATTCAAAAGAAGAGAAGAAAAGATCTAAAGGGAAGAGAGAAAGAGAGGAAAAGGAAAAGAAAGAAGAGGAAGAGAGAAGAACTAAAGAAGCAGCAAATATAGAGAGGAAGGATGAGACTAAACCATCTAGTTCATCTACTTTTCTCTCTCTTGCTAGTTTGGCTATTGATGATGATCAAATAGGTTTGATCTCATCCCTATCCAAACTTATACAGACAAAAAATATTGTGAAAATTTTGTAGAAAACCTTAATGGATGTGAAAGATAGACTGCACAACACTCTGACAGTGCAACATATTGAGTTAGATTATAAATAGAGAGAACAAGCAATTCTAAAGTCTTTGGATGAAGAGTTTACAAACTTGTTGAATGTTGTAGAGGCAGAGACTCAAATTCCCCATGATATTAACTTGTTTAGCACCACTTGTCAGAATATCAAGAATGACTTAGAAAATCCTGATACTTGTATAAAAGAACTTCAAAAATGTTAGCAAGAAGGGATAACTATGTATGTTAAGTGTACCTTATCATACAAGCCGACTAAAGACTTGGATAGTTAGATAGAGACAAAGATGAGTGAGCAAGAGGCTTTATCCATCTAGATCCATCATCCATCTAGAAAAGTAGATGATTTTGAAAGTCAATTTGGTAGTATTCATAGTGACATAAAAAAAATAGAACTTTAGAAAGAACATATTTGGAAGAGAACATATGATTTCAGAGAATATATTGCTCTGAGGCTATCTCTTATTGAGAAGAAGTTAGTTGAATGTGTCAAGGCCAAGGATACATATTCAAACCTTTTCTATTTAGATGTTAATGTAGATGAGATTGCATCATATGCTTTATATGCAATTCTCACATCAACTCAATCTACCAAAGAGATAAGTAACAAAGGTATGAACAATCCAAAGACTATTTTTGATGATTGTATGAAGATAATTTTGGCATAAGGAAGGACAATAGTTTTGACAGTTTTTGGACAATATCTTGACATTTTGACCTTTATCATTGATGTCAAATGTGGAGAGATACATGTAAAAATTGTATACATGTCATTATTGGGAGAGATACAAAGGGGAGTGATACATGTGAAGATTGTAAAAGTGTAAAGTATAGTGTAAGGGGGAGCATATAAGTAAAGTTGAACAAGTTGTAATAGTTGTAATATTTATTTTGATAGTTTGTTTATGTCACTTACCCAATTTTCCCTATTTTGTTGCCTTCAATGCTAAATGGGGAGATTTTTGACAATTGGCTAATTATGATATATAATTGTTGTAATTAATGGAAAGACATGATGTATATGCTGATAGGAAACCTAAAAAATAAAGATACTTAGTGTTTAGTAATCCAAAAATTGTCTAAGTATATAATTTGGTTGAAAGTAGTGTATTGTTTTGTATATAACATGTTGTAGACATCATATTATGACAAAAAGAGTTACATGAAGATATTATACATGTTGGTGATGATGTGTATAACCTAAGAAGTTTTTATATATTTTATAAAATAGATTTAATTGTGTTTTGATGAAATAGGACTGTGGAATTGAAGGAGATAATTGTTTTTTTACAAAACAATTACTTGTCTAATTAGGGCTGATATCCTAGACATTTACTCTAATATGGAAAAGTGAACTATGGTCTTAGATGAGTGAGAAATAATTTTTCTAAATGCATGGTACTTATGCAAAGGACTTCATGTGATAAGTAGTGTGCTATCTTGGTGTATTATGTAAGCTAAGTGCAAGTGTGAATTGCAAATTGTGACTATATGTGAAAGCAATATATGTGAAGTTTTATATGAGCTATTTGGTGATCCAAGATTGAGTTGAAGATAAGAGGTCAGCTAAGGAAGGAAAATAATAGTAAATTACTCGATTGAGAAATGATCTCTTCTTGTAGTTGAAATTGCATGTTCGGGGAGTCAGCTCTCCTTACATACATTATACTACAACTCCTAACAAGGTTGGCACAACTCCTAATAGGGTTGGCACAACTCCTAATAGGTTTGAAACCTCCTAATAGGGATTAAAAGTCTCCTAATAGGGATTTTCTATACTAAATTTTCTCATTGACTCCTAATAGGGTCCATCCTCCAACAATGAATATATATATATTAGTGCATTATCTAGTGGGTATCACCCCCACTAGGGTTTTCCCTTGGCTAGGGTTTCCCTAGTTAACAAAATATGGCATCATGAGTTATCTTTGTGCATTTTTACTATTATGGGTCACCATTACTTTATTTCTCTATTATGCATGGTTTAAAGTGAGTAATAATATCTAGTTGGTGACTAAACTTTATAGATTATTGATTCACCACCACCAGTAATCCCTATTTCTAACAACAACATTTTAATTGTTTGCAATAAATCATGATTTACACCTAATTTAGTTGATTTCTTAGGATATGGAGAGTGCGTTGAAGAAAATGATTGACGTGTTGGATAATTTAATTTTAGGAATGGATTTGCTAAGATACCTAATGAATCAATTTTGTGAGAATTTTGTAGACAAGAGATGGACATGAACATATAAAATGAATTTGTTGGATTATATCATAAACCCTAAGATCTATGATGATTGAAAAAATTGCAAAGAACTAGAGTTATCTATTTGAGGAGGAATAGAGGAAAATTAAATAGTGAAGAGAGAAGTGAAAATAAGAAAGAAGTGAAGTTGTGCATGTTCAAAATATTTCAAGTGAGATGGCAAAAAGCTTCTTAGGTTGATAAAAAAATATTTCCATTGAGATGGAACAAAGCTTTTGAGGTTGATAAGAAATAATAAGTAGAAGGCTTAATTTTGTTGTGAAGAGAAGACTTAATGCTTGAAGGGCTGCCAAGAAAATTGAGGGCAAAGATGACAAGGATGGTTTATAATAAATTAAAAAAATGAAATAAATAGATATATAGAACTAAAATATGAGTTGTAATCATATATATCAATCCCTACTAATTTCTTTCTAATAATTGCAAACAATTTGTGTTGAAATAATTTTAATCAAACATTGACCTAATAGTCATTAAGGACTTAACACTCAGTGTAAATCCTTGAACTAGTTGACATTCTAATGGAATATTCAAAAGTTCTTTGACAAGTCCACCACTAACATGGTGATTAAACTCTTTAAATAGGTCACATTTAACAATGTATATAATAACCTTTAATGGGGTTGGCTTCTAACAACGCTCACTTTAGAAGAGTGAAAAAGTGGTGACATGTCGCTAGTGGTTTTCCCAAATTGGTTGAATGTTTTATTGTACTTTAAATTTTAAATTTTTACATTTAATAAGTCTATTATGTTAGGATAGTAAAATATTAGTAAATATGGTTATTAAAACTACAGTAGAGCCTAAGTAGTAGGATAAACAAACTAAAAAATATTCAATTGTTTGATTGTTCAATTGTTCCTAATGGATCTCGAGTAATTGATTCACTCTCTCCCCTCTTAGTTATTATAAAAATCCTCATAGTTCCCACCACAAATTATATATAAATAAATCATTTTACCTTTGATCTTAGATTATGTTATAGATGATGTATATAGTTAGATTAATCAAAACTAAAAATTGTCTTTTGACCTATATTTTCTCTTTTATAACAATTCAAATTTCAACTCACCTAAAGAAAAAATATACATTTTAGAAGAGGAGTCTCTCCTATAGAAACTCATTTTCTTTTTTATATATTTTTGAAAAATTTTACTCATTTTTTTCTTTCTCAAAATGAACACCTTCTCAAAGTGTTAAAATATGTAGTGTGGTATTTTCTAATTACAATATAGTACATCCAAGTAAAACACTATAAACTCTATATGAGAATATTCTTAAATTTGACCTCTATAAAATGATGTTTATGTTTTATTAGGAAACTATTATTCAAAATAGTAGGAGTTATTGAAACATCACTTTTTTGAAATTTTTTTATTGCTTTACTGATTGGACACAAACTAGTACAAAACATGAATTTAATAAACATTTCCAATTGGGAAACTGTGAGAACATATATAACTTAGCCAGAATGAATTTATTTAAGTCATATATTTGAACAAAATTGATTTTTAGATTAGAAATACCTAGACTTAATCACTCTAATAACTATAAGTGAATCTAAAAGGTGACACAATTATGCAAGAGCATCCTAGGTTGCATTGCTTTCCTACATTTTTTCTTCTCTCTTAGTTGGTTCCAAGTTCCTTGTTCTTTTTAAGATCTTAGTTGATGATGAGTGTAGTTGATGTTTAGTTCATGGTTGATACCAAGTTCGTAGTAGATGTCAAGTTTTTAATTCATGTCGAGTTCATGGTTGATTTTGAGTTTGTAGTTTATGTTGAGTTCATGGTTGATGCCAAGCATTTATGATTTCCAATGTCTTCCTTGGTTCTTCTTTTGCTGATCTATCTATGTGATGTAGAGGATAGGGTGATTGACCTTTTACACAAGACAAGTTACTCAAATTTTTCTTACAAATCCACTACTTCTCAAAGTTCTCAAATGGTTTTAAAAGGCTTAACCCAACCAAGGTTACTCTAAGTGAAAATCATTTATTGATTTGAGATATTTGAGGTATATGAAGGTATATTTTAGTGGTTACAAAGTCTCTTGGCCTATCTCGTACTCATAGTGGCAAAAATACTCCAAACTATCCTAAAGGCTTGCAAATCAACAATTAGCCCTATAGTGACATTTTTGGTCTTCAAACACTAAACTTTACCAAAATGAGGAGAAAAAAAGCCTCATTCAGATACCCTTTTGGTCATTCTATAATGTGTCCTAACCTCAAGTAATAGTCTTTTGGATGAAATAGAAGTATTCAACCTATACCCCTACAAATCTACTACAAATTTGGTGATTTAACAAGGCAACTACCACTTGGAAGCATATCTATAGTTTATAATCTTGGACTATATTGTGAAATGTCCCCAAACCTCTAATCCTTAGAGGAATTAGACCCAAAATATAAGGAACCCTAAAAGCCCAAATTTGAGGATTTCTCCAATCTCACCCTTCCAAGTATTTCTAAGATCAATTTGTGATTGATCAAAAATTCACTCCACCATATAGTACTATTCCAATCATAAAATAGCTATTCCATTCAACCCAAATTCCTACTGGTATAATTATGCCATTAATTTTAATGGAACATTCTATGCCCCAGCCTATTATCATACTTCTCATTCAATCTTTCACAAGTTCCAAGTTAGAATCATATGAAACATGGTTATAAATCACCATTCCATGGATTCAATGACTTTGAGTCCTTGGGATAGTTATTAGTTACCAATATATTTCAAAACAAAGAAAGGATATCTTAGAGTTCACTGGAAATGAAGGTACAATAATGTAAGATGACATTTAAATTCTCTAAAATATGTAACAATGTTTTCAAATAACCTATTGAAACTTGCAAACCTATTTTGTAGAATATTTCAATTCAAAACAAGAAGTAGCATTGCCGAAATAATGATTTTTCTAATCAAAACATGTATTTTATTGAATTGTAGTGTTGTTCGTACACTCCAAGCTTCCTTACTTGTACAATGGAGTCCCAAATAAAAGTATGAATCAGTCTTAACTTACCCAATCTCTTCTAAATAGATTGGTGGGTTAGTTAAGTGTTTAATCTATAAAAAATCGATCTCCCTCCTAAATGGCTACTAGTCATTACCAATTGGATATTTAAAGTTTTAAACTATGAAAATGAACTAAAACTTATTATTTTGACTCACTAAGGTGTTTCCAAGACTTGTCTTATTTAAAACCATACTAACCTCCTAGCACCTCCTACACCTTGGGAAACTAATGGTTGAAGATACATTTATTTAATTCTTTAAAGGATATTATTTCATTCAAATTCCATTTTATGGTATTAAACCATTATAGGAGCCAATATATCATAATTCATATGATTTGAATCCTTTGGGATCCCTTTGACCTCTTTGGACCTTTGATTTCCATTAGGTATCTTCACCTCCCTCATAGTCTTAATGGTTTACTTATTGTTCTTATGTATCCCTACACCATACTGCCCACCACCAAAGAAACTCTTGTCCCAAGAGTTGTGTGGTTTAAAGTATCTCTACAATGTAGGGGTGAGGTAGTCCCTAAAAGAAATCTTCTTTCGCATACCTTGAAAACCTATATTTACACACAAATTATTAGGAGAAAAAATTGCAATTGTTGATTGTCCTTGTGAAGGGTTGTGGGAAGGCTATAAGTCCTTTATCTCTAATGTATTCCTTATGTTGGGACTAAAAATTGCATGCTTCATCTTTAGTCACATTTCAAAAATTTTGAGAAAATCAGGCCTATAAATGCTTTGTTGAGCCTATGTACCTCACTGTTGAGTTAATGCATAAATGGTGCTTAATGTTTCTAACACCCTTGATTCATTCTAAGTGTTTCATGAAGTTACTTTGAGATTTTGAGTCATTTCGTAAAGCTTGTTTTGAGCTGGTGTCCAAATCTACATTTACCATAAGTGTCAAACAGCGATAGGAGGCTGTGTTTGCATCTGAATATCTTTAACCTAGAATTGTGTCATGACCTGCCACTTTGGGAGTATCTAGTGTCTATACCTTAGAATCTATGTTTCAGATTTTGAGTCATTTCAAGTCCATTTTTCTAGGTTTTGAATCCCTCAAAGTTGGCCAGTTACTATTTTCATGCTGTTACAATTAATTCTGAATTCTAGGAAGCCCTGTTTGACATACTATAACTTTGACCCAATTGACCCAGATGTTGAAATTCCTATTGTGTTGCATTGTAGATATCAGAGACTTGTTATGTTTCAAGTTTCAGCCTATGACAAATCCGTTTGATCAGTTTTTAAACATGATTCCAAATGGAATTTTTATCTTTTCAATGTTGTCATTATTTGCAGATTGATTGGAACCCCTGTTCGAGATGTCATATCTTTTTATCTATGATTGGTAGGACTAAATGGTTTGTTCTCCTATATTGTCCATTGAAAATACTACTAGTGTGCCAATTTTTAGAACTTGATGAATCCATCTTCACACTTTACCAGGGTCATTCCATTCACAAAAAATGATATTTTACTATTGTCCTCTGTCCTGTAAATCCAAGTAGCCAACTTTGCACTCTCGCAAAATTTTCCCTGTGATTCGTCATGAGCCCAAATCATATAATCATACTCTCCTCATGAAAATCTACCAGTCCTCTAGTTTTCATTAACTCATGTACCCATTTGTCCAATTTTCCAGGCCATTTCCAAATGCACTTTCTAGTTTTCTAACATTTTTATCTACAGGTGAATTTAAGTTGGTAACTTCGAAGGTCAATATCATTTGACCCTGATGTCATCATGCAATGAGATCTAGCAGGCCTATTGGAAATGTTAGAGAGAATAGAGATCCTAAGTTTCAAAACTTGGTCAAATGTTCAGGTCAAGTTTTAAGGCCAGTCAACAAACCATCTGGCACCAATTTCACAGTTTGCAGAAAGTGGTGAAATGACTTTTTCATGATCAATCAATGCTCGTATTTGAGCTTAATTAGTATCAGATTGATCAATAGGCTACTTTCTAATGTCAGTCACCCAAAAAAAAAAAAAATTAGTCGGGCCACTATGCGAACCGATTCATGTGATCGGGATATGGTTTTATTAGCATTGTTTCATTGCAGGGATGGAAACATTTATCTACCAAGAGGAAAAATTAGATGAAGGCATATTTTCCACATAAATATTACTTGTCCCTATGGCATCAAGAAGGAAGGAGGTCTACATTGGAGCTTGAAAGTGTTTTAAATTTATAATTGTTCTTGCAAATTGTGGTGAAAATAACACGTTTACAATGTGTCTATCCATTATGAAAGTATTTTTCTTATGAGGAAAGGAAAACTTACTCAAAGTTTAAAAAGGAACATCCATGTTTATATGCATGGTTGAAAAGAGGCAAATGCAAAGGAGGCATATGATGATGTTCCTTCCAAATAGTACCCTCCTATTTTGCAAATAGATGATCTAAAATCTCTTTCAAAGAAAAGATGGATAACCAAAAATGATCAGAGAGATTACTCGAAGTGGCATTTTGTTTGAGGAGGAAAAACTCAGAATAGAGTTTCCATTTGTATGGGAAGCCATATTTTATCTCCTCTGAAGGCAGTCTACAAGCTGGGGAAATATAACCTATAACTGTGTAAACATAATAAGTTTAGGATGTTTTCTATCCTATTCTTTGCCATTGTTACAGTTGGGTAAGGTTATTAGATTTAATTTTATTTTGTTGTTCATAATTCATCATGGGAAAGTCTGGAGGAAGGAAGGAACAAGCAGGGCAGAGATGTCTAAGCACAAGAGGAGCTCAGAGGCATCAATAGTAGGTAGACAGGGGAATCCATGGCTTGAACATAGGGAGCAATGGCTTTAAATAGAACACCACGATATAAAAACATTCAAAGCCGCCAAGTGAGTAGGGGCAACTCACATGCAAATGTAGAAGAGCCACAAAACATTGCAAATGCCATTAAAATGTGAGCAACCAGCATATAAACAATCAACCCATGAATTAAAACATTGCACACGTCAATAAAATAGGGGGAAATTTTAAAGATGTGAGGCATCAAAAGTAAAGAATCTCCACTACTGCCAAAATAGCAGAGATGCCCACGGTTTGCAAGGAATGCCCAAACAGGAGGAGAATCCACCAATCATTAAAGAGAGCATCCTCACACAAAGGAAAGAGTAGAAACCTCACCAACAAGCTAGGCCACGCCCAAAAAAATCATTCACACCAAACATGGGGAGGTGGCATTGAATTAGGAGAATCCCACGTGGAAAGAATGGCACATCAATTAAAAGAATACCACAATCAAAGTAAGAGGATGTCTGTAGAATAGAGTAAGCTGCCCGTTAACAAGAAAAGTGCATGGAAAAGCCATTAAAGGCCAATATCCCACATTATCCATGGGAGGCCTTTTTTGTTTTTTTAAATGCAAATCGACATTCATAGTGAAGTGTCTAAAGGCAAGCGCCTTTTGTGAAGGCAAGTGTACATATAATGTTGTGGGACCCAACCTATGTGCGCTAGCTAGAGGATGAAGTATGAAAAAATGTAAACAAAATAACAACCAAGGGATTATGATATCATCATTTCCTAAACAACCAAAAATTTGAAAATTTGGGAAAACACTATGGCGCCATCAGCAAATGGCAAGGTTTTCCAATGGCGACATAGCATCCTGCCGAAAAACTTTGAAATCTAGAAAAGTCTGTGGGAAGACAGGTGGGTCCCACTTGAGGTCCCCAACCAATTAGAATGTGACACATGGCACTGTCCAAGTCCAAGCCAATCAAAAGACAACAAGTGGCATTTCGTCAAAGGGAGTTTGACCATGGATTTCAAGGGTACGGGAAATATTAAAGGGTAAAAAATCTTTTTTGTTAAAAAATTATTTTTCAAATGGATTGCACATGTAGAATTTTAAAATACAAAAAGGTATTTCTAAAGTTAAACTTCAAATAATTTCAAAATTCTTGAAATTTTAAATTTTAAAGTAGTGTAGACCAGGTAGTTCATAGCAGAGGCCTGATTTTCAAACAGCCATAACTAGAGTAATTTTTAACCAAATTGGTCACTCCAATATACCGTTGGAACTGGGAAAACCTAAACTTTTCGAATCTAGAGTTTGATTTCATACAGGTGCTTTCAAGTTCAAGTTCTAGCACAATTTGTAAAATCATAGGCATTGGCAACAAAATAGTCAGAATTCATCATTGAGTATAAGAGTAGGTTGGAGGGAAATTTTGGAGGCTTGGTAAAGTTTGTATATGAAGAAAATCAATTCTAGAGGGTTTCCTTAGCTTGTAGAAGTCAATTTTTAACTGAATTTCACTTTTACCATGGGTAAAGACTAGGCATCAAATTAGTTATTTCTTTTAATCATATGCTTCATTTATTTGGTGTTGGTAGAGTCAGAATAATGAAGGTTTGGTTTTTAGTTGAGAGAAGGTAGAATGATTATTTCCAAACTTCTTGGAAAGGAATTCTAGGGGTACACATGTCAGTTGTAGATTTAATCTGAGAATTGTTTCCTTCCTATATCTTTCTTCTTCTTCCTTTTTTACAAGGTTGTTGGCAGTTTGGCTCTGGGTAATACCAGTAGGGTTCTAGTTCTACTGTTGAAACCATAGTTGTAGATGGTTTTACTTCCTAGCTATGGAGCTGAGCTCTAGCAGTGAAGGCAATACACCTGTTTGTGTGCATATTTTCATTCCATTTCATGCATTGTTTCTAAGATATGATAATGGATGCTAGATTATGTCTATTATCTAGAGCTTCATTTAGTCTTACTAGTTTAATGTATTCAGTCTTTTCATGGATTAATATACAAAAGGGGATTTACAAGAATTATCTGAGTTTTCTAATTATGTCTCCTGATTCTTCATGTGTCATTAACTTTGTAATTGAATGGATAATGTTCATTTGGTTTAAGACATTTTGGATGAAGCGTGTATCAGATCTTTGTTGCTTTTGACTCAAGCAATTAAGTAAATGCTTCATAGTTCTGATAGGGTTTCTGGGTGCATGAAGGGGATACTACATAAGTATGGGATTGGGGAATTTCAGTTGATAAACTTGATTGTAAGGCAAGCAAGTTAGGTCATCCTGCTGGTAATGACTCTATGTTTCATTGGATAAGGCACTAATCACTAAATCAAATGCAGGTTGATATGAATGGCATTTGCACAAATCTTTTATTCAAATAAATTTAGTTGTTCATGTTTGAAGTGGGCATAATTGTTTAACCCTCACTCAGCTTTTGAGACTCATAGATTTGCACCTAGCTACTATAGGTCCATGTCATTTCATGAGTTATCAAGATAAATAAGGGTTTCATTTGCTTAATGGATTTAGGGATATGTTTTTGGATTGGTACGGTATCAATTGAATCTAAGGTCTACCCGCCTAGGTTTAGCAAAGCTTGAAGTAGAAGAAGGGTCATGCCTTATAGTTGGCTTGTTGTCAGAAATGGCATGTTGAAAATGGGAGTTAGCTGCCCATAGACCTATCATATTCTCAGTGGGATAATTGAAAACCCTCCAGAATTTTCAAAAACCAACAAAATGGTGACTCTGCTAGGGAGTTACATTTAGAAAGAACCAAAATATCCAGCATGAAATAGATTGGATATATTATATATATAGCAAGAGGTGTTTCTTATTTCCTTGCTGAAGTTTCATGTTCCCTGGTTGAGCTTTATTCATGAACAGTAGTATGTTGTGAAAATGCATGAAAATTGTGTTCTATGACTGTTATAAGTCTATCTTCAACCAGTTCAGGCTTTTTAAGTGTTGTTGAGAAAATTTTAGAGTCAAGAAATGATTTATAAAGTGTATTTTCTTTTCAACATGTTAGTGATCTGTAGGTTTTTCTTACATTGAAGGTTTGGTTCATATTTGTCAAGTGAAAAATTATGTTTTATTTCTCACATGAGTGAGTGGTGACTCTCAATTCTCTATACCACTTTGTTCCTAGTTGATTTCATTGCAAAATTTTGAAGGACTTTCAATTGTATGGGCAGATCTAAAGTTTTTGATAAATTCTTGGAAAGGAAGTTTTAAATTCTTGAAGAAGTTTATGTGGTTGCTTATATCTACTGAAGAAATTCATTTCAAAGGGTGAATCACTCTTTTGATTTCATTTTCCTCTCCAAGGAGGTGGTGGCTCTACAAAGGATTCGATCAGTGGTGTGAAGGATATCATGTTAGCACCAGGCCATTCACTAGATCAAAGGTTTTATACAGCAACACATAAAGGTATTTCAATTTTCACATATTTGTTTCTCATGAAAATTGAATGAATGAAATGGTTGCCTCCATCTAGTGGTTTTAGCACTAAGAAAAAGATGTAGGAGTTTTAAAAGTTTATAAAATGGATTCTAAGTCTGGATATCAATATGAATTAGAAAATCTTCGTGCAGAGATTGCTAGATTAGAAAGAAAAGATCATGATAATCTGGTTGTCATATTAAGAAGTAGAATTGGTGATGTTAAGGGTCTTGATAGATTACAAATTTACATTAAGTTCAAATCCAAAGTCATGAATCTTCATGAGTCTTGTAGACTAGAGAAGTATTCATGGCCAATGTTTCTCTTAGAAATTTTTACACCACATTCGGTTGATTGGCCAGACGAGGCAAGATTCCATGAGATTATTAAATTTCATGATATTATCATAGAATTTGAATGTGAGTTAAAGAATATTGAGTCTAATGTTAGTGAATGTAATGTGTCTATTCAAGATGATATAAAAAATGAAGAGTCTTAGTTTTATGAATTAGAGGATAGTAATCATCAGTCTGATAATATGCATAGTGTTAGTCACATAAGAAGAATAGTGTAGTAGTAATGATAATATTTCTTCTAATGATGAATGTGTTTGTTTTTGAGATGTCAATTGTTGAGATGTTGTCTCAAGAAGAAAAATTATGTGGTGATCATATTTCTAATTTTTTAGAATGTATTACTAACAAGTTTGTTGTTACAAATTTTTCAAGCTATTCGGATAATGATCTAAGCTAAGGAGAACAAACTAGGGACGAAATCTTGCTAAGTGTTGATGAGATTTCTGATTTGTTGGCTTACAATTTTGAAAGGTATGCTGACCAATCTAAGGATGCTTGTGTTTTGACATGTTATGCAAATTCATGTGGTGAAGTCATTTTCCCTAAATATGATGTTGAGAAAGATGTAGTTTGAGAATATGCTATCTCAAGTTTGGGGGGTGTATATGATAGTAATTTGTATGTCAATGCACATAACGACTTCTATGATGACAATGAAAATAGAGAGATAAGAGTTGTTGCCAATTCAATGTTTTCCTATTTTCATAAGCCTGAGATAAGTTCAGATGACTCATGTGATAAGAGAAATAGTAATGAAATGGTTTATCCTAGTGAGCTATTTGAGAAAGAATTAGATACAAATCAATACATTCTAGGAATGCAATTTCATGATAATTCTTGTGATTTGGGATCTAATCATTTGCTGGAATATGAAGAAAATGCAGCATATATTCAGTTTGATATATGGTGTACTTATGTTGCAAGTGAGGATAAATAAAATTTTCCATACTATTCATATTTAGAGGCACAAGGTGAGTTACCATCTGATTCATGTAACTCATTCGATGAAGTAGAATATCAAGCTTTTGTGTTTCCAATTGAAGGAATCTATGACTCTGTTAGTAGTGATCAATTTCATTTTGATTTCAATTGTTATGATCACACTGATGCATATTTTCATAGTGAGCAAGAAGGTATAGAAAGTTTGTCTAATTTTTATATGCACTATGGAAGTAATGACAATAGTTTTGTTTTGCCTAACAAAGTTATTGAAAGTGCTGATGTGTGGGGTGAAACAAATGGAAATGAGAATTTTAGTTTACCTTAGGAGAATATAAATGAGAATCAAGTGTATGACAGAGGTAAGAAGTTCTAAAACTTTCGATGGCTCAGGGCCATTGTATGTACATAAGTAGAGTAGTTTCCTTGTTTTCAATAAAGTTGTTCCAGAGAGTTTTTGAAGTCAGGTGTGTGGTCTGCTTCTCCTAGAGATATGAAATCTTGCCATGCCCATAAGGTACATGCATCCCCAGACAGAGCCACTATTGGGACTAAAAATTGCATGCTTCATTTTTAGTCACATTTCAAAAATTTTGAGAAAATCAGGCCTATAAATGCTTTGTGGAGCCTATGTACCTCGCTGTTGAGTTAATGCATAAATGGTGCTTAATGTTTCTAACACCCTTTATTCATCCTATCTAAGTGTTTAATGAAGTTACTTTGACATTCTGAGTCATTTCGTAAAGCTTGTTTTGAGTTGGTGTCCAAATCTGCATTTTACCATGTGTCAAATAGTGACAGGAGGTTGCGTTTACATCTGAATATCTTTAACCCATAATTGTGTCATGACCTGCCACTTTGGGAGTATCTAGTGTCTGTACCTAAGAACCTATGTTTCAGATTTTCAGTCATTTCAAGTCCATTTGTCTAGATTTTGAATCCCTCAAAGTTGGTCAGTTACTATTTTCATGTTGTTGCAATTAATTCTAAATTCTCAAAAGCCCTGTTTGACGTACTATACCTTTGACCCAGTTGACCCAGATGTTGAAATTCCTATTGCGTTGCATTTTAGATATTAGAGACTTGTTAGGTTTCAAGTTTCAGCCTATGACAAATCTGTTTGATCAGTTTTCAAATGTGATTCCAAATGGAATTTTTATCTTTTCACTGTTGTCATTATTTGCAGATTGATTGAAACCCCTATTCGAGATGTCATATCTTTGTATCTTTGATTGGTGGGACTAAATGGTTTGTTCCCCTATAATGTCCACTAAAAATACTACAAGTGTGCTAGTTTTTATGACTTGACAAATCCATCTTCACACTTTACCAAGGTCATTCCATTCACAAAAAATGATATTTTATTGATGTCCTCTGTCCTGCAAATCCAGGTAGCCAACTTTGCGCCCTCGCCAAATTTTCCTTGTGATTCTTCATAAGCCCAAATAATATAATCATACTCTCCTCATGAAAATCTACCCGTCCTCCAGTTTTCATTAACTCATGTACCCATTTGTCCAGTTTTCCAAGCCATTTCCGAATGCACTTTCCAATTTTCTAACATGTTTAGCTGCAAGTGAATTTAAGTTGGCAACTTCAGAGGTCAATATCTTTTGACCTTGATGTCATCATGCAATGAGATCTAGTAGGCCTGTTGAACATGTCAGAGAGAACATAGATCCTAAGTTTTAGAGCTTGGTCAGTTGTTCGGGTCAATTTTTAAGGCCAGTCAATGGGCTATCTGGCACCAATTTAAGAGTTTGCAAAAAGTGGTGAAATGACTTTTTAATGATCAATCAATGCTCGAATTTGAGTTTAATTAGTATCAGATTGATCAATAGGCTACTTTTCAATGTCAGTCGCCCGAAAACAAATTTTTTTTTTAGCCAGGCCACTATGTGACCCTACTCATGTGATCAGGATATGGTTTTATCAGCATTGTTTCATTGCAGTGATGGCAACATTTATCTGCCAAGAGGAAAAATTAGATGAAGGCATCTTTTCCACATAAAGATTACTTGTCTCCATGGCATCAGGAAGGAAGGAGATCTGCATTGGAGCCTGAAAATGTTTTAAATTTATAAATGTTCTTGTAAATTGTGGTGAAAATAACACGTTTACAATGTGTCTATCCATTATGAAAGTATTGTTCTTATCAGGAAAGGAAACCTTAGTCAAAGTTTAACAGGGGCATCCATTTTATATGAATGGTTGAAAAGAGGCAAATACAAAGGAGGCATATGATGACATTCCTTCCAAATAGCACCCTCCCGTTTTGCAAATAGATGATCTAAAATCTTTTTCAAAGAAAAGATGGATAACTAAAAATTATTACAGAGATTACTCGAAGTGGCATTTTGTTTGAGGAGGCAAAACTCAGGATAGAGTTTCCATTTGTACAGGAAGCCACATTTTATCTCCTCTGAAGGCAGTCTACAAGCTAGGGAAATATAACCTATAATAGTGTAAAAATAATAAGTTTTGTATGTTTTCTATCCTATTCTTTTCCATTGTTACAGTTGGGTAAGGTTATTAGATTTGATTTTATTTTCTTGTTGAGAATTCATCATGGGAAAATCTAGAGGAACAAAAGAGAAACCAGGGCAGAGACGTCCAAGCACGAGAGGAGGTCAGAGGTATCAACAACAGGTAGACAGGGGAATCCACAGCTTGAACATAAGGAGCAATGGCTTTAAATGGAACATCACTACATAAAACCATTCAAAGTCACCAAGAGAGTAGGGGCAACTCACGTGCAAATGTAGAAGAGCCGCAAAACATTGCAGATGCCATTAAAACGTGAGCAGTCGGCATATAAACAATCAACCCTTGAATGAAAGAATTGCACACATTAATGAAGAGGGGGCCAATTTTAAAGATGTGAGGCATTAGAAGTAAAGAAACTCCACTATTGCCAAAACAACAGAGATGCCCACGGTTTGCAAGGAACGCCCAAACAGGAGGAGAATCCACCAATCATTAAAGAGAGCATCCTCACGCAAAGGAAATAGTAGAAACCTCACCAATGAGGCATGCCACACCCAAAATAATTGTTCACACCAAACATGGGGAGGCGGCATTAAATTAGGAGAATCCCATGTGGAAAGAATGGTGCAGTCAAAGTAAGAGGATGTCTGAAGAACAGAGTAAGTCGCTTGTTAACAAGAAAAGCACATGGAAAAGCCATTAAAGGCCATTATCCCACATTATCTATGGGAGGCCTTTTTGTTTGTTTAAATGCAAATCCACCTTCATAGTGAAGTGTCTAAAGGAAAGCACTTTTTGTGAAGCCAAGTGTGCATATGATGTTGTGGGACTCGACCTACATTCGCCAGCTAGAGGATGAAGTAGTAAAAATTTTAAATGAAAATGCAATGAAGGGATGATGACATCATCATTTCCTAAACTACCAAAAACTTGAAAATCTGGGAAGGCCCTATGGCACCATTAGAAAATGGCAAGGTTTTTCGATGGCGACATAGCACCCTGCTTGAAAACCTTGAAATTTGGTGAAGTGTGTGGGAAGATAGGTGGGTCCTGCTTGAGGTCCCTATCCAATTAGAATGTGACATGTGGCATTGCACAAGTCCAAGCCAATCAAAAGATGACACGTGGCATTTGGTCAAAGGGAGTTTGACCATGGATTTGAAGGGTAGGGGAAATATTAAGGGGTAAAAAATATTTTTTGTTAAAAAATTATTTCTCAAATGGATTGCATGTGTAGCATTTTAAAATGCAAAAAGGTATATCTAAAGTTGAACTTCAGATAATTTCAAAATTCTTGAAATTTTAAATTTTAAAGTAGTGTAGACCAGGTAATTGAAAGCAGAGGCCTGATATTCAAACATCCATAGCTAGAGTAATTTTTAACCAAATTGGGCACTCCAATATACCATTGGAATTGGGAGAACCTGAGCTTTCTGAATCTGGAGTTTATTTTTGCATAGGTGCTTTTAGGTTCAGGTTATAGGACTATTTGTGAAATTAGAGGCATTGGCAATAGAACAGGCATAATTCATCATTGAGTATAAGAGTTGGTTGCAAGGCAGTTCTGGAGGCTTGGTAAAGTTTGTATGTGAAGAAAATCATTTCTAGAGGGTTTCCTTGGCTTGTAAAAGTCAATTTTTAACTGAATTTCACTTTTATCATGGGTAAAGACCAAGCATCAAATCAATTATTTCTTTTAATCATATGCTTCAGATATTTGGTGTTGGTAGAGCAAAAATATTGAAGATTTGATTTTCAGTTAAGGAGATAAGGTAGAAAGATTATTTCCAAGCTTCTTGGAAAGGAATTCTAGGGGTACACATGTCAGTTGCAAATTTAATCCGAGAATTGTTTCCTTCCTATATCTTTCTTCTTCTTCTTTTTTTACAAAGTTGTTGACAGTTTGGCTCTGGGTAATACCAGTAGGGTTCCAGTTCTACTATTGAAACCAAAGTTGTAGATGGTTTTGCTTCCTGACTATGGAGTTGAGCTCTAGCAGTGAAGGCGATACACTTGTTTGTGTGTAGATTTTCATTTCATTTCATGCATTATTTCTGAGATATGATAATGGATGCTAGATTATGTGTATTATTTGGAGCTTCATTTAGTCTTACTAGTTTAATGTATTCGGTCTTTTCATGGATGAATATACAAAAGGGGATTTACAAGAATTATCTTAGTTTTCTAATTTTGTCTCCTAATTCTTCATGTGTCATTAACTTTGTAATTGAATGGATAATTTTCATTTTGTTTAAGACATTTTGGATGAAGTGTGTATCGGATGTTTGTTGCTTTTGACTCAAGCAGTTAATTAAATGCTTCATAGTTCTGATAGGGTTTCTGGGTGCATGAAGAGGATATTGCATAAGTATGGGATTGGGGAATTTCAGTTGATAAACTTGATTGTAAGGCAAGCAAGTTAGGTCATCCTGCTGGTAACGACTCTATGTTTCAATGGATAAGGCACTGATCACTAAATCAAATACAGGCTTATATGAATGGCATTTGCACAAATCTTTTATTCAAATAATTTTAGTTGTTCATGTTTGAAGTGGGCATAATTTTTTAACCCTTACTCAGCTTTTGAGACTCTTAGATCTACACCTAGCTACTGTAGGTTCATTTCATTTCATGAGTTATCAGGAGAAATAAGGGTTTCATCTACTTAATGGATTCATGGATATGTTTTTGCACTGGTACAGTATCAATTGAATCTAAGGTATACCTACCTAGGTTTAGTAGAGCCTAAAGTAGAAGAAGAGTCATGCCTTATAGTTGGCCTGTTGTCAGAAATGGCATGTTGAAAATGGGAGTTAGCTGCCCCTAGACTTTTCATATTCTTAATGGCATAATTGAAAACCCTTTAGCATTTTCAAACACCAACACCTTGTATGGAATCCCTGATTCAACATCTTTGACCCCTTTCTATCCTGTAACTACATTAAATGACACTTAATGGTCCCAATTTTGTACAAAGTCTAGATCCCAAAGTTCTCCATCCTTAGGACTATCATAGTAACCTCTTGACTATACTTTTGCACCTTTCTTCCAGTTAGTATGGTACTAAACTTTATTTGTTATGTCTTACCAAAAAAAATAAGAATTCAATCTGCTTGGTCCTCATTAAGGGCTAAAACTCATACTTCTTTCCTAGATGGTGAACCAAATACTCATTGGTGAAACCATCATGAATTACCTTTTTGGACCTTTTCCAAGACCTTTGTAAGATCAAGTGCCCACAATTCATATGCATAACATCAAATAAAACCTTATCGTTGCATTTAGAAACTACAAACTCAATCATAACTTGACTACTAACCAAAAAATTCTAATTTTCATTCACCCAAGTAGCATAGTATGCTTAGGATGTACAAATGTTTTCAAATTCAACTTCTTAACTATTGAATACAATTGATTAACTATTTATTTTATTTGATGATATAAAAAATATCATATCATTACCAGTCAATGTATGCCAACATCATTCAGGCATCAAAGGCAATTTTCTATATCTACTGAGCATTCCACAATTTTCCTAGTTTAGAAGACAATATCTACCAAGTTCACTCAGTCGTGAAAGGAAATTTTGTGAAAGTTGAATGTTAACCAAGCTCACTCAATTAATGAAGGAAATGTTTGATGCAACCAGTGTTAACCAAGCTCACTTAGTTACCAAATGAACTTTGCAAATATGTATTGTTGACCACTTTCACTTGGTTAATGTAGGAAATTTTTTTCTAAGTTAGTGTCTATTGAGGGTCAGCTAATGAAGGAATTTCTTGTTTTGGAATATTGACTTCAATTGATTTGTCTATTGGTTCTATCTAACTGAGAAGATGAATATTAATTATTCTAAGTTATATTTAACTTGACTTGACAACACAAAAGATATAAATATAAGGTCAAGTTAAGGATTAGAATATAAATGTGATAGCAAAAGCATATGGAAGATACTCAAAGGAAGCTAATTTGAAGGATACGTAGAATATCCTTGTTGAGTTACAATGATACATTTGATCAAGATGGATCAAGTATACAAGCTAGAATTAATATCTTTAATCAACAATTTAGTTGCATCAGAAATTAGGTAATCTCATTTTCACTCTCTAAAGATTTTAGCAACGATCCAAATCTCTTAATAGAGTTGGCTTAATAGCTATTTGTAAATCCTCTAAGAAGGTGGCATTTCTATTGAAATTTCTAAAGAACTCTACCAAGGCCACTACTAATAGGGTCATCAAATCTTCTAATAGGGTCACACCTAATAGTATTTTTTATAACATTTAGTAGGGTTGGCTCCTAAAAGGGATCACTTCATATGAGTGAAAATTAGTAACTAGCTGCAATTGGTGATTTTTTCCAAATTGTCTTTCCATTTTAAATGTTGTTCTCAAGTGTGTTCATGCTATTTCTTTTATGTGCTTGAAACTAAGCTAAAGTAATATTAATAATAGATAATATCTTTCTTATTGTGATTTTGAAAATTAGTGTTTTGTCTACTAAATCATACCCTCATGGATAATCCTCCTCTTGTGATAGTTTTCCTCTCTTGTCTCCTCCTAATCTATTGTTTTCTTAGGCATTAGATTGTAATTCTGGGAAGAGTAAGAATGAGGATTAGAATATGAAGATCATTATTGAAGATAAAAGTCTAAATTGTAATGTTTGTCCTAACCTAGAAGGCCTCACAACCAGGTATGTATTTACTAATTTAATGAATCAATATGTGGTTTTCTCCTCTACCTCCATTGGTTGTTGTTCTCTATGTTGTGTTTCCACTGTGTTGCCTCTTGTAGGTGGCTTTGGTAGCTAGGTCTTCCTATGGCCCTAGTTTCTATTGTCTTCCCTATGTTAGGTGGTCTTAGAGAATAATTTTTTCCTTGTGGAGATTGAATCATTTAGAACCCTAAGTTGATTTGGTTTTGGGGTATAGATATGAAGATTTGACCTAAAACTTGTAGAGGGTTATGATCTCACAAGAACCTAATTTTAAAGATGGTTCAAGGTAGAGGAAATGATGATAATGTCATATTGGATACATTGAGACAAATTTAAGTAAGATAAGATGTTGTAGAGATAGCCCAGAGGAGAGGAGCACATCTACATAATGTAAGTGATGATGAAGAAGTAGCACTAGAACCTAACCTAGAACCTGAAGAAGATCAAGATCAAGTAAGATTGTTGAGAGTATTGTCAAGGGAAAATTCAAAGCCTATTGTAGAATTTGTTCCTTATGATGGAAAATTGGAAATCAATGTTGTGTTGGATTGGATCTTTGATATGGACAAGTTCTTTGAGTATGAAAACACTCCTTATAATAGGAAGGTGAAAATTGCATGTACTAGATTAAAGGGACATGCCTCACTGTGGTAGGAGTATTTGAAAATTAATAGATAGAGGAGAGGAAAGGAGAAGATTAGAACTTGGTTGAAAATGGTTTAAAAGGTGAAGAACAAGTTTTTTCTTGATGATTACCAAGTTAGCTTATTGAGAAAATATAAAATTTAAGATAAAGAGACACGACCCTAATTATATTGAGGAAGTCTATAGATTATATATCAGATCTTGATGTGTAGATGATGACATTGAAAAAATTTTGACATACATAAATGGATTGATATTTGGGATTCAAGATGAAATATGTTTTATGGAATTGGAGGGTATGGAGAAATCATACCGACATGCATTTAAAGATAAGGAGGTCTTCGCAAAAAAGCATGAAAAAAGACAAAGTGGTAGAGGTGGTAGATTCGAGAGATACAGAGGCAGATCTTATGGAGAAGGTGGTAGATCCAATAATTCTATGCAAGAAAAGGGAAAATATGACTGGAAGAATGATGGAAAAGGCAAGACTAAGTGAAAATTGGTGATTCTTATAAAGGAGGTAATAGTTCTTACCAGGGAAGAGGTAATTCTTATTCTAGAAGTGGTTTTCATGGTAATCATTTTAGATATCATAGAAAAGGCCATAGAAATGTTGTGGTTCAAGAAGACACTAAGTGTTTACCAAGTGGATATGTGGTTGGAGAAAATTTGATGGTGAGGAGACCCTTATGTAATAAGGGAAGTGATGAAGCACCTATCCTAAGGAGAATTCTTTTCAAAACTAGATGGCATATGGCTATAAAAAGTTTTGAGGTAATCATTAATAGTGGAAGTTATACAAATTTGGCATAAGAAGAACTAGTTACACATTTGTAGTTGTGGAGACAAAAGCATCCTAAACTCTATCATGTTTCATGGATCAAAGATGATCACATGATATTGTTGAGTGAACAATTTATTGTGAGGTTCAAGATTGAACATTATTTTGATGAAGTTTTGTATGATATTATATCTATGGATTATTGTCATATTTTGATTGGTAGACCTTAGAAATATGATACATATCCTATACATGATAGAATATTGAATCAATATAGTCTTTGGGTGAATGGGGGAAAGAAAATATTATTTCCTTTGATTGAAGGTCTAGATGAGGTTAACTATACTTCTATGAGAATTTACATGGTTAATTCAAAGAAATTTGAAAAAAAAATGAAGAAGAATCAGGTCTATTTTTATAATAATTCCTAGAAGGCCAAGGTGTACTAGTAGTAACTAAGTAACAACTAGTGATGGTAGAGAAATAGAAACTAGTAGAAGATGAGTACCATCAAATATTTAAATTTTTTTGAATGTGTACAAAGACATTATTGTAGAGGATATTCCTATTGATTTACCACCAGTAAGAACTATAGCTCATTATATGGATCTGATTCCTGGAGCTAGTTTTCTGAATAAAGCACCATATAGATTGATACCTCCAAAGAATGAAGAACTTAATAAACAAGTGCATGACTTGTTGTAGAAAGGTTTGATCGAAGAAAGTTTGATTTCATGTGTTGTACTTGTTGTATTAGCACCTAAGAAGAATGGAGAATGGAGAATGTGTATTGACTCCAGAGCTATTAACAAGATCACAATAAAATATAGGTTTCCTATGCCGGGGATAGATGACATAATTGATTATTTGAGTGGATCCAAGTATTTTACGAAGATTGATTTGAACAGTGGTTATCATCATATCAAAATCAACAAAGGTGATGAATGGAAGATTGCTTTCAAGATAATAATAGACAATACTTCCTAGGTGTGCATGCATGTATATACTATACAATTTATTTTTTTTCATTTCAATGTACTAAATATTTTTAAATTGAAGGATAATTCAGCAACAAAAAATATATTTGAACTAGTAAAGAGTTCACGAATTGAATAGGGAGGTATAGATGAAATGATGATTTCCCAAAATTTGGTCTATGTTCAAGCATATTGATGTAGGAGAATCCTAGACTTTCTTCTCATCCTTCATGTTGGGGGTATTTGGCTTTGGAGTTGTGGACTTGATCACTAAAGCAATGGTGTTCGGTCATTGTTAAAAGTAGTGTTAGCCAAGGTACTCAGTCATTAAAGAGGCTTACTTATTGAATAGATCAATAGATACTATTTCTCATCAACCACTATTGTGTTTGGCATGTATTGGTTGCTCAACATGTGTTGGTTGCTCAAAATGTATTGGTTACTTAGCAATGCTTTGGAGTTTACTAACACTCAACACTGTGTTGGTGTCAACTAAGTTCTTGGTGCATTTGACATGTGATCATGATGTGGATAAATTTGAGAATTTGTGTGGACCAATGTGTGGTCTTGATTATCTCTTCTATGTTCATTTAATATATCTTGTAAACTTGGGGCTTGTCCTAAGTATTTTTGTGTATTTATTGCATGTTAACTTCAAGTTAATGTGAAGGTTAACATTTTGTATTTAATGTTTTTTGTAAGCTAACTTGTGGCTTAAATATGCATTTAATGCAAGGGGTTTTATTTAATTTGTAATTCTTAGGCCAACTTGTGGCTTAGTTGGGTATAAGAAAGGAGTCTTGTGAAGTCTTTAGATATGATCATCTAGCTTGGAGAAGGAGATGAACTGGAGGAGTGGAATTTGAAGAGCTAGTAGCTATGGCTTGGAAAACAAGGAGATTGCTTGGTGCACTTGTGAGCACAAGTTGAGATCTTCCTCAGAGGTTTCTACCAGAGTGAAAATTTGGACTAGCTAGAATTAGTGTTGTGAGTTAGATCTTGTAGAACTATTATTGTATTTTCTATTGTATTTGGCCCTAACCTAGAAGGCCTTACAACTGAGCATATTGCATGTAAATAGTTATTTTATAAATAGAGAGTTGTGATTTTGTATTAGATCTTGCATTGTTGTCATCTTGTGTTGTGTTTCTACTATGTGGTTATTGTCAAGGGGTAGGACACCTCATTTGGAGACTACTTACCTTGTATTGCATTAGGTGGTATTAGAGTGAAGGTTGTTCCTAAGCATGTAGATAGATAAGAAAAGATGAGGTAGTTTGCACTAGGATAGTGGGTTGGAGAAGGTTGATTTAGTGGATTTGATTGATCTTCTAGATTTGTGGATTTATTGCTTAGGGTTTGCAAAAATCTTATAAGATGCCTCAAAGAAGATTGGACCATAGGGTGATTTATGATCCTAAAGATGTTGTGGAAAATGATTCTTAAAGAAGATGAGAGCAGAGTTCAAATCTAAGATTGCATTAAGAATGAGTAACATGATTACTAAAATCATGAGTGCTTTAGGTGGTGTACCCAATCATGTGGGTACTAAAGGTAGTTATGTGGAAGTCATTGAAGACTTTGAAATTTCTAGATGAAGTGGTGAGGATAAACTAATTGTGTGTAGAGACCTGTTGGAATTAGGTCTTATTAGTTTACTAGACCTAGATCTTAGTTGAAGCTGAAGCATAAGTTGGAGGTTTCAAATTTCTTAGTTACATTGAATCTTGAAGATCTAATTGATTAGATTGGTGAATTAGAAGACTAATATGAGCTTGAGGGTGTTGAGGATCCACTTGGAGTGAGTTTGGAACAAACTAAGTTAATGGGACATGCTTCTCTTTTGTGGAAGGAACTACAAAGAGATAGAGAGGAGGAATGTGAAATGAAGATCTCTAGATGGAGATTAACGGTGACTAAACTAAACACTACGTTCATTCCTACTGATTATGAACTTGAGTTGTTTAAGAGGTTATAGAATCTAAAATAGAAGTATATGACTTTGAAGGATTATATTGAGAAGTTCTACGAGTTGATTATTTGGTCTATGCAAAAAGAATTATCAAAGGAGAAGGTAGCTTGGTCCATTAATGGTTTAAGACTCAATATCCAGCATTAGGTTGTTATGTTGAATATTTTTTGGTGGAGGATGCATATCAGTATTCTTTGAGAGTAAAAGAGAAGCTAAAGAGGAAACATCAAGGTAATCCTTGAGGAAAGGAGAACTATGATAGCTCAGTACAAGCTAAATTAACTACAGAAGGTGAACCAAAACCTTTTCGTCAAGAATGGAAGATAGGAAAAGGTGTGTTCAGAGGTAATTATTTTAAATGTGGTAAAGAAGGGCATAGATCTTTTGATTTTCTTATTGGTAGGACAATTAGTATTGTGAATAATGTTGAAGTCTAGGATAGTCAACATAAAAAAGGAGAGAATTTTTTAGCTTGGTGAGTACCAGTGGGTAAGAGAACATTGGATTCTTGTCAGCGCACTAGTTTGTTCAAGACTTGTTGTAAGTCTGGAGGAAAAGTTTGCAAGGTGATTGTGGATGGTGGTATTACTAATAAAATTGTTACTAAGGTGATGGTTCATAAACTTGGTTTGAAGAGAGTGAGACATCCTTATCCTTATAGGATTGACTAGTTGCAAGGTGAACATGCTTTGTAAGTGAAGGAGGAATGCCTTGTTGATTTCCAGATTGGGTAGTATAAGGATCAAGTGTTGTGTGATAATATGAATATGAAAAGTTGTCATGTGTTACTTGGTAGACCTTGGTAGAATTGAAAGGGTTGTGCATGATTGCATTAGGAATGCATTTACTATTGAGAGATGTGGCAGGAAGTTTTACTTGATTCCTTTGTATAATGAAGAGCTTGGTAGGATGAACATGAGTATTGGCCACTAAGTTGAGCTAGTATATTTGAGAAGGTTGGAGATGATCATGGAAAATATACTAATGGAACACCTATTGTGAAGAAGAAGAAGAAGAAAAATAAGGGAAAGAATGTGCAAGTTGAAGACTTGGAGGACATGTATGTGAAGAACAAGTTTGGGATTTATATGTTGAATCCTAAATGATGTTCTTCTAGCTTCTAGAACTTCTTTTTTAACCTAGCATGTTTTATGCAAGAGCATCCTAGGCTTTCTTGTGATCTAGCATGTTGGGGGTATTTGGCGTTGGACTTGTGGACTCGATTACCAAAGGAGTGGTGTTTGATCATTGTTAAAAGTAGTGTTAGCTAAGGTACTCATTCATCAAAGGGGCTCAGTAGCTAAAGAGCCTTGTGAATACTATAGCTCAGCACTCACTATTGTTTTTAGCATGTATTGGTTGCCTAGCATGTGTTGGTTGTTTGATATGTGTTGGCTGCTTGACTTGTGTTGGTTACTTAGCAATGCTTGGGAATTTGTTGACACTCAGAAGTGTGTTGGTGCCAACTAGAGTTCTTTGTACATTTGGTATGTAATCAAGATGTGGATCAACTTAAGATTTTCTATGGACCTATGAGTGGTCTTTTTTATCTCTTCTATGTGCATTTAATATGTGTTGTAAACTTGGGCTTGTCCTAAGTATTTTTGTGTAGTTATCATGTGGTAAATTTAGATTAATGTGATGGTTAACATTTTGTATTTAATGTTTTCTATGAGCCGAATTGTGGCTTAAATATGCATTTAATGCAAGGGGTTTTATTTAATTTGTGATTGCTAGGAAACATTTTGGCTTAGTCAGTATAAGTAAGGAGTCTTATGGAGTCTTTAGATATGATCATATAGCTTGGAAAAGGAGATGAAGTGGAGGAGAGAACTTTGAAGAGCTAGTAGGTGGCACTTGGAAAATAAGGAGATTGCCTTGTGGGCTTGCAATCACAATTTGATATCTTCCTTGGAGGTTTCTACTAGTGTGTATATCTAGACTAGCTGGGATTTGTATTGTGAACTGGATCTTGTGGGATCTTACAAATATATTTCAAAATTTCTCCCATTTTTCCACTGTACTACCCTCGTGGGTTCGCACCTCCCATTAAAGTTGCACCAAAATTTGCATGGGGAAAAGAAAAAAGTAATTATCATGTTTGTTTTAAAATAAAAACAAAATTCAAAAATTTTCACCATGCTTGTAGTCACGTGCATGTATGTTATTAGTTTTTTGTTAATTTAGAATTTAGTATAAGAAAAGTATTTTGTTAAAGTAGTATAAGTTTTAATATTAGTTATTTTTTTTATTAAAGTAGTTTTAGTTTAAATATTAGTTAGTTTTTATTAAATTAGTTTTAGTTTAAATGTTTGTTAGTTTTTAATTGGTTAATGATTTAATTTATATATTTTGAGATGTTAGTATTGTTTATTATTTTATGTCATTGTCTATAGGTAATAGATTTTAAAGTGTAGTTTAAATATTAATTAGATTAAATTGTCTTTTCTTTTGTAATAAAATTGATATTGATATGTTTTAAGTTTAGTGATTTTATTGTCTTTAATTATAGTTCGTATATTAAAGTTTTAGTTAGTTGTTATCCTATATTTTGATTTGAATAATTTAATATTAGATTATGTAGAGAAGTTAGGATCATTATTGATGTGATTTGTTGTCAAAAATAAGTTAGCTATCTTACTTAATCCTTTCTAAAAAATAATTTAGAATTATTATGTTAAGTGATTATATTTTGTTTTAAATCAAGAGTTAGTGTTATTTTATTCTAAAAAGTTTTAAATTAGTAAGAGTTATAAAATTTGGTTAGGTTATAGTTTTAAACAAAATTATTATTAGAATAAATTTTAAATAAAGTATAATTATGGATGTAATGTTATACTAATTAGAAATTCTTTTTACTTCAAATGTTTCAAAAAATTAGTTTTATATTTATTGATTGGATATTCTAATCAATTAGTTAGATTGTTAATTGATATTTTGTCTAATAGAGTTAATATTCATTAAAGTTAATATGATTTAAAATTATTGTAATTACGTGTTACTCTCATTCTAAGGATATAATATTTAAAGAGTAATTTAAAATAAACAAATAATAAAGTGTTAGGTTTTTTTTGTTAATTGAAATTAGTTTGTTAATTTAATTAATTGATTTAAAAAAAATTACTTGTGTTTTGCCCACGTATTTTGGGCATGAAATTTTGGTATCAGAGCCCGTGTTTCAACACTAGGAACCTAAAACCATTATGCTTCTAAAATTTAAAACTAAACATTAAATTGTGTAGAATGCCTCCTATTACTCGAAGCAACCGATGAGGTAAAGGTTGTAGGGTGAGAGGTGGTAGGGTAGGGCAAGAGGATGGACCACCTCCACCACCACCTCACCCAAACTAGGACATTTTAGATGCCCTTCAAACATTGATTGGTGTAGTTCAATAGAGGGTAGTACATGTAGTTCAGCTTGGACAACAAATTCCCATAGTGGAAGCAGAGGGACCTAGAGGAGGCAAGGTCGAAGGTAGAGAGAGGACTAGGAGTCCCCGACCGAGGCAAATAGAGGGACAAGGTGAGCACGAGAGCGAGTCAATACACCTGAGAGGATGCCCATTTGACAAACCTCATAGGCATATAGGAGATCATATCAAGGAGTTGATATGACTTGGACCACCATTATTTACCAATTACACTGAGGGACAGTAGTAGAGGCATGGTTATAGAGCCTACAATAGTGCTTTGGATTACATCCTTATGGGAGTAATCTAAAGGCATGTCTAGCAGTCCATCGGATAAGAGGAGATGCCTCCAATTGGTGGCATCAAGAGGAGACTATAGGAGGAGTGAGGATGGATACCCTCACATGAGAGTCATTCATAGAGAGATTTTGAGAGAGGTACTTATTAAAGCATTTCAGACAGAAGTAGATAGAGGAGTTTCATTCTCTATATCAAAGGGGTCTTACAATAGCTTAGTATGAGAGAAAGTTTCTCGAGATCCTTCCTTATGTTGAATACATGAAGGATGAGAAACTACAGGCGCATCGCTTCATCATGAGTTTGAATTTCTCACCTTAGGGTTCAGTTCGTATGGCTTTCCCTACCACCTTTAGACAATTAGTGGAGATAGCACTAGTTTTAGAGGATACTTGAGGTAGGTAGGAGTCACGGGATTGGTCTCAAAATTGAAACTCTACCCAGCAAAAACCCCCTTGGAAAGGGAATCAGAACTATACACTAGGGTCCTTTAAGGGCCAACAATCTTAGTAGTAGGAACCCTCACAGGGTTATCAGGGCTCCAAGCCCAAGAAGTGGTAGTCATAGTAGGATATAAAAGTACACGCCCCACAGCCACAGTCAAAGAAGACTCAACAATCTTCCAGAGGTGGATATAGTGGGTCTAGTAGGTCATGAAGCCCACGATAGTCTGGATCACAAGATGCATGATCTTATACCTGAGAACCATGCTACACTTGTGGTGGCATGGGTCATATAGCTAGAGAGTGTCCACATGGATTTCATCCAGTGGTCAAAGAGGGGCTTTTTCAGAGCCAACAGTTGGAGACATGGGTAGGTCCCACAGAGTTTTTGTAGTAGTTGATAACTACCAAGATGAGCATCAGGCTACAATTATCAAGGCTACATGTGGAGTTAGATAGCTAGTTAGCGTTGGAGCCTATCTGTATTATTTTCCAATAGACCCTAGCATTTTGAGGCCGAGAGCTAGATGAGGTTAGAATCCAGTAGGATTGTTACGATGAGGTCATGGCTTCATGGAAGGATGTAGCATAGATGCAATCTCAGTACCCTTATCTTTTTGATGAAATCCAGGAGGAAGTTCATGCCTAGTGGGGGAGGATGTGAGGCCTCACCCCGACCCTTCATAGCATAGTTGATACCTTATTATTTTGATACTCACGACTCAAGATGTCGAGACACTATTTGATGCTTTGAACATATTATATTATTTCATGTTGTGAGATGCTTACTTTTAGATATTTGAGTTCATCATTTAATGCTTTATGAACATGTATGTTGGTGAAGTAAATGTAGGATTAACACTTTGATTATGAAATTTTAAAGATTAAGAATATGCGTAGGACGAGAGAAACCCTGATTGATTGAAAGATGTATGTTTTAATTTATGTGATTCCCTAATACATATATACATATGTCCAAGTGATTTTATGGGACTACTGATGTGTGCAATGAGTCTGTAGGGTATTTTATTTGAGAAACTCGATGAAGGAACATAATTGATCCCTATGTGTCATTCGGGGAAACCTTGTTGTTCGTAACTTAATTGTATTGTGAGATGTATGAAAGTATCTTTCTGTGATCAGTAAATGTTAAGGTTTCGTAACTGTGTTCTTATAGTGTCACTTGACACTCGTGAATTTTCTTATGCATTCTAGCATGCTAATTAGGATTATCTGAATAACCTTTGGGCCTAAGTTAGACTAAGCTAGTGACATTTTTGCTAATTTGTTTCTTAATCGAGTTTAGTTACCCCTAATCTAGATTAGTTCTTAATCTGCATTTTCGAGTTGTTAGATGGTCCTAAGTTTTTCTAGCATTTGTTTGGTCCCAAATCAATTTCTAAGGCCTTTAAAACATGAAATCTTTACACCCAATGGGTATGCATATGGGTTAGGGGCATTTTCCACCCCCTTAGCCCCCTTTGTTGACTTTTGAGGTCACTCAAAAAGTCTATTTTTTCCTTAGTGCGAAAATTGAAAGTTGTTACCATGAGTTGAATAATGTCAACTCCACTTAGTTGATAACCTTAGGCTTGGTTGAGTTAGAAACTTCAAGATTTTTAGGTGAGTGGGGGAGGTTATTGCCCTTTTTGGTGGTTGAGTTTGGATCTTATTTAGAGGTCCTTTGTGGAGTATTTTTGGTTGTTACCCAATCTCTACTTTTAGAGAGAAGTCTTGGAAGATTGAAGGCAAGGAAGGAAAATCTCTTCTCAATTTGTTCATATTACCATAACCTCTTTGTGAAGGTAGGAGTTCTTCATCTCCTTGTTCATGTTGTTCATGTTTCTCATGATGTTTCATGCTTGGTTCCTTCTTATGCTATTGTGTTGTTTATTGGTATGCTTGTATGTATGTTGGGTATGCTTGGGAAGGATTGAAGCCATGTTCTCTTGAATGCTTTCCGTTCATGTTTTTTTTTGAATTTTTAAGTTTTCTTGTATGGGTGTTTTGGCATTGCTCACCCTTGGATAGGGCAAAAGTGGCCAATTTCAAAAAGGTCTTTTTAGTTGATCTCCAATAGTGTAGAGCCTCTTCTCAGGAGGAGAAGAGGGAGAGAGGGTAGGGTGTTATGGGCCCCTACCTGTTAGCACAAACCACATATGAGTTTTGGCATGTAAGAATGGAAGAATGGAAGTTCTTGAGTTATAGCCCCAATTGGGCACCTGGTTTGGTGTTGTGTCTAACATCTCCTGTTGGAAAAATCCACCTTTCCCTAGTTTTGATTCAATGTTGAATCTTGTTGTGAAAACCTAGTATGGATATGAATGGTTGATTTTGTCTCCTTGTTATGTATGTTTATCACTTGGTCAAATTTTGTTCCCTCCACAATCTTAACAATGTATTGTAGAAAATAATATGGATCCCTTGATAAGGGTCATGAAGGAAATTTAATTGAATTGTAGTAATTTTAGGATTGGAATCCTATATGAATTGTATTTAAAACCTTTGTTGTAACATTTGGTAATGACGCTGGGTTTTCTTCCTGGTTCTTTCCTGGCTAAACCTTTGAATCAGGTTGTCAATAAATTAGTGATTTAGTAATATTTCTTCTCTTGAGATCTTCGTAATTTTATTTTCAGTTATAGGAATGAATATAAAAAATAAGATAAATGATGATGTTTAATTATGCAAAAATTCACTTTTCAAAAATGTTAGGACAATTTTTTTGTTAAAATGGGAACTTGATTTGGCTTCGTGCTTATTAGGAGAAAAATTTTCTCTTTCTTTATTGTAATAGAAAACCATTACACTCTTTGATTAATTTAACTTAAAAAAAATTCATATTCTCCTTGGCAATTTTTAGCATTAGCAATTCTAACACTCAGAAAAAAAAAAAATCTTAGACTAAAAATAATCTCTGGTTTTTTGTATGGGAGAAAGAATTATTACCTTCTTGCAACAGAGAATCTTAAAGATTCTCAAATTATCCTTTTTGAAACTTATTTAAATATTAAATATTCAAATTTTGAAAAAACAAAAAAAAAAGGAATAGTATTTATTCATAAAATAAATATCTTAAATATCGTAGGCACCTAACTAACTTTTTAGCATTAACATCTTCTTCCTAAAGTGGATGCATGAAATTTCAAATTGGGGATTAAGTACCCACATGCCCTGGCCTTGTCTGTCATAATAAATAGGATTGGAGGGGAAGTCTTTGTTAAAGTTTGACAACTTTTTAAACTTGCAAATTACTGCCAGCATATATCCTTGGGATGGGCATGTACTTTGGTAGCAGATTTAGTTTTAAAAGAAAAATATATTTCAAACTTTCCCCCGTTTTCCCACTGTTCTACCCACTTGGGTTTCAACCTCCCATTAAATCTGCACCCAAATTTGCATGGGGAAAAGAAAAAAGTAATTCTCATGTTTGTTTTAAAAAAAAAACAAAATTCAAAACTTTTCACCTTGCTTGTAGTCACGTACATGTAGGTTAGTAGTTTTTCTAAATTTAGAATTTAGTATTTAAGAAAAGTATTTTGTTAAAGTAGTATAAGTTTTAATATTGGTTATTTTTTTTATTAAAATAGTTTAAGTTTAAATATTAGTTAGTTTTTATTAAATTAGTTTTAGCTTAAATGTTTGTTAGTTTTTAATTGGTTAATGATTTAATTTATATATTTTTAGATGTTAGTATTGTTTATTATTTTATGTCATTGTGTATAGGTAATAGATTTTAAAGTGTAGTTTAAATATTAATTAGATTTAATTGTCTTTTCTTTTGTAATAAAATTGATATTGATATGTTTTAAGTTTAGTGATTTTATTGTCTTTAATTAAATTTTGTATATTAAAATTTTAGTTAGTTGTTATCCTATATTTTGATTTGAATAATTTAATATTAGATTATGTAGAGAAGTTAGGATCATTATTGAAGTGATTTGTTGTCGAAAATAAGTTAGCTACCTTACTTAATCCTTTTTAAAAAATAATTTAAAGTTATTATGTTAAGTGATTATATTTTGTTTTAAATCAAGAGTTTGTGTTATTTTCTTCTAAAAGGTTTTAAATTAGTAATAGATATAAAATTTGGTTAGATTACAGTTTTAAACAAAATTATTATTAAAATAAATTTTAAATAAAGTTTAATTATGGATGTAATGTTATACTAATTAGAAGTTCTTTTTACTTCAAATGTTTCGAAAAAATAGTTTTATATTTATTGATTTGACATTTTAATCAATTAGTTAGATTGTTAATTGATATTTTGTCTAATAGAGTTATTATTCATTAAAGTTAATAGGATTTAAAATTATTGTAATTATATGTTACTATCATTCCGAGGATATAATATTTAAAGAGTAATTTTAAATAAATAAATAATTAAATGTTAGTTTTTTTTTATGAATTCAAATTAGTTTGTTAATTTAATTAATTGATTTAAAAAAAATTTACATGTGTTTTGCCCACGTATTTTGGGCATGACAACTAGCTCAGTGATTTTTTTCTAAATATCCATCATTTCTTGGTACAATGGAGTCAACTCACAATGATCAGGGCAGCCAATAGAAATACGGTAAGCTACTTGAAAGGTTGAGTAATATAGAGACACTCTTAACATTAGCAACCATTCTTTGCATGCTAGAGGAAATGAGAAATGTAATGAAGAAGATCCAACAAAGATTTGTGTATATTGTAGAATATAATACACTGCATAAAATGATATGCATGACCCTCAAAAATCTCTATAGAAATCTAGATCTATTTTCTATAGATGAAACTTTTCTAAGGTGGATAAGAATCACATATTTGGATAATAATTTAATAAAAATGTTTTAAAGATTAATGGAAAGGGGGATTTATGTGCCAATATACGGGGTGTTGAGATACTAATGCACTACTATGAAAGATGCATGTCCAAGAGAAAAGAAAAGAAACCCATGTAGCCAAAAATAACTGTTACAGTGTTTGAATATATTGTTTATTCTATAAGGACTTCCACAAATTATATTTCCTATAATCTTTCCTTAGGAATTAGAAAATGATTTCCTTAATATGAATAACTTGAATCAATGTGTATTGTGTAACCCAATTATTGGAATTTAAGAAGTACTAAAGATTTTAGAGATAAGTTATTAGTTTCCATGGATCAATTTTGCAAAAGTAAACAAAAAAATGGCGTAAGTGCAAATGGACAATTAGAGGAATCTTGTTTTAGAAAGAAGTCATGTTGTTTTTCTTGTACAATTAAGGAATGATATGATCTTATGTGAAACCCTAGAGAAGAAGGATTAGTAACAAAACTTTGGAGAAATCTCATTCAGAGTGAAATGTTGTAGGATTCAATATCAAAAAAATTTAAGCTTGTTGAATTATGTTTAACCATTATATTGGGTCTGTGGAGGATGAGAAACCTTTTATTGCTTTGGTTTCCTAGAGTCAAAGGTAAGAAATAAACTTCTAAGGTTTTATACATCTAGATATGAAGTCAATAATTTTCCTTACAAATAAGAACTGAAATTATGGACAAAGAAATGCTAAGGAGAGGTTTGCAAAATGTTTCAAACATTGAGATCACTAACCCAAGTAGTGGTACTAGTAATAGTAGCATTGATATTGAAGCTAAGGGTCACTATCATGAAAGCTAAGGAATGTCGATTTGAGAAAACATGGAGTATGATGGATTTTTGGAATTTGATGGCGAGGAATATATAGATTTAGATGATGAGATGTTCTGGAAAGTCTAACAGTTATGATATGATGTGTCAATTCTAAATTTTTTACTTATTAGTATTAGTATAGTCTACATTTTAGATTCTAGAAAATATTCTCAAAATCTAGTCATGATTCATCTATCATGCCAAATAATTTATATCATTTTGTAAATGTCTAATGCCAAACATACATGTTCAATTTATGTTAGATGTTGCAATGACTAAAGATACATTAAAATTTTACCATTAATATTTTTTTTATTTGCATTATTATTCTCATACACTATGTTGTTATGGTATAATCATTGATGGTTTTTTAATACAAAAATATATATTCAAGTGATAAAATTCATATTGACTCTCATTAATTTTTTTTTCACACGTGATAATTGATAAAATTCAATAAATTCAAGTTTCAAAAGTAAAATTTGAACACCAAATTTCATAATCATGAGTTAAAAGCATGAAATGTACAACTATTACATTTAGCAAATGACTTTGAATTCCCTTGTATATAAATATAGAAATATGGGAGCAACAATAGATTTAGGTCCTTTTTCCTCATGGGAAGAGTCTTAAAGTAGCATCAAATTTAGTATCAAAAAGATTTTTTGCATTTTTATTTGATAGGCCTATTAAGAAAAATCACATTTAGATTCTGCTATGTTTATCCCCCATATTTTATTTTTAATTAGCTTGACTAAATTTCTTATTTTTTCATTTGATTTAATCAGGTTGTTCTTGTAGGTTGTCATTTTTTAAACTTAACTTTTGTATTTCTTGTACCGTTTGTGACAACTAATTTTCACGTTTTTCTTTATTTCATTGGTTTTCCCTTCCCACTATTTTGTTTTTTCCATCTCATTGTTCAATTTCATATTCATATTAGTGATTCTATGTCCACTAGACTCCAACTTTTTGAAAATATCTATTGTAGATCCTCTTTCACCCCCAATTTGTTTATTTGATTCTTTGAATTTGGCCTTGACCTTTTTGAATTTTACATCTACATCCATATTAACATGATTTAGAGTATCATTTAGTTTCTTATTTCTCTATTCCAATTTTTCCTTCAACATCTTGAGTTTTTGTTCTCTCTATATATTTACATCACATATCTTTTTGTTGTTTTCTTCAAATTGTTCCTTTAGATTTTTCATTTTTGCCTCCATATTTTCTAGCTGAGGTTGTGTACTTTCTTCATAAGGGGAAGCACATGGAATAATTTTCTCTATTTCTTTGCACTTATTATCTATTTCTTTCTCCTTTTCCTTTGTATTTTCTAGGTCTTCTTTTAACTTTCCAATTGCCTTCTCATGTCCTTTTTTCTCTTTCTACATATTGAACAATGAACTGTAGACCATAGAGTTGGTCTTTTTCACCACACTGACTTTGCCCACTTTTTTTACTTTGGAGAAATATATAGATAGTGTGCTAACATAAAAAATCTAATGGATTTATCTCACTCTTTGGTGGATTATTATCTGACTGCAAGTAAGAAACAATCATAAAGTCCTTCATTTCTTTATATGTGTTATATGTTGGGAATATCCTACTTTATGTAGCTTCGTTAGAATGAACCACCTCAAGAAAATCATTCATCAATGAATTATTATCTTTTCTATTCCCTTTTTAAGTTTCTTGAAAATTTATTATAAAATTATTGAATGCAAACTTCGTGTCTATTTATACAATATGATGTTTGAAAAGATAAAGGGCACTTGTGACATTATACTTGTCTCCACCAATGTCTAAGGTTGTAATAATTGCATTTTGAGGATTACTAATGACATCACACCTTCCTAATCCTACCTCACTACCAATAACAAGTGTAGTTTCAGGATTTTTCTAAAGTTTTTGTCCTAAGGGAGTTGTGACTCATATTCTATTAGTATTAGTGTCCAAAAAAAAAATTATTTGCACAATGACCTTCAACATCAATATTTTGGTCAAATTTAAATCATTTTATACTTTTTAAAAATGAAATAATTTAAGAGGTTATATTTCCACCCTAAATGAATAATGGCATGGGTTCACCTTTTTTTGAAGAAGCTGATGGGTCATTTTAGTCATATCCAAAGTTTGGTTTATGACAATGTTTAGGTAGCTCTAGTATTGGGAGTGTATACTAATTTTCTTGATGTATTATGCCCAACCCACCAATGATGCCTAACCTTGATCCATCATAGCACAAATGATACATTTTTCTTTTGATACATTATGACTTGATATGTTGAGAAATTGTCAAATTGATTGGACATTATTATGTTATCTTATGTCATGTGATGTATTACTTTAAGATGCTTAATCATGTTATTTAATATTTTATGAACATGCATATTGATGATGTCATATAGTAAATGATTGTGGAATTAGGAATAGGATTAATACCTTGATTATGGAGTTTTTAATAGGTAAACATATGAGGAGAAATAAGAAGAATAATTATTTATGTGAAAGATTGATGTTTTAACTTATGTGATCATCCAGAAGAGTTTTAAATAAATGCATGTGATTTTTCTTGAACTGGTAACTGACCCAATGTATATTTTGTGAGAACCAAGGTTGAGTCTAATGAAAGATGTAGACCCCATTGTTTCATATTTTATTTGTATTCTAATTTGAATGTGTGTATCATTATGTAATCATAAATGTTTAATGTTTCATAATAGTGATTTAATAGTGTCACTTGACACTCACAACTCCTACATTTATATCAACATGATACTTAGGGTTAGTCGAGTAGCCTAATAATTTGAGATGGACTATGCTAGTAACCTATACTAAATATGTGGTAATTAGGATTAATTACTCTAATTAGAGTTTTAATGGTGAAATTGCATTCCTAGAGTCTTTAGAAAATTCAAATATTTTAGCAAAATTATAAGCTCTTAAAATGGTCCTAGGAGCAAAAATTAACAAAAACTAACTGCCTAGGGGGTATATATATGGGTTGGGCACATTTTCCACCACCCTAAACCCATTTTTCAACTTTTGTGACCACCCAAATATCCCATTTTTACTTTAGTACGAAAATTGGAACTTCACCATGAGTTTGACAAGTTTATACTCCACCATAAAAAAATTCTTAATGATAGGGTTGTCTTAGAAGACCCTAGAAGCCCCTAGTCAAGTTTGGAGTTATTACAATTTTTAGGCGATTGAGTTAGGACCCTATTTAGTTAAAAATTTGAGGGAGGAGGAGTGTTCAATCAATCTCTACATTTAGATAGTAAAGTTAGGATTGAAGGAGGAAGAAGGATAGCTCTTCTCAAATTTTAGTTTGCCATAATAATTTGTGAAGGTAGAAATCCTTCAAGTTTGAGTCTTCATGATGTGTTTTCATTTCTTAACTAGGATTTCTGCATGTGGGTGTTCATATGTATAATGAAACATGTAGGGATAAGGATTTTGATGGGTTTCTTAAATGTTTTCTTTTCATGTTTTACATTTTGCTTCTTGAGAGAAATTGTAAGGGTTCTTTTGGCATTACTCACCCTAGGATAGGACATAAGTGGCCATTGTTGGAAATGTAAGAGGAGTAACTAAGAGGGGATGGGTGAATCAGTTACTAACAAAATTAATCATATATCTCTAAGATGTCAATACAAAATAATCCTATTAAAATTTAATTCTACTGATGTTCGACAAACAAGAAAATGTTGTAACTCAATAAATATTGTAATTGTTTGACAAGCACTTAACATGAATTTTTTTATATGTAATCTATGATTATAATTACTTTAACTTAGTTGCAAATATATAAATAAAATAACATTAACACATTTGACACTAATATTTAACATGGAAACCTAATTTGAGAAAAACAACCAATTGCAACTAGTTACTATTTTTCACTCTTCTGAAGTGAACCCTTTTAGGAGCCAACCCTATTAAAGGTTACAACACACATTGTTAGATGTGAAAGTATAGAGGATTTAATCACCCTGTTAGGAGTGGCCTTCTTAGAGGTATTAAAGGATTTAAAAATAGTTGTTAAGCCAACTATGTTAAGAGATTTAGATTATTGTTACAATGATTAGAGAGTAAAAATTACATGACATAATTTAGATGAAGCTAAATTGTGGGTTATAGATCTCAATTTTGGCTTATACTTGATCCTTCCTGATCAAATATATCATTTCTACTCCACAAGGATATTTTTCTTATCCTTCTGATTCACTTCTTGTTAGCGTCATCAAATCTTATACTGTCACCCACTCTTCTATATCTGAACATGACCTTATACTTATATCTTTCATATTGTCATGTCAGCTAGAATACAACTTAGAATAATTAATATTCATCTTCTCAGTTAGCTAGAGCCAAAAAAATAAATAAATTGAACTCAATATGCCAAAACAAGAAAATCCTTTTTTAGTTGACCCAGCTCAGTAGACACTAACTTAGAAATGATTTTCATGTGTTAACCAACTAAAACTTGATCAATATTGCATACTATCAAAGTTTGTTTGCTAACTAAATGAGCTCAATTAACACTCTTCTTCTACAAAATTTCCTTTGATACCCAAGTGAACTTTGTAGATACTACCTTCTAAGCTTAGCAAACTTAGCAATGCTCAATAGACACAGAAAATTGTCTTCAATTCCTAAGTAAGCTTGGCACCCACTGACTAGTAATGATAAACCATTTTGTGTTATATAAAAGACAATACTCAATTAATCAATTATATCCAACAATCTGCCTCTTTGGCATTGATGGTAACACAAATGTGAAAACACAATTAAATTTTTGAACCAAGAAAATATCTTTAGTTTCATTCTAATTCTCATTCATGAGAATTTCCTCTATTAGTGTGAACTCCTTGTGTTATTAATTTCTCCCTTTGTTAGAAATTTTTGTCTACAACATCTTTTGCCAAGTTCATTCTATCTCTTAGAGAAGTCTTCTATTCCCATCTCTCTCTTTACAATGACAAAAAACTTTTCCTTCTTTACAACTAAAATTTCTATGAGATATGACAATATACTTCTCTCTCTTTGACAACACATACCAAAGATTATAACTTTGTTAATATGAATGTACCTCAGATATTGATTCATTTGTAATAAATTCTAGTCAATATTGCACCAACTAAATGATCTTTAACATGCTCTTATTGATGCATCACTAAAATTCATTTAGTGAGCTTCAAATAGGGCAATCTAGCTTCATTATCTTGAACCAATTCTCTGAAGAAATGATATTTTATAGCAATGTGCTTTATTTTGGTATGCATCACTAGATTCTTTGATATATTGAATGTACTAGTATTATCTCATGTTGGTTACAATTGTTTAATTATGTGTTGTCTTTGATATTACACAAATGTCATAATAGTTGATAGTTAGTTCATGCTGAGCTCACTTATGTAGTGAAGACAATTTTCCATGTCTATGAAGTGTTCCTATGCAGAATATAGTGTCTATTGAGTTCACTTGAGTGTCAAAGGAATTCATGCAGAAAAAGAGTGTTAACCAAGCTCACTTAGTTAATGAAGGAAAGTTGGATTGTATTAGTGGTGACTGAGTTCCCTTGGTTACCAAGGATTTTTTCAAGTTTGTAGTCTTAATCGAGCTTCTATTGGCTAACACAAGAAATTGCTTCTGAGGTAGTTTCTACTAAGTTGGGTCAGCTTACGAAAGATTTTCTTATTTTGGCTTACGAAGGTGATGAATATTAGTTATTCTAAATTGTATTTGAGCCAACTTGACAATAAGAAAGGTATAAGAAAAAGGTCAAGTTGTGATTTCAAAGTGTGTAAGGTGTATTAAATGAATTACAAGAGATAAATAGAGGAAGCAAATTTGAAGGATAAATAGAATATCCTTGAGGAGAACAAAAAGATGTATTTGATCAAGAAGGATTTAGTACAAGCTAGAACTGAGATTTGTAATCAGTAATTTAGTTTCATCTCAATAATTCCATTTCATTATTACTCTCTAACCATTGTAGAAGTGATCTAAAATCTCTTAATAGAGTTAGTCTAATAGCCATTTTTAAATCCTCTAACAAGGTTGCAATTCTATTGAATTTTTTCAGGACCTCTATCAAGGCCACTCCTAGTAGGGTGATTAAATCCTTTATAGTGTGTTCTATAAGCTTTAATAAGGTTGGCTCTTAATGGGGTTAACTTCATAAAAGTGAAAAACAATAACTAGTTACAATTGGTGGTTTTTCCCATATTGGGTTTCCACATTAAATTCTAGTGTCATATGTGTTCATGTTATTTTTTTCATGCTTGCAATTAAGATTAAGTAATACTGACAATATCTTAAGAACTACAATGATGACTAGCTACTAAGTTCATTCAACATTTATAGAGTTACAATATTTTATTTATGTTTACTAAGCATCAATAATATTTAGTTTTTAGATTATAATTTGTTCTGACATCTAAGAGATCTAGGATTTATTTTAGTAGTAACTAATTCACCCCTTACCCCGTAGTTACTTCTCTTATATTTCCAACAATTTTTATCAGAGATTTTGGTGCTTGTAGAGAATGTTTCAAGGACCTAAGCTAAAGATCAAGATGTCTTACAAAAGAGAAATTCCAAAGCTCAACGTAGAAAATTTTGCAGCATGGCAAGAACTCATGAGGTTACATCTAGCTACTATCAGTTATTCAAGTTGCGAGTATCTTGATACTAAATACAAAACTCCCATTGGAGCATTATTAGTTGAAGATAGTAGTAAGAAAAAGAATCATATCATGATGATTGACATAGCATTTACATTCAGTTATGCTAAATTTGATGAGATAAAAGACTGTAAAAGTGCTCATGAAATATAGAACAAACTGAAGATATCTATGGAGGAGATGAAAATGTAAGAAGAGAGAAAGCAAGAAGCCTTAGATGAAAATTTCATCAAATGAGAATGAGAGGAGATGAAAACATTGCAAAATATGTGGAAAGAATCAAGGCCAGTATAAGTGCAATCAGAGCATTTAGAGGAGACATCAAAGAGGAAACTATTGTAAGTAAGATACTCAGAACTCTTCTTCCTATCTATGCAATCAAAATGTCTGCCATTTAAGAAAAGAGATGTGACCCAAATAACAAATTAGGCTTAGATGCCCTAGTAGGAAGATTGACAGTTTTTGAACTAGATACCTTTGACAACTATGTTCTTACTTCAAAGAATATCGAATCTACATTTGAAGCCAAGTTCTCACTCAAAGAAAAGGTAAAGAAATTAAAATCCAATCAATCAAGAAGTGAGGAAGAAACTAAAGAATGTTTTGATAGTGATCTTGAAGTTGTTGAACCCCTACTTGAAAATAAATACTCCAAAGGCAGAGGAAAATACAAAGGTAAAATCCCTCTAATCTTTTTTTTTCTTGTGAAGAAATTGGTCATGCTAGTACCAGGTGTCCAAATAGAGGAAGAAAATATGAGAAGAAAAGTTAAAAGGACAAATGTAAGAAGGAATTTAAAGGTCAAAAATGCTACAAGGACAAAGGTAATAAAACTTGTTTCATGGCTAAAGATTCTAATAATAGTAAAAATGAAATGGTGTACATTGTTGTGAAAGATGAATCTAATGATGAAGAATATTAGATAGAACTTATTTCTCATATTATCAAAAATGATACATGGATTATTGATAGTGAATGCTCACATCATATGACTGGTGATAAAACAAAATTTAAAATTTTTGAATACTTTGATGGAGGTAGTCTAAGGTTTGGAAACAATGAACCTTGTTGCATAAAAGGAAAAGGTGGTATCTTATTAACCAATAAAATTATATGTGATAACACCTATTGGTTTGAATGACTAAATAATAATCTACTGAGTGTGGCACAATTGAGCAACATTGGATTCAAGGTCGAATTCATGAATGGCAAGGAAAAATTGTTTGATGATAAAGGAAATCTAGTTGGATCAGGAAAGAAAATGAAAGGTAATCTATTTTATTTTGATCTTGGTGAATACTCATGTTTCATTTCTTAAGTAGAAGAATGTTGGTTATGGCATAAAAGACTATGGCATGTAAACTATGATAATATGATCAAGATAAGAAAACTTAGAAGAGTAAGAGGTATCTCTAGTTTAAAGAAACTTGATGTTGGCTTTTGCAAAAATTACCAAATTGGTAAAATGGGAAAAATTAGCTTTAAGAGAAAAAACTATTAGCTAGAGGAAATCTTGGAAATTGTACATACTGAATTATGTGGACCCATTGGAATAGAAAGTTATAGTAGAGAAAAATTATTCATTTTTTTTGTTGATGATTACTCTAGAATGATGACTGTGATGTATTTGAAGGAAAAATTAGAAGCTTTTGAGAAATTCAAATGGTATCTAGCTAGAGTAGAAAAAGAGACTGGAAAGAGTCTAAATTTTTTAAGATCAAACAAAGGTGGTGAGTTTATCTCCAATGAATTCAATACTTTTTACATTGAAAGAGGAATCAAAATATAAGTATTAGTCCCTAGTACACCTAAGCAGAATGTTATAGATAAAAGAAGAAATAGATCCATCATGGATTATGCCAAAAACTTGATGACTAAGAAGAATGCTGCTATCACATACTAGAAGGAAGCTATTAACATTGTAGTTCATACCTTAAACTGAGTTTAGTTGAAGAAAGACTCAAACCAAACTCCCTACAAATTATGGTATGGCTACAAACCCAATGTAAGTTACTTGAAAATATCTGGCAGAAAGTGTTATATCTTGAAAGAATCTAAAAAGGATAAATTTGATGTAAAACATGATGAAGGCATATTTCTGGGATACTCTTGCAGAAGTAAAACATACAAATGTTTGAATTTTTCCACTCCTAAGATAATAGAAAGTGCATATGTAAGAACTGATGAGTTTGCAAAAAGGAGTAAAGAAGAAAGCAACAAGGAACTAGATGATTAGAAGATTTGTTTACTATGAACCTAATACCTTGCCAAATCTATTTGAGAGAAAGGAGACTTAATCTCTCAAGCTCCCCAAATCTCCAATGGTTACTGAGTTACAAGAAGTTCAAACTAAGTCAGAAGGACTTGAGTCACATTCAAAGGCTACCAAGATAGTTCAAACCTAGTCTAAAGTACTTGAGCCACAAATAGAAGGACTCAAGCTCGAAGCTGAAGTTCATAATGAAGATAGTGGAATTCATCATAAGCTCTAAGAACTTGTATTAGCAAAATATGTCAAAGGGAATCATGCACATGACCGGATCATAGGAGATAAAACAAATGGAACAATGAAAAGAAGAAAATTAAAAAGTACCTATGTACTTGCTAAATTTCAACCTAGAAATATTAAAGATGCTCTAGAAAATGAAAGTTGGATTGAGAGTATGAATGATAAGATAAAAAAAATATAAAATAACAATACATGGACCCTTGTTCCTAGGCCTAAGAATAAAAATGTAATTGTCACAAAATGGGTATTTAGAAATAAGTTGAATGAAGATTGAAAAGTCTCTAGAAACAAAGAAAAACTGGTATGTAAAGGCTATTATCAAGAAGAAGGTATTGATTATGGTGAAACCTTTGCCCCTGTTGCAAGATTAGAAGGTTTTAGGACTCTACTTGCATAAGAAGCTCACAAATGATTCAAATTATATCAGATGAATGTTAAATCTATATTCTTGAATGGAATTATTGATGAGGAAGTCTACATTGAACAACCATAAGGTTTTGTAGATCCTAACAAAAGGGACATGGTCTATGTTAGTGAACAATTTATTTCTCAAAATCTTTGACAAATTTGAATAGGGGAGAAAAATTATAGACTAAAAAATTGAATTCTCATTTATTGATAAGGAATTCTCTACTTTAGATTTACTCAATATTATTCAAGGTGCAACTAACCTTAATGAAAAGGTAATCCTTATTCCTCTATCAAGGGAAAATCTTCCCAAGAAGTATTTTACTGAAAATACTTAAAAGTTTAAAATCATCACATAAACACAAGATAAATAATGATGTTGAAAAACCACTTGATCTTAACAATCAATATCATACCCATGATTGAATGTTAAAACAAAAGATTGATGATAAAATAATACAAATTTAACCTCCCATAACTTTCAAGATTCAAAATAGATAATTCCATAATGGAAATCAATTACAACTTAACTTCCAAATATAAGATACACTCTCAAGAATGCACATTACCACAAAACAAACAATAGTATCTACCTCAAGAAGTTTTAGTATATAAAATTATAGAACTTTTCTTCAGTTGCTGTTAATTTGAAATGTTGTATTTTAGAATTTTAAAGTGTAGAGTATCAAAACAAAAGTTCTTGGAACTTCTTTTGGACTTTACTTATTATTTCTTCTATAGGGGAAATGAAGTCACTTTCCTTTCCTATGCAATGTTTACTCAACCACTTCAGATCACCTTGGATGATTTCATCCATGAGCTTGAGACCATTGAATATTTCTTTAATTAAAGAGATCATATTTCCACAATCCATTGCATAATATATTTGTTTCTGGATTTGATTGTGTAGAGATTTTTACCATCAATGTTTCGAATCACACTACATGATCCATCATCAAGATGAAAATAGAGTAAGAGATGTAAAACAAAAATGGATCATGTAGTGTGATTCGAAATGTTGATGGTAAAAATCTCTATACAATCAAATCTAGAAACAAATATATTATTTCTTTAATTTCAAAGACTACATATATTAGTGCCTCATTTCTCCATTTGATGCAATCCCTAATCACATGTAAGGTTTTATCATCTAAGCCAGCTACAGGGTATTCATCTTGAAACATTTCCAAACCAAATCCTTGAATCTCCTCAATCAAAAGCACCACTTTTACCGAGTTATTTATTTCTTTTCCAAAAGCCTCATTGTTGGACTCCACCTTTTAATGATGACAATTTTTTCCTTCGAAGCCTTGTGCAAAAGTCTAATCTATTTCTCAGTTTCCTTTAGGATGAATTGCAACCACTCTTTAGATATTTTTGCAATAGCTTTTCACTTGTGTAGATTATCAAGAAATTGTCGATTGGATGAAGAGGATACATCTACTATTTTTGACATCTCATTCAGAGGTTTGGTTTCCAGATGCAAGATTTCATTGATATATTGTGCCATACTTTTCATTACTTCTTTCATTTCTTGCTTGTCCTAAGCATATTTCCAAACTCTATCTATAATCTTCCTATTTGAAACCTCAAAAAATTTCATATCAATAACATAAATCCTCTTTCCAAGGTTAATCCTTGATACTTGATAGTTGTAAGGAGTGACATTTTCATGCCAATTCTAATCTAGTGGCTTGGCTATTTCAGTTTTCCAATGTATTGAGTTTTTATCAAAGTTAAACCTGGACTCAATTTTAGCCCTTTTAGTTTTTGATGACTTTCCTAGGAATTTGCTAAATAGGTCATCAATAGGCATGGGTAATGGTACTAAACTTCTTTTCTTCTCAACAAAATTTTCCTACCACTTGGGAGTAGTAGGTTCGTTACCTTCCATTGGGAAAACTTTTGCTAAGGCCAAGGTATCAAATTGAAAAATAGATTTTTAGGAAACTTCTAAGGATCCAAGGTATTATCATCCATGAGGGAAATGGGTGACTGTGAGTGTCCCCTTTTCTTTTCTCGGTGTTTCCCTCTTAATGATGGAATGAGTTACCCTTTTGAACTTTGGGACCTCTTCAAGAACTTGAAGTTGAAGTGTCTTGGGAGTTAATTCAACTTTAACTTCAGCTTTAGCTTTAGGAGAAACTACAACAGGGTTAGTAACATCAAGGTTAGAGATGGCTTTAGGTTTGGGTTGGGCCTTTTTGTGTTTAGCTCTTGATTTTTTATTTGGGACTTTAGGAGTGGTTGATTCAACATTCCTTGATTTAAACCATTTCCTAGTTCTTTTTAACACCTCTAAAGTATAGGAAAATAGGTCATCTTCTTCCCTTCTAGTCTAGTCGAGCTCAATGATGGGTATGTATTCAATCTTTTCAACATAGAATGGGTCAATCACATCCTCAACTTCATCTTTTTTTATTTTTTGAGTGCTAAGATTCACCCTAAACATATTAATATTATTGATTTTCAAGCTAGACCATAATCTTTTTCTCACTTCCAATTCATTAGGACAACTTTCTCAATACTCTTCCAAGTGAGGAATAGGGATTAATGAAGATGCATGCCAAAAATTATCCCTAGAACATCCTGTATATTCCAATTCTTTTTTAGGAGCATATGGTTTGATGCATAAACATGACAATGCAAGTTGTACTAACATGGCCTGTTTATAGTTTCGACACCTATAGTGACCAATTTCAATAGGGAAAAAATAAAAGATTGAATTCTTTGTAATTTTAGAGGACTCAAATATAGAAATGAGTTGCCAACATATCTTAGACAAAATAGTACTATCTAAATAGTAACGTGGCAACTCAAGAGATTCACTAGAAAAACCCCCAATTTTGAGATATGTAAATTTAGGAAATTGAATATAGAAACAACCATATATTTTGATAGTCTAGATGGATTGTTTTGATAATCTATTGATTTCATGTCCTTGAAGTTCAAAAACTAACCTCCCAAGAAAGACATCATTAACCCTCCTAAATTCCTTGCAAGATTTAGTTGCCTAAAGGTATTTATAGTATTAGTAGATAGTCATGTCTTCAATCCAGGGCATGTGTTGAAGTCCCTATCATTCTTTGGATTCCACTAAAATATAGACTAAAAAGGAATACAGAAAGAAATAGCTAAAAATACTTACTGTTATGAGGCTTCTATGTAAATTTTAAGCTATTAAATCTACCCAATCAATGAATTTTTCACCTTCAACAATCTTTTGAATGAAAAGATACATCCAACTCTCCTAATGAAAGGCATGGTCATTGGGCCTAACCCTGTTTAGCAATAACACAATGTCTGCTATTTCCTCAATGAAATGTTCAATTGTCAATGGCTTAGGCAATCTTGAACCTTCTTTAGCTGGCCTCGAAACCCAAGTTTGAACCACAATGGAGTTGTACTTCTTATTTTTGTCAAAATCTAGGTTCTCAGATTCCTCAAAGGTCCATGGTTCATATAGTTCTTTATGAGGGATTCTTAGAGTCAAACTAACACTTTTCCTACTTATCCTTACCAATACTTCCCCTAAAACATTATTTATACACCTAGTGTTGAGGTCATAGTGATTCAAACAATAACTAGTTCTGGGCATTCTATAGCTGGTGGGAAAGCAACAGCTTCAAACAAACCACTAATAGCTAATTTTTGGTATTTGTGACCAAAGCAAACATTCCTCACCCACTCAATTACATCCCCTAGATTTTTGTTTACCTGGAAAGTATCTCAAATTTTAGATAGGGAGCTCAAAAGGAAAGGTTTCTCAAGATTAGGCATTTTGGGATGAAAAATCATTATGGTTCAATTTGAAAGATACTAATTTACAAAATTAAACCAAAAACATTTCAAATGAAAACCAAGCACAAAAATGACAGAGTGGGAGATAATGCACTTAAAGTTTTCGATAGAGTTTAGACTTCCACATTCCCTACTTATCAGTTGGCATTAAGAGCTCAAAATGGTTAAATGAGCACTTGTACAAGACAGGGGTAATTATAGGGAGTGATTTCTCAAAAGTCCAAGAATAGATATGAGTGGGTGGAAAACTTTATTACAAACATGCCACATGTACTTTGATAAGACTTGCAAGGAAATTTTTAGTTAATATCCATCAAATGTATGTGTAGCTCAACCTTTCATAATGTCACAAAATCTATGCCCTGCCTTTTTCCATGAAGTAATCATACTTTAGCATGATTTCTCATAATTACCATAATTATTTCCTTTTGTATCTTCAACATCACCTTGAGGTGGGACTCATTCCCTTGGTTTATAAAAATGAGTTTATAATCTCCTGATGCACATTCTATGAGAAAACAAGTACATGTCAAAAAACCTCAAAGTCAAAGTTGAAGTTGAAGTTTGAATCAACCTCTACTTCAACTTCCACTTCAAGAAAATAAACCTAGGTTGACGAGAAGGAAGTCAAACTTGAACTTGAAGTAAATAAAATTTCAAGTTCAAGTTCAAGTTGCAAAAAGGGGTATTGATCGACAATATTACACATCACAAAAAAGATAGGGTAACAATTGGCTTTGATTGGGGAATGAGACTAGAGGTATCATATGTGAACTTAGAATCTCTAGTTCCATAGATCAACCTAATCTAACTAAAACTAAAAATACTCAAGACAAGAACAACAAAACAACACAACAAAAAGGAAACAAAGTAGGGGAAATGTGTGTTTACACTGAGGATAAGAAAAAGGGTAGACCTAAAACTTAAAAAGATTAAGAAAGTGTCCATTACAACACAAGGGTAAAATCATTACCGTCAAGGTATTTAAGCTTGAATGCATTGGAGACTAATTCAACTGATATAAAAATAAGTCCTTTATAGAGTCTTTCAAACTTAGCATGAGCTCCTTTCAGCTCTCTTCTTTTGTCCCACAACAACACCTTATCTCCTTCTATGAGTTTCTATGGCCAAGCTTTCTGATCAAAAATCATTTTTACCATTACTTGATGACTAGTGATGTGATTCACTATTTCTCTTCTTTCCTCTTCAATCTTTTGAAAATATAGTACATGTTTTTCAACAGAAGTGGAGAACATTATGTATTCAATTGCCTTCTACAGATTTAGAGTAGTAAGTTCTAGAGGCAAAGACAATTGTGCTTCAACTCTATATACTAGCTAATATGAGGTCATACCAATTGTCCTTTTAGGAGAAGTCATGTGTGCCCATACTACTTCATACACACATTTATACCAATCTCTTCCTTTTTTATCAACCAATTTTTTCATTATATTAATCTAATTTGTATTAGTTTGCTTGGCCTAACCATTACCTTAAGGAAAGTAATCAGAAGCATGTGATAATCTAATGCCATGATCATAATAGAATACTTAAATTTTTGGGATGAATTTTTTTGAGGATTATCAGTTACTATCTTGCTTGACATTCGAAAGCATGTCAGAATGTTTTCTATCAGGAATTTATAGACTACCTCAGATGTTGTATATTTTACGAGAATCACTTCAACCCATTTGGTGAAGTAGTCAGTGGCATTGAGAATATGGGTATGACCAGCACTAAAGTTGGGATTGATTGGAAAAATAAAGTCAAGTCCCCATTGTTGGAAGGGCTCTTCTATGATAACTGGTTTCAAAGGTAACACAACTAATTGTGGTTTACACATGAATAATTTTCATCTTTCACAATTACCTACCCATTTATAATTAGATTCAAACATACCAAGCCAATAATACCCACTCCTTAGTATCTTAAAGACAGTCACTATAGATGAAAAATTTCTTCTAAAAGCTTCATTATGGAAAGTTCAGAGTAACTTCTCTTGCTGATCAGTATCAACACATCTCAAGAACATGCCATCTAGCCCTCTTTTACACAATATATCATCAACAATCACAAAATTAGCTTCTCTAAGTTGAAGACTCCTTTGATCCTTTCCTTTCACATAATCAGGGCATTCCCCATAGGTTAGAAAATATGCTATGTCTGAAAATTATTTATCTTTCAAGCCTAATAGTAAGTAATTAGGGAGCCTCTTCCTCTTTATTTTCTAATATAAGCTTGCAAATACCTTGACTATGAAATAGTTTGGTTGGTTTGATATCTAGGTCAAACTCTTGTACTTTTGTTACCCAATTTTCTCTATTGTTTACTGCTACATCTTGCTTTGTAAGAATACTTTTTAAGTAATGTAGATGGTACATATACTATAGAATGTAGATGCAAAAAGTAGTATAAAAAATGTTTATGGCCTTTACAATAGAAAATTCTTTCTTCTCAGCTCAGGAATAACTTAGTTCATGTTTTCTAAGAGGGACACTCATAAAAGAAATAGGTACTTCTTCATTTTTCTCACTTTTCTCAAGTAGTATACCTAAGATAGTATCATTAGATGCATAGAAATACATTATGAAGTCCTTAAAATCTAGATGAAAAAGAGTAGATACCTTTGCAATAGCTTTCTTTGCTTCTTCAAATTCCTTAATTGTTGGGTTATCCCATTTGAAATTTTGCTTCTCACTTAAAAGCTTTGCCATGGGTTGTATGTTCTCAACAAATCAAGTAAAAATTTTCTAAGAAAGTTGATTTGGTTGAAGAAAGACCTTACACCATTATGGTTAACTAATAGGCATAGCTACTAAATAGCTTTTACTCTTTCTAGGTTAATTTTGATCCCCTGCCTTGAAACTATATGTCCCAATAGTTTTCCTTCTATTTGGGTAAAGATTGATTTCTTGGGATTCAGTGAGATGCCATGTTCTCATCATTTCTCAAGAACTTTCCTTAAGTATTTCAAATGTTTATTTCATCTCCTTGAGTATATAGTCATATCATCAAGATAAAATATTATGCATTTGTCTAAAATATGTCCAAAATTTGAGCTCATAGAACATTGGAAAGTTGCACCTGTGTTTCTCAAACCATAAGACATTCGCTTATAAGTAAAGGTGCCCCAGGGGGTTGTGAACATAGTTTTGTGTTGATCTTCTTTAGTAACCTCTATTTTATTATATCTTGAAAATAAATCATGAAATCACATCATTTTTGAGCCTGATACTGTTTGATGGATCTGATCCATAATGGGCAGAGAAAAATTACCTTTTAGACTAGCCTATTTCAAGTTTCTAAAGTCAACGCAGATTCTTATTTCTCCATTCCTCTTTCTCATGGGCACTATTTTCATTGACCATGTGGAGTGATGTATGGGGAAGATTATATGAGCCTTAAGCATTTTATGAATCTCCTTGAAGATTGCATCTGAAACCTTTGGGTTATAGGTTCTCAACTTCTGCATAAAAGGAGAAACATTTGGCTTTAGTGTAATATGATGTTTGAATTGTCCTTTCCTAAATTTCTTCAAATCTTCATATGACCATGCAAAAACATCAATATGCTCTCTCAAAAATTTAGTGAATCTTTCATTTTCTTTTGTCTCATAGTAGATTCCTATGTTTGTCATCTTAGGGTTATGATTACCACCTAGGTTGACTTTCTCATATTTGCCACTCTACACTTCTTGGGGAATTGAGCTTTTAGCTAGAAAAGCATCTTGCCTATCATAGAGTTTCTCAAGTTCAATTAGACCTTTAGGTATCACATTTCACTTTAATTAAATTATATCTTTTGTTTTCCCATCTACTAGGTTAGAAAAAAATTTCCCACATTCTAATTTAGAGCCCTCAAAATAGTTAGTGGAAAATTTTTCCATAGTATGTAAGAAAGCATTAATATGTGCATCATGTTTCAATACTTGCCGAGAATTATTTTTGTTTGGGACACTTGGTCTATGAATGATCTCTACTAAATACTTATTAGTTCTAAAATTAGGGTGAGGGATGAGTAGTGAAGCTGATACTACAAAGGAATCCACTCTAGAATTTAGCTCCCTAGGAATTGATTCTATTTAAGGGCCTCAAAATCTTTAATTTCATCCCATACGGAATTCATCTAATGTTTCAATCTTTTGTTTTTCACAGAAAATAGATTTCTAACCTACTTCACTATCAACTTTGCATTAGCCTTGGCCTTTAGTAACTTAACATGTTTCTTTCTAGCCTCTTCTAATCCAAAAAGAAAAGCCTCATACTCTATTGTATTATTTGTATTTTCAAAGGCTAACTTGAAAGAAGATGGAAAATTTTGACTTGTAGGAGATACCAACACAACATCGACTCCAGATCCACTTCAGCAATAGCTTCCATTAAATTCCAACATCCAAAGAAAACCCATAACCTCCAACTGGATACTTGTTTCTTCATTCTCAGGCAAAGTAAAATAATTAACAAAATTGGTTTCCTGATAAAGGATTTGAGACATTGGATCATCAGATGGGAAAACTATGTATTTAGACTTAGCTTTAGGAAGTAGGGTTACTTTTTTCTTCCCTATAGGTATAATGGCTTGAGACTATTCCATTTTAACTTTTCCACCCAAATCTTGATAGAAAGTTTGGCTAAGGAGCATGCCATAACTAGTAGGCATATCAACTACTAAGATGGTGAGATTTATTCCCTTTCCATGGAAAGATGCTAAAGAAACTTGAGCATCTTTGATTCAACCTAATAAGGGTACATATTTAGAACAAACTGCATAACATTTGCCAAAGGTTTTAGTTAGGGGAAGGTTAAGGGCCTATGCTACTATAGCTAGCATTATGTTATCTAAAGCACTAGAGTCTATAATACAATTGCTTAACTTAAAACCATGGAGGTAAAGGGATACATAAAATGGGTTTCACTTTTCTCAACAAAGTAATTATGGCCTAATTTTATCATGTTAGACCAAGTCTTTCTAATGATCAGGCTATGGGTTTTTGGTTTCTTTATTGTAAGAGGCTTTATTAGTTTGTTTAGAAAATACATTAGATGAAGGTTGATGAACATATTCAATAAGCTTATTGAGTTGAATAGGATTCATTTTCAAATACTCAGTAGGAGATATTTGAATTCTAGTTTTTTTATAAAATTCAACTATATCAAATGCAGAGTCAGGATCAAACATTTTCATAATATGAGGAATATGAGGTTGTGTCTATGGTGACTTAGTGTTGCCTTCTTGTCTTTATTTAGAGTCCTTTGCTTGAACTGAGCATGTACCCTTTTTGGGCTGAAAATTAGCTTTCCCCATCATATATCCTCTCTTGAGCTGTAAACATAAAGATTCTTCCAAAGTTAAAAGAATGCCACTACCTCTATCAGAGTCAGATTCATACTCAAGGTAGCAATTTATAGAGTCACCAGGTCCTTCAAAGGGTGCTTCCTCAATTACTATGTTTGCTACTATTTCCCTTTTAGTTTCAAGCTTCTAGTGTCTTATATTCTTAGGACAAGTGGTTCCTTCATCATCATTAGTGAGGTGAAAGACACACATGTTATTTTTGTTGGGAGGAGGCTCAATTTGTAATCTTTTTTGCCTAGGGGGTAAAGTGAATTGTTTCCCTTGAGAAATGATGTTATGATTAGGATACTTTCTTGGGATATTTTGATACAAAAAAGAGGCTTTAGGAAGCTTCTTCTTTACTACTATAAGATCATAAGCCAACTTCTAGAAAAATGTATCATTTGAAGATGTTGTAGAGGCTTAAGAATTTGATATTTGAATCTCTTTGTTCCATTTTCCTAATATAATGTCATTATCCTTTGACTCCATAGCAAGGGCTTGGGAAGCTGTGTGTGTTTGAGGATTCACTCTTTTCAATGAAAAAGAAATATTTGGAGGCATTGTGCTTAAAGAGAAGCCTTTTTAATTTCCACCATTTGGTATACTATCTATAGGTATTAGATGCAATGCTTTATTGAATCAAGTCAAAAACTCTCACATGTGTACATGTATCTCCTTCTTCATTTGACTCAACTAGATAAGCAAGGAACCCTTACCTGCTTTGAATTTGGACTCAAAAGCATATTTCATGGTATCATAGAGAGTAATGGATGCATTGGGTAATAAATGAAACCAATCTGCTACTAAGTCTGTCAAGGTTTGAATAAACAAACTTACCCCAAAATATTTCATTGCTATAGCCACGACTCCACATGATGTGTTAAAATAATTTAAATGTTCTTTGGATGATTTCTTCCCATCCACACTAAACCTATGTAGGATTTATTTTTCTCCTTTAGGTAGGCTACCCAAATTTCCTACAAGTTGCAGAGGTCCTATCACAGCACCCCAAGGCTAATTGCGATCCATTACTAGTAATCTATAGTTGATAGGAATGATTGTGATAGCATAAGTGGTTAAAGTTATAGGGATTATTAGAGATTTCAAAGAAGTAATAAGGATCCTACCTTTAGGAGGTGATGATGGTGTATTGTAGTTTTAGGTTTGTTTCTTTCCAAGGAAAGATCTGATTTGAAGTCAATTCTAGCTAAAGCTTCAAAATTTTCATCTACCATGCCTAAAATTCTATTAGTCCATGTATATATTTTTGTAGCTAGGGTAAAATCTCAACTTGACCTAATCAGTGATTTGCATGAGATTTCTTTCTACCATAGCTTCTTCTTGAATGATTGGAAAACTTCTAATCCTCTTGACTATTTCTTCTTCTCTTTCTAGTACAAATTATACTTGGAGGTATTGTTGGTTACTCCTCCTATTAACCTAGGCATAGGCATTAAGATCGGAGACAATATCTTCTTCTGTATCTTGAAACCATAGATTAGGTTGTAGAACATGCAACTGATTGTGATTAGGAAGAACCATTTCACAATACCATGAGAAATTGTAGGAACTTAAAGAGGAGAACTCTATCTTCCAAGTTCTCCAATAGAGTTGCCTAAAACTGTTAGTGAATAGTCTTTTTCACAAGATCTTTGACAAATTTGAACAAGGGATAAAAATTGTAGACTAACAAATTAAATTCCTATTTTTTGATAAGGTATTCTTTGCTTTAGAGATTTACTCAATATTATTCAAGGTGCAACTAACCTTTATGAAAAGATAATCATTCTTCCTCTATCGAGGGAAAATCTTCCCAAGAAGTATTTTACTAAAAATACTTAAACTTTCAAAATCATCTCATAAACACAAGATAAATGTTGATGCTTAAAAACCTCTTGATCTTAACAATCAATATCATACACATGATTGAATTTTAAAAAAAAAGATCGATGATAGAATAATACAGATTTAACCTCCCACAACTTTCAAGATTGAAAATAGATAATTCTAGAATGCATAGCTATTACAACTTAACTTCAAAATATAATACACACTCTCAAGAATGCACATTACCGCAAAGTAAACAATAGTATATGCCTCAAGAAGTATTTTTACTTCAGTCTATGGAGATATTAACCCTATTAGACATCATCTATTTTATACATATATATATGTATACATACATATATATATATGTATACATACATATATATATGTATACATACATATATATATATGTATACATACATATATATATGTATACATACATATATATATGTATACATACATATATATATATATATATATTATAGATATACATATATATATGTATGTATGTATAGATTTTTGGCATTATGATACATTTTTGTCATTAGTTACAACACTTATTGGATTCTGAATGCTTACCGAGCTCTCACCAGAAGCCAGTGTTTACCGAGAAATCAAGGTAAACAAAGAAGCCAGTGTTTACCGAGTAATCAAGGTAAACAAAGAAGTCAGTGTTTACCAAGTGATCAAGGTGAACAAAGCAGCCAGTGTTTACCGAGTGAAGATGTACTAAGATGTAACCGAGAACTTCATGATAACCGAGCTCCTGAGGTTATCAAGGAAATTAATTTTTACCGAGCTCAGACGGATATCAAGGAAACTAACTATCACCGAGTCACAAGGTTCTATCAAGTGTTTCCTTTGATCATCAAGCTACAGTTCAGATAGAAGTATTCACCGAGTGACATCTCTTCTACTGAGTCTCCAGTGGTTACCGAGTTCAAAACTGCTCGAAGTGTTTAGTATGAACCGTGCCTTCACTTCTACCGAGTGCATGAAGATGCCGAGTAATGCAATGGATGCCGAGTATCAGAAGGACACTGAGTCAGTTCAGTGAACCCAAGTTTTTAACTTGGGCCGACTTTGTATAGAGATTTGCACTTGTTGTTTTGGCCGACCTTGCATGCATTGTTTATTTGGATGGTATATATATGTAATGTATTGTATCATTCAGATGTAAGGAAGTAAGAAATGAGATGAAAAGCAATTGCAATGGCAATAGAAATTGTGATTAATGAAACTGCGAAAGTGTGAAAGAAATACATGCGTGCGAAAGTATGTGTGCTGAGTTGTGAAGATATTCAGCAAGGTCAAGTTTTGGAGCAGAAAAGTTTTATCTATCACATCAAGGTGAATCAGAGCATAGCGGATCTTATTAGCAATCAGTTGTAATCAGATCCACTATTTCATTCTAATAGGTGAATCAGTTTTTGTAAATCCTTTAACAAGGTAGACTTAATAGTCTTTTGTAAATCTCCTAATAGAGTGCATACTTTATTGTATGTTTGGAAATCCTCTAACAAGGTGGATCTAGCAATCCTTTGTGCTCCTGATAGGGCAGATCACCAGAAGTGGTCATTGTAAGCCTTAACTGGTCAACTTCATACTGCAGTAACGAAGCTTGTGGGTTTCATGCCCACCCCAGTTTTACTTTCTATTTGGAAGGTTTTTGGGTCACCAAATCTGTGTGTTCAAGTGTTGCAAATGATTTTGTTTCATGCTTACAGTAGGTTACTTGGATGAATGGTGAATATATCAGTATACAGTTTTATTGTTTGAAATTTTAGAAGTTACTGATTCACCCCTCCCCTCTCAGTAACTTGTCATATCTTGAATATTTTCAACAATTGGTATCAGAGCTTTAAGGTTCTCAAGATAAAAGTCTCACAGCTTGAGCAAAGATCAAAGACAATGGAAATATTCAAACTTGACAAAACTATTGAGAATGAAAAGCTAGATCTGAAAATGGCCATGGCTCAACTCAATGAAGCAAAAGAGCATCTTTCACAATCCTTGAAAAGAAGAAAAGAACTTGCAAAGCAAATGAATGACCATCAGTATGTTGAAGAAAAGATTGAAGATCTCTCACCATCAAATAGTTCAGATGAAGCTGACAAAGCAATCAAAGAACTCTTAGAAAAGAATGAATCTCTGCAGGAAGAAGTAAGAAAGCTCAAAAGGGAACAAGGAATTCAGTCCATCAGGCTATGCGAAATCTTGGAGCAAAGGAACAAGGCAGCTGAAGACTTAGAGGTAAGGAATAATCAATCCTCTCAGCTTGAAAATCTTGTAACTCAATTATCTAATGCAAATGAAGAAATTATGAATCTGAGATCTGAGAATGAGAATTTGAGAAATGACTTAATTGCTGAAAGACAAATCAATGCAAGCTTACAAAGTGATCTAATCTCTGAAAAACAAGTCAATGAGAGAATGGTAAAATCTCAAAAGGACATGGATCAATTGAATCTGCAAAATGAAGAAAACTTTCATAAACAAAATGGTAAAGCAGGCCTTGGATACAAGGAAGAAGGTGAATCCTCCAAACAGGGTACTCAAAAGAATCAAAAACCTACTTGCAGCCACTGTGGTAAGTTAGGTCATACATCTAATGGATGTTGGAGCAATGGAAAATGCAAATTTAATGGAAAGTGCTACAATTGCAATCAGCATGGACACAAAGCCAATGAATGCAAAAAGAAACTGAAATTTGAAGGTAAATGTCACAAATGCCAAAAGCAAGGTCATAAGGCATCACAATGCAAATCCAAATCATTTAATCCAGCTGAACAACTTGTCAAAGCAATATTTGGTTGGGACTACAACACTTGGTGCAGATGTCATTATTGTGGAGAATATGGTCATACTGGCATAAACTGTGCAAGGCATCACCTAAGAAAAAGGGATACCACTGTAAGATGTTATACATGTACAGAACTTGGTCATATATCTAAAAACTGCATGAACATAAAGAAAGTAGAGGATGAGAAGAAAATCAAAGTAGACAATATTCGGAAACAAATGAAGCAACAATGGATTCCAAAGTCTACCGAGCCAGATAATTCAAGTAATGGAATGGTCACTCAAGAAGTGAGTGACTCTCCCATTTCCAATTAAGACTCATCAGGATAAGACCAGGACTGTATCTACAAAGCAATATCCTAAGCAGTCCTAGAATGAAAATATGATCAAATCAGTATTTCAAATACATCAGGATCATGGTCGATACATGATCTTACCGAGCTCAGTCGGGTGCAATAAGGCCTCTTTCACCAAGTTGCACTTACCGAGCATGGTTGGTTCTTCTTTTACCGAGTCAAGGGTGGTTTAACCTATTTTCTTTTGGTCACCGAGTTGCGAAGTTTAAGCCGAGCTAGTGGATGACAGTCTGTCGATCGCATCTACCTCTGTATTGAACATTAATGGCGAATTTTTCATCAAAAGGGCAGATTTCAACCTCATTTTTCACTGTGAATTCGAGATTTACAAAAAGAGGGCTTTCAAGCGAGTTCAAGTGAGTTGAAGAGATTTTCCAGCGAAGTATTCTTACAAAATCTTCTTACTCACCAAGCAGCAATGACTTCCGCAAGCACCAGCAGCAGCAAGGCGAAGAAAGGATCCGAAATGCTTGTGAAGGAAATGGAATGGAAGGCATCGACGTTCAAGCTTGTTCCTGCCATCACTGAATCACTCGACCCGCATGGAGCTCAATCACAGATTCCTCCAAAGGTACTTCTAATCAATGATATTCATACTCATTTCAAGTGTACTGTGCAAGAAATAGGGACACTAGATATGGATAGCACCCTAGCCGAGTTATGCGTGGATGGAACCCTAAAACCTGAGTTCAAACATTTGGAAACCAAAGGCTTAACCCATATCCCGCATCTGTCAAGAAGTTTCCAAGTAAAATGGGTGAGGTATATCTTGAGCCGAGTGCATAATGGTCAGTTGTGGTTGGAACAACTAGTTTTGATAACCAAGAAGATGATTCACAAAATCACGGGTCTCCCGATGCTCAGCAAAGCCAAAACCACCAAAACCCTAGGACGGGATGAGTTATAGAGGAAAACCCAAGCTGAATGGGATGGTAGAGGTTTAAAACTCAACAATGTTTTAGATATAGAACTGAAATTTGGTATTTATGTTATTGCATACAAACTGTATAGTTCCAGCATACTGAATAGTGTACCTTGCGAGGCTATAGATTTGGCATATAAAATTGTAACGAAAAATATGGAGTTTGACCTAGCTGATGTGCTATTAAAACAATTCAATAAAAACATGGAAAGCATAAGGACTGCAAAGACAAACCCTTGTAAATTTGGTTCTTTGCTAGTTTGTTTATTTTTTTATGTACAGAAATTCTTTCCATCTAAGGGTGCAGTTGTATGGAGGAAAGATACTCCAATTTTGTATCAAATAAATGAATTCATAGTAGAAATGGGTATGAATTTTGACAAAGTAATGGATAATTATTTTGAAGATTTCAAGGAAAGGATGAACAACAGATTTAGAATACCTCCAAAACTTGTTGAAGAGTATAAGGATGATGTTTGTTTCATGGTTGACTGTGACAAGGTATACATACAAGCAGTTAGACCCCGAGTTGCATGGGTGAAACCTCTTCCATATGAGGTAAATATTGATGAAACAAGGGATATCATTGAAGCACTGGTAAATGAGCTAATAGACCCAAGGTAACAAATTTTTGGTACTTATGATGAAGCAAAGGCCAGAATTGAACTGGAAATCAAAATTCCACAGGCCATCAGCAAAGGTAAAAGGAAAGTAGCCAAATTGAAAACTGAAATGAGTTCTCTTATGGTCACTGAGGGAAAAGGTGAAGATAAAGAAAGTGAAGAAGAAGAAGAAGGAGAAAAAGAATCAGAAAAAGAGCAATCGGCAAAGAAGAAAGGCAAGGTAATCATTACCAAGCCCAAGAAGCAGCCTACTGCAGTATTCACTCAGAGAACGAGAAAAGGTATTTAGGAACCTGTATTGGTCAAACCTGCACCTACATTCGAGAAAAGGCTCAAATCATTGGAAGAAGGAGCTGGCATCACAAATTTCAAGGCATTAAGATTTGAGACAAGGACTGATGTAGAGAAAATGCAAATTCAGGAACTGGTACTTAACAAAATGGGAAAATGGAAATACTCCCTAGACCAGATTGCTCCTCATATCTCTAAAGAACTACTGGAGAGAGTACAGCCAAGATGGGAGTTAGCCACCAAGACGGTAAAAGATATATATGAGCAATCCCTGAAGAATCTTCGGCCTAGTCTCACTGGAGCAGAGGTAAAATCTGAATTGAAAACCTATGAAGGTAAAATAATGATCAGATTCCACACTTTTTTGGTTTTGATTAAAGATATAGAGCATGTTGTAAATGATGCTACAAACATGTGGAAAAACATCTATCATCTACATAAGCCCAGTGTAGACCCAGTAGAAATAAAGGATGATGATAGCAGCAGCAGCAGTGATGAATCAGATAGCACTCCATCCATCACAGTTACACCAGGAGAGTTGCATGCAATGATGGAAGAGAAAGAGGAAGAAGACAAAGAGGAAGAAGCTGAAGAGGAAGATAAGGACGATGATACGGTAAAAATTGCAGCAGTAGTTATTGCATCCCTTCCTCACTCCCCAGCCAAACCTGTGACATCATCAAGGTTGGAGTCAGCTTCAACAGGTTCATCTACACTAGATTTACCATCTACACCTGCCATATCTCAGCTCTAGGTATCATCAGTAGAAGTGACTACCACTTCATCTACCGAGCTGCATCCCTCTTCGACTACCGAGCTGCACCCCTTTTCATCTATCGAGTTAGCCTCCTCGACTCCATCATCATCAGTTGGTATTGTTGTAAGTTCTCAAATTTTGACAACTCAAATTTGTTCTACAATTTTGTCACCATCTACTTCAGGCACAGTGAGCTCAGATACTATATTACTGAGTGTATCACCATTTTTGGCCAGCACTCAAATTTTTTACCTTGTACATACTTCTATTGGCACTCAAACCTCAAGCATCCCAATTTTTACTGCTAGTCCTTCTATCTCTACTGTTGTGTCTATTCCAAAGGTCAAACCAATCATCTTAGAAGTCAAACAAAAGCAACCATTAAGACTTATGATCACTCGAAAGGAAATTCCTGAAGACATTGACTTGGACACAGAGATAGTAATTCCAAAGATTGACTTTGATAATGCTACCATTGAAGAAATGAGGTATGCTAGTCAACTTATTGAGAAAAAGGCTACTCAGATGCAGTTAAGATTGGAAAGGGATAAGGAATATAGGATAATTGAAGCCTAGAACATAATTACTGAGGCTATAGGTGTTGATATTGATACTTCTCAACACATTTTGATTCAATTGGAAGAGGCAGTTAATAAATTCAATGAAGATGCCTCCGGACAAGAAAAGCTAATTGAGCGTGCAGAAAAGAAATTTGATAATAAGGTATTAGGGCACATTGCCCAGAACATTGCAATAAATCAGGTTGCATTAACCTCAGTTTTGGCAGATATGGAAAATTCTTTTAATAATGTAACATCTCTTTTTGCTAAACTTTGTGATGTTACCGAGTACACTAAAGGAATAAGAGAGAAACTAAATAAAATTGATGAAGATATGAAGGTAAGCGCATAGAACTTGAAGCTTGACCCCAGTTCAAGCTCATCTCATCACCTCAGAATCAAATTTTTGTCAGAGAAGCAGGCAGAGCTGTTGAGGGAAGAGGCAAGGATCCGATCTACATTGATAGATATCCAAAACATGATCCTTCCCATCATGGATTCAATGTAGAAGCATATTGCACATTCAAAGACATTAATCCATGATAATAACTTCTCCATTGCAGATCATGTGATTGAACTTTTGGCTGAAGTTCAAATAGCTCTTTCCACCTGCAAAATTTTGCAAGAGAATTGGGATAAGACTCTCCAGCTTATTCTCCAAGTACATTCAGAGTTCATCTCTCATTTTGGTGTTTCTATATAAGTATATATATTCTTTTATTCTTTGGCATTATTGTCAAAAAGGGGGAGATTATTGTTGGATATGTATACTATGGGTGAATAAGTGTTTTCAGAAAAATTGTACAAAGGAAGAGATATACAACTCATGTAAATAATGTATGTACATTCTATGGGGAGTTGTATATAACAAAGCTATTCTATGGGGGAGTTTTATATAACGAAGCTATGTATATTCAGAATCAGTCATCAGCATGTCAGATAAATTTTGTCTCATAAGTGTTTTTGTCACTAATGCCAAAGGGGGAGATTGTTGGCATTATGATACATTTTTGTCATTAGTTACAACACTTATTGGATTCTGAATGCTTACCGAGCTCTCACCGAAAGCCAGTGTTTACTGAGCAATCAAGGTAAACAAAGAAGCCAGTGTTTACCGAGTAATCAAGGTAAACAAAGAGGTCAGTGTTTACCGAGTGATCAAGGTGAACAAAGCAGCCAGTGTTTACTGAGTGAAGATGTACTAAGATGTAACCGAGAACTTCATGATAACCGAGCTCCTGTGGTTATCAAGGAAATTAATTTTTACCGAGCTCAGATGGATATCAAGGAAACTAACTATCACCGAGTCACAAGGTTCTATCAAGTGTTTCCTTTGATCATCGAGCTACAGTTCAGATAGAAGTATTCACCGAGTGACATCTCTTGTACCGAGTCTCCAGTGGTTACCGAGTTCAAAACTACTCGAAGTGTTTAGTATGAACCGTGCCTTCACTTCTACCAAGTGCATGACGATGTCGAGTAATGCAGTGGACGCCGAGTATCAGAAGGACACCGAGTCAGTTCAGTGAACCCGAGTTTTTACCTTGGGCCGACTTTGTATAGAGATTTGCACTTGTTGTTTTGGCCGACCTTGCATGCATTGTTTATTTGGATGGTATATATATGTAATGTATTGTATCATTCAGATGTAAGGAAGTAAGAAATGAGATGAAAAGCAATTGCAATGGCAATAGAAATTGTGATTAATGAAACTACGAAAGTGTGAAAGAAATACATGCGTGCGAAAGTATGTGTGCTGAGTTGTGAAGATATTCAGCAAGGTCGAGTTTTGGAGCAGAAAAGTTTTATCTATCACATCAAGGTGAATCAGAGCATAGCGGATCTTATCAGCAATCAGTTGTAATCAGATCCACTGTTTTATTCTAATAGGTGAATCAGTTTTTGTAAATCCTTTAACAAGGTAGACTTAACAGTCTTTTGTAAATCTCCTAATAGAGTGCATACTTTATTGTATGTTTGGAAATCCTCTAACAAGGTGGATCTAGCAATCCTTTGTGCTCCTGACAGGGCAGATCACCAGAAGTGGTCATTGTAAGCCTTAACCAGCCAACTTCATACTGCAGTAATGAAGCTTGTGGGTTTCATCCCCACCCTAGTTTTACTTTCTATTTGGAAGGTTTCTGGGTCACCAAATTTGTGTGTTCAAGTGTTGCAAATGATTTTGTTTCATGCTTACAGTAGGTTACTTGGATGAATGGTGAATATATCAGTATACAGTTTTATTGTTTGAAATTTTAGAAGTTACTGATTCACCCCTCCCCTCTCAGTAACTTGTCATATCTTGAATATTTCCAACATAGATATACATATATATATGTATGTATGTATAGATATACATATATATATGTATGTATATATATATATATACATATATATATATATATACATATATATATATATATATATATACATATATATATATATATATATATATATATATATATATATATATATATACATACATATATATATATATACATTACCGCAAAGTAAACAATAGTATATGCCTCAAGAAGTATTTTTACTTCAGTCTATGGAGATATTAACCCTATTAGACATCATCTATTATATATATATATATATATATACATATATATGTATGCATAGATATATATATGTATATGTATAGATATATATATATACATATATATATCTATACATACATATATATGTATATATATACATATCTATATATATACATATATATATACATATATATATATATATACATACATATATATCTATATCTATACATATATATATATATATATATATGTATAGATATATATATATATATACATATATATATCTATACATACATATATATGTATATATATACATATCTATATATATACATATATATATATATACATATTTATATATATACATATATATATATACATACATATATATCTACATATATATATGTATATATATATATACATATATATATCTACATATATATATGTAGATATATATGTATGTGTATATATATATGTATATATATAGATATATGTATATATATATATATATATGTATGTATATATATATATATATGTATATGTATATATATATGTAGATATATATATGTATATGTATGTATATATGTATATATATATATGTATATGTATATATATATGTAGATATATATATGTATATGTATATATATATATATATATATATATATATATATATATATATATATATATATATATGATGATGTGTGTGTGTGTGTGTCTATATGGCATAAGGCTTGATAGATATCTAAAATTACCCCACAAGGAGTAAATTGTCTATATGTTAATACAACCATGTTAATTGAAATGCATCAAGAAATAAGTAGGATAAAAAAATAGCTGCCCATTGTTCATGTGAGACATCAAGAGGAACTATCCACACCGGCCGCAATCCTTGTGGCTTTCCATGTCTCATATGTAGTTGAAAATGCAGAGATAATTGATTGATGAGGTAAGATGATATACCTAATTCTCTATTTTTAGATTTCCTTTTTCTCTCTTCAGTTTTGTTATCTTATCTCCAAGCATCTTCAAAAGTTTGAAATTGATTATAAGCATAGCTTCAATACAGGAAATGTTGAAGAAATCCTATCTACATGGTATCCTCTTATCCTAGACCTCTTGGAACTTATTTTTGACTTTACTTATCAATTTTTCTATAGGGGCAATAGAGTCACTTTTCTTTCCTACACAATGTTTACTAAATCACTTCAGATCACCTTGAATGATTTCATCCATGAGCATGAGACCATCCATGGTTTCTTTAATTTGAATGATTGCTTGGACTAGTGCCTCATTTCTCCATTTGATGCAATCCTTAATCACATGTAAGTTTATATCATCTAGGATAGAGACACGGCCTTCAGCTTTAAACTTTTGCAAACAAAATCCTTGAATCTCCTAAGTCTAGAGCACCATTTTTACCAAGTTATATCTTTATCTTTCTAAACCCTCATTATTGGACTCCACCTTTTCAATGACAATTGTAGTTTCCTTCAAACCCTTATCCAAAGCTCGATTTATTTCTTAGTTTCCTTTGGGATGAACTATAACCACTCTTTAAATGTATTTGTAGAAACTTTTCACTTATATAGATTATCAAAAAATTGCTGATTAGTTTAAGAGGATACATCTATTATTGCTGACATCTCATTCAGAGATGTGGGTTTTGGATGTAGGGTGACATTGATATATTGTGCCATACTTTTCATTGTTTCTTTCATTTCTTGCTTGTCCTGAGCATCTTTCCAAACTATGTCTACAATCTCCTAGTTTGAAACCTTGAAAATTTTCATGCAAAAAGACAACTCCCATTTCTAAGGTTAATCCTCAATACTTTATAGTCCTGAGGAGTGATGTTTTTGTTTGAACTTCCTTCTAGTGGCTTTGCTATTTTAGCTATCCAATGTATTGAGCTTTTATCAAAGTCCAACCTAGACAACATTTTAGACCTTATAGTTTTTGAAAACATTCCTAGGCATTTGCTAACCATGCCATCAATAGGCATGGACAATGGTACTAAACTCCTTTTCTTGTTAGCAAAATTTTCTAGCTACATGGGACTAGTAGGTTATTTACCTTCCATAAGGAAAGATTTTGCTAAGGAAAGGCATCAAATTGAAGACTTGTGTTTTCAAGAGACTTTTGAGGATCTAGGGTATTATTAGCCATGAGGGAAATGGGTTACTACACTAAAATTGCCTTCATTTTGGTAGGATCTAGGTTGACTATGACTATCCCCTTTTCTTTGCTTAGTGTTGCCTTCTTAGTGCTAGAACGAGTTACCCTTCTAAACTTTGGGACCTCTTGAAGAAGTTAAAGCTTTAGCTTTAGGAGAACCTATGATAGGGTCAGTACCATTAATATTAGAGATGGTTTTAGGTTTGGATTGTGCCTTTTTTTGTTTAGCTCTTGAGTATTTCTTTGGGATTTTAGGAGTGGTTGATTCAAAATTCTTAGATTTCAACCCTTTCTTAGTTCCTTTTAACACCTTAGGAGTATGGGAAAATAAGTCATCTTCTTCTCTTCTAGTCCAATCAACTTAGGGATGGGTATTCATTCAATCTGTTCAAGATGGAATGGGACAATCACATCCTCAATGCCATCTTCTATTATCCTATGAGTCTTGAGATTCACCTTAAACATATAAATATTATTGATTTTCAACCTAGACCATATGCTTTTTTTGACTTCGAATTCATCAGGATAATTTTCCCAATAATCTTCCAAATGAAGAAACATGGATTAATGAAGATTCATACCCAAAATTATCCCTATCAAATCCTATTTAGTAAAATTCTTTTTTAGGAGCATATGGTTTGAGGCATAAATGTGGCAATGTAGGTTGTGCTAACATGGCCTATTTGTAGTTTGAATACCTGTAGTGACCAATTTCAAGAGGGAACAAGAAAACGACTAGCTTCTTTGTAGTTTTAGAGGACTCAAACATAGAAATAAGCTACCTACATATCTCAACTAAAACAATACTATCTAAAAAATAATGTGGCAACATAAGAGGTTCACCATAAAAACACCCAATTTTGAGATATCTAAAATTAGGAAATTGAATATAGAGACAACCATAAATTTTGATAGCCTAAATGGATTCTTCTAATAATCTATTATTTTCATGTCCTTGAAGTTCAAAAACTAACCTCTCAAGAAAGACATCATTAACCCTCTTGAATTCCTTGCAAGATTTAGTTACCTAAAGGTCCTTGTAGAAATGGTAGATAGTCATCTCTTCAGTTCAGGACATATGTGGAAGTCCCTCTTATTCTTTGGATGCCACTAAAATATAGACTAAAATAGAATACAAAAAGAAAGAGCTGAAACTACTTACTACTATGAGGCCTCTATGTAAATTTTCAGCTATTAAATATTTCCAATCAATGAATTTTTCACCTTCAACAATCTTTTGAATAAAAAGATACATCCAACTCTCCCAATGGAAGACATGGTCATTTCCCTTGACCCTATTCAGAAGTAGCACAATGTCTTCTATTTCCTTAATTGAATTATCAATTGTCAATGGCTTAGCCAATCTTGAACCTCCTTCAGCCAGCCTCAAAAGTCAAGTTTGAGCCACAATGGAGTCATAATTCTTCTTTATGTCACAATATAGGTGCTTAGATTCCTCAAAGGTCCATGGTTCATAGGGTTCCTTATGATGGATTCTCAGAGCTGAACAAACACTTTTCCCACTTATCCTTACCAATATTTCCCCTAAAACTTTCTTTATACACCTAATGTTGTGGTCATATTAATTTCTACATACAACAACTAGCTCTGGGCATTCTATAGGTGGTGGGAAAGTAGTGTTTCCAATAAACCACTACTAGCTAATTTTTGATATATGGGACAAGGCTGAAATTCCTTGCCCACTCAATTACATCCCCAAGGTTTCTATTTACTAGGAAATTATCCCATATTTTAGGTAGGGAGCTCAAAAGGAAAGGTTTCTCAAGCTTATACATTTTGGGATGGAAAAGTGTCATGGTCCAATTTGAAAGATACTAATTTTCACAACTAAACCAAAAAAACTTCAAAAGAAAACTAGGCACAGAAATGACAGAGTGGGAGATAATGCACTTATAGTTTTTGGTAGAGTTTAGACTTCCACTTTCCTTGCTCACCAATCAACATTGAGGATCAAAATGGTTAATTGAACACTCATATAGGACAAGGGGTAATTATAGGGAGTGATTTCTCTAAAACACAAGATATGAGCAAGTGAAAGAATTTATTACAAATGTGCCACCTATACATTGATAAGACTTGCAAGGAAATTTGTAGTTAATATCCATCAAATCCATGTGTAGCTCAATATTTCATGATGTCACAAAATCTATGCACCACCTTTTTCCATAAAGTAACTGTACTTTAGCATGATTTCTCATAATTACTATAATTATTGCCTTTTCCATCTTTAACATCACCTTAAGGTGGGACCCAATCCTTTGGCTTATAAAAATGAGTTTATAATCTCTTGATGCACATTCTATGAGAAAACAAGCACACGTCATCAAAGTTAAAGTTGAAGTTTGAATCAACCACTGCTAAAACTTCAACTTCAAGAAAATAAACCTAGGCCGATGGGAAGGAAGTTTGCTAGGATGAAAGGATATAAGTGAAGTTAAACTTGAAAAATCAGATTTCAAGTTCAAGTTCAAGTTGCAAAAAGGGGTATTGACTAGCAATATTGCACATCATGAAAAAAGGTAGGGTAGCAATTGGCTTCAACTAGGGACTGAGACTAGAAGGATCATATGTGAAATTAGAATCTTTGTGTTGGTCTAATTTTCACATTTGCAGAAAATTTGAAAATTTTTGGCGAAAAATCATTTGATTTTTTAAATACTGCAGACTAGGGTTTTTATTTCAAGAGATTCTGGAAGTTTTTAGGTTTCCGTAGTTTTGGCCTATTTCATGTGTTGTCAGATTCTATTAACTTCTCAAGGTTGGTCTCTTAACATAGCCATGAAATTGTCCCGAGTTTGAAAACCCTTGCTTCCCTTTTGAATTTCTGAGGAGGAGTTGTAAAATGCTTTAAGTTTGTCCTTTACGGTCTTATGGTGTGAGGTTTCACGTAAGAGAAGAATGCCTTTTTCTCTTTGCTTCAGTGGTCACATTTTGTAACACAGCGAAGAAGCGTAGAGGTCTATCACGCTTTAAAAATTCTCGTGTTACGGGCTTACTAGTAAGCAGCTTGAGTGAAGGAGTGGAGAGGCATTGGGTGGCGATCTACGCATATATGTTTCAATTGGTAGCGTAAAGGTGTAATAACTTGACAAGGCATAAAGCTTGATTTGAAGGGTGCACGAAGGTTTTACGGTGTTACGAGTAAAAGAATTTTGTAAGAGTGAAAGCAAGGTTCAATGGTGTTTATGTGCCTACATTCTTGAGTTTGTAGACGATCGTAAAGCCTTGTTTTAGCAGTAAAGGTGTCAAGTGGGACCTGTTGAAGTGTTAGAAGGGCCCAGTTGTAGTGAATCAGGTGGAGGCATGACATCTATGTCAGATGGGCCCATCCCGCGTGGCACATGATTTGATGTATGATTTTTACATGTGCACGAAATCAACGGTGATGTTATTTTTATATTTTTTAAGATCAAATCTAAGTCGTTAATATTTGAGAAGGGCAAATTTTTGTCATTACGCCCTTATGCTTGCAAGTTAAGCGTATGAATGAAGGGCTGTTTTTTCCTTTCTCTGTGGTTACGAGTTCAATCTCAGCCTGTAAGCATAAAGTGGTGAATAAAGGAAGATAAAGATAAAGGGATTTATGCTTATATGAAAAAGGGTAAATCTAAGAATGCAATATTAGTTGAGAAGGCTCTCCAATGCTATGGATGAAGATAAATTGTAAAAGTGGAAGGTAAGTTTTGAAGCCTTACAGTGTCTTAGGAAATGAAGTAAGCGGAGCAACGTAGATAGGATTTCCAAGGTCTCTATAGATACATGCATGTATGAGCGTAAAGGATAGAAGGAAAGCTTGAACAAAGGTTTTACACTCATACAAGGAATGGTTGAATCATAAGAATGAAGATTTTAGTAGAAAGGTTTCTGATGCTCCAGTGTGAAGGGTTGCGTATGAGTGTAAAAGGTGAGAAGGCTAAGATAAGGATTTTTACGCTTATACAAAAGAAGCTTAAATCGTAAAAGCTGAAGTATGTAGTAAAAAGGCTTGAGATCCTATGGGGTAAAAGGCATCATAATAACATAAAAGGGATTTGCAATACAGTGTCAAGGCACCATTATGTTCTTATGATTAGGGCATTTTGAAGCCTCTCCAAGTGAACGTAGAGATCCATCGAGGGCACCTCCAGCATTACAAAGATTGAAGGTTTGACTCAAGCTAAGAACATAAGATAGTCATTTAAAGAGAAAACATCTAATGTGTCATGACAGATAAGCGAAAAAGACAAAATTACTATAGCCAAGAAAAATAAAGCTTTGAAAAGTACATCAGAATCAAATTTTGCGGCTGATATACCCTGATGAGAACTTGCAATCATAACTTTTAGAGCTCATGCATGGTAAATTTATTTTAAAAAGGCTGGTAGATATGTAATTAAAATGTCAAGGATTTGATCGAATTGTCAACATCAAGAAGCTTGTTTTTGTTCTGTTCTAAAATTTTAAAGTTACAGAGCTCTATGTATCCTACGCAATTGCAAAAGAATTTAAAGTATAGTTTGAAGAAAACATGACTGACCAAGAAGTTGAAGAGATGCACGAAGAAGACTTCAAAGTCGAGGATGAGGGTGATGATGTTGTAGAAGTCACACCAGAAGGAAAAAGAAAGAAATCTTCCGTTAATTTGATTACACTACTTTGGTAATCTAATTTAGCCATCTCTAAAGGCATCATTAATTAAATTCTTATTTAATTAATCCTTTGTCATTCCCTAGTTGATTAATTTAATTAATCATCTATAGTCCTAATTGATAAATCAAATAATCTATTATTTATCAATTAAATCCTTTTCTCCTATCTAATTCCAAAAATCCCCATTTATTAAATAAATCTATTTGATAAATGAAATCCTCAAATTCAAAAAAACCCTAACCTATCTCTAATCCTCCATTTAGCCTAATCCACCCCATCCACCCATACTAACCAAGCTTAGCCACTAACTCACCCACCCTCATTAATGCCATCCACTTGCACATCTCTAACATCCCTAATCTAATCCTAAACCCAAGCCTAATCCACCCCCTAATGTTGTCACATTCCTTAAACAAGTTTAAGACTTTCCTAATCCAAACCAAAGTCTCCCCTCAAAAAAACCCAACCACTAAGTCATGAGTGCTCTTACAAAACATAAAGACTCTTACAAGCCCACTCATGACTCTTACACCCATCTTCCACACTCTTCCCTCTTCCACACTCATTCCTCTTACATCCCTCTTACATACTCAACCCCACTCATCATGCCCTTAACCAACCCTTAACCCTACCCTCTCACACTCATCCTCCTTGTGACAAGTGTCACCTTCCCATTGGTGCTAAACAAGCACAATCCATGTGCTCCCCTTTGAGTGCATCTTAGCCCTCCTTAAGCCTTCATCCATCCTTGCATCTAAGCCCTCCATCCCTCTACCCCTTAGCCTATAAATTGAATCCCATCCCAAGCCATTTCATCAAAAATCTTTGAGCTAAAGTTACCATGCTATTTTGAGAACCAAAGCCATCAACCATACCCTTATAATGCCAAATTGAGAGCTCACAAAGCTACCAATTTTCCATTACCCATCTCCATTGAAGCAACTTTTGAGCATCTTGAGCATACATCCACAGCAAAAGGACACATCTACAGAATCAAGAAAGCATGGAGTGTTTTCTCTCGTGAGGTTTGCACTTCTTATTTTCTTTCTTAGTCTAAGCATATATGTGAATTTAGTTTTTGGTTTGTGAATGTTTATTTTATTTGTTAATGTTCTTTGCATACTGATTCTGGTTCTACAGTAGAAGTCACACCAGAAGGAAAAAGAAAGAAATCTTCCGTTAAGAAAAAAAAGAGGACAAGGGTCAGAAAATTGAACAAGCATGCAGAAGACTAGCTAAAACTCCTTCCAGGGTTGTCAAACACAATTTTTGCAAATGATCATATATTCAGAGACCCTTATGTTTTTGTTGGAGATGCTGAATGTCCTAGAATGATCGGTTACGATCTTTTCATGTACTTTTATCAGAATGGAATAGAGAATGTGCCAGTATGTAACCCATGGAACAGAAATATGGCAAAATTAATATTCCCATAAGTGTTCATTGATGTTGATCTGTTGAAGGCCCTAATAAATTCATACAATCTAGTAACTAGGAATTTCCACAAGCATAATGGGAGTGTATTATGTACATTGGACAGAACTTCTTTTATTGAGGCTTTTGGATTGATGGGACAGATGGATGTACCTATTGACATTATGGATTTACAAGGAAAATTTTCCAGGAATAAAACCTATTTTGTAAACAATTTCATGTTGCCACATATTCCTTAGAGAGTTAAGAAGGCAGGGTTAATTCCAAGAAAGGTGGGAGACTTTTTTACCTTTGAGTAGGTTCAAAAATTACTTCAAAAACACAGTGTATGGGATGCACAAATTATTGGGGAGTGATGGTGTAGAGCATTGTGTATATGGTTCTCTTTTTTTGATGGCATGTGACATATAGGATCCTTTTCATCATAAGGAGTATGATTATGTGGCTTTCATCATCGACAGTATGCACATGCGGATTTGTAATGCTAAGAAAGGAGAGCTAAAAGACTTCAAGTTCCACCATTATTCATTATTGATGTACCTCATCCTATATAGCAATATTGGGTACATCAGTGGAGACTTCATTGATCAAACTTTTGATGAATTTGGCGAGTTACCTGTGCAACTCTGGACTCATATTTGGCATAAGGATTTCTTTTATTCAAATGCCCTAGTGTTTTTTAATTTATTCAGTTCTATTATCTTGAGGCAACTGGATCATACTTTCTTTAGGGCACCTAATTTTTTAAAGACTCTGCTTAGGCCCTCTTTCTTAGATGAAAAAAAAAATTAGATCATAACCAGGGGATTATATTTTTGTTTAAAGAATGTATGTTAATCAGAGTATTTGCATGCCCGTAGCCTACTCATCTACTACCAAAATATTTACCCCCCAGACTAGCTATTATTGAATTCTTTTGGAAATTCTTATTGATGAATAGAGAAATGATCCCTCCCTCTTTGCATAAGCCTACCTTTTTTTTGTAGAACCTTTAAAGTAGGAGATTTTGAAATAGGCAAGAATGCATTTGAGGAATTAAGTGACTATTTAGGTCAATATAAATTTGCTACTGGGCCCTATAGGATGTATCACCCTAACAGTTATATTGCAAATGAGGTCAAGGCCATTAGGGGTTTTATTCTGCCTACAAGCAAGCCAATCCCTGTAGAGGACCTAATTGCCAACATAGTAGCAACAAGGGAGGTAGATGAGTTATTAAGGAAATATGAGGAAATAAGGAGAGTGGAGAATGCTTTGAAGAGGACCAACCCTGATTTTAAGGGTTTCTATACAGAATTTCCATATCCTAATAATCTGAGGAAGATGGCTGAAAATTTTGACCATATTATGTTACAAATGCCTCATGAGCTAGAGGGAGAGGAAGCCATTGTAAATAGAGAATATACTGAGCTAGATACACAATTGTAAATTGAGTTAGAAGAAGAGAAACCATCAACTTCAGCCTAGGTGCCACAAGGAAATAAAAGACAAAAGAAAATGCACATCCCTGAAAAGGTGGTAAGTAGAGCCATACAAGTCATGTCTGGAAATAGTGAGTATTTTTTTGATATTAGGAAAAATTATTTTCACCAAAGGGCTACTGAAGCAAGAAAAGCTTCTACTAATTTACAAATTGCAGCATCAAGATTGGATGACAGGCTCATTCAATCTGAAAAGTTCATGGAAGATGATGATTTTATTAAATCATTAGAGTTAAAAAAAATTCTCTATAAGATCAAACAAAATGAACTCACATTGAGTCTCATGCTAGGAGAAGATCTAGAGAAAAATAAAGAGTTAGTTGAAAAATTATTGGCTTATGACCCTGAAAGTAAAACAATGACTGCTACAGAAGCTAGAGAATTAGTACATAGGAGTGGTATGATTCTAATACCACATTGGCATATTAGGAAAGCCTTTGTGTTGGACCAAATGAGAAGACAAGATAAGGCCATTAGTTATGAAGCCACTAGCAGTGAAGGCTTTAAAAGAGGGTCAGGTTTTAATGTGGACACTAAAACCCTAGCAGTATGGAGTGTGGCCCCTGACACTAAGAAGCCTAAGATGATGGATATAGAAGAAATTTCTTAGGGCAATATGATTGTGTGGAAATTGGAGAGCACTTCTAGGAAGGAGATCTCCAGCTTGGTCAAACATTTTGCTCTCATGAATGAAGAAAAGGTTGATGAAATTGAGGATAAGTTAGCTGCAATGTTCAATGAATGCCTTGATATTAGAAGAACATATGAAGAATAGCTCAAAATGAGCCATGTACAAAAAAAATGAATAGAAGAGTTAGATGAAAAAATTAAAATTCTGGAAACAGAAACAAAATCCCTCAAAGAACAACTCAAGGTAGCAGCAGAGGTAGAACATGCACCAAGGCAAGAGGAAGAAAGAAGGCACATGGTAGAAGCAGAGGCCCAAATAGAAGAAATACCTATAGGGGTAACAGTGCTAGTGCCTGTGATTAGTGTGGAAACAGAAGTGTCCCAATCTGATAGTGACACCAAGAAAAATTCCTTGATGAATGTATTAAATCATAGAATAAGCATTCTAAAAAGAATATCTCAAGATGCTTATAATACATTTATCAATCTTCAATCTGTAGAATAGGTATGCAAGGATGCAATCAAATGGCTTGAGCCTATCTTTCAACAATGGGGGCCATATATGCAATTCTTTGACAGGTTGATACCCTTGTTAGCCAAGAAGCCAGACCTCCCAGATAAAGTAATTACTATGAAGGAGGGTATGGAAAAAGTGAAAGAATTATTGCAAATCTTCATAGGGAAGCTAGCAGTAATTTAAAGTAAATTGAAAGTGCTAACAAATGGTTTCACTTCTTTAATTCCTTCTACTATTGATTATGATGATAAGTTAAAAGATTTTAATGAGTGGTCTAGTTCTTTTGATCATATTATAGACTTGCCACAAGTGGTATCCGTTCTCTGAGATGGTATTGATGAATGTCTTTTTAATAAACTAATTGATACCCTTTTCAAGATTGAAACTGAAGTGAACAGGTTTATCATAGAAGGAAGGGTGATTACTGATGCCAGGTGGTAGAAAATTGTGGATGAACTAGCAATAGTTAAGGAATGTGAATGGCCCAACAAAAGAGAAATATTTGTTTGGGAAGCAATTGTAGAAATCAAAGCACTACCAACAGGGAGCAGTTAGAGAAAAGGACAAAGTTAAAGATCTTATGCTCCAGCTGTCACTGCTATTTGTTTTTATTGGTTCCTTTTCTGAGTTAAGGTGTTCGGTTCCTTTTAAAAAAGAAGAATGCACTCATTTTGTAAGAGGACACCTATCCTTTTCTCTTAGCCTGAACGTTGTTGCATCTCAAATTATTTAAGTGAGATTCCAAGGCTAAAAAAAGGGTCCAAATTCTATTTTTCTAAGTAATATGCTTAGTCTATTTTTGGTCCAAATTTTGAAAGCAAGTTTTGATGTATTTTCTCTGTCAATTCTCTGAAAATACATGAATATAGAATGATTTGTGTTTCTTTCTGAAGGTCATTCTGAGTCTATTGTAAATGATATACCATTTTCAAAGAAAATGAATACAAATTGTTAACTATCCCCATATCAATTCTTTCTAAATTTTGTCTCCTTCCAATTACTTGGTTGTCTTGATATTGTATAAGTAAAGGCTTGTGCAATTGAATGCAATCCAATTAGGTTGTATATCTATTTATCACTATTTCTAATTCAATGGATTAAATAAAAGCTTTGATGAATGTGATAAGGTTTCTTTAGTAGTAGAAAGGGTTTTGAATGATGAATTCTAATAAGAATTGCTGATAGAATTTGTTGTAAGGCAACAAACTAGATCTGAGAACTTGCTATAGACTTTCAACCCCAATGGATTAGACACTGATCAAATTGATTCAGCTGAAGGAGAAATATATCATAAATGATGATCAAAATACAACATCAAATCAAATTTTACTTTTATTTCCTGTAGATCTTCAAAGTTGGCTAGCACTTGTCCGCATGGAATGTTTTAGCTTCAATTAGCCACTATTATTAAGAACATTTGTAGATCTACAGAAGAATTCTTGGCCATATCTATTTTATGGGATGTTTTTATCAAGTTAGTAAGAATTATGTATATGTTTGAGGATTTTGAAATGAGAATCAGAATGAAACTAAGAATAATCCTCATACAGTTGTTCCAGTGTTGAATCATCCCTGGGTATACCCACCCTAGTTTTGCAAAGCCAAAATAGTAGAAAACCGGCTGTGGTTTTGTTGAAGTTGGGTCCAAATACTTTGCATATGAAATTTTTTATAAGAATTGGCTAGTCTTTAAATTGTGTATGTACTGTCATCCTGGTATTAAGCATTTTTTCTCTTAGTAGTTTTAGTGCATTTTAAAACTCCAACACTCTAGTTCCACAAATGGCCCTAAACTAACCAAAACTAAAGATAATCAAAATAAGAAAGATAGAATAACACAAAAAAAAGGAAACAAAGCAAGGGAAGATGGGTATTTACACTAAGGATGAACAAAAAGGAAGACCTAAAACTTAAAAAGCTTAAGATTCGGTCTATTATATGATAGGGGTAAATCATCAACATTAAGGTATATAAGCTTGAATGCATTCAAGTCTAACTTAGCTGATATAAAAAATGGTCCTTTCTAGAGGCTTTCAATCTTAGCATGAGATCCTTTCAGCTCTCTTCTTTTGTCCCACAACAATAGTTGATCTAATTAAAAATATTTTTTACCCTTGCTTGATGACCAGTGATGTGATTCACTATTTTTCTCTTTCCTCTTCAATATTTTGGAGGTATAGTACCCATTTTTCAATAGAAGTAGGGAAAATTTTGTCTTCAATTGCCTTCTATAGATTTAGAGTAGCAAGTTCTAGTGGAAAAGAAAACTGTGCTTCAACTCCATATAATAGCTCAAATGGGGTCATACGAATAGTCCTTTTAAGAGAAGTCTTGTCTGGCCATACTAATTCATACAGACATTTATGCCAATCTTTACCTTTTTCATCTACCAATTTTTTCATGATATTAATCAAATTCTTACTAGTTGACCTGGGCTACCCACTATCTTGAGGAAATTAATTAGAAGCATGTGATAATCTAATTCCATCATTATAACAAAATAACTAAATTTCATGGAATGAAATTTTTTGAGCATTATCAGTTACTATCTTGCTTGGCATCCCAAAGCATGTTAGAATGTTTTCTATCAAGAATTTATAGATTACCTCAAATTTTGTAGATTTTATAGGAATTGCTTCAACCCATTTGGTGAAGTAATCAGTGGTAGTGAGAATATGGGTATGACCAGCACTAGAGTTGGGATTGATTGGGCCAATAAAGTCAAGTCTCCATTATTGGAAGGGCTCTTCAATGGTAACTGGTTTCAAAGGTAACACAAATAATTTGGGTTTACCCATGAATAATTTACATTTTTCACAATTACCTACCCATTTATTAGTATATTTAAACATACCTTGCCAATAATACCCACTACTTAGTATCTTAAAGGTGATCACTGTACATGAAAAATGTCCTTCACAAGCTTCATTGTGGAAATTTCTGAGTAACTTATCTTCCTAATCAGTATCAACACATCTCAAGAATATGCCATCTAGCCCTCTTTTATACAAGATATCATTAACAATCACAAACTTTGTTGCTCTGAGTTGAAGACTCCTTCAATCCTTTCCTTTCACATGATCAAGGCATTCCGCATAGGTTAGAAATATGCCCTATCTAAAAACCATTCATCTTTCAAGCCTATTAGTAAGCAATTGGGGTAAGCCTCTTCTTCTTAATTTTTTGATATAAGATTACAAAGACCTTTACCATGAACTAGTTTGGATGGTTTGATATCTATGTCAAATTCTTGTACTTCTGATACCTAGGTTGCTCTATTGTTTACTATTACATCTTCCTATGTAAGAATACTTTTAATAGTTGTATATGGTACATACACTATAGAATGTAAATGAAAAATCAAATATTAAAAATGTTTTATAGCTTTTACAAAAATGAATGCTTGCTTCTTAGCTAGCGAATAACACAGTTCATATTTTTTAAGAGGGACACTCACAAAAGAAATAGGTACTTCTTCATCTTTCTCATTTTTCTAAAGTAGTATACTTGATATAGTATGATTAGATGCATAGAAATACATTATAAAATCCTTCTTAAAATTTGGCTGAAATAGAGTAGGTGCCTTTGCAATAACTTTCTTTACTTCTTCAAATGCCTTAATTGTTGGGTTATCCCATTTGAAATTTTGCTTCTCATTTAAAATCTTTTCTTGGGTTGTATGATTTCAGCAAAATCAGGTACAAATTTTCTAAGAAGGTTGATTTGGCAAAACAAAGACCTTACACCATTATGATTAACTGATAGACATAGCTGCTAAATAGCTTTTACTCCTTCTAGGTCAAATTATATGTCCCAATAGTTTTCCTTCTATTATGAAAAAGATTGATTTCTTGGGATTTAGTGAGATGCCTTGTTCTCTACATTTCTTGAGAAATTTCCTTAAATCTTTCAAAATTTTCTTTCATCTCCTTGAAAATACAGTCATATCATCAAGATAAGTGATGCATTTATCTAAAAGATGTCCAAAAGTTGAGCTCATGGAATGTTGGAAAGTATAAGAAAAGGTTCCCTAGAGGGTTGTGAATGCAATTTTGTGTTGATCTTCTTTAGAAACCTCTATTTGATTATAGCCTAAAAATCTATTAGGGAGTGACATCATTTCTAAGCCCACTACTATTTTAAGGATCTAGTCTATAATGGGTAGACAAAAATTATCCTTTAAACTAGCCCGATTCATGTTTCTAAAGTCTACATAGATTCTTATTTATTCATTTCTCTTTCTCATGACTACTTTTTTTGCCACCAATATTTAGTGAGGTATAGGGAAGGTTATATGAGCCTTAAGAATTTTATTAATCTCCTTGAAATTTGCATGTTAAACCCTTGGGTTATAGGTCCTCAACTTCTGCCTAAAAGGAGCAACTTTTGGCTTCATGGTAATATGATGTTTGAATTTTCCTTTTCTAAATCTCTTAAAATATTTGTATGACCAAGGGAAAAAATCAATATATTCTATCAGCAATTTAGTGAATCTTTCTTTTTCTTCTATCTCATAGTAACTTTGTATGTTTATCATCTTAGGGTTCAAGCTAACTTTCTCATATTCGCCACTCTCCATTGCTTGTGGAATTGAGCTTTGAGCTAGAAAAGAGTCTTGCCTATCAAAGAGTTTCTCAAGTTCAATTAGACCTTTATGTATCACATTTCCCTTCAATTGCATTATATCCTCTGTTTACACATCTACTGGGCCAAGACAAAATTTCCTACTTTCTAATTAAGAGCCCTCAAAATAATTAGTGGTGAATTTTTCCATACTTTGTAAGAAAGCATTAATATGTGCATCATCTTTGAATACTTGCCAAGAATTATTGTTATCTAGGACACTTGGTCTATGAATGATCTCTATTAAATACTTATCAGTTGGAAAATTAGGGTTAAGGATTAGTAGTGAAGCTGATAGTACCAAGGAATCTACTATAGAATTTAACTCCCTAGGAATTGATTCTATTGAAAAGGCCTCAAAATATTCAATTTCATTCCATACCCAATTCCTATAATGTTCCAATCTTTCATTTTTCATAGAAAACATATTTCTAACCTACTTCACTATAAACTCTACATCACCCTTGGCCTTTAGCAACTTAACATGTTTCTTTTTAGCCTTTTCTAATCCCAAAAGAAAGGCCTTATACTCTACTGTATTATTTTTGTTTTCAAAGGCTAACTTGAAAGAAGAGGGAAAAGTTTGGCTTGTAGGAGATACGAACACAACACTGGCTCTAGACCCACTTGAGCAATAGCTTCCATCAAATTTCAACATCGAAGGAAAATCCATCACATCCAACTAGATACCTATTTCTTCATGCCTAGGCATAATCAAGTAATTAGCAAAATTGGTTTTCTAATAAAGGATTTGAGACTTTGGATCATTAGATGGGAAAACTGTTTATTTAGACTTAGCTTTAGGAAGTAGGGTTACTTTTTCATTTCCTATAGGTATAACGGCCTGAGACAAGTCCATTTTGACTTCTCCTCCAAAATCTCAGTAGAAAGTTCAGCTCAGGAGCATGCAATAACTAGTAGGGATATCAGCTACTAACATGGTGAGCTTTATTCTCTTTTTACGGAAAGATGTTAAAGAAACTTGATTATCTTTGATCTAACCTACTAATGTTACCTGTTTAGAGTCCATTGAACAACATTTGCCAAAGGTTTTATTTAGGGGAACTTCAAGGGCCTTTGCTACTATAGCTGGCATTATTTAATTTGAAGTGCCAAACTCTATAATACAATTGCTTAACATAAAACCATGGAGGTAAAGGGATACATAAAATGGGTCTAGCTTTTCTTGACAGTGTAATTCTGAACTAATTTTATCAGGTTGGACCAAGTCTTTGTGATGATCAGGCTTTGGGGTTTTGGTTTCTTCATTGTAAGAGGCTTTATTAGTTTATTTAGTAGATACATCAGATGACTGTTGATGAATATATTCAATAAGCTTATTGAATTCATTAGGATTCATTCTCAAATACTCAATAGAAGATATTTGAATTCTAGATATTTTACAAAATTTTACTATATCAAATGTAGAGTAAAGATTAGACCTTTTCAATATGTGAGGAATATGAGGTTGTGACTGTGGTGACTTAGTGTCACCTTCCTCTCTTGCTTTACAGTCCTTTTCTTGAACTAAGCTCATAGCATTTTTTGGCTAAAAATTAGCTTTCCCCATCCTTCGTCCTCTCATGAGTAGCGAACATGAAGCTTCTTCCAAAGTTAAAAGAATGTCACTACCTCTATCAGAGTCAAATTTGTACTCAAGGTAGTATTTTATAAAGTCATAGGGTCCTTCAAAAGGTGCTTCCTCTATTACAATCTTCACTACTATTGCCCTTTTAGTTTCAATATTCTAGTGTCTTATATTCTCAAGACAAGTGGTTCCTTCATGATCATTAGACAAGTGAAAGACACAAGTTATTTTTGTTGGCAAGAGGCTCAATTTTTAATCTTTGTTGGATGAGGGGTAAAGTGAACTATTTCCCTTGAGAAGTGGCATTATGATTTGGATACTTTCTATCTTGATAGGGAAAAGAGAATTTAGGAAGTTGCTTCTTTACTGCTATAAGATCATTAGTCAACTTCTAGACAAGTGCATCATTTGAAGATGATGTAGAGGCTCGAGAATTTTGTATTTAAAAGTATTTCTTCCATTTTCCTGATATAATGAGATCATCCTTTAACTCTATAGTAAGGGTTTGAGATGTTGGGAGTTTTTGAGGATTCACTCTTTTCAATGGGGAAGCAATATTTTGAGACATTGCATTTAAAAACAAACCGTTTTGATTTTCACCATTAGGTATACTAGCCATAGGTATTTGATGCAATTCTTTATTGAATTGGACCAAAAAATCCTACATGGGTACACATATCTCCTTGCTCATTTGAATCAACTACATAAGAAAAAAATTTGCATCCTTAGCTGCTTTAAATCTAGCTTCAAAAGCATTTTTTATGGTATCCCAAAAAGTAATGGATGCATTGGGTAAGTGACAAAACTAATCTTCTACTAAGTCTATAAAGGTTTGAATAAAAAACCTTATGAAAACATGTTTTCTTGCAATAGCGAAGGCTCCACATGATGTGTTAAAAGAATTTAGACATTCTTCAAGTGATTTCTTCACATCCCCACTATAACTTGGTAGGATTTCTTGTGCTACTTTAGGTAGCCTACCCAAATTTACTACAAGTTGTAGAGGTCCTATCATAGCACCCTAGGGCTGATCGTGAGCCATTACTACTAATCTATAGTTGATAGGAGGAATTGTGATAGAAAAAGGGATAAAAGTTATAGGAGTGATTAGAGATTGTAAAGAAGTAATAGGGCTCCCACCTTTAAGAGGTGATGATGGTCTACTATTAGTTTTAGCTTTGTTTCTTTTCAAGTAAAGATCAAGTTTGAAGTCAATTCTTGCTAAAGCTTCAAAGCCTTCATCTACTAGGCTTGAAACTCTATCGATTTATTTATATCTTTTTGTAGCTAGGGTGAAGTCTCAACTTGACCTAGTTAGTAATTTGCATGAGCATCTCTTTCTACCATAACTTCTTCTTGAATGATTGGAAAACCTCTAAGCCTCTTAGCTATTTATTCTTCTCTCTCTAGTACTAATTATACTTGGAGGTATTTTTTGTTACTCCTTCAATTAACCTAGGCACAAGTGTTAAGGTCAAAGATAATATCTTCTTGTGTAGCTTGAAATCCTAGATTAGGTTGTAGAATAGGCAACTGATTGTGATTAGGAAGCACCATTTCACAATACCATGAGAACTTGTAGGAAATGAAATAGGAAAACTCTATCTTTGAAGTTCCCTAGTAGAGTCGCCAAAAACTATTAGTGAATAGTTTTTTTCCAAGATCTTTGACAGTTTTGAATAGGGAAGAAAAATTTTAGGCTGACAAATTGAATTCTCATTTATTTATAAGAAACTCTCTACATTACATATTTACTCAATATTATTCAAGGTTTAGCTAACCTTTATGAAAACATAATTGTTCTTCCTCTATCAAGGGAAAATCTTCTAGAGAGTTATTTTACTAAAAATACTTAAAAGTTCAAAGTCATCTCATAAAGACAAGACAAACGTTTATGCTGAAAAACCACTTGATCTTAACAATCAATATCATACAGATGATTGAATGTTAAAATAAAAGATTGATGATTAATAATATAGATTTAACCTCCCACAACTTTCAAGATTTGAAATAGATAATTCCAGAACTGATGGCAATTACAACTTTACTTCCAAATATAACACACACTCTCAAGAATGTACATTACCATAAAAAAATCAATAGTATCTACCTCAAGAAGTTTTAGTATATAAAATTATATAACTTTCCTTCAATTTCTACTAATTCAAAATGTTCTATTTCAAAATTTGAAAGTGTAGAGTATAAAAAGAAGTATTTTTTCTTTGGTTTGCAGAGAGATTAACCCTATCAGATATCATCTATTACATATGTAAAGGACATAGGGCTAGATAGTTATCCAAAATTACCCTACTAGGAGTAAATTATCTATATGTTAACACAACTATGTTAGCTGAAATGCATCAAGAAATAAACAAGAAAAAGAAAAATAGTTGCCCATTGATCATGTAACACATCAGAAGGAATTGTCTTCACTAGCTACAATCCTTGTGGCTTTCCATATCTCATATGTACTTGAAAATGAAGAGATAACTGACTAATGAGGTAAGCTGATATACACAATACTCTATTTGTAGATTTCCTATTCTCCCTTTAGTTATGCTATCTTCTCTTCATGCATCTCTGAATGCTTTAAATTGATTATCAGCAAAGCTTCGATATGGGGAACATGGGAGAAATCCTATCTACATAGTATCTTCTTATCTCAGACCTCTTGGAACTTCTTTTGGACTTCACTTATCAATTCTTCTACAGGGGAAAAAGAGTCACTTTCCATTCCTGTGTAATGTTTGCTGAACCACTTTAGATCACCTTGGATGATTTCATCCACAAACCTGAGACTATACAAAATTTCTTTGATTTCAATGATTGCCTAGATAAATGAAGATTCATGCCTAAAATTATCCCTAGAAAACCCTGTATAGTCAAATTATTTTCTAAGAGCATATGGTTGGAGGCAAAAACATGACAATGCAAGTTGTGATAACATGGCTTGTTTCTAGTTTGAATACCTGTAGTGACCAATTTCAATAGGGAAAAATATAGAGACTAACTTCTTTGTACTTTTAGAGGACTCAAATATAGAAATGACCTACATATCTTAGGTAAAACAATACTATCTAAACAATAACATGGCAACTTAAGAGATTCACTAGAAAAAACCCCAATTCTAAGATATGTAAACCTAGGAAATTGAATGTAGAAACAACCATAAATTTTGATAGCCTACATGGATTCTTCTGATAATCTATAATTTTCATGTCCTTGAATTTCAAAAACTAACCTCCCAAGAAAGACATCATTAACCCTCTTTAATTCCTTGCAAGATTCAGTTGCCTGAAGGTCCTTGTAGTATTGGTAGATAGTCATCTCTTTAGTCTAGGGCATATGTGGAAGTCCATCCCATTCTTTGGATGTTGCTAAAATATAGACTAAAGAGGAATATAGAAAGAAAGAGTTGAAATTACTTACTACTAGGAGGCCTCTATGTAAATTTCTAGCTATTAAATCTACCCAAACAATGAATTTTTTGTTTTCAATAATCTTTTGAATGAAAAGATACATATAGCTCTCCCAATGAAAGGCATGGTCATTTCCTTTGACCTCATTCAGAAGTAACAAAATGTCTTCTATTTCCTTAACAAAATGTTCAATTATCAATGGCTTAGGCAATCTTGAACCTCCTTCAGCCAACCTCAAAAGTCAAGTTTGAGCCACAATGGAGTCATAATTCCTTTTTCTATCACAACATAGGTGCTCGGATTCCTCAAATGTACATGGTTCAAAGGGTTCTTTATGAGAGATTCTCAGAGCCAAACTAACACTTGTCTTCCTTATCCTTACCATTACTTCCCTTGAAACTTTTTTAATACACCTAGTGTTGGGGACATAGTGATACACACACTTAACAAGTAGTTCTGGGCATTCTATAGCTAGTGGGAAGGAAATGGCTTCCAACAAACTACTACTAGCTAATTTTTGATATATGGGACGAAATTGAACATTCCTCACCCACTAATTTACATCCCCTAGGTTTCTTTACCAAGAAAGTATCTCAAATTTTAGGTAGGGAGCTCAAGAGAAAAGTTTTCTCAAGCTTAGGCATTTTGGGATAGAAAAGTGTTATGATCTTAGGGAATTGATCTTTGAGCTAGAAAAGAATCTCACCCATCGAAGAGTTTCTTGAGTTTAATTAGACCTTTAGGTATCACATTTCCCTTTAATTGCATTATATCCTCTATTTTCCCATCTACTAGGTTAGGACAATTTTTCTTACATTCTAATTCAGAGCCCTCAAAATAATTAGTGCCAAATTTTTCCATACTTTGTAAGAAAGCATTAATATGTGCATCATATTTGAATACTTGCCAGGAATTATTATTGTCTAGGACACTTGATCTGTGAATGATCTCTGTTGAATTATTATCAGTTACAAAATTAGGGTGAGGGATCAATAGTGAAGCTGATACTACTAAGGAATCTGCTCTAGAATTTAGCTCCCTAGGAATTGATTCTATTGAAAAGGCCTCAAAATAATCAATTTTATCCCATACCTGATTCTTGTAATGTTTCAAGTTTTCATTTTTCACTGAAAATAGATTTCTAACCTACTTCACTATCAATGCTAATCACCCTTGGCCTTCATCAAGCTAACATGTTTTTTTTAGCCTTTTCTAATCCCAGAAGCAAAGCCTCATTCTCTACTAAATTATTTGTATTTTCAAATGGTAAGTTGAAAGAAGAGGGAAAAGTTTGACCTGTAGAAGATATGCACACAACACTGGCTAGATACCCACTTTAGTAATAGCTTCCACCAAATTCCAAAATCTAAGGCAAATCCATCACCTCCAACTAGATACCTATTTCTTCATTCTTAGCCATGATCAAGTAATTAGCAAAATTGGTTTCCAGATAAAAGATTTGAGACTTTGGATCATTAGATGAAAAAATTGTTTATTTAGACTTAGCTTCAAGAATTAGGGTTACTTTTTCCTTCCCTATAGCTATAATTGCTTGAGACAAGTTCATTTTGACTTCTCCCAAATCTTGGTAGAAAGTTTGACTAAGGAGCATGCCATAACTAGTAGGGATATCAGCTACTAATATGGTGAGCTTTTTTCTCTTTTTAGGGAAAGTTGCTAAAGAAACTTGAGCATCTTTGATCTAACCTACTAAGAGTACCTATTTAGAGTCCATACCAAAGGTTTTAGTTAGGGGAACTTCAAGGGCCTTTTCTACTATAGCTGGCACTATGTTATCTGAAGTGCCAGAGTCTATAATACAATTGCTTAACTTAAAACCATGGAGGTAAAGGGATACATAAAATGGGTTCGGCTTTTATTGATAGAGTAATTTTGGATTTATTCTATCATGTTGTACCAAGTCTTTGTGATGATCAAGCTTTGGGGTTTTGGTTTCTTTATTGTAAGAGGCTTTATTAGTTTGTTTAGTAAATACATTAGATGAAGGTTGATGAACATATTCAATAAGCTTATTGAGTTCGTTAGGATTCATTCTCAATTAGCTAGTTGGAGATATTTGAATTATATATGTTTTACAAAACTCATCAACTATATGAAATTCGGACTCAGGATTAGACATTTTCATAATGTGAGGAATATGAGGTTGTGACTATGGTGACTTAGTGTTGCCTTCCTCTCTTTCTTTAGAGTCCTTTTCTTGAACTGAGTCATAGAATTTTTTAGCTGAAAATCAGCTTTCCCCATCCTCTATCCTCTCGTAAGTACTAAACATGAAGCTTCTTCCAAAGTTAAAAGAATGTCACCACCTCTATCAAAGTCAAATTCATACTCAAGGTAGTAGTTTACAGATTGACTAGGTGCTTTGTAAGGTTCTTCCTCTATTGCTATGTTCATTGTTATTGTCCTTTTAGTTTTAAGCTACTGGTGTGTTATATTCTTAGGACAAGTGGTCCCTTCATGATCATTACTAAGGTGAAAGACACACATGTTATTTTTCTTGGGAAGAGGCTCAATTAGAGGGAATTGTTTCCCTTGAGAAGTGGCATTATGATTTGGATACTTTTTTTGGATATCTTGATAGGGAAGATAGGGTTTGGGAAGCTACTTCTTTATGAGTATAAGATCATTAGCCAACTTTTGGACAAGTTCATCATTTGGAGATGATTTAGAGGCTTCAGAATTTAGTATTTGAACCTCTTTCTTCCATTTTCATGATATAATGAGATGATCCTCTAACTCTATGGCAAGGGTTTGGGAAGTTGTGAGTGTTTGAGGATTCACTCCTTTCAATGGGAAAGCAATATCTAGAGGCATTGTGTTTAAAAAGAAACCTTTTGACTTTCACCATTTGGTATACTAGCCATAGGTATTTGATGAAATGCTTTATTGAATCAGACCACAAACTCCCACATGAGTACATGTATCTCCTTTTTCATCTAGCTCAACTATGTAAGCAAAGAATTTGCATCCTTAGTTTCTCTAAATTTGTCCTCAAAAGCATTTTTCATGGTATCCCAAGGAGTAATGGATGCATTGGCTAAGTGATGAAACCAATATTTTGCTGAGTCTATATGGTTTGAATAAACAACCTTATGGCAATATCCTTCCTTGGTACAACAAAGACTCCACATGCTATTTTAAAAGCATTTAGACATTTTTTGGGTGATTTCTTCCCATCCCCACTAAACCTAGGTAGGATTTATCATGCTCCTTTAGGTAGCCTATCCAAATTTCTTGCAAGTTTTAGAGGTCCTATCATAGCACCCTCGAGCTAATTGTGAGCCATTACTAGTAATCTATAGCTAATAGGAAGGATTTTGGAGAAGGTATTAAAGTTCCAAGGATGATTAGAGATTGCAAAGAAGTAATAGGGCTTCCACCTTTAGGAGGTGATGATGGTCTACTTGTAGTTTTAGCTTTGTTTCTTTTTAAGGAAAGCTCTGGTTTGAAGTCAATTCTAGCTAAAGCTTCAAAATCTTCATCTCGGATGCCTAAAAATCTATCAGTCTATGTATATATTTTTGTAGCCAAGGTGAACTCTCAACTTGACCTAATCAGTGATTTGGATGAGAAACTCTTTCTACCATAGCTTCTTTGTGAATGATTGGAAAACTTCTAATCCTCATGGGTATCTCTTCTTCTCTTTCTAGTACTAATTGTACTTGGAGGTATTGTTGGTTACTCCTCAAGTTAACCTAGACACAAGCATTAAGGTCACAGACAATATCTTCTTGCATATCTTGAAAACCTAGATTAGGTTGTAGAATATGCAATTGATAGTGATTAGGAAGCACCATCTCACAATACCATGAGAACTTGTAGGAACTTAAACAAGACATCTCTATCTTCCAAGTTCCCAAGTAGAGTCACCAAAAACTATTAGTGAACAATTTTTTTACCAAGATCTTTGACAATTTGAACAGGGGAGAAAAATTGCAGACTAACGAATTGAATTCCTATTTATTGACAAGGAATTATCTGCTTTAGAGTTTTCTTTAATATTATTCAAGGTGAAACTAACCTTCATGAAAAGATAATCATTCTTCCTCTATCGAGGGAAAATCTCTCAAGAACTATTTTACTGAAAATATTTAAAATTTCAAAATCAACTCATAAACACAAGATAACTGTTGATGTTGATAAATCACTTGATCTTAACAATCAATATCATACACATGATTGAATGTTAATAGAAAAGATCAATGATAAAATAATAAAGGTTTAACCTCCCACAACTTTCAAGATTCAAAATAGATAGTTCCAGAATGCACAACAATTACAACTTAACTTCCAAATATAACACGCACTCTCAAGAACATACATTACCACAAAGAAAACAATGGTGTTTTCCTCAAGAAGTTTTAGCATATAAAATTATAGAACTTTGCTTCAATTGCTACTAATTTGAAATGTTCTATTTCAAAATTTTTAAGTGCAAAGTATAAAACCAAGAATATTTTTGCTTTGGTCTATGGAGAGATTAACCCTATTAGATATCATTGATTACATATATATAGGGCATATGATTGGATAGTTATCCAAAATTACCCCACCAGGAGTAACTTTTCTATATGTTAACACAACTATGTTAACTAAAATGAATCAAGAAATAAATAGGAAAAATTAAACTAGTTACACATTGATCATGTGACACATCAATAGGAGCTATCCACACAAACCACAATCCTTGTGGCTTTCCATGTCTTATAAATAGTTGAAAACACAGAGATAATTGACTAATGAGGTAAGCCAATATATGCAATCCTCTTTTTCTAGATTTCCTTTTCTCTCTTTAGTTTTGTTATCTTCTCTCCATGCATCTCCAAATGCTTCAAATTGATTATCAACATAGCTTCAGTATGGGAAATGTTGGAGAAATCTTCTCTAAATGGTATCTCCTTATCCTGAATGTCTTGGAACTTCTTTTGAAATTTAGTTATCAATTCTTCTATAGGGGCAACAAAGTCACTTTTCTGTCCTATACAATGTTTATTGAACCACTTGAGATAACCTTAGATGATTTCATCCACAAGCCTGAGAGCATCTAAGATTTATTTGATTTCAGTCACTTCCTAGACTAGTGCCTCATTTCTCCATTCAATGCAATCCTTAATCACATGTAAGGTTTTATCATCTAGGCTAGTGACATGGCATTCAACTTTAAATTTTTGCAAACGAAATCCTTGAATGTCCTCAATCTAGAGCGCCACTTTTACAAAATTATTTCTTTCTCTTTTAGAACCCTCATTGTTGGACTTCACCTTTTTAACAATGAAAATAGTTTCCTTCGAAGCCTTATCCAAAAGTTTGATCTATTTCTTAGTTTCATTTAGGAAAAACTGCAACCACTCTTCAAATAGCTTTTCACTTCTATAGATTATCAAGAAATTGTTAATTGGCTGAAGAGGATAGATCTACTATTGCTGACATCTCATTCAGAGGTTTGGGTTTTGGATGTAGGATTGCATTGATATATTATGTCATACTCTTTATTGCTTCTTTCATTTTCTACTTCTCTAGAGCATCTTTCCAAACTCTGTCTACAATCTTCATTTTTGAAACCTTGAAAATTTTCATATCAATAGCATGACTACCATTTCTAAGGTCAATTCTCCATATTTGATAGTCCTGAAGAGTGAGATTTTTGTGTGATATGCCTTCTAGTGGCTTAGATATTTCAGCTATCCAATGTCCTGAGTTTTTATCAAAGTTCAACTCGAACTCAGTTTTAGCCCATTTAGTTTTCGAAGACTTTCCTAGGCATTTGCTAACTAGGTCATTAATAGGCATGGACAATGGTACTAAACTCATTCTCTTCTCAATAGAAGTTTCTAGTCACTTGGGAGTAGTAGGTACTTTACCTACCATAGGGGAAACTTTTGCTAAGGCCAAGGTGTCAGATTAAACACTAGTGTTAGTAGCAGACTTCTAAGGATCTAGGGTATTATCAACCGTAAGGAAATGGGAGACTACTCTAAACTTGCCTTCATTTTAGTAGGATCTAGGTCAACTATGATTGTCCCCTTTTCTTTACTCAATGTTGCCTTCTTAGTGTAGGAATGATTTACACTTTTAAACTTTGGGATCTCTTCAAGAACTTGAAGTTGAAGTGGATTAGGAGTTACTTCAACATTGACTTTAGCTTTAGCTTTAGGAGAACTTGCAACAACTTTAGTAACATCAAGATTAGAGATGGGCTTGGGTTTGGGCTATGTATTTTTGTGTTTAGTTCTTGAGTGTTTCTCTAAGACTTTATGAGTGCTTGATTCAACATTCTTTGATTTCAACCATTTCTTAGTTCTTTTTAACACCTCCAAAAGATGTCAAAATAGGTCATCCTCTTTCCTTGTAGTCCAATTGAGCTTAGGAATGGGTATGCATTCACTCTGTTCAACATAGTATGGGTCAATCATGTCCTCAACTTCATCATTTTCCATCTCATGGTTGGTGAGATTCACCTTAAACATAATAATATGATTGATTGTCAACCTAGACCACAATATTTTTCTTACTTCAAATTAATTAGGACAATTTTCCCAATAATCTAAATGAGGAACATGGATTAATGAAGATGCATGCCTAAAATTATCCCTAGCAAATCCTATATAGTCAAATTCTTTTCTAGGAGTATATGGTTTGAGGCATAAACATGATAATGTAGGTTGTGATAATGTAGCATATGTGCTATCATAGAAATGAGCTACCTACATATCTTAGATAAAACAATACTATCTAAATAGTAATGTGGCAACTCAAGAGGTTCACTAGAAAAATGCCCATTTCTTAGATATGTAAATTTAGAAAACTGAATAAAGAAACAACCATAAATTTTGATAGCCTAGATGGATTGTTCTCATAATTTGTGATTTTCATATCCTTGAATTTCAAAATGTAACCTCCCAAGAAAGACATCATTAACCCTCCTGAATTCCTTACAAATCAATTTTCTAAAGGTCTTTGTAGTATTGGTAGATAGTCATCTCTTCAGTCTAGGGAATATATGGAAGTCCCTCCCATTCTTTGGATGATGCTAAAATATAGACAAAAAAGGAATACAAAAAGAAAGAGTTGAAACTACTTACTATTATGAGGCCTCTATGTAAATTTTCAGCTATTAAATTTGCCCAATCAATGAAATTTTCACCTTCAACAATCCTTTGAATGAAAAGATACATCCAACTTTCCCAATGAAAGGCATGGTCATTACCATTGACCCTGTCTAGAAGTAACAAAATGTCTACTATTTCCTTAATGAAATATTCAATTGTTAATTGCTTGGGCAATCTTGAACCTCCTTTGGCTGGCCTCAAAAGCCAAGTTTGAGCCCCAATGGAGTCATAATTCTTCTTATTATCATAATATAGGCACTTAGATTCCTCAAAGGTCCATGGTTCATAGGGTTCTTTATGAGGGATTCTCAGATCAAAACTAACTCTTGCCCGACTTATCCTTACCAATACTTCCCCTAAAACATTCTTTATACACCTCGTGTTGGGGTCATAGTGATTCACACACTCAACAACAATTTTTGGGCATTGTATAGGTGGTGGGAAAGTAGTAGCTTCCAAAAAACTACTACTAGATAATTTATGGTATATTGGACTAGATTAAACATTCCTCGCCCACTCAATTACATCTCCTAGGTTTTTGTTTACCAGGAAAGTATCCAAAATTTTAGGTAGGGAGGTCAAAATGAAAGGTTTCTCAAGCTTAGGCATTTTGTGATGGAAAAATATCATGGTTCAATTTGAAAGATATTCATTTACAGAACTAAACCAAAAACACTTCAAATGAAAACTAGGCACAAAAATGATAGAGTTGGAGATAATGCACTTACAGGTTTTTAGTAGAGTTCAGACTTCCACTTTGCTTGCTTACTAGTTAGCAACAAGAGATCAAAATGGTTAAATGAGCACTCATACAAGATAGGGGTTAATTATAGGTAGTGATTTATCAAAAATCCAAGAACAAATATGAGCAGGTAGAAGAATTTATTACAAATGTGCCACCTATACTTTGAGAAGACTTGCAACGAAATTTGCAGTTAATATACATCAAATGCTTGTGTAGCTCAACCCTTCATGATGTCACAAAATGTGTGTGCTACCTTTTTCCATAAAGAAATCATATTTTAGCACGATTTTTCATAATTACCATAATTATTTCCTTTTGCATCTACAACATCACCTTGAGGTTGGGCATGTCCCTTTGTCCTATAAAAATGAGTTTATAATCTCCTGATGCACATTTTGCAAGAAAAAAAGCACAAGTTACAGAACCTCAAAGTCAAAGTTGAAGTTGGAGTTTGAATCAACCTTCACTTCAAATTCAACTTCAAAAAAATAAACTTGTGTTGATAGGAAGGAAGTCTACCAGGATGAAAGGAGATAAGTGAAGTTGAACTTGAACTTGCAGTAAATAAAATTTCAGGTTCAAGTTCAACTTGCAAAAAGGGATATTGACCAACAATATTGCACATTATGAAAAATGTAGGGTAACAGTATGAAAATTACAAAAAGCACTATATTGTCTCAAAAAAGCTCCTAGAGCCTAGTATAAAAGACTACATAACTATTTGATATAGATTGATTTTAAAAGAATAAATGATAACAATAGTCTCTATATCAAGGAAGGACCAGATAAGTAGATTGTGTTAGTAGAAATATTTGTTGATGATACTCTATTTACAAGAAATGATGACTTATGAAAAACATTTTCAAAATAAATGAGTAAAAAATTTAAAACATCCATGTTTGGTGAGATAAAATTATTTGTTGGATTGTAGACTCAACAGAACAAAAATGGTATCTATATCACTCAATCTGAGTATATCGAGGAGATACTGAAGAAGTTTGGAATGGAAGATTCAAGACTAGTTGGAACTCCAATGTCTACTAGACATAAGCTTTCCAAAAATGATGACTACATAGAAGTAGATCAGACCTTATATAGATCAATGATTGGGAAATTTTAGAATGTGATACATACAAGGCTTGGCATTTCCTTAACAGTTGGTATAATGGCATGATTTTCAGTAAATCCTAGAGAAAAACATATGATGCAAATTAAAAGAATCATGAGATATCTAAAAGGTACTAAAGATTATGGCTTATGGTACAAATTTGGAGGCAATCTATACTTAAAGGTATTTAGTGATGCTAATTGGACAAGAAGTCTTGATGATAGAAAAAGAATTAGTGGTGGAGCATTTTTCCTTGATAAAAGACTTATATCTTGGACAAGAAAGAAACAAAATTGGACATCCCAATCCACAACAGAAGCAAAGTATGTGGAAGTAGTGGTAAACTTCTCTAACATTGTTTGGTTCAAATAATTGTTGGGAGGAATGAAGGTTGAAATCAGAGATCCAATAGTCATATATTGTGATAACACTAGTGCAATCGACATTTCAAAGAATCTAGTAATGTATTCCAAAACAAAGCACATTACTATAAAATATCACTTCTTAAGATAATTAGTGCAAGAAAAAGAAGTTATATTGGAATATATAAATACAAAAGAACAAATTGTAGACACATTCACCAAACCATTACCTAAGGATGCATTTTTCTATCTAAGAGGTAAGCTAGGGGTCATTCCCTAATCTAAAGTTCGTTAAATAAAGTTTAGTGATGCATTAATAGGAACAAAGTTGAAGATCAATCAATTTATGCAATATTATCAAAGCATATTGCAAATGAATTTGTACTCAAGGTACATTGATACTAAATTGAAATGTTTTCTTTGGCATGTGTTGTTAAAGAGAGAGAAGTTTACTATCATATCTCTCTAAAACAAATTGTTATTTCATATAGGGAGAGTTCTGCAAGAGGAAGAAACATCAAAAATAAATGAACTTGGTAGAATATTATTGTAGGTAGAAGTTTACTGATAGAGAGAACCTTGTTCTCAAAATTTCATTTTGCTATGACATGTTGTGTTGTCATCAATGCCAAAGAGTGAGATTTTTGGATACAATTGATTATGATATTGCTATCTCCTGCTTATACAATTGATTAAATGTGTTTTGTATTTGATGTTACACAAACAACATAACAATTGGCAGTCAGCACATGGCAAGATCACTTAGGTAGTGAAGACATTTTTCCATATCTACCAAGCATTCCTATGCAAAAGATAGTGTCTATCAAGTTCAGCGTCAAAGAAATTCATGCAAAAAAAAAGAGCATTAACCGAGATCACTCAGTTAATGAAGGAAAGTTGGATGGTATTAGTGGTGACCAAGTTCTCTTGGTTTCCAAAGGACTTTTGCAATTTCATAGTGTAAACTAAGATTCTATTGGTTAACACAAGAAATTGCTTCTGAGTTAGTTTCTATTGAGCTAGATCAACTTACAAAGGATTTTCTTATTTTAGCATGTGAATTTTGATTGTTTAATCTATTGGTTCTAGTTGGCTATGGTCATGAATATTAGTTATTCTAAATTGTGTTTGAGCTGACTTGACAATAAGAAAGGTATAAGTAAAAGGTCAAGTTGTGATTTCAAAGTATGTAAGGTGTATTGAATGAATTACAAGAGATGAAGAGAGGAAGAAAATTTGAAGAATAAGAAGAATATCCTTGAGGAGAAGAAAAGCTATATTCAATCAAGAAGGATTTAGTAGAAGCTAGAACAAAGATTTGTAATCAACAATTTAGCTGCATCTCAATTAGGTCATTTCATTGTTACTCTCTAACCATTTTAGCAGTGATCTAAAATCTCTTAATAGAGTTGGTCTAATAGCCATTTGTAAATCCTTTAACAAGGTGGTAATTCTATTGAATTGTTTCAAGACCTCTATCAAGGCCACTATGAAGATGGTGATTAAATCCTTTAACAAGGTCACACCCAACAGTATGTTTTATAATGTTTAATAGGGTTGGATCCTAATAGGGCTTACTTCATAAGACTAAAAAAAAAGTAACTAGTTACAATTGGTGGTTTTTCCCATATTAGGTTTCCACATTAAATCTTTGTCTCATATGTGTTCATGTTACTTCTTTCATGCTTGCAATTTAGATTAAGTAATCACTAGCAATATCTTAAGATCTACAAAGATGATTGGTTACTAAGTTCATTCAACATTTACTGAGTTACATTATTTGATGTATGCTTACTGAGCATCAACAGTATTTAGTTTTTAGATTATATCTTGTAGTGACATCTAAGGGATCTAAGATTTATTTTAGTAGCAACTGATTCACCCCTTCCCTCTTAGTTACTCCTCTGATATTTCCAACAATCACAATATATGACTACTGGGTCCTTTATCTCTATCTTTATTCGTGACATCAATTGTTTGAACCAAACAATATTAGAACAATTAACTACTACTACCACATATTCAGCCTCTGCTATGGATTAAGAGATACAATTTTGTCTCTTTCTTGTCCAAGACACTAGTCTTTTACCAAAAAAGAATGCTCCACCACTAGTGCTCTATCTTAGTAGCCTCTAATTATGACATGGGTCCTTTAGATTATGACTCAAGTTGCACTGCTTGCAACTCAATAGTGGTTGGAGATTTTGGGGACTCAGGAGGTGAAGCCTCCTTTCTTTTAGATAGGTTGGTAGGGTATCAAGTTCATAGTAAACAAATATTTTGTAATCCTCTGGCTCTTTGTTGCTTTCTTCTTTACACTTTTCTACAAACTCATCAATTCCTACACATGCACTCTCTATGATTTTATGAGTAGACAAATTCAAACATTTTTATCCTTTACTTTTGCAGGAGTATGTTGGAAATATGCCTTCATCACCTTTGACATCAAATTTTCCTTTTCTAGATTCTTTCAAGATATAAGATTTTCTACCAAATACTTTAAATTAATTTACATTAGGTTTTAGTTCATAAGGAGTTTGATTTGAATCTTTCTTCAATTGTACTCTATTTAAGGTATGAACTATAGTGTTGTTCGATGTCTTCTAGTATTTGATTGCAACATTATTTTCTATCATCAATGTCCTTATAAAATCCATGATGGATCTTTTCCTTCTTTCAGCTATACAATTTTGTTGAAGTGCACCAAGGGTTGATACTTATCTTTTAATTCCTTTTTTAGTGCATAACTCATTGAATTCAATAGAGACGAATTCACTACCTCCATCTAATCTTAAACATTTCAATCTTTTTACAATTTTTTTCCTACTCTTGCCAAGTACCACTTGAATTTTTGAAAGGCTTTTGATTTTTCTTTCAGATACATTATAGTCATCATTCTAGAATATTCATCAACAAAAATAATGAAAAAATTTTCACCACTATAAATCTCTATTCCAATAGGTCCATGTAAGTCTATGTAAACAGTCTATAATACTTATTAATAATGGTAGCTTTTTCTTTTAAAATTAGTCTTTCCCATCTTACGAATTTGGCAATTTTTGCATAAACCCATATTAGGGTTCTTCAAACTAGGAATACCTCTTACTCTTCTATGTTTGCTTATCTTACCAAAATTATCAAAGTTTACATGACATAGTATATTTTTCTAAAACTAGCTTTGATCTTCTTGAGCAATAAAATATGAACATTCACTAAGATTAATATAGAATAGGTTACCCTTTGTTTGTTTTCCAAATCCATCTAGGTTGTCTTTTCCATCCAGTAGTTTGGCCATCATATTCATAAATTATACCTTGAATCCAATGTTATTCAATTATGCCACACTTAGTAGATAATGCTTTAGTCCTTCAACCGAATAAGCATTATCACATATAAGTTCATTAGTTAAAGAGATACATTCTCTTGCTTTTATCTTACAAGGTTCATTGCTTCCAAATCTTACACTACCACCATCATAATATTCCATATGTTCAAGCTTTGACTTATCTCTAGTCATATGATGTAAGTAGCCACTGTCAATAATCCATGTATCACTTTTGCTAACATGAGAGATAAGTGCCATATTATCCCCTTCATCATCTTTTGCAATAATATAAACCATTTTATCTTCACTATTGTCAAAATCTTTAGCCATAAAATGATTTCTCACCTTTTTCCTTGTATTCCTTGTATTTTTTGAATTCCTTCTTGTCTTTGTACTTTTTACTTTTATTTTCATCTTTATTTTCTCTGTTTGGGCACCCAACAACAATGTGCCTAATTTCTTCACAAGAAAAATAAATTAGAGGAATCTTACATTTGTACTTTCCTTCTATCTCTTCTTCACTTCTAGATTGATTAGTCTTTGATTTCTTTTCCTTTTCTTTGAATGAGATTTTGTCTTAAATGCAAACTCAATATTTTTGGAACTACGAACATAGTTATCATTGTTATCCAACTCAAAAGCTGTCAATCTTCTAACTAGAGCATCCAAAGTTATTTTGTTATTTGGATTACATCTCATCTCTTGAATAGTAGACACGTTAACTACATAAATAGGAAGAAGAGTCCTAAGTACTTTTATTACAACTATTTTTTCATCAGTGTCTTCTCCAAATACTTTGATTGTGCTCACACTTGCTTTGATTCTTTCCACATATTTTGCAATGTTTTCATCTTCTCTCATTTTCATCTGATCAAATTGGCCTCTAAGACTTTCTATTTTATCTCTTCTTACATTTTCATCTACTCCATATATGTATTTCAATTTGGTCCACATTTCATGAGTTTTTTTATAGTCTTTTACTTCATCAAATTTAGCATAAGTAAGAGCAGATGCAATATCAATCATCATGATGTTATGATTCTTCTTTTCAACAATATCTTCAACTGATAATGTTCAACTAGGAGTCTTATGTTTAGAATTAAGATATTTACAACCTATATCACTAATGGTTTCCATATGTAACCTCATAAGTCCTTACCATGTTGGAAAGTTGTCTCTGTTCAGCCTAGAAATCTCTCTTCTATAAGACATCCTAATCTTTATCTTAAGTACTAAAAACCATCTTTGCAAGCAAAAAAGAAGCTCTGGTACAAATTTTTGGAAATATGAGAGGAGTAACTGAGAGGGGCAGGGTGAATTAGTCACTAGAAAAATAAATCCTAGATCCCTTAGATATCAATACAAAACAATCCTATCAAAACTTAATTCTGTTGATGTTTGACAAGCAAGGAAATGTTGTAACTCAATAAACATTGTAATTTCTTGACAAAAACTTAACATGGAAAACTTAGGATGTAATCTGTGATTGTCATTATTTTTAGTTAGTTTCAAACATATAAAGCAAATTGTATGAACACATTTGACACCAAGATTTAAAGTAGAAACCCAGTATGGAAAAACCACCAATTACAACTAGTTACTATTTTTCACTCTTCTAAAATTAGCCCTATTAGGAGCCAACCATATTAAAGTTTACAAAAAAAACTATCAAGTGTAACCCTATTAGAATATTTAATCACCCTATTATGAGTGGTCTTCTTAGAGGTCTTTAGACAATTCACTAGAAATGCCACCTTGTTAGAGATTTATAAATAGTTTTAAAGCCAATTCTATTAAGAGATTTAGATCGCTACTACAATTATTAGAGAACTTAACAATGACATGACCTAATCTGGATGCAATTAAATTTCTAGTTATAGATCTCAATTATGGCTTATACTTGATCATTTCTAATTGAATGTATCCTTTTTTCTCCACAAGGATATTTAGCTTATCCTTCTCATTTGCTTCTTCTTAGCATAATCAAATCTTCCATACTCTCACAAACTCTTCTAAATCTCAACAGTACCTTATACTTATATCTTTCATATTATCAAGTCAGCTTGAATACAACTTATAAAAATTAATATTCATCCTCTAAATCATCTAAAACCAACAAACAAATCAATTGAACTCAATATGCCAAAATAAGAAACTCTTTTGTTAGTTGACCTTGCTTGATAGACACTAAATTAGAATGATTTTCCTAGTTAACAAACTAAAAATAGATCAACACTACATACTATAAAATTTCCTTTGGTACCAAGTTAGCTTGGTTAACATTTATTTCATCCAACTTTTCCTTCATTAACTTAGTGAGGTTGGATAACACTCTTCTTCTACAAACTTTCCTTTGGTGCTTGAGTGAACTCAGTAGATACTGCCTTTTGAGCTTGAAAAACTCACGAATTCTTGGTAAACATAGAAAATTATCTTTAATGCCCAAGTGAACTCAACACCCAATGAATGGTAATGATGTGATAGTTTTTGTAACATCAAATATAATACACAATTAACTAGTTGTATCCAACATCCATGTATAGGAGGAGGGATTTAGTTGGACTTCAAGTAGTGTACAGTCTCTTACCATGATGATGAGAAGGAAAGAGTAGGGTGATATGGCTCCATACTCATTAATAGAAACCATGTTTGCGCTTTAGAAATTGAGAAGTGAAAGAATGGAAGTTCTTGTGATTATAGCCTTAGAAGGGGCATATGTTATGGTGTTGTGATCAACTTCTCCTACCCTAAAAAAATCTACCTTCTCCCTAGTCTAGTTTTAGAATGAACCTGTTGTACAAACCTAGGATTGGAGCATTTGGTTATATGTGTCCTTATGTTAAATCTATTTTTGTCCCAATTAGTTTTCATTTCTGCATGGTTATCTTGATGTAATTTGTAGATTTCATAGTGGCTACCCCCACATGGAGTCAAGCATAATTTCAGAGTCACCATTTTAATTCATATGTATGAGAGACCTCTCCTTGGGATAATGATCTTGTTGTAAAAATTTATTGTTAACCTTATTTTTGAAATGATTATTATTTGGGGTTTTCTTCCTTGGTTCTTTCTTGAGGGAGTCCTTGAATCAGATGTTTGAATAAAATGAAGAAGAAGTGGCTTGCCCATGTATGTTGAAAAAAATGAGTAATTTCCTTTCATATGGCATTCTTTATAATTCAATTTCTATGCATATGATTAATGGTAAATAGTCACAATGAAGTTACTTAAGTTTTGCAATTTGATCTTGAACATGGATTAGAGGAAATACAAGTCATGTCATTGGTGTATCACTTGTTATTTTCATAATTGTTGAAAAGAGAAATATTTCTATGTATTTAAGCATGATAATTAGGGTTAGCCGAGTAACCTAATAATCTAAGATGGACTAGGTTAGTAACCTAATACTAATTAGTTGATAATCATGATTAATTACCCTAATTAGCATTTAGTGGTAAAATTGCATTCCAAGGGTCTTTAGGAAATTAAAATATATTAATCAATGGTTGTAGGAGCAAAAATTAATGAAAAATAAGTGCCTAGGGGGTATATGTATGGTTTGGGAGCATTTTTACCTCCCTAGACCCTTCTTTTGACTTTTGTGACCACCCAAATATCCTATTTTTACTTTAGTTAAAAAATTTCAACTTCACCATGACTTTGACAAGCTTTTACTGCACCATATAGTTTTCCTTGATGAAAAGAGTTAGATTAGAAGACCCTAGAAGACCTTAGTCAAGTCTAGAGTAATTAGTATTTTTAGGTGGTTGAGTTAGGAGCCTATTTAGTTGTAAATTTGAGGGAGGAAGAGTGTTCACCCAGTCTCTACATTAAGAGAGGAAAGTCAAGATTGAAGGAGGAAGAAGGATAGCTCTTCTCAAATTTCAATTATTCATAACCATTTGTAAAGATAGGAATCCTTCCAGATCGTGTCTTCATCATGTGTTTTCATTGCTTAAGTAGGATTTCTACACGTGTCTATTCATATCTATAGTGAAACATGTAAGGGATGGGATTGCAATGGGTTACTTAAAAGTTTTCTTTTTGTGTTTTATATTTTGTTCTATGAGAGAAACTGTAAGGGTTATGTTGGCATTATTCACCCTTAGATAGGGAAAAAGTGGCCATGTATGGGAGGAGGGCTTTAGTTAGACTCTAGGGAGTGTAGAGTCTCTCCTCATGATGAGGAGAGGGAGAGTCTAGGGTGAAATGGGCCCCTTCTCATTAGCAAAAACCATGTTTATCTTTTGAAATATGAGAAGTGAAATAATAGAAGTTCTTGTGATTATAGCCTCAGAAGGGGCATCTATTATGATGTTGTGACAAACTTTTTTTGCCTTGGAAAAATCAACCTTCTCCCTAGTCTTTTTCAAAAAATAACCTATTGTGCAAACTTAGGACATGATTATTTAGTTGTATGTGTTCTTGTGTTAAATTTGTTTGTCTCCTAGTCATTTTCAGTTTCTCCACGGTTACTTTGATGTAATTTATAGATTTCGTAGTGGCTACCTTGACATGGATTCAAGCATGAATTTTAAGTTTTCATTTCAATTCCAATATATGGGAGACTTGTCCTTGGGATAATTATCCTATTATAAAAAGTTATTGTTAATCTTATTTCTGAAGCAATTATGATCTCAAGTTTCCTTCTTTGGTTCTTTCTCGAGGGAGTCCTTGAATTAGATGTTTGAATAAAAAAAAAAGAAGTGGCTAGCTTGCATATGTTGAGAAAATGAGTATTTTCCTTTCCTATGGCATTCTTTATAATTAAATTTCTATGCATATGATTATTGGTAATTACATACAATGAAGTTACTTAAGTTTTGCAATATCATCTCAAACATGGATTAGAGGAAATGCCAGTCATATGATTGGTGTATCACTTTGTATTTTTATAATTGTTGATAAAAAAAAAAAATTCTATATTAATGAATAAACATAACATCAAACTCTATGATATAATTAAAACTTGAGAAAAAGAATAATATCCCCTTTCCATTAAATTAAATTGTACTAAAAATCTTAGAAAAAGACACTTGATTTAAAAAATATTTACCATTCCTAGAGAAAAATTGCTCTCAGGCCTTTTGATGGGAGGAAAATTTAATCCCCTAGAATAGAGAATACCCTTTAAAGATTCTTGTCATATCTGTTTTAAATTTTTTTTTTGAAGTACAAAAATTTAAGATTAATAATAATAGAAAATATAAGAAAAGAAATATCCATCTACTCTATCCTATCTTGAAGATTCGACAACTAAACTTTAAATTAATTCCAGCCCACCCCCTAGGCACATGCTTTTGTGACCAAAGGCACATTAAATGTTTGACTTTACCCAACTTTTTCTATTAGTTCATACTTACACATGCCCCCATGACAATTCCTTAGGCTGAATGCTTTATGGAAAGTGATTGCTTACTAATAGTTTCAATTTTAACTCTTAACCATCCTCAAATCACATCCAAGGGAGGCTTTAAACTTTAAAGCGTGTCATTTTTCTACCTGAAGTACCACTTGCACCATGGAGAAGTCCTACTTGGGGGTGTAAATTGGTAGACCTTGGTCCATGTAAGGGATGATGGAAGCCGCTCATGGCTTGGGTAAGGGGTTAGGTGGGGTTAGAGGTATGTGAGGTAGGTGGAGGTTTAGCATGGGGCTATGTGTAGGATTTTTAGTGTTAGATAATGTTATTTGTTAGTTTTTAGTTAAGTCTAGAGTTAATTAAAGGTTAGATAAGTTAATTTATTTAGCGATTAATTTGAAGCTATGTTTTGACATAAATGGTTAGGTGTAGTATTTAGTTAATGCTAAAGCTAGTAAAGTTAGTTAGTTTCTTTTGTTAAATCAAATGTTAGTGGTTTAGTATGTTTTTGTTAGTAAGCATTAGTAAGTAATTTATGATTAGATTAGTGTATTTTATATTCTAAATAGATTTAGTAATTTATTAGTATTGGTTTAGATTAATCTAGTTTTATTTATTTATTTATTTTCTATTTAATGATTTAATTAATGTTTCAAATGCAATTGATAACATTAAATTAATTTGTGTTAACATGGTGAAATTTAAGATTTGATTATTAAATATGTGGAATGTGATTTGGTATGTTAGATAAATATTAATTGAATTAGATAATTTTCAATTTATAGTTACTATTATTTAATGCTATTTAATTGTGACAATGTTATTTCTTTATTTTAAAAAGGTAGTAATATTGTTCATTTATAGTTATTAGTGTTTTAACAAAGAGGGAAATAACAACTTTAATTAAATAAGAATTTCAATTTTTATGACTAAATAGATTTGATAAAGTTAAAATTAAAACTAGGAACAATAATCTATTGGAATAAGTCTAATTCAGATTTATATTCATACATTTAGTTAACCTATGAAATGGAACAATTAATTATTTTAATTAGTTTAAGAAGTTGTTTTAAAAATTTTGAACATGTATGAGAACCACCCGATAACATTCTTTATATGATTAATAATTTTTGAGAAAAAGTTTGCCTCCTGGCTTCAGCTTCAGATTCAGCTTCTATGCCTAGCTTCGACTTTGGTTCCTGAGTCTAGTTCCATCTCCCACATCCAGATTTGGCTTTTTTGATGGTCACTTCACCTTCTACTCCTACATTTGGCTTTATGGCCATCAATTTGGCTTCTACTTGTCAGGATAGGGCTTCTCTTGATCCTAGAGGGAATACTTGTTCACCAAGTACTATGGGTGGTTTGGCCATTTCCTATGCTGATATGGCTGTTTGTGAAGCTAGTATTGGTGGTCAAACTATGCATCCACAGTTTCATGATACTGTGCATTTGAGGCTCCATGACACTATGCCAATTGTGGTATGTAACCCAGAAGGGCTTGTTTTAAATTCTACTATAGTTGAGAAGATCTCTATCAATATGAAATATTTCTTGGACACTACTGTTATCTTTCACTTTAAGGGTTCCTAGCCTTCTCTTTTGGATTTTCATGCATGGATTTCTCATGTTTGGGAGCCCTTCATCTCAAAAATTGCCTAGATTTACCCTTTGGAAAGGGGTTTCTTTGTTGTGAAATTTGGTATTGTTGAAGAAAGAAATACTATTTTAAGCAATAACTTCACTTGGGATGAGATGTTTCCCTTGATGGCTAAAACTTGGCACAAGGATTTCAACCCATTGACAAAATCTTTTAATAAGATCTCTCTATGGGTAAGGCTACTAAATATTCCCCATCACCCTTCGTGATGCTCTGTCAATACCCTTGGAGAATTTGTGATGGCTGATATGGCTACTTCCAAAGTGTATCAGATGACATAGGCTCATGTGCTAGTTGAGATTGACATTTCTAAGGGACTCCTAGAAATAATTTCATCAGACTCTCCTCTTGGTTCTTGGAATATTCTTCTTAACTATGAAGGCATCCCTTGTTGGAAATGTAGGTGGAGTAACTAAGAGTGGGGGTGGATTAGTTACCACTAAAACAAATCCACAGATCCCTTAGATGTCAAACAAATCACTTACTACTATCATTCAATAAACATTCATAAAATGCTATAACTCGATAAGTGTAATGAATGCTAATTTTAACAGATCTAAACATGCATGAAATAATTTGCAATCATAAAAGTAATAGCATGAGAATGTAACTAGCTACTGATTTTTACTCTTTTGAAGTGAGATATTAGGAGCTAACCCTATTAAAGGTTACAAAACACGCTGTTAGATAAGACATTCTTAGAGGATTTATTCACCCTGTTAGGAATGGCCTTGTTAGAGGTCTTTAGAAGAATTCAACTAAACTATCACCTTTTTAGAGGATTTATAAAATGGTTTTTAAACCTACTCTGTTCAGAGATTTTGGAATCACTAATACAATGGTTAGAAAGTAACAATTAAATGACCTGAATAAGATGCAACTAAATTGCTGATTACAAATCTTTGTTTTGCACCATTAGATCCTTCTGATCAAATATAGCTTTGTTGCTCCTCAATGATCTCTGATCATCCCTCAAAATTCACTCTCACAATAATTAGTTCACCCTCACATTCATATCACATCAAATCCATGCATTTTGAGTTTGCAACTTGACCTCTCATATATACCATTCAAATAATCATGTCACTTCAATTAAAGGTTATAATCACCTATCATCATTATCACAATTGGCTGAAAATAATACTTAAAACAATAAATCTTTAAACCATAATTTAACAAATTCCTTCTTTGGCCAACCCTACTCAATAAACACTACTTTAGAAACAATTTCCTGAGTTAACCATCTAAACTCGGTCAACACTACTTTAGAAACAATTTCCTAAGTTAACCATCTGAACTTGGTTAACACTACAAATTATACAAAATACTTTAGTTGCCAGGTGAACTTGGTAGACACTATCTTCCCTTTGTTGACCATGAGAGCTAAGTAGAAACTAACTTTCCTTTGCTAACCTTGCGAGCTTGGTAAGAATTTTCTTCTACCATAGTTTCCATTGTGACTGAGTGAACTCGATAAACACTGTCTATACAAGGTAAAGTCTGCAAATGCTCAATAGAAACTGTAAATTACTTTGTAGAAAAACTAAGCTCTGTAAAGGCTGACAGATAACTAGTATGACATTTTTGTAACATCAAAGACAACACACAATTGGATAATTGTATTCAACAATCTACCTCTTCGGCATTGATGGCAACACAACATGTCATAGCATAATGAAATTTGAGAAGAAAGTTTCTCCCTCTTGGATTTTACACCTCAAACTTTAGTTATCTACATGAATCTCCCTCTATGATAGAAAATCTCCCTCTTTCTCAGCAATCTCTCCTCTAAACAATAAATTCTCCCCTTTTTATAGATTTTAGACTTACAAATTTTAGAAAGATATGACAATAAACTCTCCCTATTTAAGAACACATGCACAAGAAAACACAACTCAAATGAATTTCAATGTACCTCAAGTAATAATTCATATGAATTATTTTCTTGACTTTGCTACATCAAGTGATAGATCTTCAACTTGGTTCCTATTGATGCATCACTAAAACTATATTTTAGTGAGCTTCAAATAAGGGAATGAACCCTAACTTACCTTTTAGATATAAGAATGTATCCTTAGGTAGTGGCTTGGTGAATATGTCAGCAATCTATTCCTTTGTATGGACACATTCCAATCTAATTTCCTTATCTTGCACCAATTCTCTAACAAAGTGGTACATTATAGCAATATGCTTAGTTTTGGAATGCATCACTAGATTCCTTGAAATGTTAATTGCACTTGTATTATCGCAAAACAAGACAACTAGTTCTTTGATTTCTACCTTCATGCCTTCAAATAATTGCTTGAACCAAACAATATTAGAATAGTTCACTGCGGCTGCAACATATTTTGCCTCTACTATTGATTGGGATGTATAATTTTTCTTTTTACTTGTCAAAGATACCAATCTTTTACCAAGAAAGAATGTGCCTCCAAATGTACTTTTTCTATCACCAATGTTTCTTGCCCATTTAGCATCAGTAAATACTTTCAAATCCAAATTTCCTCCAAGTTTAAACCATAATCCATAATCTTTAGTTCCTTTCAAGTATCTCAAGATCCTTCTTACTGCCATCATACAATTTTCTCTTGGTTTAGCTAAAAATCTTGCAACTATACCAACCGCTAAAGCAATATTAGACCTTGTATGAACCACATATTATAATTTTCCAATCATTGATCTATAAGAGTTCTGATCTACCTCTTTTGAATCATCATCCTTTGTAAGCTTTAGTCCTATACACATGGGAGTTCCAACTAGCTTAGTGTCTTCCATACCAAATTTCTTGAGTATCTCCTTGATATATTTTAACTGAGTGATGTATATGCCATTCGTGCTCTACTATATCTGAAGACCAACAAAGAATTTTATCTCTCAAAACATAGAAATTTCAAATTCTTTGTTCATTTTTTCTGAGAATTATTTACACTGATCATCATTCCCCATAAAAAAAGTATCATCCAAAAAGATTTCTACCAAAACAATCCTGTTATCTAGTCCTTGCTTGATGTATAAACTACTATTTTCATTAGTCTTTTGAAAACCAATTTGAATAAGATAGTTATATAATCTTTCATACCATGCTCTAGGGGCTTGTTTGAAACCATATAATGCTTTGTGTAACTGACAAACCATGTCCTTCTTTTCTAGGTTAATGAAACCTTTAGGTTGCTCAATGTAGACTTCTTCATCAAGAATACCATTGAGAAATGTAAACTTGACATCCATTTGATAAAGTTTAAATCATTTATATGTTACCTATGCAAATAGTGTTTTGACACCTTCCAACCTTGCAATAGGAGCAAAAGTCTCTCCATAGTCTACACCTTCTTGAGAATATCTTTGAACACCAATCTAGCTTTGTTTCTTGATAATTGTCCATATTCATTCAAGTTATTTCTGAATACCCATTTAGTTCCAATTACATTTTTGCCTCTGGGCCTAGATACAAGAGTCTAGGTTTTCTTCTTCTCTATTTTCTCTATCTCTTCATTCATAGCTTCAATCCAACTTTCATTTTGCAATGCATCTTTGACATTTCTAGGTTCAAAATCAGCAAGTAAACATGTACCTTTTAACTTACTTCTTATCATGGTACCTTCAAATTTGTCTCCAATAATCTGGTTTGATGTGTGATGCCTCTTGACAAATTTAGATAACACAGGTTCCTTGCCTTTTGAATGACTTGCATTGTTATCTTCTTGTGGTTTAGGTTCAAGTTCTAGTTGCTTAGGCTCGGTAGCTATTGACTCGATATCTTCAGTCTATAACTCGAGTCCTTGTGACTCAGGTTGAACTTCCTGCAACTCAGTAGCTATGGTGGGCTTAGTATATACTATCCTTTTGTTGACAGATGTATTTGGTAATGTGTCAAAAAAACTAAATCTTCTATAATCTTTAGGTCCCTTTTTGCTTTCTTCTATTGTCTTCTTTGCAAATTCATCAACTTTCACATGTGCACTTTTTATAACCTTGTGAGTAGATAGATTCAAACATCTATATGCATTGCTTTTAGAAGAATATCCTAAGAATATTCCTTGTTCTCCTTTAGCATCAAATTTTCCATTTCTAGATTCTTTCAGAATGTAACATTTACTTCCAAACACTTTAAAATAGCTTACATTAGGTTTGTATCCATACCATAACTCATAAGGAGTTTTGAATGTGTCCTTCTTCAATTGTACTCAGTTCAAGGTATGAACTGTAGTGTTGCTTCCTTCCAGTATGTGATAGCAATGTTCTTTTCAATAATCAAAGTCCTTGCAGAATTCACGATAGATCTATTCCTCCTTTCAGTTGTTCCATTCTACTCAGGAGTTCCAAGAGTTGATACCTACCTTTTGATTCCTCTTTCAATGCAAAATTTATTAAATTCATTAGAGATGAATTCACCATGTTTGTCTGATCTCAAACATCTCAATCTTTTGCCTATTACTTTTCCCACTCTTACCAGATACCATTTGAATTTTTCAAATGATTCTGACTTCTCTCTTAAGTACATAATAATCATCATTCTAGAGTAGTCATCAACAAAAAGAATATTTTTTTTTCACCAGTATAACTTTCTACTCCAATGGGTCCACATAAATCAGTATGCACAATTTCCACAATATCTTCAAACTGATAGTTTTTACTTTTAAAACTAGTCTTTCCCATCTTACCAATCTGACAATTCTAGAACATCAGGTTTCTTCAAAATTGGAATGCCTCTAACTTTCCTAAATTTTCTCATTTTCACCATGTTGTCAAAGTTTACATGACACAAGCTTTTATGCCATAACCAACTTTCTTCAACTTGAGCAATAAAGCATGAACATTCACCAAGTTCAAGAGTGAAGATGTTACCTTTTGTTTTTTTTCCTGATCCAATCAGCTTTCCTTTGTTATCCAGTAGTCTTGCTTTTCCATGCATGAATTCCACCTTGAATCTAATGTTTATCAGCTATGCTACACTAAATAGATTGTGTTTCATTATCTCAACCCACTATGCATTATCACATACAAGCTCTTTGGTTAAAGAAATTCTTCCTCTTCCTTTTATACAACAAGGTTCATTATTACCAAACCTTACACTACCAGCATCATAGTCTTCAAAATTTTCAATTTTTTCTTTATTACCAATCATATGATGTGAACATCCACTATCTATAATCCATGTATCATTTTTGCTCACGTAAGAGATAAGTGTCATCTCATCATCTTCATCATCATTATTAGATTCATCTTTTATAGCAATGTAAACAATTTCATCTTCACTACTATCTGAATCTTTAGAATCTTTAGCCATAAAACATGTCTTGTTACCTTTGTCATTGAAAGAATTGTGACTTTCAAAGTTCTTCTTGTCATTGCACTTATGTTCTTTCTTCTCATCCTTGTTCTACTTGTTTGGGCACCTTGCTACAACATGACCTATTTCTTCACATGAAAAATAGATTAAAGGAACTTTACCTTTGTATTTACCTCTTCTTCTTGAACATTTCTTTGCAAGTAATGCTTCAACCACTTCAAGATCACTGTCAGAACTTTCTTCTAATTCATTTTCACTATCTCATTGAATGTCCTTAACTTTTTTTCCTCTCTCCTTGATTGAAATCTTGGCTTCAAATGTTGATTCAATATTCCTTGAGGCTAGAACATAATTATGAAAATTATCTAGTTCAAGTGTAGTCAGTCTTCCCACAATAGCATCTAGATTTATGTTATGATTTTCTTCACATCCCCTCTCTTGTATTGTAGATACTCTTATTGCATAAATAGGAAGTAATGTTCTAAGAACTTTACTTATAACTATCTCATTCCTCAATTTTTTCTCCTAAGGCTTTGATTACACTAACACTTGCTTTGATCCTTTCAACATATTTTGCAACGTTCTCATCCTCTCTCATTCTCATCTAATCAAATTGTCCTCTTAGGCTTTTAGCTTTAGCTCTTATGACATTATCATCACCTCCATAGATTTCCTTTAGCTTTTTCCATTCTGCATTAGTAGATTTGCAGTCCTTGATTTCATCAAATCCTTCATAGCTTAGGGCAGATGCAGTCCTTGATTTCATCAAATTCTTCATAGCCTAGGGCAGATGCAATATCTTTCATCATGTTGTTATGAGTCTTCTTTTCAACAATATCATTGACAAATAATGTGCTAGTAGGTTCTACATATTTTGCATCAAGGTACTTCAGTCATGTATCACTAATGGAAGCAAGATGAAGTCTAATCAGTCCTTGCCATGTTGAGAAGTGGTCCCTATTAAGTCTTGGAATTTTCCTCTTGTAAGATATCCCAATCTTTAGCTTAGGTCCTTGAAACCTTTTCATACAAGCACCAACATTTCTTAGAGCAATTGTTGGAAATGTAGATGGAGTAACTGAGAGGGGGAGGGTGTGGGGGTGAATGAGTTACCACAAAAACAAATCCACAGATTCCTTAGATGTCAAAAAAATCACTTATTGCTATCATTTAGTAAACATTGATAAAGTGTTGTAACTTAGTAAGAGTAATGAATGTTAATTTTAATAGATCTAAACATGCACGAAATTATTTGCAATCATAAAAGTAATAGCATGAACACAAGAGACACCATATTTAACATGGAAACTCAATATGGGAAAAAATCACCAATGTAACTAGCTACTAATTTTCACTCTTTTGAAGTGAGCCCTATTAGGAGCCAACCCTATTAAAGGTTACAAAAAACACTATTAGTGTGTCCTTGTTAGAGGATTTATTCACCCTATTAGGAGTGAACTTGTTAGAGGTCTTTAGAATAATTCAACTGAACTATCACCTTGTTAGAGGATTTACAAAATGGCTATTAAATGAACCCTATTAAGAGATTTTAGAATCACTACTACAATGGTTAGACAGTAACAATGAAATGACTTGAATAAGATGCAACTAAATTACTAATTACATATATCTGTTTTGCACCATTAGATCCTCCTTGATCAAATCTAGCTTTGCTACTCCTCAATGATCTCTTATCATCCTTCAAAATTTTCTTTCACAATAATTAGTTCACCTTCACATTCATATCACATCAAATCCATACATTTTGAATTTACAACTTGACCTCTCATATATACCATTCAAATAATCAAGTCAGCTCAATTACAAGTTATAATAACCTATAATCATTACCATAGTCGGATGAAAATAATACTTAAAACAATTAAGCTTTAAAAAATAATTTAAAAAAATCCTTCATTGGCTGACCTTTCTTAGTAAACACTAATTCAAAAACAATTTCCTAAGTTAACCATCTAAACTCAGTTAACACAGCTTCAAAAACAATTTCTTAAGTTAGCCATCTAAACTTGGTTAGCACTGTGAATTCTATGAAATCCTTTGGTTACCAAGTGAAATTTGTAGACACTATCTTTCCTCTGTTGACCATGAGAGCTCAGTAGAAATTTACTTTCCTTTGCCGACCTTGCGAGCTTAGTAAAAACTATCTTCTGCCATATTTTCCTTTGGTGACTGAGTGAACTCAGTAAGCATTGTCTATGCAAGGTAAAGTCTAGGAATTCTCAATAGACATTGTAAATTACTCTATAGACCAACTGAGCTTGGTAAGGGATGATAGATAACTAGTATGAAATTTTTGTAACATCAAACACAACACACAATTGGATAATTATATCCAACATCTACTATAGGAATTTCCACTTGACTAGTCACCTAACCAATAGTTGCTCTTCTAGTAAATCCACACTAAAAATGTCCCCTTCTTTTGGAAGGGGGTCTCGAATGACCACTACACATTTGAGAAGGTCCCTTCTATAGGAAATGGTGTCTCTTTCCAAGAAAATTTAGTGTTGCATTCTACTACTATTTCTCATAAACTATCTTCTCCTGGTATCTTGATGAAGGATCCTCCTTTGGCCCATTCTATTGTGGTAGTTGTTCAATCTCTAGATTTTAATGTCCTAGTTTTTGGTGTGGATTCTACTACTCTCTCTTTTAGTCTATAGACTCCTTTAGCTCCTTCTATTGTGACAACTAGTCCATCTCTAGATTTAGTTGTCTTGGTTTCTGGTATGGACTCTATTGGTGCCTCTATTTGTTTGTCCATTCCTAGTATCTCGATGGTGGATCTATAGTTGGCTCCTTCTATGGTGGTTACTAGGCAATCTAGTTTTTTTGAGGTAGTTCCTCCTATGGTTCCTTTTCTAGGTGATGTTGTTCTATTTTAGGCTTCTATTGTCACTTCCTCTTCTACAACCTTTTCCCTAGCTTTGGGGGTTTCTTGAACTGGCTGTGATGGTGCTAATTTTAAGTGGCAAAAGACTAATATTTTGGTGGAGGATGGATAGACGAGAGTAAAGGGAAAAAAGGTTCAAGCTCGATTTTGATATGGCATTACAGTCTAATAAGAAGGGTTCTAAAGGAAAAGTTTGATGTGGTTGTTTCTTTGGCTCTCCTGGCTTTTGGCCTATTAGTTTCTATACTATCTTTTGGCCTTTAATTATTTGAAGTGTGTCTCATCATGAGGTTTTAGGAACCTAGTCAAAACCTATTTTTGTGGCTGTAGTGTTCTATTTTATTTGTGTTTCCACCTTGGTCACCTTTTTCTTGGTGACTCATTTCATCTTTAGTAGTTGTTTTGTATAGGGTTTAAGGTAACCTTCAAAACTTGTTTGGGGTTTCAAGTGTATATTGAAAACTTGTTTGTGTGGCTAATGAGTATTTTGTTATCTGTGATACCACCCTGGTCACTGTGTCTTGTTGGGTGACTTGTTTCACCTTAAGATTATAGTTTTGTTTGGATTAGGATCATTTTAAAATTTCTTGATTTGTTAAGGGTTTTAGGTTCCCTTCAAAACCTATTTTTTTTATCAAAAACATTTTCAACAAGTATCATAGTAATTAGAGCAATGCTCTAAAAGGATGTAAGCTATTCAACTAAGAGATAAATCGAGACACAAAATGAAATGTGGAACCCTAGATAACCTAATGTGTCATGTAAGTTGTAGTTAAACATATATCAACTTAGTGGATTAATTAACTTTTCAAAAAAATCCATGTGTTTTGCCCCATTATTTTGGGCATTACACCACCATCACTTGGATAACCCAATTTTTCTATTATGTTTTCCACTATGCCATAATTTTCCCTTCGTTGTTGATTAAGTACAATATATTGTCCAGATGAATCTAATGTAACACCAATGGCAGTGCTTGTGGTGGTGCCTGTGGCAATGAATGAGGGATCCTTATAAAACTCATACTCAATATCTTCATCATCTACATCACATTTTTTTGTTGTTGTATCTAGGCACTCACTATCCCATAATTTTCTAAATATTTCATTTGTAGGAGAGTCGTCAAAATCTATAGAGGTCTTATGTTTATTGAGATTCTTACTCATGTCACAAAATGTTAATTTTTTATCAACACCATTGTGTAGCTACAAAATAAATTTATTTATGGCATCCCAAAGATTTTTTTTACTTGGACAATCTAGTAACTAGTAGAAATGTTAGGATGTCATGGGATGCACTTTTTCTTTCTATCTATGCAATTCTTTAATTTTCATTGACAATTCCTATATTGAAATATTATTTTAATTGGAGTATTTCTACATCTCTACTTTAACCTCTTTCCATGAGTCTATATTTTTATTTTTTTCGATCAATGTCACACTCTCATGTTGACATTTTTTTGTAGAGTTCCCACTTTGGAAAAACTTTGTAAAAATTATGTTTAGTGGATCATATTGATAGTGCTTGGTATATCAAATTTAAAAGGTGCAAGAAATTAATGTACCACATTCAATGCTCTTCTCTCAAATGTGAATACTTCACATCTGATACAAAAGGAAGAAAAAATGGTTTTCTTTTGTTGACCATGAAATATTGCATCTATTCTTTCTATCTTGCATAAATTTTTCAATGCAAATGCCCTCTCTATCACATGTATTAGAATTTTGTATGGTTCTATAGCTAAACAGTAAAATCTTAGTATAATGTACTCTTTTATAAAGTACCAATCGACCAATTGAATTTGACTTCCTAGTTGAATTCATTGTTTACAAGACATAAGCAATATAGGCATTGAAGTGCCTATAATTTTATGATAAAGTGGTGCCAAAAATAATTCTAAAAAGTGGTTGTACTTCCCTTGGGGATCATCTATCCTAATCAAAGATATTCATTCAAATATTGGTTTATCAAACATAAGTTGAAGCTTCTTTGTTTCAAATATTTGAGGATGCTTTGATATTAGAAGATAGCACAAGTAGGTTGTGTATCTAAATGTCCTCTATGATAATTGTCATGTCCCTCTTTTAATCATTTCCAATCATTTGTGCATGTGATGTAAAATTTGGCCAACAAAGTTATCTCTTCTCAGTTGTTCTTGACAATGAATATTAAAAATTATTTCCAGAACACTGTCACCCACTTTCTTGTTACTTTACAAACTAAAAGGCATTGATAAAATAAATATAGTATCCTAAACTAATTGAGAAAAATAATCAAATTCATCGGGAGGTTTATGATCACAAGGTAGATTGAATTCATCTAGTAACTAGCCTCTAATATAACAATGTGTTTTATATGTTCCGAAGTTGTCATAGCTTTCTTTCATCTTTTCTAGGTCAATGTGGGTTGGGTTATGTTCTTTGTACCCTAGGTTCAATAGTCTACCAAATTCACTCTATGTGATCAAAAAAATTACCTATTGTGTATTTTGATTTATAATTTCCATCATATTTGTTAGTACAAGATGTTACACATTCTAAACAAGGGAATACTTGAGGGAACCCCAAGAAGGTAATTTTCCTAGTCCACATTCCAAATTTATTTTACAATGCACCCTATCATTTTGTTCAATTTAATATAATTTGACTCCTTTTGTGGATCATTCAACTTATCTACAATTGCATTTATTTAATTTCCTTAATACTCCTTCCATGAATAATAGGATCCCAAATATTATGGAATTCATCTATAAAACTTAGCATTTTAACTAGTTGGCGCATGTCAAAATATAGTTTCCCTATTTGTTGTATTCTCTTTTGGGTGAAATTCTACTACTAATGCTAGTACCTGTGACAGTCCTCTAGTATATTTTTGTCATCATTGAAAAAACTATAGAAGTATACACAAAAATATTACTATTTATAGTCATGATTAACATTTCAACACTAAATTTTATTACTAATATTTAGCTTTGCAAGTTACCAAGCTTCTAAAAAGTAAATGATTTAGGCTTACATTGCATGATAAATAAAAATTTAAACCCTCAATTATACAATCAATACTAGTTACTAAACTATTAGTTAAAATTGTTTTGTGGATCTTACCCAAAAAGTAAAAACTTTAATTGATAACTATTTTCTATGATGAGCTAAGTTGTCTAGGAAGACTGGGTTTGCATTGCATCTTGCAAGTTATGAGTTATAACCCCTTTCTAATCCTCCAATGCTTTTACAAAATCTTGGATTGCTAGTTTGTAAAGAGATCCAAGATTGAATAATCAAAACTAGACCTTACAGTCTACGCAAAAGAATGTTTTACAAATTATAAAACTAACAAACTTGAGAATATGTTCAATATTAATTCTTATGTACATTGTATAGTGTATAGGTGATATTATAATTATTTGTGAAACTATAGATGTATTATACTATAGTATAATTTTGTTGGAAATATAAGAAGAGTAATTGAGAGGGGAAGGGTGAATGAGTTACTACAAAATAAATCCTAGATCCCTTAGATGTCAGAACAAAAATAAAATGTGAAAGCTTAATTCTGTTGATGCTTGACAAACCAAGAAATGTTGTAACTTAGTAAATACTATTCATATGCTTGGTAAATACTTATCATGAAAATATTTATATTTTATCTATGATTATCATTACTTTAACTTAGTTTCAAACACATAAAAGAAATAACATGAACACATTTGACACCAAGATTTAATGTGGAAACCCAATTTGGGAGAAACCACCAATTGCAAATAGTTATTGTTTTTCACTCTTTTGAAGTGAGCTCTATTATGAGCCAACCCTATTAAAGGTTACAAAACACACTATTAGGTGTGACCCTATTAGAGGATTTAATCACACTATTAGGAGTGCCTATGTTAAAGGTCTTTAGATAATTCAATAGAACTGCCACCTTGTTAGAATATTTACAAATAGCTATTAAGCCAACTCTTTAAAGAGATTTAGATCATCGCTATGGTAGTTACAAAGTAAAAATGACATGACTTGATTTGGATCCAAATGAATTTCTAATTATAAATCTCCAATCTTACTTGTATACTTGATCCTTGCTAATCAAATATATGTTTTTAGCTTCTCAAGGATATTTTTCTTATCCTTCCGATTTGCTTCCTTTCAACATCACTAGATCTTGAAATATCTTCCATGCATTCACACATACTTAACATCTTCTTAATTCTCAACTTGAAATTTTATTGATATCTTTCATCTTGTCAAGTCAACTCAAATACAACTTGTAATAACTAATATTCATCTTCTCAATTAGCTAGAACTAATAGATAAATCAATTAAACTCAATATTCAAAAATAAGGAAATCCTACATTAGCCAATCCTGCTTGATAGATCCCAACTCATAAATGGTTTTCCTATGTTAACCAAGTGAACTTAGTTAACACTACATACTTACATAAATCCTTTGGTAACTAAGTGAACTTGGTTATCACTAGTTCCATCTGACATTTCTTCGTTAACCAAGTGATCTCAATTAACACTCAACTTCTGTAATCTTTCCTTTGATGCCCAAGTAAACTCAATAGACACTACCTTCTAAACTAGAAAAAATTCAGAACACTCAATAGCCACAAAAAATTATCTTCAATACCCAAGTGAGCTTGGCATGCCCTAACTAATATCATATGAAATTTTGTGCAACGATAATGCACAATTAATTACTTGTTCCAACAATATCCCTCTTTGGCATTGATGGCAACACAACATGTCATAGCATGATGAAATTTTGGACATTTTGATTCTCATCCATGAAAAATCTCTTTGTCAGAGTGAAATTTTTCGCTAGTTTCTCCCTCTGTCAAAAAGCTTCTTCTGCCAAGTTCATTCTCCCTTCGTTGAATTCTTTCTATGATAGAAAATTTCTTCCTCTTTTCAATGAAAATTTCTATGAGATATGATAGTAAAATTCTCCCTCTTTGACATCACATGCCAAAGACAATACTCAATGAATATCAATGTACCTTAAGTACTGATTCATTTTCAATATGCCCTTGTCAATTCTCCATCAATAGATTGATGTTCAATAATGCTCTGGTTGATGCATTAGGATTTACTGAACTTCATTTAGTGATCTTTAGATAGGGGAATGACCCCTAGGTTACCTCTTATAGAAAAAAACACATCCTTAGGTAATGGGTTAGTGAATATGTCTGCAATTTGTTCTTTTGTAATTACATATTCCAATCTTACTTCTTTAACATGCACCAACTCTCTTGAGAATTGATATTTTATAGCAATGTGCTTTTTCTTGGTATGCATCACTATATTCTTTGATATATTGATTGCAGTGGTGCCATCATAGTATATGACTATTGGATCCTTGATCTCTACCTTCATACCTATCAATAGTTGGTTGAACCAAACAATCTTGGAAAAACTGACTGTTGTTGCCACATATTCTACCTCTACTATGGACTAAGAGATATATAAAAAAATTCTTTCTTGTCAAAGACATTAGTCTTTTACCAAGAAAGAATGCTCTACCGCTAATGCTCTTTTTGTCATCAATACTTCCTACCCAATCAACATCTATAAATACTTTTAAATTCAAAGTGCCTCCTATTTTGTACCATAAACCATATTTTTCAATACCTTTTAGATATTTCATGATTCTTTTGACTTCCATCATGTGATTTTCTTTGGTATTTGCTAAGAATCTTGTCACCATACTGACTACTAATGCAATATTAGGCCTTATGTGTACTACATACTATAATTTTCCATTCATTGATATATAAGTGGTCTGATCTACCCCTTTGGAATCATCATTTTTGGAAAGCTTGTCCAATAGACATAGGGGTTCCAATTGGTCTTGAATCTTCCATTCCAATTTTTTAGAAATTCCTTGATATATTTAGATTGAGTAATGTAGATACCATCCTTATTCTATTGAATCTGGATTTCCAATAGAGAATTTGTTCTCACCAAACATAGATATTTTAATTTTTTTACTCATTTCTTCTAAAAATGCCTTCCACAAGTCATCATTTCCTATGAATAAAATATCATCAACAAATATTTCTACCAATAAAATATTCTTCTATGTTCCTTATTTGATTTACAAACTATTGTTATCATTTGTTCTTTGAAAACCAGTCTATATCAAGTAGTTTTGAAGTCTTTCATAGCTTTGTAAGATTTCTTGAGTCCATATAATGACTTGTGTAATTTATAGACCCATATCCTTTTTGCTAGAATCTACAAAACCTTCAGGCTATTTAATATAGACTTTCTCATCAATAATTCCATCAAAGAATGTAGATTTTACATCCATTTGATAAAATTTAAATCCTTTGTATGTTGCATATTCTAGTAAAGTTCTAACACCTTCTAATCTTGCAACAAGAGAAAAATTTTCACCATAATCAATACTTTTTTTTTAGAATAGCCTTTTCATACCAACCTTGCTTTATTTCTAGAAACTTTTCCATCTTAATTCACCTTGTTTCTAAACACCCACTTTCTGCCAATTACACTTTTATCATTGGGATTAGGAACAAGAGTCCAATTTTTTCGCTTCTCTATTAGTTCTATTTCTTTATTCATTACTTCAATCCAACTTTCATTTTTCAAAGAATCTTTAAAATTTCTAGGTTCAAATTTAGTAAGTAAATATATACCTTTCAATTTACTTCTTGTCATTGTTCCATCTGATTTGTTTCCAATGATCTGATCAGGTGCATGATGCCTTTTGACATATCTTGCTCACATGGATTCATTAGATTAGGAATGAGTTTCACTTATTTCATTATGAATTTTAGTATCAAGCTCAGGTACCATTGTCTATGACTTGGGTCCATCAAACTTAGTTTTCTCTAGCTTGGTAGCCTCTAACTCAGGTCCTTCAGACTATGACTTAGGTTGCATGATCTACAACTCAATTTTTGTTGGATATTTTGGGGACTCGAGAGGTGAATCCTCCTTTCTCTCAGATAGATTTGGCAGGGTATCATGTTCATGGTAAATAAATATTCTATAATTCTCTATCTCTTTATTGCTTTCTTCTTCACTCTTTTCTTCAAACTCATCAATTCTCACATGTGCACTTTCTATTATTCTATGAGTAGAAAAATTCAAATATTTTTATCCTTTACTTATGTAGGAGTATACTAGAAATATATCTTCATCACCTTTGACATTACATTTTCCTTCTCTAGATTCTTTCAAGATATAACATTTGCTACCAAATACTTTCAAGTAACTTACATTAGGTTTGTAGCCATACTATAGTTCATAAGGACTTTGATTTGAGTCTTTCTTTAGCTATACTCTATTCAAGGTGATGATTTCTTCCTTTTAGTATTTGATTTCAACATTCTCTTCTATCATCAATGTTCTTGCACAATCCATGATAGATCTATTCCTTCTTTTAGCTATACCATCTTGCTTAGGTGTACCAAGGGCTGAAACTTGTCTTTTAATTCCTTCTTCAATGCAAAATTCATTAAATTCATTGGAGATGAATTCACCACCTCTGTCTGATCTTAAACATTTAAATCTCGTTCTAGTTTCTTTTTCTACTTTTGCCAAGTACCACTTGAATTTTTGAAAATATTTTGATTTTTCTTTTAAATACATTGTAGTCATCATTCTACAATAGTCATCAACGAAAAGAATGTAAGAAATTTCTCCACTGTAACTCTCTATTCCAATGGGTCCACATGAGTTTGTATGCACAACCTCTAATACTTATTCAAAATGATAGTGTTTTCTTTTGAAACTAGGCTTTCCCATCTTACCAATTTGGAAACTTTTGCATAGACCCATATTAGGTTTCTTCAAATGATGAATACCTCAAACTCTTTTATGTTTTCTTATATTGACCATATTTTCAAAGCTTGCATGACATAATATTTTTTGCCATAGCCAACTTTATTCTACTTGAGCAATAAAACATGAAATTTCACTAAGATCAAGATAAAATAGATTACGTTTTGTTTTCTTGCTAGATCCAACCAAATTTCCTTCTCCATCTAGTAGTTTGGCCTTTCCATGCATGAATTCTACCTTGAATATAATGTTATTCAACTATGCCACACTGAGTACACTATGCTTTAGTCCTTTTGATGTAGGAGCATCCTAATTTGTACTGCTATCCTACTTGTTTTCAACTTTTAGCTTGCTACTAAAATTGTGTTTTTTTTTAACTATGTTTTCTGGTTTCTGAGACCTTGTTGCAAAATATGTAACTAATTATACTTAATGAATGAGAGGCTAGACACTTCAAGTATTGAAGAGGGCAAATATTATATTTTTTATCCAATGCATAAATTCTAATTCCTTATAAGATGGGAGATATGTCAATTATCTGGGAGTATCAATTTCTAGCAGTTCTACACAATAGTTTATGTGATTGACTTTCAGAGTAAATACAAAATTTTCCTTATTGAATCATCCTTTGGTCATTTAAGGGGTTGTAGAGGACCTAAATTAATACCTACTATTTGAAGTACAAGTTCTAATTCAATTGGAGCTAGGAGATATCATGATTTTACCCAGACATCAATTTCTAGACATTTAATTGTTGTTACAGGTCAGCTAGTGGCTCTTCAAGTATTCAATGTTTGGTTTATTTTTATTTTGGGTATTAAATATTTTTTGAGAGGTAATTTGTGGCTTTTTAGTGTTCTAGAATGATCTTTAAGCCATTTTGACTAGAATAAATAAAGTGTGTAGGCTTAGAGCTAGAGAGAGTGGGAGAGATGATGGAAAGAGTAGAACTAGAATGTGCAAATCTGAAGCAGGATCTTGGATTTAAATGTATTTGCATCTAGTTGTAACCTAAAGGCTTTACAATTGGACATGTCTGATGATATTTTTATGAAAAAATAAAGAATATTATTCTCTCTCCTTGTGGTTTTGTTCTCTTTTGCATTTTCTTTTGTTGTTTTAACTCTTGCAACATCATTTAGATAGTTGGGTGTGCCTTTGACCCTATTTTATTTGGTCCTTACTTGCATCAGGTGGTATCAGAGCTTGAGGTTCATCCTTGTGGTGATTTGATCTTGTAGAATCTTGATCTAGATTTGGTTATAGGGTGGCAGATCTATAAATTTGACCTATAACTTGCAAATGATTATAATCTTGTAGGAACCTAATCTGTAAAGATAGTTTGTGGTAGAGGAAATGTTTATAATGCTATATTGGATCAATTGAGATAATTTGTAGCTAGATAAGATTCTATGGAGATAGCCCAAAGGAGAGGATAATCCATGATAAACTAGCAGCACCAAACCATAATCCAAAACATTTAGAAGGTCAAGATGAGGAAAGATTGTGGAGTGTTGTCTAGGGAAAATTATTCAAAGCCTACTATAGAAGTAGTTCCTTTTCATGTCCCCTTTTCAAATAATTAAAAAATAATAATCCTTGCTAAGGCAGGCAGGCCCAAGAAAGTGAAGTTTCGGAAAAAGGGGGTTTATCTTTGGAAACCGTTGGACTAATAAATGAAAACTATTATTAAAATATGTTTTATTAACCTCTCTTGGACGTGAGTTATAGTTATTCCCTCTTTTAAGTGGTTTGGAGGCATTTTGGGCAGATGGGAGAACTTGATTTTGCTCATTCTTTGTTATTCTTCAGAGGCTGCCAAACTTGTGGAGAAGGAGACCAAAGAACGGGAGTTTGCAGGTTTCCAGGGAGACCCAATAATGGGAGTTTGTAGGTTTACAAGAAGGATAAGGATTGGAGTTTGAATCCATTCCATGTGCATGCTCATAAAGAGTTTTCCTTTGTGCTGAACAGTGCAGATTTTTGGGTTTTCGGGTGTGTTTTTTGTATGAGTTTGGTGTTTTCAGTTGATTATTTCATAACAGTTTGGGTTGCTGCTATATTTGAGACTTTAAGATGTTAAAATAGAGCTGAATATATGTATTGGGATGTGATTAAACTTTTGTGATAGATTATTAGTGTTTTTGTGGTGTTTTCGGACATTTTTGTGTTAATTTCGGAAGCCCGATGAGCATAGTTTTTGTCCTACATTTGTGAGGTGTTGTGTAAAGGCTATATGGATCTGGAAATGTCATTTTTTAGGCTTTTATGCTTCTGAAATTTCTGTAAAAAATGTCCATTTTCAGATTTATTAATAATTTGTGAAGTTATGAAGCTTTTGGCACTATTTTCAGCATACCCAATTTGGGGTTTCTTGAGAAATTTGGTGGATCTTTGTGATATTAGTTGTTTGATCGTGAAGATCTGATTAGAGGAATGAAATATCATACAAAATAAATAAAGGGACATTTTAGTGGTATCAGAGCCATGATCTTGCCAGCCTGAGGGTTTGTAGAAGTTTGCATGTCAGCTTTGAGAACTACCCAAATCTTGCATGTCATAATTTATGGTTGCATGTTTCTTCTAATCAACTGCATGTCCAAATTTATGGTTGCATGCTACTTGTAATCATTTTCATGTTAGTTCTTGGTGAATTTGGTGGTTGTAGAAGTTTGCATGTCAGTTTTGACAACTACCCAGATCTTGCATGTCAGTTTTGACAACTACCCAGATCTTGCATGTCATAATTTGGTGGTTGCATGTTGCTTCTAATCAGTTGCATGTCAAAATCTATGGTTGCATGCTACTTCTAATCATTTTCATGTTATTTCTTGGTGTTTGAAGAAGTTATATCCTATTGGGGTTACACTCTACTTTATCCAGAATGGATAGGTATAGTACAGAGTCTTATAGGACACGATGTTGGACAATTGATATCCAGAGTCAAAATAGTAGAAAGGATGGTTATTTAGACATTTGAGATAAACTTATGAAAATAAGCCATGACATGTATGAACAGTTGGTTGAGAACCACCATATAATGAATGACATGTTGTCCGACCCAGCTAAGGTGGATAAGTTGACTAGATTTCTATTTGGCAAATTTTCTCACAGGACAGATGACACAATTCCCAAGAACTTGCATGAGGAGTTTGAGAAACTAGCTAATAGCTAGGTAGAGGTCTCAGATTCTACTTTTCCACAGGAGGTGGTGGGAAAGGATATTCCATAGATTGATAGTAACGATCAACTTGATACTCAAATTGAGACAATTGTTTACAGGTCGTCAAAAGGTGATGCCACAGGTATTCAGGATGGTTTAGTTACAACAGACAATGACTACAGTGTAGTGAGTTCAGATGATGATTATGAGGATGTTGTTGTGCAGGATGGTGAGATACCTGGTAGAGATGAGTAGACATTGAACATTCATGACTTTTTTGAGAAAGAGCACAAGGCACAGTTAGATGCTTCATCACATGAGGTTGAGGTTGGTAGTACTTCACATGATTTGTCCAGCCAGCTGAAGGTGAACAAAGATAGTATTGTGACTTCATTATCTCATCATGATAGGTATGTGGAGTTAGTTGGTATTGGTCATATTACTTAGGTGAGGATTTTTCTTGAGTTACCAGTTGATTCTAGTTTACGGATATGGACTCGAGATTGTTATATTGGCATTTGGGATTCAGTTGACTGGAGATCTTTAACACTTTTTGGTAGCAGTGTTTGTTTGGGTGCTATCATGGATTTGATTACCAGATTACACATTGTTGTCTTTTCTTGTGCTAGTATCTTGTCTGATGTTGGTATTAGTTTTTATACACCGATGTTGGGCTTTGTTCATATATCGAGTTGACCATACTTGTTCGAATGTGTTGATGATATTTCATATTTGGCAGTGTGTATAGATGAGTCCCAGGATCATATTGGCATTGATGACATCCAGGAGGATGCAGTGGGTAGTTTTGAAGACTTAATTTCCTTGGGTATAGAGGAGTTGGACAGCAGTGCTAATGTTTTTGATACTCCATATGTTGATATGAGCTTTAGATTTGATTCACAGGATATGGATGGTAATACTCTAGAGACTAGTAACTTTGAGGATACTCCTTTAGATAGTGCATTAGAGGAGGGTTGTAGGAGATAGTCAAGCCAGTGCCATCATGTGTCTAATCAGCTGAGAGTTAGTGACCGAGACATTGCTATCACTTGCCAGCATTTCGATGTTGCTCGTTAGTTGTTAGCAGTTTATGGATGGGGTTCTCCTACTAGTGATGACCAGGAAGGCAGTTATCTTTCCTTGACAGAGATCGACTCTTTATGGGAGGCTATTCAAATTTTGAGATAGAATTATATATAGTTGGTAGCTGACAGAGATTATCTTATGGAGTGGGGTAGTACAACATATGATGCATTGTTGGCGAAGGAAGGTGAGGTGAGTGAGCTTACTGAGCAACTTGAGGTGACTTCTGAGATTCTTGAGAGTACACAGTTGGCTTTCAAGGAGTCACAGTTTCAATTGGCTAAGGTGACCATGGAGTTAGAGTGACTATAGTCTTTACCTGATTCTATAAAGTCACAAGCTGTGGTGTTTGGTGATCCGAGGATGTCCATGGCCGAGATTGTCAGAGACAGTGGAGATGGGGATGCATCCATCCTTGATATTAACATTGGCATATCAGGTTCATTCCCACTAGATTTAGGTTCAGTTGAGCTGGGTGTTGTAGCAGATTGTTGTATGCCTGACATGGTGGTGGCCTCTAGTATTAATGGCACAGAGACTAGAGATGTATCAAAGATCATGTGTGATGTTGGTGAGTCCATAGTTGGCATGGTTCCTTCTAGTAATACTACTCCCTTGGTGATATCTTCGGAGGTAGTAGTCAGTTCCAACATGGTTAATGCCGTTAGTTTCATTTATATTATAGTCTGAGCCACTGATTGAGATTGGCAAATTCTATCGGCATTACACTGTGAAGTATGCTCATCAATTTACCTTTGATGACCATGTTGATGAAATGATGATACAGAGATGTACTTTGGTTCCTAGTGCTTATCATCAGTTATGGGACAGTTTGATACCTCAAGATGAGAGTTGTGATGGGCATGACATGGTGATAGGTTCTACAGTTGACAGCTTGATAATATGTGACTTAGAGCAGGAGTTTGGGAGTGATGCTTCAGTGGGTGTTGTTATTGATTCTACTCCTTTGGCTATGACATCTCCTGACTTAGCTAGTGATCAGTCGAAGTGGCTTGTATTACTTGTTCATTGTGAGTTGTTGACTGAGGTTGGTTTTTTTAATCAACATTATATTGCAGGTTATGTACATTAGTTAGCATTTGATCCTCATTTTGAGGAGTTGATGGCAGGCAAATTTGGTTTGGATTCTATTTCTTACTCTTTATCTTGTAATGTCTTTTCACCATCAGCAGTGCATGGGAGTTATGGTTATGAGATAGTGGCTGGTGATTTACAGAGTTGTGTTGACTGCAAGAGTTGTACAGTGTGTGGATTCTCCATACTTGGTACAGTTTCATTCGAGAGTGTTCACCATTTTTGCACAGTTGGATTGTACATTCTGTATAGGCCAGTGGAATGCGTTGATGGTATTTACTATGTTGGTGGTTTGATTTGTCCACTTTACTTGGGTTTTGATGTTCTAAGATTTTGTGTCTCATGGGTTTTTGACTATGGTAGTGGTGATTTTGGAGTTTGGTTGAGCTATAATAGTCAGTTTAATTATGGATTCCTCTTGGTCATATTGCAGAGGATATTGCAGGAGCCTATGTTAATTGGTAGTAGTATAGTTCATGACTACATTTGGGATCCAGGTGGATTGAATAGTTTATTGTTCAGCCATTGCTTGAGGAAAAGAAATGTTTGGGAGGGGAGGACTTGTCATGTCCCATTTTAAAATAATTAAAAAATAATAATCCTTGCTAAGGCAGGCAGGCCCAAGAAAGTGAAGTTTCAGAAAAAGGGGGTCAATCTTTGGAAACCGTTGAACTAATAAATGAAAATTATTATTAAAATATGTTTCATTAACCTCTCTTGGACATGAGTTATAGTTATGCCCTCTTTTAAGGGGTTTGGAGGCATTTTGGGCAGATGGAAGAACTTGATTTTGCTCATTCTTTGTTATTCTTCAGAGGCTGCCAAACCTGTGGAGAAGGAGACCCAAGAACAGGAGTTTGCAGGTTTCCAGGGAGACCCAAGAATGAGAGTTTTCAGGTTTCTAGGAAGGCTAAGGATGGGAGTTTGAAGCCATTCCATGTGCATGCTCATACAGAGTTTGCCTTTGTGCTGAACAGTGCAGATTTTTGGGTTTTCGGGTGTGTTTTTTGTACGAGTTTGGTGTTTTCAGTTGATTATTTCATAACAGTTTGGGTTGCTACTATATTTCAAACTTTAAGATGTTAAAATAGAGCTGAATATATGTATTGGGATGTGATTAAACTTTTGAGATAGATTATTAGTGTTTTTGTGGTGTTTCTGGGCATTTTTGTGTTAATTTCGGAAGCCCAATGAGCATAGCTTTTGTCCTACATTTGTGAGCTCTTGTGTAAAGGCTATACAGATCTAGAAATTTCATTTTTTAGGCTGTTATGCTGCTCAAATTTCTGTAAAAAATGTCCATTTTCAGATTTATTAATAATTTGTGAAGTTATGAAGCTTTTGGCACTATTTTCAGCATACCCGATTTGGGGTTTCTTGAGAAATTTGGTGGATCTTTGTGATATTAGTTGTTTGATCTTGAAGATCTGATTAGAGGCATGAAATATCATACAAAATCAGTAAAGGGAAATTTCATTCCTTATGAGGGAAAATTGGATACCAATTCAAATATGGAGAAGTTCTTTGAGAATGAAAAAACTCCTAATAATAATAAGGTTAAGATTGCAGTTACTAGGTTGAAAGGTTGTGCTTCACTTTTGTGGGAACATTTGCAAATTGATCGAAAAAGGAGAGAAAAGGAGAAGATCAGAACTTGGTTAAAGATGGTGAACAAGGTAAAGAAAAAATTTCTTCCTACTAATTAAGAAGTTAGCTTGTTGAGAAAGATGCAAAATTTGAGACAAAAGCACATGACAATGAAAGAGTATACTAAGGAATTCTATAGATTGGACATTAGTTCTAGACATGTGGATGATGATGTTGAGAAAAATGCAAGGTGCATAAATGGATTGAGATCTAGAATTCAAGATGAAATATATTTTTTGAAGTTGGAAAGTGTGGAAGGAGCATATCAATATGCCTTGAAAGCTGAGGAGATCTTGACAAGGAAGCATGAATAAAGACTAAGAGGTAGAGGTGGTAGATTCCAGAGAATCAGAGGTCGATCTTATGGAGAGGGTGGCAAATCTAGAATTTTTGTACAGGATAAAGGAAAATCTGAATGGAAGAATGATGACATAGATAAGATCAAGTGGAAAGCTATTAGTTCATACCAAAGATGTACTAGATCTTACCAAGGAAGAGGCAATTCTTATTCTAGAGGTAGTTTTCATGGTAGATATTTTAGATGTGGCAAAGAAGGGAATAGATCTTTTAAATGTAGATTTTTTGAAAGTGGGTAGAATAATAGAAATATCGTGATTCAAGAAGACATTGAGAGTTCACCAAGTGAACCTTAGGCTAGAGAACATTTGATGGTGAGAAGAACCTTATGTAATAAGGGAAGTGATGAGGAACCTATCCTTAGAAGAAGTATTTTGAAGACTAGATGTAAGATGGATGGGAAATGTTTTAAGGTAATCATTAATAGTGGAAGTTCAAAAAATTTGGTATTAGAAAAGCTAGTTACAAAGTTGCAGTTGCAGAGGCTGAAACATCTCTTGAACCTTATCATGTTTCATGGATCAAAGATGAGCATAAGATATTGGAAAGTGACCATTGCCTTATGAAGTTCAAAATTGGACATTACTTTGATGAAGTAATATGTGATATTATGCTCATGGATTGTTGTCATATTTTGTTGGGTAGACCTCAGAAATATGATCGATATGTTGTGCATGATGGAAGATAGAACTAATATAATTTTGGATAAATGGGAAGAAACAAATATTGTTGCCTTTAATTGAAAGTCTAGATGAGGTCAGTTGTAGTGTAATTAAAGTTTGTATGGTTAATGGAAAGCAATTTGGAAAGGATTTAAATAAGAATCAAATCTATTTTGCTATGGTTCCTAGAGGATTGAGTGTTGGTTGTAATGACTGACCAACCAAAGTTGGTAATGATAGAGTGATAAAAGAATTTGTAGAATTGTTGAATGAGTAAAAAGATATTGTTGCTAAGTATATTCTTTATGGTTTACCATGAGTAAGAAGTATAAGTCATTGTATGGATCTGATTCCTAGAGCTAATCTATCAAACAAAGCACCATATAGATTGGCACCCACAATAAATGAAGAACTTAATAGACAAGTGCATCGATTTTTGCAGAAAGGTTTGATTAGAGAAAGTTTGGGTCCATGTGTTGTACCTACTATATTACCCACTAAAAAGAATGGATAATAGGGAAAGCATACTAATTCTAGAGTTATTAACAAAATCATTGTGAAATATAAGTTTCCTATTTCAAGGATGGATGACATAATGGATTGTTTAAATGGAGCAATATATTTTACCAAGATTGATTTGAAGAGTGGCTATCATCATATCAGAATAATAGAAGGTGATGAATGGAAGACTATTTTCAAGACAAAAGATGGTGTGTATGAATGATTGGATATGACTTTTGGTTTGACTAATGCACCTAGTACTTTCATGAGATTGATGAATGAAGTTCTAAAAAGATTCTTGGGTAAGTTTGTGATTGTTTATTTGGATGAAATTATGATATTCAGTAAGACAAAGGAAGAGGGTGTGTGTAGGATCATGGTGTGCCAACAAATGGTGATCTGAAAAATCTATAGTTGTGAAATATCATCAACCATTTCAAAATCTATTCTAACTTTTTTCCCAGCCACTCTAATACTAAATGAAAACAACTAATATCTTTATAACGTCTACTATATCTTTTGATACCAAATCTATATGGTCAACTTAAAAAATATCCAAAAATGTGCTTTTGGCCTATTTTTATATGATTTTTACTTCAAACATGTAGCTAACAATTTTCTTTCACCAAAATTCGATGAAATGAAAAGGGTTTCTTAAGACTATTCTTATCTTTCCATAAATGTAAGATTTTTCAAATTCTGAGTTTAGAAAGTAATTATTACTTATTTTCTAATGGAGTTAGATATAAAGTGCTAACTAACACACTACTTTAAAAATAACTAGAGCTTTCAAATGATACAACATTTTTTAAATCCAAAAGATGCATCACATTCTATGTTTCTTCTACTACAAGGAAAAAAAATGAAAAACTAAATTTTGCAGTGTTTTGAATTAGTTAAGGTGGTCAGACACGAAAATTTTTTTATTCCAAAAATGCTAAAGTCAAAAATTAATTAATTATTATTTATTTAGAATAAAATTACCCAAAAATATGTGTCACATTCAGGCATGAGTCTACTACTTGTATCTAGAATGTTATTAAAAAATATTATCCTTTGATTTTGATTAAGGTGGTCAGACATATGTCTACTTCATATTTTTTCTCTAAAACTTTTGTAATATTGCATTAAAATTCAAAATTTTGATCAATCATTTTTTTTTTAGATAACTCCTAGTAGTTTAGAAACTATATTCAATTTTCTAGGGATTCTTTTCTCTCAACTTTTTGATATAAAGTTAATAACAAGTAAAAAATTGCATGTCAAGTTGACATAACCCTGATTTTGTGATTTTTTATTGCCACTTAAGAGCATGATTTGGTTGACCATGATCATGCACATACCCAAGAACATCTGAAGCATTTTAGACAAGTAATATATAGGTTTAAAGAGGAAAAGTTGTTGATTAATCTAAAAAAGTGTTCTTTTATGCAAGAGGAGATTGTGTATTTGAGATTTGTTATTTCAACTGATGGATTGAAGATGAATCCTAAGAAGGTTGAAGAAATTTTGGAATGGCCTAGACTTGATAATGTGGGTGAGGTAAGATCATTTCATGCTTTGGCTAGTTTTTACATAATGTTTATAAAGAATTTTAGTTCTGTTTGTAATGTTATCACTGAGACTATGAGGGGTGATGAAAAGGAATTAAAGTGGACACATGGAGATGATAAGAGTTTTTAGACTTTGAAACAAAATGTTGTTAAATTACCTATATTGGCTTTACCTAATTTCAACAAAGTATTTCAAGTTGAATGTGATGCAACTAGTAATGCAATAGGAGTTGTATTAAGTCAAGAAGTTAAACCTATTGTTTTCTTTAGTGAAAATTTGAATTATGCTAAAAGGATGTATTCTATGTATTATCAAGAATTTTGTGCTATTGTTCAAGCATTAAAGAAGTGGATACATTATTTGATTCCTAAAGATTTTGTGCTATATACTGATCATAAATCTTTACAATACTTGTGAAGTCAACATACATTGAATCAAATACATATGAAGTGGGTTAAGTACTTGAAGAATTTTACGTTTTTTATTAAGAACAAAAGTGGAGTTACTAACAAAATTGCTAATGCATTAAGTAGAAGACATTCTTTGTTGACTAAAATGAAGTTTGAAGTTCTCTTTTTGATGAAATGAAAGAGTTGTATGATGTTGATTCTGATTTCCTAAGGTGTGGAGAGAGTACAGAGCACCGCATCTAACAGATCACATAAGTAAGTATGATGAGTATTTCAATAAAAAAGGTATGTTGTTCAAAGGTATTCAGTTGTATATTCTTTGAAGTTCTATGAGGTTGAATCTGATTAAGGAAAAGCATAGTGGTTGATTGGGTGGACATTTTGGAATTGATAAGACATTGAGTTTTCTAAAAGACAAGTATTATTGGCCACAAATGTATAAGGATATTCAAAAATTTGTAAAGAGTTGTGGAGTTTGTCAAGTTGCAAAATGAGTGAGTCAAAATATTGGTTTGTATACACCTATTACCATTCTTGAGAAACCTTGGAGTGACATTATTATGGATTTTGTTCTTGGATTACCTAAGATAGTGAAGGAGTATGATTATATATTTGTTGTAGTGGATAGATTTTCTAAGATGGGTCCTTTTATACCATGTAAGAACACATCAGATGCTGAGCATATTGCTAAACTTTTCTTCAAAAAGACTGTTAGATTGCATGGATTACCAAGAAGTATTATTTCTAAAAGAGGGAGTAAGTTTGTTGGTTATTTTTGGAAGACTTTGTAGAAGAAGATAGGTGCTGAGTTGAAGTCTAGTTCTACATTTCATCGATAGGTAGATGGATAGATAGACATTGTGAAAAGAAGCTTGGGTAAATTGCTGAAATATTTAGTTGGGAATAAGCCAAGTAATTGGGAGATGGTATCGACACAAGCTAAATTTGCATATAATAATTTTGTGAATAAGAGTACAGGGAAGACATCTTTTGAGATTGTTACTGGAATAAAGCCTAGAGGAGTATCATATTTGAGAGAAATTGCTAGAGAAGAAAAGAGAAGTGTTGCAAGGGAAGAATTTACTAATTTTATGAAATATTTGCATAAGGAAGTGAAGTTGAGGTTAGAACAAAGTAATTAGAAGTATAAGGAGAATGTTGGTTAGTCTAGGAGACATCATGATTTTCAAATTGGTGATGGGTTGATGGTTCATCTAAAGAAAGGAAGATTTCCTATTGGGACATACAATAAGATAAAGATGAACAAGTTTGGACCTTTTAAAATCTTGAAGAAGTTTGACAATGCAAATGCTTACAAAATTGAGTTACTTGATGACATAGATATATCTCCTATATTTAGTGCTACTAATTTATATAAGTATCATGACTTAGATGATGAAATTATTGTATTAGAGGACTATCCTAAGAAGAAAATTGAAGAAGTTGAACGGATATTGGATCAGAGAGTTGGTAAGAGCACAAGGGGAAAAGATTATTGTGAATATTTGGTGAAGTGGAAGAATAGACCTATACAAGATGCTTCTTGGATTTCTCAGTCTTAGTTAGATTCATCTTAGGTTGTGACATCTCAATAATTCAAGAGAACCATTTCTTCCAGCCCTAGTTGTTTGATGCAAGAGCATCCTAGGTTGTAGTACTATCCTGTCTGTTTTTAGTTTTTACCTAGCTATTGAAAATATGTTTTGTTGAAACTATGTTTTTTGGTTTCTGGTTGCCTATTGCAGGTAGTGTAACTAATTATTCTTAATGAATGAGAGGCTTCACACTTCAATGATTAAAGAGGGCCTAGAGTACTATCTATGATCCATGGAACTAGTTCTAATTCCTTATTAGTTGAGAGATATTAAAATTCTCCTAGAGTATCAATTTCTGGTAGTTCTATGGGATAGATTTTTGTGCTTGACTTTTGGATTGGATATGCACATTTCCTTGTTGAATCAGCCTTTTTAAATTTAGTGGCCTGTAGAGCACCTAAATTAATACCAATGGTTGAAATCATGGGTTATAAATTATTTGGAGCTAGGAGTTATCACAATTTTTCTTGAACATCAATTTTTGGACATTTAATTACTTTTGTAGGCCGACTTATGGCTCTTCAAGTATTTAATGTTAGGTTTATTTTCATTTTTGGTATTTAATATTTTCTTAGAGCTTACTTGTAGCCTCCCAATGCTATAGAATGATCTGTAAGCTATTTTGGATAGTATAAATAGAGTTTTTAGGTTTAGAGCTAGAGAGAGTGTCACAAATGATGGAAAGAGCAGAACTAGAATGCATGAATCTAAAGAGGGATCTTGGATTTGAATGTATTTGTACCTCACCATAACCCAAAAGGCATTATAGTTAGCCATTAATGATGATATTTTCATGAATCAATAAAGAATATCTCTCTCTCTCTCTCTCTCTCTCTCTCTCTCTCTCTCTCTCCAGTGATGTTCACTTTTTTGTTTTCTTTCATTGTGTTTGTTAGAAATATTCAAGACTATGCCAAGTTACTGAGAGGGGAGGGGTGAATTAGTAACTTCTAAAAATTCAACAATTTCAATTCTTAATCTAACAACCCAATCAACATTTAATTCATCATATATAACCTACTCTAATTGCATGTATAAGAAACTAAAAACATGAAAGCATTCATAACACTTTGACACACAGATTTGGTGATTTAGAAACCTCCCAAATAGAAAGTAAAACTGGGGTGGGGATGATACCAACAAAATCTAGTACTACATTATAAATTTAGCCTATTAAAGCTTACATTGATAACTTCTGATGATTTTCCCTATTAGGAGTAATAAGGACTGCTAGGTCCACCTTATGAATGGATTTACAAACATAAAATGAAGTATGCACTCAATAAAGAGATTTTTAAAAGACTATTAGGTCTACCTTGTTAAAGGATTTTACTGATCCACTTGTTAAGATGAAGCCGTAGTAGATCTCTGATCTACAACTTGGTTTGTAGAATGAGATTCCTTTATCTACAAATCACCTTGCAGTGATATATATATATAACTTTTTTGCTCGTTATACTATTTTGGCCTTTATAATTCACTTCTTTTTGCTCTTCTTTTGATCACAATGCATAAATTTTCACATATATTCACACATTTGGATATGGTACAATACATTACATATATACCAATATAATTATACAATTACAAAGTTGGCAAAAATACAAGTTTACACAAATATTATAAAGTCAACCCAAATGAAGACACTCAGGTTTTGATACTCGGCATCCACTTTCAATGCTTGGCATCATCATGCACTCTATAGATATAGAAGCTTAGTCCATACTCATCACTTCCGAGTAGTATTGAACTCGGTCTACACTAGTGGCTCAGTAGATATTGTGCTACTCAGAATATAAGTTGAATCACTTGATTCATACTGAGTGACCTAGTCAATGCTTCCTTTACAAGCTTAGTATGAAATGAATCATTTGGTTAACACATAGTAGCTCAGTTAATATTGTACTTGCAACACATCAACTATAAACTCAATAAGTGCTACACTACTTGGTTTACGCTGATAAACTTGGCATATACTAAAATGCTTAGTTTATTCTATTGATCTTCACACTAACTAAATCTTCTTGATAACCACTAGGATTTTTCCAAGGAACTTAGTAGCAACTATAGAACTCAACAAAAACTAAAGTGCTTGGAAAACTTTGATAGTTGTACAAGAAGATTGGTAGCTATATAAAATCTTAATAAGTGTATGTGTCACTAATAACAAACTTGATTGATATGTCAACAATTTCCCACTTCAGCATTAGTGACAAAAACACTTATCAGCCAAAACTAAATTTAAAATTTTTCTTGAATAACTTTTATCCATCACCTTGTGATAATATCTTGGTAGAGTATATTGTTTTTGAGATTTTTTAAAATTGAGTATACTATACATCTTCTTGGTATATACAAAAAATCTTACTATACATTTCTTTCTCCCCCATTATTTTTACAACTTATTGCATGTTCTCCCCCATACCATATGTCTTTCATAGTATATACTCCCCATATATCTTTCTCCCCCTTTTTGAAATTAATCCCAAAGATTTACTCTATTTATTTACATAGTAATACAAAAATGAGATAAAAATTCTAAATGTACCTTGAGAATGATTGCGAAGGTTTTATCCCAATTGTCTTGTAGGACTTTACATTTGTGAAGTACAATTTGTACTTCTCCTGAAAATTCTATCATATGGTCTACAATGGAGAATTTTTTGTCATGGATGAGATTTTTTGAAAGTGCAATATGTTTTTGTAGTGCATCCATGTTGGGAAGAATCATATTTTTTATATCTATCAATGTGGATCTAATCCTTTCTTCTTCTATGAGAAATTTTTCTTACATATCTAACAAAATCTTGTTTTCTTAAAATGTGTAGAGCTTGAACTAGGGTCAAATTATAGCTACTCAGTGCTAGCTTTCTAATCTTCATCTATTTTGGACAATTTGTCCCTTATTTCCTTAGAAAACTTTAAAACATCACATAGCTTTCCAAAAAGTGATGACACATTTGTACAAGATATTTCTAGAGGACCCAAATTTGTAGAAAGTTCTACTTGATATATAGTTATATGTTGAGAAATGTGCTCAAGCACTTTATTATCAAACTTTTTTTCTGCCTTTTGTACTACCTTATCATTTCCATCAATGTCTTCATTAAATTTCTAAATTGCCTCTACTAGCTAATACAAGATAGGTTGAAAAGAGTCAACCTCAATACCTATGGCCTCTGCCAAAATTTCCTTTTCATATTCCATTATCTTGAATTCCTTATCTCTCTCCTCTCTTAGTCTTTTTTATTTAGCCTTCTTCTAGAGGAGTTCACCAAATGTCTGCATTTGGTCTTGAGTGAGCTTGCAAATATCCCCATTAGGGATTTCTATTTCCTCATCTAAGTCTATGTCTTCCTCCATTTCTTTTCCTTTTCCCAAAAATTTTGTGCTTAGTTGAGCCTTGGTCTCAACTATCCTTGCACTTACTACTTATGTTCCCAAAATAGAAATAATTGTAGACATACTAAGGCTAGCTAAAAAAATAGGTACAATTATTAATGAAGGAATATGATGGGGACACAACCCAAGCGCAGAATAGACACAACAGTAAAGGGAAAATTTTATTAACTGTGAAAATATGCTAGTACACTTAGTACAGAGAAAATAGACTTCAAAACAGGCCCTATTGGCTTACAATAGCATAAAATTGGAGATAATTTCTTCTCCCAGTACCTTCTCTCAAACTCCACTCTGAACTGCCTTTTACAATGCCAAAAATGTTCTTAAATAGACCCTAGAGGGTTAAGGATTAGGAATACATTCTAGAAACTGCTAATAGGAATCCACCGACCAAATAGAAGGCTCTAGAAGTCACATCAGAAGTTGGTGCAAAATTAGAAGAATCCAGAAATGGTAACTGAACTTCTGGGAGGCATAACTTTTGAACTATAGCTCTGATTGACGAACTGTTTACATTTTTGGAAAGCTCTTGAAGCGCTCTATAGCCTTATGGAGCAGCTTCACTCGTCTCCCTTTTTTGGCCCTATTCAAGGTCATTTAATGCCCCTAACCTGACTTTGAAGCATTCTTAGGATGTCTCCAAAAATTGAAAAATTGTGATAACTTTCAAACCGTGGGGCCTTTTGACCTGATTCTTTTTCTGGAATGCTCTAAATTATAATGAAAATCATTGGACCAATTTACACCTTCTAGTTCACCAAAATGATGGCTCAATTACATACTCCTATTTTTTTGGCATTTACACGTATCCTAAAGTGATTAAAAACTCTAACCTAGAACACTAATAGTGGAACTATGAGAGTTGGAACCTTTATTTGACCCAAATGGGTATCCAGAAATGAAAGCACATGAAATAGAAACTAAGTCTAAGTATAGTTTTTTGGTTGACACAGGATTGCCCTTATACCTTTGGATGCTTCTGCATTAGAATATTTACAAAAATAGCTAAAGAATGCAAAATTGATGTGCTTAGAATTGAAGTACTCAAAAGGGTTGATGAAGAAGGAGTCTACAGCTCCATAGATGAAGTGGAGGTCACTTTAGTCAATGATGTACTGAGCTAAATAGGTGCAAAGAGTGATTGGACATTTGAGTTGTCACTAGTGGTCACAATCAAACTTGTTGAGGCTATCTCCACACTTGTTTTTGATAGGGGTTTTCTTGGGGAGTGATGAAGTGAGGCAATGACTATAGCAACTATCTTGATTGGTTTAGTCTCCTCATCATCTTGAGTTGCTTCCTCAAAAACCTCTTTCTCCTTGAACTCTTCATAATCAACAATAACATATTGATTTTATTCTTCACTATTCCCTTCTTCATCATCATTATTATCATCATTATCATCATCCTTTACATCAATGAGAAAATCACTCAATTTATCAAGATGATAAACATTCTTCCAAGTGTTTGTTCCCTTCTTTACAACATGTTCAATATCCTTCATCAAAATTAGACAGGTATTAAACTTCAAAGTCAATTTTTCTTCATGTTTTCTTTAGTGACTCTTTTACCTCTGCATCTAATATGCTATGTAATAGCTTCCTTGAGGTTTGCCCATATATATCTTTGATAGTTTGCATGGCAAATTCTCATCTTGGCTTAATTTTCTTATCTAAGACATTAGGAATCTGAGATATAAGTTGTTTAGGTGAGTAATTCCACTTACCCATTTTATTTATGACCAAATCTTCTACTTTCTTCTACTCTACCTTAGTCCTAGTTTCATATTTTGAAACCTTAATGTTTTTTATGCCTGATCTAACTTGTAGTTCTTTCAATCTATCTTAGAAGGTGGGTGGGGGTCAACTGAATATAATATCTACTCCTTGTTAGATTTCTTCCTTGACCTCCAAATAAATACTACATTGAATGGCTTTGTTGTCTCAGTGATGATCACCTTTCCCTTTTTCTTCAATGGTTCCTCATTTTCTAATTCTTCCTCATCTGTTACTTATTCCTCATCCTCACCTTTTCCTTTAGTTATCAAAAGGGTTGAACTTGATTTCAGTTTAGCCATTCTTTTCTTTTCTTTGTTGACCACCTGAGGGAGATTTATTTCAAGTTCAATCTTGGCTTTTTCTTCAATCAACCAGTTCACTGACAAGAGCTTCAATGATATCCTTTGTTTAATCAATATTAACTTCATAACAAAGAGGTTTTACCCATGCAATTCTAGGTATAACTGCCAGAATGTACACCTTGTCACTATCCACCATGAAACATATATCATCCTTATAATCTTCAACTAACTTCTTGAGAATCCTGAACCTATTGCTCATTTTCTCCTTAAATACATAAAAGCTGTTGTCCATAATACTATCATAATTCTCACCCATCTCAGAAATATACTCATTGATTGGATAAAACATGAGCACATCTTTTGTCCAAACTATAGGGCATTTAGAAGGGAAGAATTTATGAACATAAAAGAATAGACAAGTTAACAAAGAAACAAACATACACAAGTTATTTTTGATATCCTTATGCTTTCCATATTCTTGTTGAACTGTTTCAACAATAGCTTGGGAAGGTCAAATGATAAATTGTTCTTACCACCTTGTGTGCAAGATCAACCGCTTTACATGACACACTATTCAACTTGCTAGAGCTATATATATTGTGTGTAATGATGTGAATACCAAATTTGAATTCCATAACTGAAACACTACTAATTTTTATTCCTTTGCGATCCCATTTTGCTAGGGTTTTCTTTTCAAATTTTGCCAACTTAGGGTTTTTGTTGTTTTGGGTTTGGCTAGCATTGGGAGACTAGTGATTCAATGAATCATTTTCTTTGTGATCAACACTAGTTGTTTCAACCACAACTATCCATTATGCACCCGACTAAGGATAAACCTAATCCATTTAACTTGAAATTCATGGGGCTTGTGACGGATGTGAGTTAACCCTTTGGTTTGTAGGTGTTGGTGATTGGGTTTCAAAACTCCATTAACAAAAAGCTTATCTAGGGCATCATCCATTTCCAATTTACCAATTTCTTAAATTACACATTTGAAATGAGTGCAAATATCATTGATCAGAAGTATCTTTGGAGGGATTTGAGATTACGATCCACTCAAATCTAGGGCTCTATTGATTGTAGGTGTGAGCTTGAAAAATAGTTCCTTCTATTCCTCTCCATAAACCAACATGTTAGATCCTTGCTTAACCTTTTTTTTTTCGATGTCATCTTCACTCAGTAGGGTTTAAGAGAATTCTAAAACTTTCACTGGAAATTTTCTCAAATTGCTTGGAAGTTCTAAAGATCACACTTTGCAACAGCACTCAAGCTTTCACAGTAAGAAATGACTTCAATTTCATGCCTTTTGTCCAAATTTCACCATAAATGCTCAGTTTGAAAGGTAGATCAATTGACATCACGTTGATAGTCTCTCATCCACTATTTTGCATTGATCACTGGATGAACTCTTCATGTCTTGGTAGCCATATGTATCATCATTACTCCCAACCTCACTTGGTAGGGTCTTTTAACCAACCTCACTCAATAAGGGAAGTAACTCAATAATAGCTAATATTGATCTTACTTAGTGATCCCTTTGTATCTCGAAAATGGATGTGGATCTATGTGTCCTTTTAGTTGGAAATGATTTAGATATGTTCTTTGATAGCATAGTTCCAGTTCTATATTGAGAACACAATTAAAAATGGTAGATTCACCCAATTCTTGAGTGACTTGATCATCATTTCTTGGACTTGTATCCTTTGTAGACTCAATTGCTACTGCAACTATTTTTAGATGTTACAGCTTTTGCCTTTTTATCATCTTCAATTCTACTAGTACTTATGTATTTCTTGGGAAGATGACCAAGTTTTGTACAAATAAAACATATTTTAGTAGTATCTCTTTTCCTCATATGATTATTAACACAATTCATAAAAATGTGTCCAAATTTTCCACAGTAATGACATATGTACCAAGTGTTGTAGACCCAACCAAATATAGCTTTCACAATTTGTTCTATAGGATTCAATGTCTTGGTTTTGCATTCTGATGACCTGTGTCCATATTTCTTACATTTCTAACATTTTCCTTCAAATCATGGTTTCTCTTTACATTCATTAGGCCTATGACCATGCTAATTGAAATTATAGCATTTTCCATTGAATTTTTTTTTCTAATTGCTCCAACATTTATTTGATGTATGACCCATCTTACCATAGTGATTGAAAGTAGGTCTTTGATTCTTTTGATCACCTTGTTTGAAAGGTTTTACTTCTTCTTTGTATCAAATTCTTGCTTTTCCCTTTTGTCTGTAGAGGTTCTACTTATTCAACTAATTTATGTTTTCTTGGAATTTCATCATTCTTTCATTGATTTTCCTTTCAATCCCTCTAGCAAACTAACTTCATCAATCAACTCACCAATACAAATGAATAAATCATGAACCTAAGATCTAAAAATGAAAGATTGTAGAATACGTAGATGTAGAGGCTTGGTCCATATTGATCACTTCCAAGTAGTCTTGAACTCAGTCTGTGTTGGTGGCTTGATAGATATTGTGCAACTTGACATATAAAGTGAATCACTTGATTCATAGCAAGTGACTCAGTCAATGCTTCCTTTGTGAGCTCAATATAAACTAAGTCATTTGGTTAACACATAGTACCTTAGTTAACATTGGACTCGCATCACATGAACTAAAAACTCGATAAGTACTGCACTTCTTGGTTTACACTAATAAACTTAGCATATACTAAAATGCTCAATTTATTCTATTGATCTTCATACTAATTGAATCTACTTTGTAACCACTGGGATTTGTCCAAGGAACTCAATAGAAACTATAGAACTCGACAACAACTGAAGGGATTGGAAAACACTGATAGTTGTACAATAAGCTTGGTAGCTATATATAATTTGAATAGTTGTGTGTCACTAATAACAAACTTGATTGATATGTCAATAGTGTTAACTCTTACAAGGTGGTTTGGATAGATAGGTGTACCTTTGGCCCTAGTTTATTTGGTCCTTCCTTGCATCACCTTTAATCCAATAAGTATTATCACATACAAGTTCATTAGTCAAAGAGATACATCCTCTTCCTTTTATGATACAAGGTTCATTGTTTCTAAATCTCACACTACCACCATCATAATATTCCATGTACTCATTTTGTTTTGTCTCTAGCCATATGATGTGAGTAGCCACTATCAATAATCCAAGTATCATTTTTTATAACATGAGAGATAAGTGTCATCTTATCTCGTTCATCATTAGAGTCATCTTTTACAACAATATATACCATTCCATCTTCACTAAATTATTAGAATTTTTAGCCATAAAACAATATTTCTTACCTTTGTCCTTGTAGATCTTGAATTCTTTCTTGCCTTTGTACTTATTTCTTTTATTTTCATCCTTGATTTCTCTATTTGGACATTTAGTAGAAACTTGACAAACTTCTTCACAAGAAAAGAAGATTAAAGGAATCTTGCCTTTGTAATTTCCTCTTTCTTTGGAGTATTTCTTTGCAAGTAGGGCTTCAACAATTTCAAGATCACTATTCAAACATTCTTTTATTTCTTCTTCACTTCCTTATTGATTGGCTTTTGATTTCTTACTCTTTTTTATTGAGCGAAAGTTTGGGTTCAAATGTAGACTCAATCCCTTTGGAACTAGGAACATAGTTATCATAGTTATCCAACTCAAAAGCTATCAATCCTCCAACTATAGCATCCAAAGTTATATTACTGTTTGGATGACATCTCATTTCTTGAATAGTAGATGCTCTAGTTGCATAAATAGGATTAAGAGCTCTAAGTACCTTTGTTGCAACTATTTTATCATCAATGTCTCCTCCAAATGCTTTGATTACACTCACACTTTCTTTGATTCTTTTCATATATTTTGCAATGTTTTCATCTTCCCTCATTTTCATTTGATCAAATTGACCTTTGAGACTTTTTGCTTTGGCTCTTCTTATATTTTCATCTCCTCCATAGATGTCTTTTAGTTTGGTCCGCATTGCATGAGTTGTATTGTAGTATTGTACTTCATCAAAATTAGCATAAGTGAGAGCAGATGTAATATCAATCATCATGATGCTATGATTCTTCTTTTCAACAATGTCTTCAACTAATAATGCTCCAGTGGGAATCTTGTATTCAGCATCAAGATATTTACATCCTAAATCACTAATTGTCATCATATGTATTTCATAAGTCCTTGACATGCTACAAAATTGTCTCTATTCAATTTGGGAATCTCTCTTCTATAAGACATCTTGATCTTTAACTTAGGTCCCTAAACCCTTCTCTACAAGCACCAAAAGGTCTAATACCAATTGTTAGAAATATAAAAGGAGTAATTGAGAGGGGAAGAGTTTTATCAGTTGCTACAAAATAAACCCCTAATCCTTTAGATTTTAGTACAAAACAATTTTATGAAAGTTTCATTGTGTTGATGCTTGGTAAACAAAGAAACATTCTAACTTAGTAAATATTGAATATGATTGGTAAACACTTATCATGAAAATATTTATATGTTATCTATGATAATCATTACTTTAACTTAGTTGCAAACACATAAAATAAATAACATGAACACATTTAACAATAATATTTAACATGAAAACCCAATGTAGGAAAAACTATCAATTGAAACTAGTTACTATTTTTCACTTTTCTAAAGTGAGTCCTATTAGGAGCCAACCCTATTGAAGGTTAAAAAACACACTGTTAAGTGTGACCATGTTAAAGGATTTAATCACACTATTATGAGTGGTCTTGTTAAAGGTCTTTAGACATTTCAATAGAACTGACACCTTATTAGAGGATTTACAAATAGTTGTTTGGCCAACTCTCTTAAGAGATTTAGATCACTACTACAATGGTTAGAGAGTATCAATGACATGACCTAATTTGGAAGCAACTAAATTTTTGATTACAGATCTCAACATTTTCTTGTATACTTGATCCTTCCTGATCAAATATATCTTTTTAGCTTCTCAAGAATATTTTGCTTATCCTTCTTATTCGCTTGCTTTTAGCATCATTAGATCTTCACAAATCTTCCATGAATTCACACATACTTCACATCTTCTTAATTCTCAACTTGACCTTTTTATTTATATCATTCATATTGTTTGGTTGGCTTAAATACAACTTTTAATGATTATTATTCATCTTCTCAATTGACTAGAACCAATAGGTAAATCAGTTAAACTCAATATGCCAAAATAATAAAATCTTTCTTTAGCCAACCCTGCTTACTACATGCTAACTTAGAAATGATTTTTCCCATGTTAACCAAGCAAACTTGATTAACATTGCATACTTATGCATATCCTTTGATAACTGAGTGAGCTTGGTTAGCACTAGTTCCATCAAAAATTCCTTCATTAATCGAGCGTTTTTGGTTAACACTCAACTTCTGTAATCTTTCCTTTGACACTTGAGTAAACTCGGTAGACACTGCTTTCTAAACTAAACAAAATCTGGAATGCTTGGTAGCCACAAAAAACTATCATCAATGCCTAAGTAATCTTGGCATGCACTAACTAATATGATATGAAATTTTTGTATAACACTAAAGACAATAAAGAATTAATCAATTGTTCTAACAAATTCAAGATCAATTCTAGAGGTCATTACTAATTTTTTAGGAGTCAGTAACTTAATTTATTTTTCAACCCTTCTTTTCAAGTGAAATTTTAAAAATAAATTAGGATAGCCAAAATCTACTCAAAATTAATATTGAGTCAATGCTCTTTGATGCTCCAATAGTGGTAGTTTTCAATCTTTACATGTCTAGTCACCATGTTCATGCATCACAATCTAGGTCCATCCCACAAATCTTCTTTCTCACTGAATACATGTGTGGCATGCATCCTCTTTTCATGGCATTTGAGAAAGAAATACTTCTCTTGCCAAAATGGGCCTAAAATACAACCAGGGCAATTTGATCTTTGTTGGTGGAACAATGTGTAAAGGATGTTAATGCCTCAATAGATATTACATCAAGTATGCCACATGTCCTCTTTCTAGGTAATATGGTAATAAGAGATGATTGTGGCCAAAATTGACCTAGAAAATTCATTTGGAGTTGATCTAAGATGATCAAATTGTTGTTCAATTATTCCTTTTTTTGTAGAATTTAAATGATCCCTTATCATCGAGTCATACATGTCATTGTCATATTTACCATAGGCCAAACATCTACATCAAAATGAATAGTTAATGGTCACATGTATTGCATGTATGTCACGTGTCTTCTTTTAGGGGTGATTTGGGAAAACGTCTTCAGCGCTACCCAAATTGGCCCAAAATACTTCTCAAGCCATTAATCCTCACTTATCCAATGCTAGTTAGGGCATCCCCTTTATTATATTAACACGTATTCCATAATATTAAATTATAATTATAATATTAATTACTATTATATTATAATAATAACAAATTTGTATTAACACTTGTTCATGATAAAATTTATTAATTAAAAAAATTAATAAATATGTTATATGTTTTATTTTGAGAAACAATTTGACTTACTTGTGTTGTATTTTTTAAAATTGTTTTTGTGATTGAATAAGACGATACTAATAAAAGTATTAAATAGAAATGAGAATCTATGTATTAGCGCATTAAATTTCAAATTGAACCATTTACATTAACAAATTAATTATCATATTTTATGCTTTTGATTAAAATTAAAAAATAATTAAGGACATAATACAATTTATTTAAATTATTCTAATTTATATAACATGTGTAAAGTTTTAATTAAAATTTAAAAGTCATTGTAATATGAATAATTGAGTGATCATAGCATTAAGTTTTTTCAAAACATATTTATTAGTTATTAGAGAGTAGAGTTAACATGTGTCTTTTCTCTGGGCACATTTATAAAACTGGTTGAGCATTCCCCTGATTCGCTCAAAAATCATCTCTGGTCATTGATCTAAATTGATCAAATTGTGCTACTATGAGCATAGCAATTTTAGACTTGATACATGTTTTCCATGTGTCCTCTTTTCGAGGCATTTGGAAAAGGTAGTTGGTTATTGCTGAAACTGGCCTTAAAAACATCTAGAGTCATTGATCTATGTTCATCCCATGATAATTGTGACATAACCTTTATAATATTACTAGCATAATTTTAAAATATATTAGAATATTTCTATTTTTTGAAATAATTTCTTTTTTTTAAATGAAACTTTAAATATGATTGTAAAATAAGACCATTGAATGTAAAATTAAATTTGATTGTAAAAGTAATTATTGATTTAACTCCACCTATTCTATTATTCTATATTGTTGAAACCAAACACTGAAGTAAGTGATGTTTAAATTAAATTATTTTTTAAATGTTAAAGCTCAATATGTTAATTTTAATTCAATGTTAAAAATTATATTTTGTTTCTCAACATTTTAATAGAAAATATCAAAATTGCCTAAGCATTGCCTCAGTAAGCATAACAATATAATATAACTATATATGAAACTCCAGATATTTCATAGATATTCCTTGAAAAATAAAATAAGAGCAAGAGGAATTTAAAATAAATATAATTTAATTAAGAAAAAAAGAAATTGAAACCAGGCTATAGGGGGAAGGCCTAGTACTACTATACTAGTTGTTAAAGGCTATGAATTTTTGTAGCCATAGATTGTCTTGTGCCACTTCATTTAGATTATAGCATTTTAAAATCTAATCCAATCCAATCTGCATCAATTTCTTATGGTCCTTCATCTACCCAGTAGTTATGCCCAACATAAGTGGTTATAGGATCACATTCTAGCTAGGTTAAGGAAGCTTGTAGATTTCAGCTGCCAAAGGGATCTACATCCCTAATTATTCTTGAACAATACTACCAATGTCATGCCTAAGTATTTTTCCTTTAAAATTCTTCCTTAGGAGTGGAAAATTGTCAACCTTTTCTTCTTTGAGGTCAAGTAGAGATGCTAAGAAATAAGATGCAATGTCTGTGTTGACACAGTACCTATTATCATTCTCCAAAACTTGTGCCCTACAACTATATCCACAACATGAATAATGAAATTCATAGTGGAACCAATCTCATTGCAATTTGTCAATATTCTTTCATTAGGGACATCACATAAAAAGGCCTTATGTTCCTCATCTAGTCTACCACACCAAGTAAATGAGACCAAAATTTAACAAGCACTAAGTGTATACCTATTACTATACTATTGAATAGAAAAAAAGAGATGAGAAATTAAAAAAAGAAGAAGTTCAATTGCCTACAAATAAGTATCCATCTCTTAGAGAGAGAGAGAGAGAGAGAGAGAGAGAGAGAGAGAGAGAGAGAGAGAGAGAGAGAGAGAGAGAGAGAGAGAGAGAGAGAGAGAGAGAGAGAGAGAGAGAGAGAGAGGAAGAAATAATCAAAATTGGAAAAATAGACAGGTGTGAACTAACATTTAAATGTGTGTATAGAATAAAATATTTAGATGGTCTCTGTATTTAACCCACTTCTACTTTCCATAAATACTCTTAACTACAATATAAACAAGATACAATTATATAGAAAAGAACAAAATCAAATGACACTTGAAATATAATGTAATGATCTTGTATGTATAGCTTAAAATGCTGAAATTATCCCAACAAATGTTTTAGTGTATAAAAATAAATATTACAAGAAATCCTTCTACACAATCAATATAATGTAGTCATTTAGTATATATATTACACTATTGGTGTAACCATTCAAAGGTGCAAGTGCAAGTAACTCAATTGTAAATGATTTCTATGGGGTTTCCACTTTATTCTATGAGTATGAAGGATATGTTGATTAATTCTTTTCAGATAACACAAACTAACCAAATCTTAAACTCAAATGACACTGATGTCATCTAAGCTCTTATTTTCCATATTCTATGGCCCCTTGAATATTTACACATTATTAATGATTAGGGGTTCCTCCTTTTTTTTAATCCTTGACAAGTAATTCAGAACACTCAAAGATTTCAAAATTTTATAGTCTTCAACATGTGGGAATTATTATATATGATAAAAACATAACATGGGATTCATTCCCCAATTGTATCATAATTACTCAATGTTTTTTCAATTTATTTAAAATTAAGCATGAATGTTTCAGACCTATTTAGCTGTGGAATAAGAATAGAGGTATAGAGAATTTTTACACTTGATTTTTTTATTTGGGAATAGAGAATAGGAATATGTATTCATATTCTCCATTTGGTTCCATGAAGCTAAAATTGGAAAAATAAATTGGGCTTACCATTAATAAATTGTTCTTGAATCAAATTAATAATTACTAATCAATCTGTCTACATAGGCTTCTTGGCCGCAAGATGCCCACAAATTTTGTCAAATATGAGATCCATACTAACAACTACTGATTTATTTGCTTTTTCATTTATTTGTAAAGGGGGGGCTTCTACTAGAAATATTTTGAATGTTTACTCATTATTCAATAGTTTTTGTTGCTATTCATGAAGACTTGACTATAGAAATAATGTCTGGCACTCTTTTTAAAAAACATACTTTATTTATTTTGATTATTCTCTATTTTTTGATTTTCATGGTGGTTGCTAAAGAAACCAATTTATACGATAGAAAAGGATGTATCCCTTGGCAAAATAAGATACATAGATGTGTCCTATTTATTGTCTATCATTTTTATTCTGAATCTACAAGATTCCTTCTCATTCTAGTTTGAATTCCCAAAATCACATGCATCGGGAAAATGAACAACATCAATGTGTTCTTCAACACTATGGGGTTTCCTTTTTCCTAGGCCTCATGGGAAAGTTTGTATCCGAAACCTGAAATACAAATACAAGAAATGAAAAAAATTGACATAGGTTTGTATCTGTGAACCCTCTATTATTTCCTTTTGACTTAAGCTTCATATGATGGTCTAGTAACAAAATTTTTTCATTAGTTGGATGTGAAGTGTCGCAAGGAATGGCTTTAGTTCTAAACTCATCAGCTTAATGGACTTCAAAATTTTATCAAATATGAAGAAGTAAATTTGGAATATAAATATGAACACATATTTCAATTCCACCTATTTAGGTGGAATGAAAAATGCCCATTTATTTTTTTCCAAAATTGTAATACATATTTCTATTCCATATTCTGATATGGCCTACCCAAACAAAAAAATTCAATTTTTTAAGAAATAGCATATTCCTATTCCAATCTAACAAAGTGCATGTAATTAATATTTGAAATACACATAGCCCTCTTAGATATGTGCCCCCTTCTATGTAATTGCATGTTGATGTAAATATGGAAAGAAATGTTTCTATTTTGGGATGTACGATCATATAGTCTAGATTATGTTGAGTTTGATACTTCTTTGCGTCCTTGATAAGGGTGTTTGTAGGGATAAAGTTAAGTATTGTGCAACTCTTAATATTTTTAGATAAGTGATTGCATATAATTACTAAATTATGAAAATGGTATATATAAATATTCTTATATCGTAGGTTTCCTTTAAATTATACATCTAAATAATTGTGAAATGAATTATTTTTTCAGCTTAAATAAAATCATTTTCTTTGTTAATAGGTTTGTTAATCAAAAAATTTAATATATTTAGATTTACAAACATAAGTCAAATGACTTCACGAATGTGTAGAAGAGAGATTATAATAGTTAGCATGAATGTGTTAAATTAGATTTATTAAATTTTCTAGTAACATGAGATTGAACTCACCATCACTTTGTTGTTTTGCATGTAAGATGTCTATATTTTGAGTTAGAAAATAATTTTATATGTGTTTTGGTTTATTAATAAAAAGAATGATTTAATTTTTTTGTAAATAGGAATACAAATGACTCAAATGCAAGGATTGTGTAAAAGACACATGAATAAATTAGTATTGGAGATAATGATTAAGTCCATAATAAGAGTGTTATATGTAAACATGTAAAATTTAATCAAGTAATATGAGATCAAATACTTTGAAAAAGTAAATGATATTTGAAGCAAGTTAGTTGAATTTAAATAAAACAATTGTCCATGAACTATTATACAAAGAATTCAAAGACAAATAGTTTTACAGATAGTATGTGCATTTTAAAATTGCAATTATTTATTACTATCTAAAATGAATAAAAGTGAGTGCATCTTGAAGAGAATGAAGTAAAAACTAAAATATATTTTTATTTACCATATATTTTCTATAATTCACAAGATATAATAATCATAAAATAAATAATAAGAATAACCTATTTCATTAAATTTTGAACCATAAGTATTTAGTCATAAAAATATATATCTTAGTAGGCTATCTAAAAGCCATTTCTTCTTTAAATGCAATTGTATGAAAATTCACTTTTTGAATAATTTACTAGGTTACTTTGATTATAGTAATGTGGTTTGGATAATAAATCTCTATTATATCGAAAAATTTGACAAATAATGAATTTTAATTTAATTTTTACATTTAACATGAATTCCACTAAATTAACTTAATGCATAAATAAATGGTATAGTATAGTAATTTATTAATGTTTGAACTTCTTTTAAGAGATAAATGCTTTGTTAAATTTGTGGTTTACTTTATGATTCGCAAATATGCTTTGTTAATTTGTGGTTTAGTTTATTCATTACAATTTATATATGATGTTTTGAACAAAATATTTTTTAATATGAAAACTTAAATAATGATTACTAATGGAAAAACTTTAAAATTGCATAAGCACTCACCAAATATCTCACCAAATATGAATAACAACAGGTAAAGACAAGAAGGGGTGATCTAAAAAAATTTATCAAAGAAGTATCTTCTTTAATCATGAGAGCCCTCTAGGTACCTAAGGTTCTTATTCCACGACGATTTTATGTTTGTTAGTCCCTGCCTTGCCTTAAAGGTAGGGAACTTATTTTTTCATTTGCACCCGCCCCACCTCCAATTAATTTTTTTCAAAAGATAAAGGACAATAACCTAAGGTAACCTAAGGTTTGAAACTCTTAAGATTTCATAAGTCAATTTTTCTGAACTATTTCTAAATTTCTTGTTGGTTCATACATAATTTGCTGGGGTTTAAACCTATTTTCCTAAATTTAAAAATCTGAAAAACATTTAATATGTTGACACATGTCTCTAACAACAAATTAATGACTATCTCTATTTTATCTTGGCAAAGGCTACCTAAATTTCCACGTCATGTACGAATTAATATTTTTATATGCCTGCAAACAAAATTTTTGGAAATGACAGATGATTAATGGTCACCAACTTGCCACCCATTGATTTCATCTACGAAAATGTGGAATCGTATAAGCCAATAAAGCAATTTTTCTAATATACATTTTCATTGTTTCGAGGACAAATCCTCTACGTCACATAGTCATGTGCATTATATTTAAACTAAAAGCGTCAACGCGGTCATGGGGGTGCTATGGGCTATCCTATCATTTTTTCCACAAAAAATATATTTGAGAGTCTTCTCAAATATATTGGAGGAAAATAAGATTATCTTGACGGTAAGTTTTATTATTAATTTGACAGCTTAGTTTTGACCTTTTGACCTTTTTATGTTTTTTTTATGCAATCGATTTTGATTATTTTTGTAGAGAGCAAAAGAATTGCGCAGTAAGCTACTTGAATGTAGGTTTTTTTTTAATTAGCCGTGAACTGATGTTTCTAGAGAAAAGAAAAAGATAATATATTCTTTATTTTTATTTTTAAATAGTAATTTTCAAATTTTTAAATACAATTTTCCTGTATATCTTTAAATTAACAAAAATAATCTTAATCTTAAAGCTTAACACATAATAATTAATCTCACAAAATATTCAAATTCTACTTGTGTTTATCTTTTTCAATTTTCACTTGTTTAGATATCATAATATGATATCTAAACTAATAATCTTATATTAAAAATTATTATTATTTATTGAACAAATTTAATAATTTTTTAATCTTCCTTGTATTCTATATCTCACATCACTATGGTGGGCAAATTGGGGCTGAAACTTGCTTCTGCTGTTCCAGTCGCCTCTAACTGAACTCCCATCTGTGCAATAACCAGAGCTGAAGGTAGCCAAAGCTAAAGCTACATATGGAAAAGGAATAGGGACTCTTAATCTAAAATGAAAAAATCTGCCTCGATATCAAAATGGCAATCCGCTCGAACCCCAACCAGAAAAGACAAACTCTATTCATTCCAATCTCACGATTTTACTATGCATTACATTATACTATATATTTTGAGACAATGGCTAGTCGCCACATTATTCTATAAAACTAAAATTTAAAATATTAATTAAAAATCTAAATTAAATTTGCTAAAATTTATAACTTTCTTTTTTCAGAACCATAATTTTAACAAATATTACGTCCAATTTGTTTCTCTAAATGCAGGGACTCCAGCTCTCAAAGAGCTCTTGTTGTAATACTATCATAACTAAGCAATAGGCTTCTTGTGAACAAGATATGAGCAAGATTGATTTGAACTTCCTATGGCATTTATGTATGATCAGAGAAGTGGTATGGGATGATATGAGTAGGCATCACCTATTTTATAGTCACGTGTCATTGAATACGGTAGAGATAGAAATGTCTAAATTGCTCCCGCTGAGGTAGACCGCATTAATTCTGTTGACACCTATGCTCGCCTTCTCAATTGAATATTTGTATTATCTGATTTGTAAAAGAGGGAGAATACTTTGGTGAACGCTGCCTTCAATATTTTGAAACAGCTTTGGATACTTCAATTTAGATTGTTCACTTTAAGTCTCTTACAAGGGTGCTAAAATTATATTTCTATAAAATTAAATTTTATTGATAATGTTATTTCATGCAATTTTCTTCCTCATAGATGATTATTTCGAAACCTTTGCTAGATTTTACATGGATTAGAACAACCTATTAACTTAAACAAAATGTGTACATGGAATCATAATGTAAATAAAAAAAAATTAACAAGCATTGTGTGGTGAAAAATCAAATAAAGAATCTAAAGACAAAACATTTTGCAATCAATGAAAATAAGAATTCATTAAAATAAAGTAAAAGAAATAAATAGTAAAAGAATTCAATGATTATTTTAATATTTTTGGTCTATAAATCTTCACAAAAAAACTAAGAAATAGTAAAAGATAAAAATGACTATCAGTTATTTTCATTTTAGAGAGAGAGATAGAGAGAGAGAGAGATTATTTGTTTTTATGAATGATAGTGAGTAAGAGGAATAATACAAAGATAAAACAAAAATATAAATATAAAAGATTATTAGAGATAAAAATAGGAAGATAAAAATATGGATAGAGGATGTTCATAAATGGATCAAAATAAAATATAGAAACTGGCATATTGGTAGGGAGTGAGAGGCTGAAAAATAGGACGAGAGATGAGGGGAAGATGAAGACACAGAATGGCAAGAATAACAAAGATTATTAGGTTATAGATAGATAAAATATAAATTGAGGAAATGAAAAGTAGATAAAGATAGGGTAAAGGTAAAGATAGGGAAATGATAAAGACAACAGGAAGAAATGACTCTCTACATGTGTATGTATGAATAACATAAAGATAGGCATAAGGAGGTAGATAGAGAAATTGTGATTTAAAGAGAGACATGTCTATATAGAAATAGAGAGGTAAGAGATCTATTATTGTCTCAACATAATCATTGTACATGTTTTCACTATCAATATAATGCTTACACCTCATAAAACTAACAAGTAGCACGTAGTGACAACTACTTATTAATTATAATTGTATAGGAGTAAAAATAATATATTCCTAAATTGATAACATTTAGTAAAATAGTAATTCACATAATAAGATACAATAAAACAAAAGAAAATTTATTTAGTATTCTTAGTAGTCCATTTATTTATAAAATATATATGAATAGGAAAAATTGGTATATCAATCAAACTATTTAAATTTAGAAAATATCTTAAATTATTAGTATAAAAAATATTATAAAGTGTCATTTTAATAAGTATATAAAGTAGAGTAAGAAAATATCTTAATTTAATTTAATTGGTGTGTAGTAATAATTAAAAGAAGGATGTAACTCTATTACACATGTACTCTTAATTAAATTATTCTATATGTTTTAAATAGATATTAAAAAAAATCTTAAATAATTTCTAATAGATATTAAAACATTTCATTAAAATTACAATTTTTATTTACTAACAAATATAATTTCATTAATATTATTTGAAAACTTTAAGAGATATTGGACTTGTGATTTTGATGAGGAACATGTTGAACTTAAGAGAAAAAGTATGGTTTTTATTGATTTTATATTTATTTATAATCTTACAATTAAATAGTGTGTTAAAATATAAAAATAATAGAAGGTTGGTCTAGTAATGTAAATTTGAAACTTCATGATAGAAATAAAAAAAAATACTAGAAATGATTATTGAGATATAAATTCAAATTTTAAATTAGATCAATAGTATTTGACTCATCAGAGTATACAATTGTTTACAAAATTGAATTCTAAAATTCAGTGTACAAGATTCCAAATATTCTAACAATAAAATAATTCAAAATTAATTCTTTTGAATTTAAAAATCACAAAATATACTTGTATACTACATAAAACATTAATTATGTAATAATTTTAAGAATATTTGATTTATATTAGTTGAACTAAACAGTTTTAATCATTTGTTTGTTTCTTATTACAATAGTACTGTGCCTATTGTTAAATAAAAATACTAATTATAATATTTAGAAGATTATATTTCTATATATGCATGATCATACAATTAAGTTTATATTGCTCACCATCAACTTATCTTTTCCTCACATAATTGAACATCTTCTCTTTTTCTTTTTCTTCTCCTCTTCTAAATTTTGCCTTGCCCCCTCTAAATTGTTTTGAAGATCCCTAACTTGACGTTCTAAATTTTGCTTTACTGAGACAGCTTCGTTTTCAGCAGCAATCCTCGAAGCGCGCGCAGCATTCAATTGCTCTTGTAATTCTGTTGTTACACCTCGCGTTCTCTCTTCCATTTCACGCATATTCCGTTCCATCTGAAAGGCACAAATACGTAACAAGAATATGGTCCTTATAAACATCAATTACATGATGGGTTTATTATAGTGCTATAACAACTTTCCATTGATACAATATTCTTAAATTACCATCTCATTTAACTGTTTGATCTGTTCTGCATACACTTTTTCCTTGTCTTTTATGTGAAACAGCTGCGACGTCATCAACTGCATATATGAATGAATAAAAATGAGTTGAATGCCTTTGTTTATTCATTTTCAATACAAAATTCCATGCTTCATCTCACCTGAGCTTTAGCAAACAACTCATTGGAATAAGGTTGATTTCCATTATCAACACCTATTCGGTCTACATGCTCCAGTAATTGAGTTATTTGATTCTCCTTTACTGCTGCCGATGCGCTTCTGTGATTGTTGAAAACGACCATTCTTGAATTGCAACGATTTATTATTCTCTACAGAAGCATAGGAACACTATCATGAAGTTTATTTGTTTAGTTGTATGAACACCATAGTTGTAGATATTTCTAACTTGAGCATTCCTTACATAAGCAAGATTACATACAACAGACGACCCAAGGTAGAATTGGACACCTTATGCATACACTTTGTCAGTGCCACATTGAAACACTGGTGATCTTCACTGTCATGTAAGATAGAAGTATTGGTCCAAACATATTAAAAAGGCAATCCTCTTGGAGATAGAACCGCAATCCATGATAGACAAGCAAGATTAAAAAAGCTTTATGGGGCCTAAAGTTTTTTCTTTTTGGTTTTTAAATTTTTTTTAATAATGTTATTTTAGACATACACTAGACAAACGATACAATAGGAAAAAATATTTTGAGAGTGTGTAGTTTCTTTGGAGATATACAAAGATTAGCTTACATCTTATAAAGTTGTGTCTAGAATGCATTTGGCTAGGTGTCTTCCTAAGTCACCCTTTCACAATTCGAAAGGAATATTCTTCATTAGTAAGACTCTAGTTACAATTTTGAAATCGCTATGATTTAAAATATGAGAGATAGGTGTGAATGAAAATTCACGTCCTTTAGGTATCATGTTATTTTTGTATCAAGGGTATTTATCCATTTTAATGTCTAAAGAGAATGTCTACAAATTCTAATTTTAAACCCGTTTAGGGCCCGTTTGGTTGCAGGAATAGGAACATGGGAATAGGAATAGCTATTCTGGAATAGAAAATAGGGGTACATATTCCTATTCTCTATTTGGTTCAGCTAGAATTTGGTGGGGAATTCGTGGAACCAAAAATCTATGTTTTCTAAAATAAATAAAATTGGAATAGGAATACGTATTCCAATTCCACCTATTTGGGTGGAATTGTAAAACCTCATTTTTGGGCCAAAGTTGGAATACGTATTCCTATTTTATTTCATATTCCAATTCCAATTTGGTGCATCCAAATGAAGAATTCAAAATTTTAAGAATTTTCATATGCCTATTTCACTTGCATTACTGTTGCCAAATAGGCCCTTAATGAGTACTAGAAAGCTAACTTTAGATGTTTCTTATAAAATATGGACATTAGCAACCATAAACACATGAAACACAAAAATTATGTAGAAAACCAAAATAAGGTAAAAACTAAATTAAAAAGATCATTCTCAAATATATAAAATGAATGACTAAGGTGGATTTCAATAATGAATCATTAGGAATGAGCTCACCATCCTAAGAAGGCTCCCTATTAAATGCCCCATTGCATAGAAGAAAAAGGGTAAGAGAGGATAGATCGGTGACTGATATATAGACACAACACAATTGTAAGATATATAGTCCCCTTTGGTTGACTACTTTTGAAACCTAACACATTAAACTTCATGTTAATTTCCATTTTATTTCACATTTAACTTATGCAATAAAGGAGAGAGGTATTCTTTAACATACATAAGGTATTCACTAGGCTTTTTTTAGTTTTTTTTTTCCTTGTTGTTTCTCCAAATACACTATTTTGTATTTACAAGGTTTTATGAATTTATTAATGCCATTATTTTTAATTTACTTCCTTCCCTTTTCATGTGTGTAGTATTAAAAGGAAGATATGCCAAGTACCATTAAAGGACAGGTTTTTATGTTATGCCAAGTACCATTAATGATTTTTTCTTAACGAAGAACATATCAAGGGTTTCCATATTCTTTTAAAATTTGAAATCTTCAAAGATATGTGTGAATAACAATTAGGGGTTTCAAAGATATTTTTTCATAGGTTGTCTGGAGGATGGTGCTTACATCGAAAGTGTAGGAGACCTAGGTTGGGGACCATCTATCCTACCTAAGGAAAATGTGGAATTTATCCTCTCTCAATTGGAGATTTCTCTGGCAACACTAGTTTTGCATGGTTTTCCCTCTATCTTGGGACCCCCTAGTTCTTGGGACAAAAATGGTGTGAAAAAAGAGGTTCCCAATGCTCTAAACATGGTGACTAACATTCATAAGTGGTGGTTAGGATTGTTTGAGGATTTAAAAGGTATGTTACCTTCTCCTCCTTCCAAGGATCTGATCAGGGTGGGGTGTTTGGATGGAGAATGTAGTATTTTTGTTCCTTACCCTATCCTTTATAATACAATGCCTTTACTGGCATTGACCCTAATTGAGAATTTCCTTGGTCCTGGTCTAAATATTTAAGCTAGATCCTTATCTTCAGAAAGAGAAAATAACATCTATAAGGTTAGGTAGATGTTGCAAGCCTTCCAAAGTGTTTACTATCTTTTGAGTTTTCTAACAAGGCTAATTGTGCCTATGTCCTCTTTGGAGGACCTTAGATGTTTGGTAAGATGACCTTATCCTTTTATAAGTGGCCCCTAAAATGGAGCTATGATGAATCTTTTTTCCTAGTTGTCCTTCTCTAGGCAATGTTTCTTGGCCTTCTACTAGAATTTTTGAACTTGGAAGTTCTTAAAGGGTTATTGAGTTGCTTTGGGGTACTCCTTTTCATTGACTTGAGTACCTTAGCTAAATCTAGACTCCTCTTTACTAATGTTTGTGTGAATATAGGGAAACTAGAGAAACTCCCCTCGATAATTGTGATTAACCAAAAGAAGGTAATTAAATAGGCTAGTGGAAAAAATATTTCCCTAATAGTAAGATGAAACCAATTCAACAAGGAGGCCCTTCCTCTTTGATTCTCTCCTCTTTTGTCTCATCCCCTAAAAAGGTTTAGATAGAGAAATTATTAGTTGAACAAAAGGTTGATATACAAGCTTTGGTTAATGCGAAGATTTAGGGTGAAAATGAGGTTCCTTTCCAACAAGTCAAGATGGAATCTCCAAGATCTAGCCTTGAAGTGGGAAAAAATGACTAGTGAGCTTTTCCACTAGTAGGTCAATTTTTGCTAGCCCAGTTGGTAGGGATGATAACTATTGTGGAAGAGGATTTGAAAGATTTAAATTATTAATAGAATATAGTCAAGATGGTGAGCTAATATAGATAGGGTTTGAGGTTGGCCAACATTCATTACTAGTCATGTTGTCTAATTTGGAAGGCTTAGGGCATGATGGATTACTATGTCTAGTAGTCACAAAATTTTCTAAGGGTATAGAGTTGGTTTCTTCCAAGCTATTGGAGCCTCTTCCTTTTTTTGTCCTAGAAACCCAATTTTCATTGGAATCTAAAACAAGACAGTTGAATGATGGAGGCATAAGTTAATGGGTTAAGGTGAACAAAAGGAAGAAGAAACTTCCATCTTCAAATTAGATCTTCCTAATGGTCCCTAAGTCAAAATTGAAGCTTGATATGGGTGTTAAGAAGGCTGGTCAAGGCAGGAAGAATAATAAATATTTAAGAGAAATGGCTAGTAAAGAGGATACTATGTATGGGAAAAAATTGACCATCAAGGAGAGTTTTTCAAAAGGTTCAAAATGAAGATCATATTTAGGAGCATTATAGGACTAGGTGCTCCTTGTAGGAAAGACAATTCTAGAAATGTAGTTTGCGACCATACATTAGATATTCTTCATGCCTAAGAAAAATAAATGGCTAGAGAAAACTTTAAAAAGATATTTCTATTTAAATAAAGTAAAGTGATGGGATGTAGTTCCCAAGGAGTGTCTAGAGGAGTTGTAATCTTTTTAATGAGGATCCCTATACTTCACTTTGAGTTGATCTTGTCTAAAAATAACATTTTGTGTATTCATTTTGACAAATTAGAAATAAATTCTCTTGGTTTTTATCTAATTTTTATGCCCACAACTCCAATGTCGGAATGATGGTGTTTGTGGATAAACTATATTCACTTAGAGCCTCTTTTGTTCAAGACTTGTGGCTTATCATGGGTGATTTGAATACTACTTTGTGTGATTTGAAAAGGGTTGGTGGAATTTCTTTTGAAAGTCACTCTTATAGAAAGAAGGATTTGATGGGATGTATTGACTCTGTAGCCTTAGTGATTTGGGCCTTCAAGGCCTAAGTTTTACTTCATCTAATAGTAGATCTAGGAGTGATTTTAGTTGATTGGTTTAATCTTTGGTTACCCTTTCAAAACTTGGTTCTAACCATTTTTTGATTTCCCCAGTTTCTAAACCCTCAACTATTAAAATAAATTCTCCTTTTTGGTTTAAAAAAATGTGGGTGGAACATCTAGATCAAAGTGGGAGACTTTAGGAATGGTGGAATGTCAAGATTAAAGGGTCTACATTGTTTAAGATAACAATGGAAATAAACTTTATTAAAGGAAAGATGAAAGTTTGAAATAAATAGGTCTTTGAGGGAATTTTCCAACAAAAAATGATATCAAATTTGAGCTTGAAGTGATAATAAATCAATAAAAGATTGACGGGATTTCCTTAGACCGAGTGACAATGAAAAAACTTCCTTAACTAAATGGCATCATATCATAACTAAAGAGGAACAATTCTAGAGGCCAAGATTAAGAGAACTTTGGCATAACCTTGGAGGTAGGAATTCAAGTTTTTTCCATGTTAGTACTTCAAAACATAAAGTAGCTAACTAAATATCCAAAATTATCTTGGTCTCTTGAGTTAAAACTTTTAACAAATAAGTCTCTACAGAATTGATTGGTTTTTTTTTTTTCTCTTCTCTTGAAAGACAAATCTTTGGTTTTGGGGAACCAAGAAAAATTATTAGAAAATATTTCTTTCATTCTGAATAAGGAGAAGAAAAAGTCTCTTGTGGCTATTTCATCACTCAGAGAAATCAAGAATGTTCTTTTTTCCTTTCAAGGGGACAAATCCCTAGGCCCTAATGGTTTCTTCATGTTCTTCTAGTTTTTTTGACAAATTTTTGGGTATCAACTTTGTAAGATGGTCAAGGAATTATTTGGCACTAAACTCCTCCTGAAGAAAATAAATGCTACTTTTATTTTTTTTATTCTGAAAAAAATTTGATCCACTATTAGTTTGTGCTATATAATCAGGGAAGTACTACACATACTTCATAATTCTTTGAGGTTTGGGCCCTATTTTATCAAGATTTATGGCCAACATGTAATAATTGATTATAACCCCAAAGTGGTGAAAATACTTCTATAAAAGTTTGTAGGATTAGGTATCTTTCTTAATGTGTGACACAAAAATTTCTTCTTGTGTGGTATTGAGTTGTAAGGGTTTATAGATTGTAATTAGGTTGTAATCACTAGATCATAATAATATTGGACTTGTTGTTTGGTGGACATAGTCTAGGATTTGGGTGAACCATGTTAAATCTTGGCGTCATGTGTTCTCTTCTATGCGATCTATTATTTTATGATATTGTTTATATTTTCATGTAATTGTTATTTTTGTGCGAGGTTAATCCTAACAAGTGGTATCAAAGCAAGGTTGTTTCTTAGTTATCATCTATAGAAAAGTCTCATAGTTGAGTGGGAGTGATGGAAGATGAGGGTAAGGTGAAGGTGGATACATTTAATGGGCAGAAATTTTAGTTTTGGAAAATGCAAATGAGGGACTATCTTTATTAGAAGGGCTTATGGAATTCATTGGAAGAAAAATCTAAGAAACAGAGAAATTTGACAAATGAGGACTAGGATATTTTTGATGGGAAGGAACTTGGAAGCATTCGACTATTCTTGGCATCATCAATGACATTTAACATTACAAAAACAAAGATCATGAAAGATTTGATGCAAATCCTAGCAAAATTGTATGAAAGCCCTTTGCTTCAAATAATGTATTTCTCATGAAGCATTTATTTAATATGAACATTAGAGAAGGTGGATCTATTGTAGATCATTTAAATGAGTTTAATATTGTTAGTAGTCCATTACATTCTATGGGTATTAACTTTGATGAAGAAATTAGGCCACTCTTGACTTTGTGTTCTTTGCTTGAAAGTTGGAATGACTTGGTAATGGTTGTGAGTAATTTTTTTTTATAGATCTATCCACTAAATATGATGATGTCATCAGTGTTATTTTGAGTGAGAAAATTTGTAGAAAAACCTTTGGTGGATCTACATCAAGAAGTGCTTTAAACATACAAAGTAGAGGCAAAATGACTGAGAGAGGAAACAATTCTAGAAATCATGAGAAATCAATAGGAAAGTTAAAGGGAAAGAGGTGTCAATCAAGAGGGCCAAATGACTATTGGTACTATGGGAAACTAGGGTATAAGAAGAAAAAATTTTGAACATGAAAGAAAAATGAAGGAGATAACCAAGAAGGGAACAACAAGGAAAATATGGTAAGTAAAAAATCCGAAGAGGATTATTTACTTCTATATTTAGAAAGTGTTGATGCTTCGTGAGTTTTAGATTCTTGTGCTTCATTTCATGCTACACCTCATAGAACATATTTTACTAATTATTTCCAACAGAATTTTGAGCTTCTTTATTCTAGGGATAATGAACCTTGTCAAATTGTTGGAAAGGGAAAAGTTAAGATTAAGTTGTAGAATGAGAATCATTGGCTCCTACATTAGGTGAGACTTGTTCGAAGGCTAAGTAGGTTTCTAATTCTAGTAGGGCAACTTGGCGATGAGGCTTGTGTAGTTACTTTTAATGATAAAAATTAGAACGTTTCAAAAGGTTCCCTTATAGAGAAAAAAGGTTTGAAAGTAGGCACCTTATATCTTTGTATAGGTCATACTATTCCTTCTACTTTTATCATTTCAGAGATAAATGAGTGTTCAAAAACAATTGCTACAAATGAGTAGGGATAACAAATAATTTCTATAGATTCTGATAGATTTCTATAGCACAATAGACTTGGGCACATGAGTGAGAAAGGTATGTAATTGCTTCATTCAAAGAAAGTTTTAAAAGGTCTAAAGTGTGTTAATATGGATTTTTGTGAAGGTTGTGTGTATTGAAAACAAAAGAGAGTGAGTTTTGTGAAGAGAGGGAAGGAAAAGAAAAGTGAGAGATTAGAGCTTGTACATAGAGATATATGGGGACAAGCTCAGGTATCTTCTCTTGGTGGCTCTCATTACTATGTGACATTTATCAATCATGCAACTATAAAAGTATGTATTTATTTCCTTAGACATAAATCTAATGTATTTCAAACTTTTAAGAAATGAAAAATGCTTGGTTGAAAATGAGACTAGTAAGAAATTAGAATATTTTAGATCTTATAATGGGGGTGAGTATTGAAGTCATGAATTTGAAGATTATTGGTCCATTAAAGGTAGTTGTAAGTAGAAAACTATCACAAGGACTCCATATGAAAATAGAGTTGGTGAATGTGTAAACAAGACTATAATGGAGCATGCAAGGAGCATGAGGTTACATGTTGGTTTCCCTTAAAAATATGGGTGAAGGCTATCAATACTGTTGTATATTTGATTAATAGAGGTCCCTCTACTCCTTTGGGATGTTGTATTCTAGAGTAGGCTATTTTTAAGTGTTGAATATTCATAATTTTGTGAATTTTAGGAAAAAAATTCTTGTAATTTTTAAAATTATTAAGATTTAATGCAACCTAAATCACAATATTTTATTAAATTTAGTTCTAAAATATTTAAAATTGCTCAATAGTTTAATTTGTTAAAAGATTTAAACTCAAAGATTCTCCACAATAATCGATACATGATTAGATTTGATTCACCTAAATATTATATATTATCAAATAAATTAATATTAATTCACCAATAATTATCATAATTATTAATTACTTTATGGATATATTACCTATATTTAGTTTTCACTTTTGATTTAAAATTTAATGTAATTATCCTCATAATTTCTATAAGATAAAATATATTCAATTTTGATTTGTAATATTCCATGAGGATTAGTGAACTTCCTATTATTATTGAGATTTGCCAATATTTTATAGTAAAAATTTATGATTCCAAAATAATGCAAATGTAAATAATATTTAAAATTTAAAAAATTGAGAGATTCTCCAATAAAAATAATTTAATTTTTCAAAATAATGAAAGATTCACCAATAATTTATATCTTTTTTCTAGAGGGGGGTTTCTTAAAGTTTACCCTATTCTAGAGGAAGCATGAACTAGTTAGAAGGTGAGTTATTCTTTTCTAAAAGCCTTCAGTTATGAAGCATTTGCTCATATAGATTTTGAAAATAGACTTAAGTTGGAAGCTAACTCAAAGAAATGTGTATTTTTTGGATATAGCATTGATGAATTTGGTTACAAAATTTGAGATTTTGAAAATCATAAAATTATAAGAGGCAAGGATGTCATATTCAATGAGAAAGTATTGTACAAAGATTTTTTGCAACAACATGAGAAGAAAGAAGGTGATTATGTAGTGCTGGATGATATTCCAAAAGATGATGTTCCAAAAATTCCTCATGGTCTACAACAACTACAACAAAAAAATACCACACACACCAGTGAAATGTTAGATAGTCAACAAGGTTAGGTAGACATCTAGAAATATTTTCACCCTCTTTATATTCTATTTTACTTATTGATGTTGATGAACTTGAGTGTAATGATGAAGCTATTTAGGTGGATACTAAAATTTAATGTGAGTCTCCAATGGCAGATGAAATGTACTCCTTGGTAAAAAATAAGACTTGATATTTGTGCAAGTTTCTTGCAGGTAAATGAGCTCTAGAAAATAAAATGGTTTACATGTTGAAAGAAGAGGATGGAGGTAAGAAAATATTTAAAGCTAGGTTAGTTGCAAAAGGATTTGCACAAAAAAGGGCATTGATTTTGATGAGATGTTCTCTCCCATTTTAAAAATGACTTCTATTCATATTGCTTTAGGTATTGTGTCTACTGAAGATTTGCATTTGGAACAACTTGACATTAAAACAACCTTCCTCCATGGTTATTTGGATGAAGAGATCTATATGGCACAACTACAAGGATATGAAGTCAAAGGTAAGGACAACTCTGTGTGTAGATTAAAGAAAGTTTAGATGGCATGATGCATGCACCTTGGCAATGGTATTTGAATGTTGATAGTTTTATGCATGAGCATGGATATAGTAGGTTTCATTCAGATCAATGTGTTTATTTTAAGAGGTTGGATGATGAAAAATACATTATTTTATGTTTATATGTTGATGATATGCCTATAGTTGGGTCTAACATGGATCACATTAAGGGGCTGAAATGCCAATTGGCACAAGCATTTTCTATGAAGCATTTGGGGGCAGCAAAACAAACCACAGGTATGAAGATTTCCAAAGATAGGGAGAATGGAAAATTTACTTTATCTCGAGATGATTATATTGTGAAGGTATTGCAATGTTTCTCTATAGGGAATGCTAAATTGTCAACACATGTTTACTTGGTAATTCAAAGTTGACTAAGGAGATGTGTCTAAAGACATAAGAAGAGGAGGATAAGATGTCCAAGGCACCTTATGCTTCAGCTCTAGGAAGCTTGATGTATGCTATGGTATCTATAAGGATAGATATTTCACATGTAGTGGGTGTTGTTAGTAGGTATATGAGTCATGCAAGAATTGAACATTGAAATGTAGTCAAATGGATTCTCAGATATATGAGAGGAATATCTCTCAATTGTCTTCACTTTAGGGGCTCTACTAGTGATTTATAGAGATATATTAACTTAGATTTGGTAGGGGATATTGATACCACATAGAGTACTATAGGTTATATATTTACTATTGGTGGGGCAATAGTGAGCTAGGTTTCTCAATTGCAGAAGGTTAATGCTTTATCCTCTACAAATGTAGAGAATGTTGCTACTATAGAGGTAGCTAAGTAGATGATATAGCTTTAGTTCTTCTTGGAAGAATTGGGACACTATAAGAGGGATAATTATTTGTTTATAGATAGTTAGAGTTTTATTAATCTTGTGACGAATTCTACTTTACATTTAAAGACAAATCACATACAGTTGTGGTAACATTTGATTCGGTCAAATTTGGAAGATGGATAGTTACAACTGGACAAAATATATATAGATGACAATCCAATGGATATGTTTAGAAAGGTAGTGACAAGGGAGAAGTTGAACTCCTCTTTAGCTTTACTTGGTCTTCTAGACTCAACAAAATAATTGAACAACAGAATCTAGGGTTCTTTGATCAAGTGGTAGCCCCATAGCTACAAGGTTAATCTCCAATTGGGAGATTCTTGTCCAGTGTGGACCCTAATCAGTCCCCAAGTGGGAGATTGTTAGTTTGTGTTGATTGATTAGGAAAGTATTGTACATACTTCATAACTCTTTGGGGTTTAGGCCCTATTTTATTAAGATTTTAGGCTGACATGTAATATTTAATTATAATCCTAAAGTAGAAAACATACATTTATAAAAGTCCTTAGGGTTAGGTATCTTTCGTAATGTGTGATGTAAAAATTTCTTCTTGTCGTAGTATTGAGCTATAAGGGATTACAGATTGTAATCAGGTTGTAATCAATGGATCATAATAATACTTTACATGGTGTTTGGTGGATGTAGCCCAAGGTAGTGGTGAACCACGTTAAATCTTGTTGTCTTGTGTTCTCTTTTGTGAAATCTATTATTTTCTAATATTGTTTATATTTTCATGTAATTATTATTTTTGTCTGAGGTTAATCCAAACATCCACTTTGGTCAATGAATTTAGAACTATTAGTTTGTGCAACTCTATTTATAACATGTTCTCTAAAGTGCTAACTTTGTGTCTATTGGTTTTTCTTCCCTTGCTAACATCTTTAGAGAAAAAATAATTTTTGCTATGTCATCAAATTCCTAATTCTATTGTCAAAGTGTATAAGGTTATTGATTCTAGTAATTGTTCCAAAACTCTTATTTTCCTTCTTAAACTAGATTTCTCCAAGATATATGATCATCTAGATTGGGATTTTCTAGTCAAAATTATGAGTTATTTTGTGTTCTATGTTCATTTTGTTCATATTTTGTTTGAATTGATTTTGACCTTTTTTGCAATAGTTCTTGTGAATGGTTCTTCTTCATGTTTTTTTATCCTTCTATAAGATTAATGTAGGGTTATCACATTTCTCCATTTCTTTTCTCTTCAATGGCCAAATGTCTAGGACATTTTTGGAAATATAGTGCTTGCTTAGGTTTTCTATAAGGATTGAAACCTTTGTTTGAGGACATAATCTTCTCTTGTAAATACTTTGTAGATAATGTTGTTATAATGGAACACGATTCTCTAAAGGAGGCTCTAGCATGTAAAAAACTCCTTTACTCCTATAACTTGGCTACTAGACAACAAATTAACTAGCCGAAAAGCTCCATTTGCTTCATTAATACTACTATCAAAATCTAAAGGAAAATCATGACAATCTCGGATTGTTAGATTGGTGTTTTTCTTGAAACCTTCTAAGCCCTATGAATCCTTATGGGCTTCTTTGCTTGACTGATTCCATCACAAACACTTTGGTTGGAAAGGATCAATTATAAGTGAAGTTAGTAAACTTCAACTCAACAAGTCTACTATTGAAAGCCTCCCTTAGTATACAAACATTTTGTTTAAAATTTTGGGCAAAATTGAATTTTTCATTGAGAGAATCTAAAATAACTTTGTTTGATTTGGGGTGGAAGAAAATAAACATCTTTCTTTCATATCAAAGGACATGGTTTTCATATCTAAAATGAGTGGCAATATCAGTCTTTCATCCTCGAAAATGATGAAATTATCAGCTGTTGCCAAACAAATATGGAGGATTATTGGAGAGAAGAATATTAGAATAGTATAATAAGGATTAAATACATAACTAACACCCCCTCTTTGGATAATTTCTTTTTTACTGATGATATAGTGGTAGGCTATATCTTTAGGAAGGGCATCCTATAGGATAAAGCCACTGTCTTCCCAAAATCTAGATGGAAAATTGGATATGGCCTTGCCATACAATTTTAGAAAGATGACTCACTGATGAAAAAGCCCTTGTCTTTGATTATCTATAATAATCTTGTAATGGAAAGATGTCTCCATCACTTTGAAGAAAAAGTGGTAGACTATTGGAAAGAAGGTTAGTGGGTTTGGTTGTTAGACTTAGATCCTATTATGTATTCTATCCAAATCTATCTTATTACTTCTACAATTCAAAGAATATTCAAGGATACTTTTGAGCATTATGAAAGTGACTAAGATAATTAGTCCACCTTCTATTTGGGCCTTAATTTGAATGAACAATCTTATTGCCTAGACAAACATTTTTTAATGACTTTCTCTCCAAGATAAAATCCTGACCCTAGATAACCTCAAAAAGAGATATTTTCTTTTTCACAATAGGTTCTTTCATTGTAAAAATTAGGCACTATTGGTTAATCACATCTTCATTACTTGGTCTTATGGTTGGAATACTTGAATGAAAATTCTTAAGGCTTGGAACCTCTATTGGATAACTCTAGAAAACATGGGACATCTATAGACGATTTGAAATGATTTTAAAGGAAATGTAGATAAAAATTTCTATTTTCTTTTGTTCCCCCATGTTTTATGGTACCTTTAGAAGAAAATGAATGACATGGTTTTCAAGGATAAAGACTAATTGATACTTTGGATAAGTAGATATGTTGGAGTTGTGTTTTATGGGAACATATCACTAGTACTAAGAAAATAGATAATGAAGATCAAGATTCATCTGTTAGACTTAGGAAACTATTTAAGAATCATCTAAGTTATCTGGAAGAGAAGATATCATTCTGATGTATGCACTTAGAAAAGACATTATTAACATGGGAGTAGTTAGGTATGGATACTACAAAGTGTCAAGATGACATATGCTAGAGCACAAGTTAGTATAGTAAATAGAAAAGGAGATATAAAGGTTTTAGATCAATTGAAATAGTATATAGGCAGGAACAAAGTATAACGGAAAATGATTAATTATAATTTAAGGAATTATTATTTTTTAAATAATTACTTCACTAATTAGGGATGGCATCCTAGATGTTAACCTCAAGATGGAAAGAGTTAATAATATTTTAGTCAAGTGTATGAAAACTTGAAGGCTAAATGGATAGTATTTTTAGAATTAAAAAGGTATAAAGGAAAGTTTAACAAAGAAAAGTTACGTGTGCTTCTAATGAATTCTATCTAAAAAAATATTATGAGAATTTTGATGCATGATTAGTGGATTGTAAGTCTTGTAAAGAGAAGAAAGTACCATATAAGATATTGAAGATATCAACAATGAGAAAAAAAAATTTATATCTATCTTTTTTTATCAAGGAATTACATTGTAAATTACATGTTTTAGCAGTGGGCTCAACTTGTACAACATTTTATATATGTATATGTTGTTAGAAATGCAGATGGAATAACTAAGGGGGGCAGAGGGGGTGAATCAATTACCACAAAAACAAATCCATAAATCACTTACTACTCTCACTCGGTAAACATTCATGAAAATACTATAACTCGGTAAGAGTAATGAATGTTAAATTTAACAGATTTTAACATGCATGAAATAACTTGCAATCATAAAAGTAATAGCATGAGCACAAGAGACACTGGATTTAACATGGAAAACCAATATGGGAAAAACCACCAATGTAACTAGCTACTAATTTTCACTCTTCTGAAGTGAGCGTTGTTAGGAGCCAATCCTATTAAGGTTAGAAAACATAGTGTTAGGTGTGACCTTTTTAGAAGATGTAATCACCCTATTAGGGGTGGCCTTTTTAGAGGTCTCTAGAACAATCCAATAGAGTTGTCACCTTGTTAGAGGATTTACAAAATGGTTGTTAGACCAACTCTATTAAGAGATTTTGGAATCACTACTACAATGATTAGAAAGTAACAATGAAATGACATGAATGAGATGCAACTAAAATTGTTGATTATAGATCTCAGTTCTGCACTATTAGATCCTTCTTGATTGAATATAGCTTTGCTACTCCTCAAGCATATCTGAGCATCCTTCAAAATTTTCTCTCACAAACAATCATTTCACCTTCACATTCATATCATATCAAATCCACTTCTCACACTTAGAATTTGCAACATGATCTCTTATATATAACATTTAGATTACCAAGTCAGCTCATTTATAAGTCATAATCATTTATAATCATTACCATAGTCGGCTGGAAATAATACTTAAAACATTTAACCTTAAATCATAAATTAACAAATTCCTTAACTGGCGAACCCTGCTCGGTAAACACTATTCTAGAAAAAAATTCCACAGTTAACCATCAAAAGATCAGTTAACTTTGAAAATCCTATGAAATTCTTTGGTTACTGAGTAAACTCAGTAGACACTAACTTGCCTTTGCTAACCTTGAGAGCTCGATACAAACAATTTTCTGCCATATTTTCCTTTGATGACCGAGTGAGCTTGGTAGACACTATCTACACAAGGTAAAGTCTAGGAATGCTTGGTAGACAAATAAAATTATCTTGCAAACCAACTGAGCTTGTGAAGGCTGACAGATAATTGGTATGACATTTGTGTAACATCAAAGACAACACACAATTGGATAGTTGTATCCAACAATCTCCCTCTTTGGCATTGATGGTAACATAGCATGTCATAGCATGATGAAATTTGAGAACAAGACTTTTTTCTGACAAAAAGTTTTCTCCCTCTTAGATTTTGCAACTCAAACTTCAATTATCTATAGGAGTCACTCTCTCTGATAGAAAACTCTCCCTCTTTCTTAGTAATTTCTCCTTTTGATTGATTCTAGAAAGATATAACAATAAGCTCTCCTTCTTAAAAATTAAAGATAGGTATGACACTAAACTCTCCCTCTTTGAAAAAACATGCCAAAGACAACACAACTTAAATAAATTTCAATGTACCTTAAGTATTGATTCATATGCAATGTTTCATTGACTATGCTGCATCAACTGCTTTACCTCGGTTCCTATTTATGCATCACTAAAATTTTTATTTTAGTGAACTTCAAATACGAGAATGACCCCTAGCTTACCTCTTAGATACAAGAATGCATCCTGAGGTAGTGACTTTGTGAATATGTTATCAATATGTTCCTTTGTATGAACATATTCCAATATGATTTCCTTATCTTGCACCAATTCACTACAAAGTGATACTTTATAGGAATATGCTTGGTTTTGGAATACATTACTAGATTCTTTGAGATGTTAATTGCACATGTGTTATCACAAAACATGAAAACTAGTTCTTTAATCCCTACATTCATGCCTTCGAACAATTGTTTGAAAAAAACAATGCAAGAATAGTTTACTACTGCTACAACATACTCTACCTCTACTATTGATTGGGATGTACAATTTTTCTTTTTACTTGTCCAAGATACCAATCTTTTACCAAGAAAGAATGCACCTGCAATTGTACTTTTCCTATCATCAATATTTCTTGCCCAATCTGCATCAGTCAACACTTTCAAATCCACGTTTCCTCCAAGTTTATACCACAATCCATAATCTTCAATTCCTTTCAAGTATCTCAAGATTCTTTTTACTACCATCATATGATTTTCTCTAGGTTTAGTTGAGAATCTTGCTACAATACCAACTGCTAAAGCAATATTAGGTCTTGTATGAACAACATATTGCAATTTTCCAATCATTGATCTATATAGGATCTGATCTTCCTCTTTTGAATCATCATCCTTTGTAATTTTTAGTTCAGTACACATGGGAGTTCCAACTAGTTTAGAGTCTTCCATAGAAAATTTCTTGAGTATCTTCTTAATATATTTTGATTGAGTGATGTAGATACCATTCTTTCTTTCTTAAATCTGAAGACTAGAAAATAATTTAATCTCTCCAAACATGGACATTTCAAATTCTTTTCTCATTTTCTCTGAGAATTCTTTACATTGATCATCATTCCCTATAAAAAAAGTATCATCTGCAAATATTTCTATCAAAACAATCTTGTTATCTGATCCTTGTTTGATGTAAAGACTATTGTTGTCATTAGTCCTTTGGAAACTAGTCTGAATAAGATAGTTATATAGTCTTTCATATCATGCTCTAGGGACTTACTTCTAACCATACAATTCTTTGTGTAACTTATAGACCATGTCCTTCTTGTCTCGATCAATGAAGCCTTCAGGTTGTTCAATGTAGACTTCTTCATAAAGAATAACATTGACAAATATAGACTTGACATCCATCTAATATACTTTAAATCCTTTATGTGTTGCATATGCAAGTAGTGTCCTGACACCTTCCAATCTTACAACTGGAGCAAAAGTCTCTCCATAATCTACACCTTCTTCTTGAGAATATCCTTTGTACATGAATCTAGCCTTGTTCCTTGATACATGTCCATCTTCATTTGACTTATTCCTAAATACGCATTTAGTTCCAATCGCATCTTTGTCTTTAGGCCTAGGTACAAGAGTCCAAGTTTTGTTCTTCTCTATTTTCTCTATTTCTTATTCATATCTTCAATCCAACTTTAATTTTCCAATGCATCTTTGACATTTCTAGGTTCAAAATCAGCAAGTATACATCTACTTTTTAGCTTACTTCTTGTCATGGTACCTTTAGATTTGTCTCCAATAATCTAATCTGGTATGTGATGCCACTTGACATATTTGGCTAGCATAGGCTCCTTTCCTTTTGAATGAATTACATTGTTATCTTCTTGTGTTTCAACTTCAAGTTCTAGTTGTAGACACCTAAATTTGATTACACTGCTTTGGTAATCTAATTTAGTTATCTAAAAAGGCATTATTAATTAAATTTCTATTTAATTAATCCTTTGTCATCCCCTAGTTGATTAATTTAATTAATCATCTATAGTCCTAATTGATAAATCAAATAATCTATTATTTATCAATTAAATCCTTTTCTCCTATCTAATTCCAAAAATCCCCATTTATTAAATAAATCTATTTGATAAATAAAATCCTCAAATTCAAAAACCCCTAACCTATCTCTAATCCTCCATTTAGCCTAATCCACCCCATCCACCCATACTAACCAAGCTTAGCCACTAACTCACCCACCCTCATTAATGCCATCCACTTGTACATCTCTAACATCCCTAATCTAATCCTAAACCCAAGCCTAATCCACCCCCTAATGTTGTCACATTCCTTAAACAAGTTTAAGACTTTCCTAATCCAAACCAAAGTCTCCCCTCAAAAAACCCAACCACTAAGTCATGAGTGCTCTTACAAAATATAAAAGAATCTTACAAGCCCACTCATGACTCTTACACCCATCTTTCACACTCTTACCTCTTCCACACTCATTCCTCTTACATCCCTCTTACATACTCAACCCCACTCATCATGCCTTTAACCAACCCTTTACCCTACCCTCTCACACTCATCCTCCTTGTGACAAGTGTCACCTTCCCATTGGTGCTAAACAAGCACAATCCATGTGCTCTCCTTTGAGTGCATCCTAGCCCTCGTTAAGCCTTCATCCATCCTTGCATCTAAGCCCTCCATCCCTCTACCCCTTAGCCTATAAATTGAATCCCATCCCAAGCCATTTCATCAACAATCTTGGAGCTAAAGTTACCATGCTATTTTGAGAACCAAAGCCATACCCATACCCTTATAATGCCAAATTGAGAGCTCACAAAGCTACCAATTTTCTATTATCCATCTCCACCATTGAAACAACTTTGAGCATTTGAGCATACATCCACATCAAAGGACACATCTACAAAATCAAGGAAGCATGTAGTGTTTCCTTTTTTGGTTTTGCATTCTTTAATTGTTTCTTTTGTCTAATCTCATATGTGAATATAGTTTTAGTTTGTGAATGTTTTCTTTAATGTTAATGTTCTTTGCACACTAAGATTCTTGTTCTACACTAGTAGCTTGGGCTCAATAGCTATTGACTTGGTAGCTTCAGGCTGTGACTTGGGTCCTGGTGACTTGATTTGAACTATTTCTAATTCGGTAGCTATGCTAGGCTTGGTAGATATTGTTTTTCTTTCGGAAAATGTGTTTAGCAATGTATCAATAATAATAAATCTCTTGTAATATTCAAGTTCCTTCTTGCTTTCTTCTGCTATCTTTTCTGCAAACTCATCAACTTTCACATGTGCACTTTCTATAACTTTGTGAGTAGACAAATTCAAACATCTATATGCCTTGCTTTTGGAAAAATATCCTAAGAATATTCTTTCATCAGCTTTAGCATCAAATTTTCCTTTTCTAGATTCTTTCAGAATGTAAAATTTACTTCCAAATACTTAAAGATAGCCTATATTAGGTTTATAGCCATACCATAACTCATAAGGCATTTTGAATGAGTCCTTCAATTGTACTTGATTTAAGCTATGAATTGTAGTGCTGATAGCTTCGTTTCAGTATTTGATAGCAATGTTCTTTTCAATCATCAAAGTCCTTACACAATCCATGGTGGATTTGTTCCTCCTTTCAGCTATTCCATTTTTATAGGGAGTTCTAGGAGATGATACCTACCTTTTGATTCCTCTTTCAATACAAAAGTTATTGAATTCATTAGAGATGAATTCACCACCTCTGTCTGATCTCAAGCATTTTACTCTTTTACCTATTTCTTTTTCCACTCTTGCTAAATACAATTTGAACTTTTCAAATGCCTTTGACTTCTCTCTTAAGTACATAATAGTCATCATTCTAGTGTAGTCATCAACAAAAAGCATAAAGAACTTTTCACCAGTATAAATTTCTACTCTAGTGGGTCCACATAAATCAGTATGTAGAATTTTCAAAATATCGTCAAACTGATAGTTTTTACTTTCAAAACTAGTCTTTACCATCTTACCAATCTGATAATTCTTGCATAGACTAACATTAAGTTTATTGAAATTAGGAATGCCTCTTACTTTCCTAAATTTTCTTATCTTCGTCATATATTCAAAGTTTACATGACACAACCTTTGATGCCATAACCAACTTTCTTCAACTTGAGCAATAAAACATGACCATTCACCAAGTTCAAGATAAAATAAGTTACCTTTTATTTGTTTGCCTAATCTAATCATCTTTCCTTTTTCATCCAACAACCTTGCTTTTCCATGCATGAATTCTAATTTGAATCCAATGCTGATTAGCTGTGAAACACTCAACAGATTGTGTTTTAGTCCTTCAACCAAATATGCATTATCACATACAAGTTCTTTGGTTAAAGAAATTATGCCTCTTCCTTTTATACAACAAGGTTCATTATTATCATACCTTACATTGCCACCATCATAGTCTTCAAAGTTTTCAAATTTTTCTTTATCACCAATCATATGATGTGAACATCCACTGTCTATAGTCCATGTGAACATCTTTTACAACAATGTAAAGGATTTCATTTTCACTACTATTTGAATCTTTTGAATCTTTAGCCATAAAGCATGTCTTCTTACCTTTGTCCTTGAAATGTTTGTGTTTTTTTAAGTTCTTCTTGTCATTGCACTTTTTACCTTTCTTCTCATCCTTGTTTTTCTTCTTTAGGCACCTAGCTACAATATGACCTATTTCTTCACATGAGAAACAAATTAAAGGAATTTTACCTTTGTACTTTCCTTTGCTTTCTGAATATTTCTTTGTAAGCAATTCTTCAATCACTTCAAGATCATTATCAAAACTCTCTTCTGATTCTTCTTCACTATCTGATTGAATGTCCTTAATCTTCTTCCCTTTCTCCTTGAGTGAAATCTTGGCTTCAAATGCTGATTCAACATTCTTTGAGGCTAGAACATAATTATCAAAATTATCTAGTTCAAATGCTATCAGTCTTCCCACAATGTCATCCAGGTTTATCTTATGATTTTCTTTACATCTCCTTTCTTGAATTGTAGACACTCTTGTTGCATAAATAGGAAATAGCATTCTGAGAGCTTTACTTATGATAGTCTTATTGGTCTAACTTTTTCTGCAGTAAAAATTTTTCAGTTAAACCATAGAAAGGTCAGGTGATCTATGTCTAAATGAAGTATAAAGTTTTGGATAAACCATCTGTGAGAAATATCCGCCTTGTAAGCCTTACATTCATCTCTATTTATGAAAGGTCGGGCGCGAAAATTTTCAAAATTCAAAAGAAGCGAATATGCTTCCGTATTCCTTTTCCTCTCTCCCGGGTTACCTTTCTTACTGTTTGTCGCAACCGTCAGATCTGATTAGATCTACCGCTGGCGTTATCTCGCTATTGAAAGTTGCATGCTCATTAAGTATAGCGAGATAGCGAGTGCCGAGTTTTTTTTAAAGCGGTGGGACCATGAAGTGAACGTGCGGCGATCGAAGATTTGCTATTTAATTGCTTTATTGTGCAGGTACACTTAGCAATTCGCCGTAAAAAGGGGGAAAAGGACCCACTAGAATATTTGACATCAGAGCCGAAATGTTGATATTTTTCCGGAAGTACCGCCACCTCGCTATCGGAAAATTCAGGCACTTCACCGTTAGCGAAGTAGCGAGGCCACGTGAAAATCTTAAAATGATGACATTGCATCTTGCTTGTGTCATAATTACACCAGGTGGCATGACCTGTCGTAAATACTGTTGTCAGAATCAGTTTTAATTAAACAGAAGTCATTACCGGGTACCCCCTTGTTTTTTCTGGCACGGAATCCTTTAAAGTGCCGAAGCTCGCTACCTCGCTATCGGAAAATTGAGGTTCTTCACCGTTAGCGAGTTAGCGAGGGCCCGTAAAGTGGTAAAAGATCGGCAAGATCTATGATGACGTGTAATGACAGGTGACTGATAAAATTTGACATGTGCTAGCTGTGCAGAGATCCGATTCTCATTAATGCTTACCTGACTAAATGTACAAGAAATCTGGAACGTCAGTTTGAAGTGAATCAACGGAGCTTGCTATCTCGTTATGAAGAGTTGCAAGGAAGATAATTATAGCGACATAGCGAGATGGGCCCACCGCCTTCTTTCTTAAGAAGCCCTGTAGCGTATCTTTCGATCATTTCTTGATCCGATCAACGGTTGTCGCCGCCTCGTTATGGAAAGGTGCTTGTTCTTTATGCATAACGAAGTAGCGACATGCTGACACGTGTTCTCCATCGTCAGTGGGTTTAAAGGTAAGCGCCATCAAAAGAAAGAATTATGTACATGGCAAGCTCTCATTGGGTAATATGACTGACATGGCAAGTGTAACTCCTAGTTGTTCTCTTTGTACCGCATGATCGTAGGATCTTTGAAGATCAACGGCGCAATTTTAAATTAAAAATGTAGTGCCACTCTCTGTATTAATTAGACAAGAAAGCTTCGTCCGTGAGAAAAAATAGAGTATAATACACAGAGATTGCATCAGTTTCATTTCACGCGAGAAAAGATTTGAAGCCATTCCTGTGCAGAAGCTATTACTGAAAGAAAAGCGTGCCAAGGTTGATAAGAAATTGTCAAGTTATCTGTTCGCTGAAATTTTACAGGAATTCAAAGGAAAATTGAGACAGAATTCAAGTAAGTAAAACTGCCATCATCTTTGTGAGCTTTTAAGTTTTAAAGAGGATAGCTCAAGATGCCTCCTAAGAAGGGATTTACAGGAGCAGTAAACTACCTGGATAGAAATGTGCATGACGATTTACTTGAGTTACTTCCTGAGTCCACTGTAGAAACGGTGCAAGTCAAGAGGTTGACCTCACTCAATCCTAGGCTTAGGGTAGCTGATGGATTGTATGATAAGGGTAATTGGGTCCGGGATGCTCAAACTGCTCAGACTGGTTTGAGTTTATTCAAGAAATGGTTTGCAGAGACAAAGTTATATGCCCCTCATGCCAACATTTGGAATTTTGATCTTGGGAAGCTTGTTGTTCCCAGCGTGTTTATGGATTTTGACTTGCTTGAAGCCATAGCAAAAAACTATGACCAAGCCACTAAGGTAGTGAGGAGAGTAGATGGTGAGGCTTTAGTTACCATCAGTCCTGAGGAGATTAGGAAGGTATTCAGTCTGGGACCCCTCACCATGTATCATGTGCCCATTAATCTGATAGATTTAGAAAAGGAATATATATCCAAGAGGGATGTAGTTAGACAGGGTGCACTGAAAGCCCACATAGGCCGAATTGGAGGCCTCCCAACCATAACATCATCTTCTAAAGAGCCCTTCAAGAAATCATGTTTTAATGCCAAGGCAGTGGAGATATATAGGACCCTGTGCAGAGTCTTCGGAGAGGGCGAAGAAGATTTTATTCCGGTGAGCTTCATGTATATGATCACCCAAATCTCTTCTTTTGGTGTGGAAATAATTTTTGATTTTGCATCTTACTTGGCAAATGAGATCCATCATGGATTGGTGGGGATTGCACAGGGCAAGGTGGAAAAGGTTTGGGGTCAGTATTCCTTACTGATGCATATGTTTCTTTTTAAAGGGGCCACTTATTTTGGTAAAGAAATGGTTTTAAATAGAGAACAAGAAGGGGAAGCACTACCAGTCCAATTATGGAGTGCAGACATGACCTGGGAAGCAGAAAATGCTAGCTTTGTTAGATTTGATAGGCACTTTGCCTCCAAACTAAGGTGCCTCTTATTGAGTGACAATCCCAGAATCCCTAAAGCATTAATGCACCTTATCAGGCCTATGGACAAAACCCACAATCTGAAGGTTTCACATAATTGGGGAGATATTATCCCATATTCAGTCTCAACGGTCATCAGGGTCTATGGTTTCAAAGGAACACCCCATGTGTTACCCTATCAGGTACCCTTGAAGGTAGGGATAGCTGAATTTTTGTGGCAGTTAGGAGGAGTGGAGGAGGCCTTTTTGCACAAAAGGGGGACAGGATCAATTTTTCCTACTTGTACTATAGCCCACCAATTTGTGATAACTAAAGAAGGGTGGGCCTTTCTCCATAAATTTTTGGATCAATACAAAATGGCAGTGTCTCACTCTCGTTTTTGTGATGCAGAAGGTTTCTTTAACTCTGCCCTTAGATTGAGAATCAAGCTGCGTCCAGTCCAGCATGAATTCTATTTTCCAGAAGATATAATAAGAAATGAATATTCTCTCCATGAGCAAGAAATAAAGAAAGAAAAATGGAGAGTCTATTCAAAAGTTTTGGAATTCATTAATTGTTTTGATAAAAATTTCAGTCCTCTTAGTAATGCTGCAAACAATGCAGATAAAGTACATAAGCTCATGAGTAATTTCTCTGAGATAATGGAGGTAATGAATGAGAAGAAACAACATTTTATTAATTCTTTTCCAGATAAAGCCAGAGAAATTATGAGAAAATTGGGTTTCACTCCCAATATTAGAGTAGGTCCACTGGTGGTACGGAAGAAAACAGGGTATACTATTGTCCGACAGCAGGTGCCCGTTGTGCATAAGGAAAAACAGATTGTTGGATCCACCAGCACTGTCCTAGAAGAAAGACCCCCTGAACCTTCCCCCAAAAGAAGAAGAATAACAAGGGAGGAAGAATCCCCTGATGAAAGTGGCTCACCTTCTCAAACCCCAATGAGAGTGGAGGAAGAACAACTCACCAGTGAGCAATTTGAACAAATGGGGTCACAAGGAGAAATTTTTGTTACACAAGCAGAGATTGATGAAGGCAACCCTCAGGAAACCCCTGTACCATGTTTTGAATTAACTACAACAGATTTCAGAGGAAAGGGAATTGGACCCTGTTTTGGAACAAGCCAGTCAGCATTTTTTGTCTGATAACAATTTTGTAAGATCTAGAGCTTTCCATCAGTTTGCGTGGAGAGTAAACATGCACATTTTTGAGCAAAGGTGCAATAATATGAGAACAGAACATCCAGAAATGGATGAGACCTCCATTCAAAATACAATAAAGGAACAAATGGTTCAAGAGTTCCAAAATATAACCCCTGATGAGGGAAGACAGATGGTAAAAAATGCTAATGTTTTATTATTGCCCAATTGGGACATTGCTGACGCATTAGTTTTTAATTCTGTTTCAAATAATTTAGGACTCCAGGATCCGAATAAAGAGGAATTCTTGGGTACAGCATTCAGCAATGATCAAGCTGCCCTTGTTATGTGGTCCCTGAGAAGAGGATCCAGAGTTACTTCATCACAACCTGATGACTCAGGATTGACAGGGAGTATCATTGTAAGAAGAGTTGCTGACACTTCAAATGTACAGGCAGCCCACATGAATGTGGATTATTCTAAATTTGCCCTGGCTACTGCGGAAAGAGAAGAGAGGGAAATGATGGATATGCATAATAAATATGAAGTAGTGGTGGAAGCATATAATCAAGAGGTGAAGAGGAGAATTGAGTTAGAAAACAGGATATCTCAACTGGAAAAGGTACTTGGAAAGAGAAAAGTGGGAGAATCCAGTACATTGAGAATTGCATATCCCCCACAGTCATCTGTGGGATTAACCCCTATTATTGAGATACCTGACACCCCTGAAAGACCCCAATTCTATACTGCAGAGGAATTTGAAGCAGAAAAAACCAAATTACATGAGTGGCAGATAGAATTTAGAAATCAGCAGGAAGAAAAATGGAAGCAGGGTGTGACATACTTGAGGGATAAAATACAATGGTCAGATTTTTATGACCAGCTGACCAGGATTGTAACCCTCATAGATGAGTTAAATAAAGGAAAGAATAGACTAGACTCCCTTGCACAGAAGTGGAGACAGAGGAATAATGATTTCACGATTGTTTGTATCTCTGCAGTTCAAATGCCTTACCATCAGGTTGAAAATTTTTTTGATTTATTAAATCAATTAGATAATTTTGAAAATAAAAGAGATTCTTTACAGAGGAAATTGACACTCTGTTTTTCAAGATATCTTGCCAAGAAATTCACCCTATTTCCTTGTGCCTTAGAATCTGTTGATACAGTAAAGGAAAAGGACAAATGGAAAAAGGAAATGGATGAATTATTTGATAACAGAATAACAAACATCATCAGTGAAACTGGCTATTGGTTTTGGGCAAAGACAAATGAAGAGCTGGTAAAAATACAACTGTATTATGCTGATATAAGAAAAGAATTCGAGGAATTAGAAGAAAATGCCAATTCTTTAATAAAGATACAAAGAGAAACCCTAAGTTTTGATTGGCCAGATGATGATACTTTCAATAGATGGAAAGATCAGTTTAGTGAACAGATGTCAGGAGAAGATGACGAGGAAGATGTAAGAGTAATTGTTACTCTTGTAGTCAGCAATGATGACATAGAAAATCCCCAGGTTAAAGTGATTTTACATGTAACAGAAGATGATACATCACTTGCAGACCTTATGGGTATGTACTCTGAAGATGAAGAATGATTGCAAGAGCAGATCATAACAACTAAGAAGCATAACAGAAGGGGACCCGCCAAGAAATGCTGTTGTAATCAACCGTTCTGTTATTCTTGTTTTTTGTTTTTCAAAAGAAGGACACCTGTCACCTACTGTAGCCTGAAGCTTGTTGCATCTCACATTATTTAAGTGAGATCCCAAGGCTAAAGAAGGGTCCGAATTTGGTTTTCACTAAGTGTTGTGCTTAGTTCCTTTTTGGACCAAACATTTTTGGAAAGAAATTTATAGTATGCTTTTTCTGTCAAAATCTCTGAGAGATGGATGAATGTAAAAAGGACTGTGCTTCTTCTCTGAAGGTTTTTCTGGGTTTTTTGTAAAGGATATATCATTTTCAAAGGAAATGAATACAAGTTATGAACTGTCCCCATATCTGTTCTTCTCTGAATTTTGTCTCCTTTTTAATACTGAGTTACCTTGATGTTGTGTGAGTAAAAGCTTATGCAATTGATTGCATTTTAGTAAGACTATACATCCATTTGTTATTGCTGTTAATTCAATGAATTAAGTAAAGGCTTTGATAAATGTGATGAGGTTGCTTGGGTGTTAATAAGGATTCTTGAATGATAAATTCTGGTAAGAATTGCTGATGAAAATTCGTTGCAAGGCAACAAATTAGATCTAAGAATTTACTTGACTCTGAATTCCCAATGGATTAGGCACTGATCGAGAGTATTTCAGCCAAAAGAGAAGTATATTATAACTAGCTTTTTCAAAATACATCATAAAATCAATTTTCATTTATCTTTCCTGTAAGATTTTCAAAGTTGGCCAGCACTTGCCTGCCTAGATTGTTTTAGCTTCATTTAGCCATTGTTGTTGGAAACATCTGCAGAGCTATAGAAGATTTCTTGGCCATATCTGTATAAGGGATGCATTTATCAGTTATTTACTTATATGTTTAAGGATTTAGAGATGAGAATCAAAATGAAACTAAGGATAATTCTCATACAATTATTCCATCTTTGAACCATCCCCGGGTGCACCCGCCCTGGTTTTACAGAGCCAAAAGAGTAGAAAATCGTCTAAGGTTTTACTGAAGTTGGGTCCTAATACTTTGCATATGCAAGTGATAATGAGAATTGGCTATTCTTTAGGTTGTGTAAGTACTGATATCTAGGTACTAAGCCTTTTGTCGCCTAGTAGTTTTAGTATTGTTAACATCAAAATAAAACACCAACAAAATGGCGACTCTACTGGGGAAATTCATAGTGTCAAAACTTGAGAAAATATGAAGATATAAACCCAAGTACCATTGCTACACACTGACACATCCAGCTTATCCGAGTGTCTTATCTAACAAGCAAGAGTTGCAGTCTTACAACATCAGTGATTGATCTCTTTGTGCCGTATTTTTGTTCCCGCTCGTGTATTGTTTTCTTTCTGTCAGTAAGGAGTGTTATTGTATTTTCTCGAAAAAGGGTGGCGACTCAGTCAAGGTTTTGAAGCTAGTGCTTATTGTAACAAAAGAAAAATATGGCTGACAAGAGAAAAAACACAAGGGCTTACATGAGAGCCAATCCCGATGTATCAATGTATACTGATTTACCCCAAGGTGGTAGGAAGAACAAAAATAAGAAAAGAATAGATCCAAATCCTACTTGGAAGCCTAGAGTTAATGCCTCTATAAATTCCCATTATCAACCGATAATAGCAAGAGAATCATCTTCGCTTAGTTCTGAATCCGAAAATACAAGACTTTTAGGAGGTATTTTCAGTACCCCATTACCAGATCAGAGAGTTTTTCAAGATAAAGATGTATCTACTATGGGAATTGCTTCACCCAGACCAGGGCCTGTAGCAGATATAAATTGTAGGCTAGGATTCAGAAGTTCATCTGATAACCTTTTTAATCCCAGAGTAGCCCCATATATGGAACCGAACCTTATAGATCTAGATGATCCTGCTGATTCCGAGGCAACCTCTGCTGATTCTAAAGAAGTGCAATCTGAAATAGGATTTTTAAAGAAATGGATTGCTGAGGGAGAAGCTAAGCGCATCCGTCTTGAAAAAGAAAGGGAGCGAGCCACTTTGGATGCAATAATAGAAAGAGATACTCTGCTAAGAAGGATGGCTGCTTTGAAAGAGCAAAATAAAAAACTAGAAGAGAATATCCCCACTCTCCATCAGGACATCTTTGGAAATATTGATAATCTAAGAGCTAAAGTTCAACAACAGGAAAAACTCCTAAATCAAAGACAAGAACCAATTATTGCTCAAGTTCAAGCTTATAAACCCATTCAAGTTAATCCAATAGAGCCCACTGGAACAGTTCCAGATAAAGGAAAAGGCAAGGCTGTAGGAATCCAAATAAATGAGCCTCAAGCTATACTGAGCAAATCTATACAACCCTCTGTATCAAAATTAGACCTAGAACTAGAGAAGGCTCGAAAGGAGAAGGAAGACCTTGCAAAAGAACTTGAGAAGGTTGAAAATGAAGCTCAGGCCGCAGAGACCAGAAGGAAAATCCAATTCATAAATTCTAATTCTGCATTAAATTCATGGCCTAGTTTGTCTATCCCACCTACAAATCCTGCACCAGTTAATGTTCCCATAATCCCGACTCAGAAAGCACCCCAACCTGCTCCTACCTCATCTTCCAATATTGGCACTCAAGTCCCGTTTGTCCCACCACAACTATCCCAAGCTGCTCTCCTAACTCAAGCTAATGCAGCTAGTACCTCTAACGCTCCCGGTTTCCAGAAGAAACCTATATACCTCAAAAAATATAGACAAATATCATTTGCCGGTATTCCTGGTGCCCCCCATCCCATATCTTTTGATTTAAGCGATAAAGTGGTGAAGTTTTCTAGAAATAATGCTGTCACTGGTGAAGAACATTTGAGAATTTTCATTGACATGCTCAATGATTATGAAGTTGAACATGAGGACATGGTGATGAAATTATTTGTGCATTCACTCACAGAGGATGCAAGGGATTGGTTCAGGAGGTTGCCTAATGATAGTATTACTTCATGGAGCGATTTGGAGAAGTTGTTCAAGGAACAATATGGGGACAATACCAATGCAGGATTCATGTTGAATGAGTTCAACAATATCAAGAAGAATCCAAATGAATCCACATTTGATTTCAATGTGAGATTTCAGAAAGGAATGTACAAACTATTTCAATTTATGCGGTTAAATGAAGACGTCTATCTTACAACCTACTTCAATGCCTTTGATAGCAAGATGGCCTACCAACTGAGAGATAAGGATCCTAAAACTCTGAGAGATGCCTATAGAGTTGCAGTGAATATAGAAAATAATAGAAAGGCCTCTGGAAAATTAGGAAGGAGGGATGATCCTAAGCTTTTCAACCCTAAGAACAATAATAAAAGGGAAGGTGACAAAACTCCCATAGGAAAAAGGCCTGAAGAACCTACTATAGGCCATGTTTTAGAAATGCTTAAGAAAATGAGTCCCACTAATTTCAATAAGACAAGTGTTGCTGAGAGAACCCCTATGAATAACAGCAATTTCAATAGACAGCCTAGGATGCAGAATTACCCTTACACCACCCAATGGAAAGATGGTAAACCAGTTCCTAACCAGATCCAAAATATGAAGGATAAGGGTACCCCAAACCCCCTGCAAAGGAACACTGTAAATATGAATGATGATGTACCTTGGTGCATTATATGCCAATCACCTCATTCTGCTGACTATTGTGCTGTTGCCCAATCATTCGCCCAAGCTCAAGAAGTGCAAGCAGAAGAAGAAACAGAAGAAAAGAACCATGATGATATAAGTTGCAATATGGCGAACACATCTGATGATTTGATAGATTCTGATTCAGAAGAACCTGAGAACGATGTTACCAGCCAGAGAATTGCCTACCAGTTACATCATCAGCAAATATTTTCAGATGATGAGAAGAATGATACAGATAAGGTATGCAATACATTTTCTGAAGTAGGTTTCACAAACCTAAGAATCCCCTCCAAGGAGGAAATTGATAGAAGTACAGCCGAAATGATTTCACAAGTCCACAGTAATTACAATTTGAGAAACAAAGCAATAAGTAATCAGGCAGGAAGGCCATCTAGTATGTTCATCAAAGACACCACTCATAAGACAGATGATCAACACAAGAAAGTCAGTATAGATGTGTCTAAGATAAAGGAGAACAAGGTTCAGAAATGGGAACCAAAAAAGAAGGTTCAATTTCAGAAAGTTGAAGCAACAAAGACCGTAGTGCAACCAGAGAAATCAGAACCGGATGTTGTCAAGCTAAAAGTGGTGCCCACTACTCAAAAGACTCTGATCCCAGGTACTATTGTAAAACCTACTGTAGTTGAACCTGTTGATATGATTGCCATGTTATCTCAAATTACTGTGAAAGTACCCTTGTCTGAGCTCTTTAGAATTGAAGAGCATAAAAATAAGGCTTTGTCATGGTTGGGTGGAATAGCAAACAACAATAGTATTGATAATCAAGTTGTAGCCCAACAGACCCCATTAATAATAGAGGACAATGGTATTATATCCCAGATTCCTCAGATGTTCTTAGATGATTCATCAGTTGCGTTCATACAAGATATTGATCCTTTTTTCCTTAGTTTAATCATAAAAGGGAAAACCTTGAAAAATTGTATGATAGATTCTGGAGCTTCCAACACTATAATGCCTTTTAAAGTAATGGAAGCCCTAGGATTGAAGGTGGATACTAAGCAAGGTAGATGCCGAGGGATGGATGCTAGAGAGGTTCCAGTAATAGGTACTATAAATGCCTTACCATTTAAACTGGCTGCATTTCCTGAGGTGGAATTAACCATGTCTGTCCTTGTAGTGGATATACCCCCACATTACGGGATGCTACTTTCCAGAAAATGGAGTGCTGCCATGGGGGGAAGCCTACAGTGTGACCTCACTTATGCCACTTTCCATATAGGAGACAAAGCTGTCAGGGTAAATAGGGAACCAAGGGTTAACCACATCTTAGGTGAAGACATTGACAAAGATACCACCTGTTTCCTAGACACGGGGATCAATGCTTTCAGGGCTGAATTGATTATTCAGGAAGTGGAAAACTTACCTGATATCATTGAAAATGAGGTTGAATGTTGCATGAATTCACCAAAACTGTGGACAATGTTTTTTGATGGGGCTAGTTCTAAAGAAGGTGCAGGGGCAGGTGTAGTCTTTGTATCCCCTGAAAATAACACCTTCAGGTATTCATTCACCTTGAAGTTTGCTTGCACAAATAACATTGCTGAATATGAAGCATTGTTGCTAGGTCTCAAAGTGGCCACACATCACAAAATTAAGAAATTGTATGTCATAGGGGATTCTGAATTGATCATCTCTCAGATTAAAGGAACATACTCCTCAATAAATAGGAGATTAAAACAATATAGAAACGAGATCTGGGATCAAATAGAACTCTTTGATGCATTTGGGATCTCATGGAGAGATAGAACCCAGAATAAAATGGCTGATCTTCTGGCCAATGTAGCTATCAAACCAAAAGAAATATCATTTGCAGGAATCTCCCAGATTGAGATTCAAAACAGACCTTCTATACCTGACAACTTTGACAATTGGCAGGTGTTTGAAGATGACAAAGATATCACAATTTTTTTGCTAAATGAAGACAGATACCATGGGAAGGAGATGGACTGCAATGGACTGATTGAAACCATAAATGAGAAGGAAACCATTTTTGGTCAAGAAATCATGCAATTAAAAACAAATAAGATGCCTAAGGGGTTGGTAGTCTTGGAGAACATTTTTGATAACCAAGACAGAGTGAGATCGGAAATAAAGGACCCCAAACCGCAGGAGCTAGAAGAAGTGAATTTGGGAACAAATGAAATCCCTAAAAAGGTTTACATCGGCCAAGATCTGCCAGTTCAAATTAGAAAAGCATTGATTGACCTACTTAGAAAGTACAGGCATGTTTTTGCTTGGTCATATGATGACCTTAAAGCTTATAGGGAGGACCTTTTCCAGCATGTCATACCCTTGAAAGAAAATGTAAAACCCTTTAGGCAAAAACAGAGGCCAATCAATCCTACCCTTGCCCCAAAAATGCAGGAAGAACTGACAAAGCTGAGAGATGGTGGAATAATCAAACCAATTAGGCATTCCACTTGGGTTTCAAACCTTGTTCCTGTAAGAAAAAAGAATGGAGATATTAGGCTTTGTGTGGATTTTAGAAATCTAAACATTGCATCTCTAAAAGATAATTATGGCTTACCTAATATGGAAGCTATGTTGCAACAAGTGACCGGCTCTGAATTAATGTCAATGATGGATGGCTTTTCTGGATATAATCAAGTTCTGGTAAAAGAAAGTGAACAGTTCAAAACAACTTTCACAACCCCTTGGGGAACGTATGTGTATGTGAGGATGCCTTTTGGCTTGATTAATGCAGGAGCTACTTTCCAAAGAGCCATGGATGTAGCATTTCATGAATATATTGACAAATTTATGGTTGTGTACCAGGATGATCTTACAGCGTATTCTAATAAAGCTGAAGATCACTGCAAACACTTGGAAATTTTTTTTATAAAAGCCCTGGAATATGGGGTATCCCTAAACCCAAAGAAATGCTCGTTTGGGGTCACAAAAGGAAAGTTATTAGGACACATAGTGTCCAAGGATGGGGTAAAAATAGACCCAGAAAGGGTAATGGCTATTGATAAAGTCCCTAAACCTAAAAACGTGAAAGGTATACAGTCCTTTTTTGGCCAGGTTAATTTTCTGAGGAGGTTTGTTACAAATTTCACTGAAATCAGTAGACCCATTTCAAAAATGCTCAAGAAAGGAGCTGTTATAGATTGGAATGGTGAACCTTCACAGGCATTTCAGGATATAAAGACTGCGATAAAAAATGCTCCAGTGTTGAGGACCCCAGATTATACAAAACCCATGCATATCTTTTCATTTGCATCATTCCATACTGTGGCTGCAGTTTTATTACAGAAAAACCAAGAAGGGTATGAACAGCCTATTGCCTTTTTTAGCAAATCCCTGCAGCATGCTGAACTAAAGTATGAAATAAATGAAAAACAAGCATATGCTTTGGTAAAGGCTGTAAAAGCATTCAGAAGTTATTTTGTAGGTGCTACTATTATTGCCTTTGTACCTAGTGCTGCAGTTAAAGATATTTTCTCTCAGCAGGAAGTGTCAGGAAGGAGATGCAGATGGATCAATAGAATCCAAGAATTTAACATTGATATGCAGATAACTAAGTTAGTTAGAGGTCAAGGTTTGGCCAAAATTATGGCCAAAACTAACTTGGAAGCTAATCAGATAAACCTAGTAAATGATGATTTCAGAACTGATTTATGCGACATGGACCAGTGTGACTGGTACATTAATGTTATACATTATTTGCAACACATGGAAGTTCCTCCCCATCTGCCTGATAATGAAAAAAGGAATATTAAATTGCAAGCCATCAGGTATGTAATTGTTCAAAATAACTTATGGTGGAGAAATTTTGAAGGAGTTCTGTTGAAATGTGTTGACAGAGAAAGGGCAAATGAGATTTTGAAAGAAATGCATGCTGGAGTATGTGGAGGACATTACATGGCCAAAACTACTGCGCATAAGATAATGAGAGCTGGTTTCTGGTGGCCCACTTTGTTCAAAGATGCTCAAATTATGGTTAAAAAATGTGATCCTTGTCAAAGATTTGCTGGGAAGCTGAAATTCTCAGGAAATACTCCACTGAAGCCAGTTGAAATTAAAGCACCTTTTCAACAATGGGGTCTGGACTTCATAGGAGAAATTTTTCCCAAGTCCAGTACTGGCTATTCCTGGATTCTGGTTGCTACTGACTACTTTACAAAATGGGTAGAGGCTATCCCTACCAGAAATGCAACGAGTAAAGTAGTAAATAATTTCTTATTGAATAATATCATTTCCAGATTTGGATGTCCACAGAAAGTTGTCACAGATAATGCTATGTGTTTTAGGTCTGAGGAATTCATAAATTTTTGTGATAAATATGGAATGACAAGAACAACGTCTGCCCCATATCACCCACAAGGGAATGGACAAGCTGAGTCCACAAATAAAAGCTTGTTGAAAATCATTAAGAGAACCTTGGACAATAATAAAAGGGCATGGGATTCCAAGTTACAGTTGGCAATATGGGCCGACAGAGTAACTGTAAAGAAGGCAATTGGGGTGGCTCCATTTGATTTAGTGTATGGAATTCAAGCTAGAATGCCCCAGAACAATTTGATGGGATTATACAATTACATCCAGTCATATGATGAAGATACTACTGATGAAATGAAAGAAAGAAAGAATGAACTGGTAGGATTGACCGAAGCCAGAAGAGAAGCATCTCTGAGAAATCAAAAATTGCAGTTACAAGTCAAAACACTCTATGATAAAAGAACTGTAAACAAGAAATTTGAAAATGGAGACCTAGTCTTAATGTGGAATGCCAGAATTGAAGATAAAAGAAAACATGGCAAATTTGACCCCATTTGGTTAGGCCCATATCTCATTGAGAATACTTGGGGTGAACATTCCTACATAATCAAAGATGTATTTGATAATATTCTTGAATTGCCAGTTCATGGACAGTTCTTGAAGAGGTATTTTTCTTGAAAAAATACTTAGTTTCTTCCATGAACATTAGTTTTAGGTTTTCCCAGCGTCCTGTTTTCTGTAAATCCTTGTACAGTCTGAGTTTTGTTTTTGTGTGTTGCTCAGTGCTCTCTGAAGAAGTTGTCATTTCCCGGATGTGTGGTCTGCTCTCCCATAGATTCTGAATCCTTGCATAGACTCAAGTAGTCTATCATCCCCAGACAGAGCCACTGTTGGTCTGACTTTTTCTGCAGTAAAAATTTTTCAGTTAAACCATAGAAAGGTCAGGTGATCTATGTCTAAATGAAGTATAAAGTTTTGGATAAAGCATCTGTGAGAAATATTCGCCTTGTAAGCCTTACATTCATCTCTATTTATGAAAGGTCGGGCGCGAAAATTTTCAAAATTCAAAAGAAGAGAATATGCTTCCGTATTCCTTTTCCTCTCTCCCGGGTTACCTTTCTTACTGTTTGTCCCAACCGTCAGATCTGATTAGATCTATCACTGGCGTTATCTCGCTATTGAAAGTTGCATGCTCATTAAGTATAGCGAGATAGCGAGTGCCGAGATTTTTTTTTAAGGCGGTGGGACCATGAAGTGAACGTGCAGCGATCGAAGATTTGCTATTTAATTGCTTTATTGTGCAGGTACACTTAGCAATTCGCCGTAAAAAGGGGGAAAAGGACCCACTAGAATATCTGACATCAGAGCCGGAATGTTGATATTTTTCCGAAAGTACCGCCACCTCGCTATCGGAAAATTTAGGCACTTCACCGTTAGCGAAGTAGCGAGGCCACGTGAAAATCTTAAAATGATGACATTGCATCTTGCTTGTGTCATAATTACACCAGGTGGCATGACCTGTCATAAATACTATTGTCAGAATCAGTTTTAATTAAATAGAAGTCATTACCGGGTACCCCCTTGTTTTTTCCGGCACGAAATCCTTTAAAGTGCCGAAGCTCGCTACCTCGCTATCGGAAAATTGAGGTTCTTCACCGTTAGCGAGTTAGCGAGGGCCTGTAAAGTGGTAAAAGATCGGCAACATCTATGATGACGTGTAATGACAGGTGACTGATAAAATTTGACATGTGCTAGCTGTGCAGAGATCCGATTCTCATTAATGCTTACCTGACTAAATGTACAAGAAATCTGGAACGTCAGTTTGAAGTGAATCAACGGAGCTCGCTATCTCGTTATGAAGAGTTGCAAGGAAGATAATTATAGCGACATAGCGAGATGGGCCCACCGCCTTCTTTCTTAAGAAGCCCTGTAGCGTATCTTTCGATCATTTCTTGATCCGATCAACGGTTGTCGCCGCCTCGTTATGGAAAGGTGCTTGTTCTTTATGCATAACGAAGTAGCGACATGCTGACACGTGTTCTCCGTCGTCAGTGGGTTTAAAGGTAAGCGCCATCAAAAGAAAGAATTATGTACATGGCAAGCTCTCATTGGGTAATATGACTAACATGGCAAGTGTAACTCCTAGTTGTTCTCTTTGTACCGCATGATCGTAGGATCTTTGAAGATCAACGGCTCAGTTTTAAATTAAAAATGTAGTGCCACTCTCTGTATTAATTAGACCAGAAAGCTTCATCCCTGAGAAAAAATAGAGTATAATACAGAGAGATTGCATCAGTTTCATTTCACGCGAGAAAAGATTTGAAGCCATTCCTGTGCAGAAGCTATTACTGAAAGAAAAGCGTGCCAAGGTTGATAAGAAATTGTCAAGTTATCTGTTCGCTGAAATTTTGCAGGAATTCAAAGGAAAATTGAGACAGAATTCAAGTAAGTAAAACTGCCATCATCTTTGTGAGCTTTTAAGTTTTAAAGAGGATAGCTCAAGATGCCTCCTAAGAAGGGATTTACAGGAGCAGTAAACTACCTGGATAGAAATGTGCATGACGATTTACTTGAGTTACTTCCTGAGTCCACTGTAGAAACGGTGCAAGTCAAGAGGTTGACCTCACTCAATCCTAGGCTTAGGGTAGCTGATGGATTGTATGATAAGGGTAATTGGGTCCGGGATGCTCAAACTGCTCAGACTGGTTTGAGTTTATTCAAGAAATGGTTTGCAGAGAGAAAGTTATATGCCCCTCATGCCAACATTTGGAATTTTGATCTTGGGAAGCTTGTTGTTCCCAGCGTGTTTATGGATTTTGACTTGCTTGAAGCCATAGCAATTAACTATGACCAAGCCACTAAGGTAGTGAGGAGAGTAGATGGTGAGGCTTTAGTTACCATCAGTCCCGAGGAGATTAGGAAGGTATTCAGTCTGGGACCCCTCACCATGTATCATGTGCCCATTAATCTGATAGATTTAGAAAAGGAATATATATCCAAGAGGGATGTAGTTAGACAGGGTGCACTGAAAGCCCACATAGGCCGAATTGGAGGCCTCCCAACCATAACATCATCTTCTAAAGAGCCCTTCAAGAAATCATGTTTTAATGCCAGGGCAGTGGAGATATATAAGACCCTGTGCAGAGTCTTCGGAGAGGGCGAAGAAGATTTTATTCCGGTGAGCTTCATGTATATGATCACCCAAATCTCTTCTTTTGGTGTGGAAATAATTTTTGATTTTGCATCTTACTTGGCAAATGAGATCCATCATGGATTGGTGGGGATTGCACAGGGCAAGGTGGAAAAGGTTTGGGGTCAGTATTCCTTACTGATGCATATGTTTCTTTTTAAAGGGGCCACTTATTTTGGTAAAGAAATGGTTTTAAATAGAGAACAAGAAGGGGAAGCACTACCAGTCCAATTATGGAGTGCAGACATGACCTGGGAAGCAGAAAATGCTAGCTTCGTTAGATTTGATAGGCACTTTGCCTCCAAACTAAGGTGCCTCTTATTGAGTGACAATCCCAGAATCCCTAAAGCATTAATGCACCTTATCAGGCCTATGGACAAAACCCACAATCTGAAGGTTTCACATAATTGGGGAGATATTATCCCATATTCAGTCTCAACGGTCATCAGGGTCTATGGTTTCAAAGGAACACCCCATGTGTTACCCTATCAGGTACCCTTGAAGGTAGGGATAGCTGAATTTTTGTGGCAGTTAGGAGGAGTGGAGGAGGCCTTTTTGCACAAAAGGGGGACAGGATCAATTTTTCCTACTTGTACTATAGCCCACCAATTTGTGATAACTAAAGAAGGGTGGGCCTTTCTCCATAAATTTTTGGATCAATACAAAATGGCAGTGTCTCACTCTCATTTTTGTGATGCAGAAGGTTTCTTTAACTCTGCCCTTAGATTGAGAATCAAGCTGCGTCCAGTCCAGCATGAATTCTATTTTGCAGAAGATATAATAAGAAATGAATATTCTCTCCATGAGCAAGAAATAAAGAAAGAAAAATGGAGAGTCTATTCAAAAGTTTTGGAATTCATTAATTGTTTTGATAAAAATTTCAGTCCTCTTAGTAATGCTGCAAACAATGCAGATAAAGTACATAAGCTCATGAGTAATTTCTCTGAGATAATGGAGGTAATGAATGAGAAGAAACAGCATTTTATTAATTCTTTTCCAGATAAAGCCAGAGAAATTATGAGAAAATTTGGTTTCACTCCCAATATTGGAGTAGGTCCACTGGTGGTACGGAAGAAAACAGGGTATACTATTGTCCGACAGCAGGTGCCCGTTGTGCATAAGGAAAAACAGATTGTTGGATCCACCAGCACTGTCCTAGAAGAAAGACCCCCTGAACCTTCCCCCAAAAGAAGAAGAATAATAAGGGAGGAAGAATCCCCTGATGAAAGTGGCTCACCTTCTCAAACCCCAATGAGAGTGGAGGAAGAACAACTCACCAGTGAGCAATTTGAACAAATGGGGTCACAAGGAGAAATTTTTGTTACACAAGCAGAGATTGATGAAGGCTACCCTCAGGAAACCCCTGTACCAAGTTTTGAATTAACTACAACAGATTTCAGAGGAACGGAATTGGACCCTGTTTTGGAACAAGCCAGTCAGTATTTTTTGTCTGATAACAATTTTGTAAGATCTAGAGCTTTCCATCAGTTTGCGTGGAGAGTAAACATGCACATTTTTGAGCAAAGGTGCAATAATATGAGAACAGAACATCCAGAAATGGATGAGACCTCCATTCAAAATACAATAAAGGAACAAATGGTTCAAGAGTTCCAAAATATAACCCCTGATGAGGGAAGACAGATGGTAAAAAATGCTAATGTTTTATTATTGCCCAATTGGGACATTGCTGACGCATTAGTTTTTAATTCTGTTTCAAATAATTTAGGACTCCAGGATCCGAATAAAGAGGAATTCTTGGGTACAACATTCAGCAATGATCAAGCTACCCTTGTTATGTGGTCCCTGAGAAGAGGATCCAGAGTTACTTCATCACAGCCTGATGACTCAGGATTGACAGGGAGTATCATTGTAAGAAGAGTTGCTGACACTTCAAATGTACAGGCAGCCCACATGAATGTGGATTATTCTAAATTTGCCCTGGCTACTGCGGAAAGAGAAGAGAGGGAAATGATGGATATGCATAATAAATATGAAGTAGTGGTGGAAGCATATAATCAAGAGGTGAAGAGGAGAATTGAGTTAGAAAACAGGATATCTCAACTGGAAAAGGTATTTGGAAAGAGAAAAGTGGGAGAATCCAGTACATTGAGAATTGCATATCCCCCACAGTCATCTGTGGGATTAACCCCTATTATTGAGATACCTGACACCCCTGAAAGACCCCAATTCTATACTGCAGAGGAATTTAAAGCAGAAAAAACCAAATTACATGAGTGGCAGATAGAATTTAGAAATCAGCAAGAAGAAAAATGGAAGCAGGGTGTGACATACTTGAGGGATAAAATACAATGGTCAGATTTTTATGACCAGCTGACCAGGATTGTAACCCTCATAGATGAGTTAAATAAAGGAAAGAATAGACTAGACTCCCTTGCACAGAAGTGGAGACAGAGGAATAATGATGTCACGATTGTTTGTATCTCTGCAGTTCAAATGCCTTACCATCAGGTTGAAAAAATTTTTGATTTATTAAATCAATTAGATAATTTTGAAAATAAAAGAGATTCTTTACAGAGGAAATTGACACTCTATTTTTCAAGATATCTTGCCAAGAAATTCACCCTATTTCCTTGTGCCTTAGAATCTGTTGATACAGTAAAGGAAAAGGACAAATGGAAAAAGGAAATGGATGAATTATTTGATAACAGAATAACAAACATCATCAGTGAAACTGGCTATTGGTTTTGGGCAAAGACAAATGAAGAGCTGGTAAAAATACAACTGTATTATGCTGATATAAGAAAAGAATTCGAGGAATTAGAAGAAAATGCCAATTCTTTAATAAAGATACAAAGAGAAACCCTAAGTTTTGATTGGCCAGATGATGATACTTTCAACAGATGGAAAGATCAGTTTAGTGAACAGATGTCAAGAGAAGATGACGAGGAAGATGTAAGAGTAATTGTTACTCTTGTAGTCAGCAATGATGACATAGAAAATCCCCAGGTTAAAGTGATTTTACATGTAACAGAAGATGATACATCACTTGCAGACCTTATGGGTATGTACTCTGAAGATGAAGAATGATTGCGAGAGCAGATCATAACAACTAAGAAGCATAACAGAAGGGGACCCGCCAAGAAATGTTGTTGTAATCAACCGTTCTGTTATTCTTGTTTTTTGTTTTTCAAAAGAAGGACACCTGTCACCTACTGTAGCCTGAAGCTTGTTGCATCTCACATTATTTAAGTGAGATCCCAAGGCTAAAGAAGGGTCCGAATTTGGTTTTCACTAAGTGTTGTGCTTAGTTCCTTTTTGGTCCAAACATTTTTGGAAAGAAATTTATAGTATGCTTTTTCTGTCAAAATGTCTGAGAGATGGATGAATGTAAAAAGGACTGTGCTTCTTCTCTGAAGGTTTTTCTAGGTTTTTTGTAAAGGATATATCATTTTCAAAGGAAATGAATACAAGTTATGAACTATCCCCATATCTGTTCTTCTCTGAATTTTGTCTCCTTTTTAATATTGAGTTACCTTGATGTTGTGTGAGTAAAAGCTTATGCAATTGATTGCATTTTAGTAAGACTGTACATCCATTTGTTATTGCTGTTAATTCAATGAATTAAGTAAAGGCTTTGATAAATGTGATGAGGTTTCTTGGGTGTTAATAAGGATTCTTGAATGATAAATTCTGGTAAGAATTGCTGATGAAAATTCATTGCAAGGCAACAAATTAGATCTAAGAATTTACTTGACTCTGAATTCCCAATGGATTAGGCACTGATCGAGAGTATTTCAGCCAAAAGAGAAGTATATTATAACTAGCTTTTTCAAAATACATCATAAAATCAATTTTCATTTATCTTTCCTGTAAGATTTTCAAAGTTGGCCAGCACTTGCCTGCCTAGATTGTTTTAGCTTCATTTAGCCATTGTTGTTGGAAACATCTACAGAGCTATAGAAGATTTCTTGGCCATATCTGTATAAGTGATGTGTTTATCAGTTATTTACTTATATGTTTAAGGATTTAGAGATGAGAATCAAAATGAAACTAAGGATAATTCTCATACAATTATTCCATCTTTGAACCATCCCCGGGTGCACCCGCCCTGGTTTTACAGAGCCAAAAGAGTAGAAAATCGTCTAAGGTTTTACTGAAATTGGGTCCTAATACTTTGCATATGCAAGTGATAATGAGAATTGGCTATTCTTTAGGTTGTGTATGTACTGATATCTAGGTACTAAGCCTTTTGTCGCCTAGTAGTTTTAGTACTGTTAACATCAAAATAAAACACCAACAAAATGGCGACTCTACTGGGGAAATTCATAGTGTCAAAACTTGAGAAAATATGAAGATATAAACCCAAGTACCATTGCTACACACTTACACATCCAGCTTATCCGAGTGTCTTATCTAACAAGCAAGAGTTGCAGTCTTACAACATCAGTGATTGATCTCTTTGTGCCGTATTTTTGTTCCCGCTCGTGTATTGTTTTCTTTCTGTCAGTAAGGAGTGTTATTGTATTTTCCTGAAAAAGGGTGGCGACTCAGTCAAGGTTTTGAAGCTAGTGCTTATTGTAACAAAAAAAAAATATGGCTGACAAGAGAAAAAACACAAGGGCTTACATGAGAGCCAATCCCGATGTATCAATGTATACTGATTTACCCCAAGGTGGTAGGAAGAACCAAAATAAGAAAAGAATAGATCCAAATCCTACTTGGAAGCCTAGAGGTAATGCCTCTGTAAATTCCCATTATCAACCGATAATAGCAAGAGAATCATCTTCGCTTAGTTCTGAATCCGAAAATACAAGACTTTTAGGAGGTATTTTCAGTACCCCATTACCAGATCAGAGAGTTTTTCAAGATAAAGATGTATCTACTATGGGAATTGCTTCACCCAGACCAGGGCCTGTAGTAGATATAAATTGTAGGCTAGGATTCAGAAGTTCATCTGATAACCTTTTTAATCCCAAAGTAGCCCCATATATGGAATCGAACCTTATAGATCTAGATGATCCTGCTGATTCCGAGGCAACCTCTGCTGATTCTAAAGAAGTGCAATCTGAAATAGGATTTTTAAAGAAATGGATTGCTGAGGAAGAAGCTAAGCGCATCCGTCTTGAAAAAGAAAGGGAGCGAGCCACTTTGGATGCAATAATAGAAAGAGATACTCTGCTAAGAAGGATGGCTGCTTTGAAAGAGCAAAATAAAAAACTAGAAGAGAATATCCCCACTCTCCATCAGGACGTCTTTGGAAATATTGATAATCTAAGAGCTAAAGTTCAACAACAGGAAAAACTCCTAAATCAAAGACAAGAACCAATTATTGCTCAAGTTCAAGCTTATAAACCCATTCAAGTTAATCCAATAGAGCCCACTGGAACAGTTCCAGATAAAGGAAAAGGCAAGGCTGTAGGAATCCAAATAAATGAGCCTCAAGCTATACCGAGCAAATCTATACAACCCTCTGTATCAAAATTAGACCTAGAACTAGAGAAGGCTCGAAAGGAGAAGGAAGACCTTGCAAAAGAACTTGAGAAGGTTGAAAATGAAGCTCAGGCCGCAGAGACTAGAAGGAAAATCCAATTCATAAAGTCTAATTTTGCATTAAATTCATGGCCTAGTTTGTCTATCCCACCTACAAATCCTGCACCAGTTAATGTTCCCATAATCCCGACTCAGAAAGCACCCCAACCTGCTCCTACCTCATCTTCCAATATTGGCACTCAAGTCCCGTTTGTCCCACCACAGCTATCCCAAGCTGCTCTCCTAACTCAAGCTAATGCAGCTAGTACCTCTAACGCTCCCGGTTTCCAGAAGAAACCTATATACCTCAAAAAATATAGACAAATATCATTTGCCGGTATTCCTGGTGCCCCCCATCCCATATCTTTTGATTTAAGGGATAAAGTGGTGAAGTTTTCTGGAAATAATGCTGTCACTGGTGAAGAACATTTGAGAATTTTCATTGACATGCTCAATGATTATGAAGTTGAACATGAGGACATGGTGATGAAATTATTTGTGCATTCACTCACAGAGGATGCAAGGGATTGGTTCAGGAGGTTGCCTGATGATAGTATTACTTCATGGAGCGATTTGGAGAAGTTGTTCAAGGAACAATATGGGGACAATACCAATGCAAGATTCATGTTGAATGAGTTCAACAATATCAAGAAGAATCCAAATGAATCCACATTTGATTTCAATGTGAGATTTCAGAAAGGAATGTACAAACTATTTCAATTTATGCGGTTAAATGAAGACGTCTGTCTTACAACCTACTTCAATGCCTTTGATAGCAAGATGGCCTACCAACTGAGAGATAAGGATCCTAAAACTCTGAGAGATGCCTATAGACTTGCAGTGAATATAGAAAATAATAGAAAGGCCTCTAGCAAATTAGGAAGGAGGGATGATCCTAAGCTTTTCAACCCTAAGAACAATAATAAAAGGGAAGGTGACAAAACTCCCATAGGAAAAAGGCCTGAAGAACCTACTATAGGCCATGTTTTAGAAATGCTTAAGAAAATGAGTCCCACTAATTTCAATAAGACAAGTGTTGCTGAGAGAACCCCTATGAATAACAGCAATTTCAATAGGCAGCCTAAGATGCAGAATTACCCTTACACCACCCAATGGAAAGATGGTAAACCAGTTCCTAACCAGATCCAAAATATGAAGGATAAGGGTACCCCAAACCCCCTGCAAAGGAACACTGTAAATATGAATGATGATGTACCTTGGTGCATTATATGCCAATCACCTCATTCTGCTGACTATTGTGCTGTTGCCCAATCATTCGCCCAAGCTCAAGAAGTGCAAGCAGAAGAAGAAACAGAAGAAAAGAACCATGATGATATAAGTTGCAATATGGCGAACACATCTGATGATTTGATAGATTCTGATTCAGAAGAACCTGAGAACGATGTTACCAGCCAGAGAATTGCCTACCAGTTACATCATCAGCAAATATTTTCAGATGATGAGAAGAATGATACAGATAAGGTATGCAATACATTTTCTGAAGTAGGTTTCACAAACCTAAGAATCCCCTCCAAGGAGGAAATTGATAGAATTACAGCCGAAATGATTTCACAAGTCCACAGTAATTACAATTTGAGAAACAAAGCAATAAGTAATCAGGCAGGAAGGCCATCTAGTATGTTCATCAAAGACACCACTCATAAGACAGATGATCAACACAAGAAAGTCAGTATAGATGTGTCTAAGATAAAGGAGAACAAGGTTCAGAAATGGGAACCAAAAAAGAAGGTTCAATTTCAGAAAGTTGAAGCAACAAAGACCGTAGTGCAACCAGAGAAATCAGAACCGGATATTGTCAAGCTAAAAGTGGTGCCCACTACTCAAAAGACTCCGATCCCAGGTACTATTGTAAAACCTACTGTAGTTGAACCTATTGATATGATTGCCATGTTATCTCAAATTACTGTGAAAGTACCCTTGTCTGAGCTCTTTAGAATTGAAGAGCATAAAAATAAGGCTTTGTCATGGTTGGGTGGAATAGCAAACAACAATAGTATTGATAATCAAGCTGTAGCCCAACAGACCCCATTAATAATAGAGGACAATGGTATTATATCCCAGATTCCTCAAATGTTCTTAGATGATTCATCAATTGCGTTCATACAAGATATTGATCCTTTTTTCCTTAGTTTAATCATAAAAGGGAAAACCTTGAAAAATTGTATGATAGATTCTGGAGCTTCCAACACTATAATGCCTTTTAAAGTAATGGAAGCCCTAGGATTGAAGGTGGATACTAAGCAAGGTAGATGCCGAGGGATGGATGCTAGAGAGGTTCCAGTAATAGGTACTATAAATGCCTTACCATTTAAACTGGCTGCATTTCCTGAGGTGGAATTAACCATGTCTGTCCTTGTAGTGGATATACCCCCACATTACGGGATGCTACTTTCCAGAAAATGGAGTGCTACCATGGGGGGAAGCCTACAGTGTGACCTCACTTATGCCACTTTCCATATAGGAGACAAAGCTGTCAGGGTAAATAGGGAACCAAGGGTTAACCACATCTTAGGTGAAGACATTGACAAAGATACCACCTATTTCCTAGACACGGGGATCAATGCTTTCAGGGCTGAATTGATTATTCAGGAAGTGGAAAACTTACCTGATATCATTGAAAATGAGGTTGAATGTTGCATGAATTCACCAAAACTGTGGACAATGTTTTTTGATGGGGCTAGTTCTAAAGAAGGTGCAGGGGCAGGTGTAGTCTTTGTATCCCCTGAAAATAACACCTTCAGGTATTCATTCACCTTGAAGTTTGCTTGCACAAATAACATTGCTGAATATGAAGCATTGTTGCTAGGTCTCAAAGTGGCCACACATCACAAAATTAAGAAATTGTATATCATAGGGGATTCTGAATTGATCATCTCTCAGATTAAAGGAACATACTCCTCAAAAAATAGGAGATTAAAACAATATAGAAACGAGATCTGGGATCAAATAGAACTCTTTGATGCATTTGGGATCTCATGGAGAGATAGAACCCAGAATAAAATGGCTGATCTTCTGGCCAATGTAGCTATTAAACCAAAAGAAATATCATTTGCAGGAATCTCCCAGATTGAGATTCAAAACAGACCTTCTATACCTGACAACTTTGACAATTGGCAGGTGTTTGAAGATGACAAAGATATCACAAATTTTTTGCTAAATGAAGATAGATACCATGGGAAGGAGATGGACTGCAATGGACTGATTGAAACCATAAATGGGAAGGAAACCATTTTTGGTCAAGAAATCATGCAATTAAAAACAAATAAGATGCCTAAGGGGTTGGTAGTCTTGGAGAACATTTTTGATAACCAAGACAGAGTGAGATCGGAAATAAAGGACCCCAAACCGCAGGAGCTAGAAGAAGTGAATTTGGGAACAAATGAAATCCCTAAAAAGGTTTACATCGGCCAAGATCTGCCAGTTCAAATTAGAAAAGCATTGATTGACCTACTTAGAAAGTACAGGCATGTTTTTGCTTGGTCATATGATGACCTTAAAGCTTATAGGGAGGACCTTTTCCAGCATGTCATACCCTTGAAAGAAAATGTAAAACCCTTTAGGCAAAAACAGAGGCCAATCAATCCTACCCTTGCCCCAAAAATGCAGGAAGAACTGACAAAGCTGAGAGATGGTGGAATAATCAAACCAATTAGGCATTCCACTTGGGTTTCAAACCTTGTTCCTGTAAGAAAAAAGAATGGAGATATTAGGCTTTGTGTGGATTTTAGAAATCTAAACATTGCATCTCTAAAAGATAATTATGGCTTACCTAATATGGAAGCTATGTTGCAACAAGTGACCGGCTCTGAATTAATGTCAATGATGGATGGCTTTTCTGGATATAATCAAGTTCTGGTAAAAGAAAGTGAACAGTTCAAAACAACTTTCACAACCCCTTGGGGAACGTATGTGTATGTGAGGATGCCTTTTGGCTTGATTAATGCAGGAGCTACTTTCCAAAGAGCCATGGATGTAGCATTTCATGAATATATTGACAAATTTATGGTTGTGTACCAGGATGATCTTACAGCGTATTCTAATAAAGCTAAAGATCACTGCAAACACTTGGAAAATTTTTTTATAAAAGCCCTGGAATATGGGGTATCCCTAAACCCAAAGAAATGCTCATTTGGGGTCACAGAAGGAAAGTTATTAGGACACATAGTGTCCAAGGATGGGGTAAAAATAGACCCAGAAAGGGTAATGGCTATTGATAAAGTCCCTAAACCTAAAAACGTGAAAGGTATACAGTCCTTTTTTGGCCAGGTTAATTTTCTGAGGAGGTTTGTTACAAATTTCGCTGAAATCAGTAGACCCATTTCAAAAATGCTCAAGAAAGGAGCTGTTATAGATTGGAATGGTGAACCTTCACAGGCATTTCAGGATATAAAGACTGCGATAAAAAATGCTCCAGTGTTGAGGACCCCAGATTATACAAAACCCATGCATATCTTTTCATTTGCATCATTCCATACTGTGGCTGCAGTTTTATTACAGAAAAACCAAGAAGGGTATGAACAGCCTATTGCCTTTTTTAGCAAATCCCTGCAGCATGCTGAACTAAAGTATGAAATAAATGAAAAACAAGCATATGCTTTGGTAAAGGCTGTAAAAGCATTCAGAATTTATTTGGTAGGTGCTACTATTATGGCCTTTGTACCTAGTGCTGCAGTTAAAGATATTTTCTCTCAGCAGGAAGTGTCAGGAAGGAGATGCAGATGGATCAATAGAATCCAAGAATTTAACATTGATATGCAGATAACTAAGTTAGTCAGAGGTCAAGGTTTGGCCAAACTTATGGCCGAAACTAACCTGGAAGCTAATCAGATAAACCTAGTAAATGATGATTTCAGAACTGATTTATGCAACATGGACCAGTGTGACTGGTACATTAATGTTATACATTATTTGCAACACATGGAAGTTCCTCCCCATCTGCCTGATAATGAAAAAAGGAATATTAAATTCCAAGCCATCAGGTATGTAATTGTTCAAAATAACTTATGGTGGAGAAATTTTGAAGGAGTTCTGTTGAAATGTGTTGACAGAGAAAGGGAAAATGAGATTTTGAAAGAAATGCATGCTGGAGTATGTGGAGGACATTACATGGCCAAAACAACTGCGCATAAGATAATGAGAGCTGGTTTCTGGTGGCCCACTTTGTTCAAAGATGCTCAAATTATGGTTAAAAAATGTGATCCTTGTCAAAGATTTGCTGGGAAGCTGAAATTCTTAGGAAATACTCCACTGAAGCCAGTTGAAATTAAAGCACCTTTTCAACAATGGGGTCTGGACTTCATAGAAGAAATTTTTCCCAAGTCCAGTACTGGCTATTCCTGGATTCTGGTTGCTACTGACTACTTTACAAAATGGGTAGAGGCTATCCCTACCAGAAATGCAACGAGTAAAGTAGTAAATAATTTCTTATTGAATAATATCATTTCCAGATTTGGATGTCCACAGAAAGTTGTCACAGATAATGCTATGTGTTTTAGGTCTGAGGAATTCATAAATTTTTGTGATAAATATGGAATGACAAGAACAACGTCTGCCCCATATCACCCACAAGGGAATGGACAAGCTGAGTCCACAAATAAAAGCTTGTTGAAAATCATTAAGAGAACCTTGGACGATAATAAAAGGGCATGGGATTCCAAGTTACAGTTGGCAATATGGGCCGACAGAGTAACTGTAAAGAAGGCAATTGGGGTGGCTCCATTTGATTTAGTGTATGGAATTCAAGCTAGAATGCCCCAGAACAATTTGATGGGATTATACAATTACATCCAGTCATATGATGAAGATACTACTGATGAAATGAAAGAAAGAATGAATGAACTGGTAGGATTGACCGAAGCCAGAAGAGAAGCATCTCTGAGAAATCAAAAATTGCAGTTACAAGTCAAAACACTCTATGATAAAAGAACTGTAAACAAGAAATTTGAAAATGGAGACCTAGTCTTAATGTGGAACGCCAGAATTGAAGATAAAGGAAAACATGGCAAATTTGACCCCATTTGGTTAGGCCCATATCTCATTGAGAATACTTGGGGTGAACATTCCTACATAATCAAAGATGTATTTGATAATATTCTTGAATTGCCAGTTCATGGACAGTTCTTGAAGAGGTATTTTTCTTGAAAAAATACTTAGTTTCTTCCATGAACATTAGTTTTAGGTTTTCCCAGCGTCCTGTTTTCTGTAAATCCTTGTACAGTCTGAGTTTTGTTTTTGTGTGTTGCTCAGTGCTCTCTGAAGAAGTTGTCATTTCCCAGATGTGTGGTCTGCTCTCCCATAGATTCTGAATCCTTGCATAGACTCAAGTAGTCTATCATCCCCAGACAGAGCCACTGTTGGTCTGACTTTTTCTGCAGTAAAAATTTTTCAGTTAAACCATAGAAAGGTCAGGTGATCTATGTCTAAATGAAGTATAAAGTTTTGGATAAACCATCTGTGAGAAATATCTGCCTTGTAAGCCTTACATTCATCTCTATTTATGAAAGGTCGGGCACGAAAAATTTCAAAATTCAAAAGAAGCGAATATGCTTCCGTATTCCTTTTCCTCTCTCCTGGGTTACCTTTCTTACTGTTTGTCCCAACCGTCAGATCTGATTAGATCTACCGCTGGCGTTATCTCGCTATTGAAAGTTGCATGCTCATTAAGTATAGCGAGATAGCGAGTGCCGAGATTTTTTTTTAAGGCAGTGGGACCATGAAGTGAACGTGCAGCGATCGAAGATTTGCTATTTAATTGCTTTATTGTGCAGGTACACTTAGCAATTCGCCGTAAAAAGGGGGAAAAGGACCCACTAGAATATCTGACATCAGAGCCAGAATGTTGATATTTTTCCGGAAGTACCGCCACCTCACTATCAAAAAATTCAGGCACTTCACCGTTAGCGAAGTAGCGAGGCCACATGAAAATCTTAAAATGATGACATTGCATCTTGCTTGTGTCATAATTACACCAGGTGGCATGACCTGTCGTAAATACTGTTGTCAGAATCAGTTTTAATTAAACAGAAGTCATTATCGGGTACCCCCTTGTTTTTTCCGGCACGGAATCCTTTAAAGTGTCGAAGCTCGCTACCTCGCTATCGAAAAATTGAGGTTCTTCACCGTTAGCGAGTTAGCAAGGGCCCGTAAAGTGGTAAAAGATCGGCAAGATCTATGATGATGTGTAATGACAGGTGACTGATAAAATTTGACATGTGCTAGCTGTGCAGAGATCCGATTCTCATTAATGCTTACCTGACTAAATGTACAAGAAATCTGGAACGTCAGTTTGAAGTGAATCAACGGAGCTCGCTATCTCGTTATGAAGAGTTGCAAGGAAGATAATTATAGTGACATAGCGAGATGGGGCCACCGCCTTCTTTCTTAAGAAGCCCTGTAGCGTATCTTTCGATCATTTCTTGATCCGATCAACGGTTGTCGCCGCCTCGTTATGGAAAGGTGCTTGTTCTTTATGCATAACGAAGTAGCGACATGCTGACACGTGTTCTCTGTCGTCAGTGGGTTTAAAGGTAAGTGCCATCAAAAGAAAGAATTATGTACATGGCAAGCTCTCATTGGGTAATATGACTGACATGGCAAGTGTAACTCCTAGTTGTTCTCTTTGTACCGCATGATCGTAGGATCTTTGAAGATCAACGGTGCAGTTTTAAATTAAAAATGTAGTGCCACTCTCTGTATTAATTAGACAAGAAAGCTTCGTCCGTGAGAAAAAACAGAGTATAATACAGAGAGATTGCATTAGTTTCATTTCACGCGAGAAAAGATTTGAAGCCATTCCTGTGCAGAAGCTATTACTGAAAGAAAAGCGTGCCAAGGTTGATAAGAAATTGTCAAGTTATCTGTTCGCTGAAATTTTGCAGGAATTCAAAGGAAAATTGAGACAGAATTCAAGTAAGTAAAACTGCCATCATCTTTGTGAGCTTTTAAGTTTTAAAGAGGATAGCTCAAGATGCCTCCTAAGAAGGGATTTACAGGAGCAGTAAACTACCTGGATAGAAATGTGCATGATGATTTACTTGAGTTACTTCCTGAGTCCACTGTAGAAACGGTGCAAGTCAAGAGGTTGACCTCACTCAATCCTAGGCTTAGGGTAGCTGATGGATTGTATGATAAGGGTAATTGGGTCCGGGATGCTCAAACTGCTCAGACTGGTTTGAGTTTATTCAAGAAATGGTTTGCAGAGAGAAAGTTATATGCCCCTCATGCCAACATTTGGAATTTTGATCTTGGGAAGCTTGTTGTTCCCAGCGTGTTTATGGATTTTGACTTGCTTGAAGCCATAGCAAAAAACTATGACCAAGCCACTAAGGTAGTGAGGAGAGTAGATGGTGAGGCTTTAGTTACCATCAGTCTCGAGGAGATTAGGAAGGTATTCAGTCTGGAACCCCTCACCATGTATCATGTGCCCATTAATCTGATAGATTTAGAAAAGGAATATATATCCAAGAGGGATGTAGTTAGACAGGGTGCACTGAAAGCCCACATAGGCCAAATTGGAGGCCTCCCAACCATAACATCATCTTCTAAAGAGCCCTTCAAGAAATCATGTTTTAATGCCAAGGCAGTGGAGATATATAGGACCCTGTGTAGAGTCTTCGGAGAGGGCGAAGAAGATTTTATTCCGGTGAGCTTCATGTATATGATCACCCAAATCTCTTCTTTTGGTGTGGAAATAATTTTTAATTTTGCATCTTACTTGGCAAATGAGATCCATCATGGATTGGTGGGGATTGCACAGGGCAAGGTGGAAAAGGTTTGGGGTCAGTATTCCTTACTGATGCATATGTTTCTTTTTAAAGGGGCCACTTATTTTGGTAAAGAAATGGTTTTAAATAGAGAACAAGAAGGGGAAGCACTACCAGTCCAATTATGGAGTGCAGACATGACCTGGGAAGCAGAAAATGCTAGCTTCGTTAGATTTGATAGGCACTTTGCCTCCAAACTAAGGTGCCTCTTATTGAGTGACAATCCCAGAATCCCTAAAGCATTAATGCACCTTATCAGGCCTATGGACAAAACCCACAATCTGAAGGTTTCACATAATTGGGGAGATATTATCCCATATTCAGTCTCAATGGTCATCAGGGTCTATGGTTTCAAAGGAACACCCCATGTGTTACCCTATCAGGTACCCTTGAAGGTAGGGATAGCTGAATTTTTGTGGCAGTTAGGAGGAGTGGAGGAGGCCTTTTTGCACAAAAGGGGGACAGGATCAATTTTTCCTACTTGTACTATAGCCCACCAATTTGTGATAACTAAAGAAGGGTGGGCCTTTCTCCATAAATTTTTGGATCAATACAAAATGGCAGTGTCTCACTCTCGTTTTTGTGATGCAGAAGGTTTCTTTAACTCTGCCCTTAGATTGAGAATCAAGCTGCGTCCAGTCCAGCATGAATTCTATTTTGCAGAAGATATAATAAGAAATGAATATTCTCTCCATGAGCAAGAAATAAAGAAAGAAAAATGGAGAGTCTATTCAAAAGTTTTGGAATTCATTAATTGTTTTGATAAAAATTTCAGTCCTCTTAGTAATGCTGCAAACAATGCAGATAAAGTACATAAGCTCATGAGTAATTTCTCTGAGATAATGGAGGTAATGAATGAGAAGAAACAGCATTTTATTAATTCTTTTCCAGATAAAGCCAGAGAAATTATGAGAAAATTGGGTTTCACTCCCAATATTGGAGTAGGTCCACTGGTGGTACGGAAGAAAACAGGGTATACTATTGTCCGACAGCAGGTGCCCGTTGTGCATAAGGAAAAACAGATTGTTGGATCCACCAGCACTGTCCTAGAAGAAAGACCCCCTGAACCTTCCCCCAAAAGAAGAAGAATAATAAGGGAGGAAGAATCCCCTGATGAAAGTGGCTCACCTTCTCAAACCCCAATGAGAGTGGAGGAAGAACAACTCACCAGTGAGCAATTTGAACAAATGGGGTCACAAGGAGAAATTTTTGTTACACAAGCAGAGATTGATGAAGGCAACCCTCAGGAAACCCCTGTACCAAGTTTTGAATTAACTACAGCAAATTTCAGAGGAAGGGAATTGGACCCTGTTTTGGAACAAGCCAGTCAGCATTTTTTGTCTGATAACAATTTTGTAAGATCTAGAGCTTTCCATCAGTTTGCGTGGAGAGTAAACATGCACATTTTTGAGCAAAGGTGCAATAATATAAGAACAGAACATCCAGAAATGGATGAGACCTCCATTCAAAATACAATAAAGGAACAAATGGTTCAAGAGTTCCAAAATATAACCCCTGATGAGGGAAGACAGATGATAAAAAATGCTAATGTTTTATTATTGCCCAATTGGGACATTGCTGACGCATTAGTTTTTAATTCTGTTTCAAATAATTTAGGACTCCAGGATTCGAATAAAGAGGAATTCTTGGGTACAGCATTCAGCAATGATCAAGCTGCCCTTGTTATGTGGTCCCTAAGAAGAGGATCCAGAGTTACTTCATCACAGCCTGATGACTCAGGATTGACAGGGAGTATCATTGTAAGAAGAGTTGCTGACACTTCAAATGTACAGGCAGCCCACATGAATGTGGATTATTCTAAATTTGCCCTGGCTACTGCGGAAAGAGAAGAGAGGGAAATGATGGATATGCATAATAAATATGAAGTAGTGGTGGAAGCATATAATCAAGAGGTGAAGAGGAGAATTGAGCTAGAAAACAAGATATCTCAACTGGAAAAGGTACTTGGAAAGAGAAAAGTGGGAGAATCCAGTACATTGAGAATTGCATATCCCCCACAGTCATCTGTGGGATTAACCCCTATTATTGAGATACCTGACACCCCTGAAAGACCCCAATTCTATACTGCAGAGGAATTTGAAGCAGAAAAACCAAATTACATGAGTGGCAGATAGAATTTAGAAATCAGCAGGAAGAAAAATGGAAGCAGGGTGTGACATACTTGAGGGATAAAATACAATGGTCAGATTTTTATGACCAGCTGACCAGGATTGTAACCCTCATAGATGAGTTAAATAAAGGAAAGAATAGACTAGACTCCCTTGCACAGAAGTGGAGACAGAGGAATAATGATGTCACGATTGTTTGTATCTCTGCAGTTCAAATGCCTTACCATCAGGTTGAAAAAAAATTTGATTTATTAAATCAATTAGATAATTTTGAAAATAAAAGAGATTCTTTACAGAGGAAATTGACACTCTGTTTTTCAAGATATCTTGCCAAGAAATTCACCCTATTTCCTTGTGCCTTAGAATCTGTTGATACAGTAAAGGAAAAGGACAAATGGAAAAAGGAAATGGATGAATTATTTGATAACAGAATAACAAACATCATCAGTGAAACTGGCTATTGGTTTTGGGCAAAGACAAATGAAGAGCTGGTAAAAATACAACTGTATTATGCTGATATAAGAAAAGAATTCGAGGAATTAGAAGAAAATGCCAATTCTTTAATAAAGATACAAAGAGAAACCCTAAGTTTTGATTGGCCAGATGATGATACTTTCAACAGATGGAAAGATCAGTTTAGTGAACAGATGTCAGGAGAAGATGACGAGGAAGATGTAAGAGTAATTGTTACTCTTGTAGTCAGCAATGATGACATAGAAAATCCCCAGGTTAAAGTGATTTTACATGTAACAGAAGATGATACATCACTTGCAGACCTTATGGGTATGTACTCTGAAGATGAAGAATGATTGCGAGAGCAGATCATAACAACTAAGAAGCATAACAGAAGGGGACCCGCCAAGAAGTGCTGTTGTAATCAATCGTTCTGTTATTCTTGTTTTTTGTTTTTCAAAAGAAGGACACCTGTCACCTACTGTAGCCTGAAGCTTGTTGCATCTCACATTATTTAAGTGAGATCCCAAGGCTAAAGAAGGGTCCGAATTTGGTTTTCACTAAGTGTTGTTCTTAGTTCCTTTTTGGTCCAAACATTTTTGGAAAGAAATTTATAGTATGCTTTTTCTGTCAAAATCTCTGAGAGATGGATGAATGTAAAAAGGACTTTGCTTCTTCTCTGAAGGTTTTTCTGGGTTTTTTGTAAAGGATATATCATTTTCAAAGGAAATGAATACAAGTTATGAACTGTCCCCATATCTGTTCTTCTCTGAATTTTGTCTCCTTTTTAATACTGAGTTACCTTGATGTTGTGTGAGTAAAAGCTTATGCAATTGATTGCATTTTAGTAAGACTGTACATCCATTTGTTATTGCTGTTAATTCAATGAATTAAGTAAAGGCTTTGATAAATGTGATGAGGTTGCTTGGGTGTTAATAAGGATTCTTGAATGATAAATTCTGGTAAGAATTGCTGATGAAAATTCGTTGCAAGGCAACAAATTAGATCTAAGAATTTACTTGACTCTGAATTCCCAATGGATTAGGCACTGATCGAGAGTATTTCAGCCAAAAGAGAAGTATATTATAACTAGCTTTTTCAAAATACATCATAAAATCAATTTTCATTTATCTTTCCTGTAAGATTTTCAAAGTTGGCCAGCACTTGCCTGCCTAGATTGTTTTAGCTTCATTTAGCCATTGTTGTTGGAAACATCTGCAGAGCTATAGAAGATTTCTTGGCCATATCTGTATAAGGGATGTGTTTATCAGTTATTTACTTATATGTTTAAGGATTTAGAGATGAGAATCAAAATGAAACTAAGGATAATTCTCATACAATTATTCCATCTTTGAACCATCCCCGGGTGCACCCGCCCTGGTTTTACAGAGCCAAAAGAGTAGAAAATCGTCTAAGGTTTTACTGAAGTTGGGTCCTAATACTTTGCATATGCAAGTGATAATGAGAATTGGCTATTCTTTAGGTTGTGTATGTACTGATATCTAGGTACTAAGCCTTTTGTCGCCCAGTAGTTTTAGTACTGTTAACATCAAAATAAAACACCAACAAGTCTCTTGTTTGATTTCTCCTCCAAAGGCTCTAATTGCACTAACACTAGCTTTGATCCTCTCAACATCTTTCGCAATGTTTTCATCCTCTCTCATTCTCATCTAATCAAACTGTCCTCTTAAGATTTTTTCTTTTGCTCTCTTCACATTTTCATCACCTCCATAGATTTCCTTTAGCTTGTTCCACATTGCATGAGTAGTCTTGCAGTCTTTGATTTCATCAAATTCTTCATTTCTTAGGTTATATGCAATATCTATCATCATGTTATTATGAGTCTTCTTTTCAAAAATGTCATTGATAGATAATGTGCTAGAAGGTTCTACATATTCTACATCAAGGTACTTTGATCTTGTATCACAATTGGAAGTTAGATGAAGTCTCATGAGACCCTGCCATGCTGAAAAGTTGTCCCTATTAAGTCTTGGAATTTCTCTTTTGTAAGACATCTTGATCTTTAGCTTAGGTCCTTGAAACCTTTTCCTATAAGCACCACAAGCTTTAATACTAATTTTTGGAAATAAATGGTAGGTTAACTGAGAGTGGAGGTGAATCAATTACCACAAAAAAATTTCCACAGATCCCTTAGATGTCAAATAAATCACTTATTGTTGTCACTCAATAAACATTCATGAAAGTGTTGTAACTTGGTAATAGTAATGAATGCTAACTTTAATAGATTTTAACATGGATGAAATAAATTACAATCATAAAAGTAATAGCATGAACACAAAAGACACTAGATTTAACATGGAAACCCAATATGGAAAAAACCACAAATGTAACTAGCTACTAATTTTCACTCTTCTAAAGTGAGCCTTGTTAGGAGCCAACCCTATTAAAGGTTACAAAACATGTTGTCAGGTGTGATCCTATTAGAGGATTTAATCACACTATTAGGAGTGGCTTTGTTAGAGGTCTTTAAAACAATTCAATAGAACTATTGCCTTGTTAGAAAATTTACAAAATGGATGTTAGAGCAACTTAGTTAAGATATTTTGCAATCAGTGCTACAATGATTAGAAAGTAACAATGAAATGACCTAAATGAGATGCAACTAAAATTGCTGATTATAGATCTCTATTTTGCACCATTAGATCCTTCTTGATTGAATATAGCTTTGTTGCTCCTCAAGGATACCTAACCATCCTTCAAAATTCACTCTCACAAATAATTAGTTCACCTTCACATTCATATCATATCAAATCCACTTCCCATGCTTAGAATTTGCAACTTGATCTCTTATATATACCATGTTGGTATTATTTTTCATTCAAAAAAAAATCTGATGAGAGTGTTCCTATTAAGTCATAGGGTTTCAGGTTCGGTTTAGTATACTTTGATACCTTTTTAAATCTGTCAAAAACCCTAGGTTTGGCTTATTAAATTCTATTGTAGTGCAAAAATTTGAAAAAGGGGTAATGAGCGAATATTCTTTTCCTACCCGCTTGAGCATTGTTGTTGAGTCTTTTAAGGAGGTAGTTTTAATCCTACTGTCAGATCTGTTTTAAATATACGATTTTCGCATATTCGCTATGGAAATGTGCTGACATGTTATGCATAGCAAGGTAGCAATCATTGGTGAATTATCTGTGATACTTAAAAGTAAAATATGGTGCCGCGAAATGCTAATGTGAAGACATTTTGGCCACGTGTTATATCCTATGTTTTTCAGACTTCAAGAAGTGCACATGAAAAAACCTTACAAATGGCATCACCAGAGTTCAAATTTATTTGGCAAGTCACCAATTTGCTACTGGGAAATCCATGCGACATACCGGTGGTGATATAGAAAATTCCCAGAGTTTGTAAAAGACGACGTTCTTGTTAAATAAGAGGTGATTTTGAGGATCTCGAGGAAGATCTAGCGTAGTTTTCACTTTTATTTCGCTAGAAGATAATGACAGTCATAGTTCAATTTTTTGGGCATCCTTTTAATGGTTATCAGAGCTCGCCATATTGTTAGTTGGATCTCTGGTATTTTTACCGGTAGCAATGTAGCAACCTACCTAAAAGTTATAAACATGGCAAGGTTAAAGACATGTGATATCATTAAAGGGTTAGGAAATGTGTATGTGTGCTAGTGGATTGGGCTAGCTTAGTGACAACAATATCCTGGACCCACTCCCCATGTCTAAAATGTAAAGATTTCTAATCGTGAGATCAAACTAGGATCAAACGCCATTTTTAACTCGCTATGGAAAAATGCTTGGAAGTTGAGTTTAGCAAGATAGTGAAGTGATGGCCCACTACTGTTGTAGTAAATTGCTAACCACAAGATCAAGCATGGATCAACGATGCTCATTAACTCACTATGAAGAAATGTGCAAAAGTTAAGTATAGCGAGTTGATGAGCGAGGGGCCCACCATTTTTCCTCAAAAGACATCAGATAATTTTTCAGCATGAAATCCCTTTGAAATTAGATGTTAAGCCTTTCAAAAAAAAGCGAAGGCCAATAAATCCAACCCTGGATCCCAAAATGTAGGAAGAACTAATTAAGTTAAGAGATGTCGGCATCATTAAGCCTATCAAACATTCTTCTTGGGTATCAAATTTGGTCCCAGTAAGAAAGAAAAATGGAGATATAAGGTTATGTGTTGATTTTAGGAATCTTAACATATCTTCATTAAAGGACAATTATGGTTTGCCAAATATGGAAGAAATGTTGCAAAGGGTCACTGGTTTAGAATTAATGTCCATGATGGATGGTTTTTCAAGATACAATCAAGTGGTTGTCAAAGAATTAGAATAGTTTAAGAATGCATTCACCACTCCATGGGGTACATACGTCTAGGTCAGGATGCCTTTTGGGTTTACTAATGTTGGAGCTACTTTCCAAAGGGCCATGGAAGTGGCTTTTGTTGATATCATTGACAAATTTTTGGTTGTGTATCAGGATGACCTTACTACCTACTTCAAGGATGAAAATGATCATTGCACACACTTAGAGAAGGTATTTATCAGAGCCCTTAAATATGGAATATCTTTAAATCCAAGGAAATGTAACTTTGGTGTCACTGAAGTAAAATTGTTAGGACACCTAGTTGGCAAGCATGGAGTGAGGATTGACCCTGAAAGGGTAGAAGCAATAGATAAGATCCAGAAACCCAAGAGTATTAAAGGTATCTAGTCACTCTTTGGACAAATAAATTATCTTAGGAGATTTGTGACAAATTTCACAGAAGTCAGTAGGCCTATATCTAGAATGTTAAAAAAGGGATCTGAGATAAAATTGGAAGGTGAACCTAGTATTGCATTTCAAAAAATTAAGAAAGCCATTAAATATGCCCCTGTTTTCAAAGGTCTTGATTATGAGAAACTAATGCACATATTTTCTTTTGCCTCATTTCACACTATGGCTGCAATACTGTTATAGAAAAATGAAGAGGGTTATGAACAACCCATTGCATTCTTTAGCAAATCATTGCAAGTAGCTGAGTTAAAGTATGATATTAATGAAAAAAAAGCATATGCATTGGTCAAAGGAGTTAAGGCCTTTAGATGTTATTTAATGGGTGCTATAGTTATTGCTTTTGTCCCCACTACTGTTGTGAAAGACATTTTCTCACAACAAGAAGTATCTGACAGGAGGTGTAGATGGATCAATAGAATACAACAATTCAACATTGACATCTAGATTACTAAATTGGTTAGAGGTCAAGGTTTATCCAAGTTGATGGCAGATGAAAACCTAGAGGCAAACTAGATTAATCAATTGGATGATAATTGTAGGGAAGCGCTCTATGATATGGGCATTTCTGAATGGTACAAAGATGTAATCTATTACTTGCAAACAATGAAATCCCCACCAGAGTTAACTGATAATCAAAAGAGATCCTTCAAGTTGCATGCCATAAGATATGCTATAGTACAAGGATAGTTATGGTGGAGGAGTATGGAAGGGGTACTCTTGAAGTGTGTAGATGAAACTGAGGCTGCAAGGATTTTGAAAGATAAGCATGAAGGTGTGTGCAGAGGTCATTACATGGCTAAAACCACAGTGCACAAAGTCCTTAGATCTGGTTTTTGGAGGCCAAAAATCTTCAAAGATGCTCATGAATTTGTTAAGACATGTGATACTTGTCAAAGATTCAGTGGAAAATTGAAATTTTTTGGAAATTTACCACTAAGACCTGTAGAGGTACAGGCACCATTTCAGCAGTGGGGGATTGATTTCATAGGTGAAATCTCAAACAAATCTAGTCATGGACATTCTTGGATTTTGGTGGCAACTGATTACTTCACCAAATGGGTTGAAGCAATCCCTACCAAGAATGATACAAGTAAACTGGTGATCAATTTCATCTTGAATAACATTATAACTAGATTTGGTTGCCCACAGAAGATAATTACTGATAATGCTATGTGTTTCAGATCTGATGGATACAAAGAGTTTTGCAGAAAGTATGGCATTACAGAATATACATCCTCACCTTATCATCCTCAAGGGAATGGTCAAAAAAAATCGAGCAATAAGAGCATATTAAAGATTATCAAAAGAATTCTAGGGGAAAACAAGAAGGCATGTTTAGAAGGCCATTGGTTGTGCCCCATTTGACCTGGTTTATGGTATATAGGCTAGAATTCCCTAGAATAATCTAAGGGATATGCATAAATTCATTCAGTTATATGAAAATGATATCATTGATGAGATGCAACTCAGACTAGATGACATCAAATAGTTAGAGGAGGCAAGAAGAGATTCCTTTGTTCAGAATACTAAGCTCCAATCAAAGATGAAGCACTTATATGATAAGAGGACTTTTGAGAGAAAGTTTGGAATAGGAGATATGGTACTGATGTGGAATGCTAGGATGGAGGATAAGGGAAAACATGGAAAATTTGACCCAAGTTGGCTCGGTCCATACAATATATGTGATAAGAATGGAGAAGATTCATATTTCTTGAGGGAATTAGCTGGAGGTATTCTTGAATTGCTATTTCATGGAAAATTCTTGGAGAGGTACTTTTCTTAAAGTATCTATTTTCCATGAACAATAGTTTTATGTTTCCTTGTACATTGTGTATATTTTGTAAATCCCTATAAGTAGTTTCTTTTTGTTCTGTGGTTTCTTGTTTTTTGTTCCTGTGTGTTGTTCTATACTCTCTAAAGAAGTTATCATTTTCTCACTAGGTGTGTGGTCTACTCTTCCATAGATTCTAATTTCTTGCATAGACTCAAGTAGTCTATCATCCCCAGACAGAGCCACTATTGGTCTGATTTTTCATTCAAAAAAAAATTGATGAGAGTGTTCCTGTTAAGTCATAGGGTTTCAAGTTTGGTTTAGTATACTTTGATACCTTTTAAAATATGTCAAAAACCCTAGGTTTGGCTTATTAAATTCTATCTTAGCGTGAAAATTTGAAAAAGGTGTAATGAGTGAATATTCTTTTCCTACCCGCTTGAGCATTTTTGTTGAGTCTTTTAAGAAGGTGGTTTTAATCCTATCATCGAATCTATTTTAAATCTACAGTTGTCGCATATTCACTATGGAAAAGTGCTCACATGTTACGCATAGCAAGGTAACGATCATCGAGGAATTATCTATGATACTTAAAAGTAAAATCCAACGTCGTGAAATGTTAACATGAAGACATTTTGGCCATGTGTTATATACTAAGCTTGTTAGACTTCAAGAAGTGCACGTGAAAAAACCTTACAAATGACATCACTGGAGTTCAAATTTATCCAGCAAGTCACCAAGTCACTACCAGGAAATCCATGCAACATATAGATGGTGATATAGCGAATGCCCAAAGCTTGCAAAAGATGACGTTCTTGTTAAATAAGAGGTGATTTTGAGGATCTCGAGGAAGATCTGGCATATTTTTTGCTTTTATTTTTCTGCAAGATAATGATAGTCGTAGTTTAGTTTTTTTGGTGTCCTTTTAATGGTTATCAGAGCTTGCCATATCGTTAGCTAGAATTCTGGTATTTTTATTGGTAGCGATGTAGTGACCCACCTGAAACTTATAAACATGGCAAGGTGAAAGACGTGTGATATCATTAAAGGGTTAGGAAATGTGTATGTGTGCCAGTGTGATTGGGCCAGCTCAGTGATAGCAATATGTTGGACCCACTCCCCATGTCTAAAATGCAAAGATTTCTGATTGTGAGATCAAACCAGGATCAAAGACCATGGTTAACTTGCTATGGAAAAATGATTGGAAGTTAAGTTTAGCGAGTTAGAAAAGTGATGGCCCACCACTGTTGTAGTAAATTGCTGACCACGAGATCAAGCATGGATCAACTATGCTCATTAACTTGCTACGAAGAAATATGCAAAAGTTAAGTATAGTGAGTTGATGAGCGAGGGGCCCACCATTTTTCCTCCAAAGGATGTTTTAAATATTTGCCATGCGATCAATGCAAAATCAACAGTTATCGCTAGCTCATTATGGAAAGGTGCTTGAGAGTTATGTATAATGATTTAGTGAGTTGATGACATGTGTCCTTAGTCTTCCAGGGGCTCAATTTGGAGTGCCAGCCTTGAGGGAAAGATATAGATGGAGGCATTCTATTGGCTTGACTACCAGAGTGTTAAGAAGAAAACTGAGTCAACTTAGCTTTCATTCCTAGATCATAGGATATTTCAAGGATCAATAGTGCAAGTTTAAAAAAGGAAAGTTCGACGCCACTCTATTTTCTATTTTGCACATTTATGATAAGTGAAAGCTTCGTGTGTGGGAGAAATAGAGTATGAAATAGGAGAGTCTCATTAATTCCAGTACCATGCGAATGAAGATTGCAAGTTTTCTAAGCACAAGAGCCTGTTGATTGCATTGTGTTAAGCTTGGTAAAGATGTGCATTTAATTTACTGTTGTTCGAGATCAATTATAGAAGTTCAGAGAAGAAAAAATTCAGCAAGTCAAGTACGTACTCATATTATACCCTCTGTGGCATTCTAGTTTTCTCAATGCTGTCAAAATGCCTCCTAAGACACCATTTTCTAGGAAAGTTAATTATATGGATAGGAATGTCCATGATGATTTATTAGAACTACTCCTAGAATCTACTATAGAGCCTGCATAAGTTAAAAAATTGATTTCTTTAAACCCTAGGCTTAAAATTGCGGATGGCCTGTATGACAAGGGGAATTGGGTAAGGGATGCAGCAACCACTCAAACTTGTCTTATCCTCTTTAAAAAGTGGTTTTTAGAAAGAAAGTTGTTTGTCCCACATGCTAATGTCTAGAATTTTGATTTGGGAAAGTTAGTAGTTACAAGTGTTTTCATGGATTATGATTTGCTTGAAGCCATTGCCAAGAATTATGACCAAGCCATTAGGTTTGTCAGAAGAAAGGATGGTGTGCCTTTGGTCTCAATTAGTCTTGAAGAAATTAGAGAGGTTTTTCACCTAGAACCTTTGACAGATTACCATGTGCAAATGAATCTACCAAAATTAGAGAATGAATACAAAGCAAAGAAGGATGTAATTAGGGGAGGTGCACTAAGGGCACATATTGGTACAATAGGATCTTTGCCAATAATTACTGTAGCTTCTAGAGATCCCTTTAAGAAGATTCTTTTCACTTCTTAGGCTGTAGAGATATACAAGACCTTGTGCAGAGTTTTTGGTGAAGATGAGTAGGAGTTCATGCCCATTGGCCTCATGTACATGATGGTTCAAATTGCTTCCTTCGGTGTAGATGTTATTTTTGATTTTGCTTCCTTTTTGGTTGAAGAGATTCACATTGGTTTAGTTGGGATTGCGAAAGGAAAAGTGGAGAAAACTTTTGGCCATTACTCTCTATTAATGCATATGTTTTTGTTCAAAGGAGTGACAGATTTTGGTAATGAGATGGAACTCAACAGAGAGCAAAATGGGGAAATACTGCCAGTCTAGTTGTGGAGTGCAAATATGACTTGGGATGCAAGTAATGCTAGTTTTGTCAAATTTGATAGATATTTTTTTGCTAAATTAAGATGCCTCATATTGAGTGACAATCCCAAAATCCCTAGGATGCTAATGAGTCTCATCAAGCCTATGGATAACCCCCATAACTTGAAAGTTTCACATAATTGGGGAGATATCATCCCTTACTCTATTTCTACTATTTTTAGAATCTATGGTTTTAAAGGGAGTCCTCATTTCTTTCCCTACCAAGTACCTTTGTAAGTAGGAATGGTTGAACTATTGTGGCAATTAGGAGGAGTAGAAGAAATATTTTTGTTGAAAAGGCAAATAGGGTCAATTTTCCCTACCTGCACAGTGACCCATCAATTTGTGATTACCAAAGAAGGTTGGCTCTTTTTGTATAAAATTTTGGAGCAGTATATGATGGTTGTCTCTCATCCTCATTTTTGTGATTCTGAGGGATTTTTTAACCAGACATTAAGGCATAGAATTAAGCTGGGATAGGTCAAGCATGATTCTTATTATCCAGAGGACATTATAAGGAATGAATTCTCATTGCAGGAGCAAGAAATTAAAAAGGAAAAGTGGAGAGTTTATTTTAGAGTCTTAGAATTCATTCATTGTTTTGATAATAAATATGATCCTTTAGATAATGCTATTATCAAGGCTGACAAAATAAGTAAACTCATGAATACCTTCCCTAAAATAATGGAAGTCCTGAATGAAAAGAAACAAATTTTTATTGATTCCTATCCTGATAAGGCCAAAGAGGTCATGAAGAGATTGGCTTTCACCCAAAATGTGGGAGATTGTAAAATAATTGTACAAACAAGGCCTGGGTATACTATAATTCAAAATAAAAAGCTTCCTATAGATAAGGGCAAACAAATAATAGGATCCACTAGTATAGCCCAAGAGGAGAGACCTGAAGAGCCTAGTCCTAAGAGGCAAAAGGTAATAATAGAAGAAAGGCCTCAAGTTGAGGAGTATTCACCTACTCAATCCCCTTTGAGGATTCGAGAAGAACAACTCACTGGTGAACAGATTGAATAGATGGGATCACAGGGAGGTGTTTTTATTACTCAAGCACAATTAGATGAGGGTAACCTTCCGAAACCTTCCCTCAAAAGTTTGGATCTAATAATAGCAGATTAGAGTGGTAGGGAATTGGATCTTGTGTCCAAATAGGCAAGCCATCAATTTTTGGCTGATGACAGTTTTGTGAAATCTAAGGCTTTTCAACAGTTTGCATGGAGAGCAAGCATTAAATTTTTTGAAGAAAAATGTAATAAGTTGAAAATAGAGCATCCAGAAATGGATGAAGCCTCCATCCAAAACCAAAAAAAAGAAGAAATGATAAAAGAATTTCAAAATATAAGCCCTAAGGAGGGGAGGCAAATGATCAAGGCATCTAACATTTTATTATTGCCAAATTGGGATATTGTTGATGCTTTGGTTTTTAGTTCTATTTCAAATAAATTGACTTTGCAATACCAAAATAAAGAGAACTTTCAAGGCACTGCATTCATTGAAGATCAAGCTACATTGATCAGTTGGTCATTGAGAAGAGGATCCAGAGCTACATCATCACAGTCAGATGAGTTTGGGTTGATGGGAAGCTTAATTGTGAGAAGAGTTGTTGATACCTCACATGTGCAAGCAACATATTGGAATGTGGATTATTCTAAGTTTCTTCTAACCACTGCTAAGAAGGAGGAATAGGTTATGTATGAATTACAGAATAAATTTGAAACAATTCTTCAGGCCTATAATAAGGAGGTGAAAAGGAGAATTGAACTTGAAAACAAGGTAATGGGGAAGTCCACAAGGCCAAGAATAACATACCCCTGTCCTCCAGTGGAACCTTTTAAATCCACCCCCCTTATAGAAATACCAGACACACCTCAAAGGCCAGAATATTACATAGCTGAGGATTTTGAAGAAGAGAAAAGCAAACTATGGGCCTTACATGTAGAGTTAAATACATAGTATGAGGATAAGCTTAGAAAGGCTCTAATGTATTTAGTAGATAAAATTGAGTGGCCCTCATTCTTTGATCAGTTGGAAAGAGTAATAAGTATATGGAAGCAACTAAAAACCCATGATGAAACCCTCAAGCCTATTGTTAACAAGTGGGGAAAGAGGAAAAAAGAAATCACCCTTTTATGTTATTCAGTTATAAGGTCTTCCAAAGACCATATTGAAAAATTGTTCAACATTGCTAATGACCTCTCAGATTTTGATAATAGGAGAGTTGCTTTGCAATCAAAAATTGTTTCTTACTTAAATAAGTCCAAAAATAAAAAATTTGATCTGTTTCCTTGTGACTTGGATAGAAAGAATCAATTGAAAAGTAAGGATGAATAGAGTAAAGAACTGGATGACCTTTTTTGCATAAGGATAAACAAAGTTGTTAATGAAAAGGAGCATGCCTGGTGGGCCACCACTATAGAGGAATTGGTTAAATTTTAGTTTTTTTTGATTCTTTGAAATGTGAATTTATTGGTTTTGAAAAGGAGGCTGATTATATAGTAAAGAAACAAGATGATATCTTATGGTTCAGCTGGCTGGATGATACTCAGTTTGACACATGGATGATAGATATTCCTTCGAACATGCAGTTAGGAGAAAATAGTTTAGATGATGAAAAGGAACAAGAAGGTAAGGTATAGGTCATTGACACATCAGCACCAAAATTGAAGGAAGAAGAGGGTAAAAAAGAAATTGTGCCTGCTAAAGGCATCACGAGATCACCCCCATTGGCTAGCTTGATAGCCACATATTCTAAGGATACAAAAAAATGAGAGATAAATCAGAAGTTAATAAGTATAGCAGTAATAGGAATGGGCCTACCTAAGAGAATATTTGATTTGCCTAGCATTCTATTATTACCTTTTGTCTTTTGTGTAATGTTTTGTTTCTTGGACACTTGTCAAATCACAATTTCCCTTTGCTTGTGTCAACTCATGTCTATATAAGTGAGTTTCCAAGGCATTGTGATGGTCCAAAACTTGTGCAATTTTTTTTTTTTCAAGAAAAGTACATTACAGTTGGTCCAATAGTATGTAAAGGTTTTCAGTTGGTTTCCATTGTACTCTTTGATAAACAGATTGAAATGACAGAAATGGCAATCTATTATGGGAATTCAATTGGTTTTCTATTGGTTATTGTATTAGTCATATGAAAAGGATAATACAAAGGGGTATTTATACTATATCTGTGTCATCAATTTCTTTCTCCAGTTTATGGGTTTTTTTACTTTGAAATCATTTAAATAAGGTTTATCTAGCTAAATGTAATCTAGATGGGCTATATGTTGGTTTTATTGTTGCTTTTAATTCAAGCAATTATATAAATGCTTCAGTAAATCAGTAGGGTTTATGAGTTTATAAAAGGGATATTGCATAAGAATGGAGATAGATTATTGCAATTGATTAATTCTTATACAAGTTATTTGAATTAGATTTCCCACCAATAGTCAATTTCTTGCCCAATGGATAAGGCACCAGTCCTATAAATCAGAAGTAAAGAAGGATGAGTTCTGCTGCTGCATATCAAATCATTTTATAAAATCAAAATTATTTTCAATCCTATTCAATAATTATAAATGCTGGTCTCAACTCATTTATATCTAATTCCTAAGTCTTAATTAGCTATTATTTCCAAGAATATTTGTAAATTTTAGGAGAATTATGATCGGATCTGCTGATAAGGGATGTGTATAAGTTTGAGAGCATTGAAGAATTGAAGTGAGTTATGTATGTATGTGAGGCTAACAGATGAGAATCAAAATGAAACTGAGATAATTTAATATACAATTGCATTAGAATTATCCTTAAGTATACCCGCCTTGGTTTAGCAGAGCCAAAAGAGTAGGAAACCAACTCTTGGTTTTATTGAAGTTGGGTCCAAATAGGTTACTTATATAGCTGATTATGGGAATTAGCTGATTCTTAGGTTGTGTGAGTGTTATCATTCTGGTATTAAACATTTTGTTGTTCAATAGTTTTAAAACACCAACACACCATTCAGATTATCAAGTCAACTTATTTATAAATCATAATCATTTATAATCATTACCACAGTTGGCTGGAAATAATTCTTAAAACATTTAAGCCTTAAATCACAAATTAACAAATTTCTTCACTGGCCGACCCTGCTTAGTAAACATTGTTCCAGACATAATTTCCTAAGTTAACCATCAGAAGCTCGGTTAACACTATGAATCCTATGAAATCCTTTGGTTATTGAGTGAACTCAATAGAAACTAACTTGTTTTTTGCTAACCTTGAGAGCTCGGTACAAATTATTTTCTGCCATATTTTTCTTCGACAACCAAGTGAGCTTGGTACTCAAGGTAAAGTCTAGGAACACTCGGTAGAAACAAAAAATCATCATGTAAACCAACTGATCTTGGTAGAGGCTAAAAGATAACCGGTATGAAATTTGTGTAGCATCAAAAACAACACACAATTGGATAATTGTATCCAACATATGTACCAACTCCTAATACGATTGAAGCAACTCCTTACATGGCTAAGGGTTCTCACAAGGGATAAGTCCTTTAACAAATATTGAGACACTATATTCATGTAATAGACTCCTTATATGGTCAATATCTTTAACCATATACTTTTGATTATTGGATAAATTTGTGGGTACCATCCCCACTAGAGTTTTCCCTTGGGCAGGGTTTTCATAGTTAACAAAATATGGTGTTATGAGTTCTCTTATTGTGTGGTTGTGTTTACTATTTAGTACAATTAGTTTTCTTTCATATGCATGTTATAAGGTAATTAATAATATCAAATTTTTAGCTAAAATTTGTAGAATATTCATTCATCTTCCCCTCTCACTATGCCCTATTTCTAACAATTAGTATCAAAAGCTAGTTGGTCATAAGATGCTTAATATATTCAGTAAGATCCCTATTGATATAGAACAATTAGAGAAGAACTTATAGGAAGCTCATGAGGATATTGATATTCTCACTAAAGAAAGAGAGAACCTGAGAAAAAATATATGTGGATGCAAAAATCTACATTGTGAAATTAAAAGATAAAGATTGGTCATCTCAAATCCAAATAGTAAAATAAAGATCAGACAAAAGATTGCAATGAAGTATCAAGATTGATGAAATAAAATGAGATTCTAAAACATGAGTTGAAGATCATTGAACTAAATATATAAGCTTGAAGTAAGATGGTAGCAAAATTGAGTAAGATCTAAAATCTAAAACTAGAGATCTAAGATTCAATCTTAAAAAATTGACACCTAAACTTGAATCCACTAGGTTAGAACATGCAGAACTTGAGAAATATAATACTATTGTGAAATGAGAGTTAACCCGAACTAAGAATCAAATAGAGAAGCTATATTCTAGTAGTGAAAAAATTGATGAGAAACTATATTTGTAGAGGCCTTTCTATGATAAGATTTGTCTTGGATATTATATTGGATAAAAGTCAACCAAGAAATATGAACCAATGAAGAAATTAGTTCAAGTTTTTTAAAATATTCAACATAAGAAGGATGGCCAAAATAATATATTGAATCTTGTCAATTTAAAGATGCATCAAAAGAAGTTGAGCTAGCAAGTCAACCATAGAATGTTAATGAACCAAAGGAAACTAAGAAAATTGAATCACCTAAGGAAGTAAGATATGTATTCAAAGGTTGAGGATTTATATCTAATGAAATTTATCATATCAAGAGGTACTATACAAGTAATTGAGTCAAACCTATTACTAATTTTTACAATTATAATTATCATCATTTCTATCATAAAGTTGTTGATTGTAAGAAACCTAAATCTAATAGTAATAGTAGCAATAATAGAATGTTTAGAAGTACTAACCTTATAGGAGGTAGAAGGAAAATAAATAAGGGAACTAATAGAGAAAGGAGAAACATTCTGCATTACAAATGAAACAACATTGGACATATTGCAAGAAATTACAGAGTACTTGTTAACCAGTATCAAGAAACAATGGACTAGTATGTAAGCTATTCAATAGTTTTAGTCATATAGAAAGATCTTACATACATTATTTTTTGTCATATAGAAAGATCTTATAGAATGGATGTGATAAACATCAACAAGAATCCCAATTTTAGAAGGAATAACAACATAAATGTCAGAAGGAATGATAGAAGCAATAATTGTTGGGTGATGCGACGCGCTCCCCTACCCACAGGTGGTTAATTATGTGGTGTTTCATGTTCACTAATAGTCATGGCTTTTGGTGCAACGGCAAGTGGGCCCACAATTGGTATCAGAGCCTGGTTTTGGCCTGGTCATGGGTTCAAATCTCCCTGGTGCCTTCCCGACTCGCGTAAGTACCTGGTATGTGCATCGAGGGGGAGATTGTTGGGTGATGCAACGCGCTCCCCTACTCATAGGTGGTTAATTATGTGGTGTTTCATGTTCACTAACAGTCATGGCTTTTGGTGCAACGGCAAGTGGGCCCACAATAATAGCCAGAAAGATGAATTGAGAGAGCATGGGGAAGAATTTTAAGAAGTATTTTCCAATGAAAAGACTCATTGATATCACATGCAGTATTGGAGAAATAATCATTTGATGTACCTATAGGAAGTTTAAAGTTAGCAATTATTTGTAATTCATATTATTTGAATTGAGCATCTTTTATAACTAATATAAGCATCAGAGAGGTAGAAAAGATAGTAGACAAAGAGTTAAGGTTTGTGCAATTAGTATGCAATAATAAATAATGAGTCAAAGTTATGTTTAAGAGCACATATCATTTGGAAATTTTATGTGAGTGCGCAAAATAAAACAAGCTTACTAGTAATCAAAAATAAGCTTTTAAAAATTGTGTACTTTCACAACTAATGTAGAGATCAATTTGTTGATATCTAAGGAGCATTAAAAATAAAACTGAATGTAATTAAAAAAGAATTAAAGAAATTTTGAAGTACAAATTATAGAAAGCCCTAGTTATGTGTTAAATCAAGATTTTTTACTCTTACAAGCATTTGAGAAGAAAGTTAAGTTAAGAATTCAAGTGAGAAAATGGATAGAACTTTGATTCATAATGTTGAGGAAATAGAAGACCTAAGTTGAAGCCAAACCCTTGGTAGATGACCCCAGTGTCACATTTTCAAAAGTTCTAAAAAACAACATTCACCTATAAGACATAAATGATTATCTCTGAAGTAAATTTGAGATTATAGGCTAAAAATACATTTCTAAGCAATTTGACCTAATCTACAATATGGACATGAGTTGTAAACAAGGTTTTGAGTATCTAAAGTATACTGATCTAGTGAAACTCATGTTTTTCTATGAATTTGACATTAAGGAATTGACAAAGATTGTAATAAGAAAAAATCATGATGGAAATATTTTTTTATGAGATAATATAATAGAGTTTTCAACCAACCTAATTCATAAAGTTACTAGATTATACAATGAGGGTGGTGAACCTATCAATGAAAAATGTCAAGAAAATAGTTTTGGATAACACTAAGTATGTTTATCAATCAAGTGTATTTTCCACAAAACTTAAGAGTTAAAGATCATCCTATAGGAGCTGGAAAGGATGGAAGGAAATAATGGGTTCAACAGAATCAACTTTCTAGAAACCAAGCTTATTGAGATGGATAAAATATTGGAGAAGATGGAGTGCACTCTTCATTGTTCTCCTAACCAGAGCCTTAATGTTATCAAAGGCTTGAATGATAGCATCAAAGATATGCAATTCTAATGGAAGCTTGTACAAATGAGAAAGTTGACATAGCCAATGAGGAAAATAGGGCTCCTAAAGTTAATGTCCACCCCCTAGATGAAAGCCCAAGAAATAAATTGAGATTGAATAAGAGGAAGAGGGATAGGGAGGACACTCAACATGACAATCAGCTAATGACTAAAACAATAGAGACTATGGATAAGATGTAGCTTAGGATAGCTAAAATGGCCAAGGAAATGATGCCCTGATTTGTTCTCCTAGCTTTCATATTTTTCCCCCTAGGTTTTAGTTTGGCTAGGCTTTTTTGCTCCTTTAGAGGCTATTTTTTTAAGGACTGGCTTGTTTCCTTCCTTGGCTTGTTCTTTTTTATTGTTCTGCTATATGGTATGGACTCTAATTCTGTATTATCTTGTTAACTTTTGGGTTTTACAAAACCATTAAAACCTATTTTACTTAATAAAAAACACTAAGTCAGCTTAAATGGTACAAGAATAGTTATTAGCAAAACCAAGTAAGATGATGTCAGATTTATGAGGAGAATCATTGCAACAAAGATATGGTCTTGTTCAAGAGAAGATGGCAATAGCCAAATTTGTAAAACTATCATGTGAGATTCTTAGAGTGTAGTTAGTTAAAAACTTAGAAAAAATCAAATGGATCAAGAATAGTTAGTTTAGATTTTAATCGTTAGTTACACACATGTTTTTCAACTTTTTTAAAAGGTTCCCATTCATGCCAATATATAAATTGTTAGCAATGAAAAAGGTACTATGGAGAGGATAACAAAGATGAATACTAGGCATCGCATTGAGAAGATCGATACCAACATAGCTCTTATTATGAAGGCATTCAGAATGAAATAAAGGGGATATTCAAAATACCAACCTCTATGGTAAAGAAGTTTATTTAAATGTCATTTTTTTCATTTTAGATACTAATTTATCTTATATTAAAGCAATAGAACCAATAATTTTATGTGTTGAGCCATTGGGATATGAAATCTCTTTGGGCAAAATTGAAGGTTGTTTAGACAATCCTTAAGAAAAACAAGGATGCAAAATTTGATAGGTTTGGAACTTATGAAAAAATGACACAATTAGTCAGTTAGTACAGAGTGATTAGACAAAAGAGAAAAAGGTTGAGACAATAATGAAAAATTTTGTACAATAATTAGTGATTATAGAGGAAGAAAAAAATAATAGAAAAACAAACCATTTCAAGGATGAAGTAGATTGGTTAGAAATGAATGATGTATGTGCCACCCTTGGCATAAATTAGACCATCTAAAGGTGTTATTATTAGAGTTCCATCAATGGCCACATCTATAACACCTTATGCAGTTGTATCATAGGATCAACTACCTACTATACCTAATATTCCACTAGCAAATAAATCAAAAGAAAAGGAAGTGGAAGTGTTTGAGGTGAAGAGGAAGTCAATTAGATTGGCTAAAGTAAAATAGTAATCACTTGACTCTCCAAGAAAGAAAAGAATGAAAGTTATGGTGATAGGACCAGGAAACAAGCATAAGGAGTTATGTGAAGTATACCTAAGAAGAAGATGTGGGGTTAGATTGATCTTGAGAAGCCAATAGAAAAGTAACGAGAATTAGCAACCTGAGGAATAAGGCATGCAAACCTAAGTTTTAAAGATAAATAGTACAATCATTGATTAAGGTAATTTTATATAGTTAAACAAGTATTATCACCTTTACACTAGAATTGATAAATTGGAGCTTGAAAATGCCATTATTAGGCATATGATTTTTTCCAAAATGAAATTTGAAGATGTTAAGAATGAAATTTCAAATGGTATTTATGAAAAACTAATGAATATAAGAAATAGGGTAGCTGATGAAGATAAAGGCATAAAATAAAATAAAATGAGAAAGCTATGTGAGCTTGAAATTTATGAAAGCCTAGCCTGCCTAACAAAGATTCTTGAACCTAATCTTAGGAATAAGACAAGAGCATTATTGAAAATAGGAGCTAATTATTAGGAAGTTTGAAAAGAAATGGAAAGGGTCATTTTGAAAATGATACCACATATTACTCTTGGATCGGGTAGAATACATATTGATACCAAAAAGGTCATTGTTGACACTTTCGAAGATCCATTTGAAGATTATGGTCTTAATGTTGGTAATTTGACCACTGACAATAGCTTTGGAGAAGAAGATAAAGAAAAGAAGAAAAGGGAGGAAGAAAACAAAAGGAAAGAAGAGGAAAAGGAAAGCCTAGTAGAAGAGGAAAGAAAAAGAGAAGAATAAAAAATGAGACAAAAAGAAAAGAAGACAAAGGAAGAGGAAGAACAAAGAATAATAAAATAGGAAGAGAAAAAAAAATAAAGAAAGAAATAAAAAGGAGGAAGGAAAAAAGAAAAAGGAAGAATAAACTAAAAAGAAGGAATAAGAAGAAAATGAAAGGAAATAAGAGGAGGTGAAGAAAAATAAGGAAGAGGAAGAGATGAAGAGGAAGGAAGAGGAAGAAAAGAAGAAGGAAGAAAAGAAAAGAATATAAAAAGAAGAGGAGAAGAAGAGAAAGGAGGAATAGGGAAAGAAGGCAAGTGTACCTTGTTCTTCTAGGATACCCCTTCCACTTGCAGCATTGACAAGTTCTAATGATAATGATCAAAACAAACTAAGCACATCAGTATCCAAGATCATTGACAAAAATAGAAAGGCAAAAATTTCACAAAGATATTTGATGGAAGTCAAGGAGAAACTTCAAATAACCTTAATAGTAAAGTTGAAAAAATCATACCCATAAGATAGAGAAAAAGTTGTAGTAGATACTTTTGATGCCGAGTGCACAAATTTGTGTGACATTACAACTATTCATGATAAAGAAAAGCATGATGCATGGATTTTTTACATTATTTTCTAGAACATTAGAAATGATCTTAGAGCTCTTGGTACATGCATGAAGGATCTAAGAATATGTGAGAAAGAAGGTAGAGAACTGTATGCTAAGTGAGTAGTGTAATTTGAGTTTACCAAGGACATTAATGTTGAGCTAAAAAGAAAACATGAAGAACTACAAGCATTAGTAGATCAACTTCAACAACCTAACCAAAAGATATCAACTCTAGAGTAGCAGATTGAGGATTGTCTCAAGGAAAAGAAATCTTTTGAGAAGTTTGTATACGAAGACATGAATGAAGTCGAAGAAGTGTCTTATGGACTTTGTGCCCTTCTCAATATATTTGAAGGAGTAAAAGATTCATGAGAGAATAATTTTAAGAGACTAGAGACAAATTTGATGACTAGATGAAATGCCTATCCAACTAAGCATAGAGGTATATATCCACAATTTTGACTTGTATATAATTTTTGAGACCTTTCTTATTCATGTCAAAGAGGAAGTAATATAGGAAAATTTTATGATATATTAATAAATGTAGAAAGGGCGAGTACCAGTCATGTGAGGTATTATAGTCAAAAGGGAAGTTAAAATGTAATATGGATACATAAGAAAAGATTGCTATAAAATATGATGATCCACAAATTTTGAATTTTTGTAAATAAATCAAAGGCCAAGTTTTTGTAAACTTTTTTTATCAACATTTTAGGACTTGGTCGATTTTCCCATATGTTGCAATCAATGCTCAAGTGGGAGATTATTGAAAATTTGGCAAAGTAGCTAAGTTGCATTAGTCAGTTATGGAAACATATCCATAGTATTAAGAAGACATATCTCGAATATGAAGATTCAACACTTAGACTTAGAAAATTGTCCAAGTATCAATAGGGTTATCTGGCAAAGAGGATATTATTTTGACATCTATAGTTGAAAAATACATTATTAGCACATGTGCAATTAGTATGTTAGAAGATATAAAGGTTTTATCAATTGTGGCAATATACAGACAGGAAAAGAGTATAACATAAAATTATTAATTATGAATTAAGGAATTATTCTATTTACAAAATAATTACTTGATTGATTGGGGATGACATCCTAGATTTTAACCCTAAGAGGGTAAGATTTAATCATATATATTTTTGAGGGTGTGAAAGCTTTTAAGCTGACTCAAAAATATTTTGATAATTATAAAGGTATAAAGGAAAGTTTACAAATACAAATTTATGTGTTCTTCTAAGGAAGACTATACAAAATTTATGTGCTGTGAATTATGACGTATGATCATAGAATTGCAATTTTTGTGAAGAGAAAAAAAAATTGTATCATATATTGAATATATAAGAAACAAGCCTAAAGGGTTTTGTATCTATCTTTTTCTATTGCAGAATCACATTGCAAGTTACATGTATGGGCAATGGGCTTAGCTTGTACACAATTTTATATATGTATATGTACTAACTCCCAATAAAATAGAGGCTTATAACAAGGCTTATTTCCTCTAACAAGAATTAAGACACTATATGCATGTAATAGACTCCTAATAGGGTCCATATCTTTAATTGGATACTTTTGAATTGTGGATTGTATTGTGGGTACCATCCCTATCGAGGTTTCCACTTATCCAATGTTTCCTTGGTTAATAAAATATGTAGTTATTATTGAAAATATAAGAGGAGTAAATGAGAGGGGGTGGGTGAATTAGTTGCTACAAAAGTAAATCCCAAATCCCTTGATGTCAGTACAAAATAATTTTGAAAACTAAACATTGGTGATTCTCAGTAAACAAAGAAATGTTATAACTTGGTAAACAGTGTAATTGCTTAGGAAACACTTAACATGAAAATGTTAAGATATTATCTATGATTATCATTACTTTAAGTTAGTTGCAAACACATTAAATAACTTGAAGACATTTGACACCAAGATTTAATGTGGAAACCTAATTCGGGAAAATTCGTCAACTGCAACTAGTTACTATTTTCACTCTTCTAAAGTGAGCCTTGTTAGGAGGGAACATTGTTAAAGGTTTAAAAAAACACTATTTGGTGTGACCCTGTTAGAGGATTTAATCACCCTATTAGGAATGACCTTGTTAGAGGTCTTTAGATAATTCAATAGAACTACCACCTTGTTACAGGGTTTACAATAATCCATTAAGCTAATTCTATTAAGAGATTTAGATCACTACTACAATGGTTAGAGAGTAACAATGAGATGACCTAATTTTTGATGCAATTGAATTGTTGATTACATATCTCAATTCTAGCTTGTATACTTGATTTTTTCTGATTGAACATATCTTTTTAGCTCCACAAGGATATCTTTCTTATCCTTCTAATTCACTTCCTCTTTTCATTATCAAATCTTCAATACATTCACATTTTCTTCACACATTCTAACCCTTAACTTGACCTTTTATTTATATCTTTCATTTTTTCAAGTTGGGTCAAATATATTTTAGAATAACTAATATTCATCTTCTTGGTCCACTAGAACCATCAAATAAATCAATTGAACTCAATATGAAAAAATAAGAAAATCCTTCTTTAGCCGACCCTGCTTAGTAGACACTAACTCATAATAGACCTTCCTGTGTTAACCAAGTTAACTCTGTTAGTAGTACATACTAGCAAAGTTCCTTTGGTAACCAAATGACCTTGGTTATCACTAGTTCCATCCAACATTTCCATCATTAATCTAGTGAACTTGGTAACAATCATCTTCCACAAACTTTCCTTTGACGTCCAAGTTAGCTCGATAGATACTATCTTCTAAACTAGGCAAACTCTAGATTTCTCGGTACCCACAAAAAATTGGCTTCAATGCTCGGGTGATCTTGGCTTACACTGACTAATAATGATATGACATATTGTGTAGCATTAAAGATAATACACAACTAATCAATTGTATTCAACAATCTCCCTCTTTGGCATTGATGGCAACACAATATGTCATAGTAAAATGAAATTTTGGAGCAAGAATGAGATAAGGAACATATTTTTATTTTCATTCTAATTCTTATCCATGAGAACTCCCTCTATCAGTGTAAACTCTTTGTCTTTAGTTTCTTCCTCTTTTACAAAATGTTTGTTCTGCTAGAACATTTCCCAAGTTCATTTTCCTTCTTTTTGATAATTGTTCACTTTCAATATCCCTCTATGACATCTCTTTACTATGACAACACACTTCTCCATCTTTTCAAGAAAATTTCTATGAGATATGATAGTATACTTCCCCCTCTTTGACAACACATGCCAAGGATAATATTCGATGAAAATCAATATACCTTAAATATTGATTCATTTAAAATATGCCCTTGTCAATATTGCAACAAAAAATTGGTCTTCAAAATTCTCTAGTTGATGCGTCACTAAGCTACATTTAGTGAGCCTTAAATAGGGGAATTACCCCTAACTTACATCTTAGATACAAAAATGCATCCTTAGGTAATGGCTTGGTGAGCATGTCTATAATTTGTTCTTTTGTATTTACATATTCTAATATAACTTCTATATCTTGCAAAAATTCTCTTAAGAAATGACATTTTATAGCAATGTGCTTTGTTTTGGTATGCATCACTAGATTCTTTGATATATTGATTTCACTAGTGTTACCACAGTATATGACTACTTAATCTTTGATCTATATCTTCATACCTATCATCAATTGTTTGAACCAAATAATATTAGAAAAATTAACTACTACTACCACATATTCTACCTTTATTTTTGATTAAGAGATACAATTTTGTTTCTTTCTTGTCCAAGACACTAGTCTTTTACCAACAAATAATCCTCCCCCACTAGTACTTTTTCTATCATCAATACCTCTTGCCGAATTAACATTAGTGAATACCTTTAAGTCCAAATTGCCTCCTATTTTGTACCATAAACCATATTCTACAGTACCTTTTAGATATCTTATGATTCTTTCGACTATAATCAAATGATTTTATTTTAAATTTGCTAGTAATCTTTCCACTACACCGACTACTGATGTAATATCAAGCCTTGTATGCACTACATATTGCAATTTTCCAATCATTGATCTGTATGTGGTCTGATCTACTTCTTTGGAATCATCATTCTTGGAAAGCTTAAGTTTAGTAGACATAGGGGTTCCAACTAGTCTTGAATCTTCCATTACAAATTTCTTTAGTATTTTCTTGATATATTTAGATTTAGTAATGTAGATACCATATTTCTTCTACTTAATCTATAATCTGACAAAGAATTTTATCTCTCCAAACATAGACATCTCAAATTATTTTCTCATTTCTTCTAAAAGTTATTTTCACAAGTCATCATTCCCATGAATAAGGTGTCATCAATAAATATTTCAACCAAAACAATCTTCTTGTCTAGTCCTTCTTTGATATATAGACTATTGTTATCTTTTTTTCTTTGAAAACCAATCTGTATCAAGTAATTATAAAGTCTTTCATACTAAGCTCTAGGAGCTTGATTGAGACCATATAATGTCTTGTGTAATTTATAAACAATGTCTCTTTTGCTTGGATCTACAAAACCTTCTAGTTGTTCAATGTAGACTTCCTCTTCAACAATTCCATTCAAGAATGCAGATTTAACATTCATTTGATATACTTTAAATCCCCTATAAGCTACATATGCTAGTAAAGTTCTAACACCAGAGCAAAATTTTCACCATAATCAATACTTTCTTCTTGAGAATAGCCTTTACACACCAAATTTTCTTTGTTTCTAGATAATTTTCCATCTTTATTCAGCTTCTTTCTGAACACCCACTTTGTCCAGTTACATTTTTATCCTTAGGTCTAGGAATAAGAGTCCAAGTTTTGTTCTTCTCTATTTTTTTCTATTTTTTCATTCATTGCTTCAATATAACTCTCATTATCTATTACGTATCTTTAACATTTCTAGGTTCAAAATCAACAAGTTAACATGTACCTTTTAATTTGCTTCTTGTCATTGTTCCATTTGATTTATCTCCAATGATCTGATTGGGTGCATGATGCCTTCTGACATATCTTGCTAACACATGTTCTTTTGATTTGGAGTGCATTTCATTAATTTCATCATGAACTTTATTATCAGGCTTGGGTCCCACTATCTATGACTCAGGTCCTTCATACTCAGTTTTCTCTAGCTTGGTAGTCTTTGACTTGGGTCCTTTAGACTATGACTTAGGTTCCACTATCTATAACTTAGTAACTGTTGGAGATTTTGGGGAATTTGGAGGTGAATCCTACTTTCTTCTAGATATATTTGATATGGTATTAGGTTCATAGTAGACAAATCTTTTGTAATCCTCTAGTTCTTTGTTGCTTTCTTCTTCTCTCTTTTCTATAAACTCATCAATTCTCACACGTGCACTTTCTATGATTTTATGAGTAGACAAATTCAAACATTTGTATGCTTTACTTATGTAGGAGTATCCTAGAAATATGCCTTCATCACCTTTGACATAAAATTTTCCTTTTCCAGATTCTTTGAAGATATAATATCTTCTACCAAATGCTTTCAAGCAACTTACAGTAGGTTTGTAGTTATACCATAGTTCATAAGGATTTTTATTTGAGTCTTTCTTAACATGTACTCTTGTTAGTGTAAATAAGTATTTAGTTATTACACTTACTTAAGTTTACTTAGGTTAATTCATTATTTTATTATGTTTATTTGTGAGACACTTAGGAGTTTGCACACCTTTTTGGGTTGTCAAGTAGACAACATAGGAGTATGCAACTCTATTTTAGCACATGGTGTCTACAAAATTGTTTTGCATGTCACACCCTTGTAGGCTTATCCTCACATCATCACACATACTTTCATGATTAATGGAGGATAACCCATATCTGGTGGACATGTGCTTGGTTGTATGACACATCATGGTGTTGATTACTAGGCATTCTAGATGTATCTTAGAATCCTTTATATACATGCACTCCTAGTGTACTTTTACATTGCATGAATCATGGCATATTGAATACATTGTCATTTTGATCATACTCTCTCTCTCTTTGGTCTACTGTGTGCTTATGTTTGAGTTTTAGTTTCCGGGTGAATTTTTCCCTTAGGCAAATTCTTACAATGTATCAGAGAAACTTGGAGATTTTTTCATCACATAGCCATTTGAGACCATGCTTGCTTCATCACCTCAGCCTGAATCTAGAGTGCTGCACAAATTGGGAGCGTCTAGAGCTAGATTTGACCTCGCCATTGCGTCTGAAACACTGAATCAGTGAGAATCAACTATAAACTCAGCTACCTTTGCCCAAATTTGACTATGAGGCAAATTTTTTTTGCAAATCAGAACGTAGAGGCCCCGATTAGCATTATGGGTATGGTCATTTTTTGCAAATTCAATTAATTTTATTTAGATCTGCATTTTCTATTTTTCTCTGCAATTTTATTTTCTGTCACATAATTTTTTTGTAGACTTGGGTAGTAACACCCTAGATCTACCATTTGGAAGGATTGAATGGTTGCAATATTTTTATTAAATTTGTGGGCATATCTATCCTGTGGTCGTACTAAATTCGTCACCACACAGCATTTCGGCGTGTGCCCTTTTTTTGGCTTCCACAAATCTGGCGATAACATATTTTATTTAGTGGCTTGTGCATTAATAATAATTTTTTAGCCGGTCTATAAACTCGCCAACTATTACTTTCAATAGCATACATGATTTCTGGCGAGGATTTGGCATATTCTGGCAGTCATCTTTCAAATCTCTGACAAGTTTTTTATTTTCAGCCCATGCAAAATTTTTTGATGCACTACGTGAAGGTACCCTGATGGCAGTTTAATGTCTGACCAAGAAAAGCATATTACAATAATGATTTAACTCCTTCCACCCATGGACTATCATTCTCCTATGCACTGAGTTCTTTCCTTCCTGCACCAACTTTCTACATGTGGACAACGAATTACTACTTGCCACATGTCCCTGTTAACACACAAGCTGCCAATGAGTTGCCCTATCACCACTGGGACTACCATGTAACCCTATGGAATCCAGACAAATCATCAACACGTGCACATTTCTGTACTATACAAAAATCTGAGCCAACAACCATGTCATCTGCCACGTCAGCCCAGGGTGCTCATTTTTGCTGATGTTAGCATATCACTACCTTAAAATTGATGATTGTTTGACCATCATTTTTAGGTGTTTTATAACTACAGTGATGGCCATTTGATCATCAAATTTAGCATCGCAGTTTCTCTTCTGGACCCCTCTCCAAATTGTTTTTTAGTTTGGCAACCTGACTTTGTCATCCCATATCTTGGATATTGGGACTCTAACTCAGTTGCAATTTTTTTTGAAATTTTGTACAATTTCCTAAATTTTATAGTTGTATTATTGCTTTCTATTTTTGGTGCATAGATTTTGCAAAAATTTCATTTTTTGGTGACTCTACCTACATAATCTTGCATTTTGCAACTTCAGAAGCTTTGTACGGGCACATCTGTTCACTTTTTCAGGTTCCATTTTTTTGAAAGTGCATATTTATTTATCTACTTTCTAGATCTAAAGTTAGATTCTAGGGTTGTGTGGACCAATTTCTCACTTTCAGAATTAGGCCTTTTTCAGCATTATAAAGCTTTGATTCTTTTTTAGAATTGTTGTGAATCTAAGCTATAGTGCTTAAGTGACAGATTTTAGCCTCATAAGGTAGTTGTAAAAGAAAAATTGGAAAGTCTACTTTGTTCATTTTGACAAGTGGCCCATTGTAAATGCACTACTTATAAAGTGCCAATAGCATCTTTTTTAGGGGGTTCTTTTGATTGAGTGAAAAGGGGGGGGGGGGTGTACTGTGTTCTTGTGTCTATATTTTGTGCTCTTTTCATTTTTGCATCATGGGTTTTAAATGTCCTCCTCTAACTTCATGCAAGTTCTATTCTACATGGAAAGATATCGCATGGAGTAGATTAATGGAAAAGGATATAGTCTTTATGTTGATGGTACAATTACCAAACCTAATAATTCTAAAGAGCTCATTGATTGGCAAAAACAAGACCAACAGGCTTTAGGCGTAATTAGGAGTTGTGTACATGGGGATCTTCTCTTTTACATTAAAAATTGTTCAAACTATAAAGAAGCTTGGGATAAACTTGAACAGTTGTATGGTAAAGTTGATGAAGAAAAGGGCGTTTAGATTGAGGATGATCTACTTCTCTTGGATCGTAAGAATTATGACACAATTTAGGATTACATCATCAAAGTCAATGAGTATAGGGCACTTCTAAAAGATTGTGGAAATCCCATGAAAGATGACAGGTTGATTCATCATATCCTGAAGGGGCTACCTTCTGAGTATGCTAACTTTCTTTCAAGTTTTAATACTCATAGATTGACCATGGGATCTGCTTACCAGAAGCCTTCCTTTGATGGATTTGCAAACATGTTGATTATTGAAAAATCTCACTTGGTGGATTTTGGACTTCTCAAGTCATCTAAGACCAAAGCCTTGGTGGCTAGTGATGATCACAAATCAAGTCAAGGGGGGAAAAGAAACAAGAAGAAGAAGAAATGGAAGCAAAAAACAAAATCTGAGACACAACAATCCTCCTCTCAACAAGGAAGTTCTTCTTCAAAAAAAAAGGGAAGTAATGAAAAGAAGGAAAAACTCTTTTTTGCATACTGTAAAAAGCCAAATCATGACAAGCATCATTGCAAGACAAAAAGAATCGATGAGTTAGAAAATCTACTCAAGAAGAACAAGATTCAAGTGCTAGGTACTTCCAAGGATTCAACTCCAACCTCTTCAAAAGGTAAAGGTCAAGCACTTATGGAAAACTCAAGTTCTTCTTTGGAATGGATACTTGACTCAAGTGCCTCTTACCACATGGGTTCTTCAAAGGAAGACTTTTCTTCATTGAAGAAGTCAAAGGTTCCTCACATTTTCATGGGAGATGATGCTAAGATGGAAGTTGAAGGGAAAGGACATGTGGAAATGGAAAATGGGGAATTCAAAGATGTTCTATATGTTCCAAATCTTACCTCCAATCTCCTATCAGTTTACCAAATCACTTACCTTGGAGATGGTCATAAGGTTGAGTTCCTTCCAGATTTAGTGATGGTGTGAAGTCTAAGAGATGATTCCTTGGTAGCAATGGAGAAAGTCAATGATGACAAAAGGCTATATTCCTTCTCCCACTTTGTGCCTAAGAGTCCTTCCCAATCCTTGTTAACTCACTCTACTTCACAAATCAACTTATGGCATGAGCGGTTTGGTCACCTTGACTTCTGCTCTCTTTAGCAACTTTGCTCTAAACATATGGTTAAAGGACTACCTAATATTAGCTTTTCTACGGGAAAGTGTTTTCCTTGTTTAGTGGATATGAATCTCAAGGAGAAGTATGATAAAGGGAAGTCTTCTTGAGCTTTGGTTGTTCTTTAGCTAGTTCACATGGTATTAGCAAGACCCTTTGCGGTGACTTTAGTCAGACAAGGCCGCTACATACTCATATTTTTTGATGACTTTTCAAAATTCACTTGGGTCTTCTTCCTTCATCATAAGAATGAATTAGTTCATAAGCTTCAAGTTTTTAAGACTCATGTTGAACACAAGTCAAGGAAAGCCATAAAAGTACTAATGGTGGATAATGAGAATAGATATGTAGACAGAAGACTTAAGAACTTTTGCAGAATTGAGGGGATTGATCTTCAAAACTCACCAGCATTTAGTCCACACAAGATAGATATTGCAGCTATGAGGATTAGGACTCTCAAGACCATGCCAAGTTGTATGATTAAGGCAAAGTCTCTTGATCCTACACTTGAAGTTGAAGCCATTAGCAGTGCTACTAACATAATTAATAGGTCTCCTCATCTATCCTTAGATGGCAAGACTCCTTTCAAGCATGATGCAATAGAAAACATGTTGTGAGTCACCTTAGAGTCTTTGGTTGTCCAGCATGGGCAAACCTATCTTCTAGGAGTTGCAAGGCACCGACACCTAGGCCTTGTACCTTCATTGGTTATGAAGAAAATGTGAAGGCTTACAAACTAATGGATCTAGAGAATAATGATTTTTTTTATGGAGAAGGATGTTCATTTTGAGGAGAGTTCACCCAACTTATCCTCTACTCCTCTCCGCACTTCATACACAGTGGAAACTAATAGTGACTCCAGCGATAGTGCTTCAACAAGTTCAAACATGTGGAGTTCTATTGATAGTTACAGTGAGAGGTCACATCACTCTAGTCCACATGCTTACATTGCCATAGTGAAAGGTCCATCACATCATGGTACATCTCATCTTCTAGCTATAGCTTTAGTTGACTTGGGAGACAAACTTGAGGACTTACATCTTCTCATTGATGATGATTCTTCTATAGTTGTTGTGAGGCCTCACTCTGACCCTCATGTCCATTCTCTACATGACCAATCTACTCTGGTTGGCTTGATTGTGGATCGTATGAATAGAAATTAGTGGAGGTCTCTTTGTCAGTTGAGGAGATAGATGCTTTAGTTGAACAGGTTCAACAAACATCCTTGACCACTTTGCATTCATTCTTTTCAGCACAGTTGGAAGGGGTGAACATCAACATTAGTACAAAGATACTTAAATAGGTTTTAAGACCAACATACATATTCAACAGTGTACCTTTGCCTTTGTTTCTCCCTAAGGGGAGGAACACATTTCTACATTCTTGGACCAGCTTCTTCATTGGAGCAGCTTTTACTTGTCGACATTCTTCTTTTGGGGGGGGAGCCTATTCTATCTCTCTTCCTTCTCTCATTCTCTTATGTATATACTAGATGTATGTCATAATAGGGGGGTCTTTATTACACCATCCATCGATGCACCCTTACTGATCTCTCTTTTTGTGGGAGGGTTTTTCCCATGAAGTTTTCCCTCTTTCTATGCTTTATGGGAGATTTTCATTTTCATTATGTACATGCGTACCTAATATGGTCTAGTAGCTAGGACCCATTATGCATCTTCATCCTAGTTCATAAGCTCAAGGAGATTCCCTTAAGTTGCAGCTAACTAGGGATGTCGGTGTAAATAATTATTTTCTTATTACACTTAAGTTTACTTAGGTTAATGCATTATTTATTTATTTTGCATTATTTTATTATGTTTATTTGTGAGACACTTAGGAGTTTGTGCACTTTTTTGGGTTGTCAAGTAGACAACACAGGAGTATGCAACTCTATTTTAGCACATGGTGTCTACAACACTATTTGGCGTGTCACACCCTTGTAGGCTTATCCTCACATTATCGCACATACTTTTGTGCTTAATGGAGGATAACCCATATCTAGTGGACATGTTCTTGGTTGTATGACACATCATGGTGTTAATTACAAGGCATTCTAGATTTATCTCAGAGGCCTTTATATATACGCACTCCTAGTGTACTTTTACATTGCATGAATCATGGCATATTGAATACATTGTCATTTTGATCATACTCTCTCTCTCTTTGGTCTACTGTGTGCTTGTGTTTGAGTTCTTAGTTCCTGGGTGAATTTTTCCCTTAGTCAAATTTGTACATTGTATCAGAGAAACTTGGAGATTTTCTCATCACATAGCCATTTGAGACCATGCTTGCTTCATCACCTCAGCATAAATCTGAAGTGCTGCAAAAATTGGGAATGTCATTGCATCCAAAACACTTAATTGGTGAGAATCGACTATAAACTCGGCTACCTTGGTACAAAGTTGACTACAAGGCAAATTTATTTTGCAGATTGGAACCTGGAGGCTTCGATTTGCATTATGGGTATGGTCATTTTTCACAGATTCAATTAATTTTATTCAGATCTATATGTTCTATTTTTCTCTGCAATTTTATTTTTTGTCACATAATTTTTTTGCAAACCTGGGCAGTGACAGCTTAGATCTACCATTTGGAAGGATTGAATGGTTGCAAGAGGTTTATTAAATCTGTGGGCATATCTATCCTGTGGTCGTACCAAATTTGACACCACACAGCATCTCGGCACGTGCCCCTTTTTCAGCTTCCACAAATCTGGTGACAACATATTTTATTCAGCGGCCTGTGCATTAATAACAATTTTGTGGTCGATCTATAAACTCACCGACTGTTATTTTCGAAAACATCCATGATCACTAATCCATGTATAATTTTTTCTAACATGAGAGGTAAGTGTCATTTTATCTTCTTCATCATCAGATTCATCTTTAACTGCAATATATACAATTTCATCTTCATTGTTATCAAAATTTTTAGCCATAACACAAGATTTCTTATCGAAGTCTTTGTAATATTTTAATTCCTTGTTGCCTTTATGCTTATTTTTTTTCTTCTCAACCTTTTTTTCTCTATTTGGGAACCTAGTAGCAATGTGACCAACTTCTTCACAAGAAAAATAGATTAGAGGAATCTTGCCTTTGTATTTTCTTCTGCCTTTGGAATATTTTCTTGCAAGAAGGCCTTCAACAAATTCAAGATCACTATTAGAACTTTCTCCTATTTCTTCTTGTTCACTTCCTAATTGATTGGCCTTTGATTTCTTACTCTTTTTCTTGAGTGAGAGTTTAGCTTCAAATGCAAACTCAATACCTTTGGAACTTGGAACATAATTATAATAGTAATCCAAATCAAAAGTTGTCAATCTTCCAACTAGAGCATCCAAAGTTATATTGTTACTTGGATCACATCTCATTTCTTAAATAGTAGATAATCTAATTGCATAAATAGGAAGAAGGGTTCTAAGTACCTTACTCAAAACTATTTTTTCATCAATGTCTCCTCCAAATGCTTTGATTGTGCTTACACGTGCTTTGATTCTTTCCACATATTTTACAATATTTTCATCTTCTCTCATATTCATCTGATCAAATTGACCTCTAATACTTTCTACTTTGGCTCTTCTTATATTGTCATCTCCTCCATAGATGTCTTTTAATTTTGTCCACATTACATGAGTTGTTTTGCAGTCTTTTACTTCATCAAATTTAGCATAACTGAGAGCATATGCAATATCAATCATCATGATGTTATGATTCTTCATTTTAGCAATGTCTAAAATTGATAATGTTCTAGTGGGATTCTTATTTTAAGCATCTAGATATTTACAACTTGAATCAATGATAGTCATCTGATGTAATCTCATAAGTCCTTGTCATGTTGTAAAATTATCTCAGTATGACTTGGGAATCTCTCTTCTATGAGAATCCCAATCTTTAGCTTATGTCCTTGAAATCTTCTCTATAGGCACCAAAAAATTTGATACCAATTTTTGGAAATATAAGAGGAGTAACTGAGAGGGGACAGGTGCATTAGCTACTACAAAAATTAATCTTAAATCCCTTAGATGTGAGTACAAAATAATTCTAAAAATTGAACACTACTGATGCTTGGTAAACAAAGAAATGTTGTAAATTGGTAAACATTGTAATTGCTCTACAAAAAATTAACATGCAAACATTAAGATGTTATATATGACTATCACTAATTTAACTTAATTCCAAACACATAAAATAGCATGAACACATTTGAGAACAAGATTTAACATGAAACCCACTTTGGGAAAAACCACCAATTACAACTAGTTACTATTTTCACTCTTCTAAAGTAAGCCCTATTAGGAGCCAACCTTGTTTAAGGTTAAAAAATCCATTGTTAGGTGTTACCCTATTAGAGGATTTAATTACCCTATTAGGAGTGGCCTTGTTATAGGTCTTTAGATAATTCAATAGAACTGCCACCTTGTTAGAGAATTTGCAAATAGCTATTAAGCCAACTTTGTTAAGAGATTTAAGTCACTAATAAAATGGTTAGAGAGTAACAATGAGATAACTTGATTTTTTATGCAACTAAATTTCTCATTATAAATATCAATTCTAGCTTGTATACTTGATCCTTTTTGATCGAATATATCTCTTCAACTCCACAAGGATATTCCTCTTATCCCTCTTATTCTCTTCCTCTTTTCATCATCAAATTTTCAATACATTTGCATATTATTCATACATTCTAACCCTCAACTTGACCTTTTATTTATATCTTTCATTTTGTCAAGTTAGCTCAAATATAAAATAGAATAACTGATATTCATCTTCTTAGTCAGCTAGAACCATTAGATAAATCAATTGAACTAAATATTCCAAAATAAGAAAATATTTCATTAGTCAACCCTTTCTAGTAGACACCAACTCATAATTTTTTTCCTATGGTAACCCAGTGAACTCGGTTAACATTGCATACTAGCAAAGTTCATTTGGTAACCAATTAAGCTTGGCTAGCACTAGTTTCATCCAAAATTTCCTTCATTAACTGAGTGAGCTTGATTAACACTCATCTTTTGTAGACTTTGCTTTGATGCCCAAGTTATCTCGGTAGACACTACATTCTAAAATCTAGGTAGACTTTGGATTGCTTGGTTAGTGATTGATAATGAGCTCAACATACACTAACTGATAATGAAATGACACTTTTTCTAACATCAAAGAAAATAAACAATTAATCAATTGTATTAAAGAGTTATGATTTCTTTTATTGTGTGTTTATGTTTATTGTTACCATTATTAGTTTAATTGCATATGCAACTTATACAGAAATTAATAATATCCTAGTTTGTGTTAAATTTTTTAGAAAACCAATTCACCCCCTATTCTTACTATTCCCTATTTTTTATACTTGAAAAACATTTCCAACTCATGGAAAATTACATGAAGAGCAATGTCTGACAAAATTACAAATCTATCTATAAGGATAAGGTGAATTTCAATGCTAGAGAAAATAGTCACCAAAGGAAGAAATAAGTAGATGATACCAAAGAAAAGAGAAATAAAGCAAGATGGAACCTTCCTCTTCCTAGTTGGACTAAAATATTTTTTTACGGAGCCACTAGGGTTAATCTTGACCCTATTGGATGTATTGAAGTAATAAGAAAGTAAGAAAGTAATTTTACTGAGCTATGGCTATTTTGCTAGGAACCCAAACCAACAATGTAGAAGAAGCAATGAGTCTTCTTAATGGGGTTAAATTGGCTGAAGAAAAAAACCTAAAGAGTTATTGACTAATGGAAATTCCCTTAATATTATTCACCATATATCTAAATATTTTTCCCCTTCACAGTCCATAGAAAACAAAATAAATGAGGTTAAAACCCTTGTTAATAATTTTGATGAAGTATATATTCCATTTATACAAGGTTCTATCATTCAAATAAGGATCTTATTAACTATGAGAAGACATTTAGAAAGAGAGGAAATATTTTATGTAATCTTGTACAAGATGAAATATTTTTAGGAAATGAAGTGTAATTATTTTGTGTCAAGCTTAAGCTTGAATGTTGTAGTTATTATTAATTGACATAGTTTATGGGTTTTTTTACTGCATTCTCATGATTTTGAAGCTCCTCATATTATCCTATTTTAAAAATTATCTTAAGTTTTTAACTCATAAAATTGTGAAAGTGGGTGGAAAAGTAAGGAACAAGGAACACAATAACTATGAGAAGTGTAGAATAAAAGAGGTTGAGATAAATAGGTTGACAGAGGGCTCACATTGTATATGGAATATCTAACATCTGTGAAATGTGATGTGATGGAAGATTTTATAAATGGCTATAACAAGGGAGAGGTTAACCTTGGGAGAAGGAAACAAGAGCTCAATATCTGAGTGGTGGCTAAAATAACTTGGCTTAGTGCTCATGCTAGCCATTTCTTTTGGGACTATAATTATTCTGAATTAGCAGTTAGTAAACTCATTAAGGAAACTAGTGTTCATATTATCAGAGGGGAGGGTCTATTTGTGTGACATATTCTATGAGGTTTCTACCACATTGGGTGTTTGCAATGATAGTGAAGTATATAACTTTAGATGGGAGGTATGATAGGGCACATACATACCATTTTTTCTTACTTAACCATTTCCATTATAAGAAAAAGGTGTGTTCCCCTTTTTATTTTACTTGTTCTCTATCTTTGAGTATTAATTCCCTATGGTATAATCCTAATAATCCCAAATAAAATAGGCAAAAAAAATTCTTAAAAATTTGGAGCCTAGAGAGAAAAATGGGAAGGGAAAAAGAATTTTGGGGGATATTGGGATTGATATTTTTAACATCAAGAAATCAAAGAAATATAATGTGAAAGCATAAGTTTTATTGGAAAATGAGGAGGACACTTATAATGAAGGGGTGGAAGAGGATAATTTGGAGAAAGAAAAATAGGAGTTGGAAATGGACATTTCTAAGGAGAAAGGACAAAATTTTTAACCGGTTGAAAAATTGTTTGTAGACTTTGCATTTGCCAGTTTCTAGGAAAAAAAATTTCCCCCTACATTGCAAAAGAAAAATATTCTTAAATCATTTATAAAAAGATCTTGTATCTCATTTTCCACTATAAAAATAAATAAAAGAGTTTAATTCTTACAACAAAATTGAGAATAATGATGAACCAAGGGAAGCCATAAGACTGATCAACTATGATGAATCTATCCACCATGATGTGTTCATTTTCCTTATTGATGTTGAGACCAAGTGTTTTGAGTGCTAATTTAAGATCAAAACTAAAGATTTTTAGGAGAAGTAGGAAATGAGAAATGTGAGAATCCCTTTGCTCCACATTGTGGATGAAGATGAGCTCAATGTGAAATTCACAAAAAAAGACCTCAAAGACTTGGTTGTAGACCTTCCCAATCAACTCTTCAAGACTACTAAACTTATTTCTATTTATTCCTTTAGTCTTCATAAATGTTCCTTCCACTCTATTAAAGTTATAAACCTAAAATGTGGAGATTTAGAGGGGAAATTTGAATAATTGAAGATGAAGAGTTGATAAAAGGAAAATAGAAAATAAGATTTTGGTGAAAAATCATAATTGAGAAATTCTCAAAGAATAACTCATTTAACTCGAATCTTAGGTACCCTTGAACTAAGAAGAGAATGAGATCGTATATGACTTTGATTTAATGAAATAATCACATTTCTATCTAAAATTCAAAATTTTAAAAACATATGTTCTAGATAAATTCATTCTAGCTAAGTAATATATGATCTCACAGTTTTCCAATTGGAAATGTCAATTAAATGCATGTTTTATACTAGTTTGTATCCAATAACTAAAGAGAATTTTTTTTTTTTTAAGAAAAGTGACATTTCAACAACTCTTACTATTTTTTATGATATTGTTCTAATAACATATAAACAAACTTTTATGGAGCTCAGAGTCAAGAATATTCTCCTATAAAGTTTATAGTGTTTTAATTAGATATAGTATATTGAAATCAAAAAATTTTGCAACCATATATTTTAACACTTGAAAATATGTTATTTTTAGAAAGAAAAAAATATTAAATCATATCAAAAAATCCTAGTAATTATATGGTGTTCTAGAGGAGAGAGTCCTTTTCTAGAATGTATAATTTTTCTCCTAGTTAGAATAGATTTGTTTTGAAAAATGTGGTGGGAAATGAAAACTTTCAATTTCAGGTGAGTTAAAATTTCAATCATTATAAAAGAAAAAATATAATTCTAAAGTCAATTTTTATTTTTTATTGTTCTAGATATAGATGTTATCTATAACATTGTCTGAAATCCGAGGGATATAAGTTTATTTGTAGATAGTTTTGTGGTGGGAACTAAACCCCAAATTTTCAATGTTTTTCAGCACCTAAAAAATTATCTATAAAAATTAGGAAATTATATCAATTCTTATTCCAAATAATTATTAAAAATTCTAATCCTAAAATTCATACATTTCTACATTTTTCATTAATTTACTTCATTTCCAAATTCAAAATAATGATACCAATTTTATGTCATTGAAGGTGAATAGTTATACTTTTTTTAGCCTTTTCCTTTACAAAAGGGTGACACAATTTTGTGCTTTTACCCCTAAATGGATTTACTTTTAGGCCTATCCTTTTGGTTTGTTGAGTTGTACATCTAACATTGTAGACTAAAAGTAATTTCTAAATGCCTCTTATTCTAGATAAAAATTTAAAGGAGGAAAATAAACAAGGTGGAACCCCAAGAGGAGGCAAAGCACAAGGAAAAATAATTAACAAATATAAAGTGATATGAAGCCTCATGGGAGGTTGAGAAGGATTTTGGTGAAAAAAAACATAATTGAGAAATTCTCAAAGAATAGCTCATTTAACTCAAATCTCAGGTACCCTTGAACTAAGAAGAGAATGAGATCCTATATGCCCTCAATTTAATGAAATGATCACATACTGAGTTGGGTGAACAAGCATTAGATTCATATACCCAACATAGAAGACCCCTCATGAAATGGATATGGATATTGGAAGAGCCTAGTTTGAGATGAAGTTGAAGTGACAATGCAAAGAGGAAAGTCATAGAAGGGATTATACTCTGCAATTGGTAATTAAAAATGATGTGGCTTTAGCACATCTAGCTACATTTAGGCCCTTCAAGAAGGCCTATTTCTTGGAGAAACTTAAGGAATTAAGAAACTAGTGGCCCTAGTTCTAGTTGTTCCTATTTAGTTCCTCTATGTTGCTAAGTAGTGTCTGGTTTTATTGTGTTTGGTATTTGATGTTGGCTTTTATGGTTTAGTTTCTTTTCTACAGATGTTTAATTATTTGTTAGGTTTCACTTCTTGCAAACCCTTTCTTGTTGTCTATTAGACATAATGTTGTTTTTTTTCTATTAAGTGTCCCTAGCCTCTCTCATTTTATCTAATTAGAAAATATTATAAGATAACAGAATAATAAGTTCATCAAATACTATTATGAAAATAATACCATTACCTTGAATATTAAGTTAGGGTACATAAGCCAAAAATGATATGAATACTAGAAAAATAACAGACCAAACATTATTTGAAGTTTGTAAAATGTAACTATGTAGAATAGTGTATATGTGTATAAGGAAGAAAATAAGAAATAAAGACTAAAATAATTATTCTATAAAAATTGAAAATGAAATGAACATCAAAATAATAATAGTAATAATTATCTTTAAAGATAATAAATAAAAAAATACACAGGATAAATTAACATGGACAAAATAATCCTCAAGGTTATAATATAATAATTTAGTGTAAATAAAACTAAAAATAACATTAACATCAACAAAGTGAAAAAGATTAGTTTGTACAACTTTAAAGGTTTGTGGATGTCAAATAGTATTCAAGTGTTCCAAGAAGAAAGTAATAAATGAAAATTTAAGATAGTAAGGATATCAAATAGTAATTAGAATAAAACAAACTATGATTATGTTAAATTTAAGGATATATAAAATAAAGAAAAAGGAACATCTAGAAAATAATACAATGTACTACAATTAGTAAGGCCACAGAGAAGTAAAACTAAAATGATCAATGAAATAGTAGATATGGAATTTTTGAAGGCTCTAAAAACTCCAAAGATACGAGATGGAATAAAATTAAATACAACTATGTAATATGAAGTATGTGTAATAGAAAGAAGGGGTTTCAATATTATACAATGTTGATGGTGTGAAATAATTAGGATTAAAGATAATAACAAAAGCATGAGCATATATAATGCATAACAATATATTACAAAAATATCTCACAAATTTTAGGCAAACATAGATATGAAGAAAGGTATTTATGTGTGGTTCTATCAAAAAATATAATAAATTAGCATAACTTTAATGATGGAAAGAAGTAAGTGCTTAAAAGACTGATATAGATGAAAACATGAAGAAAAAAAAATCAAAGAACACTCCCTCTCACAAATTATGAGAATTTAAATTAATTATTTGTCTAAGAAGATTCTAATATTATAAATACGAAGAAAATAATAGAAAATTCATTAAGTTATTTATCAGAAAATTATAAATGCTAAGTAATCAAATCAAATCAAATTCGACTCACATATGATAAAGCATTAAGAAAGGAGAGATTTGAAAATTAATTAATTCTAATAAGCCCTTTTGATTTTAGATTTAATTGGATTTCAATATTTACTTTTGATTTGATTTCTATTTAGTTGAAACTGGCGGCCTTACTATCTTTACGTGTTCGATGCTTGAAGTGTTTACAATGTCCCTAGCATTATCATTATATGGGGATGAGTAATACCTAAAAAATAAATATATGAATTAAATAATAGAAATTATAACTATAGTATTGTACTCTCTATCTTAATCTAGAATCATAAACATTGTTAGAATGATTTTAGAATAACATAAGTGTGTGTGTTGGGGAGGGGGTGAAGTAGTTATCCTTAGATCTAGATGTACCAACTTGACTTTTAACCACTTAAAAAAAATGGATAACTTGGTCTATATAGAAAATGAACTATAAAATTATTAACCTACTTGTAGAATGTGTAGTAACAATTAGTAAGACATATCAAAAAACATTCACACAAGTATGACTCTAGGATTTAACATGAAAACCCAATTTGGGAGATACCATCAATTTTTCACTCTTCAAAAGTGATCTAGGTTAAGGGCCAACCTTGTTAAGAATTATAACATACACTATTAGGTGTGACCCTATTAACAGATTTAATCACTCTATAAGGAGTGAATAAATGTAGTTTTGACACACATATCATAAAATTTAAATCCTTTGAAAGTAGCATATGTATGTAGAGTTTAGACTCCTAGTCTTAACAAGGGAAAATCTCTTCCCATAGTCAATACCTTCTTCTTGTTTAAATCCCTTTTAATTTAGTCTTTTTCTTTCTTTCTTGTGACTTCATCTTTATCATTCAACTTATTTCTGAATATGAACTTGGCTCCAGTGACATTCTTGTGCTTTGGTCTTGGTACTAGTTTCCAAGCTTTTTTCTTCTCTGTCTGCTCAATCTTTTCGTTCATTACTTGGATCCAATATTCATTGTCAATAAAATCCTTTATTTATTTAGGCTCAAATTCCTGTAATATGCATTTTTATGTACTCAACTTGTTCCCTTTGGATTATGAATCTACTCCTCCAATAATTTGATCTAGTCTATGATTTATTTTTACATACTTTGCTACTATAGGTGTTGGTCTTCTTGTTTCTTTCTATTGGTCTTCAGGCGCACCTAGTAGATTTATTTCAAGTAACATTTATTGAATCTTGGCTCCCTCCTCCAATTGTTTGACAATCTCTTCTTGATGCTCGACTCCTATAGCTTGATTCTTGGTAGCTTGTTGTTATGACTCAACATTCACTAGTTGCACTAATACTTGAAAAATTTCTTCTTAGGTTTTCGTAAGGTGAGAGGTTCTTCTTTACATACATTTATAAAATTTATACAATCTTCATGTTTCTTCTTGCACTCAACTTTATTCTTCTCCTCATATTCATTGACTCTCACATTTTCATTTTCCACAACTTTGTTAGTATTAGAATTCAAATACTTATATTCTTCTATTTTACTGGAAAATCCTAGAATACCTTCATCACTTTTTGCATCAAGTTTTCCTTTTCTGTTGTCCTTTAGTATATAACATTTTCTTTCAAAAGAATTGAAATATTTTGCATTAGGTACATATCCATATCATAATTGAAAAGTTGTAATGTTTGTAACTTTCTTTACTTATACTTAGTTCAAACTATAAACCACAACACTTATACCTTGCCTCGAGTACTTTAGTGCAACACTATTTTCCATGTTTAATGTACTAGCATGGTCCATGATTGATCTATTTCTCCTTTCTACTATACCATTCTATGGAGGGGTTCTTAGTGCAGACATTTTTCTCTTGATTCCTCTCTCACTGTAAAATATGTTGAATTACTCATATATGAATTCACCTCCTCTATTAGATCTTAAATACTTGAAGAGTTTACCCATTTCCTTTTAACTCTAGACAAACACCACATAAACATTTGAAATATATCAAAGTTTTCTATAAGAAACATCATAGTCATCATTCTAAACTAATCACCAATAAATAGAATAAAATATTTATCACAGTAGTATCATTGTAATACAATAGGTTCACATAGGTCTTTATGAACCAACCCCAAAATATCATCGGAAGTATAGGTCTTTCTCTTGAAATTAGACTTTGTCATGTTTCCTATTTGACATTATTTACACATTAGATTATTGAGTGATTTCAATCATGGTAATCCTCTTACTCTTTTTATCCTACTAATGCTTACCAAATTATAAAATTTTACATGAAATAACATCTTATTTCATAACCATATGTCATCATATTTTGAAAATAAGTATATATAATCATATAGGTATATATAGAACAAGCTACCTATTATTTTTTCTCAACTTCCAATTAGTTTACTAATATCATCATAGATCTTAGCCTTCTTGCATTGAAAATCAACTTGGGAGCCTAAATTATTCAAGCATGCAACATTCAACAAATTATAGTTGGGTCCTTCAACCCAATAAGCTCGATCACATTTAATCTTATGAGCCAATTGTATTGATCTTTTACCTTTCACAATAAATGGTGTGTTATTACTAAACTTAGCATAATTTCCATTATAATGTTGTAAGGTTTCAAATTTTCTTTTGTCACCAGTCATATAATATGAGCAATCGCCATTAATTATGCATCTATCACCTTTAATTGCGTATGGAATATGTGTAGTTTTATCATCAGAATCATAATCATATTAACAACTTCTTCATCATGATCATCACATTCAATATCAATCTCTTCTTCTACAATGTAACATTATATATTATCTTTACCCTTTTACTTCTTATATATTCTATTCTCTCTATCATCTATGTTTCCTCTATACTTGATGTCTTTCATTTCATTCTTTTCTTCCCTAGTAGGATATCTTCCATAAATATGGCCAGCTTTGTTACATGTAAATTAGATTATAAAAATTTTTCCTTTGAATTTTCCTTTTTCTCTCAGTAGTCTTTTAGTGATTAATGCTTCAATATCATCAAGCCCATCATAAAATGTCTCACTCTCACTTTTTACATATTTTCCTTTCTCTTTCTTAGACTTTTGAAGAACCAATTGTGACTTGAAAGAAGATTCAATAGTAAAAGGAAACTAGTTTAAAAAAATTGACAAATCAAAAGCAATAAGTCTATGAACCAAACAATCGAATGTTAAATCATTACTGGGACTACACATCAATTATTATATTGATAAAACTCTAATAGCATAAATAGAAAGTAAGGCTCTTAGTACCTTACTTATCACAATCTCATCACTAATTTTATCTTTAGTTCCTCTAATGGAATTCACTACTTCATTGATTTGGGAAACATATTGGGCTACCTTCTCACCTTTCATCTTAATATCATCAAAATTTTCCCTCAAGACTTCACATTTGGCTCCTAGTACATCCTTGTCTCCACCATGGATCTTTGTCATCTTACCTAGAATTTTCTTTGTAGTGTTGTAGTCCTTTATATCACCAAATTCAAAGTATCTTAATGTGGATGCAATCTCTAACACTGCATGATTGTGTTCTTATTTATTGGTTATTTTCTAGTTTGTCATACTTGTTGGTATAGTTATATATTCATGTTATAGATAGTATAGGGATAAGTCTCTAATTCTACAATTCTGGAACTTCATTAAACTTTGTAATGCCAATAAATTTTCCTTTTAAAACTTGGGTAACTCTTTTTTGTACATCTTGATCTTTAGGTTTAGGTCCCTTTAAACTTTTCCTTACATGCACCATAAGCTCTAATATCAATTTTTAGGATAATTGTGGGGGGTGGGGTGGTGGTGTGCATCAATTATCCTCAAGTCTAGATGTATAAACTCAACTTTTAACCACTTTTAACAAATTGAATAAGTTGTTTTATATAGAACTTGAACTGTGACAATACTAACCCACTTCTAGAATGTAAAGTAACAATCAGTAAGCTATATCAAACAACATTCACACAAGTATGAAACCAAGATTTAACATGGAAACCTAATTTGAAATATAACATCAGCAACATGTTGCCAATTTTTTACTCTTTTGAAGTGATCTTGGTTAAGAGAAAACCTTATTAAAGGTTATAATACACACTATTAGGTGTGACCCTATCAAAGGATTTAATCACCATATTAGGAGTGAACTTGTTAGTGGTCTTTAAGAACACCTCATTATAATGTAACCTTAGTTAAAGGAATTATAAATGACTATTAGGTCAATCTTAATTAAAATATTTTATTTAATACAATTGTTAGAAAGTAACAATTGGTTAATATGAGAAAATACCACTCACTTTGTAAATAGAAATAACAATATAGTTCATTTGTGTATTCATTAATTGTCCCACATTCATAACTTCATCAGTGATCTTCTTGGAAAATCTTCTAGGAATCATACTTTTGTAATGCTCTTCTCTTCTCAAACTTGTGCTCAAGTTATCTAGTCAACATAGTAAAAAAATTATAACCTCTTTATGTTAATCCTTATGAATCCTTAAATAGGTAGCTCTTTTGTTAGTTAAACATCATCATTGATATAAGGATTAGGTTAGATTCATCTAATCCTTCTATTATTTTTTTAGCCTTCTCCTTTCTTGAAACTTATTAGAACTTCTCTTAGAATTTATACCTAAAAATGCACAAAAAAAGTTTATCATGAACTAAATCTTCCAAACCATCAATATTTATTCTACATGTGCTTTTACTGATCCTAAAGTTTAATTGTGTCTACCTAGAATATCAATTCTATCACTGACTATCAAATAGTAACACTCACCCAATATCGTGGTCCTATACTCATTCTTCTAGCAATATGGCTAAGTAAGATTAGTAAGAATTTTCATTTATGGAAAAATATTATTCTAAAAAAGAAAGGAGAACATATAGTTATAGATTCCATGATTAGAGACCAAAAATTATCTAACTATTAGACAATGTTGATGTTAGTTCAAGTTATCCAGTCAACATAAAAAAAAAATTATAACCTCTTTAGGTTAATCCTTATGCCTCCTTAAATAGATAGCTCTTTTTTTAGTTAAACACTATCGTTGATATTAGGATTAGGTCAGATTCATCTAATCCTTCCATCATTTTGTTAGCCTTCTCCTTTCTTGGAACTTATTAGAACTTCTCCTAGAATTTATACCTAAAAATGCACAATTTTTTTTCTTATCATGAACTAAATGTTCCACGTCATCAATATTTATTCTACATGTGCTTTGACTGATCCAAAAATTTATTTTTGTCTACCCAGAATCTCAATTCTATCACAAACTATCAAATAGTAACACTCGGTCAATAATATCTATGCTCATTCTGCTAGCAATATGGCCAAGTAAGATGAGTAAGATTTTTCATTTATGGCAACATAATTTTCTAGAATAGAAGGTAGAACTTATAGTTATATATTTCATGATTAGAGATCGAGAATTGTCTAAGTGTTAGACAATGTTGATATTAGTTCAAAGGTAATTCTAGTATTGTGAAGTTTATAATAAAATTTAGCACTTGTGATGTTAGGGATAGGTAGACTAGAGTCTCATGATGAAATACATAAGTGAAGAAATTAGTATGTCTATTACAGACCAAGTTATAAGTAAAACATGAGTAAAGGCAGAGAATGAGATGGAATAGAGTGATGGGGACACAACCCAAGACCAAAATAAACACAACAGGACAAGGAAAATCTTATTAACTATGAATATCTGCTAGTACACTCAGCATAAGAAAACAAACTTAAAGACATGCCCTATGGGATTACAATAGTATGAATCTGGAGAAAATTTCTTCTCATAGTACCTTCTCTCAATCGCACTCTAAACTACCCTTTACAGTGCCAAAAATGTTCTTAAATAGATCCCAAAGGGATGAGGGTTAGGATTAAATTCTAGAATGTTCCATTTGGCATCCACCACCAACACAAAAGGTTCCAAAAGTCATGTTAGAAGGTGGTGCAAAATTAGAAGAATCTTGAAATGGTAGCCTAACTTTTGGAAGGCATAACTTTCGAACCATAACAATGATTGATGAACCGTTTACATTTTTGGAAAGCTCTCAGAGTGCTCTATAGCTCTATTGATGAGCTTGGCTTGTCCACCATTTTTTGGGCCCATATGAGGCCATTTAGTGCCTCAAATCTGACTTTGAAGTGCTCTTAGGAGGTCTCTAGGAACTAAAAAATTGCAATAACTTTCTAGCTGTAGAGCCTTTTGACCTGATTCTTTTTTTGGAATGTGTTAAATTAGAAATATAACCATCCTTCCAATTTAAACCCTCTAACTCACCATAATTATGGATCAATTACATAATCTTACTTTTTCAACATTTACACTTATACCAAGGTGCTTAAAAATACTAACCTAGAAAACTAACAGTGGAACTGTGAGAGTTGGAACCTTTATTTGACCCAAATAGGTATCCAAAAATGCAAACACACTAAACACAAACTATTTCTAAGCATATTTTTTTTAGGTGACATAGGATTTCCCTTACACCACTAGATGCTCCTCCATTAGCACTAAACTGCCTTGTATGGGCCTAAAAAATGGGGGACAAGTAGAGGTTGTCTATAGACCTATAGATCACTCCTAGAGCTTTCTAGAAATGTAAATGGTTCATCAATCAAAGTTACAGTTCAAAATTTATGCCTCCTAAAAGTTTGACTACCATTTCGAGATTCTTTTAATTTTGTATTGACTTCTAACACGACTTCTAGAACCTTCTATTTTGGAAATGAATGCAAACTGGCACATTCTAGAATGTATTCCTAACCGTTATCCCTTTGGGATCTATCTAAGAACATTTGTGGCACTGTAAAGGGTAGTTCAGAGTGGGGTTGAGAGAAGGTACTGTTAGAAAAAAATTTCTCTAGATCCATACTATTGTAAGCCCATAGGGCATGTCTTTGAGTCTATTTTCTTACACTAAGCATACTAGTAGATTTTCACAGCTACTAAGATTTTCCCTTTCCTATTGTGTTCATTTTGGTCTTGGGTTGTGTCCCCATCAAGTGGTATTAGAGAAAGTTTTCTTGAGTGTATAGACAAAGCACCAACTGTGAGGCTATTTGCACTAGGACTGTATGGTTATGGGTTTGAGTCAAGAAGATACCTTCATGAAGAGAATGTGGTGGAAGGGCTGGAGCTATTAATCCTGAGGAGGTTAGAGCCCTCCAAAGGCAGCTTCAAGAATTGCAAGAGGAGATCCATAGAGAACTTAATGTTTCCAGAAGCAACAAAAGTGATGAAGACAATGAAGAAGAAGAAATTGGACAAGAAGGGGAAGGTGAAGGGGAAGTCCTAAATTAGGTAGAGGAGAGAATTTTTAGGGCCATTTCTAAGTTTTGAAAAATATCTACAATTGATGTGTGTTTATTTTTGGGAAATCTAAAAATGGGTGAGTTGATCAACTGGATCAATGAACTAGAGGAGTACTTGGAGTATGTGGATTTCAGGGACCTAGATAGGGTTAAGTTTGCAAAGGCCATGCCAAAACCTGGTGGCAAGAGGTTCAACTAGAAAGAAATAGAAGAGGAAAGGAGAAAATCACAAGGTGGGATCGTATGGTGGACAACCTAAAGAAATAGTTCATTCTTGTTGATCACAAGCTTGATTTGTTCAAGAAAATGAAAGGGTTAAAGCAAGCAGGAAAATCTTTCTAGGAATATATACAAGAATTTTATCGAATACTTATTAGGGCAAGGCATGTAAAATAAAATAAGGAGAAGGTTGCCTATTACCTCAGTGGCTTATGACCTAGCATTTAGGAGGAGTTAAGTCTAGTTAGAATGACTAGTGTTGAAGAGGCATACTAGTTTTCCCTGTGAGTTGAAGAGAAGCTAAACAAAAGTTTTGAAGGAAGGAAAAGAGGGCTTAGTCAAGGAAGAAGGTCTAGTAGTAGGTCATCTGGAGCCCAAAATGAGACCTAGAAGAAAAATGAAGATGTGGGTACTAGCAGGAACTAGAGGGTAAAAGAATAGATTTGTGTCACCGTTTTTGTTACCAAAACCTATTTTGGTCAAATCTCATTTCTCTATCAAAACTCAATTTTTTTCAAAAACTAAAAATACCCTTTTATAGATCTCAGATTCAATATCATCATTATATAAATTTTTGAGTGTTTTGATTAGTTATAATATGTTATAATCTCAAAGTATTATAAGTCAATATTTCAACATTTTAGAAGATGCTCCCTCAAAAAAGGAAAAAAATAGTAAATCATATCAAAAAAATTTAAAAAATATATTTATCTCTATAGGAGAGAATCCTCTTCACAAATATGTAATTTTTTTTCAAGAAGGTATAGATTTGATAGGAAAGTTTTGATGGGAGGAAAAAACTATTGGATTCTAATAAGGTCGAACTTGAGTACTTATAACAAAGAAAATATACATCAAAAATAATTATTTCTTTTTTTGTGCACTAGCTATACATGTCATCTATAAGATATTTTCAAATCAGAACAAAAACAGATGATTTGCATATACTTGTTTGACGGGAACTACACCCTATATTTTTTACAGTTAAAAAATGGACTTCAAAATAAAATAAAATGAATAAATTCCTACTCAAAAAAATTATAAAAATTATAGGCGTAAAATTCATCCAATTCTACACATTTCATCAGTTTACATCATCTTCATATTTTAAACACAAATACCATTTTTTTGTCACTAATGTTGAACTGTCACATTCTGATATCATGTTTCTTTATAAAAGGTGACACAGGTTTGTGCTTTTACCCTAGAGGAATGAGGGTTTTAACAACTCTCGTCATCAAAAATTTGGAGACTAGAGAGGAAGAGGTAGAGGATGTGGACAAGGTTTAGGAAGAGAAGGCTTTTGTCATACCTATTTTCATTGCAATGAAGAAGGTCATTGTGCCTTTGAGTGCCCTCAACAACAAGGAAGGATAGATAGGAAAGCTAATGGTCAAGAAAGGGTTGCTCATATGGATGAGGATGCACAATCATCACATTTAGAGCATGTAGAAAGAGGAGAGGTTCTAGTGAATGAAAGGGTCTTACTAAGTGGTGAGAGTGAACTTGGACAAAGGAGGAGTCTCTTTCGTACTAGGTGCAAGTGCGAGGATAAATGTTGTGATGTGATCATTGATGGTGGTAGCACTAACAATTTGGTATCAAAGGAGATGGTCTCTAAGCTAAAGTTCAAGAGGGAGAAACACCCCTAGCCCTATCAGATCGCTTGGGTGAAGGATGATCATAGGGTGAAGGATGATCATAAGGTCTTGGTAAGTAAATAATGTTTTGTGAAGTTCAAAATTGGGAGTTACCATGATGAAGTTCTCTGTGACATTATTCCAATGGATGTCTATCATTTATTGTTGGGAAGACCATAGTAGTTTGATAGGCATGCAGTACATGATGGTCATGCAAATACATACTCTTTGACAAAGGATGGAGTTTGCCACAAAATCAAGCCCATGATAAAGGAAGGTGAAAAGGTATGCAGTAGTGCTAGGATATGTCTTATTGATGGAAGAAAGTTTTTAGATGGCATGAAACATCAGCATATGTGTTATGCTTTGATTCCTAGAAAAGATAAGGAAGGTAGTAGTGAAATTCCACTCAAAGTTTCAGATCTATTAAGTGAATTTGGAGATGTCATCTCTAATAATGTTCCAGAAGGGTTACCGCCAGTAAGGCAAATCAGTCATCAAATAGATTTAATTCCTTGAGCTAGTTTACCTAATAAGGCTGCTCATAGGATGACTCTTACTAAAACTAAGGAACTAAATAGATAGGTTCAAGAGCTATTGAGGAAGGGTTTTATTTGGGAGAGCCTGAGTCCATGTGTAGTACCTATAGTATTGGCACCAAAGAAGGATGGAGAATGGAGAATGCGTACAGATTCTTGAGCTATAAACATTGATAAGCATCAAGTATTGCTTCCCTTTGCCAAGAATGGATGATCTTATGGACTGCTTGAGTGGAGCTCAGTACTTCACAAAGGTAGATCTCAAGAGTGGCTATCACCAGATACAGATCTGAGAGGGAGATGAGTGGAAGACTACATTCAAGACCAAGGAAGGTCTATATGAGTGGTTAGTCATGCTTTTTGGACTAAAAAATAGTCCAACCACCTTCATGCAACTTATGAATGAGGTACTTAAGAAATTCTTGGAAAAAAAAATTTATTGTCTACTTGGATTATATTTTAATTTTCAGCAAGACTTTGGATGAACATTTATTGAATATTCATAGTGTCCTCGAAAGGTTGAGGGAAGAGAAATTATTGATTAATTTGAAGAAGTGTAGCTTTGCAAAAAAAGAGTTAGTCTACTTGGGTTTGGTTGTATCATTGAAAGGTCTCAAAATGGATATAGAGAAGGTGAAAGCCATCTTAGATTGGCCTAATCAAAGGTTTTCTACTAAGTTGAGATGATTTAATGGTTTGGTTAGTTTTTATAGGAAGCTCATTAAGAATTTTAGTGGGATGTGTGCAATCTTGATTGACACAATAAGAGGCAATTAAAAGGAATTCAAATGGACTATGCCAGCTACAAGGAGTTTTGAATTGTTGAAGAAGAAGGTGACAGAACAACCTGTGTTGGAACTTCCTAATTTTAGTAAGGTGTTTGAGGCGGATTGTGATGCTAGCAGTAGTACTATTAGGGTTTTATTGAGCCAAGAAGGTAAGCCTATTGCATATTTTAGTGAAAATTTGAATGATGCAAAGAAGAAGTATTTTGTTTATGATCAAGAGTTCTATGGAATAGTTCAGGCCTTAAAGAAATGGAGGCAATATTTATTGCAAAAAGAATTTGTCTTGTATAGTGATCACCTAGAATTATAGTACCTAAATAGGCTAGGTAAATTGAACCAAAGACACTTGAAGTGGGTAGAGTTCATGCAAAGCTATACATTTGTGTTGAAACATAGAATTGGAAGGTCTAATAGGGTTGCAGATGCATTGAGTAGGAGACATTTATTGGTTATAGTAATGCAGGTTGAAGTGGTTGGGTTTGATGAACTCAAGAATCTATACCCTAAGGATCCTAATTATGCTAAAGTGTGGAAGGATTGTAAAGAACTTGTTACTATAGATAGAACTAGGTGCCTAGACTATTTTATTCAGGATGGTATATTGTTCAAGAGTAGTCAATTGTGCATTCCAAGGAGTTCCATGAGCGAAAACTTGATCAAAGAGAAACATAGTGGAGGGATGGCAAGACATTTTGGTCAAGATAAGATCATTGCCATTCTTACAGAACATTATTTTTGGCCTCAAATATCACAGGATGTGAAGATGTTTGTATAGATTTGTCAAGTATGTCAAGTAGCCAAAGGATTTAATCACAATACTGGACATTTCCTATTGCATCATGATGCAGGAGCATCCAGAGGTATAAGGGCAATCCTGTGTCACCCAAAAAAATGTACTTAAACTTAGTTTCTGTTTCATGTCTTTACATTTTTGGATACCCATTTGGGTCAAATAAAGGTTCCAATTCTCATAGTTCAACTATCAGTGCATTTGAAAATCTCAAAAAAATAGGAGCATGTATTTGGGCCATCATTTCAATAAACTAGAAGGTGTGAATTGGCCAGATGAATGTAATCATGATTTAGAGCATTCCAGAAAAAGAATCAAGTCAATAGGCCCCACGATTTGAAAGTTATTGCAGTTTTTTGAGTTTTGGAGACCTCCTAAGAATGCTTCAAAGTCAAGTTTGGGGTATTAAATTACCTCAAAAAGGGTCAAAAATGGGGGACGAGTGAAGCTTGCCCATAGGGCTATAGAGTGCTTCAAGAGCTTTCCGAAAATGTAAACAGTTCATCAATTGGAGCTACGGTTCAAAAGTTATGCCTCCCGAAAGTTCGGTTACCATTTCTAGATTCTTCTAGATTTGCACCGACTTCTAACACAGCTTCTGGAACCTTCTATTTGGTCGGTGGATGCCTACTAGCACTTTCTAGAATGTACTCCTAGTCCTTAACCCTTCAAGGTCTATTTAAGGAGATTTTTGGCATTGTAAAAGGCAGTTCGGAGTGGAGTTTGAGAGGAGGTACCATAAGGAGAATTTATCTCCAGATTTATGCTATCGTAAGCCCTTAGGGCATGTTTTGAAGTTTATTTTCCTATACTATTTGTGCTAGCTTATTTTCTCAATTAATATAATTTCCCTTTTCTGTTGTTTCCATTCTATTCTTGGGTTGTGTCCCCATCACATCAAAGCCATGGGAGGACATAAGTATGATTTTAATTGTTGGATTTTAGAGGACACAAATGGGTAATGACTTATTATTATTGGTGGTTGATAGGTTCTCCAAAATGACACATTTCATGCCATGCCACAAGACTCATGATGTTGTACATATTACAAATTTTTTTTTTGGAGAGGTGCTGAGACTACATGGTCTCCCAAGGAGTATAGATTTCGATAGAGATACTAAATTTGTGGGGTAAATTTAGATAATTTTTTGGAAGAAGTTGACAAAAAAATTGAATTTTAATTCTACACATCATCCACAAAATAATGGATAGACAGAAGTGGTAAGTAGGAATCTAGGAAATTTGCTGAGGTGTTTAGTGGGAGATAAGCCCAAGGGATGGGATTTTATTCTATCACAAGAAAAATTTTCTTACAATAACTCTATAAATAGGAGTACTGGTAGATCACCATTCCAAATTGTGTATGGAAGTAGCCCAAGGATTGCACTAGAATTGAGGAAGATGGGGCAAGGGGAGAGGACAACTACCAAGGCAGAAGAATTTATCAAACATATCAAGCACCTACATGGGGAGGTCCAAGCACACATTACCAATATGAATCAATAGTATAAATCTAGGGTTGATCAAAGGTAGAGATATAAGGAGTTTCAAGTAGGGGATTTGGTTATGGTACACTTACGAAAGGAATGACTTCCAGTGAGTACTTACAATAAGCTAAAGATGAAGAAATTTGGCCCCTACAAAATTATAAAGAAACATGACTCTGGAAATGCATATGAGGTGGAGTTTCCAGATGGGATTCAAATTTCTCCTATCTTCAACATTATAGACTTAACAAAGTATCATGATGATGGTGCAGATGTGGGGTTGATGCTAGAGCCATGTCTAATTCCTACTTCTAAGAAGGAAGAGATAGAAGATATTATAGATAGTCATGTGGGCAGGAGTAGCAGAAATAAGTAGTATGAAGAGTACTTGATAAAGTGGAAAGGAGGGCCAATAGAGGACTCAACTTGGATCTCAATAGTAGAGGTTTCCCATTTAGGTTTTCCTCTACCATCCATAAAGTGACAAGGTCACTTTTAAATCTACCCTGGGTGTCTAATGCAAGAGCATCTAGTGGTGTAAAGGCAATCTTGTGTCACCCAAAAAAATATGCCTAGAAATACTTTCTATTTATTGTGTTTTGATTTTTGGATACCAATTTGGGTCAAATAAGGTTTCAACTCTCATAGTTCCACTATTAGATTTCCGGTTTAGTGTTTTTTAGCACCTTGGGATATGTGTAAATGCTAAAAAACTAGGATTATTTAATTGAGCCATAATTATGGTGAATTAGAGGTTGTAAAGTGGAGGGATGATTATATTTGTAATTTAAAGCATTCCAGAAAAAGAATCAAGTCAAAAGGCTCCATGGCTAGAAACTTATTACAATTTTTTGATTCCTAGAGACCTCCTAAGATCGCTTCAAAGTCATATTTGAGGCACTAAATGGCCTCGTATGGGCCCAAAAAATGGGGGACAAGAGAAGCTAGCATGTAAGGCTATAGAGTGCTCCAAGAGCTTTCCAAAAATGTAAGTAGTTTGTTAATTAGAGTTACAGTTCAAAATTTATGCTTCCTTGAAGTTTGGCTACCATTTCTGGATTCCTCTAATTTTGCACCGACTTCTAACATGACTTTTGGAACCTTCTATTTTGGTAGTGGATTCCAACTAGCACATTCTAGAATGTATTCATAACCCTTATCCATTTGGGATCTATTTAAGAACATTTCTGGCACTATAAAGGGCAGTTCAAAGTGGGGTTGAGAGAGGGTACTGTGAGAAGAAATTTTCTCCAAATTCATACTATGTTAAGGCCATAGGGCATTTCTTTGAGTCTATTTTCCTTTTTTCAGTGTACTAGTAGATTTTCACAGTTAATAAGAGTTTCCTTTTCCTATTATGTTCATTTTGGTCTTGGGTTGTGTCCCCATCACAGAGTATATAAGAAAAGGGTTTGTAATAGGTTAAGGAATTGTTTCGAGCATGAAACAATTACCTAATTATTTAAGATCAACATCCTATATTTTTATCCTAAGTTTTCATCAGCTAATTTTGAATACAACCAAATGCGTGAAAGCATCAAGTAGATTGCACAAGAGTTTTGTAAAAGAAAAGGGTATAAGTAAGAAATCACTACATTCAAAGTGTGATAATGCTAATGCAAACTATATGGTGCATATGGAAACTGAGTATGTGATATGTTAAATTATGTGAGAGATCTAAGATTAAAATTTATATGTAAGATTAGAGATATGAAAAGTGCAACAATAGATAAGAGGTTATTGTAACTGTCTTGTTTTGTTTGAAAATATTGAATTGTAAAATTCACTATTTGGGAAGTATGCTCTTCTTGCATATCTATATACTTGTAATACCAACTCCTAAAATGGTTGAAGAGACTCCTAACAAAGTTGAAGCTTTTAACATGACCTAGTCTTGTAGAAGGACCAAGACTCTATATGTAATTCATAGATGACTAATAGGGTCAATATCCTTAAAAAGATTATTTTGTTTAGTGGATAATTTTGTGGGTACCATCCCCACAGAGGTTCTCCCTTGGCCAAGGTTTTTCTAGTTAACAAAATACAGTGTTATAAGTTTTCTTTTTGTATGGATTTATTTAAGGTTCAAAATTATTGGTTTACTTTCATATGCATGTTTCAAAGTAATTAATAATATCTAGTTGTGGACAAAAGTTTGTAGAATACCGATTCAGCCCCCCTCTGAGTATTATTTATTTCTAACAATTGATATTAGAGGTCAATTACTCTAAAGAGGATTAAAAACTTGAGTAAGATCCCTATGGATATGAAATAGGTTAAGAGGAATCTTGAAGAAGCATTGAAAAAATCATTCTTCTTACAAAAGAAAGAGACAACTTGAAAGAAATGTAGGAAGATGAAAAAGATTGCATTGATAAACTCAAAAATAAGATTGATTATTTGAAATTGAGAAAAGATCCCAAGGAGAAGGTTAGTGATAATGATGAGGTAGAAACCCTTAATAAATAAATAAATATTTTGAAACTTGAATTAAAGATTATTGAACTAAAGTTGAGTCTAAAGAAATATGATGGCAAGTTAGATTCATATCTAAAATCTAAGAATGTAGATCTTGAATTTGATAATGTAGATCCAAGATCACCTCTGAAAAAACTTACATTTGAACTATATTATATAAAAATAGAGCATACAAAATTAGAAATGTACAATATCATTATGAAAGAAGAGTTAACTTGGGCTAAGTAGCAGTTAGAGAAGTGTTATTCAAGTACTAAGAAAATTTATGAACAACTACTATATTAGAGATATTCTTATGATAAGATAGGTCTTCGATATCTTATTGGAGAAAAATCAGCAAAGAAAACTAAAGTTAAGAAATAACTAGATCCAATTGTTGAAATCCCTAAACCTAAAGAAAATTATTAGAATGTGATTGAACCAAGAAATTATATAGAAGAATCTAAAGAATTTGAGAAAGTAAATCAACCTAAAAAATGTAATGAACCTAAAAAGACAAAGAACGTTGAACCACCTAAGGAGGCTTAAATTCTATAAAATTGGTCATATGAAGAGAGATTGTATAGGTAAGTCTTTCAAAACTATTACTATTTTCTATTGTTATAATTTTCATGGTCTTGGACATAAATAAGTGAACTATAAGAAGCCTAAGTTAAATAGTGTTATTGGAAATACTAGGATGTTTACGGATACTAACCCTATTGATAATAAAAAAAAGGAGATAACAAAGAAGATTAAATGATGGAGAAATATATAATGGAGCAAGAAAGTAGATTGTATGTTACACGTGTAACAACCTTGGACACATTGCAAGGAATTGTAGAGCACTAGAAAATTAGAATGGAGTGAATGAGAGAAGGAATACACATGTATGTTAGTTATGTAATAACTTTGGTCACATAGCAAGATTTTATAGAAAGGATAAAAGAAATTTCAATAGGAATCCAAACTATAGAAGGAATAATAATAGAAATGATAGATGAAACTATAACGATAGAAATAATAGTAGAAGGAGGCACACAAATACCATGTTGAAGAATTTAAGGAAGTGTTGGTGAAACAAAATGATCCATCAAGCTCACACGTGGTTTCAGAATAATAGTTTTTTTATGCACATAATGAGAGATTGATATCAGCTATAGTGCATGATTCATCTTATTTGAATTAAGTACCTTTTATCAAAGACAAAGCATTAGAAATATGGAACAAATATTTGAGATTGAATTAGAAGTTATGAAGTTAGTATGAGATAGAAAGGATCATAAAGAAGCTCAAGTTAAAAACACAAGTCAATTGGTGACCGCATGAAGGAGAACCAAATAAATTAAGTAAACTGGTAATCATGAACAACTTTTATGAATTTTTCCAGATGCATAATTAATGAAAAGTTATATTTGAAAAATACAATGGAGGCAAGCAAGATCTTGAGTACCATTAGATCATGTGAATAATTAATAATCATATTAATAGTGACTTGATTGAAAGTAAAGGTGAATTTGAAGTGTTTACAACCTAAAGTGAGAAAAGCCCTCATTACATGAGTTTTGGGTATTTTAAGAAGTTCTAGTAATATTCAAATCAATTGAGATGGAGAATCCTACTATGCATGATGTAAGTGAATGGACAAGATATAATTTTATTAGGAATACATTCATATCTCTAGTATGTGATCCTTTGGGAGCATTTTCATGAGTTCTAGAAAATGTCTTGAATGTAGAAGACATGAGATCATACATTCATTGCAAGTTTGAGAATATTGGTGATAATGACATTCACAAGGACATAGACCTAGTTTCCAAAGAAACTTATCATTGAGAAAAGAGTTCACACATCTAAAGGAGAAAAACATAGTAAATAATATGTTTTATATCGATTTTGACAATTACGAGTGGAGCAGAATCATTCTAAGTTGAACTCATAAAGGAATATTTTGGGTTAGAGATGTGTCTATCTTGATTGATAGTGGCATGATACATGAGTTAATAGGATTGTGCAATGAGGTAAGAAATCTACTCAATGGGAATAATGCAAAGAAGATGGTGGAAACTAATCTAAAAACCAAATCAGATAGAAGAAACATGAGGATAAACTACATTAAGAAAACTAATGTGAGGTGAATCAATAAAATCATTGGTTCAAAAATGAATTAGAGTTCAAGATTTAACTCAATACTTTGTGGATTTATCTATGCAACATACTTCGTGGGAAAAAAAAATGGAAACAGTTGACATGTGTGAAATTTTTAGGCATCATCTTTTGGACAATACAGAATAATTAAAGAAAACAAGAAGTACGACGTTTAAGTTTTAGGTACTATTGACTCACCTATTCTTCCAAATGATCAAGAAATTATTTTGTATCACCTAATAGAGAATAGGAAAATAATCAATGCACCATGAACTTGGTGACATACTACTACAGGAAATAGTCAAAAGAGAAGATTGTAGAAGACAAAAAGAAAATAATGAAAAGCTTTCAGTTTAAAATGAAGCAGAGATACAACATTCCACCTTTTGAAGGAGTCATCAAAATGGATTCATCTCCGTAGGCACCCATTGTACCCTATATCATAGCTGTACAAGTGCAACAAATTCAAGTTAAAATGTAAAAGATTAAAAAAAAAGTACACATTGATGGGGAGAAATCCACCACTCCTTCGAGCACAAGAAAGTCTAAGAGACTCATCAAGATAAAAGTAGAACCTATAGAGTTCCCAAAAAGAAAGAGATTCAAGCTGAAAATAAGTGGACCTTGTAAGAGAAAAAAAATCTTAAAATTATTGAATTAGAATCCAAAGAATTAGTAGACGAAGAGGAAACTAAGGATAAGCCTAAAAAGAAGGTGATGGGAGAAGAAATAAATTTAGAAGGAAAAAAGCTTTGAAAATTGAAGGAAGAGATTTGAAATGTATAGACTATTGATAATTGTAATTTCATTCAATTAAATATGTATTATAGTATGTAGAGCAATATGGATAGCAATGTTAGATTATACAGTCCACCAATATGATTGAGAAGGGGGGGGGGATTAGTTATCCAACTAATACCATAATTATCAACCTTATTAAATATTAACCACATTAGTAATATAATTAGAAGCCACAACAAGATACTTATGCACAATAACAACAAATATGTTAACTAGGAAAACCCTTGATCAGAGGGAAAACCCTAGTGGGGATGGTACCCACAAGATGATGTACTAATATAATATTCCTTGATAGAGGATGGACTTTGTTAGGAGTCTGTGAAATACATTAAGTACATATTAGTCCCTATTGGGATACTTTGAATCTTTGTTAGGAGATTCCAACCCTATTACGAGTTCTACTAGCCTTGTTAGGAGATATAGAAGGCAAATGGACCCACTGCCCAAAATTTTTAAGAAGCAAGACCAATGAAACCACTATCCAAATGATCTCTATATTATTCCTTGTAGAATAATAGAAAAGACTTTTATGGATCCTTTTTCTTCCTTTGTCCTATAAACCAAACATTTTCTTCTTCTAATTGTAATACTAGATCCCAAATTTTCACATCTAATAATCTCTTGGATAGCTTTATCACATTTACCAAACACTCTACTCTTGTTTGTTCTCTTCTCACATATCTCTTGTGTATCAAATATTTACAAACAAGTAAAATAATTTCCTTTATACCAAGTCCTTAAAAATATTCTTTGAGTTAGCCTTGAGGTATTCCCAATTAATTATAATAGGACCACAATAAGATAATTTTAATTGTTTCACAATTATATAGCATTGTCAGCTCATTGTCTATACAAATTATTCACACATATGACCTTAGGGCTTGTTCACTCATTGACATTATCATCAGACTATCTTCTATCATTATTCAACCATGCATCTCAATATTATCTATCTACTAGAAGATATAATACAATCATCAAGAACAACTTATTAGGTACTGTAGTTGTGTACTACTCTTTCTAAATCACTTATAACTTCCACATGCCTTCGAATTATGTTATGCACACTTAACCTCAACATCAAGACATAGTTTGGAACATGTCATTCACCATGCATGACCTAACAATCAAAACATTGTCCTTATAATCATGAAATATATCTACTACTCTAGCTATCTTCACCATGTTATTGTTATGTTGATATCAATGAAAAACATAGTTGTGAATCCAAAATGTCAATACTTCCACATGCTCTCCAACCCTTAGGATAATCCTCCAAAGGAATATCATTACCATTCATGGCTATAATATTCACCTTTGTCTACCACTATTGTTCTCATCTTTTAAAGTCCTCTACATCAATCAAATCTGAAATCTATTGGAACATTGCTCTATGATGCATCTTCTAGATTGGTACATTTGTTCAAACACTAAACAACTCTTAGTTACCCCCCCATACATCAATATATACTTCCCATTTCACATTAATAACTCTTCATGATGCATATCTCCCCCATAGAGATATGCATTTTCTTAATTACATGAATCTTTCTAAATCTCCCTAATAAAGAATAAGGGTGTTCTCATCTCTCTTGGATTCAACCAAATTTTCTCCATTCAACTAGAGGATTTTTTTAATGTACATATCTCCATTATTGGAATCAATGAGAAAAACCTCATTATGTCAATCATCCACTCCAAGTCTTCAATCAACTCAAGCATCAAAAAAATTATTTAAGACCAAATACCAAGAGTCTGTACTGACTCTTTTTATCAGACATACTCCTCCACACAGGAAGCATCAACACTCAATCCAAAAAAATAATAGTGCTTTATACTACTAGACTGATGCAATCTCTGCATCCTCTACTCTGAAGTAGGCATGGGCATTACCCCAAGCATACCTCTCAATTTACAATCTGGTCTCATTTTATGCTACACTCTCTCCCAAAATATGATAATAGATATATGGTTTCTTAGAAGGAAATATAAGATCCTTAGACATACTTACTATACTTGTGTTATCACAGTATATGAGAATAGGTTCTAAGAAATCTATCCAAATATTCTTCACCATCTACTTCATACACATAACTTAATTATAATTATTTGTTGCTGCTATGTACTTTGCTTCAATTGTACATTGTGAGATACAATTTTGTTTCTTTCTTAGCCAAGAAACCAATCTTCCTCCAAGAAGGAATGATCCACCTTTTTTGTTTTTTTTGCCATCCATACTTCATGCCTAATCCACATCAATATAATCACCTCGAGTGAAATCACTTGATCTGTCATACCAAATCCCATAATAAGATGCTCCCTTCAAATATTTGAATATCCTCTTTATAGTTGCATAATGATTCTCTTTAGGACCAGCTTGAAATATAGCTACAATCTCAAATACATTTTCTATATCTGGTCTAGTGTGAGTATGATATTGCAAACGTTGAATCATAGATTTGTACTTCTTTTTCTCAACTATAAGTGTTGCATCTTTGCTAGATAATTTGTGACCAGCTATCATTGGTGTACCAATAGGCTTACAACTTTCCAAGAAAAAATTCTTCAACAAGTCTTTCAAATATTTAGCTTCTTAATTTAAATGCCATCACTATTTTCCAAAATTTGCATACCTAGAAAGAACTTCATCTCTCCTATCATGCTCATTTCAATCTGATTCTTCATTACTTTAGAAAATTTACCACTTGCTTCATCATTTCCTCCAAACATTATGTCATCAATAAATATTACTATTATGAGTAAACCCTTCTCAATTTCTTTCAAATATAAGTTACTATCTATCATACCTTTATCAAATCCAAGTTTTTCCAAATACTTCTCCAACCATGCATGCTAGGTTCTTGGTGCCTACTCTAGACCATATAGAAATTTCTTTAGTCTGCATATCATATATTTTTCTTCTGTCAAATGAAAACCTTCAGGTTACTCAATATATACCTCTTCTTCAAGTTCTCCATTCAAGAAGGCTAATTTTACATCCATCTGATATACTTTGAACTTCTTATTAGTTGGATAGGCCATAAAGATTCTCACTACTTTCATTCTTAGCTATAGGGGAAAATGTCTCTTCATACTATATTCCTTCTTGCTATGAATATCATTTGCATACAATGTATTAGCTCTCATTTTTGTAGTCTATACCTTTTTTTATTTTGATCCGAGAGATACTTGTACTCATGTTGTGATTGATAAATTTGAGATTACCTGAGGGTTGGATGTTGTACTTTGATGTTATACTTTGTTTAGTTGATCATACTTACATTATGATGCCATTTTTAGATGATAATATATTTTATTATGACACCTAGTTATCAAGTATTTGGACATATCTTAGATTATGTTACATGTGGATTTAATACTATGGTGATTTACTTCAGTCTTTCTTTGTTATGTTTTATCTGAACATAAGTGACATCAATGGATTATTTTAGTATAATTGAATAAATGGTTAAATTTGCCACTTAATGCATTTATTTCTTCAACTGTGTTATTATATGCACTATGCAAGATTTGTATTCCTAGAAGTGGCACATGGAGTTAGTGATTTAGTTATTCATATTTACCAATCGTGTCCATGTATGGATGATGCATCATATCTAATTATTTTAATTAAACCTTTTAGTGATTTGATAAATCTAGACTCATTTTCATGATGTGATTAGACCCGTGAATGTGTCTATGCATTTAGAGGTTCACATTATCATGGAGGTCATTAAGGAATTTATGTGATTCTTTAATTTTTTGGGCTTTATTTAACTGATTTTAATATCTAGCAGCTTTGACATAAATGAATTCCAATTACTTGGAATAGCCTATTTTCATTTGGGATGAGGGTTTGGGATTTCATACTGTTATGTTGGTCATTTTTCTATATGGTGTCTAAACTCAAATTTTATTTTATTTTCATGGATTTTAGGCCTAAACACCAAATGGGTTTTAACTCCAAAGTTTCCAGCTTTGGGGTTTTTACCTCGATTTCTATGTCACCCTATTTTCTCAAGTTTCATGGCATGATGTTGGTCATGGACCTCAACCATCTATTGGAATGCTAGTTAGATCATTGTTTTACATTTCTATTTCTTTGGGATGTGAGTCACATCCATCCTTTAGAGCTTGCTTTCAGTTGAGTGTTATTTATATTTGAGTTCTCAACCAGTCCTTGTGTTATGATCATTATGATGGTGATGCACCATACACAAGCACATGCATGTGCATTTTTCAGGTGACTTGTGATGCCAAATCTCCTAGCGGTAATGTGATTGAGTTATGATCATTTGGAGTTGGGTTCAATATGTGCATGCATACAAGAACTCATCATTGGATAAGGATGGATAGTGTAGGGTAGCATCCATGGAGTGGGCTTCTATCTCCATATCCTAGTTTCCATGGCCAATGAGTTTGTGCATAGAAGTTTTAAACAAGTGAAAACTAAGTAAAATACTGGATGATAATAAAACTTAAGATAGTAAAATGTGTGAGCATTCGATTAAGTTTGAGGACACAATGTGTGAGCCTTCCACTAGGAAGTTGAGTCCACATGATCTAGGCTTGGGCTATTCTATGCCAAGCTACTCTGTATGTTGAAATCCCCTATATATTTACCCATTGAGTGACTAACTATGACTTGTAGTACTTGAATTATTTCATGTCCTTGGTTTCAGTCATCATTATTATCTAGCATGAGTGTTAGCCATGGAAGTTTTCTTTATGTCTATTGCAGTTGGATCATTATTTTCATCAATATGGTTGGGAGGCATAGCTACCTATACCACTACTAGGGACTACTATATAGATATGGTTTATTGTTCAAGTGCGACCAATGCTCAATGTTTAGTTGGTATTTCAGTTTATCAAAAGTATGTTTCCTTGTGATTTATGATTTTATTGGAATTATTGAATATCATGCCTAGATGATGTTAGCTATTTTATGCATTCCTATATTATGATGTTTAGCATATGTTTAGATGTTGTGTTTTGATTATTAGGAATATCTATTTCTTTACTTGTTAGCATGTTACATTTTTTTTTGTTTTTATGATGTTATTACACTTTAGTAGTCACACCCTCATAAGATAGTTGTAACTCTTCAATTGGTAGTTTGGGATGTTATGAATGGGGGATGGCTATGACCTTTGATATCTCATGATGCTATTATTGTTGGGAGGAACCATGAATGAGTTTTCTTATGTTCGTTCATTATGATATTCCTTTCAATATATTTCCTTTACTTCTGTGCTTAAGATGGTTAGATACAATTCTATCTTTTATTTATTCTATTTGAGTGTTCTTACCTTCATTAGTGGATTTGGTACTCCCTAGTGTGGAGAAAATTATCTTTCTACATTTTTAACTTTTGGTTTTCTTTCTTCCTATTGTGAAACCTCACGTGAGATTGAATGTTCTCCAACATGAAACTTGACATTTCTTTGCATGGCTCTTTGTACTTCTTTGTGTAGCTCACTTTACTTCTTTGCATGAGGCTTGACATCAGTTTAGAGATTTTGGTGGCTTAGAGGTTAACGTGGCTAGGCCAAGCATTCCTAGATGTGGGAAGGTATTTCCTTGAATGGCTTAGAATACTTCCTCATGCAAAATTGTCAATTATGTTTTCTCGCACAGAAAATAGTGGGTATCTTCATTATTTTTTAGACAATGTAATTAGGTGATTTGAGTACCCCATAGAATTGCTTCAATTACCATGCTTTGACAGATCAATGATTTTATGCTCTATTGTTTTTTAGTGATTGTCTTCAGTTTGAGCATGTTAGTTTGGTATTGGTGTTTGGAGATTCATTGGTTGTTGGGATTGTGGGTTAAGTCTTCCATTGTGATCTTATTGATCCTAGTAGTTAGGGTGGTAAATGATGAGTTGTTCAAGAGTAAGAATACCATGAATATGGAGGAAGAATAGAATAATAATTACCATGGAGGCATTAGGGCATTGATATCCATGCTATAAGAGATTATTTCTTGGTTGGGGCCTCATATAAAGGAAAACCAACTCAAAAATGGTCAGGAAGAGGAATCTCATCATGAAGATTCCCATCAGTCAAATCATAGAGAGGATCATGAATGGGAATATTCTTTTAAACCACCTAGTGGTAGAGGGCACAGATGGACTGAGCATGGTTGGAATGATAATGATGAATTTTCCTAGGTAGAGATGATGCAGAAACTTCAAAGATCTAAACCACCACTATTTTATGGCTAAGGGATAGGGCTCAAGGTTAAAACATAGTTATAGGACATGGAACATTTCTTCTCCTTATTACCTTATGGGAGCAACATGAAGGACAAGTTTTCTATCACATAGTTGACAAAACATGATTTTTTTTGGTGGGATATGGAGAGAAAAAATATCTAGATTGATGTCATAGATCTCACTTGGTAAATCTTCAAGGAGATGTTTAGGGAGAAATTCCTTTCTCCATAGTATCATAAGGCCCATACTAATGAATTTCATGAGTTCAATAAGGGGAATATGATGGTGGGACCAACATGAGAAGTGGTTTCTTGGGCTAAGGTAGTATTCAATTTACCATCATGATGAGGCACTCCTCACACATCATTTTGTTAGGTGTCTTGGGGACTCTATCATTGGAGATTTCTATGTTCACCAATTGAGGAGGCTTGCACTTTTCATGGGGAAGACATGAATTCTTGAGAGAAATGTTGATAGGGGGTTCAATGGAAAATCCATCTCTTAGAGAAATAGTGCACAAACTTCAAGGTAGGATGTACAAGCTCCTTAGTCCTTAGGTAAGTTCCAAACCTAGTCAACACCCTCTCAAGGAGGGAAACATTGCAAGTATCAACAAGGTTTATGGTCAAAGGTTGGATAGAATTTAGGTACCTAAAGAAAGAAAGGAGATTACTAGAGCCATGGCCAAAAGTATCAATAGAATCATCCCCATCAAAGTGGTCAGCAAAACTCTAGCAAGGTAATGCACCATACTCTAGTGCTACCTAGGGTGATCATGAGAACTCCTGGAGAATGTTTCTCTTATAGTAAGCTTTTTCAGAAGGCATAGAAAAGTCCTATCAAACCATATATAGGACCAAGTAAAGACACCACCAGATTAGAGCCTACTATGCGAGATGTTGGTAGGAATCATTGAGTCCATGTGACAATTAATAATAGTCAAGTTGAGCAGCAAGGTAACATAGTCAAGGCTCTAGGTATGTTACATGGTATTCTCTAGGTATGTTACATGGTATTTCGTCTTCAAAATTATTTGACTTAGGTGTTTTAAATTCTTTTATTTTACCATCTCTTGTTCAATGATATGGGCTAGTAGCAGTATGTCAGGTCAATATGTGGTTAGTTGAGTTAGCCACAAGATCCAAAATGGTTGTGAACTTCTTTGTCGATGGTTGTAGTTTGAATTTGAGTACCTTCACAACCACACTAGACCTTTTTATCCTACCTTTAGGATCGTATAGAATTGTGTTGGGAATGGATTCATTAGCTAACCATCAGGAGAATATAAATTATCATCATAAGTTAGTAAAGTTTTTTGATGAAATAGGTGGATAGGTGGAACTTTTAGGGGTCTAGAGAGCACTCTCACTTCAAATAATTTAAGCTAATGAGCTAAAGAAGAGTGTGTAGGAGGGATGTTAGTTGTTTTTATTTTCTATTAGTGATCTTGAGGAAGTCAATAGTCATATGGTGATACTTGATTATCACCTACTCCTTCATGAGTATGTAGATGCACTTTCAAATTAATCTTGTACTAGGAGGATTGCCAATTTCATGAGCTCCTTACTGCATGAATATTGAGGAATTGAGTGAGCTCAGATTGTAGTTGGAGGAATTTTGGGCGAAGGGCCATTTTCATCCTAGTGTATTATCATGGGATGCACCAATCATCTTTGTGAGAAATAAGGATGGATCATTGTGGTTGTGCATTGACTACTAATAGTTGAATAAGTTGATAGTGAAGAACTTGTATCCTCTACCAAGGATAGATGACTTGTTAAATTACATGAAGGGAGCATTAGCATTTTCAAAGATTGAGCTTAAGTTAGGATACCATCAGCTTTGTATTTAGGAGCCTGACATTCATCAAACAAAATTTCATTTATGATATGGACATTATGAGTTCATAGTTGTACCATTTGGATTAACCAATGTGTCATTATTGTTCATGACTCTGATGAATGGGGTATTTCTCACATTCTTGAATTGATGTGTCGTTGTATTCTTGGATGACATATTGATCTATTTAAAGACTATTGAGGAACATGGTGTACATTTGTGCCAAGTTATGTAGTGCTTGAGAGACCTTTAGTTGTATCAATACTTGGGAAAATGCAGATTCTTCTAGGTGGAGGTGAAATATTTTGGGCATATTGTTACAGGTGATTGTATTATAGTGGATCTAGAGAAAATTTGAGCTATCATGGATTGGCCAGTACCCATTAATGTCTCAGAAGTTCATAGTTTCATGGGATTGGTGAGTTATTATAGTCACTTTGTGAAATATTTTTGACATGTAGCTCATCCCATCACTTCTCTTTTGCAAAAAGGGAAGAAGTATGTTTGGTTAGACCAATGTGAGGCATCTTTTGTCACTTTCATGGAGTGTTTGACCAGTGCACTAGTCCTTGTACTGCCTAATCCTATAGGTTATTTTATGGTTTGTATAGATTCTTCATTAGAAGGTGTGGGTGCGATATTGATGTAGGATGGTCGCGTGATTATGTACATGAGTATAGAAAAACCAAGGATAATGAGCTAAATTACCCCACTCGTGATTTAGAACTTGAGGTCATGGTGCATTCTCTTGTTCATTGGATACAGTTCCTTTTTGGAGATAGGTTTGAGTTGTATAATGATCATAGGAGCTTGCGATAAATATTTACTCAACCAAACTTGAATGCATAACAATATTGCTAGATGGAGTTCCTATGTGAATATGACTTTGATGATCACTACATTAAAGGGAAAGAAAATTTCATCAAAAATGCATTGAGTAGGAGGTGACATGAGGTATCATTGTTTTTATTAGAAGTAAATTTGAAAGGATTTATAATGGAGGCTTTCCCTAGTGACACTTTGTATCAAGAGGTGATGGCAGAGATCAAGTCTAGACGTAACCTTGAGGGCAGGTTTTTAGGTTATTTTCTTGAGTCTAATGGACTACTATCATATTTGGGGTGTATCTATGTACTTGTATCTCATGATATGTGTACCTTGGATTTGTTGGAAGCACATCATGCACCATATTCTACACATCCCATTGTCAAGAAGATGCATGCTAATCTTAAATAGTTGTACTTTTGGGTAGGGATGAGGTGTGATGTTGCTGATTTTGTGGCTTGATGTCTTGAGTGCTAGAGATTGAATGTAGAGCATCAATATATAGCAAGTTTTTTCAAGCCACATGTCCATTCTAGATTGGAAATGGGATATGATATCTATTTATTTTATCATAGGTTTTCCTATATCATCATAGAGACATGATTGTCTTCTGGTGAGAGTGGACAAGTTGTCCAAGGTAGCACATTTTAATCCATGAGGAAATCCTAAACAACTTCTTCTATAGAACATGTCCTCTTGGAAGATATTGTTCCATTGCATGGGATCCCTTGTAAAATTATTTTGGATAGAGATCTAGTGTTTACTTTAGCACTATGGTAGTCTCTTCAACATGCTTTGGGCGTAGAACTCAATTTTAGTTTGGCTTATTTACCAAAGACCGATGGCTAGCCTAAGAGAATGAACCAAGTTCTAGAGGATATGGTTTGCATCTATGTGATGGATAGGAAGGTGAAATGGGAAGATTATTTGTACCTTTTGAGTTTTCTTATAACAATGGGTAACATAGTTCTCTTGACATGTTACATTTTTAGGCCTTGTACAATAGACCATGCCATACCCCTTTGAGTTGGGATCATTTAGAGGACCAAATAATTTTGGGTCCAAAGATACTTTGGGATATGGAGCAATAGGTTATTTTTATTAGAGATAATTTGGTTACTACTTAGGATATGCATAAGAAGTATGAAGATTTCCATTGGTTGGATCATTACTTTTTTGTTGCTGATAGGGTGTTTTTGAGTGTGCATCTAAGGAAGAGCCCCATCCATTATGGGAAAGGCTCTAAGTTGGTGCTACATTTTATTAGGTCATTTGAGATCCTTAAGAGGATTAGTCCTATTGGTTATTGACTAGCATTGCCACATAGCCTATCACACATTCATAATGTTTGGCATGTTTATGTTTTGAGATAGTATATGTGACCAAAGTTTTTGATTGGGATACATTTTAGATGGAGGACAAGAAACTTTATTTTGATCCCATTTGTATCCTTTAGCATTCAAGACTGAAATTGAGAGATTGGGATATAGATTAGGTAAGGATTTAGTGTGACCTGAGCGATGAGACCTCTTCTACTTGGGAAGATGTAACACGATTGAGAGATTTGTACCACTATCTTTTTACAAGACTCCAAGACTAAGCTTATGCTAAGTAGGCAAGGATTTAGTGCATCTCATGTTTGTAGATTGTACCTTTTATATTTTGATGTAAGAGATTCTTGTACTCATGTTGTGATTTACATATTTGAGATGACCTAAGGGTTAGATATTATACTTTGATTTTAGTATCATAGATATTAGATTACTAAGATATTAAATTGAACATATTTTCATGATGATGCCATTTGAGATAACAATATGTTTTATGATGATATCTAGTTATGTAGTATTTAGACATAACTATTATTATAATACACATGGATTAAATACTATGCTGATTTACTTCGTTCTTTCTTTGTTATGCTTTATGTGAATGTGAGTGATCTAAATGGATTATTTTAGTATAATTGAATAAATTATTAAATTAGGTATTTAGTGCATTTAATTCTTCATCTATATGTTATTATATGTTATTGCACTGCATCATGTGTTTTAGTGTGTAGGATTTGTATTCCTAGAAGTGGAAAATGTAGTTAGTAATTCATCTATTCATATTTAAAAATGTCATCCAGGTATGGTCAATGTATCATGTCTAATTGTTTAAATTAAATCTTCTATTGATCTAATAAATTTGGACTCATTTGCATTATGTGATTAGACATGTAAATGTGTCTATGAATTTAAAGGTTCACAATGTCATAAAGGTCCTTAAGCAATTTCTATGGACCTTGGGTTTTTAGGACTTATTTAATTGATTTTAATTTCTAGTAGCTTTACCATAGATGAATTCCAACTATTTGGAATAGCCTACTTTTGTTTGGGTTGATTCATGGTCTAACTAGTTTAACTGGTTATTTACTTTCATCTATTATGCACTTGAAAGGTGAATAAGTATTACAAGGGTAAATTAAGTCCACACTTATAACTTTTGGAAATTGAGAATTTGAGAGCATTTTCCAAATTCACTTTGGAGAATTGTATTTTTTTTTTTGTGAGAGTTATGGGCATGGGATGTTTTTGAGATTGGTCTCATTGGATCCAACTTGGGGAGACCTCGCTTTGCCATAATGTTTGGTAGCTTCTGTGAGATATTTATTTTATCTAGTTGATTTATTTTTATGCCCCTTTCTTTATTAGGTAGGGCTCTCATATTTTTTTGTTTCAGCTTCATTTCTGGTTATGTTTTAGGTGGATATTCTTTAGGAGGCTAAGAACTAGTGTTCCCCTCCATTTGTGTTTGCTGGTCCCACCCAGTTAGTTGGGTATGAATGATTTCCTAGTTTTCAAGATGAGGATTTGGCATTTCATAGTGTTATGCTAGTCATTTTTGCATACAGTGTCTAAACATAAATTTTATTGGATTTTCATGGCTATTATGCCCAAAGACCAAATGGTTTTTAATTTCAATGTTTTCAAGTTTTGGGGTTTTTACCTTGATTTGTGTGTCATCCTATTTTCTCAAGTTTTCTTGGAATGATGTTGGTTGTGCACCTAGATCATCCATTGGGATGCCAATTAGATCATTACTACACTTTTCTACTACTTTAGGATGCATGCTACATTCATCCTCCTGAGATTGTTTTGGGTTAAGTGTTATCTATGTTTATGTTCTCATCTAATCCTTGTGTTATGATCATCATGATGGTTGTGCAACACACACAAGCACATGTTCATGCATTTATTAGGTGAATTGGAAGGCTTGATCTCCCAATGGTAATATGATTGAGTTATGATCATTTGAGGTTGGGTTGGGAATGTGCATTCCTAAGAGTACTCATTGTTGGATGTGCATGGGGATGGTAGGGTGGCATCTATGGAGGGGGCTTCTATCTCCATATATTGGTGTCCATGCCCAATGAGTTTAAGTGAAGAAGTTTTAAAAAAGTGATAACCAAATAAAATATTGGGTGGTAATAAAACTTGAGATAAGAAAGTGTGTGATAACTTGATTAAGGTTGAGAACATAGTGTATGAGCCTTCCATTGGGAAGTTGAGTCCACATGATCTAAGCATGGTATATTTGATGCCAAAAAACTCTCCATGCAGTGAGCCCCTACATAGTTACCCATTGAGTGTCTAACAAAGAGTTTTGGTACTTGTATTCTCACATGTTTTTGGTTTTAGTCATCATTATTGTTTGGCATGAGTGTTAGCCATGGATGATTTCATTATCTCCATCATCATGGTGGGAGTGGACTTACAAGTTTCACATGGTTGGGAGGCATAGCTACCTATACCACTACTAGGGACCAATGTGCATAGACAATTTATCGTTCTAGTGTGACCAATTCGTGATGTTCACTTGGTATTTTAGTTTATCTAGAGTATGTTTCATTGTGATATATCCTTTTATTAGAATGCTTGGATATCATGCTTAAATGATGTTGGTTGTTTAATGCATTACTATATTATGATTTTTAACATATGTTTAGATGATATTTTTTGATTAGTTGGAATATCTATTACTTTATGTGTTAGGATCTTAGATTTCCTTATTCTTATGATGTTATTATGCTTTAATAGTGAGGCCCTAATAAGACAACTCCTACTATGTAGTTAGCAGTTTGGGATGTTACATGTAGGGGATGGCTAGGACCTTTTAGGTGTCATGATGCTATTATGGTTGGGAGGAACTGTGAATGAGTTTTTTTTATCTTCATTCATTGAAATATTACTTTCAATATATTTCCTTTATTGCTATTACTTAGATGGTTAGGTGGAATTACATCTTTCATCTATTGTGTTTGAGTGTTTTGGCCTCGATAGGTGGATCTGGTACTCCTTAGTGTGGAGGAGATTATCTCTTTGTTTTTACCTTTTAGGCTTAACCTTTCCCTTATACATTTTATCTCTTTTGGGACTTTTATATGCATAATGACCAAATTCATGAGAATTCCAACTTTTAAAGATATTCTTACCATCTAGTTCTTTTCTTACAACAAGGTCGATACCACCCTCAATCTTCCTATGTTCATCAATTTTAGTTCTACTATTGCTAATGAACTCTCCATGAGTCCTTCTGCTTCTAGATAGACATGACTAAACACTTAAGGTACTAGAAGTTCTATCCACTCTTGTTAATTCTTGAAACTATCTCAAACTAGTTTTTGCTAGTTCCAATCTTCTGATAAATGTTTCCCTGGTTAACTTCTCAATACAAGATATGAGTAGTTCAATCACTTGTGCTACTTTCTTGAATGGTTGTTTTAGAGTTTTCGAGATCTTCCACACAATTTCATCTTCTTCTTTAGATCCACAATATGACTTGATTACTGTAAAATCCTTAGATATCCTACCAACATACCTTCTTACAGATTCATCTTCCATCATTTTAGCATCTTGAAATAATAATATCTAATTCTATAATCTTATCCTTTTTATATGTGTATCACCTTCAAAAGTAGATTCTTATTCTTTCCAAATATCATTAGATGTTAGTAGTGGTTTTACCCAACTTTATTCATTCTCTAGAACATGGGGTACTCATGATTCTCTAGCACTCATATTACACATAAACGAATCTTTTTCTACTTCACTACATTGTTCAAGCTTTTCTTCTTATATAATTATTTTTCTACCTTTTGTTAATAGCCAATAACCTAAACCCATACACAATAGATTAATCTTCATCTTATCCTTCCTATTTTCATAGTTAACCTCATGAAACATAGGAATTTCCTTTTTAAAATGATTCATCATTTAACTCCTGAAGCTATTAAGCTTTTCCTTTAAGAACTTGATGCTCTGATACTAATTACTAGAATATATAGTCCACCAATATAACTAAGAGGAGGGGGTTTTTTTTGAATTATTTAATCAACTAGTATCACAATTATTAACCTTATTAAATCTTAACCATATGAGAAACATTACAAAAAACCACAACAAGATACTCATGCATAATAACTCTAGATATGTTAACTATAAAAATCCTTGATCAAAGGGAAAAACCCAAATGGGATGGTACCCACAAGATGATATACTAATATAAATATTGCTTGTTAGAGGATGGATCCTATTACGATTCTATCAAAAAAAATCACTACATATCAGTCCCATTAGGAGATTCCAAACCTATTAAGATTTATGCCAACCTTGTTAGGAGTTGTAGAAGGTAGATGGACCCATTTTCTACACATGTTTAGGGGCAAGAAATATTAACCCACTATCCAAATGATCTTTGTATTATTTCTTGTAGAATAATAGAAATGAACTGTACTGCTGCTTCCTCTTCCTCTATCCTATCAACCAAACTTGTTTTTTTCTTCTAATCTCAGTATTAGAGCACAAATTTTTGCATCCAATAATTCCTTAGATCACTTACTCACATTTTCCAAACACTTTTCTTTTGTTATCACTCTTCTCACATATCTCTTGTGTATCAACTCTTTAAAAACAAGGAAAACACTTTCCTTTATACCAACTCTTGTAGTCATGCTTGAGGTTTTCCCAATTAATTACAATAGGACCATGATGATATTATTAATTATTTCACAACCATATAGCATTGTTTGGTCATATTCTATACAAATTATTCATACATGTGACTTTAGAGCTTGTGCACTAGCTGATGTCATCATTAGACTATCTTTTATCACTATCTAACTACACACATCTAGATTATATGGTTTTTAGAAAATATAATATGATCATCAAAAATTACTTCTTAGGCATTCTAGTTCTATACTGCTCTTCATAGATTACTTATAACTTCCACATGCCTTCAACTTATGTTATGCACACTTAAACTTGACATCAAGACATAGTGTGGAATATGTCCTTGACCATGCATTACCTAAAAATCAAAATATTGTCAATACAATCATGAACTCTATCTACTATTTGCAACTCTTCACAAAATTACTGCTATGATGACATCAATGAAAAACATAGTCCTGAATACAACATGTCGATACTACCACATGCTCTCCAATGCTTAGGATACTCCCCCAAAGGAATACCATTGACATTCATGCTAACTAGATTATAGTTAGAGAATGCAATTCCAAGAAGTATAATTTTAAAAAAAAAATATTTAAAGATATTCATATGCATATACTAGAGGAATTGTACAATATATTGATCAATAGAAGAAGAATATTTATAAATGAAGATTAAAAAAATGGGAGAGAATATGATGAGAAATATTTGAAAAGTTAACACTGATGGTGACATAACAAGTATAGTGAAGGGTATTTATCCCTTCTTAACAAATAAAAGAAGAGCAATTCTTTTGATGGGAGGTAACTACAAATAGCGTAATAAGAACATAGAGGCATCCATCATTAATTTCAAGACCTCTATACCTAAGATTGTAGAATAGAGCATTAAGGCAGGGTGAGAAATCTCTATGACTATTGAGTTAACTACTTTAACAACAACTAAAGTAGAAGTTAAGAATACAAAGATGGTAGATTTATATTTTCATAACTCTATTTGATTAGAAACCATGCAAATTGGTTAAACCAAAGTTATAGTTAACATCAAAAAATATCCTTTCAATGATCTTGGGAAAAACATTATTGGAAATATTGTTTATTAAAACAACTTTGATGAGGAAAAGGAGAAAAGAAATAGTGAAGTAGCAGAAAAGAAAAGGAAAGGAAAGAAGAAGAGAGGAGAAAGAAGAAAAGAGAAGAAAATAAAAAGAAACAAAGGGAAGAGGAAAGGAAAGAAGAAAGGAGGAGAAAGAAGAAAAGAGCAGAAAATAAAAAGAAACAGAGGGAAGAGGAAAGAAATAAGAAAGATGAAGACAAGAAAAATAAATAAGAGGAGAAGGGAAAAGAAGAGGCAGAGAAGAAAATGAATGAGGAAGAAGAAAAGAAAAAGTGAGAAGAGAATGAGAAGAAGAGGAACTAAGAAGAAGAGAAGAAAATGAAGGAAAGAGAGGAGAAGAGAAAAATGGAAGAAGAAAAGAGAATAGAAGAAGAGAAAAGGAATCATGAAAAGGAATAAAATGAGAAAATAAAGAAATACTAGAATATTTTGATGCAATAATCCACATTCAAACCTCAACTCAAACATGTAAACATAGAAGTTGACAAAGTAATCTTCTAGCATGAGGCAGATGAGTTAGGGGTCACAGCTATAAGAAGAATGTTACCAATGAATCCTATGTTGATCTTGGATTGGTTTTGAAAAGTGAGTGTCTATACACTTAAGTAATTATAATTCATTTACTCAGTTCATCCTAAACAAGTAATATATGTTGAGTACAACATATAAGATAGAGCATGCCAAGTAAATAGAGAGTTCTAAGCCACTCAAATGCTGAAGCACTCTAATGCTGAGAAGATAGTACGTGCGAAGTGATTGAAGTGATAAGTAAGAAGTGCATGCTAAGTCACTTAGATGCCAAGTTACAAGATTGAAGTAACAATTAGTGTCAAGCACCAGGGACATCAGATGCCGAGTAATATAGTTTTGACATAGTTGTTAGTATTGGCACAAACTACTATGTAAACCATTTTTGAGCCAAACTAAGGATTTTTTTTATGATTTTTGTTGATAAGGATGAATTCTAAATATGAATCCCTATGCATTACATGCATCCAATCAAAAAAAAGGGAAGGTTTAAGTGGCAATATCGGTGAATAACTACCATTGATTCATACCTAACCCTAAGTCACCTAGGTCTTCTTAAGGAAGACAAACTCTAAACTTTTTAGGAATGCTTAAGGATAATTAAAGAGAGTTTGCATGCAAAAATAGAGTATTCATGGTGATTAAGGTGTTATGAATTGAGTTACATTGCATAATTAGTTAAAGGAGAGTAGAGGAAAGGAACTAGAGGATAATAGAGATACATCTAACTAGAAAGAATCAAGTACACATTAGTATAGAGTTGATCTAACATCAAGAATCCAAGTGCTAATCAAAGGATTATTGGTTAGAAATTTTAAAAAGTGAATCAATTAAATCTCTTAATAGAGTAGTCTTAATAGGATTTTGTAAATCTTTATATAGGGTGCTTACTTCATTGTAAGTTAAAATCCTCTTACCATGCACACTTTTAGTGGGGTGTCTAAATCCTTTAACAGGGTAAAATATAACAATCTTATAGGCCTTTAAGAAGGCAAATCTTTCATGGGGTAGATCATGTTTCATGATCAAACATCGTAACCTTCATTGGATACACTTTATTACTACAGTAGTGAAGATTCATGTGTGTCATTCTCAGGTGATCCCACAATAATGGGTTCCACTTTTTGATCAATTTTGACACTGAAATCAATATTTTTGCAACAAACATCACGTTCAAGGGACTATATCTCAAAAACTATAAATAATTTCAAGATGACATAAACTAATGATTTTGAGTACTCTGTTCCTACTTTGTAACCATATTTTTAAATCTGAAAAAAAAATGTATTTATGTCAAATTTTTCATCTCCTTCGAAAAATGGTACATAATAAAATTCAATATTTTAAAAGAGTGACAGTCCATTTGACACACATAATTTTTTTTCTAAAAATGATAATGAAGTAATTCATTCAGTATTAGATTCATAACATCAATATCCAGAGGATGCATTTGGTTTGATTCATTTTGGTTGAATATTGAATAGTTTATGAAGTTTTGAAGTGACATAAATCATAATTTAGACATACATTCTGTTTGACACAGATAATTTGAAGTCAATTTATCAAAAATCTTTTTTTTTTTTTTGAATAGAAAGGTATCTCAATAAGTTAGTTCTTACATATTTTTAAAAAAAATTTTGACCTAATTTACTAATTTTCCCAAGGTGTCGAAGTCAGTTGATGTTTAATTGGTAATGAACCTGTGATGAGTTAAACTCATATTTGAAAGCCTTAATGATTGAAATATATATTAAAATTATAGTCATTAGAAAGCTTGCTCCGAGCAGTACATTTTGACATTTTTTAATTTACAGTAGGAGATCATTTATTTGCAATTATGAGTGTCAAAAGAAAAAAAAAATTAAGAAAAATGGGCCCAAAAAAATGTAATTTTGTATGTTCGCGCAAACATCATGTTCACATGAACATGCAAATATGTTCGCGTGAACATAATGTTCACACAAACATACAACCCAAAAAATTGTGTGAAAAGATGTTTTAAAATGTTGGAAGTCGATGTTTCATATGTTTGCATGAACATATTTATCACATATGTTCGCATGAGCATACGAAATATGTTCGCACGAATGTACGAAATATGTTTGCGTGAACATGTAAACTCAATTTCCTATTTTGTAATTTTTTTCATTTTTGTTTGTCCCACTAAAGTGGAACCCATTATTGTGGGTTCACCCCCTCACCCATATTTTACATTCTCATTAGAGGTTTTCTAAGTAATCATATATGTGTGAATGTTTACTTATTTACATGCTTTAGATGTACATGCATAATACAGTATCTCAATTTACTTCTTGAATTGTGAGATGGATGCAAGGTGAATTATTTTATGGGAAAAAATTTTAACCACTGATTCACCCCACTCACCCCACACCCCCCCCCCCTCTTTGAGTTTACTTTTCATATTGTAATTCCAACACTTGGTATTAGAGCTGAGTTCTCTGGAAAGTAGACCTTTTCAACTCTGGAAAGATCTTGGAAATGGAAGTTTACATATTGGGAAAGAATATTGAGAATTTGAAAGATTGAAATACAACTTGCCTTACATCATTTGAATGAAGAAAGAAAGGATTTTAAGATATTATTGAAGAGAAGGAAGGAAATTTCTATTGAAGAGAATGACACAAAATACCAAGAGATTGACAATATTGAATTTTTTGCTAGTGTAAACACAAATGAATTTAATGTAGTAATTGCAAATCTAATGGAAATGAATGGAACTCTAATTGAAGAGGTCAAAAATCTCAAAAGAGAACAAGAAGACCAATTAGTATTACTTTGTGAGGTCACTAAAAAAAAAAAGAAAGGCATAAAAAACAAAGTCATGTTTGAAGATGACAAGAGGACATTATTCAATAGACTAGAAGAGAAAACATCATAGGTAACTAGGATTTCTAACATTAAATTGGAAACTTTGGGTCAAATGATGATTGAAAATCATGAAATGAATGCAAAGGATATTGAGATCACAATGTTAAACTTACAAAATGAACAACTGAGAAATGATCTAAAAAGTGTAAAAGAGTTTGTTCATAGTTTCAACAAACCTAGTGAAGCTATCAAGTACAATGAACAATTGATGAGATCCACTAGATCCAATAGTCATACTTCTAGATTAGGATATAGTAGTATTGAAGAAGGAGAATCATCCAAAAATGGTGAAGAAAGAAGTAACAAAGTTAAAAAATCAAAACCTAGTTGTCATTATTGTGGTAAGATAGGTCATACTAGTAACGTTTTTAGGAGCAAGACTGCAAATCAAAATCCGAAGAAGAAGTCCATGGGTCATCGCCATAAATGAAATAAACAAGGACATCAAGCATGTAAATGTAGAACCAAGACCACAAACACACAAATATTTGAAGGATACTACTATAACTATCAGAAGTATGGAAATAGAGTATATGAGTGTAGATCCAAGCCTAAATGGTCATCAAACAAGAAGAAAAAGGAAATGCACATTGACAACACTTATAATTGGGATTATAATACAAGGTATAGTTGTAACTACTATCAAGAGTATTGAAATGTTGTTGAAAATTGCATAAGAACATATTATAGAAGTGAAAATAGTATACGGTTGAGTCAAACCACATGTTTTAGTTGTTTGAAGACTAGTCACATAAGCTAGAATTGTCCAACAATTACAAAGGAACCGAGTAGTGAGTTCAACAAAGAAAAAGGAAAGGCATATGTTGAGAATTTCAAAGATGAAATGAAAAATACATGGAAGAGAAAGGAAGATTGTAGCACATCAAGTATAGATGGGATCACTTCACCTAATGGGCCAGGTGATCACGCCTCCTCAAATTAAGCAATCAAGAGGCATGTGGGACTAATATCTTAAAGGACATACTATGCATCAGTTTCAAGGATTTAGTTCTCAAAAGATTACATATGCATGAATAATGGTGCAAGGTGTTGTTAAGAATCAAGAATAAATCTTTAAGTGTTGTTAGTTTTCATATTAATACTAACCATGAAAAGTTTCACTATTGTTGTCAAGTGAAATGTTAGTTGATGTTGAGCTATCAATATTCTAAGTGTTGATTGAGCTCATAGTGCTTTTCAAGGATATGGAAAATTACATGGATGTTGAGTGAGCCAAAAATTCTGTTGAAGCCAAGCTTACAAATATATAAGAACTTAGCATTAAATGCAATTATTTAAGTGCTATTTGATCAATTTATTCTCATTTGACATCACTCAAATTCAAAGAAGGGAAAAAGGAGCTAAAGGAAAATTAGAGAAATATTTTAGAACATTTCTAAATGGATTTAATAGTTTTTTGACAACATCTAAGCAGGAAAGGAAGTTTTGAATGTATAATTGATAATTAATCAGATTAAACAACCAAATTTTAGAGCTATTCCAAACATATCTTCTAAAAAAGATCCATATTGTGCATTTTCAATGATACCACCATGATTTTCAATGATTCAAGATGTTATATGTTGATTTGCATGTAAGGTTGGTATCATAGAAGACATGGAGATTAGGGAAACCTATGGAAAATTATGTGCAAATGGAGCATTGAAGGATGGATTCAAAGTACTAGAGAGGAAAGGGTTGACCCATGCCCTGGATTTTCCAAATGTTTTCAAGATTGAATGTATTAAGTTACTTTTGAGAAGAATACATGATAATTCTATATGGTTAGAGAATGGACCGATGAAAATCACCTAGAAGATTGTGCATAAAGTTATAGGGTATCCAACCATAGATTGGCCCAAGACAATGAGAAGTGTAAAAAAATAGGTAATTGAAAAGAATATAGGTGTTACATGGAAAAAATTAGGGATTACAATAGATACAATCATAGATCCCTTAATTGCTTTTGTAGTAAAGACTATAGCACACAAGTTCTATCAATCCAACAGACTCAATAGTGTACTATGTACTGTAGTTGACATGAGATACAATATAATAAAGAAAGATCATACTCATGATCTTGCTGAGTTCTAGTTACAAAAATTGATTGAGAACTTGAATGCCATAAGGAAGACCAAAAGTGCACAATGGAAATTTTGATCTATTCTTGTATACATATTCTTTTATGTATAGAATACATTTCCTACTTTTGGTAAAGTTGCATGGAAGGTAAATAGACCTATTGTAGCACAAATAGGTTAATTCATTAAACAACTAGGTGATAATTCTGAGTTAATTATGACAAGCTACTTTCAAGGCTTCAAGAAGTCAATGCAGAAAATATTGAGGATACTAGTTTCACTAGTGGAGAAGCATTTTGATGATGTTTTCTTTCTTGTTGACATTGACTTTACATATGTCGGAGCAAAATCCGCTAGAGTTATATGGTTAAGACCATTGGGATATGAAATCAATGTTGATGAAGCCTCTCAAACAACAAAAAAATTACTTGCTAAAGAAGTGGACAAGGAGGCTACAACTTTTGGGAACTAAGATGTGGCTAAGTCAAAAATAACTACGGACTTGAAGCTTGGTCCATTCATTAAGAAGAAAAATATGGTGAAGAAACTAAGAAAGAAATTTTGTTAAGTGAAAAAATAAGAAGAAGACAATGATGAAGAAGAAGAAAATGCACCTTTGCAAGCTCCACATACCATCATCCAAGGTCAAAGAAAATACCAATAAGAAGATGAAGTAGAAATTGTACAAGGTTTCAAGGGAGAGGAAGCTAGTGAAGCACCACAACTATTATAAAGAAGAAAAGAAAAGATAAAGCACCAATAATGAGAAAATCAAAGAAGGCTACAAAACCTACTTAGTCTACAGTACCTACAACAAGGGCTGCCACAAGAGCAGCTACACAAAAGGCTAAGAAAGTTGTCAAGCTAAAGGAAAAGAGAGCTAGTCAAGCCAGCAATGGTGAAGAGTCTTAGAAGAGACTAAGCAAAAAATATATTTCTGCAATTGAATCTTATGAAGAGAAGACTAAATCTTATGACAACAACTAGTTTCAAGTGGTAAGTCGTAATTCTTCTTTAGAATTAGATAATCTATGTGAGAATATTAGAATTAATGTTGATTTATCTAGATTCTCTCACATTGAGTTTGACAATCTTGAGAAGATTAAAAACAATAAAATTGAAGAGGTAGTATATACCATGATGGAAACATTTAAAAAGGCTCCTCTTGAACTTGCCAACTCCATACCCAAAATTTTATATGATAGAGTTAAGCATAATTGACATTATTGTCTAGATACTAAAAGAAAAATAAGAGAGACAACACTTGCATAGGTAATGCTAGAATTGATTAAGGCTGTAATGGAAAAATCCATTAAGACATATACTAGAAGATTTATTCCATAGTATAGGGCATTCAGTATATTGCAGAATGACATTGAAGATGTTGTGTAGAAGTCCAAACAAATATGGAAGCTAGCATATGTATTGTCAACATCTGAGGAATCTATGCAAACACATATTGAAGTAGGTGAGGAAAAATAAGAAGACACTAAACAAGGTATAGTTGAGGGAGGCACGAGCTATAGATGAGCATAAAATATATAAATTCCCAAGATAAAGTAAGTTTAAAAAAAAATCGTAGCTCTAGCATAGGGACTTCATAATAATCTATAAGAATGGCTATCTTTTAGATTCAGATTTGGGGTCATATCTATATAAATGCCCAAGATTGGATTCATAGGTCCTCATAATTTTAGTGTGGAACACTATTATAATCCTTGTATGAATATATAATATTAGTAGTTTGAGAGATTACTATGATCTCATATGAATGCCTAGATGAGATTGTCATAATAGTGCAATAATATTCTAATGATTTCAACATATGCATATGTAATCAAGTCAAAGGGAATGTCTCTACCCATAAAAACCTTAAGTGGTGCACTCTATATAAGATAATGTAATAACCAATAATGGTTTTAGAATAAATATTATCTAACTCATAACCTTAGAGATCCTTGTCAAAGTTAGAGATACTGATTTAGATAGTTTTTAAATTTGAAACTACAATTGGAACAATTATTGTATGATCATTGATGTCAAACCTTAATAGTGATATATTTTCTACCTACATATAGTGCCATATCATTTTCTTTACTAATAGGATTTGAAATAAAGAGATAACAAGAAGACCTAGTGGAAATTTTGAGCCATATGGAATTACAATGGACACTTGATTATTCAGGATATTGATAAGCTAATATTGTTTACTCATATTAGTAAGTAAAAAATTCAAATAGAATTGAAGTCTACAAGATATCATCAATGAAAGAAATAATGGATAGGCTGAGTTGAGTACCATAGGAAAAGGTAAAGGAACTTATAGAAGAATCCAGAAATGGTAACCGAACTTCCGGGAGGCATAACTTTTGAACCGTAGCTCTGATTGACAAACTGTTTACATTTTCAGAAAGCTCTCGAAGCACTCTATAGCCCTATAGACAAGCTTTTCTCATCCCCCATTTTTTGGCCCTTTTTGTGGTCATTTAATGCCCCTAACCTGACTTTGAAGCATTCTTAGGGCTTCTCCAAAACTCAAAAAACTGCAATAACTTTCAAACCGTGGGGCCTTTTGACCTGATTCTTTTTCTGGAATGCTCTAAATAACAATTATATTCATCTGGCCAATTCACACCTTCTAGGTCACCAAAATGATGGCCAAATTGCATGCTCCTATTTTTTTAGGATTTTCAAACACACTAATTGTGGAACTGTGAGAGTTGGATCCTTTATTTGACCCAAATGGGTATCCAAAAATGAAAAGACATGAAACAGAAACTAAGTCTAAGTATAGTTTTTTTGGGTGACACAGGATTGCCCTTATACCTCTGGATGCTCCTGCATCAGACAGCCAGGGTAGATTGAAAAGTGACCCTGTCACTTTATGGATGGTAGAGGAAATCCCAAATGGGAAACCTCAGCTGCTGAAATCCAAGTTGAGTCCTCGATCGGTTGTCCTTTCCATTTGACCAAATACTCTTCATACTGCCTATTTTTGGTACTCCTACCCACACGATGATCTAGAATGTCTTCTATCTCCTCCTTCTTAGAAGCAAGAATTGGACATGGCTCTAACACCAGCTCATCATCTGCACCATCATCATGATACTCTGTTAAATCTGCAATGTTGAAAATGGCAAAAATGTGAATACCATCTAGCAGCTCCTCTTCATATGCATTTCCTAAGTCATGTTTCTTCATAATTTTGCAGGGGCCAAATTTCTTCATTTTCAGCTTGTTGTAAGTACCGGCTGGAAATCTTTCTTTTCATAAGTGCACCATGACTAAATCTCCTACTTGGAATTCCTTATGTCTTCTCCTTTGATCAGCCCTAGCTTTATACTCTTGATTCATCTTGGTAATGTGTGCTTGAACCTCCTCATGTAGACGCTTGATATGTTCAGCAAATTCCTCAGCTTTAGCACTTGTCCTCTCCCCTTGTTCTATCTTCCTCAATTCTGGTGCAGTCCTTGGGCTATTCCCATATACAATTTGGAATGGTGATTTTCTAGTACTCCTATTTATAGAGTTATTGTAAGAAAACTCTTCTTGTGGTAGAATCAGATCCCATCCCTTGGGCTTATCCCCAACTAAACATCTCAGTAAATTACCCAAACTTCTATTTACCACTTCTGTTTGGCCGTCAGTTATTGGGTGATGCGTGGAACTGAATTTCAAGTCTGTTCTCAACTGTTTCCATAATGTCCTCCAGAAATACCCCACAAATTTAGTATCTCTGTCAGAAACTATACTCCTTGGAAGACCATGTAGTCTTACCACCTCTTTGAAAAACAAGTCTACAATATGGACAGCATCATGAGTTTTGTGGCATGGAATGAAATGTGCCATTTTGGAGAACCTATCAACCACCACGAATACTAAGTCATTACCCCTTTGTGTCCTTGGCAATCCAAGAACAAAATCCATACTTATGTCCTCCCATGGCCTTGATGGAACATGCAACGGCTGATATAGACCAGTATTTTGACTAAACCCCTTGGCAACTTGACAAACCTAGCAACTTTGTATGAACTTCTTCACATCCTATGAAATTTGAGGCCAAAAATAATGTTCTCTAAGAATGGAAATGGTCTTATCTCGACCAAAATGTCCTGCCATTCCTCCACTGTGTTTCTCCTTAATCAGATTTTCCCTCATGGAACTCCTTGGAATGCATAATTTACTACCTTTGAACAACATGTTATCCTGAATCAAATAGTCTAACCACTTGGTTCTATCTATAGCAACAGGTTCTTTACAAGCTTTCCATGCTTCAGCAAAATCAGGATCCTCGGGGTACAAATTCTTGAGTTCATCAAACCCAACTACTTCAACCTGCATTGTTGTAAGCAACAACTGTCTCCTACTTAGTGCATCTGCAACCCTATTAGATTTTTCACTTCTATGCTTCAACACAAATGTATAACTCTGCAAGAATTATACCCACTTCATATGCCTCTGATTCAATTTACCTTGGCTATTTAGGTACTGTAATGCCTGATGATCAGTATACAAAAAAAATTCCTTTGGCAATAAATAATGCCTCCATTTCTTTAAGGCCTAAACTATTGCATAGAACTCTTGATCATAAACAGAATACTTCTTCTTTGCATCATTCAATTTTTCACTAAAATATGCAATAGGCTTACCTTCATGGCTTAATACAGCCCCAATAGCGCTGCCACTAGCATCACAATCCACCTGGAACACTTTTCTAAAATCTGGAAGTGCCAACACAAGTTGTTCTATCACCTTCTTCTTCAGCAATTCAAAACTTCTCGCAACTATTGCAGTCCATTTGAACTCTTTTCTATCCCCTCTTATTGTATGAGTTAGGGGTGCACATATGCCACTAAAATTCTTAATAAACTTCCTATAAAAACTAACCAGACCATGAAATGATCTTACCTCAGTAGCAGACCTTGGAGTAGGCCATTCCAAGATGGCTTTTACCTTCTCTGGATCCATTTTGAGACCTTCGGGTGATATAACAAACCCCAAATAGACTAACTCCCTTTTTGCAAAGACACACTTCTTTAGATTAATTAACAGTTTCTCTTCCCTTAGCCTTTCAAGGACACTACGAATATGCAATAAATGTTCTTCCAAAGTCTTGTTGAAAATTAAAATATCATCCAAATAGACAATAACAAATTTTCCCAAGAACTTCTTAAGTACCTCATTCACTAGCCGCATGAAGGTGCTTGGGGCGTTCGTCAATCCAAAGGGCATGACTAACCACTCATAAAGACCCTCCTTGGTCTTGAAGGCTATTTTCCACTCATCTCCTTCTCGAATCCATATCTGATGATAGCCACTCTTTAGATCTATCTTTGTGAAGTACTGAGCTCCACTCAAGGAGTCCATAAGATCATCCATCCTTGGTAAAGGAAACTAGTACTTGATGGCTATCCTATTTATAGCTCAAGAATCTGTACACATCCTCCACTCTCCATCCTTCTTTGGTGCAAGTATTGCAGGTACTGCACATGGACTTAGGCTCTCTCAAATCAAGCCCTTCCTCAACAGTTCCTGAACCTATCTATTTAGCTCCTCTGTTTTAGTAGGAGTCATCCTGTGAGCAGCCTTGTTCGGCAAACTAGCTCCTGGAATCAGATCTATCTGATGATTGATTTGCCTTACTGGTGGAAATCCATCTGGAACATTATCAGAGATAATATCTCCAAATTCCCCTAGTAAATTTGAAACTTCAAATGGTATTTCACTACTACCTTCTTTATCTTTCCTAGGAATCAAAGCATAGCACATATGCTGATGTTTCATGCCATCAAAAAACTTCCTTCCATCAACAAGAAAAATCCTAGCATTGCTACATACCTTTTCACCTTCCTTTTTCATGGGCTTCAATTTGTGGTGAACTCCATCCTTTTTTAGAGAGTATGTGTTTGCATGTCCATCATGTATTGCATGTCTATTAAACTACCATGGTCTACCCAACAATAGATGGAAAACATCCATCGAAATAATATCACAGAAAACTTCATCATGGTAATTCCCAATTTTGAATTTTACTAAACATTGTTCACTTACCAGAACCTTATGATCATCTTTTACCAAAGAAATCTGATAGGGCTGGGGATGTTTCTCCCTCTTGAGCTTCAGCTTAGAGACCATCTCTTCTGATACCAAGTTATCAGTGCTACCACCATCAATGATCACATCACAACATTTATCCTCACACTTGTATCTGGTACGAAACAAACTCCTCCGCTGTCTTGGTTCATTTTCACCACTTAGTAGGACTCTTTTATTTACCAAGGTCTCTCCTCTTTCGGCATCCTCTGAATGTGATGATTGTGCATCCTCATCCACATGAGCAACCCTAGCTTGGCCCTCAGTTCTCCTATATGTCCTTCCTTGTCATTGAGGGCATTCAAAGGCACGATGACCTTCTTCATTACAATGGAAAAAGGTACCACAAAAGCCTCCTCTTCCTTGTCCATGTCCTCTACCTCTTCCTCTTTCATTTCCAAAGTCTTGATCATGGGAGTCGTTGAAACCCTCATTCCTCTGGTTTCTGCTAGTACCCACATCTTCATTTTTCTTTTGGGTTTCATTGTGGCCTCTAGATGATCTACCGCTTCCCCTTCCTCCTTGACCATGCCCTCTTTTTCTTCCTTCAAACCTTTTACTCAGCTTCTCTTCAACTCATAGGGCAAACTGGTATGCTTCTTCAACGTTGGTCATTCTTACCAAACTTAATTCCTCCTGGATGCTAGGTCGCAACCCACTGATATAATGAGCAACCTTCTCCTTATTTTCTTCTCCATGCCCCACTCTAATCAAGAGCCGATAAAACTCCTCTATATATTCTTGGACTGATCTTGCTGCTTGCTTTAACCCATGCATCTTAAACAGATCAAGCTCGTAGTCCACAGGAATGAACTGCTTCTTCAATTTGTCCACCATGTGATCCCATCTTGTGATCTTCTCCTTTCCTCTTCTAAGTCTTTCTAGTTGAACCTCTTGCCACCAGATTTTGGCATGGCCTTTCAGTTTGGCCTTTGCAAACTTAACCCTATCTGGGTCCCTTATATCCTAATACTCAAAGTATTCTTCCAGTTCATTGATCCAATCGATCAACTCATCTAGTTTTAGATTTCCTGAAAATATACCCACTTCAATTGTAGGTCTTTTCCCAAACTTAGTAATGGCCCTAAAAAGCCTTTCCTCTACAGGATTCATAACTTCCCCGTCAACTTCCTCTTCTGGTCCCATTACTTCCTCTTCATTATCATCCTCACTATTGTCACCTGCGGCAACATTTGCTCCTCTATGAAGCTCCTCTTGCAATGCTTGTACCTGCCTCTGGAGGGCTCTAACCTCCTCAGGATTAATAGCTCTGGCCCTTCCGCCAAGATCTCTTCGTGGAGGCATCTTCTAACTCGAACCCACAACCACACAGTCCTGGTGCAAACTGCCTCACAGTCAACGCTCTGTCTACACACTCAGGAAACCCGCTCTGATACCACTTGATGGGGACACAACCCAAGAACAGAATGGAAACAATAGAAAAGGGAAATTATATTAACTGATAAAATAAGCTAGTACAAATAGTAAAGAGAAATAAAACTTCAGAACATGTCCTAAGGGCTTACAATAGCATAAATCTAGAGAATATTTCTCCTTTTAGCACCTCCTCTCAAACTCCACTCCGAACTGCCTTTTACAATGCTAGAAATTTCCTTAAATAGACCCCGAAGGGTTAAGGACTAGGAGTACATTCTAGAAAGTGCTAGTAGGCATCCACCGACCAAATAGAAGGTTCCAAAAGCTATGTTAGAAGTTGGTGCAAATCTAGAAGAATCTAGAAACGGTAACCGAATTTCCGAGAGGCATAACTTTTGAACCGTAGCTCTGATTGATGAACCGTTTACATTTTTGAAAAGCTCTCAAAGTGTTCTATAGCCCTATGGAAAAGCTTCAGTCGCCCCCAATTTTTGGCCCTTTTTGAGGTCATTTAATGCCCCTAACCTAACTTTGAAGCATTCTTAGGGGGTCTCCAAAACTCAAAAAACTGCAATAACTTTCAAACCATGGGGCCTTTTGACCTAATTCTTTTTTTGGAATGCTCTAAATCACAATTATATTCCTTTGGCCAATTTACACCTTCTAGGTCACCAAAATGATGGCCAAATTGCATGCTCCTATTTTTTCAAGATTTTCAAACACACTAATAGTGGAACTGTGAGAGTTGGAACCTTTATTTGACCCAAATGGGTATCCAAAAATGAAAAGACATGAAACAAAAACTAAGTCTAAGTACAATTTTTTTGGGTGACACAGGATTGCCCTTATACCTCTGGATGCTCCTGCATCAGTCATCAATAATGGTTACCAAAGTTGTCTCTTCTAATAATTCCTCTTTATTAACCAATGCAAGCTCATTATCTTTATCATCATAGTCAGTCAAGAATATTTCCATACTTGCTTTAAATTCTTCTTCTTCATTAGATAGGGAATTTTTCCAAGTTTTTCTTACTCCCTCAAGAAATATAGATGAAAAATTACCAAACTCTATACATGTCCAACAAATGAAATTTTTCATACATTCTCTGATCTTAATGTCTACTATGGATTTGGATATTTCATTACTTGTGCTTCTATTCTTTTCTATGTAATAGAAGGATTCTAGATTTAGAAACTCAATGCTCTCTTCTTTAGACAAATATGATAACTCACAAAGAATCTCCATCTTTTGGGTGACCAAATTTCCTCTATCTAACTTGGGACTATCTTTTCTGAAATGACTTGCCATTGATTTCCCAAAGATGTTAAGATTTCTCTTCAAGGACCTAAAGCTTTGATACCAATTGTTAGAATATATAGTCCACCAATATAGCTGAGAGGTGGGGGTGGGGCGGGGGGGAGGGGCGGTGGGGGGCGTGGGGGTGCTAAATTAGTTATACAACTAATATCACAATTATTAAGCTTATGAAATCTTAACCATATGAGAAATATAATCTGAAACCAAAACAAGATACTCATGCACAATAAGACTAGATATATGTTAACTATGAAAACCCTTGAATAGAGGGGAAAACCTAGTGGTGGGGATGGTACCCACAATAGGATGTACTAATATAAATACTCCTTGTTAGATGATGGACCCTGTTAGGAGTCTATAACAACATTCAGTACATATTAGTCCCTCTTAGGAGACTTTGAGTCTATGTTAGGAGATTCTAACCCTGTTAGGAGTTGTGCCAACCTTATTAGAAGTTGTAGAAGGAAGATGGACCCACTATCCAAATGATCTCTGAAATATTCCTTGCAAAATATTAAAATTGAATTGTACTACACCTTCCTCTTTCTCTGTCTGATCAACCAAACTTCTATATTTGATTACTTGCTCACATTTACAAAATACTTTTCTCTTTTTCACATTCCCTTAAACAATTCACACAAAAAATATACTTTACAATCAAGTAAAATATGTTCCTTTATACCCTATCATCAAAATAATTGCTTCATTCAACCTTGAGGATTGCCCAATTAATTATAAGAAGATAAATATTAATTTTTAATTACAATAGCATTGTTAGCTCATAGTCTATACAACTTTTCAAATGTGTGACTTTAGGGATTGTACACTTATAGATGTCACCATTAGACTATCTTCTATGACTATCTAACTTTGTATTTCCAGATTATATCTCTGTAAAGAGATAAATCATAATCATTAGAAATTTCTTTATAGGTACTACATTTTTGTACTTCTCTATATAAATCACAAATAAATTTTGTATCTCTCCAACTTAGTTTACATGCACATAACCTCACTATCATAACACTATGGTGAACATGTCCCTGACTTTGTATAATATGATTGTCAAACCTCTATCCATATGACCTCAATCTAACTTCGTTACTCTACCAATCTTTATAGATTTACTACTATGTTGACATGAATGAAAAACATAGTCATAAATGCAACATGTCAATACAACCACGTTCTCTCCAATTCTTAGGATACTCCTCCAAAGGAATACCATAAACATTCATGCTAAGAAAAAATTCATTATTGATTATGTTCTGTTAAAATTTATTTTTGTAGCATCTTGATTTATGCGTGGAGATGTTCTCATCCCCTATTTCATAATTTCTTCATGTTCCATGTTGGATAACAACCACTAATATTCTTTACTATTCACTTAACTATTCCACCTCGTAATAATTGAGTTCACAATAATAATATCCTATATTAAACAACTAGAAGGTAATATTTCAAGAAGGTGACTATGTACCCAATCATTGGGAGATGTATTTGTTTGAGATATCATGTAATATGGAACCTATTGGATATGTGACACCCAACTATATTATTTCTTGGTAGATGATGATGTAATAGAATGACTTGTCACATGATATGTGAGGTTGATATCATAGGCTACATGACTCTCCATTGACCATCTATTTTATTTATTATTGTAACAACCATCACTTGTAAGAAATATTCTTTGTCAATCATTTTTATATTTTTAATAATGCAAACTAATAAAAAAAGTCCATGTCTATGTTTTTTAGAGATGTTTCTATATAAGTAGTGTGAGACATAGTATATGATGTATGAATTTCTATAGAAGAGACTAATACATGTAGATCTGGAATGTATTACTCTACAAGAAATAAAATCAGCATTCTCTCATGGGTGGTCATAACAATTTAGAATCATTTTGTGCTCTACTCATTGCAATCCAAGGAGTACAGGCCCACTCTTTGGAAAAGAATGATGGTAGTTTTATTTTGGTGTGTTTAAATACTATACTATTTTAGAACTTGATTTTGTTAATTTAGATGTTCATATTTCTATTTTTTTAGTTATTTTTAGATTAGTTTATTTAGAGTTTAATTTAATATTTATATAAATATTTATCTTATTGTTTTTTATTTCCTAATTTTTTGTTTTTATTATTTTTATGTTTATCTATGTTTGTGATGTTCCTTTTTCTAGTAAGTGATACCTCCTATGACTCAAAATTATCCAACTTTTCATATGTTCAATTTCACCTATTGTACCTTCATTTATAATCCACTATCTTGCAACTAGCATCCATTAATGAAATATTATCTGAACAACTTTCCTAATTTTACATTGCTAGATTGACATAAATTTTCCAAGCTGAAAATCATTATAATAATGTGAATTATTTCTTATTATCTTCCTTTGTGTTGGGCTATCAATATTTAAAAATGTTAAGGGACCTAAACCTTATCTGTATGGAATAGAAAATACCTTTAGTAGAAGTACTTCTTTAGGAATTGTCCATGAACAAGCCATTCCAAAATATTTCTTGATAGTTTTTTTTATGAAATAAGAATCTTCACTCCATTTCTTATGAATCAAACATGGACCAAGCCAAATGGGATAAAATTTGTTATGTTTACCCTTATCTTCAATTCTAGCATTTTAGAGTAGTAATAAATCTTCCAACTCAAATTTCCTTTTTGATGCACTTTTATCATATATGTTGTTTACTTGTAGGTGTAAATTTGCATTTTTTGCAGAGGCTTCTCTTATAGTTTAATCAAGTTGCATGATGTCATTAGTTCTTAGTTGCATTTCATTTGTTATACTATCATCATATTCTTGAATAAATTTATACAATCCATTTAGGTTATTCTATGGCATTCTGTCTTGTGTTCCATACACTAAGTCAAAAGGTGCACAACCTATTTCTTTCTTCACTATTACTTATCACCCCATATTGCCTTGGGTAATTTAGAGTCCAAAGCTTTCTTGTTTGCATTAAAAATCCTCTTAATGATCTTTAACATGCTTTTATTACTAGATTCCACCTTCTCATTTCCTTGAGGATGATATTTGGATGACATAGATTTGGTAATGTCATGTCTCTCAAAAAAAATTTCATATTCCTTAGATCTAAAATACGTAGAATTATCTTTGACAATTTTATGTAGACAACCAAACCAATGATAATGTTGTTTAGGATGAAATCCATCACCACTTTGCTAGTTTCCTTCTTCGTAGAGATTGCTTCCACCCATTTTGTGAAATAGTTTGTTGCCACTAAAATCCATGAATGTCCAATACCATATTTATTCATAATTTCTCCTATAAAGTCAATTCCCCACTCTTGAAATAACACTTGCACCTCTACTGGTTTTAATTTATGTTACCAAAGAACTTCAACTTTCTTGTGAATCATTGAAAAGAATCACATTTATTCACATATTCATGTCCATATTTAAATAATTTTGGCCACAAAAATCCAACCGTAATCACCTTACAAGCCATTATTTTGACCATATAATGGTCTCCACATACTCTCGTATGGATTTAATTTAGAATCTTGACTAATTATTCTTCATTAATAAATTTCAGCAACACACCTTCTATTGGAAATAGAGATGGAGTAACTGAGAGGGGAGGGGTAAATCAGTTACCACAAAAATAAATCCACAGATCCTTAGATGTCTTAAAATATAGTTGCTACTGATACTTAGTAACCACACAAATAAATTTTGAAACTTGATAGATGTTCTATTAACTTATTAAGCATTTAAAGTGATTATCATGCATACATAAAGGAAATAAAATGAACACAAGAGACACCAGAATTAACGTGGAAACCCAATTTGGGAAAAACCACCAAGTAACTAGTCACCAATTTTCACTCTTCTGAAGTGAGCCTTGTTAGGAGCCAACCCTATTAAAGGTTAGAAAAGACACTATTAGGTGTAACCCTGTTAGAGGATTTAATCACCCTGTAAGGAGTGGCCTTGTCAGAGGTCTTTAGAACAATTCAACTGAATTGTCACTTTGTTAGAGGATTTACAAAATGGCTATTAGCCCAACTCTATTAAGAGATTTTAAATCACTATTACAATGATTAGAAAACACTAATGAAGTGATCAAAAATATATCCAACTTGTCTTTGCTGAATATAGATCTCTGTTCTGCTTCACTAGATCCTTATTGATTGAATACAACTTTGCAGCTCCATAAGGATATCTAATCCTTCCACAACATTCACTCATATATTCAATATTCACTTATTCCATTTACATCCATACATTTGCATTCTTATGCATCCACACTCTTACATATATATGAATTCACAACTTGACCTTTCATATAAACCTTACAGATTGTCAAGTCGGCTCAATTACAAGGTACAACAACTGAAAAACATTAAATTAGTCGACTGCAAACATTGCACAAAACAATTAAATTTAATTCTTTAGAACAATAAAATTCTTCACTGCCTGACCCAGCTCGGTGACCACTGCTTCAGAATGGTTTCCCCAGTGTTAACCAAGTGAAGCTTGGTAAACACTGCAAACCTTGCAACTTCCTTTGGAGACCGAGTTAACTTGGTAAACATTGACCTTCCTTCAGTTACTGAGTGAGCTCAGTAAAAGCTAACTTTCTCTTCGATGATCGAGTGAACTCAGTAGTCATTGAATTTTCCTTTGTTAACCTTGGGAGCTTAGTTAACATTAACTTTCTGCTACAAAATCCTTTTATGTCCGAGTGAGCTCCTAAGAGCTAACTTACTGTGTAATGTTCAGGAATGCTCGGTAGTCACTATAAATTGCTTCGCTAACCATCTGAGCTTGGTAGACTTTGTCTAATGGCTGATATGACATTTGTGTAACATGAAAGACAATATACAATTAACAATTGTATCCAACAGCTTCTATGTTCCTCCAGCATAGTTCTCCTTCAATAATCACATACTTAATGGATTGCAACTTCAAGGTTCTCTTATAATTATCACTCATCAATGGTGGGGCTTTCATGTATTTTAGATAATGGATTACACCCTTATGCCTCTCACAAGTATCCATATCACACAAGTTACTACTATAATCATCACTCAATTGTTTTATCTAGTTTGTCTCTAAATTAGCATGTGTCAATAATATTGCAAGTCCTCATCCCCTTAATACCTTAGTAATTTATATTTTTATATTAAATTCCTAAATCCTATTGATTCATCTATATCTCCTTTTTGAAACCTCTTGCTAGGAGAATATATCTTCAACAACAACATTTTGGACAAAGACAATCATAGTAGCTCCCATGACATAACATTTGAATGATATAACAACCTTAAAAAGTGCATTAGATTATTTTAGATTTATTTCACATTTCAACTCTGAAACTTGAAGAGATTTACTAAAGAATGCAATAGCCTACTCAAATCCTTCTCGATTCTTCTGTAACAATATTTCTACAACAATTCAAAATAAAATAGAATAACATATGTGGATGGGCTTTGAATAATTAGGGGCTCTCAAATTAGGGACATCCTTAATTTCTTGGTTTTTTTTTGAAAGGCCACAATTGGCTCACCATCCTATTTAATTTCATCCCCTTTCTTGAGCATTTTTTAGATAGGCCTACTTATCTTTACAATATTTGTAACAAATCTTCTCAAGAAATTAATTTTCCCAAAGAAGCATTAAATATTTCTCTTAGTATTTATCTTCAATTTTTTTTGAATAGCTTCAAATCTTTTAGTATCTATCCTTATGCCTTCCTTTCCAACTACGTGTCCTAAAAGTTTCCCTTTAGTAACCACAAAAGATCAATTCCTTGGATTCAAAAAAAATCATATTCTAAAGCTCTAATAAATAAATTTTTAGGATGCATGCAAGGATCATTTTCTTTCTTTGAATATATTGTCAAACCATCTTGATATAGCACTAAGAATTCATCTATAATCTTTGCAAAAGATGCATCCATGGCCCTCTTGAAAGTGGCACCAACATTGGTAAAATAAAATGGCATTCTGGTATACATATATGTTCCCCAAGGAAATGTAAAAGTTGTCTTATATTTCTTTGATTCCTTGACAACCACCTACTTATATGCAAAGAAGCCATCCAACATTAACATCACTTTTGATGTAGTAACCCTTTGTAACATAGCTAACATATTGGGTAAGTCATAATTGTCTTTTAATGAATAAATATTGAAATTTCTAAAATCAAAAAAACCTAATGTCTCCATTCTTCTTCTCAAAATGGAAAATGTTAGATACCTAAGAAGAAATCGTTATTAGTTTAATGATTCTAGCAACCCTTAATTTTAGTAATTCTTCTTGTATTTTTGGTGTTAGAATTGGATTAATATGCATTTTCTTCTATCTAAAAGGTTTGAATACCTTATTTAATAGGATCTCATGCTAAAATAAGTCTTCTCTATAAGCATTAATGTCATTATATAATGACTTTGAAAAAATATACCTATATCTTATCATCAAATCAATCAAAGCCTTTCTTAATCTGATGGATAACATCTTGCCAATATAAACTTTTTTTGCAGGCTCCTCAGTTCCAAGATTAACCTCCTCTAAATATTTAGCACCATGTTCATTATTTCTCAACATGGATCTATTGTAAGTATCACAGATTGTCTCCAAAACCACTAATCCCTTAGGGATCTAGTCTGTTTTAGGTTGTATTCCTTCATTTCCAAAAATTAGTTTCCCTATCTTTTACTATTCCAACTAATACAACACAATCAATCTCTTGACCCTAGAACTTCTCTTCACAATTTAGGAACCTTGAGATATGTCAATTATCCTCAAAAAATTACTAGTTCTTAATATTATCAAGAATGAATGGTCTAGTTTGCAATTTTATTTTTTATATGCGAGAAATTATGAAATCATTGAGTTTTAGAGCAATGTTTGCTAATAGTTCAGTCATTTTATTATTGTCTCTGTCTAACCAGGTTATTCCAAATACATTAAAATTCTTTACCATATCACATACATTATTTCTATATTGTTTTAACCTTTTCCTTAGAAACAAAGATCAATTTAACATGAGAAATAATTCATTTAGAATCATCAATTATATGTTGACTCTTAATCCCATGTTTAGAGGATAGTCTGATACATAGAAAACAGACTCATATTCTATAATATTATTAGTATATTAGAACATTAATATAAAACATAATCTGTATGTAATCTAATCAAGGGAGATCAAATGAATACATGCTCCGGATCCATATTTACATCATGCTCCATTAAAATACAAGGTTCATAAGGGCCTTTACTTGATCTTAGATCAACTTCTACCACAATCGATAATTTAGTAGGTTCCTTCTCTAAAAACAAAAATTAGTCCTAAATGCATTTATTTCATTTTCTACAAAACATGCCATCTCAATAACAACATCTTGTTTAATCTAATAAATAATTTGTGTTCTCTATTGACTTTAACCAACTTGTCATTAATTGAGCTTACTTTATAAGAGTGAAAAGTTGTAGCATGTTACTCAACATTCTCTCCAGATTTGGTTTCCACCTTAAATCCTTGAGGGACACCACTTGTAGTCTGGTTTGTGCAACCTTCTCACAATTATCTACCATCTTAAGGATAACCTTAGAAATGGGAAAATTGATAGAATTTTATGTAGTACAAAAATATTACACATCTCTTGTGCTATTGTCAACCTTTGTGTATTTTTTCTATTCAAAAAATATTTTATTAATTAGCTTTATAAAAGTCCTTCCTTGCCATTCAAATACACCATCTCAAGAATAACCTTAGGAAATGAGAAAATTGATAGAATGTTATGAAGTCCAAAAATATAACACTTCATGTTATTGGATGTAAAATTTGTGATTCTATTATGAGAGTTGGAGTTGTTTTGGATCTATATATCTATGGTATTCCCATTCTTTTTCTATGTGGTTATTTCATTGGGGATAGGACATCTCCTTTCAAGATTTTCTTGCCTTATATTGAGAAAAATGTACTCATCTAATGATATTTTGGAATTGGTTAATACTAACTTATATAGACCTATTAGTGTTAAAAGATATTGTGGAGACATATATTTCATTATATTTATTGATGAATTTTATTGAATGATGATTGCAATGATTCTGAAAGAAATATCTTATGCCTTTCAATTATGTAAGTGGTATTTTGCCAAAGTTGAAAAAGAGACAAGGAGCTCAACATATTTTGTAATGATAGAGGAATCAAAAGACACATGTTTGAGAAGGAATGGACCAATTGTGGATTTTTATATAAAATTGATAATGATAAAGAATGTCAAAAATATTGGAGAGAAGTTATCAGTACAACTATCTATAATTTGAACAAAATGCAACTTGAGAAAGGTACAAATGCTACACCTTTTCAATTATAGTATGCATATGCACCTAATGTGAAATATTTTAAATTTTTTGAAAGAAAATGTTACATAGTTAAAGACAACATAAATGGAAAATCTAATGCTAAAATTAATGAAGGAATGTTCCTAGGATGCTCCAGTAAGAGAAAATATTATAACTGTTTGAACTATAACACTAACAAAGTTGTCAAAAGTGCAAATGCAAAAGTTGATGAATAAATAGAGAAGACAAAAGTGGAATGTAAGATGGAACATAAAGATTATAGTTCATTCATATATGTGAATGATAGTGCTTTGAGCACTCCACCTAAATAAGAAAATAAACCTCCAAATCCTGAACAAGTTGGGAATAGCGAGTTACAATAGCCAATTACTAAATAAAAGACTATGGGTGTTGAGAAATAGGGAAATGATGTCAAGTCATAGACAATGGAAGCCAAAAATGAACTCGAACCTTAACAAGAGAGATATAATGAGATTGAAATCATTTTTCAAGATGAACTTGTTGAATAACAAAAAAGAAAGGAGCATGTATTAGAAAAATATGTGAGAAGACACAATTGACTTGAACAAATCATAAGAGATAAAGAGTTTGGTGTTATGATAAGAGAAAGACTCATTAGTGATACATGCTTACTTTATGATTTTGATCCTAAATCTTTGAAAGATGCTTTGGAGAATGAAGAATTTGAGCAAAATGAAAAGATTAAAACATGAGCCCTAGTACCCAGACCTAAAGAAAAAAATGTTATTGGAAAAAAGTGGGTATTCAGGAAAAATTTGAATAAAAATGTTGAATTTAGAAGGAAAAAGGAAACAAAAGTATGGAAATGATATGCACAAGAGGAAGGTGTTGAATATGGGGAAAATTTTTCTCTTGTAGCAAGACTAGAAGGAGTTAGAATACTATTTTCATATTCTACTTATAAAGGATTTGAGGTATATCAAATGGATGTAAAATATACATTTCTAAATGGGATGCTTGAAGAAGTTTACATAGAAATACATGAAGGATTTGTAGATCGTAGCAAGAATAATGTGGTGTGTACATTGCACAAAGGTTTAGATGGATTGAAACAAGCCCATAGAGTATGGTACAAAAAACTACATAACTATTTGGTGAAGATTGGTTTTGCAAGAAGAAATGATAATAGTAATTTGCATTTGAAGACTAGAAAGAAAAATGATGTATTGTTATCCAAATTTTTGTTGATGATATCATATTTAGAGGTAATGAAGCATTATGGAAATCTTTCACTAATGAAATGAAGAAGGAATTTTAAATGTCAATGTGCGGTGAGATCAAATCATTTGTTGGTTTAAAAGTGTATTAGATGAAGAAAAGCATCTTCATTACTCGGTCCAAATATATTAGAGTGATATTGAAAACTTTTAGAAGGGAAGATTCAAAACCAATGAGTACACCTATGGTTCCTCAACATAAACTATCCAAGAATGATGATTATACTAATGTGAACCAAACACAATAATATAGATAACTGATTGCAAAATGAAATCTATTGTTCACAGTTGATCATATATTGCATTAGAAGTTATAATAGTTGCTTTATTTTTAGTAGATCCTAAGGAAAATCACATGATGGCAGTGAAAAGAATACTAAGATATCTAAAACGAGCAGAATATTATAGATTGTGTTACAAGAAGAATGATAGATTTCAACTAAAGCTATTTACTGACTCTTATTGGGAATGAAATATTGATGCCTAGAAGAGCATAAGTGGTCATCCATTCTTTCTAGGAAAGAGATTTATTTCATGGACAAAAAAGAAAAATTATATTTCCTAATCAATTACCAAATATGAGTATTTGGTAGTAGTATTGAATTGTTCAAATATCATATGGATCAAATAATTATTGAAAGGTATAAAGAAAGAGATTATTGATCTAGTTGTTATAAACTGTGATAACACAAATATTATTAAGATATCAAAGAATTTTTCTATGCACATGAAGACAAAAAACATTGTTAGCAAGTATCACTAGTTAATAGAATTAGTTCAAGGCAAAAAAGTGAAATTGGAATGTGTAAAAAAGAAGAGAAAATAGCTTATATATTCACCAAATATTTTTCTAGAGATGTTCATGAATATGTTAAAGGTAAACTAGGTTTGATTCCCGAAGAAATTTTTTTCTAAGGATAAGTGAAGTATTGCATCAATGTGTTGATTAGGCTATCTTAAAAATTAAAATAGAAAGATCTACTTTAGCGATTACCTTAGGTAGTAGTAAAGAAGAAGGGGAGAGTAATGTACCAGTCATATAAAGATAAAAAATTAATAATTCATAATTTTAATGAAGGTAACTACATGAGAAGGATGCATGAGAAAGAGATAATGTCATTGGCACTCTTCTTAAAGAGGGAGAGAATATCTAAGACACCAAGAGGGAGATTTTAATAGAGGGTTATAGATAAAGATCATAATGAAAGAGGAAGAAAAGTGAAAGCTAGCAGAGACATGCTAAGTAAGAGGGAATTCATAATATTTACTTGAGGTGTTGACCACACCACATATATGAATCTAAATGAAACTAAGGATATTAAAGAATATCTAATATATTGAGGGTGTTGTTTGAGTCTGTATATGTTTTTTGGATTGTATGATAACTTAAAATACTCCTCTAATATTTTAGAATTGTTTCCATCAATACTAAAGAGGGAGATTGTTGGAAAATACAATTCAAACAATTGTTGTGTTTTCATTGATATAAAACCTATCGATGACATACTTTTCTATCTAATCTAACTATTAACTAGATATTTGATTGATGAAGAGGATTTGAGAAGGTGCTCATAAAAAAAGCATCTAGAGGAAAGTTTGAGTTATGAAAAGGAAACTACAAATGGAAATGTTAATTGTTATACTTTGACAAGATAAATTGATGGTTTAAATTGTTGAGAGGCTTGTTTTGCATGAGGCCAATGATAGGAATCTGTTGTATAATTCCTCTCTTGAAAAGCTAATCCTTTTGAGATCAACTCCAAGGTTCTGTATTTGTCTTGCAACATACTAGAATCTACTCAGTTGAAGATAAATGTGAGTGTTCACAAGGAGGCCTTTGTCGGTTCTATTATGATCTTGAAATGAAGTAGATATGCTTTTTGTCTCAAAATCACACACAAAAGAATGATATTTTTGTATTTTCTACTTTTCAATGAATGCAAACTACCAATGTAACTAAAATGCATTCCTATTCTAACAAGGGATTAGCAAAGAAAATAAGTAAATTGAAAGAAAATAACATGAAATTGAAAATCCTAAATAGACATAAGCTACATAACATAGCACATTGCGAGTTAAGCTTTCCAATAAATCAGTAAGAAACCAATGAAAATAGAAGCAACACTTCCTAGAATCCATAGATGCAATCATTGGTAAGAAATTTAATGAACGTATGATGTTTCACCTTCCATTGAATCAAAAGGCCATGGAAAGTTTGCTCATGTGAGACGCAAAGCTATGTAGACACAATTTGCTGATCTCTTCTCAAGCTTGTTACATCAACAAAATTTGAAAATCTATAGCAAACACCAGAACTAAAGAATTGCACAACCAAAAACCACACAATAAAATTTTTGCTCAATCACAATCTCATGAATAAAATCCACAAAAATATGACACATTTAGGTAAGAATCACTACACTCCCAATGTGAGCACCAAAAGCATAATTTTATTGCATAATAATAGTGGGCTTCATAACATCTTAAAATGGGGTATTTATAAGAAATTGTCTCCTAAATTTGTATTGAGAGTGAGAGATATTCTTCATGTAATAAAATGCTTTAAACTAATAAAAAAAACTAAATATATAAAAACTAACAATTAATCTAGTGCTTTGAGGGACTCCATCCATATTTTATTCATTAATTTTATGCATGAGCCCTTTACATGCCAAAAGGAAAGAAAACATGAGAGAGAAAATAGGAGGAAGCCATCAGTCAAAGTGGAAGTGCTTGAAGGAATAAAAAATAGAAGCTGGTCCTTCACTAGGTATGTGTTGGAGCTAAGTTGCCATCAAAATCTGCTCCCGATGCATGGAAAGTGCTATTTTTGGAATTGGTAGTTAACTATTGGCACACCTCTGAATTGTGGAGCTATACACCTATGGACCTATGGAGCTACAAAACTACAAAGATGCATGAAAATGCAGAGTTGTGGACTTGTACACCTCAACTAGTTCAAAAACTCAAGATTTTATTGAGTGTCAAAATTGAAATTTTTGCATCTGGGTTGTCTTCTTCTTCATCCCAAAGCTATGTTTGGATGTTTTCCCTTGAATTTTTCTATCATATTAGTAATTTTATCCACATATAGAAAATACAAAGCCTCATATTTATCCTTTACCTTCTATTTGTAGTTGTCCACCTCAATTCAAGTTTTTACAAAGTCTCTGAGTTTGGTGTCCAACTCTAATAGCACTTCTTCTGTCGTGAAGGTTTGTCTAATATATTCATCACTAGATACTTCCTCTAAGGTCTTTTTGAAGTTTTCTACCACAATCTTAATAGGAAATAACTTCTTGTGTTCATCATCTTCAAAAATATCCAAGCATGCATCATTGTAATGTCTTTTTGCTTCCAAAATCTGCTCTCGGGCTTGATCCTTTAGCTATTGTATCTCATCATGTAATATTTCCATCACTTTATTGCCATCTAGTATGTTCTCTATCCAATCATCAATCGTATCTAGCTCTTCTCCTATATATACATCAATCAAAATGTGGTACCTTTCCCCTTTTACTACTTGTAGAGTATGCAAATCCTTGCTCTAGGCTTGTACCTCATCCATGACACTGAAGTCTTACCTTAAGATAGCCACAATCTTATTCAAATTTTCCTACATAGAATATGAAAACTTCAAACACCCTATAATTATAGTGACTCCTCTATCTTCAAGGCTTTCTTGTCATTCTTGACAAGCAATGAAAAATGGATTGAGTCATACACCTTCCCCTTCTTTAACAATGGTATTTAGAGTTTTCTTAGGGTACTCAAAATAAATAGGACCAGCTACTTCAGCTAGATATCCCCTTAGGATCTCAACTTTCCTTAAAAGTGTTTGGAGTTCAATCTCATATTGTTCCATGTGCTTGAGAACCTCTTTGACTCCCATAGTCATCATCTATCAGGCTGAATCCCATCTAGGCCTTCCCAACATAATATCCTTCACTTCATAATCCTCAAGACTAATAGCTTTTGCATCTGTAACTTCAGAAGGTAGGGCTACTTGTACAAATAAATACTAGTTTTGTATGGTAGTGAAAAATGTGAATGGCATTGCATCATGTAATAGAGACTTGGGTTTGTTCAAGATCTCTACAATATCACAAATATCATCCTCCAAAGCATGGAAATGAGGCTTAGCACTTCTCATTATCTCCTTTTAGAACTGTCTCAGGATGTGTTTCTCTATGACTTTTGCCCTTGATGATGAAGGGGTGTGTTCAACTACCTCCTTCCCCTTATCAATCTTGCTCAGAGTCATCTCCTATTATGAGGACTCTCATTCTATAGTTTCTATCTTGGTAGATCTTGTAGCTTTCTCATCAACATCTTGGGCAGGTTGTTGTGCATATTCTACCATTTGTCCCTCCTTTGATGCTTCATCAGTAGCCCTTGGCTCTATTTTCTCATGTGATGATGGTTCCTTTTGAACCTGTTCCTCTTCTAAACTTGGAGATGGGGGAGTTACTAAACCTTTATCTACCACTATAATCTATGGTGGAGAGGGAGGAGTGAGATCAAGACCCTATGTTTTTGGAAGAATCTACATCTAGTCTTCTTGTTAGAATTCACTTGTAGTGGTATCCCTGATCTTATTCCCAACCATGTACCTATGGGCATGAAGTCAAAATCTATCAGTGAGAAAACACCACCACTCTCTTTACTTTTCTTATTTACCCACTATTGTACTTCATCTTTTGAAGAAGAGTGCTCTAAAGGTTTTTCTTGGGTGGGTGGTGGGGTACTTGTGGCACTCTTGCTTCTTTCCAACTATGTGGCTTTTGCTAGCTAAGTTCTTCCTTATAGGGGCACCTCTTCATCCTCCTCTTCTGATTCTATTTCTTCCTCATCTTCTTCTTCCTCCGAAAGGGTTTTGGGAATAGATGGATTAGGCACTAGGCTTCTACTAATCCTTTGCCTTTTCTTCATCTTAATCTTGATTATCTTATGTTTCTTGGGAATAGAAGGAAAAGTGGGCTATTCTTGTGCAAGAGGAATGGAGGCTTCTAGAATTTCTCCCTCTTCTAGTTGGCCTGATACAATATGAGGAAAATGAGGTTCATCCTGGAGTTAAGTAGCTCTAGTATCCTAAGACCTTAGTGGATTCTGCTCCTGCTACTCAGAAGACACATGTTTTGCAATTGTTCTATCTGAATCCTCTAAGGAGAGGTCCTCTTTCTCTTTCCCTTCCTTTTTCGAGGGTGATAATATCCAACTAGATGATCAAGTTGGTTGATTGTCTCTAGCCTAATAGGAGACTAAAGTGCAAAGGTAAGAATTTTGACTTTCCTTCCTTTATCTCTTTCTGGGCAAGCATGTGCATGAAAGATTACTGTATCCAAATTGGATCAAGAGGAAAAGGTTTCTTTATCCAACAGTTTGTCATTCTAATAACATTTTTTGGATGATGATTAATCTCATCTCCTTCCTCCCTATCAACCTCTGTATTTAGAATGGGTCTTTCACCAACCTCATTTGCATTAAACAAGGGGTCTAGTAATTCCTTAGAATCATGTTGCTTTATCTCATCTGGGATGCTTAAATGGAGAGCCTTTTCTACTAGGTAAAAAGGCATCCTACAATAGTCCCTAATGTGGATATCATAGTCATTTGTGGCATTCATCCAATGATCTACAATCACATCCTCATGATGGAAGTCCTTTCCTACCAAACTCTTCACTTTCCCAACATTATCAAAATATGGCTGAGGAGAGTTGTACTCTTCAAGGGGATAGTTCTCCCATTCCCACTCAAAGGTTAGAATATCCTAATTCCTCTTCACTTGATATGCTCCTATGACCAATGGCCATGTCCAACAAGGTCTTTTTTGTCTCTTGATCTTCTTATATGCTAACTCAATCTACCAAAAAATCTCCTGTAGTACCAGTTTCTCACTACGATATCTACGAAGCATCTTGGGATTGGTTGAAGCACTACCTACCTGAAGATACATGAATGCCTTGAACTAAATGAAGTAAGCTCTAAGAGCAATAATCTGTTCTTTGGCTTCATTAGGTAAACTTTTCCCATAGTCTCCCTCAATGAATCGAATGATCACAAGGATAAATGCATCAATCACAATCTTGTATTCCTTGCTCTATGTAGAGAGTTTCTTCTTCACCAACTGAGGGTAAATAATATATGGCCAGGCATTGGGATCCTACATACTATCTTTCTTATACAAGTTAGGATAGTTTGTTGCCCTTGCTACAAGTAGGTACACCATATAAGAAGTCATGTAAAACTTCTTCTTGTCCTTCACCATCCTCAGTTGCTCACACAGGTTTTCACTTAGTGTGGTGGCCTAGTCTAGTGGTATCTTTTCTTGTTTGATGGTCTCAATGAAGTTGACCATGAATGTGCTAAGGTGACTAATTGCAAATAAGCCCATGACTCTGCTCAGGAGAATGATAGAGTATCAGATGTAATCCTTCATCTATCCCCAAGTCATATGCACTTTTCCAGTTATCTTTCCCTGAGGAGGCTTCTCAATGAGGTATGAGGACTGTATGATGTCAATGGCCTCTTATTGATGCTTCATATACCACCTTACAGCTGCTTCATAGGAGAGTCAGATGAACTTGTCTGCTCTACAAAGATGAAAGGCCCTCTCAATGTTATCAGGTCGTAGATCCAACACCACTTCTCTGTTTATGCTTTTTACTACCCTTTCATCAGGAATGAAATGCTGGTATAGGGTCATGATTAATTTAGCTAATTGTACAATCCTTTTATGTGACACTGCATTCACTGATCCATAATGGATCGATGCTGACATAATGGTTGACCTCTCTATTAGATTGTTGCAAATTCTCAAGAATTCTCAAAAGTCTATGTGTTTGAGGTTGGTATCTCTAATCTCAACATAATCATGATGGAGTCCTGACTTTGAAGGTACGACTTGGAACTTGAAGACTACAAGTTTGGATGCTAGTTCAGATGTGGATGCCATTTAGTTACCTATACATTATGAGAAAAGCATCTATTAGTCAAAGATAATGTAAAAGATAAAAAATAAAGATGAGTAAAAAAGTTCTGTTTGGCTAATTTTATTATTTATTATTTATATTTTATTATTATATTTTTTATTTTTTATTTTTTGAAACATTTTATATTTTTGAAATTTTCAAAAAAAATTCAAATAGAATTAATTTGGGTGCATGTACAGTGTGAGGGCGTGTAGTGTGGAGGCATGCACATGGTGTGAGGTCACCCAAAACCAAGGCACATGCAACCTTTGGTGTTGTGATGCATGACCACCAAGGTAAGTGGTGTAGAGGCACATGTGGTGTCCATCATGGTGCTAAGGTGTGTGGTGTCGAAGTGTGTGACACCAAGGCATGCATAGTGGCCAGTGCGGCACAGAGGTGCACACAGTACTAAGGCATGCATGGCCAGTACACAGAACCTATCATGGCATCGAGGCACATGCAACACCTAGTGCAGATAGCCAATGTGCAGTGCTGAGGTTTGCGCAGCTCCAAGGCATGGTGCCATGCTCTAGAAACATGGAAGGAGGGGGGTGCTCACCATGCTCCTCTACAACATATACAAAGTTTGACAAAAAGACTTGGGGGTTTTTATAACTCTTGCGCACCTAGATAGTGGCACGATGTGCACTCTACCTGTGCACAGAAGCATGCATGTAGATATATATATATATATATATATATATTTAATTTATTTAAATTTTTTTTTGCATTTCAATTTTTTGATTTTTTTGTGATTTTCTAGCTTTTGTCAATGGCTTTGTAATTTTTTTGATATTCTAATTTTTTGTAATTTTTTTGAGTTTTCTATTTTTTTGTGTTTTTTCAAATTTTTGACTCAAAAATTCTAACTCTAAAAAAACTTTGTTGTCTTGACTCTTGAACTGTGAGTCCAAGAGTCAAAAATAGCAGCGGGTCCCCATTCCTAGTGAGGAATGGGGCATGTGTTGTGGACACCACAAAATATATCATGTTAGAAGAAAGATAAATTGATGGTTTAAATCATGTTAGAAGAGAAGACACTAATGTTCAAGTCTTGAAAGTGTGAGGAAACATTCTAAAGAATTTTGATGTAAATACCAAGTGATTCTATTATCAACCAAGCCATACTAAGTATCAAGAAACAATAGTGTTGATCAAGCATCAGTATCAACCAAGTCATGGCATATGATTTGAGAAAGAAATTTAATAGCAATTGCATAATCCAGTGGTGATGGAGTGTTAGAATGTAGTGTTGGCAAAGGAACAACATTTTAAGTATTTGTGAGGAATCATAATTTCTAGCTAAGTAAATTGATTTCTTATGATATGGAAAGTGTATTTAAGATAAATATCGATGACTTGGATCACTTAATTCCACTAGAGGATTAGGTAGAAAACCTAAGAGATGGATTCCAAGAGAAATTTCTAGAAAAGAAGAGAAAAAAATTTGGCAAAAAGATTCATTATATTTGATGGATCTAATCATAAACCCTAAGATCTTTGGCAATGTTTAAGTAGTAAAAGATCAGAACTACATATTTAGGGATGTACAAGAAAAATAATTATATAATGGCTAGAAGGGTTATCTAAATATGAAAAAATTCCAAAAAGTTGGAGTTGTTGATATTATTCATTGGTGAATCTAAGAAGAAGGTTGAATTGAGTTAAGAAGAAGAGAAGAGTGACTTGTTGAAGGTTTTCAAGAGAATCTAAGATTGAGATGACAATGGAGGCACAATAGTGAATCAGTTTTTGAATAGAAGAAATATATGTGCATGTAAAGTGAATTATACTTAACAAATCAAACCATGTTGTTACTTTCTAACCATTTTGAATAGTATTTAAAATCATTTGATCGAGGTTGACTTAATAGTCTACGTAAATCCTTTAATAAGGTAACATTCTAATGGATTGTTTTAAATTCCTCTAACAAGGCCACTTCTAATAGGGTGACTAAATCCTTTTACAAGATCGCATTTAATAGTGTGTATTGTAACCTTTAATAGGTTGGCTCTTAACAAGGCCCACTTCAAAAAAGTGAAAATTAGTGACATATTGTTGGTGGTTTTCCTCAAATTGGGTTTCCACACTAAATCCTCATGCCAAACTTGTGTAGATTTTATTATCATGTCTTATTTATTAATGTTTACACTCTATAAGTCTATTATATTTAGAATAGTGGATAGCTAGTTAGTGTTGTTAATAGTTTATAGTAGAGACCAACCAATGGAATGATAATATCAGAAGTTTTTAAAGTGTTTTGTTTGTTCAATTGGTACATCTAGACCTTGGATAACTGATTCACTTATATCCCCCCCTCCCCCCCCAAATCCCAGTTATTATAAATATTCTAACACTTGATATCATGCAATACTTGTTTGTGTTGTTGTTCTCATCTAATTTATTCTTGCCTTTTCTTTCTTGCTAGAATATATTTCAAGATGACAGTTTGTTCAAATGTGAGACTGCTCAAATCCCATTTTGTCATTTTTATGATTTCATCAAGAGCAATAGTGTCATTTGGTAACTTCTCCATTACCTCCTTTCCTTTTCTTTTCGTTGGAGTTTTCTTCCTCAACACTAGTAGAGTTAGAGTATGTGAGGGAGTTTCACCACTCGATCTTTCTTATGTTTAAGTTCTGGGAAAAAAAATAGTAGCACTTGGCATCGTGTTAATTTTTTTTTTTTTCTTCTTCCTCTTGTCTAGTCTATTTATTTCCCTCATTTTGAGGTCCTAAGACATGCAATCCTATTTGACTTTTTGTAAATTGGTCTACATTTAACTCTTTTTCTTGGTCCTTTTGTGTTTCCACCTTTTCTAATTCCTTGACTTCTTTTGTTTATCAACCACTTGGACTTGAGTATTTTATCCAATAGGATAGTCCATTATTTTTTGTAATATAGGAGTTATTAGGATTAACCTCAGATAGAAATAATAGTTACATGCAAATATAACAAATATAAAAAGAAACTAGATTGCATAAAAGAGAACACAAGACACTAAGATTTAATGTGGTTCACCCAATCCTTGGGCTATGTCCACCAATAGCAATTCTAGTATTATTATTATCTAGTGACTACAATGTGATTACAATCTATAATCCCTTATAGCTCAATATCATTGCAAGAAGCTACAGTATCGCTATTCATTATGAAATCCTTAATCCTAAGCCTTTTTATACAACCTTTTTACTACTTACACAATAAGGGAAAGAACAAGTCATATAGTAAGAAAAAAGAAATAATTGATGCCTTTTACAATATAAGGGAATTTTTGGCTTCAAGGGTGCTATCCCCAAAAACCCCTATGAGGCCATTGCCCCCTGACCCCACCTTGTGTTGTGATAGGGAACACACATGGGGTGCTTCCCTAGGACCCCATAGGGGTGCTGCCCTTTTACCCCATCTTGGGGGCACTACCCCCAAACCCCTATTGAAATAATATGGGGAGAAAACCATGTTGAATAAACCTCGATGTCTAATTAGGTTCCATATCACAATAGTTTCTCATTAAATATGACATCCCTACTTCTTACAATTTTATGATTTTCAAAATCCCATAGCCTATGATGAAATTCATTAATTCTACACCCAACAAAAGTACATTTTTTTGTCTTAGCTTCTAGCTTGGTTCTATTTTTAGAATCAACATGTGCAAATGCTTCACAACCAAAGGTTCTAAGAAAAGAATAACTCACTTTCTTACTAGTCCATGCTTTCTCTAGAATACCATAGCCCAAAGGAGTAGAGTGACCTCTATTAGTCAAATATACAGTAGTATTGACAACTTTCACCCAAATGTTTAAGGGAAAACTAGCATGCAACCTCATGCTTCTTGCACACTACATTATATTCCTTTTAATGCATTCATCCACTCCATTTTCCTATAAAGTCTTTGGAATAATTTTTGTCTACAAACACCATTAGTGGAGAAATAATCTTCAAATTCATGATTGCAATACTTGGCTCCATTATTATATCTGAGACATTTTAGATTCTTACTAGTCTCATTTTCAACCAAGAATTTTCATTTCTTAAAAGTTTGAAATACATTATATTTTTTTCTAAGGAAATAAACTCATACTCTTCTAGTTGCATCATCAATAAATGTAACATAATAATTAGAGACACCAAGGGAAGGTACAAGAGCCAGTCCCCATAAATATATATGCACAAGCTCTAATATCTCACTTTTCTTTTCCTTGTAGCTCTTCACAAAACTCACTCACTTTTGTTTTCCATACATAGAATTTTCATAGAAATGCATGTTAACACATTTCAAACCTAGTAAAACTTTCTTTGAATGAAGTACTTTGATACCTTTCTCAACCATGTGCCCAAATCTATTGTGCCACAATGTTGTATCCAAATCTAAAATAGTTATTTGTTCTCCCTGCTAACTACAACAACTATTTCTAAACATTCATTTTTTCTCTAAAACAATCAAAATAGAAGGAACAATATGACCTATGCAAAGATATAAGGTTCCTACTTTCACACCCTTTTCTACTAATGGGGAACCTTTTGAAACCTTCAAATTTTTATCATTAAAAGTAACTACATAACCCTCATCACCTAGTTGCCTTGCTAAAATTAAATTCCTACTTAGGCTTGGAACATGTCTTACCTCATGTAGTAGCCAATGATACTCATTCTGAAACTTAATCTTAACTTTCCCTTTTATAATAATTTGACAGGGTTCATTATCCCCAAATAAACAAGCGTAGAATCCCCTTGGACATAATCAATGAAATAACCTCTATGAGGTGTAGCATGAAATGAAACACCAAAAGCTAAAACCCATGAATCATCAACACTTTCTAAAGAGAAAAGTAAAGCATCCTATTCAGATTTGTTACTTACCACATTTTTCTCCTTTTTCCCTTCTAGTTTATCTACTTCATTATTCTTTCAAGTCCAATAATTTTTCTTCTTGTGCCCTATTTTACCATAGTACCAGAAATCTCTTGGTCCTTTGGATTGAGACCTCTTCCCCTTTGACTTTTGTCTTGATTTCCCATAATTTTTGTAATTATTTCCTCTCTCAGTCATTTTGCCTCTGCTTTATGTGTTCAAAGAACTTCCTAATGTAGATCCATCTGAGGAATTCCTACAAGTTTACTTACTCAAAATAACACTAATAACATCATCATATTTTAGAGTAGTAGATCCAAAAATAGAATTACTCATAGCTATTACCAAGCAATTCTAGCTTTCAGACAAAGAACACAAAATTAGGACAGCCCTAATATCTTCATCAAAATTAATACCCATAGAAGAAAAAGTGAATAGTAAAAGTATTAAACTCATTTAAATGATCTACAACAAATAAATTTTTTATCATTTTCATATTAAATAAATGCTTCATGAGAAATACCTTATTTGAAGTGGAGCACTTTTCATACTCTTTTGTTATATTCACTTTTATAATATTAAATGCCACTAATGGTGCTAGGAATAATACAATTCTTTCAAGTGTCTTTGTGTCTAAAAGATTCTAGTTGTCATTTTCATAGATCTCTGATTCTTGGTGTTTCCTACCAATGACTTCCATAAGTCCTTTTGATAAAGATAGTCTTCCATTTACATCTTCCATAACTAAAATTTCTACCCATTAAACTTGTCAAACCTTAGCTTACCCTTGTCTACCATTGCTCCCACTCAACTGTGAGACCTTCTTGTAGAGGATCGGTAAGAAAAATGACAACCGTCTAGCTAATTTTTTTTTTTAAAAGATGACTATCTTGCTCTTATACCACTTGTTAGGATTAACCTTAGATAGAAATAAAAGTTACATGCAAATATAACCAATACCAAAAAAATTAGAATGCATAAATGAGAACAAAAAAAACCAAGATTTAATGAGGTTCACCCAATCCCTAAGCTATGTCCACCAACAGAAAGTCTAATATTATTATTATCTAGTGATTACACCCTGATTACAATCTGTAATCTCTTATAGCTCAATACCATCACAAGAAGCTACAATATCACCATTCATTATGAAATCCTTAACCCTAAGCCATTTTATAAATGTTTTTTCCCAAATACACAATTAGGGCTATAGTAACTCATACTATTAAAAAATTAAGAGTCGATGTCTTTTACAATATAAGGGAATTTTTGGCTTTGAGGGTAATGCCCCCCATAACCCTCGTGGGGGTATTCCCACTTGACACCACCCTGTATTGCGACAAGGACCACACCTATCATGCTGCCCTAGGACCCTGTAGGGGTGTTGTCCCTTAACCCTATCTTGTGGGTGCTGCCCCCAAAACCTCATAGAATATGGGGAGAAAACTAGATTGAATAGACCTCCAAGTATGAATAGGTTCCATATCACAACAGGAGTATCAGGTGTAGTATCATGAATGGTTTATGCATTTCCTTGTGGGCTCAACATACCTAAACTTTCTTCATCACTTTAATCATCCTTGATGATTATGGTGTCCATTATTTTCCATTAATTAACTCCTCTTGCGTTTAATTCAAAAATAATTTTCCATTTAAATTCATTATATTGCATAATATCCTTAATTTTATTTAGTAAAATCATGAACATTATGAATTGAGGAACAAATCAGTTTGTATACTTCTTTGAAAATGTTTCCTTTTGGTTATTTGTCATTTTAGTCATAATATTAGCTAACCTATCTTCTCTTAGTTGCTTCTCAATATCTATTTGCCTATTTCCATTTTTGATCAAGTCTACTAAGCAAACCATTTTGAATCTTCTTTTCCAATTCTATAGGTGCAAGCTTGTTATTAGCCATCATTTCTATCATGGCCTCCTCCATCTTAGATTTATCAAAATTACGCAATGTATCATACTTAACATATCTAAATCTTGATAGGCCTATAGTGTTTTTGTTCTTGGCATATACATCATCAATATTTCTTGGCTTTGTAGGTACAATGAGTAGGTGATGACGAAGTTCATCAAACTCGATCCTCTCTACATTTTACTCTCCAATATCATTTTTCTTTACTAGCCTTATTCTCCTTTTTTGGCTTATATTTTCTATCATTGCACTTGTATCACTTGGTTTTGTGATCTTTACCACTAATTTCTTTACTCGTGGATCTGCACTTGCTTTTGATGTTGCCCTAGTCCTTGATCTTTATAGTGCAGTAGGAGAGTGAGACTTAGGTGTTACCATTCTTGCAACATTCCTTACCTTACAATTAGTATTTTCACTCTTTTGGCCTTCTTGACAAGTGGGGTGACAAGTGCTAGGGCTTTACCTAGTTTCTTTACACTATTTTCTTGATATAGGAACATCCTAGTTGTAACAACAATCTTGCATCAACCCAAAAATATTTGTATTTAAGTCTTTTCTATTTTAATAAGGACTACTGGATAGGGTGGTTACTATTTATGGGAACTTTCTATTTTTAGTAAGTTTTTCATGTGAGCTCAAAATGTTCTCATTTTCTATAGAAAGGTTCATTTAAGAGTTGTAAGCCTACCATAAAAATCTCATTTCTCAAGCATAAGTATCAGAGAAGTTATTATGGACTTTTGGTGGAAAAATTTGTAGAAAAATCTTCAAGATCACTATTGGAGGCCTTAGAGTGCCCAAATTAGAACTAGAATTGTATTAGAACACATTTCATAAGTGACTACAAAAGATGGTTGAGCCAAAGAACATGTTTTAGTTGTTTGAAGAGTAGTCACATAAGAAGATATTGCCCACCAAGGTCAAAGGCACCAAGTTGTGAGTTCATAAAAGGAAAAGAAAAGGAAGATATTGAGAATGTCAAAGATGAGATGAACAAAACATGGAGGAGAAAGGAAGATTGCAGAACATCAAGTGTAGATGAGATCACATCACCCAATGGGTTCGGTGATCACACCTCTTCAAATTAACCAATCAAGAGGTACGTGGGAATGATACTTAAAAGGGTATACTATATACACCAGTTCCAAGGATTTAAGTTTTGAAAATATTACATATGCATGAATAAAGATGCAAAGTGTTGATAGGAATGAAAAATAAATCTTTATATTTTGTATGTTTTCATGTTAGTCTCGAGTATGAGAAGTTTCATATGGTTTCCAAGTAAAATGTTAGTGGAGGTTGAGCTCATAGTAGTTGTCAAGCATATGGAAAAACACATGGATGATGTCTGAGCCACATATTCAATTGAAGTTGATATCACAACTATGTAAGAACTTAGGGATATTTGGCCAATTTCTAGTCATTTGACATCATTCAAATTTGATGCAGAGCATGAAGAGCTAAAGCTAATAAAGAGAAATTGATCTAAGTGTTTGAAAAAGATTTAAAAGGTGGTTCCACACCATTCAAGCATTATTCACAAGGTGTTTATCATGTGCTAAGAGTTTTAAATTTTGCAAACTCTAATTTTATGTAATGGTGTCTAGTTCTTTAGTAGCCAAGATTGTTAGGGAGAAGATGTTTTAAATGTAACATTGATAAGTAATAAAATAAAACAACATACTTTTAGGGCTATCTTAGATATATCTTATAAACAAGATCCCTTTGGTGCATTATCCATGATACCACCTCAAGTTTTGATGATACAAGATGTTAGAAAATGTTATACATGCAAAATTGGAAGCATAGGTGATATGGAAATCAAGGAGACATATGGAAAACTATGTGAGAATAGAGTATTAAATAAGATATTTAAATTTTTTGAGAATGGTTAACTCATGCCCTAGATTTCCCCCACATATTCAAGATAAAGTGGATAAAATTTTTTTTGAGTAGAATTCATGACAAATCTGTATGGCTGGAGAATGGACTAATGAATGTCACCAAGAAGATTGTACACAGAGTCAGAGGGTATCCAACCCTAGATCTGCACAAGACAATGAGAAGTGAAGCTAAGGAAATAATTGAAAGACAAATAGAGGCTATGTGGAATAAATGAGGGATGGCAATTGATACAATCACAGATCCCATAATAGCTTTTTTAGTGAGGGTTATAGCACACAAGTTCTATCAATCTAGAAGATTAAATAGTGTTCTTTGCATTGCAATTGATGTGGGTTACAAAATAGTGAAGAAAGATCATAATTATGATCTTGCTAAGTTGAAATTGTAATAATGTACTTAAAATTTTGGAGCTATAAGGAAAACCATAAGTTCACAATATAAATATGTATCTATTCTTGTATGTATTTTCTTTTATGTGCATAATACACTTCCCACATTTCACAAAGTTGCATGGAAAGTAAATAGACCTATTGTAGTTCAAATAGGTGAATTTATTGAGGAAATAGGTGCTAACTTTGAATCTATAATGACAAGTTATTTTGAATATTTCAAAAAATCAATAAAGAAAAGACTAAGGATACCAGTCTCACTAGTGGAGAAACATATTGATGATGTTTCCTTCATAGTTGATACTGATTTCACGTATGTTCAGGCTGCAATTCCTAGAGTATGATGGCTAAGGCCATTAGGATATGAAATAAATGTTGATGAGGCCTTTGCAACAATCACAAAATTACTTTTAGAAGAAGTGGATAAAGAAGCCACAACATTTGGAAATTATGACTTGGCCAAATCAAAGATTACAATGGAATTGAAGATTGCTTTAGTAATGAGGAAGAAGAATAAATTAGTTAAGAAATTGAAAGATTTTGTGAAAGAGTCAAGGATGAAGAAGATGAAGATGTAGAAGAAGAAAAGGAAACACAAGCTCAAGCACCATTGGCACTAACACAAGGTCAAGGAGAAGACCAACAAGAAGAGGAAGTAGAAATTGCAGAAGGTGTCAAGGAAGAAAAAGCCATTGAATCACTAGAAGCTACTAAGAAAAAGAGAAAATAAAAGACACAAGAAGTAAACCAAAGAAGGTTGCTAAAACTAATCTAATCAAGCCTATTGAACCTACCACAAGGGCTAGCACAATAGTCCTTGCACAAAAGACTAAAGAAGTAGCCAAGCCTAAGGAGAAGAAATTTGAAGGTCAAAAGAGAATGAGGAGGAACTATGTTAATCAAGTTGAATTTGATGAAGAGAAGACTAAACCAGATGACAATATCCAATTTGAAGTGTTGAGTCATAGTTCCTCTTGATATTTAGACAATCTATGTGTTAGAATACTAAGAACAATGTTGATTTATCAAGTTTCTCTCATATTGAGTTTGACAATCTTGGGAAGATTGAAAAGAATCAAATTGAAGAGTTAGTATATGCCATGATGACTATGTTCAAAAAGTATCCTATATAACTTTCCAACTCAATATGTAAACTTTTATATGATAGAGTTGAGAAAAAATGACATTATTCTTTAGACACTAGAAAGAAAATCAGGGAGACAACACTTTGTCAAGTTATGCTAGACCTTAGTAATGCTAATGTGTTTAAAGCCATTAAGAAATATGTTGTAATTTTTATGCCAAAAAGAGGGTATTCAACATACTGCAAAACAACATAGATAATTTTGTACAAAATTCAAAATAAATATGGAGACTAACATATGGATTGTTAACATCTAGGGAAGCTAAGCAAAGACCTATTGAGGTAGGTGAGGATGAAGAAGATGACACTAAATATGACACAATTAAGGGAGGTATAGATATGAATATTGATCCCTAGGCACAAGCTAAAGAAGGAAACCAAAGAAAATAGATGTACAAGATATAGAAGTTTTGAGTACTAGCCCTCCATAGGAGACAAGCACAAATATGGTAATTGTCAAAATTAAGGATGTCTCTGAGACTTTTTCTCAAAACATCAATTCCCTCATAGTGGATGACTTGAAAAGGATACTTGTTAAGACCACTCTCCAAGACAAACTATGTGATAGTCCTATATTGGTGAGTGTAGACAAAATTTAGAAAATAGAAATGATAAGTATAGGGGAGGAAGTGAAAACACTAGAGACGCCTTCAGTCAATCCTCAAGTCATAAGTATACAACCTTCACAACCTATAGTGGTATATCAAAGTAAGGAGATAGAAAGTTCCAGTATTAGTACACTTATGCAAGGGACTCTAGTATGAATGAATGTGCAAGAACCTAAAAAAGATAAGGTTGAGATAGTTGGAGAAGGAAAAGTGGAGACACCAAAGAATGAAGGTACTCAAGGCCAAATAGGTCAAGTAGATACACTTGCACCTCAAGCATAAGATCAAGGTGTCACTCGAACTACAAAGGATGAAAAGGAAAAGACTGAAGAGTTAAGATTGACATCCAACCCAGAGGAGCAACTAGGAATATAAGCACTGGTGACATTACCAAAATCTGTTACTCCTCCTAGTCAAGCTCTTTAGAGGCCAAGCATAGATTCTACAATATTAAAATTTTCAAGGCTAAGTCCTATCTCATCTAAGGAAAAAGAGTTAGTTACATATGGTTATATTAGCCTAGATGAAGAGATTGTATTGCCTAAATTTTATTTAGAAACAATCCCAATACAAAAAATGGGTGTATTACAAGAAGCCCTAGGAAAGAAGAAAAATAAAGAACTACTCAAAATGGAGCATAGGAAGAAGTAAGCTTTGATTGACATCAAAGAGATTTTTCTTGATGCATTTAGTCTACTAAGTCTAGATGAAAACAAATCCATCATTGAAAAATTAACCAACATAGTGAAAAGGGTTATAGACACAAACTTGGATACAAATATAAAACTACTTTAATGGTTTGAAAGGATGTTTCAAAACAAGGTGAATGAATGGATATCAATGCTATTTCACTAACATAGGTTGAGCTAGCAACCCACATAGAGAGTGTGATGAAGGTACTAGAGAACATTTTCTCATTGCACACCAAATTGTGTAATCCTACACTCTTCAGACAAGAAGTAAGGAATTACATCCTAATTTTGGAGAGCCATTTGTAGTCATCTTGTTGTACTTTTCCCATGTCTCTAGCTCAAAGTTAGAAACACTTTAGGTACCTCTTGCAATCCTAGAGTTAGTTAACATCATTACAAGTACATGAAACCAATATTAGGGTTAAACTAATTAGCATCCAGTAAACATTAACTCCACACATGGAGATATTGCATAAGGGACTAGGCTATGTTGAAACTATTATGAAGAAAGATCCTCATCTTTCCACACTAGAAGTCTAAGTCCACCTTGCTACCAAGCTAGCCATCCAAATCAAATATTTGGAGGTAGCTTGTGATAATTGGGATGTCTCTCTAAAGATCATACTTGAAGTCCATAAATTATTTTTGGACACATACAATATTAGTGTATAACCCATTGACATAAGTGTCAAAAGGAGTAGTAAGCGTAATGGGTTGGCAAGTAAAAATGTAGAGAAAAGAAGGAGCACAACACAAGGGGGAGTAAGGGAGTAAGTGAATAAAGTAACAAAATGAACAATACCAGCTTAGACAAAATTAGAGAAAGTGTATTAGTTTATACAAATCTAGTTAGCATGAGAACAATTTTCATACAAAGTACAGAACTAAACTAAACAATCAACTCAATAGGAGTTATGAAATTTTAAGGTATGACTGATAAGTCACATGTTGCAAAATTTTGATATGTTGAAATTTTGTATAGAAGCCAAATAGATATCTATATTATACTTGTAAGGATAAGATCATTAATGCATGACCAAATATTTTTGACACTCATGTCAAAGGAGGAGATTTTTAATCTCGAATTGGTTTTGACAAGTGAGTGTCTATATACTTAATTCATTTACTTAATTCATTCTGAACAAGTAACATATGCCATACACAACATATAAGTTAGAGCATGTCAAGTAAACAATAAGTACCAAGTCACTCATGTGACGAGTCACTCAAGTGTTGAGCAACTAGTATATACCAAGTGATTGAAGTGTTGAGCGAGTAGTGTATACCGAGTTATTCAGATGTTGAGTGAGAACATTGAAGTCATAGTTAGTTCAGATTTAATTAACACAGTTTTGAAATAGTTATTTGTATCAGCACAAACTACTATGTAAACCACTTTAAGTTGACTTAATGATTTATTTACGATCTTTTTTGATAAGGATGAATATTAAGTTTTTATCCCTATGTATTACATGCATCCAATTAGAAGAAAGGAAAGTTTAAGTGGCAATATGGGTGAATCACATTCATTGATTCATACCTAATCTTAAGTTACATAGGTCTTCTTTAGGAGGAAAAACCCTAAATTTTCAAAAGAGAGAGAAGAGTAGAGAAAGATAGTTTCCAAGAAAAAATAGGACATTCATGGTAACCAATGTATTATGATATGAGTTTCATTGTAGAATTAGTTAAAGGAGAACAAAGGAAAAGAAATAGTGGACAATAGAGAGACATCTGATTAGAAAGGATCAAGTGTACATTAGTATAGAGTTCATCTAACATCAAGAAATAGAATGCTAATTTTAGAATCATTGTTAGGACATTCTAATAGATGAATCAATTAAATCTCTTAACAGAGTAGTCCTATCAGGCTATATTGAATTTTTCTAACAATGTGCTTACTTAATTGTGACTTAAAGTCCTTTAATTAGGCACACGTCTAATAGGGTTTTGGAATCCCTTAACAAGGTAAGACCTAAAAATCATTGCAAGCCCTTAATAGGGCACCTTTCATAGGGTAGATCATGTTTTATGATCAAACATTGTAACCTTCACTAGATTGACTTTATTATTGCAATAGTGAAGATTTGTGGGTGTCATCCCTACCCTAGTTTTACCTTATCTTTGGAGGGTTTTTGTGTAATCATATCTTGTGTCATACATGTGTAAATACTTACTCATTTATATAATTTAGATGTATATACTTTAAATATGGTATTTCAATTCACTTGTTGAATTTTGATTCCAATAGTAGTCTCATACCTAGATGTGGTGCATGTATTTTTCTAAATTTATACCAAGTAAATAATTAATTTTGAATTTTCTATTACAAAAATTTTGGAATAAAAAACTCTCTTGTCTAGCCATGTTAGCTCATTAAAAAATATACAAAATAAAAAAAATTCTTTTATTTTCCTTGTACTAGGAAAAACATAGAATGTGACGTATCATTTAGATTTTGAAAAGGTTATACCATTTAAAGTTATAACTTTTCTTCAATTAGTTTGTAAATTGACACTTTCTAGATAGCTCTATTTCAAAAGTAGTAATAATTACTTACTAATCCATAATTTGACAAAAATATATTGATAGAAATATGATAATGTCCTTAATAAAGCCTTTTCATTTCATGAAATTTAGATGAAAAGTGATCTTTTTGGTCATATCCCCACTTTTTGGCCCCTCGTGACATGTACATAGTTTTAAAGGAAAGTACACATACAACTCCAAAACTACAACTAGAACACCCAAGATTTTTCTTCAATTGAGAAAAGTATATTTCTTAGTCTATTAGATGTGAGAAAAGGAACCCACCTTCCTCTTACATATTTATATATGTAGAGTTCTTTTAAAAATAATTTTAATATCTTTATAACATATGCCTATTTTAAACATTTAATTTTTAAAACCCAATTATTTATCTAATTATATGCAATATTTTGTGCATAATATGTCACTCAATTATTAAGTGCAAGGATTTGGATCTCACATTTGGGCAAAGATTGGAACTGTTTTTCCTAATTTTAAATTTTTTTGTCAATTGATGTCAAATTTTGTGGCATTTAGAGATTGAATATAAAAAAATTTCAGGAATCAAATTTTTAGTGTTTGGAATCTAGTTTTTGAATATGTAATTTATTTGTGAACCCATAAGATACGTTTTTTTCTTGGTATGGATCTTTAAAAACCACTCTTTCAAAATACCCATTTCAAGACGATACCACACTCATGTATAGACACCATGATTTGACACAAATAATTGAATTTTCATTTAATCCTTTTAAAGAGAGTTACCCAATCATTTAATATTTTATTGAATAATTTTATTATTATTATTTATTATTTGGCTATAAAGGTAAATTTTAAAACCTCTCATGTACAAACACCATAATTTGATTTAAATTTCACTTTTCTCAAAAATTCCTTTTTTCTAACCTCAAAAGAATTGTATGTAGATTGGTGACATATAAATTAATATAAGATAAATTAAAAAATGAAAAGGTTATTAAATTTTTAGTGAACTTCACTATTTTATATTTAGGTACCACCTTTCATTAAAAAATTAATGCCAAAATAGTAAATAAAATCATAGTACTATAAAATTTATATTTTTGAAATCAAGACAGTAGGAGCTCTAATGGGTTTTTGTTTCATTAAAAAATTTAACTGCAAAGATGATCTAAAATTTATGCCAAGGAATGAATTTTTCAGTTCAATGCCCCAGCCATATCTTGAGAGGTCAAAGCATACGCTTGGTCTCACCAAGCCTATCCCAAACTAGAAATCTGAGATGGGACAAAAAAAATCCTATTCCCTATTGTAATAAATGGGCACCCATTATTTGAAATTCAAAAAATGGTTATCCATTTTCAAAAATTCAAATCAACATATAAAATCATCCTTCACCCCGCCCCAGCCCCCCCTCCCAAAAAAAAAAAAGAATTTTTAGAAACGGGTACCAATTTATTTAAAGTAAAAATTGGTACGCAAAAAATGGGTACCTATTTCTGAAGAAAATGGGTACCTATTTTTAACTTTTCAAAAATGGGTACACATTTTATACTTTTAAAAAATGAGTACCCATTTCTTAAAAATACAATTTTTTAATGTTTTAAAAAATGAGTACCTATTTTTTGAAAATAAAAAATGGGTGCCTAGTTTTTTAATTTTGGATCGGGTGCCTGAGCCTAAAACGGGTACCCTTTTTAAAAAAATAGGTACCTATTTTATAAAAGAGCATGATCTTAATCTATGGACTTTCATGGAATTGAGACTCAACTCCTTGCTTCTATCCCAATATTGCATATATTATATATAATTATTACTTAATAATAATACATGATATGTCTTATATATAGCTTATATTTAATAAATATTGTAGGTATTTATTAAATAAAAATTATACATAACATATAACATGTTGTTACTATGTGATAATGGTTACACTAATTAAAAATTTACAAAACACAAGTAAACCAAAATTAATCAACTTTATTTCATTAAAAAAAAAGAAAAATCTAAAATAATGAGATGTTAAACCCTAAGAAATACTTCATTTGGCATTTAGATTTTTTTTTGTTAGATTTTGATGGCCATAACTGATATTGCAACTATGGTATATGTATTAGTGACCTGGAAAGGAATTTATTTGACTTGAAAAGAGACCCTTGTTAACTAAGGGGTTATCTTTGGTGGAGTATGGGTATGTGCAAGATCACGGTCAACCAAACTATGCCCTTAAGTGGCAATGAAAAATCAGCAAATCAAGGTTCTATTAACTTGACATGCAATTTTAAACTTGTTATGAACTTTTTATTAAAAATATGTTAAAAAAAATCTATAGATAATTGAATTTATTTTTTGAACTCCTAGGCCTTATTTGAAAGAAGAAAATTTTGATTGGTCAAAATGTTAAATTTTAATGCAATAGTTAGAAAATTTCAAGACAAAAATAATTAAGCATATGTCTAACCACCTTAATAAAAGAAAAATGATAACATTCTTTTGATAATATTATAGATATAAGATATGTATTTTTGGGTATTTTTATTCCAAATAAATAATTAATTATGGGTTTTCTCCTATAGTATTTTGGGAATTAAAAAACTCTAATGTCTGACCACCTTAACTAATTCAAAACTTTATGAAATTAATATTTTCTTTTATTTTTTCTTATAGTAGAAGAAGTATATAATGTGACATGTCTTTTGGATTTCAAAAAATGTTATACCATTTGAAAGTTGTTTTTTTGTTTATCAATCAGTGTGTCAGTCATCACTTTATGCATAAGTCCATTAGAAAATGAATAATAATTAATTAATGAACTTGTAATTTTATAGATATTACATTTATCGAAAGATAACAAATTCTTAAGAAACCCTTTTCATTTCAGCAAATTTGGGTGAAAAAAAAGTCATCACACACATGTTTTCAAAGTAAAAAAATGCACAAGAATAGGCTAAAAAGATGTTTTCAGGACATTTTTAAAGTTGACCATGTTGGGTTGGTATCCAAAGAGATACTAGGCCTTATAAAGGTATTAATATTATGGTTTTAGCATTAGGATGTGTTGGAAAATTCTGGATAGATTTTTTAAATTCTTTGAGGCATTTCACTACTACATACTTTTTAGATTGCCAGTTTTTGGCACACCATGATCTTGCATATACCAATTTTTTTTATCATTATATTGGTATGTTTAATATGCTTACATGATTTCTTTACGAAGATATTTCTACGTATTTTTTTTCTATATTATATAAAGTTTTTAATATAAAACCTTTGAGTACATCTATAATATAATGACTATGCTCAAAGTTAAAAATAATTTTATTAGTTTTTAGATTAATGAAGGTTTGTTCACATATATAAAATTTTCTCATCTTCTTTGCACTAAAATCTTATAACTTTTAGAACTAGAGGTCCCTCCATGTGATATCATGGCTTCTCTAAGAGTAGATTGACTTAAGCATGATCTTTCACACTGTCATGAGTATATATGTTAGAAAGTAAAGTCTACCAAGATAAGTGACAGAGTGGAGGATGGGTAGTGGTATTGAATAAAATATCCAAGGGTCAAATCACAAACCTATGTCACTCTTTTGTGAAGGAAAAGGCTAACAAAACTATAATTGTTCACCTCTAATGATATAAAACTAGTATTATTATTTAGAATTTTAAAATAAAGTAAACTAATGAAATGTGTTGAAATTGATCAAATTTAAGACTATAACTTTTAACAATTATTTGGATTAAGAATAGATATATTTTCATAATTTTAATAGATAGTCTTTTACTTACTGAAAAATGGTGAAAATTAGGGGTTTAGTTCCCACCATAAAACTATATGGAAATAAAATTATTTCCCTTTGATCTTAGACTATGTTATAGATAGCATATATATCTAGAACATCCAAAAATAAAAATTGTCTTTAGACTTATATTTGCACTTTTATAATCATTCAAAGTTCAACTCACCTAAAATCGATAATTTTTATCTCCCACCAGATTCTTAAGAAAATCTATTCTAACTAGAATAAAAATTATACGTTCTAGAAGAGGACTCTCTCCTCTAGAATGTAATATAAGTTATAAATTGTTATGATATGAGTTACTAATTTTTTCTCTCACAAAATTGGCATCTTTCTAAGTGTTAAAATATATGTTTGTAGAATTATTTAATCATAATATACTATATCTAATTAAAACACTATAAACTCTATATGAGAATATTCTTGACTTTAGGCTCTATAAAATGGTGTTTTATAAGTTATTAGAAATATATCATAAAAAATAGTAAGAGATATTGAAACATTAGTTTTCTGAAATAATTATATATTTTTAGTGATTGGATACAAACTAGTATAAAACATGAATTTAATAGAAATTTCCAACTAGAAAAGTGTGATACCATATATAACTTAGCTAGAATGAATTTATCTAGATCATATCTTCGAACAAAATTGATTTTTTTATAGAAATATTCAAATTTGGTCATTCTGATTAGTAAGCCTAAAAGGTGTGAGGCCTCGCCCCAACCCATCCTAGCATCGATGATACATTATTATTTTGATATTGATGACTCGATATGTTAGAACATTATTTGATGCATTGAACATTATTATGCTATTTTACTATGTGTGATGCTTTACTTTAGTTCTTTGATTTCAACATTAAAGGTTTATGAACATGTATAATGATGAAGTAAATGAATGCAAAACTGACACTTCGATTATGCAATTCTAATGGTCATAAATATGAGTAGAATTAGATAAACAATTGATTATTAGAAAATGGATGCTTTAATTTATACGATTTTTTTGATACGTAATTTACATAATGCATTTGATTTCTTGATCTACTGATGTGTGCAATGAGTATGCAAGAAATTTAGCTGAAAAAACTCAATGGAAAGATGGAACTAAACCAGTTGTTAATTTTGTGCTATTTTTTTATTGTAACTCTTTATGGTTGTAATTGGTCTCAAAATTCCCCTAGCTTTCGTTGGGTTCTGTTGAGTCTTTAAGGCCTAAAAACATTAAATTTAAGCACCCTATGGGTAAAGGTAGGGGTGGGGAGTACTTTCCACTCCTTTAGCCTCCTTGGTTGACTTTTAGGGTCACTCAAAAACCCTATTTTTGGTTTATTACGAAAATTGGTTATCCCCTCATGAGTTGGTGACTCAAACTCCATCTTGAGTTTACTTGAAGTCTAGTTGAGTTAAAGACCATACTTAGAGGCATTTTGGAGTAGTTTTGGGGTTGTTACCCTCTCTCTAATTTTGGAGAAAGTTTGAAGATTGAAGGAAAAAGAGGAAAAGATCTTCTTAAACCACCATTTTTCCATAACTCTTTTGGTGAAGGTAGGAGTTCTTCACTCCTTTGGATTGTTTCTTCATGTGTTCATGCTTGAATCTTTCTTGAATCATGCATAGGCATTGTGTTGGTTTTGTATTTCTTGCTTGTGTGTTGGGGTTGATTTGGAGGGATCTTAACTTTTTTCTCTTTGATGTTATCCTCATGCTTGCCTTGATGTTTTGTGTTTTGAGAGGATTTCATGGGGATTGTTTTGGCATCACTCACCCTTGGATAGGGAAGAAGTGGCCATGTTTGGGGGAAAGGCCTTAGTTGGACCTGAATGGTGTAGAGTCTCCTCTCATGGTGAGAGGAGGGAAAGAGGGTAGGGTGTATGGGCCCCTACTTGTCATCACATACCTTTTTTGTTATTGATAATTCTTAAATATGGAAAGGAATGAAAATCCTTGTGGAATAGCCTCGAAAGGGCCATGTAAAAGAATGGAAGTTCTTGAAGTTTTAGCCCTAAAAGGGCTATGTTATGGTATGGTGATTGACATCTCCTATTGAGAAAATCCACCTCCCCCCCAATTTTGGTTCATTGTTGAACCGATTGTGCAAAATCGGTTTAGGAATGCATACTTGAATTGTTCATCTTATTGTGTTTTTTTTACCTTCATGTTGCTTCTTTTCTATCCCATGGTTCCCTTGTTGCATTGAAGACTTTGGAAAAGTTCTCTTGTGAAAGCCTTGAAGAAAATTCAATTGAATCATAATATTTGTAAAATTATATTTTAAACTTTGATGTATTGGCAAAGACATCAAGTTTTCTTACTAGTTCTTTCCTGGTGGAGCCTCAAACCAGGATGAATAATAAAGAAAGAAAAGGATTGTGAAAATTTCCTTGCATTACTCTTATGTGATTTCAAATTTTTCATATGTATGTGATAAAATAGAATGATAGATAATATCTTGAATTATGAATTTTCAAGTTTCCAATTATGTTAATGAAAAGCAATTTGATATGTTGAAGTTCCAATTCGATGTTTAAGTATTAAGAAGAGATAAAAATCCTACATTTTGATCACAAGGTTAACTCTCTCATTGTTAAATTTCATAATTGACTCAATTAGATTTGATTAAGAAATATGCATCACTTGAATTCTGGGTAAATGGGACACACACCTTGTTTATGATGATTGATAAAACATGAATTTTAGGATAAAAGACAAAAGAAAATATAACCTTATGCACTTCCTTGGACTAGTATGCTTGTTAATGGAAATCAATGTTTTCATTGGGTTAAAAATCACTCCTTGTATAAATATGTATATAGCAATGAGAAGCATGCCAACACTTAGACAAAATTGGTTTCAAAATAAAAATGTACATCTCCAGGAGTGAAAAACCTCTTTGGAAAATGTATGGGAAAAGTTTTAATTTCCCCTTAGTCACAAAGAATATTCTCTAAATTATTCCTTTGGATTTCAACTAGACAGCATTATTAAGTCTTTAAAAAAAGAAGAATATAAAACAATACATTTGAAAATATTTAATTTCAAATGTATAATTAAAATATTTAACAGCAAATCTTGTTGACATTTTTCACCCACAAAACTTTTTGCATTTACTCTCGTAGCCATCTAGCCTTCACTAAATCAAGTTTCAAATCACTTCTACCAATTTGGGCGTAGGTTAAATGTCCTAGCCTTAAACTCCTTGTGATGGAGGCAAGGTACTTTCCCTTGTCATCATGTCTATTCATCTAATTTTTTTTCTAAAAAAATTTAAACCCCACCCACCTATATTTCTTTCCCCTCACCTCTTAATTTTTTTATTACCTCCTCATGGCCAAGTGTGGACACCCCAACCATCTGCCAGCAAGAGTACCCATGCCACTTATGACATGTCATGTCATTGGGGGGGGGGAGGAAGTTAGTTATTAAATGCAAAACCTTTAAACCCAAATATTTCATCTTTACCCCCATATTTATCCCCATGCGCTTGACCCTATGCACATGCAAGGGGAGAAGCCCAAGTCTATTGTGCATAGTACCTTGGGCAGTACAGGGATCATAGGGAAGTGGGGGCACATGTGTGGCCTAGCCCACTTGGCTTAGGTGTAGGGGGGGTGTTCTAGGTTAGTGGTGTAGTTTCTTTTTCATTTTATTTGTTTTGTATAATGGTTAGTATGTTAGTTAGTGTTTGGTTAGTAGATTAGATTGTTAGGATAATATCATATTTAAATGTGTAGTTTTAGGATAGCTTAGTAGATTGTTAGTTATGATTTAGAATCATGTTTAATTTTAAATTAAGTGTAGTATTATATTTTTCATGTTAGTTTAGATGTTAGTATATATTAGTCTATTTGTTGTTTGAATATTAAAGTAGTTCTAATTTAAAGATTTTAATTTGGAATTAGAGTATTTTAATTAAAATAATTTTAGTGTTATATTAACTAGTCTTATAATAGTGTGAGTTAATCTCAATATTTGCATTTTAATGTTGAACTTAAATTTGGTAATAGTTTTAAATAAAATTTAGACTAACTTATAGATTATTGAATTGAATTTAGTCTTTAATTTTAATTGTAAAGGATAAATTAGTAAATAAGATTGTTATAGGTATGTTGGAGGATATTATAAATTAAATTATAGATAGTATAACCAATAACAAGTTTAATTCTATTGTATGCATACACCTTAAGTGATATTAGATTTGGATTAAAGTATTTAAAACATAGCTAGTATGGGTTGAATAATTAAATTTAACTAATCTTTTAGAGTTTAAATTCTATTAATGTTAAATGACATAAATTGTAAAGTCGATCGAGATATTAAGTTAATAAAAGGGACTAGTTAATTAGTTCATTATAAGGTTAGTGGTATATTGATCATAATTTAGAATAAGTAATTAAGAGATAGATGTCTTTCTGTTCGCATGTTAGTTTAAACATATTGAATAAGTGTTGTGATAATCTAGTCTCAATTACCTATGGTTATGTGAATATAAAAAATACTCAATCAATTAGTTCCATCATAGATTAAACCTTGAACCTTTTTTCGACCATATTACCTTAGTGAATCATAGTTCTTATTTATTATTAAAAAAAAAATTTGTGTGTGTTTTTGCCCATATACTTTTGGCATGAAATTTTGGTATCAGATATTTTGGATGCCCTCCATGCATTGATTGGTGTAGTCCAGTAGAGGGTAGCACCTATAGTATAGCCAGGGCAGCAGATTCCCAGAGGGGCAGCATTGGTTCCTGAAAGAGGCGGGGCCAGAGATAGAGAGAGGAGTAGGAGTCCTCCACCAAGGCAGGGCAAGGGTCAGGATGAGCATGAGGGTGAGTCAATACATCAGAGAGGACCACCACTTGACAAACCTCTTAGACATATAGGAGATGATACCAAAGAACTGATATGACTCGAACCACCACACTTTATCGGTTCCACAAAGGGGACAATAGCAGAGGCCTAGTTGCAAAGTCTTTAGTGGTGCTCTGGATTACATCCTTATGGGAGTAATCTGAAGGAACATCTTGAAGTCCATCAGCTGAGAGGTGATGACTCCAATTGGTGGCATTAGGAGGAGACTATAGGAGGAGTGAGCATGGATACCCTCACATGGGAGTCATTCTTAAAGAGATTCAAAGAGAGATACATATCTAAGCACTTCAAGAGGAAGTAGATTGAGGAGTTTCATTCTCTACATCAGAGAGGTCTCACTGTAGCTTAGTATGAGAGTAGGTTTCTTGAGCTCCTTCCATATGTTGAGTACATGAAGGACAAGAAAGTACGAGTGCATCGATTCATCATGGGTCTAAATTTCTTACTTCAGGGTCTAGTTTGTTTGGCCTTTCCTACTACCTTCAGACAAGTAGTTGAGGTTGCACTAGTTGCAGAGGATAGTAGGAGTAGAAAGGAGTCACGAGATCGATCTTAGAACCAAAACTCTACCCAGCAGAAACCCCCTTGGAAAGGGAATTAGAACTCCACAGTTGGGTCCTCTAAGGGTCAACAGTCTCAGTAGTAGCAAAAACCCTCACAGGGTTATTAGGGCTCCAAGCCCAAGCAATGGCATTCACAAGGATTGAGGTAGGATCAAAAAGTCTAAACCCCATAGTCATAGCCAATGAAGACTCTACAGTCTTCTAGGTGTGGTTTTAGTGGATCTAGTAGGTTAGGAGGTCCACAACAGTCTGGATCATAGGGTGCATGATCTTGCATGTGAGGACCATATTACACTTGTGGTGGCACGGGTCACATAGCTAGACAGTGTCCTCAGGGATAGTCCTCTAGTGGTCAGAGAGGGGCATCTTTAGAGCTGATAGTTGGCGATGTAGGCAGATCCCATAGAGTTTTTGCAGCGGTTGATAACTGTTAGGCTGAGCATCAAGCTATAGTTATTGAGGCTATAGGTAGTATACAGGGTAGCATGGTTACTATTTTATTTGATTTTGGAGGTAGAGTTAGCCTCAGGAGCCAGGGTGTCAGTTAGTTCCATGGTGCACAGTTGCCCAATTCAAATTGGAGACATGTCCACGATGTCTGATCTATGCATTACCCCTCTAGGTTCTTATGATGTTGTTCTTGGCATGGATTGGCTTTATGCCCACATCACCAAGATGGATTTTTGATAGAAGAGGGTGGAATGTGTGGATGAGGATGGTATCTCTAGAGTGATCCTTGGGGTTAAGAGACCCATATCCCTTCGTATTATTTTCACTATGCAGCTAAGAGAGCACATGTGAAAGGGATGTTAGTTATTCACTATCACCATCAGCGACAGGGAGGAAGATTTAGAGGGGGAGCCATCCCTTGATGATTTTCCTATATTGAAGGAGTTTGTAGATGTTTTTCCTTTAGAGCTCCCTGTAAGGCCTCCACCTAGAGTAGTGGATTTTCATATTGATCTTGTGCTAGGAGTGGAGCCATTGCCGAGGACACCTTACAAGATGACTACCTGTGAGCTTAGTGAACTAAAGATTCACTTGGAGGAACTCTTAGAGAAGGGGCATATTCAACCTAGTGTGTCACCTTGGGGCACACTAGTGATCTTTGTAAAGAAGAAGGATGGGTCACTTAGGTTGTGTATTGATTATTGGCAATTGAAAAAAGTAACCATCAAGAACTGATACCCACTTTCTAGGATTGATGACCTCTTTGATAAGTTGCAAGGTGCCCAAGTATTTTCAAAGATTGATCTTAAGTTGGGTTATCATCAGTTGAGGATTGTGGATAGTGATATCCCTAAGACTGCATTTTGTACTAGGTATGGTCACTATGAGTTCACCATGGTACCATTTGGCTTTACGAATGCTCCTATTGTATTCATGAGCCTCATGAATGGATTATTTCATATCTTTTTGGATAACTCTGTGGTTTTTTCCCTGGATGATATCTTGATATATTCTCATGATGAGAAGGAGCATGAAGAGCACTTGAGACAGGTATTGCAGAAGTTGAGGGAGAACCAGTTGTTTGGCAGCTTATCGAAGTGTGCATTCTTTAGACCTGAGATATGTTATTTGGGTCATGTCATATCAGGTGATGGTGTCTTAGTAGACCCATTGAAGATTAGGGCCATCATGGATTGGCCAGCACCTACCCGTGTCATGAAGGTGAGGAGCTTTATGGGTTTAGCAGGTTATTATCGACGCTTCATTGCAGGATTCTCTAGATTGGAACACCCCATCACATCTCTTCAGAGGAAGGGAAAGAAGTATGAGTGGATAGAGTAGTGTGATAGAGCTTTTCAAGAGCTCAAGAGAGCCCTCACGAGTGCACTGATTCTTGTAGTACCAGATCCATCTATGAATTTTGTGGTGTACACCGACACATCTTTGGATGGTATTGGGGTAGTACTTATGCAGGATGACTGACCTATTTCCTTCAAGTCTAGGAAGTTGGAGACTCATGAACTCAATTACCCTACTCACGACCTAGAGCTTGCAGTAGTGGTTCAAGCCTTAGTGAGATGGAGACACTTTCTACTAGGTCATAGATTTGAGCTTCATTCTAATCACTAGAGCTTGCAGTACATATTCACACACCTAAACATTACTGCTTTTTAATATTTTTGGAATATTCTTGTGAAGTTATAAAGTCATTTGAGTCAAATATTGTAAGAGTTGTAAAATGCAACATTTCAAAAGTTGTGAAAGGACAAAATAAAAAATTGGATGGTCATAAGAGGAAGTTTATGAGTTGTAACATCCACATGAAGGTGTAAAGGCTATAAAAACTTTTTTAACTATCATTCATAGGCATGATGTAAAGTTGTGTAAGAATTGGAAATTATTGGCAACATTTTGGTATCATATTTTCGTTGTTTCAATCTATTGTTTTGTTCTTTTGAAAGTTTTTCAACTTGTTTTTAGGTTTTATATGTCCATGTACAACCTTAAAAAAAGTATATTTATATTATGGTAGTTTAGTAAATTGAATAATATTTCCATTTCTTTTAGTTTGAGATGATTTTATGATGTATTGAGGAAGTTCTGAAAGTTTTGGTGAAAACCATTTGTAATTGCCCAAAACTCTAATTCGTGATGACCATATTTGGGGAAACAATCATAAATTCTTATTGCATCGTTGAATATTTTTATAAATTGGACACATGGTGTATAAATAACCATTCTACAATATTAACATTGAGATTATCATTATTATAAATAATCTAAGTTTTATTGGTGATTGTTTATGACTATATTTTCATGACCAAAATAGAGCTTAGTTCACATGTGTTAATGCCTCTATCATATTGAAGAAATTTTGTTGATCATTAAAATCTATAATTTATTTATTGTTCTTTATCATATTTCCATGTTCTCTACATTAGAAAACCTCAATGTGAATGGTACCTAAGTAAAACCACAAACTTGTGTCACCCGTTTATAAACGAAAACCCTAACAAAAGTATAGTTGTTCGCCTTCAATGATATAAAACTAGTATTATTATTTCAAATTTGTAAATGAAGTAAATTAATGAGATGTGTAGAAATTAATCAAGTTTAGGATTATGATTTTAAAAATTTATTTGGAATAAGAATTTAATATATTTTCAAAATTTTTATAGATAATTTTTTAGTTGCTAAAAAACACTAAAAATTAGGGGTCTAGTTCCCACCACAAAACTATATGGAGATAATATTATTTCACTTTGATCTTAGACTATGTTATAGACAACATATATATCTAGAATATTCAAAAATAAAAATTGGCTTTAGACCTATATTTTCTGTTTTATAATTATTCAAGTTTCAACTCACTTGAAATCGATAGTTTTTATCTCCCACCACATTTTTCAAAATAAATCTATTTTGACTAGAATAAAAATTATGCATTCTAGAAGAGGACTTTTCCATCTAGAATTTCATATACTTTTTTATATTTTATAAATTATTTAATATTTTTTTCTTTCTCAAAATTGACATCTTTTCAAGTGCTAAAATACGTGCTTCTAGAATTTTTTGATTACAAAATAATATATCTAATTGAAACACTATAAACTCTATACGAGACTAATATTGACTTTCTTCTCTATAAAATGGTGCTTAGAAGTTATTAAAAATATATCATAAAATATAGTAAGAGTTATTGAAACATCAATTTTCTAAAATAAATATATTTCTTTAGTAATTGAATACAAACTACTATAGACCATGCATTTATTAGATATTTCCAATTGGAAAAGTGTGATACCATTTATTACCTAGCAAGAATGAATTTATCTAGATCATATGTTCGAACAAAATTGATTTTTTTGATAGAAATACTCAAATTTAGTCATTATGATAAATTAGCTTGAAAGGTGACACAACTTTTTACTTTTATCCACCAGCAAAATGTTTTACTAATATAAAAGTTCCTTGTAAGAGGATGAATTCTTTTAGGAGCTACTGAAATACATTCAATACATATCAGTCCTTATTAGGATAATTTGAATATATATTAAGTGCTCCCAACCATCTTAATATTTGTGCCAACTCTATTTGGAGTTGTGGAAGGAAGATTCACCCACTGTCCAAATAGCTTTAGGGAAAAGTTCACCAAAGTCATTGTTGAGTTGATATTTATATTATTCCTTGCAGAATAATAGAATAAGATTACTTGGACACCTTCTTTGGCCTCTCCACTACACCAACCCTCTTTATATCTCAATATTAGATCTTCAATCTTGCATCCAATAATCTCATGGATCACTCACACACATTTACTAACTTTGTATTATACTACAAGTACAATACACTTACAACACTATGTCATCATAAGGAAATAACCTTCCTTTACACCATTTCCTTAAAATAATTAACCAAGTCTTCCTTGATGCTTTCTAAATTAATTATAATAAGACTTCATTAAGATATTACAAAACATTACATCTATTCACAATTATAAATCACTATCTCATCACAATAAATACAAAATTTCACATGTATGATCTATGACCTTGCACACTTGCTAACATCATCATCAACCTACTTATTATCATTATCAAACTTTTCTCAACACAATTCCATCCATGTTAAGAGATATAATCCAAACATCAAAAGCCAATTATCAAGTCCTCTATATGCACATTATCCTTTGTAATTCTTGAATAACTCTTATTTGGCTTCAAATTTGTGTACACACACTTTTTTACTTCATTGAGACACAATGTAGAACATATCCTCAATTGCACTTGACCTCATTTCTAATACATAGCCTTTATGAACTCACTCTTTTTATGCTACTCTATCACTCTTTGTAGAAATAATAGTATGTTGACATCAATGATAAATACATTGATGAGTGCAACACATAAATCATGCTATTAGACTTTCCAATGCTTAAGATACTCCCCCAAAGGAATACCATCAGCATTAATGCTTACAATCTTCCCATTTTGCATTGATGGAAACATAGATAAAAAACATCTAAATTCTAAGCATAGCAAATCACATGTTGGAACTCACAAGCGGGAAGATTTACTTCTAGAGGGGGTGAATCAAAAGTAACAAACTTTATCCTCTTAAACTATTTAACTGGAATCAATCACATGCATCTAACATCTTCTAATAAATATGAATGTAAATACATGCATGAAAATAGATAACATAAGATTTGGTCACCCAGAAACCCTCCAAAATGAGAAGTAAAACTAGGGCGGGGATGACACCCACAACTTATCACTGCAACAATATGTAACTTGTCAAGGTCACAAAGTTTTTCTATCATCAATGATATTCCCTTTGAAAGGAATTCCCTATTAAAATCTCAACACTCTATTAAAAGTGACCTATCTAAAGGATTGACAAACATTCACTTGGAATGTCACCCTATTAAAGGATTTACAATATGGTTGTTAAACCAACCTATCTTCATAGGATTTCCATTCTCCTAATACAATGACTAGAAAGTATAGTAGAATGTGATGACTTGATAAATTATAATCCTCAATTGTTGATTTTAGATCCTTCTTCTATCCAATCTGATCTAATCCTTCTTGATCTAAAATAACTCTGTTCATAGTGTTGATACTCTATCCTAAACAACTTGATTCTACAATGTTGTTCTTCCTCTAAGTTTTTACACCCCTTAAAAATTCCTTCAAAAATTTTCTAGGATTCCCTCATGCATTCCATAAAATCCACATGAGCTCTTACACACACTAGAATTATGGGGTTTCAACCTCGTTATAAAGATTTCAAGGCTTAGGGTTAGGTATGAATCTATGATCAAGATTCATCCATCTTTTCCCAATCAATTATTTTCATCTTTCCTGATTGGTTGCATGCTATCTCCATTTTTCTAATTGGTTGCATGCTGATTACATAGGGAATGTAATAGACTCAATCTAATATTTTAGATCCTTCAATATTAATCTTGAGCCATATCAAAAATTGTTTAATCTGAGTTTGTGAAGGCACAAACTCTTATGTTGATTCTATGTTACTCAACACTTACTAATTGTTGATGCTTGGCACATATAGGCTTTTTGTCTTGCTTGGATCCTATATTAACTCTATTTTGCTAGATACTTTAAGATTCATCTCCAAGCTCAATATCCTCTAGCTAGTCTCTTGTGTGAAGTATGAGGAATCACAAAATTTGGAGTATGGTGAGAATATATTCTCAAGTGCTGCTTTTACCTTCTCTTTCTTCTTTTCCAGCTCTCCCTATGATAGTGCTATCTTACTAGATATTTTCTCATTTACCTTTATTTGGAATTTCTTTTCAGACCACTTTGAGAAAATTGGCATTGGTTTCTTGGTCTTGATTCTATACTTGGTCCACTATGTTTGATAATTGTCTCACCAGGTACTTGCAAGTTGAATGCATCAAGAAATATCTCTTTGATTTCAACTAGAGCTTTCCTTTGTCTATACTCATTCCTAAGTATCTCTTGTTTCTTATTCTTTTCTAGTGCCTCTTGCACTTCGTTAATCTGATTAATACTTATAGTTTTATAGTGATATCTTGGAATGACTATCTCCTCATCAAGTGCAAGGTCTCTATAGTGAAGTACCCTTGCTACCTTGGTAGAGCTTGATCTTGGTACTAATATTTGCAATGGTACTACATCAATGCTCAATTGTTGTGTTTTTCTAGTGGGAGACTCTAGTGCTTCTTTTATTACTCTCTTATTTTCAAATCCTTTTCATCAGTCAAATCTAAAACTCATAGGAACAACTCTCCATATGTGGTTTCTCTTTCTTACATGTATGGACATTAGTTGTTCACACTTCTCCCCCTTATATGTATCTTCCACATAATGCTAGAAGATTTTTTATATGTATAATTCTCCTCCATTCATATTGAAATGACAAAGAATTCATTATGTCAATCACCTTCTCAAAGTCTTCAACTAGTTAAAGTGTTCGAAGACACTATGATATTTACTATGCACAAAGATTCCTTAATGACTCTTCTCATAAAAGATACTCTCCCATAGATGAAGCATCAACATTTAGTTCAAATAAATAACAATCCTTTGTACCACTAGAGTGATGCACTCTATGCATCATCCTCTCAGATGAAGGTAGGGGCATAACCCCAAGCAAACCTCACAAGTACTCAAATGTATCCTTAGGAAATTCCTTCATAAAAATATATACAATATTCTCTTTCGTGTTTGCATACTCTATTTTGATTTCTTTCTCTACAAATTTCTCTCTCAAAGCGTGATACTTAATTGATCTATGGCTAGTCTTCGAATGTAACATAGCATTCTTATAAACACTTATTTTACTTGTTTTATCACAATGTATGATAATAGGCTCTAAAAGATCTATCCCATTGTCCTTAAAAATCTCTTTCATCCATATAATTTGATTACAATTGTTTAGTACTGCTACATACTCTTACTCATCTCAAATTAATTATTCATTTCATTAGCAAATTTTTCACTTCATCATTGCCTCCAATTATTATGTCATCATCAAATATCACAATAATTAACAATTCATTGTCAACTTATTTTAAATACAAATTACTATATGTAATACCATTAGAAAATCTCAAATTTTCCAAATCCTTGTCCAATTTCACATATTAGGCTCCAAGTGGTTGCTTTAAACCATAAAATACTTTCTTCAATCTACATATCATATCCTTTTCTTCTATCAAAGGAAATCCATTAGGATACTCAATATAGACTTCTTCTTCAAGTTCTCACTTAAAAATGTTGAATTTCATCCATCTAATACACTTTGGACTTCTTACTTGTTGCATAAGCCCAAAATATTCTTCCTACTTCAATTCTAGCAACAAGGGAAAATGTCTCTTCATAGTCTATACCTTCTTTTTGTGAATATCCTTTGGATACCAATATTGCTTTATTTCTTCCAAAATCACCTTCTTCATTCATTTTGTTTCTAAACCCCATTTGGTTCTTAAAGCATTCATGTCTTTAGGTCTAGGAACTCATTCCCATGTTTGATTCTTCATAATATGATCTAGTTCTTTTGTAACCACTTGAATCCTATTATTATCCTTCCATGCCACTTTTGTACTCTTTGGTTCAACCTAAGAAATCAAACACAATTCTTCATGTACTCTATTTCTTTTCATAACTTAATTTTCTTTGCTTCCAATAATCTAATTAGTAGGGTGATTATTTGTCAAATTCCTATTATGTGTAGGCATTATTGTCTCAACAATTACTTCTTCTCTAGGTTTTGATCTTGTTTATTCTCTCTTTTCCATAACTTGAATATCATTTTTCAAATCTATTTCACTCTCACAAAATAGCTCAACATTCTTTTGATTAGTTTTTGAATTATCCTCTCCATTAGAACTATAATCATCAATAATAGTTACTAAAGCTATCTCTTATATTACTTCCCCTTTCTCAATCAATCCAATTACATAATCTTTATCATCACTATCATTCAAAATTATTTCTATTCATCCATAAAATTCCTCATCATTATAAAAAGGATAATCATTTTTGGTCTTCCATTGTCACTCTAGACACGTAGATGAAAAATGACTAAATTCTTTGCATGTCTAATAGTCAAAAATTTCCACATATTTATCTAGCTTCTCTTCTTCCTATTTCTAATAGCTAGAAATCATTCCATAAAACTTCATAATTTCATATACCAATGATTTGCTTAAGTTGTTAAGATTTTCCTTCAAGGACTTGATGCTCTTATACAAATTGTTAGAAATGATAGTCAACCAAGATAATCAATAGCAGGGATAAATTAATTATCCAACTATTAAAATATTTGACAACCTTATTAATCCTTAACCATGTGAACAATATAACTAGAAACCATTAGAAGGTAGACATACACAATAGCACTAGATATGTTAACTAGGAAAACCGTTGATCGAAGGGAAAACACATGTGGGAATGGTACCCAAAAAATGATGTACTAGTATAAATGATCCTTATAATAAGATGGAATCTATTAGGAGATAATGAAATATGTTCAATACATATCATTCCTTGTTAGGAGACATTGAATTCCTATTAAGATTTGTGCCAACCTTGTCAAGAGTTGTAGAAGGAAGATGGACCAAATGTCTAAACAACTTCATAACAAAGATCACTGAACATGATGTCTAACTTATCTTTGTATGATTTATTGTAGAATAATAGAACAAAATGACTTCAACTCCTCTTTTTTCCTCTTGACCAAGACAAACTTCTTCATATCTCAATACCATATGTTCAAACTTGCATCCAATAATCCCATATATTACTCACATGCATTTACAACTTCACATAATACATGTATAGTTATCTTACATAACTACTTCATCATAAGGAAAATAATCTATTTTATACCATGTTCTACAAACAATTCATTGAGTTTTCCTTGAGGATTTCTCAATTAATTATAATAGGACCTCACTAAAATATTAAAAAACATGTCATATTTTAATAATTACAAGTCATTGCCAACTCACAGTAAATACAACTTCTCACATGTATGACCTCTAAACTTGGACACTTGTTTCCATCATCATCATGCTTTCTACTATCACTCTCTAACATTGATGATCATGATTTTAGCCCTTTTAAGAGATGTAATCCAAACATCAAAAACCACTTCTTAGGTATTCTATCTACAAAAGATCATCTATAACTCTTTAATAATGTGTGTATGTCTTATACTTTTTGTATGTGTACTTGTCCACTTCATCACGAGACAATATGGAGTATGTACTCAACTACGCTTGACCTTATCATCAATAAACAATCTATGCAACCTCATTATGTTTCTACTAGTCTACTAGTCTTTATAGAAACAATACTATGTTGACATCAATGACAAGCTGAAGATGGCAGATGCACCCACTGCCTAAATAACTTCAAGTGGAAAGATAATTGAACTCACTATCCAACTAATATTTTTAGTATGCCTCATAAAATAATAGAATACAATAGGTTCAACTCTTTACCTTTCCCCTTGACAATGCCAAAACTCTTCAGATCTCAATACCAAATCTTCAAACTTGCATCCAATAATCTCTTGGATCACTCGTATGAATTCACCAACTTCACATAATAGCTATACAATTCACTTAAAAAACTACTTCATGATAAGGAAAATGGGTATGTACAGGATCATGGTGTGCCAAAAAGTGGCAATCTAAAAAATCTATAGTTTTGAAATATCTTAAACCATTTCAAAATCTATTCCAACTTTTTTCCCACCCACCCTGATACTAAATGAAAATAATTAATATCTTTATAAGGTCTACTATATCTTTTGATACCAAACCTATATGATCAACTTTAAAAACATCCTTAAAATGTGCTTTTGGCTTGTTTTTATGTGATTTTTACTTCAAACATGTATCTTACGACTTTTTTGTCACCAAAATTTGATGAAATGAAAAGAGTTTCTTAAGAATGGTCTTATCTTTCCATAAATGTAAGGTTTGTAAAATTATGAGTTTAGTAATTAATTATTACTTATTTTCTAATGGAGTTATGTATGAAGTGCTGACTGACACACTACTTGAGAAACAACTATAACTTTCAAATGGTACAACATTTTTTAAATCCAAAAGATGCATCACATTCTATGTTTCTTCTACTATAAGCGAAAAAAATAAAAAATTTAATTTTACAGAGTTTTGCATTAGTTAAAGCAGTTAGACACGAGAGTTTTTTTATTCAAAAAATACTAAAGACAAAAATAAATTATTAAATATTTATTTATAATAAAAATACCCAAAAATATGTGTCACATCCAAGCATGATTCTACTACTTATATCTAGAATATTGTTAAAAAATATTATCATTTGATTTTGATTAAGGTGGTCAAACATACATCCACTTCTTATTTTTGTTCTAAATTTTTTTCAATATTGCATTAAAATTCAAAATTTTGACTAATCAATTTTTTTTTTTTGAGATAAGTCTTAGTAGTTTAGAAACTAGATTCAATTTTCTAGAGATTCTTTTCTCTCAACTTTTTGATATAAAGTTAATAACAAGTAGAAAATTGCACATCAAGTTGACATAGCCCTGATTTTTTGATTTTTTTATTGTGACTTAAAAGCATAGTTTGGTTGACCATGATCCTGCACACACCCAAATAACCTTCCTTTATACGATGTCCTCAAAATTTTTCATTGAGTTTTCATTAAGACTTTGTCAATTAATTATAATAGGACCTCATTAAGATATTACAAAATATGAAATATTTTGGCAATTATAAATCATAGTCGACTCATAGTAAATAGAACTTCTGACATTTGCAAGCTCTGACATTACACACTTTTTGATATCATCATTACGATTTTTTTTGTCACTATCTAACTTCAATCATCATGATTCTATCCTTTTTTAGAGATATAATCCAAATATTAGAAACCACTTGTTGAGTACTCTATCAACACACTAGCCTATGTAATTCTTTAATAAATCTTGCATATCTTTGACTTTTTCTACATGCACTTGTCCACTTCATCAAGATACTATAGAGCATATCCTTAACTATGCTTGGCCTCATGATCAATACAAAATTTGTACAAGTTTTTTTTTTTTTTTCATACTCTACTAATCTTTACTAAAATAATACCATGTTGATATCAATAACCAAAATAGTCATGAATGCACAATGTCTATCATGCTAATAGAATCTCCAATGCTTAGGATACTCTTGCAATGGAATACCATCAAAATTCATGCTATATTTAATCTATGAACTATTGGAATTTTACCTCATATATATTGTGACAAGAAATGAGGGTTTTTTTGAAATTACTTTAAAATTCCCAAGTCATTGGAAGTTGTAGCCTTACTATGGCTTTTGGAAGCTTCAAACATTAGTACTTTACATCTTTTCATTTAGTTCTTTTGGCCAAAACCATTTTATCATATCAATTCATTATGTTGTGCTAGATAATGAACCTCATGGAAGTGTTCTTTTCTTAATTTTTTTTTTTGAATTTATAGGATGAAAATTATTTGAGAAATACACTAAGATTTCTCCTTCATCTTGAAGATGAAGTTTGTATATCTACATATGGTTCTCCATTGGTATCTAGGTTTTAATATGTTATGAAGGAACACCCTTAATACTAATTTCAATGCATAAAAATAATTTTAACTCTCCTTAAAAAAATGTATCTAGGTTGCAATGTATTTCATTCAACACTACAAATTTTCTCTATTTCAACACCTTTATATCTAGTATTATATTTAAAATATTTGTTCACATTGTTCTATAATTTTATATTATCATAAATTTTTGAATAGAGTATTAATTATTGTAAAGGTTTTTAAGAATTAAACCACTCTTTATTAGACTTTTATGAATCTTATGACCCTAATCTAAAAGGTTTTCCTTTAAAATAGAAAAATTGCAATTTGGTGTAGTTTCCTTGATCTACCTATTCTTTATTATTTTTAACTTTCTTTAAAAATTGTAATTATAATTGCATATTTAATGTAACTTTAAAACTCTTGTCCTTCAAACTAATAGTGTAATGAAAAATTATTCCTATCACATTTTTTGTTTCATGATGACATATGCATTGATATTTTTGGATGTGAATCCTTCATAATTTTGAAAAGTGTTTACACTCTTGACTATATCTTAACAAATATGTAAAACTTGCAATTTTTAAATTTTCTTTACACTATTTCATAACACCAATTAACATATTTATTAATCCTTTTATGTCTAAGACTTTTGTTTTCAAAAATATCAAATCCATATTACAAAGTTTGTTTACAAGGCACTAATTTGGTGTCATTTTCCATTTTCAATTATCATCATTACTCAACCTTTAATTAATTATCTTGTATGATGTCATAATTTCCTCTTATATATGCTGCACTTTTTCATGCTTGATATTTTATAATTGATGGAGGAAATGTGTCTATTATTTTTCATCTTGTATACCTCATTTAGAATCATCTTTTGTTTCTTAGTCTTTAAAAAATTGATGTTGAATCTACATGTTTCTTGTCATTGCTATATTTATAATCATTCAAAAGTCAATACCATATAGATAAGATAATTTTTTTGTAGCTCCAAGCTTCTAACAATGTAATTATTACTTTTTCTTCCCATCTCAAAATTTTCTCCTATAAGGTTCAAATATTATGAATATTCTTCTCCCATAAAGGTTTAGATGTTTTGAATAATTATTTGTAACTCAAAGTGACCCCCTTGCTTTTCTTTATGAAAATCATCAAATTTGTTTTGACCCTATGGTAAGACAGATTTTCAATGAGTGAAAACCCACATAAGCTATCTAGGAAGGTTGTTTAGTACTACAACCAAGCTTTCCAGCAAGCAATAGATTTTAGTGTAGCCCAAATAGATGAAGCTATACTATGTTAATCTTCAGGTCACAGTATAAACCTAATTTTTGAGTATTATAAGTGGGAAACAAGTATCATGTGTGAACTAATTTCATAGAGTTATCCAAGCTCTCTATGTAAACTGAGTAGCCAAATCACCTAAGTTTTCTAGTGCTATAAGAGAATTCAATGCCAACAAGCTTTAAGTGTCACCCATGCTCACTATATTGCTCAAGTGTTAGAACAATATCAAATGCACTAAATTTCCCAAGCATTAGTACTTGAGTTGACTCAAAGGCTTATTTGATTTTTATAAAGATATCTATTATGGAAGCTGAATTGGTATAGATTTATTGTTTGAATGGTATATAAGGAAGATAGATTCATATTTCTAGAGTGTGTAATACAAAAGGATAGAAGATATAGGATTAATTTGGAGACAAGAGTCAAATATGGAGAAGAATAATTAATAAAGATACAAGGTAGTATAAAATATAGAGTAGAGACTCCTCCATCATAGTCACATGATCATTTTATTTAAAGGATCTACATTAACAAATCAAGTTGCAAAGCAATGATCTTATTGTTGGTTCAATCCTAAAAATTACATCAATTGGATCATTTTACTAGGAGGACCTAACAATATTTTGTTAAGAATCTTAATAGATCATATACTTCACTGTATTGTAAAATACTTTTACAACTTAGACCTAACATTCCTTCATACTCCTAACAAAGTAGATCATGAAAAATGAGCAATTGTAATCCTTGATAGGCCAACTTTATTACTATAGTAGTGAAGCATTGTGCGTTTCATGCCCACTCTAGTTTTATCTTCTACTTGGAGGCCTCTTGGGTTACCATATATTGTGTCAAAGTGTTATGGTGCTGATTATTTATTTCTTTATGTTCATGGATGGGATTATATTAGATAATCTAAATATGTGAAGTTTAAGTAATAAGAGGAAGAAATTTTTTATTGGTTACTAATTCATCCCCCACCACCCACCCATCCTCTCAGTCACTTTCTTGTCCTTACATTTCCAACAATTAGTATCATAGAAAGGTTTTCTTTATCAAAGGCTTAATAGCTATAGCATAAAGATTTGAGGAAATGGATGTGAACAAGCTAGATAAATCTATTGAAAATGAAAAATTGAATCTATACATGGCTATAGAGAAAGTCATGAAACTGAAGGAAGAAATTATTCACTATCTAAAAATAATAAAAGAATTGGCTATATAGATGAATGACAATCTCTACATAGAAAAAGCAATAGGAGGTCTATATTAAGAAAAAATTTCAAAGGAAGCAATTGCAACCATAAAAGATCTACTAGTGTGGAATGTTACTCTACAAGATGAAGTGAGAAAATTGAAAGGAGCACCTAGTTAGGGTATGTGAAGTCATGGAGAAGAAATAGGGTAATAAATGTTAAAGAAATGACATATAAAGATAGAAGACTATTTTCTCCAAGGATAGAGGAAAAGATCAATGAAGTTTAATAGTTATCTCAAAATCAATAAAACATGAAAAATCAATGAGATGATGCAAATCAAGGAATCATCAATTAGAGAGAAGAAATTGATAGACTGCATAATGAGCTAAGAGACAAAAAGGAACTAAATAAGAGCATATTGAGATCAAAAGAAAGTCTGAATCAAATAAATGAAAAAATTTGAATAGACCAAAAGGAATTACTAGTTTAAGTTATACTAATCAAGGAGAATCATCAAGGACCATAGAAAAAAAAAATGACCTACATGGAACGCTTGTGGAAAAATAGGTCATACATCAAAAGTGTGTTGGAGAAACACTATGCAACCAAAGTTCAAAGGTCAATGTTACAATCACAATGAATATGGTCACAAGGAAAATGAATGTAGAACCAAATCAAAGTTTGAAGGAAATATTTTCATATGTCATAAAGAAGGTAAGAAATACTCAGAGTGTAGATAAAATCCAAACATTCAGCACAATGGAACCATAAAAGAGCATTTATTGGTTGGGACTACAATACATGGGGTGTATGTCATTATTTTCAAGAATATGGGCACATTGGTCTAAATTCTATAGAAACTCACATCAAAATAAGAAATACCAATATAAGATGCTATGTATCTATAAATATAGGTCACTTGGAAAGAAAATCTATGAATAGAGATAAAAAATAAATGGCAAAGAAAATAAGGGTGAGTTAAAGATTGAAGAAATCATAACTTGAAGGAATAAAAAATGGGTAAGGAAATTAGAGCAAAGCCGAAGGAAAGAATCTATCATCATTCAATCTAATTATTTGGGTGAAGCATCCACATCCAATTAGGTATTCATGGAGATGAATGAAACTAATAAATCAAGAAAATATTACATCAATTCCAGAAGTGCAAATCAATAGAGAAAGATGCACAAGGTCATGTAACACACAATTATGTTTTAACCGTGTTACAACTTAGTTGTAAACAAGTTTCTTGTTATCACCAAGAAGAGACATGTTAAAACCAAGTTCTAAGTAATTTGTGAAAGGATCATTTCATGTCAAGCTTGAATAACTTAACCAAGCTACTCCACTCACCATTGTACACTACATTTAAGAGGCCCTAAATTTTGAGTTTTTTTCGATAAGGGTAAAAGTAAAAAGTTGTGTCACCTTTTAGGCTGACTTATCAGAATGACTAAATTTTAGTATTTATATCTAAAAATAAATTTTGTTCAAACATATGATCTAGATAAATTCATTCTAGCTAAGTTATATATGGTCTCACACTTTTCCAATTGGAAATGTCTATTAAATACATGTTTTTTACTAGTTTGTATCTGGTTACTAAAGAAATTAAAAGAATAAAAAAAGTGACATTTCAATAACTCTTAGTATTTTTATGATATTTTTTAATAACATATAAATACCAATTTATAGACTTCAAAGTCAAGAATATTCTCATATAGACTTATAGTATTTTAATTAAATATAGTATATTGTAATTAAAAAATTCTACAAGCACGCATTTTAACACCTTAAAAGATGTCAGTTTTGAGAAAGATAAAAATATTAAATCATATAAAAAATAATTAAAACTTATATGATTTTCTGGAGAGAGATTCCTCTTCTAGAATGTATAATTTTTCTTCTAGTTATAATAGATTTGTTTTGAAAAATATGGTGGTAGATGATAACTATCAATTTCAAGTGAGTTCAAATTTGAATCATTATAAAAGAGAAAAAAATGTTGTAGAGAAAATTTTTATTTTTGATTGTTCTAGCTATATATGTTATATATAACATAGTCTAAGATCAAAGTGAAATAAGTTTATTTCAATATTGTTTTGTGGTGAGAATCAGACCCCTAATTTTTAGCATTATTTTAGCAGTTAAAAAATTATCTATAAAAATTAGGAAAATATATCAATTCTGATTCCAAATAATTATTAAAAATTATAATCCTAAGCTTCATCCATTTCTACACATTTTATTAGTTTACTTCATTTACACATTCAAAATAATAATACCAATTTTATGTCATTCAAGGTGAACAATTATAGTTTTGTTAGCCTTTTCCTTTACAAAAGGGTGACATAGGTTTGTGCTTTTACCCATAAAAGACAAAATGGAATGCTTTATTTTCACCTTGCACTTATTTTTCACAGCAATTTTGAGCCCCAAGTAATCTCTAGGAGAATTAGTGTTGAAGAATGAGATTATAGTGAACATTTAGTTGTTACAAATTTTACCTTTCACCTAGTAGCATGGCATCTAGCTCTAACTCAAAGGTAAAGAAGGGTTCAGAAATGTTAGTGGAGAATGTGGTTTGCAAGGCACCCAAGTTCTAGCTCATTTGGTAATTCATGAGAAAATGGATCCAATGCAAGAACATTAAACTTTACCACAAAAGGTGCTTTTGATTAAAAATATTAGGTCATTCTACCATTGCACTATTCAAGAGTTAGGCACATTTGAGAGGAACAACTTGAAGATAATGCCCTAAATTATAATGAAGTGCTAAAGCTAGATCATAGACATTTGAGGATCGAAGGTTTAACACATGCCCTATACATGCGAAAGGATTTTAAAATAAACTAGATCAAATTATTTTTTAGAAGACTTCACTACATGTCTTTCTGGCTCAAGCAACCTATAAAGATTACAAATAAGACAGTTCACAAAATTGTGGGTTAGCCTATGCTAGATAGATACAAAATTAATAAAACCATAGCTTCTGGTGAATTAGAAAACAATACCCTAGCATAATGGGCTAGTAGGAGAATGAAGAAAAATAATGTCACCAATGTGGAGATTAAATTTGGGATCAATGTCATTTCTTACAAGATCTATAGCTTGAGTTAACCAAATAGTGTCCCTTGTGAAGTTCTTGACTTGGCATACAAGGTGGTAAAGAAGAACCTATCATTTGACCTTGCTGAGTTGCAACTCATTCAACTTAGCAAGAACATGGAAAGAAATCAAAATTAGAAGAAGAACATATATAAGTTTAGATCCCTCCTCATTTGTTTATTCTTCTATGTTCAAAATTTCTTTTCATCAAAAACAAGTGTTTTGTGGAGTAAGTATAGGCCTATAATCTATCAAATTAATGATTACATACAAAAATTGGGAGTAAAATTTTGATACCATAATCGAAGTATATTTTGATTATTTCAAGAAGAAAATGTAGAATAGGTATAGGATTCCTCAGCAGTTGATTGAGAAGTATGCTTAAGATATTTTTTTCTTGGTTGATTATGAAAACACTCAAATTCAAGAAATCATTCCTAGGATTGTATGAGTACAACCCTTGAAATATAAAGTTAACATAGATGATACAAGGGATATTATAGAGAATCTTCTTAGTGATCATGTTGGCCCTAAGGAAAATTATTTTAATACCTATGATTAAGAAAAGATTGGGATATCACTAGAGATAGATATTGCTCAAGTCTTGAATAGAGGAAAGAAGAGGATGGAGACCCTAAAGAAGAAGTTTAAAGTTGATCCTCTCATGCTAACTAGGGGTAAAGGTGAAGATGAAGAAGATAAAGAAGTGGAAGAAAAGGAAGAAGAAGAGAAAGAATAGGAAGAGGAAGAAGAAGACCAAGAACCTCCTAAGAAGATGAGAAAATTGGTTACAAGGGCACCCAATAAGGAAACTAACCTCGTATTCAAATTGCCAGAAAAACCAAGAGGAAGCCAAAACTTTATGATGAAGATGAAGAAGGGTAAAACAATCCTATCATCTAGATCAAGAAGCCTCCACTATATTTTGATAAATTAGATAAGAGATTAAGAGAAGGAAGTGGCACAACAAGTTTCAAATACATCAAGTATGAAACTAGAGGCATATAAGAGAAACAAAAAATAGAAGATGCTATAGTGGAGAAGATGGAAAAATGGGAATATGAAATGAATGAGTTAAAAGGACAAGCCCATGATCTCATACCAAAGTTCATTACACAAAGGTGGACTAATGTTATAAAAATAGAGAGGGGCAGAAGAAAAAAAATCTAGAAGGGTAACATCTCAAATGTAGAAATAAAAGAGGCCATGGAGAAAAAAATAAAAATAGAACTAGACTCCAAGATTCAAATACTTTAAATTTTGACAAACAATATTGAGGATCTTGTGTAGTCCACAAAAAAGTTGTGGAAAACCATTTTTGAGAAATTTGGTAAAATGAAGAACGATGAAGAGAAAGAGGTATAAACTATGGAAGAGTTTGATACATATATGATGGAAGAAGCTATGATTTCATCTCTACCCTGAATTTTGAGGCAAGCCATTGCTACACCCATTTTAGAAAAATTAGAAAAGAAGGAACAAAGTCTTCCATTCACCCAAGTAGGGAATGATTTTTAGAATCAATTTACCTCTGGTAAAGCTTTAACTGAGCGTAAGCCAAAAGATAGAGCTAAGGTTGAAAAAAAAGGCAAAGAGGAACCAAAGAATCAACATAGTGGAGAGGGGAATTAGAAAGATGAGGAAAAAGATAAAGAAATCATAGTCTCTCCTAGTCCCAAAACTAAAGGTAAGGAAAAGTTAAAGATCTCTTATGAGATAGATCTTGACATTGAGATTATGATTCCAAATTGGGATCAATCTAATCTCACTTATGATTAGATGGAGATCCTCAATGATCTATGGAGGAAAAGAGCACAACGAAGGAAGTTAAGAGTAGAAAGAGATAGAGGTAAAGCTCTTGAAGACATCAAAGACATATTTTTGCATGTATTACGAATTGAGGTGAATAATTAAGCCCTTTTCATTGAAAAATTAATAGATATTGTACATCAATTAATTAAGAATATAGATGGGTAGAAAAAACATCTACAAAGGGTAGAAATAAATTTTTAGAATAACGGTTTGGATAATGTAGAAATGAAAATTGATATTGATTAAGTGGAACTTTCCACTCTCATTGGAACTCTTAAAGGAGTTATAAATAATGCTGTTTCCCTGTCTACAAAATGGTCTAATACATTAATTTTTCACTAAGGAAATAAAATAAAATTTGACAAAAAATAATGAAATTTTGAAGGGGGTACAAGTTAGTTAGCACTTGACCCAAGTACCAGCTCAAATCATTTTGTGAAGCTCAGATTTTTGATTGATTTACAAGAAAAATTATTCATGAAGGAAGTGAGCATGAGGGAAACCATATTAGACATCCAAATCATGATACTTACTCACATGGATGTGATCTAGAAGTATTTGACACATGTAAAGGCATCATTTCATGACACAAACTTCTTGGTTGGACATGTCATGATGGAGCTATCACCTAAAATATATATTGAACTAGATATTTTGAAGGTATTACAAGAGAATTGGGATAGAACTATACCTTTAATTTTGAAAGTGCATAATTTTTTCCTCACACATTTTGGTATTACTCTGTAAGTATATGTATTTATAATTTGTAACAAAAGCAAGGGGGGAAAACATAGTGCATATATAATCATGAAGGAAATATGTATATAATGGAATGTATAGAGGAATATGTATATGACATAGATTATATGTTTAGACGAACAAAAATAATTTTGAAAAATACAAATTCAAACAAGTTGTAACTGAGTTCCAATATTCTAGTTTAAACCAAGTTATAGAACTAACCTCATATAAAGGGCAAGTTTAACAAGAATTCTTTTTATCAAGATATCTTTTATTACTCATAGAACTACTCAAGAAAAGTGTTTTTGTGACTAATTCCTAAGGGGGAGACTATTAGCCCTATGGTAAGACATATTGTACATTAGTGACAAACTAGTTATGTTATCTTGGAGCATTAGTTAATGCTACAACTGAGCTTTCCACTAGAGAGAAGATTTTAGTGTAGCTTGAGTAGATGAAGGTATAATGTGTTAATAGAGTTCATATAATAAACTAAGTTGTTTAGTATTATCAGTGGGAAGCAAGTCTCATGTGTGAATGAAGTTTATAGTGTAAACCAAACTCTTTATGTAAATTGAGCTAGTTATATCACCCAAGCTTCGTAGTACAATCTAAGCATCCAGTGCTAACCAAGTTTCAGTGTCACCTAAGCTCATTACATTTCTCAAGTGTTAGCACAAAATCAAATGAATTTTTTTTTTTGAGTATCACTACTTAAGCTGGCTTAAACATATATTTGGTTTTTATAAAGATAGTTATTATGGAAGTCGACATGGTATGGAGTTATTAATTGAAGGGTATATAAGGAAGACAAATTCATTTGGGTAGAATGTGTAATACATATGAATAGAAGATACATAATTATTTTGGAGACAAGTGAATATGGAGTAGAATATCTAATCATGTTACAATGCAGTATAAATGGAACATCATAGACTAGTCCCTCATAGTTAGGTGATCATTTTATTCAAAGGATCTACAGAACAAATCAAGTTGAAAATAAATGATTATATTGTTGATTCATCCTAATAGGCACATCAATCAAGTTCTTTAACTAGATGGACCTAAAATTCTTTTTCTAAGTTGCTTAATAGAGAAAATACTTCATTATATTGTAAAATCCTTTTACGAGGTGGCCCTCATAGTCCTCCATACTCCTGAAATATTAGATCACTAGAAGTGCTCAATTGCAAGCCCTAATAGGCCAACTTTATTACTACCGTAGTGAAGCATTGTGGGTGTCATCCTCACCCCAGTTTTACCTTCTACTTAGAGGGTTTATGGGTTACCATTTCTTATGTGCAAGTGCTATAGTGTCTATTTCTTTACTACTTTATATTCATGCATGGAAGTAGATTAGATAATCCAAAGAAGTAAAGCTGAAGTAATCTTAGGGAGAAAAGTTTTATTGGTTCTTGATTCACCCCTCTTTCTTAAGCACTTTCTTGTCATTACATTTCCAACTATTTTTCCATAAATAGTTATTTATTTCTTTTAAAATATTTCTAATGAGAGATTATTGTAGATGAAGAAAAATTAAATTAAATTCCTTCATCCAACAAGTTATTTTCATTCTATCTTTTGTTATAAAATTTTGAAAACAAAAAGTACCTGCCCTAATATGAAAAATTATTTTTGACCACACACGTATCATTGGTTTTATAGATTGCTAGTTTCATCATTTCTTGTTATTGTATGATAGACTATAGACCTCCTTTACGACTAATTGCCTATATCTAGTTCCATATCATTATCTTGGAACTCATATTTTAATATTAAAATATATGGTAAAATTGTGTATTATAGTTGAATTTTTTTTACTAATCAAGATATGTTGTTTGGAATACCTACTTTGATTTCTTTGTAGATGTATCATCTTTGATATTTTTTTGTCCTATAGAATTTATTATATCAAATACATGCCTCATTTCTCCATACTCATCTTTAAATTTTTTCATGTCTCATAAGAATCACTTGTGTTTATATGTTGAGTTAATTCAATTCTTTTTGCAGTCTATAATATTGATTGTGCCCACTAAACACATAGTTGAGGCTTATTTAAAACCATATTAAATTTATATTACAAATATCTTACATTTTGATCTCTTGTCATGTGTTATCTTATAGTTGTAAATTCATATGAATAAGGTAACAAGTTAGAACATTTCCTCAAAATATATCATGTCGCTTCAATAGGTTCATAGTTCTTATGACTAGTTAGTCATGCCTTTTGTGGTAAGAAATGCATAGAAAACTTTCACGAGGCTCATGAATGAGATACTAAAGGAGTTTTTAGGTAAGTTTTTCATTGTTTGCCTACATAATACGTATATCTTTAGCAATAAATTGTAGGATCATTCAATGTATATTAATAATGTGCTTGATAAGTTGAGGGAGGAAAAGTTGTTGATAAATTGAAAGAAGTGTAGTTTTGTGAAGCAGGAATTGGTGTACTTTGGATTTATAGTATCCATAGAAGGTCTAAAATAGATCCTAAGAAAGAGAAGGCTATCCATAAATGGCCTACTCCAATGAGCATGACTAAGGTAAGATCCTTTTATTGACTCAAATTTTTTTAAACAAATTTCATAAGAAAGTTTTAGTAGTATTTGTGGATCCTTGACTGAAACAATTAGAGGGGATATAGAAGATTTTAAGTGGAATATCAAAGTAGTTAAGAGTTTCAATTTGTTGAAATATTAAGTTATAGAACAATGTATTTTAGCAATTCCAAATTTTTAACAAGGTTTCTTAAGGTATGTGCAAGGTCATGGTCAATCACACTATGCTTTTAAGTGGCAATAAAAAATGAGCAAATCAGGGTTACAAAAAGTTGGCATGTAATTTTTTACTTATTATAAACTTTATATCAAAAAAATTTTGTTGTGGTTTCATGATTTCCTTAGAAATGGGGACCCTCTACTTTATTTTTTGGTTTTTTGGAGCCCTAGTCCAAGGTTTGAGTCCTTTTGAGGTCTAATTTGGTGTCCTAGTTCATGTTCAAGTCCCAACTATAAAACCTAGTTACCCAAAATCAGAGTTCAGAGAAAAAAGTCATTTTGCAAAATTAAAAGGCCAACCAATGCACCTCAAATGGTGTGCTAGTGTCTCAAAAAGTGTTTCAAATAAGGGCACAACACCTTTGTGATGCATAGATATGCAGTTATGCACCTATGCACCTACACAACACCAAAGGTAGGTGGGTATATATAACCTCCCAATCCCCTTTTCCTCTCCACCTTGCCTTTCATTTGCCTCTACCGATTCTTCATAACCAAAGCTTCATCATGTCACAACTACCACACCAAAATAGGTGCAACTTCTGCTTGCTCGCTCCCTGCATCTCTACAAAACACACATAGTGAAATGTTAACCAAAAAGGTGCACATCAGTGCACCTCAATAGGTGCATGATGTACACCTTTCTGTATCAAACAAAAACAAATGAAAAACCATTAAAAAACCTAAAGAATTCACTCTAAATTGTGTTTGCATCAGCGCGCCTTCCTGGGTTTGCTAATGCACACCCAATTTTATGCTAAAAACTTTGCGAAAAAGTAAACCTTAGAACTCAAATGGGTGTGCAGTAGCACACCTAATTAGATGTGCTACTATGCACCCATTTATAGAGAAGTCTTTAAAAAATAAAGTTGCACCAAGTTTACCTATTAGGTGTGGCTAATGCATTTTTTTATGCATTCTAGGTTAAAACTAGGTTTTTTCATGTTTTCAAAGTAATTAGGATTTATGGGTTTTGTTAGGTACATTATTAGGGTGTGATTAATTAGTTTTCCTTTAATCTTAGACTAATGGACCTATTTTTGTGTAGATTTCAATATCATCTTCCTCATCTTCCCTTGGCAAGAAAATGGCACCAAAATCTATACTGTTCAAGTTCCAAGGCATTCCTCCAAAATCACAGTTCCAAGATGACAATTTAGAGATTCAAGATACAATTTTGAGACATATAGATTTTCTAAAATTCTTAAAGATATGAAACAAGAAACCTAAGAGGTCAAAAATTTTCTCCATACTAATTAGATTAGGACTCATCAATGCAGCATCACACCTAGTGTTGGTACAATCTTTGAAACTCATTTTTACACTTGCTGAGCACTTTGTTCTTGAGGAAAGGGTTGTGAAGAGTTAACAAGAGAAACTATTCTTGATTTCTAGCTAGACAACATTTAGAAAGTATTCCACCTCCCAAGGGAGGATCAGTTCATTCGGCTAACATATGGGAAAGTAGAAAGGTGGTATCGAGAATATATTAAAGAGCAATATGAGATCATCCATTCTTCATACCTTATTGTAAAGACTCCTTTGGGAAAGAAAATTGGGAAGGTGAACATGACTAGAGGATACATGAAAGAAGATATTGGATACTCGATCATACTCTTAAGTAGGGTTATGGGTCTGTTGGTAGTAAGACACTTGAACATTTTCATGGTAAACTTTATTGAGACAATAAAGAGAGTAGAAATGAAATTAGATTGGGCTTCTACTATGAGTGAGAATTTGTGTGAATATTTGGTGGTGGAAAAGAACAAAAGGAGATTTTACATGACATTGTACTTGGTGTACTTGTTAGCTGCAAGAGCCACACATTATCTAGGCCTCTAGGAGAAGAGTAATATGTAGTATACTAATGCATGGTCATATATTGTCCATCCATGGCTAGTAAAGAAGAGGCTCTTAGAATAGAGCTAAAAGAATATAGAATTGTTAATGATGCCTTCATATTGACTATAATCTAGTTCATAGAGGGGAATTATGCAAAGAGATTATTAGATGATGTAGTCGCATAGATATCAGTACTTAGAGCTTATGATATCTAATTCCAAAATTTTACATATTTGAGGGTAGCTAGTACCACTATTAACCCTAGAAAGCTCCATAGGTATCCTAGTGATAGATTGATTCTCTTGGAGATTTCTTGACAACTCGTCTGCCTATGATAGAGTCAGAAAAGAACATAAAATATGCTGGACATGGCCAACGACTATATGACCTTTTAGGGTAGATAGGAGGAAACATATTAAAATCTCTTAGATGAGTACAACTCCCCTACACCTTATTTTGATAATATCAGGAGAGTGCAGTTATTGGCATGCAAAGCATTCAACCATGAAGAAGCCATTGAAGACCATTGGATGAATGTGACAAATGATGATGACATCTGCATAAGGGACTATTGTAGGATGACTTTGTATTGGACAGTGAAGGCCTTGAAGTTAAGGTTACCACTAAATATTCTACAATAAAACTTAGAGGAGTTTCTTGATCCATTGTTTAAAAGGGATAAGATTGGTGATAGTCCTATAATGAATTCTGAGGTTGACAAGGAAGAAAACTTGGATATTAATCATAGGGCAAGAAATGTCTTAAATTTGAGAAATGAATGGATTGAGAGATCTTTTAGGCTAGATTTGATTATTGAAACAATGGTCTTCCATTCATCTCCAGCCAAATGAAGAGAAGTAAACGTCAAAATACCTACATTCACAACTCAGTCAGCTATAAGGCTAGAAATGGTTCATCAACTTGATATGGAAGTGGGTTATTATCAAGCCCAAAAGGGTAAAGGTAGGGGCAAGAGAAAGAGGAATTATCATTAATGAGCTAAATCTAAAGAGGGAGAAATTCTAACACCTCAATAGAAAGGAGAGGAAAATATACAAGGAATAGAGAATAGAGAAGCTACACAAGCCCAGTGTGATCCTCAACTGTCACCAGTTGCACCAAGCCAACTAGAGTTAGAAACTAAGATATAAGAAGATTACCAAGAAATACCTTGACAACAACTATAAGCCTCCCCTTCCACACCTAAAAAGGGAAGAAAGATCAAGACTCTGATCAAAAAGAGGCAAAGGGTGATATAGAAAGTAGTTCCTGCCCCATCAATCCCTAAACCTATTCCTAATGAAAATGAAGAAGGGGATGATGGGGATAATGTACCTTTGAATCAGAGGATCCATCTTGCTAAAGCCATAGAAGAGTGTTGGAGAAGAATCTTGACAATCACATATCCACCTATTCTTGAGAAGGTCATTCAATCTACAAAATCTAAGGATAAAATGCAACAACAAATTGATGAGAATGATGTTGAGGGGACTGATGTCTTTAAGATGTCAAATTTTGATTTTGTGTCTATTGGCACTAAATTGGTGGGAGACAAGAGCAGAGATACCCCAACCAATCAACCTCAATAAGACAATTGGAATCAAATTCCAGCAGAGCCACAAGGTCTTGAAATTACTCCCTCATTCCCAATACAAGTCACATTCTCTATAGATAAAGGTTATGCTACTCCTTTTCCACCGAACATAGAAGAAGAACAAGTTTGACTAGAACAAGAGAAAGAGCCATAACAAGTGTCAACCGATGTAAGTGTTTGAAGAATGAAAAATGGTTGAATATCCTCAATAGACTTCACAAGACACCAAAGTGAGGACTATAGATTCTACTAATAAATCTGAATAGCACCTTCAATTGGTATGGTGTATGGCATTTCCAACTTGTGATACACCATATGAAACTAATGGTTGAATTGTGGAAATACCTCAGCTGGATCCTTTTTAATTAATATGAATTGTTGATGAATCATAGACGGATTGATGAAAGTTTTGAATTATGCTAAAACTAATTTTTTGAAAGTACCCTAGTCTCCAATACAACCAGGTGGCATATTAATATACCAATTAAAGACAACTTCCCCTTTGCAGTTTACTTTTGGTTGCAAATTTTCTCGAATACCTCAATGTGATCCTCAGAAGTTCTTCTTTCTCCATAGATAAATCTTGGGAATAACATGATCCATTCTTTAAAAGGGATAAGATTGGTGATAGGCCTATAATGAATTCTGAGGTTAACAGGGAAGAAAACTTGGATATTAATCACAAGGTAAGACATGTCTTAAATTTGAGAAATGAATGCATTGAGAGATCTTTTAGGCTAGATTTGATTATTGAAACAATGGTCTTCCATTCACAAGCCTCTCTAGCCAAACGAAGATAAGAAAAGGTCAAAATACCTACATTCACAACTCATTAAGCTATAAGCCTAGAAATGGTTCATCAGCTTGATATGAAAGTAGGTTATTGTCAAGCCCAAAAGGGTAAAGGTAGGGGCAAGAGAAAGAGGAATTATCATTAATGAGTTAAATCTAAAGAGGGAGAAATTCCAACACCTCCATAGCAAGGAGAGGAAAATATACAAGGACTTGAGAATAGAGAAGCTACACAAGCCCAGTGTGATCCTCAAGTGCCACTAGTTGCACCAAGCCAAATAGAGGTAGAAACTAAGATATAAGAAGATTCCAAAGAAATACCTTGACAACAAGTACAAGCCTCCCCTTCCACACCTAAAAAGGGAAGAAAGATCAAGACTCTAATAAAAAAGAGGCAAAGGGTGATATAGAAAGTAGTTCCTATTCCATTAATCGCTGAACCTATTCCTAAAGAAGATGAAGAAGAGGATGATGGGGATAATGTACCTTTGAATTAGAGGATCCATCTTGCTAAAGCCATAGAAGAGGAATGGAGAAGAATTTTGACAATCACATAGCCACCTATTGTTGAGAAGGTCATTCAATCTACATCTGAGGGTAAAATGCAACAATGGATTGATGAGAATGATGTTGAGGGGACTAATGTCTTTAAGATGTTTGATTTTGATTTTATGTCCATTGGAACTAAATTGGTGGGAGACAAGATTAGAGATACCCCAACCAATCAACCTCAACAAGACAATTGGAATTAGATTCCACCAGAACCACAAGGTCCTAAAATTACTCCCTCATTCCCAATATTAGTCACATTCTCTGGAGATAAAGGTTCTGCTACTCCTTTTCCACCAAACATAGAAGACGAACAAGTTTGAGTAGAACAAGAGAAAGAGCCATAGCAAGTGTGAATCGATGAAGTGTTTGAAGAATGAAAAATGGTTGAATATCCTCAGTAGACTTCACAAGACACCAAAGTGAGGACTGTAGATTCTACTAATACAGAAGCTCATAGTGTAGATCCGTCACAAAAGGAAAAGACTCTAGAGAGGAGTAATAAGAATGAAAAATGGTTGAATATCCTTAGTAGACTTCACAAGATATAAAAGTGAGGACTGTAAATTCTACTGATACAGAAGCTCATAGTGTAGAACCATCACAAAAGAAAAAGACTCTAGAGAGGAGTGATAAGGAAAAGGGAATAGCTTAAATAACTTCTTCATCCTTAGAAGGAAAAATCTAGGTGGAACAGATCCCAAGATGGTTGCAGAAAGAAATGATAAGAAATAAGAAGCAACAATTCAATGTAGATGAGGATGATATCATAGAATTATTTGAGTTTCTTAGGAAACTTGGGTCACCATCGAAAGATGTAGGAGAATTAGCTTTTATCAATAGTGACCAAAACTAAGATTTGTGTACGCAAGTGACTATCCTTCCTCTAGAGATGGAAGTAGAATATTTCAGCCCACAAGACTATCAAATTAGGTAGGTGATGCTTGGGAAACCCACATTGGACATAGCTAAGCTAATGTTCACAATGGGAATAAAGGAAGTATTTAGGAGTCTAGAATAGGAAGGGGTAGAACTAATAAAAATTTGAAGATAAAATTAAATCCTAAAGGGATATTTAACTGAATTTGTTCTTCTCTTAGATCTTAAACATCCTGAAGAGACTTTGAAAGGTACAGTTGAAACAAAGGGATAGGGGACTAGTACAGTTTGATACATTTTTTAATGCCTATCAGCAATAGCAGGAAAATTTTGAGGAAAATGACATAGTAATTATCCAAAGGAATCTTAAGCTACTAAATATTATGCAATAGAATGTAGATAAGATGGTAGCAATTTTGAATCAGGATTTTAGTTTTATGGATAAGGTACATACCTGGGGAAAGGACCTACTAGCATTATAAAAAATCAAAGGCTAGAGGTGTCAAATGCTTGTGGATGTATATATAGCTGATGAGTTGGATAAGCTAGATGATTGGATTGAGAAGATAGTATATAGTAATAATGTAATATAATAGTTACATGTGAATATTCATAGACTCAAGGACCAAGCTCGAGAGAAAATTTTGGAAGCTAAGAAACACTATAGTGATGCATGTCTCGACCATTTTTATGATGATGCAAAGGAGAAAGTAATACTTGTATACGTAGTAGTTGAGAGATTATAGAAGATTTTTGATGAGATTTATATTGATGATGATATTCAGCAAGCATTTAGAATAGAGGAAGCTTTGTTGGAGCTTCACACAAAACTTGGGGATTTTGTTGAGATAGGTATATAGGTGGATAACTATAGGTAGAAAGTAAAGGATAAATATAATGCCATAGATTTACCAAATGCAAAATAGGTCACTGAGATAATAGAGAAATTAAAGGGAAAATATCTAGACATAGCTTTGGGATAAAGGGGAACAAAACCTAGATGCCTAAATTTCAATTTTGACACTTGCTAAAATTTTTGCATTTTTTGGTCCCTGGGGTGCACTGGTACGCCAAATGTGCAAGAGCATAGGTGTGCTTTTATGCAAATAGTGTTTTGGGAGATTTTGAAGAATTCAAAGGTGCACTTATTCTGAGGTGCACTCATAGTTAACTATCAGTTCTAAAATTAGAGCTTTCCATGCATCAAAAATCCATTTTAATGATAGTATAACTCCTACAGACACCCAATAAAGGTTGAGCTTCTATTTTTTGCACTTCTAGACACTCCTATATCAATTGAAGGCTCTCTTCTTCTTATTATCTTTTTTTTTTTTTTTATGACATGTAAAGGCTCATGCATCCAATTACTGATATACAAATGAAGGGAGTCCTACTAAACACCAGTTAGATAGTTAGTTTGTATATAATTAGTTTGTTTTATCAAATTAGAAGCATATGATTGCATGAAGATATCTCTCACTCTCAACACAAATTGAGGAGATGATTTCTTATAAATATGGGATTGTAATGCTTTTGATGCTCACATTTGGAGTGTAGTGATTCTTGCCTAATTATGTTATATTTTGTGAATGTAATTTCATTGAATGTGATTGAGCAAAACATTCATTGTATTGTTTTTGGTTGTGTGATCTTTTAACTCTTGTGTTTGCTATGGGTCTACGAATTTCATTGATGTATCTAGTTTGAGAAGAGATCACCGTATTGTTACTTCATAGCTTTTTGTCTTGCATCACACTTTCTATGGCCTTGCAATTTGATGAAAAGTGAAAAATCATATGGTTACTGAATTTCCCATCAATGATTGCCTCAATGGAATTAATGAAGAGCTACCTCTACTTTCATTGGTTACCCATTGATCTTTCCAAAATCTTAACTAGTAGACACAATTTTTCTATGGCTTATGTCCATTAGGATTTTACTTTTCATGTTATTTTCTTAAACATCTTGTTACCCTATCTTTTTTATTTGATTTTCTAACCCCTAGTTAAATTAGGAATTCATATAGTTGCATTATTGGATTGTATTCATTAAAAATGGAAAATATAAACACATAATTCTTTTAGTGTGTTTTATTCTTTGACAATAAGAAAATTCTACATCTCATCACATTTATCTTCACCTAAATAGATTCTAGTAGGTTGCAATATTGCTCAAAACCTTAGAGTTGATCCTCAAATTAGCTTTTCAAGAGAGGAGTTTGAAAGGATTCCTACCATTATGCATCATGAAAAATAACAGCTCAATAGAAGTGGCCCTAGAAGGAGGGCCATTAACATTCAAATTAGAAGAAATTTTTTCCAAAACTTCAAAATTTTGCACTTTTTACAAGTTCAATTTTTATTTTTTTTACTTTTCAAGAAATTAAGGTGTGCTACTATGCAACTGCACTAGTTGTGCCCACTGTAGTAGTGTGCCAAAATCTAGAGGTGACCCTTATTTGTGAGAAAGTGTACTTCTATAGAGGTGCACTTTTCTAGAATTGTTGCAAACTAGAAGAACCTAATCCAAAATCACCATTCTAGCTAGCTTTAAGATCTTCACCAATTGCACACGAGTTCCTCAAGTTTAGCCATTTCCATAACCCATGTAGTGACAAATGAATCCTTAATTCTACCATTTCCATTTAATCTTTCATCATCTTCTTCAAGTCTACCACCACAACAACCACCTGGTGGACCACTAGGTCATCCAACATTTTCACCTCCACAATAACAACCCCTCAGTTTGCCAAATCCTCCAATGGTCTTCTTCAAAAAATTTGTAGACTCACAAATTAAATTGAGAGGTGTACTCAATGATCTTCCTAAGAATCCTGAGAAGTTTTTCCCAAGATTTATCTATGGAGAAAGAAGAACTTCTGAAGATCACATTGAGGTATGCAAGAAAAATTGCAACTAAAAGTAAACTACAAAGGGGAAGTTGTCTTTAATTGGTATGTTAATCTGCCACCTAGCTATATTGGAGACTAGGATACTTTCAAAAAATTATTTTTAGCATAATTCAAAACTTTCATCAATCCGTCTATGATACATCAACAATTCATATTAATCAAAAAGGATCCAGTTGAGATATTTCCATAATTCAACAATCACTTTCATATGGTGTATCACAAGTTGGAAATGCCATACACCATACCAATTGAAGGTGCTATTTAGATTTACCAAAATTCTATAGACCATCTTATTGCTATTTTTCTAAGAAGTCTTCCAACAAAAAATATCAACAGATTAGATAAAGTCTTTGTAGAAGCGATCACCTTCACTAAGTAAGCCAATCCTAATGGAGGAGGATTGATGCTCCTAGCTCAAGCTATTACAAAAATGGCAACATATCCTATTGGAGCACTTGTGATGCCTAGCCAGTTCATACCTATGAATCTAGTTCCATTACAATAGGAACCCACTCTATAAAATCCATCTTTAACATATTTAGGGTATGAATATCCTAAAGCTACTTTCTTTGAACAAAAGCTAGTAGCTCCTGTAGAGGTAGACAACATTTTTTCCTCTGACTTTGGTCAAATGCAAAAGACTATGTCACAAATGAACAATGAGCTAACTCACTTAAGATTGTTGCAAGGACAGAATAACAACTTTCAAAATAACAACACTAGTCCTTACAACAACAACAATTACAATCAAAATTATAATAGGAATTTTGCTGGAAACAACAATAATATAGGAAACAACAATAATGGAGGAAACAACTTTAATCCTCCTAATCATAACAATGACTTCCAAAGATAGAGTTGACAATGGAACACTGGTTTGAATAATCAAAGCATTCCTATAGATAACAATAACTGTAATGTTCAATATGCTTATATCAATTAGTTTGACGATGCTCAAAATACATCTAACAATGATTTCTTGTACTACAATGGGAATCAAGATATGACTCACAATTGACAAGCAAATGACAATTTCCCTTGTATACAATTTAATGCTATACTACCACACTCCTATGATTCTATACAAAACAAATAGGCAGAACAACTAGCCAATGAAGAATTCTCATTTCCATTTAGCAAAGAACTAGGCATTCAATCTAGAGATATGTTTTCTTTCACATGATAATTGAAGCACATATAATCTACAAAGTCATAAAGAACTTATGACAGATGGAATTCCTCTAGGACTACAACCAACTCCTCATGATCTAAGAGCAAGTAATAATTGGACACCAATCAAGTCCCAAATGGAGGACAACAAAATTAGAATCAAGTACTTGTGCCAACAATCTTGAAATAACTAGCTTGGTCTACTCAAAAATATAATGTCATCAAATATTTGAAACAAAATAAGGCCAACATGTCCATATTTAACACGTTGCAAAATTTTCCTCAACAATTAGAAGCACTAATGAAAACTCTGGATCATACAAAGGTACCCCATAATGTGAATATTGTCCATCAAAGGATAGTATCTCAACAAGTCAACCCTTCAAAAGTAGTACGAACTATGTTCAAAGACAAGGTCGAGGTGCCTACATTTCTACTTAGCATCAGGATATATGGAAAGAATCTTCATAATTGCCTAATTTATTCAAGAGCCTCTTGTAATATAATGCCATTATCAATTGCACAAAGGTTGGGAGTCACTCCCTAGCCTTCCAATTGAATAGTGATACAATTGGATAAGACAGAGGTGTGAGTCATTGGCTTGTTGAAATATGTTTAGATAGAATTGATAGTTGACCCTCAAATTCAATATGTTATCGATATACATGTGGTTGATATACCTAAAACACATGGACTGTTACTAGGTAAAGATTGGAAAATATGCCTAAGGGGATGATTTTCTACAAATTTTACTCAATTATGGTTACTATGGAAAGGGTTGAACAATCAAATCAAGATAGATCCAGAGCCAAAGTTAAAAATAATGGTTATAGAATACAATGCTCATAATGAAGTGGGGTTCATATAATCAGATTTGGGCTCTTACAAAGTGATGGCTTCTTCAACTAAAATATTAAAAGATCAAAATTAAAAGTCCAAGATTTCAATTTGAAAGCAAGAATTCATGACACTATTCCTAAGGGAATGGTTGAGTTAGAGCACATTTTTTATCATGATGAATCAATAATTAATGAAGGAATGGTCAAAGAAAAGGGAGTCAAGGAATGCAACTCATGAAACTTAGGTACTGATGATGATCCTAGAATGGTAAGGATCAGGAAATCATACAATGAAAAAGAAAGGGAAGATATGCTTGAATTACTTTTAGGGTATAAGGATGTCATTTCTTGGAGCTATGAAGAGCTGAAAACATATGATCCTAAGATAATTATGCACGACATTCCATTGAAACCAGATACAAAGCCTTTTAGTCAAAGGCAAATACCTGTTAATACTCTCATTGAACTACTGATAATGGAGGAAGTTAAGAAGTTACTTGATGCCAAGATAATCTTCCCCATTTACAATTCTATGTGGGTGGCTAATTTGGTTCCTATGCGGAAAAAGACCAGAGAGATTTGTCTTTGTGTAGATTTTTGTAACTTGAACCTCACATCTTAAAAGGATAGGTACCCTTTGCCTTCACTAGACGCGGTCCTACAAATCATGAATGGTTCAAAGATGATGTCTATTTTGGATATAATCAAATAATGGTTTATGAAGAAGATAGGGTAAAGACAACCTTCATGACTAAATGGGGAACTTTCACTTACAAAAGAATGCCTTTTGGGCTGATTAACACATGGGCTACATTTCGACAAGCCATGGATGAAGTGTTTAAAGGATTGATAAAAAAGTGTATAGTCATCGACATGGATTACTTAAATTTTATTTTGAAGGATCAAAGCACTCATATTTCTAATTTAAGATAGGTACTCAGCATATGTCGTAAGTACAACATATCTCTCAATCTCAAGAAATGTTCATTTGGAGTCCCTAAATGAAAGCTCCTAGGTCAAATTATCTCTAAAGAAGGAATCTCCATTGATCTGATAGAATTGAATCTATTCTAAATTTATCACCACCTCACAGTCAAAAAGAACTTAAATAATTCTTTGGGAAGATAAATTTTGTGCAAAAATTCGTAAGTAGATTTGCAGAGATTGTTCATCCCCTTAAAGATTTACTTGGGAAGGAAGCTAAAATAGAACGGGTTCCAAAGATTAAGAAATCATTTGATAATATCAAAGTGTCCATTTCTATGGGCCCTATACTAGTGAGTTTGGATTATGGGCTAATTTTCAAAATATACTCTTTTGCCTCAGAATGTTCATGTGTTGGAATTGTTATGCAAAAGAAGGAGAAAGAAGATGAAAGGCCCATTGGCTTTATGTGTATTCCTCTAAAAAATGTTATATTAAATTATTCTAACCTTGATAAATAGTATTTTTCTTTAATCAAAGTGTTAAAGAAGTTTTTCCATTATATATTGAGAAGCAAGGTATATAAGATTGTAACTGATCAAACAGTTAATACTTTGTTGATTCAAAACGAACTTGGTGAAAGATGAGGAAAATGGATGGAAATCCTCCAAGAATTTGACTTAGAAATTCAACCCATGAGATTGTTTAGAGGTCAAGGATTATAAAAAAGGATAGCAGATAGCCAAATTGAAGATGAAAAGAAATTTAGATTTGATGGTGGAACAAATGTGGAAGATTAGAAGAAGATTATAGTATCTCAAGTTGATATTGACTAGCATGTAGTAGCAGATGTCTGGTAGCTAGATATTTTTTATTGTTTTCTACAAAATTAGTATCCTAGTTGGATGAATAGTTCATAGCATACGGGACTTAAAATGAAGTGTGAATCCTACATTCTACATGATAGAAAATTATACAAAAGGAACTATGAAGGAATCTACCTATAATGTTTGGGACATGAGGAAGTAAAAGAAGTTTTCAAACAATTTAATGATAAGTATGGTATAGGGCATGGTTCAGTAGAAGCAACTACTCATATGATTTTAAGATCAGGTTATTTGTAGCCTACAATATTCAAAAACACTCTTGAACATGTGCATACATGTCATATTTTTCAGACTAGTGCTAATAGAAAAAGACATCCTACAATGCCATTACAACCAGTGTTTGACATACGCCCCATCACAAAGTAGGGGCTAGAGTTTATTGGTCCAGTCAATCCACCATTGTCAACTGCACACACTTTTATTCTCATAGCAACTGGTTACTATATGCAATGAAAATAACCATAGACATTTGAAAATTGCATGACTAAGGTGGTTACAGACATCTTAGAGGAAAAGATAGTTACTAGATTTGAGATACCATTTTCTTTAGTGTGCAATAATAGATCAGCTTTTGCATTAGTATTCTTAACTCAATGGGCATTGGAAAATAAAGTTATAATCAAGTTTTCTTCAAATTATTATCCACAAGGAGATGGCATTGTAGAATCTACAAACAAGAACTTGATCATAGTTATTAGACACTTTTTGAAAGAGAATCCTAAATATTGGCACACACAACTCAAATATGCTCTATCGACAGATTGAGTAAGGGTCAAAAATGCTTTGGGGACATCCCCATATCTACTTGTCTATGGAAAAGAGCCAATATTCCCACTTAATCTTAGGATCCCTATTTTGAAATTCAAGAGTGGGTATGTTGAAGATGTTGATAGGGTGCAAATCAAATTGATGAATCTTTTGGAGATGTATGAAAAAAGGACATCTTCTTTAGAGAACATGGCAAAACATCAAGTAGTCATCAAGAGATCATTTGACATTTAGAATATTTGACCTTGTTCTACTTTGGGATAAGGAAAAAGAAAAGGGAGGTAGTCACACCAAGTTACAGCATTTGTGGATTGGTCCCTATTAGATTGTAGAAATTCTTGGAGAAAACACTTTTAGGCTGAGTTCCTTACAGGGGGATTTAGTTCCATTATGAGTTAATGGGAAACTTTTGAAGCATTAGTTTGAGGCCTAAGAGATATAAAAATAAAATAAAATAAATTAAATTAAATTAAACAATTAATAATTTTTAAAAAATAATATAAATAATTAAATAAATGAATAAATATTTCATTTTTGCAAGTGTGTTTACTTTCAATTACATGTTTTTTTTGAAGTTGTGTTGGTCTAAGGGGTAGATGCACTCAAGATTTTATCTTGACATATTTTACTAACTACTCTTTTGGTTCCAATTTTAGGAAGAGGTATTTATTTGTCAAAACACTTTGATGATTCTATGTCTTATACCAACTAAGTAATGGATGTTAGTTGTAGTAGTAGGGGATTTTTAGTCTTGAATTCAAGATGGTAGATCAACAAGTCCTTGAAAATTTATAAATTTAAAAGGATCAATTGTCTAAGGTGTTGTCGAACCAAGGTTGAAGACAGCAAGGGATAGTCCAGATCCCACAAGTTCAAATAGAAGGGTTTTCTCAAAGAAATTGCTAAGATCATTGTTTGGCATGAGAGTTTCTAAAAGGGTTCTTAAAAGAGGAATGGAAGGGATGTTTGAAAAATATTAAATCCAAGAAATGACACCAATGTCTTGGTCACATAGTCTAATCATGGTTAGGATACCAAAAGAAAATATAAAAGGGGAAAAGAATGGTGCTAAGAATGAAGGAATATGAAAGGTCTAAAAGAAAGGTAATCTGATAAAAGGGATATGCCCTCTAAATAAGCTATCCACTACCAAAACATTACTTCATCAAAGAATCAAATGGTGACATTATGAGCTACATGAAGCAAATATTCAAAACATTACCAAGACTTTAGATGAAAAAGTTATAGCCAGTCAAGATCCCTCAAAACCAATTGTCTCATCTAGTCATACAAATGATTGATAAAAAAAATTTGTGAAGATTCCCAATGAATGATCTAGATGGGGTGAAAGATTATTTTTGAGTTGTCAAAAATTTTCGATAGACTACATCTTGAGATGTTGAGGAAAATGGATATACTGAACACACACTAAATTTGGAGATTTTACATCCAAAAGTTTTTTACTGTGAAGTCATTCAACATCCACTTGGAATGTTTAGGAATTAGTTGGTGTTCAACACATGTTGAAGGAATGTTTGCTGATGAAGAAATGCCTTTGTCATTCCTTCATTTTGTCGGGGCTATTTGTTGCGGTTTCAAGATGCATACCCCATTTCCTTAGAAATGGGGTCCCCCTACTTTATTTTATTGTTCTATGGAGCCCTAGTCCAAGGTTTGAGTCCTTTTGAGGTATTATTTGGTGTCCTAATTCATGTTCGGGTCCTAATTGAAAAACCTAGTTATTCGAAATTATATTTTAGAAAAAAAACAAGTCTTTTTGCAAAATTAAAAGGTGCACCAACACACTTCAACTGGGGTGCTATTGCAAGAAAAAGTATTGGAAATAAGGGCATATCACCTTTGGTGATGCATAAATGGATAGTTGAGTATTGCACAACACCAAAGGCAAGTGGATCAATATAACCCCCATTCCCTTTTCCTCAACACCTTGCCTTTCATTCACCTCCATTGAGTATTCCTAATTGAAGCTCAATCATGTCATAGCTCCCACACCAAAATGGGTATGCCTTCTACCTACTCACTCCCTAAATCCCTAAAAAATATAGACAAAGTCAAACGTTAACCCAAAAGGTGCACATCAGTGCACCTCAATAGGTGTGCATCTGTGCACATTTTTGTTTAAAACAAAAAGAAAATGGAAAAACTTTAAAAAACCTAAAGAATTCACTTTAAATTGGGTGTGCATCAACAAACCTTCCTAGGTGTGCTAATGTGCACCCAATTTGATGCTAAAAACTTTTCCACCAAAGCCACAAGGTCCTAAAATTGCTCCTTTGTCCCTAATACAAGTCACATTCTTTGTAGATAAAGGTTTTGCTACTCCTTTTCCACCAAACATGGAAGAAGAATAAGTTCGAGTAGAACAGGAGGAAGAGACACAATAAGTGTCAATTGATGAAGTTTTTGAAGAAGGACAAATGGTTGAATATCCTCAGTAGACTTCACAAGACATTGAGGTGAGGACTGTAGATTCTACTGATATAGAAGCTCCCAGTGTAGATCCATCACAGAAGAAAAATAATCTAAAGAGGAGTGATAAGGGAAAGACCATAGCTGAAATAACTCCTTCATCATTAAAAGGAAAAACCTCAGTAAAATAGATACCATTATGCTTGTGGAAAGAAATGATAAGAAACAAGAAGAAATAACTCAATGTAGATGAGAAGGATATGATAGAATTAATTGAGGTTCTTAGGAAACCTAGGTCAGCATCAAAGGATGCAGGAGGATTAGCTTTAATCAATAGTAACCAAAACCAAGATTTGTTTGGAAAAGTGGCTATCCCTCCACCTCATATGGAAGTATAGGATTTGACCCCATAGGACTATCAAATCATGGAGGTTATGCTTGGAAAACCTACATTGGACACAACTAAGTTAATGTTCACAATGGGAATGAAGGAAGTATTTAGGAGTCTAGAACATGAAGGGGTAGAAATGATAACACTTTGAAGAAAAAATGAAATCCTAAAGGGATATTTAACCAAAGTTGTTGGTCTCTTAGATCCTGAACATCCCAAAGATACTTTGAAAGCTACAGTCCAAAGAAGCGATAGGGGTGATGTACAGTTGGATAGATTTTTTAATGTTTGTTAGCAATGGTAGGAAAGTTTTCAGGAGAAGACCATATTAATTATCCAAGGGAATCTTATGCTACTATATGTTATGTAAGAGAATGTAGATAATATGGTAGCAATTTCGAATCAAGATTTTGGTCTTATCGATGAGGTACATACCCGAGGAAAGGACCTACTGATATTACAGGCAATCAAAAGCAAGAGGTATCAGATGGTTGTGTATGTATATATACTTGATGAGTTGGATAAGATAGATGACTGGATTGAGAAGATAGAAGATAGTAATAAAGTAATTGAATCTTTACACACAGAGATTCATAGGCTTAATGACCAAGCCTGAGAGAAAATTTTGGAAGCTGAGAAACAACTATAGTGATGCATGTCTTGAAATTTTTGAAGATGATGCATGGGAAAAATTAATACCTATATAGGTAGTAGTCAAGAGATTATAAAAAATTTTGATGAGATTTCTAAATATGATGATATCTAACAGGGATTTAGAATAGAGAAAGCTTTATTGGAGCTTGACACAAAACCTGAGGATTTTGTTGAAACCCATATAGAGGTGGATAACTATAGGTAAAGGATAAATATAATGCCTTAGATTTATTAAATGTGACATAGGTCACTATGATAATATAAAAATTCAAGGGAAAACACTAGACATAGCTCTGGGATAAAGTGGAACAAAACCCATAACCCAAAATTTCAATTTTGACACTTGCTAAAATTTTGCATTTTTTGGTCTCTGAGGTGTGGTGTTGCGATAGTGCGCTAGGTGCACCAGTGTGTAGGTGAGCCTTTTTGCAAATAGTTTTTTGGAATATTTTGAAGAATTTACAGGTGGACTTATTTTGAGGTGCGCCGATAGTTAACTATTAGTTCAAAAATTAGAGCTTTCCACATATCGAAAACACATTTTCACGATAGTTTAACTCCTACAGACACCTAGTAAAGGTTAAGCTTCTATTTTTAGCACTTCTAAACACTCTCACATCAAATGAAGGCTCTCTTCTTCTTATTGTCTCATGATTTCTTTGTTTTATTACATGTAAATGCTCATGCATCCAATTAATGATATAAAAATGGATGAAGTCCTACTAAGCACTAGTTAGATTTTAAGTTTTTATATAATTAGTTTGTTTTATTAAATTAGAAACATATGATTGCATGAGGATATGTCTCTCTCAACACAAATTGAGGAGATGATTTCTTATAAATATGGGATTGTAATATGTAATCAAGGTCCTTGTTATTTTGCAATAATATATGCTTTTGGTGCTCACATTTGGAGTGTAGTGATTCTTGCATAAGTGTGTCATATTTTTTGAATGTATGTTCATGGGATGTGATTGAGTTAAAATTGTATTGCATTATTTATGGTTCTGCAATCTTTTAATTATGGTGTTTGCTATGGGACTAAAAATTCTGCTCACATATCTAGTTCAAGAATAGATCACCATATTGTTACTTCATAGCTTTTTGTCTTTCATGAGGATAGTTTCCATGGCCTTGTGATTTGATGAAAAGTGAAACATCATATAATTACTAAATTCCCCATCAAAGATTGCATCAATGGAATTAAGGAAGTGCTACTCCTACTTTCATTTTTTACCCACCAATCTTTTCGAAAGCCTAACTTGTAGATGTGTTGTTTCTATGGCTTATGTCTATTAGGATTTTACTTTTCATATTATTTGCTTAAACTTTAGGATAGAAATAAGAAATAGACATATGTCAGGCCACCTTAGTCAAAATCAAATGCTAATAATTTTAAATAATATTCTAGATATAAGAAGTAGACTCATGCTTGGATGTGACACATATTTTTGGATATTTTTATTCTAAATAAATAATTAATAATTAATTATTTACTTTAGTATTTTTGGATAAAAAAGCTCTCATGTCTAACTACCTTAACGAATTCAAAAATATGCAAAATTTAATTTTTCTAATTTTTTCCTTATAGTAGAAGAAACATAGAATGTGATGCATCTTTTGGATTTCAAAAATGTTGTACCATTTGAAAGTTGTAGTTTTTCAAGTAGTGTCTCAATTAGCACTTTACATGTAACTTCATTAAAAAATAAGTAATAATTACTTACTATAATCATACTTTGACAAACCTTACATTTAAGAAAAGATAAGAACATTCTTAAACAACCATTTTTATTTCATCAATTTTGGTGAAAATAAGTTGTCAGCTACATGTTTGAAGTAAAAAAACACACAAGAACAAGCCAAAAGCACATTTTTAAGAAATTGTTTAATTTTACAATATAGGGTTGGTATCAGAATATATAGTAGGCCTTATAAAGATATTAATTGTTTTCTTTTCGTATCAAGGTGGGTGTGAAAAAGTTTGAATAGATTTTGAAATTCTTTGAGGCATTTCAAAACTAGATAATTTTTAGATTGCCACTTTTTGGCACACAATGATCCCACACATACCCCTCAAGTAGACTATGATGGTAGTGGTACTATAATAGGATTTATTTTGAGAGAAGAATATAGACCTATTGCTTATTTTAGTCAGAATTTAAATGATTTAGAAAAGAAAATATTATTTTAAGGACCAAGAATTTTATGCTCTAGTTTAGGTTTTGAAGTAGTTGAAACACTATCTTCTTCCTAAGAATTTTTTTTGTGTCCTAATCATCAACCTTTACAATATTTGAATAGTCAAAGAAAATTGAACCAAAGACATTTAAAATTAGTTGAGAATTTTTGGAGAGCTATACAATTGTTTTCAAATCCAAAAGTAGGAAGTTTGCTAGATTTTTATATTCTCTTGAAAGAAGATAACTTCTACTAATAGAAATGCAAATCAAGGTGGTTGGGTTCAATGAACCCATAAATTTGTATTTGGATGATCCTAATTTTGGTAAAGCTTGGAGATCTTGTACACAACCTTTTACTCTTAACATCACAAAGTGGTTGGACTAAGTCGAGTATTATATGTTGTTCAAAGGAAGTCACTTGTGCATTCAAAGAGGTTCTATAAGAGGATCTTGTCAAGGATAAGCATAGTGGAGGATTGGTTGGACATTTTAGTACAGATAAAACCATACTTTTGGTTGCTAAATATTATTGTTTTCCATAGTTGTAGCATGATTTCAAGAAGTTTTTGTTGAGTTGCAAAGTATGCTAGATGGATAAAGGAGTGAAGCACTATATAAGGATGTATCATCCATTACCTATACTTAACAAGGCATGGGAGGATGTTAGCATCCATTTCATTCTCATTTTACAAAGGACTCGATGAGGTCATGATTCAATATTTGTATTGGTTAATAGACTTTAAAAGATGTTACATTTATTTCTATCAAAGAAAAGTAGTGATGTTGTTCATGTGGCATAGTTATTTCTACAAGAACTAGTGAGACTACATGGTCTACCAAAGAGTATAGTTTTAAATCAAGATACAAAGTTTAATGAGTATTTTCAGCATATTTTGTCAAAGAAATTGAAGATGGATTTGAAGTTTAGTTCATCACATCATCCATAGACTAATGGATGTATATAAAAGTTGTAAATAAGAGTTTGGAGAGCTTGTTGAGATGTTTGGTTGGAGACAATAATCTTGTCTAGAAAATTACTATTAAATCACAATTTAAAATTGTATATGGTAGTAATCCCAAAAAATCTTCTAAATTAAGGAAGTTGGATAAAGGAGAGATAAGTAGTGTTGAAGAGGAGGATTTTACAAAATATTTGAAGAACATCCATGAGGAGGCGAGGAAGGGCATTATAAGGATGAATATACAATGTAAAGCTAAGGAAGATGAAAAAATGAGTTATAAGGAATTTAAGATTGAAGATGAAGTCAAGATTAATTGGAATAAAGAGATATTCCAAGTGGGTACATATAACAAGTTGAAAATAAAGAAGTTTGGACCATTTAACATACTAAAAAAGCATGATTATGGAAATGCCTATGAAGTAGAGTTGTCTAATGAACTAAATATTTTGCCAATATTTAATATTTCAGATCTAATAAAGTAAATTATGAAGGAGGTGATACAGATGAGGTCACATAAGCATAGTGGACTATTCCAACTGCTACTTCAACTACAAAGGAGTTTGGGGAGATACTAAACAATCAAGTTCGAAAAGGTACAAGGAACAAGAATTATAAAGAATATTTGGTCTAGTGGAAAGGCTGACCTATTGATGATTCTCTATGGATGAAAGAGATGTAGGTTAACCACCTTGGTTTTTCCTTTAAACACTTTAGACATGACAGGGTCACTTCTCAAATTACCCTAGATGTCTAATGTAGGAGTATACCAGGTGTAAGGGTAACCTTGTACAACAAAAAAATAATTTATGTTTTGTCATTTTCAATAAGGATCATTTCAGTATACATTTACTATTTATGGAGACTTACTATTTTTAGTAATTGGGTCATACAATCTCATAATGTTCTAATTTCATGGGTGGAGATTCATCTTAATCATATTTGGTAACTAGTGGAGTTGAATTATTATACCATATGTATTGAAGAAGTTATTGTATTTTGTATGTACAAAATATTTAAGCTTTTATTTGAAGGCCCTAGAGCCTCCATAAGAAGGTCATTCCTTGGATGACTAATGTTGGCCCATATTAGGCGCTCTAGTTCTGAAGCTAATAATTTTGAATAGTAATTTTAGTTGAAAATAGGGTGTGGTGTTGAAAAGTTATGCCCTCCAGATGTTGGGGTATCTAGAAACATAATTAGGGTTGGCTCTATGTAATAAATTAGGAAATAATTTTAATTTGGAGATTGTCAGCTTTAAGAGTTAGGGTTAATGTCTATAACCTTTCAGGGTGGTAAAAAATAGCCTATACAAAGAGGGACTATAGTGGTGTTAATGCCCTTCTAGTTGGTAATTTATTGGTCTTAGTTGAAGAATGTTGTAAATAAATTTCTCATGTGGGTTTGCATGTAATTTTGCATTTACAATGATAACAGAAAGTCCATATTTTGTTTTCACCAATTGTTGCTATTTATTTATTTTTCTTATGTGTTTGTGGTATTAAGGAGAGCACCCTTCACCAAGTGGTAATGTTAAGTTGGAAGGTTTTGCAATTCTAATGGTGTATCTCTTCAGTATCTATGCTTTGAATCAATATTTTTGAACCATTGTTAGATAGTTATAAAGATTCATAAAATAGTGAATATGTCTATTAAATAAGTAGTTCCTTTACATACCTATACTTGAACATGATAAAGAAACTCATAAATGAAAACATGTATTTATTTGTTAGATCTTGCTCTCTTATTTATGTTTCTTTCTAATTTATTCTCTAATGATCTTATTTTATCACTTGAAATGTTTCAATATTAGTAGTAGGAGCAATGTGCATATATTCTTCTTTTCTTAGGTGGTAGAACTGACTGTCCTCTACCTATCTTGCATGATTCTTCTTAATGATGTGGGCCTAGGTCTTCATTAGCTTATGACAAAGTGAACCTCCATCACTAATAAATGGAAGAATTAATTCCTTTACTTATACTATCAACTTTCATACCTTTGAAGCTATATTGCTTTAGTTTTTTTTCTTGTTTTAGTAGCTACCTTGGCTTGTCTAGATCTGATTTTTTGGGAAAATGACTTGCAGTTAGTTTTTTTATGATGTACTCAACATGTAAATTTTGGTGTATGATTCCTATCTTGTAAATAATATTATTTTATCATCTTGTCTATTTCTCTTTTTTTTTCATTGCTAGCAAGTATCTCTCTTCCCTTGGTTTTCTTTTGTAGTTTCGGAAAATAATAGATCAAAGTTAAAATGATTCTTTTAAAAAAATAATGAGAGTTTTGAAATTAGTAAATAACATCATAACAATTCATCCATTTTAAGCATCTCTAAATAAAATGGTACCATCCTTGGTGACATTTGATTGTAATTTTCTTGCTAAATGTTTTAACCAACCACCATATATCTTGATCAGTGGTAAAGTAACTTATTTTCTTTCCCAAAGCTGAAACTTATTAGAAAACTCTAAAAAACCAAACTAAAACCAAACATTCAAAAGTTAATTTTACCATACAAATGATAGACATATATTATAGGAAAATTGAGCAACATTCCTCTTATTTTGTATGATTAGTTTCCCCTTAACACAATAAGATTGTCACTTAGCCAAGGGAAATTGATTTTCTATCCACAAGTTGAAGATGATAATGTTGTATCTAATGTATGATTAAAAAAGATGAGGAACCATTAGTGACATGGGATAGCATATAGATTTTTTTTCTAATCTCACAACAACATAGATCCATCTAATTCACTATTTCTAAGCTGATAGGCTTCTCCAATAGGAACACGAATGGAGCTAAACACTCAATGGTTGTGTGATAAAAGTGTTTGGGCCACAATCTTCTCAAGTAATAGTAGATAGATGTTGTCCATTGACTAAAGAGGCATAGATGAATACATATGGACAAACATGGATTTTGTTAATGTGATGTTTAATTGTTGTAATACAATTTCAATTCTATAATGTATTTCATTAATGATATAATTGTGTGCTGACATTTGTGGTTGAAATTTTGGCAACACTTATATTGTAATTATTCTTCTTTTCAACATTGATGCAAAGGTTGAATTTATTGTCTACCTTGACTTTTATTTAATAAACATCCAAAAGTTCTTGATCCATGACGTTCAGTGAATTGATCTAATCCTTGGCTTCAACAAGGAATGAAAAATCATTTCCCTATTACCCTTTGTTGAAGTGTTGTATATAAATTGTCAATTATTAGTTAGATTGAACAATACATTATTGAGCAAACATTTGATGGTCAGATGAATTTTTTTTTATATACATTGAGGAAGGTTATTTTCTCTACTCTAAGATTGAAACATAATATTTATTTTTATTTTTATTTGTCAAAGATATTTCTATGTAAATTATACAAGTTTAAATTTATTATTATTTATTCATTCTTTATTAATATAATTAAAAATGTTAGTTTGAACTATTTTATATAAACTTCAAACTTTGCTCATATGTTGTTGAATATTGAAGATGAATATCTGCGGTTTTCATAATTTCCAGTCTTGTATTTCTAATTCATCTCATATTCAACATTTGATATTTAAATATTTGAAGTAATATAATTGAAGTGTTTTGTCTCCATACCAGTTTAATTTTTGAACTCACATCTGATTTTAAAATAAATGTGATCCATAATTTCAACGTTGAATGTTAAATATGCAGATACACAATATACATGAAATATTTGGTCCTACTAATATTGTAGAATATAAGAAGTGTAGAAATTGGACATGCAGACCATGGAATGGACGCTGTTCACTCCAAACATTCTAGAGAATAATTATCATAAATTTTAGTACATTTTACCAGAATAAAATCTAACCTTGAGGTTTGTCGGGAAGCCTTCCATGTAGTCTTCTAATGTCACACCGTCATTTTCGAGCTGGTCGCCACCAGTAAAGACAATGACCATATAGTTAACGATTGTTGGCCCAAACAGCATTTCCAGTTCATCCATAGCCTCGGCTTCTTCATTAGTAAATCGATTTTTAAGAGAAAGCACAAAAAGAACAGCATGCACCCCGTCCTTGGCAAGGTTTATGCACTTGACAATTTCTTTGTCAATAATCTCTTTAGGTACATTCGTATCAAACAGGCCTGTTGGAAGTCAATTAAGTAAAGGAAAATATATCATAAACATTTTGTCCCTTTCAAACGCCTTCATTGATGTATTGATCTATTATTTCATTTCACATATTTCAGCTACATCTTTTATAATATACAACACAAAATGGAATAAAACTACTGTGACAATCGTTAAGCTAAATGTTAGAAGTTTTAAATTTATATTTTTGTTCAAAGACCACATATTTATGGTAATATGCATGCCCTAACTTTGTTTTCGAGGAAACAAAAAAAAGATTTGCAAGAAGAATACATATAGGAAATAGGGGATGTCTTTTTGATCTTTTATAGAATTTTAAAATCAAAGTTTTCTCATTGTTAATAAAAAAGCTTAATTATACTGAGATTTTCTGAAAGATCCACTATTTTGAATAAAAAACAATTTGAAATTGATTGAGAGTGTCTTATTCTTCTTTCTAATCTTGTTTTGGTCAGTAACAAAGCACACTAGTATATTTAAACTCTAGCTTCTAGGTTAATGCTTTTTGCTTTAGCAAAACAAAGAAATCTAGCTAATGGGTCAGATCATGGATGGGTTTTGACATTTGGTTTTTGTGTGGGTTTGTGGCTAGTTCTTGTGTTCTATTGTGGAATGTGTTTGATGCATTTTTGCATCTCAATCTAGGTAGTCCTTTTGTTACAAGTGTGGTGGTGATTTATATTGATAACATTGAAACTCTTAGGAATATTTTGGATGCTATTGATCCCTCTTATGATGTGTATTAAAAATTACAAAATTGAAATATAGCTTAATTCTTCTATTGGCTCAACAGAGTACACAAACATCATAATCAAATAATCAAAGGATGTATTAATTGACAAAGAATTTACAATCATTTTCTTAGATACAAATCTTATATACATCTAGATAATTGCCAAATCTTAACTTGAAAAATATGCAATATTAGCAATTAAGAAAATAAGTTAAATTAAAAAACTAACTGCATATTATCATAGAAGTGGTAAGTATTATTAAATGCTCTAACAATCTCCTTCCTAACTTCAACTATTAATAATTTGAACACAACAATGGCATCTAATATCTAGGTCTTTTCTCAAGAGCATTTGTGCTTGACATCATTAAAACTTTCAAAAATATCTTCTCTCAATAGCATAGTAGTTTTAGACTTCACCTCATCCCAGAAGGAGACCCCCTCCTTTTAATTTTCTCCATGTCCTTTTGGCTTTTTCTATTGATTATTTCTAGCTCAATCTCCTAATATGAACCTTGTGTTTCAAATGAGAATATGTAAAATTGACCAAGATAAGAAATTGTTGTACAACTTGCACCTAGAATGGATGTTGTGTGTGTCTATGAATTAGGTCAAGTATGGATGGGATTTTCATATTTCAAAAATAATGTTAGTTAAACTTATAATGCCATGACATACTTTCCATTCTCTAAAATTTCTATTCTTAGTATGCCTATTTTTATTAAGTTGTGTTCCCTCTTGAAGTAGCCTCAATCTGAATTTTAAGCTTCTTACTATTTTCACTAGTGTCTATATTTAGGAAATCTATTTTTATTAAATTACATTACCTTTTGGATCGAGCTTATTTTGAGTTTGGAACAAATTACTATTTTTAAGAAGTCTACTATCAGCATGGCTATTTTGACCACATGTGAGCTTTTGTTGATAAAGAGACAAAAAGTTATAGAGTTCTATATCTAGAAGAATGAGAAAGGAAGGAAGTCAATCTAAAAGGCATTAAAGGCATTATGAATACTTGAAAATGACCATGTTTAAAGAATATCCTACATTTACAAACACCCACATGCATGCATGCACACACGCACACACAGATGCATGCACACGCGCACACACACACACACAGGTCTACCTAAAATGAAAATTTTTTAAAAATAAAAGAGCTTCAACTAGACCTCCCTTATCCACTCAAGTTCTTTTTGAACATAATGTTGGAAAATTTATCCTCTCCACAAGAAAAAATGGTTATGCTATAAAATATCACATTCAAAGATGAAAAATTTGGCTAAGTACATTTGAAAATTTCTACTCAATGAAAAGTAAAAATAGGTGTGCTAAAAGCTTTCTTCTTCAAAGATGCAAAACTAATCAAGTGTTGAAAAAATTCTCCCTCATTGAAGGAAATGGCTATGTTACAAAGTTTCTCCTCCATGAAAGAAAAAATATTTCTACTAGAAACTTTCTCCTTCAAAGATAAAAATTGGCTAACTATTCATAAAAATTAATCTCCACAAAACAAAAAAATAGTTCTGCTAAAAAATTTCTCCTTGAACAATACAAAAATTGCTTAGTGCTAGAAAATTTCTTCTTCATGAAAAAAATGGTTAAGTGCTGAAATATTTGTCCTTCATGGAAGAAATAATGGATAAGTGTTGGAAATTTTCTCCTCCATGGGAGGAATGGAAAGGAATAGATAAAATTTTGCTAAGTATAAAAATTCTCTCTCCTCATCTTAAGTTTTAAACTTTTTATGTGTGTGCCCATGAATTGAGAATTTTTCACAAAGATAAACAACAAAAAGTGAATTCTTGGAAAACAAAAGAAAAAGTGATACAAAGTAGATTTAAAGCATGAGAGATGGAACGTGTAGAGTTATGAAGAGAGAGAAAAAGATACATGTTTTTGAAGAGAGTGAACATCATTCTAGATAGACATGTGTTTTCAAAGAGCTTGAAAAACCAAATAATGATGCATGAGAATGTTAGAGAGATGATATTTTTTGAAGAGGGAGAATTTTCTAAAGAGAAAAAAATATTAAAATGTTTTAATTTGATTTTTATGTGGATTATTTCAATTTTTAGGAAGAAAAATTCTAGTCCCACATGGTCAAGGATGATATTAATATTGAAGAAATCCAATTAATACAATGATTAAAACATCCAAGTTTCAAGTGACCATGTTGAAGATATTCAAGGTTCAAGACCATAAGTTATCAAAGTTAAATCCAAAAATCCAAGAGGATGAAAATGACAACTTTTACGTAAATAAATTCCATAATGACATAACCATCAGAGAAGGAACACATTAAAATTTTTCCAAAAAGCACGCTGAATGATGAAAATGATCAAGCGACGATAGTTCCAAAATGAGTATTGAAGTTGGATGTGGGTTACAATATGATGCAGTTAAGAAAAACTCAACCATACATGAAATTATGTATGTTGACATGTTGTTGAATCATCTTTATCATAATAGATGCTCAAGTCAAATTGAATATCCCACCCTATGAATGAAATCTAATATATATAATAGACAGATGATCATTAGGTGAATAAAAAAATATATTTGAATCATAATAATAAAATAAATAATCATCCAAGGTAAACTATGTTTTAGCAAACTAATATAATTAAATCAATGTGCTTAGGAAATATTAGCTAAAGTAAATAACTCAAAATAAATTAGGTAGCTCATTATTATCACTTTATAAATAATTAATTATGCAAAAGTTATATTCACTATTGACACCTATACTAATGCCATAAATTGGAATACATAAATAATAATTTACAAGTAAATAAAATCAATGTTTAATCTCTCAACTAAACCCTAAATTTTTTTTTTTTTTCCCTAAATAAATCTATAAGTTAAATTAAAGGAGATACACCCTTTTGAGGCATAGAGGGTTAGGTGGAAAAGTATAAGCATGCTACACCAAAGTTTGAAGGTGGAAACAAACCACAAAAGAAATCAATGGTAGATAGATGAATTATAATTCATATTATCATGATGGCAAATACATGGATGTAAACCATTGGTAGATGAGAGATATTAAAAAGTGCATGGAAAAATAGTTTAAAGTTTTCCCTACAAGCCATACTCATGGCATAACATACAAAATGGATTTGAAAGGATTGAAAGAATTAAATGGGGCAACACCTATGTCAACCCATATGCAAATATGAAACCATTGAGGTTTTAGAAAGAGCCCAATCATATGAAATTGGCTATGCAACTGACAGAATGATTGAATATTATAATTTATTATTTCTTTGAAATTTATAAAAACAAGACACAATCAAATTCATAAATCTTTGAAAATAATTATGATGGATTGTGAAAAATTAATATTTCTAAAAAAAAACATACTCACAATCTCAAACAATAATTGTGGGAGGATAGGAAAAACCACGTGGATAGACAATAATATGTCCACATTGAGTAAACCATTGGTAGATGAGAGATATTAAAAGGTGCATGGAAAAATAGTTTAAAGTTTTCCCTCCAAGCCATACTCATGGCATAATACACCAAATGGATTTTAAAGGATGGAATGCATTAAATGGGAAAACACCTATGTCAACCCATATGTGAATATGACACTGTTGAGGTTGTTTTAAGAGCCCGATCATACCAAATTGGCCATGCAACCAACATAATGGTTGAATATTATAATTTATTATTTCTTTGAAATTTATAAAAAACAACACACAAAATCAAATTCAGAAACCTTTGAAAATAATTATGATGGATTGTGAAAAATTAATATTTCTAAAATAAAAACATATTCACAATCTCAAACATTAACTGTCGGAGGATAGGAACAACCACATAGATAGACAATAATATGTCCACATTGAGTAAAACATAGACCCATTAAATGAATTCTAGTTGCCAGTCACAAGATAGGTACAAATGGTAATCAAAATAAGGCTCAAATATTGAGTAAACATATAGTAAGGACGAGTGGATCTTATACCTTGGGTCAAGGTATGTTATGTTGTAATTAAATGTTTATGCCTTATTTGAATATGAGGAATAATATAGTATGACAATATTTAAATTTAGGACATTGTATTTTAAATAACTATAGGATAACATGTTATAGTTATATGTTAAATGAAGATGATATTCAAATTGGATAATCCATTTTAGTGAGATAATAAATATTTCTATTGCATATCAAGGAAAATAATTGAAATATTAACCATTAGAATTGAAGTCACATATTTACATTAGTACTTACAAAGTATTAGGCTATGTACCCGAAGCAACTAAACTAAAGTCTACATCCCTCCCTAGTTATAGAAAAAAAAAATCACCTTATGTAATGCTAAAGAGTTTAATCGATTACATGCAAAATTGAGAAACAAGACAATCTATGACTACTCTTATTTCTCATTGTCAAACTCAAAAGTGTTAAAGTGGAAAGGAGAGAACATGAACAAGATTGTGGGAATCCCACTCTCCTAGGGTTAAGGATACCATCTTTCCTTATCTTTGAGCTTCTAGATCAAATGAGCAAGATGGATGTCAAAATTTAATAGAAGGATGTCAAACTCATCAATTATCTAATCATTAAAATATTTATCAAACTTATTAATTGTTAACCATGTGAACAATATAACTAGCAACCATAAGAAGACACACATACACAATAACACCATATATGTCAACTAGGGAAATCCTTGATTAGAGAGAAAACCCTAGTGGGGATGGTAGCTGGAAAATGATGTACTAATATAAAAGTTCCTTGTAAGAGGATGGATTCTATTAGGAACCAATAAAATATATTCAATACATATCAATCCCTATTAGGAGACTTTAAATTATTATTAGGAGTTGAGCCAACCTTGTTAGGAGTTGTAGAAGCTACATGAACCTACTATTGAGACAGCTTTATGGTAAGACAACTAAACTCATTGTCCAACTATCGTTTGTTCTCCTAACCAAACTAATACCACTTTCAAATCTCAAAATGAGATCTCCAACTTTGCATCCAATAATCCCTTAGCTCACTTATGTGCATTAACCAACTTTTCATATCACTTGTACAATTCACACTTCACACACATATTATCACAAGGAAAATAACCTTCCTTTATAGAAAATCATCATAATAATTGCTTGAGTTAGCCTTGACGCTTTTCCAATTTATTATAATAGGACCTCATTAAGATATCACAATCATTTTACAATTACAAAATAATGTGGGCGAATATTCTTTACAACTTCTCATACATGCAACCTCTAACTTTATGCACTTGCTAACATTATCACTAGGCTATAGTACTTTATTGTCTAACTTTACTTATCATGATTCTATCTTAGGAGATATAATCCAATCATCAGAAGTATCTTCTCAGGTACTCTGTCTATACACTATCCTCTGTGATTCATGACTAATGCTCACATGTATTTGATTCTTTGTATGCACACTTGTCCATAAACTAGGCCACAATATATAATACATTCTTAACTATGTTTGACCTTGTCACCAATATTGTAAGGACCCTCCTCATATGTAATTATCAATATGAATTCTCTATTAAAACCATGATAGGAGATTGAAATTAATATGAAGTAATGTTTTATGTTGTGAATGTCCTAATGAAATTAAGATCAGTTAATTCATCCATGTTTTATGATCAGTGATCCGAGAACCAGTACAATATCTCAACTGTTTAACTATTAAAATTGTACCAATGATGATACGAGGCATCTTTCACCTAATGATAATGGTGTTGATTTTGGTACCTTGATGATTTAGTTTTATGCTTTTAGATAGTTCAAAATTTCTTAATTGGTGATGTTTGTGATGTTAGGTTTATGCATGCCTAACGATGATTATTCTAGAATGCTAATCTAAATTACTGAATATGCTATGTTATATTGATTTTGTATGTACTGATGATTAAATGTGAGAAGAAATGAATTAAACAGTTAATTATACAAAAGATTTTGTGTTTTGATGTATGTAACTATATAGATAATTTTTGAATATATGTATGTGATTTTCTTGAGCTACTAATGTGTGCAATGTGAGGCTTTGCCCTGACTCATCATAACATAGTTGATACACTATTATTTTGATACTCATGACTCAATATGTCGGGAAATTATTTGATGCACCAAATATTATTATGCTATTTTATGATGTGTGATGCCTTACTTTCAAATATTTGATTTCATCATGTAATGCTTTATGAACATGTATAATGATGAAGTAAATGAATGCAGAACTAACACTTTGATTATGCAATTTTAATGGTTGAAAATATGAGTAGAATGAGATAAACAATTAATTAGTAGAAAGATGGATGTTTTTAATTTATATGGTTTTTATGATACATAATTTATATAATGCATGTGATTTCTTGAACTATGGATGTGTGAAATGTGGGTGCAGGATGTTTAGCTAGGAAACCTAATGGAAAGACATAACTGAACCCCTTACTATTTGTGCTAATTTGCATTGTCTTTCTTTGAAGGTTGTTATATAGTTTTAAAATTCTCTTAGCTTTTGATTTGGCTCCTATTAAGTCTTTAAGGCCTAAAAACATTAAATTTAAGTACCCTAGGGGTAAGGGTATGGGTTTGGAGTACTTTCCACCCCATTAGCCCCTTTGGTTGACTTTACGGGTCACTCAAAAACCCTACTTTTGGTTGATTGCGAAAATTGATTTGTCTCCTTCATGAGTTGATGACTCAAAACTCCGCCTTGGGGTTACCTAAAGTCTAGTTGAGTTAGGGCCATATTTAGAGGCATTTTGGAGAAGTTTTGGGGTTGTTACCCAATCTCTAGTTTTTTGGGATAATGTATTGCTCGTATCTACATTGGGGTTGTTTGGGAGGGATCTTGACTTGTTCTTTGATGTCATTCTTATGCTCTGCTTTGAAATTTTGAGGGGATTTCATGGGGATTTTTTTGGCATCACTCACCCTTGGATAGGGAAGAAGTGGCCATGGATGGGGGAAGGGCATTAGTTGGACCTCAATAGTGTAGAGTCTCCTCTCATGGTGAGAGGAGGGAAAGAGGGTAGGGTGTATGGGCCCCTACTTGTCATCACATACCTTGTATGAAAATTTTGAATTCTTGAAAAAAGGGAAGGAATTCAAATCCTTGTTGTATTGGCCCCGAAAGGGCATTTGTAGAAGAATGGAAGTTCTTGAATTTTAGCCCTGAAAGGGCTATGTTATGGTATGGTGATTGATGTCTCCTATTGAGAAAATCCACCTCCCCCCTATTTTGGTTCAATTTTGAACCTATTGTGCAAAATTAGGGTGGGAATGCATGCTTGAATTGTTCACCATAATATGTTGTTTTATCTCCAGGTCAGTTCTTGTCTTCTCCATGATTCCCTTGATGCATTGAAGGTATTGGAAAGGATCTCTTGTGAAGGACCTGGAAGAGAATTCATTTGAATTGTAACATTATGTAAGAATGTATTTCAATTTGATGTAGTGGCAAGGATGTAGAGTTTTCTCACTGGTTCTTTCTTGACAGAGCCTTGAACCAGGTTGATTAATAAAAGAGAAAAGATTGAGTAACTTCCTTGCATTGTGTCTTATGTTAATTCAGTTCATGGATATGTGCAACAAAGGATAGAATAAATGATAATTTTTTCAAATCATGCAAACTTCAAGTTTTCAAATATGTTAAGGAAAAGAAATTTGTTATGTTTAAAATTTAAAAATTTTGTTTCATGCTAATTCAGGAAACAAATTAAATCTTATGTGGTTGATAAAACTAATTACTTCACTTCTTCCTTAAGCCAAGTAATTGATAATTTCTATTGATTCTCAATATATATATGAATTCCATTATGTTAAAATTATTTCGCTCTTGTCATAGTGTATTAAATTTCAAAAAAAAAGATGTCCCAAGGGCAAATAGGCCCTCTAGAATTTGTATGGGCAAGTAAATTTTGCTCAAAAAGGGTAACAGAGAATATTCTCTATTAGGTTCTTATCTTTAAATTTTATTTTATTTTAAAAAGGGAAAGAGATTTAAAAAAAAAATGCATAAAAAATATCCTAAGATATCCTAAGATTTCACCCACTTAACTTTTTATAATATCTACCCATCCTATCCACCCTTACCCTATGCTAACCACCAACTAAACTTTAAGCCAGTACTTTTAATCCCTTTCCCCATGTACCTCTTAAGTCTTTCACATACCCCCAAGTTAGAACTGATATGATGAAAGATTTTGAAAAAAAGAAGTGGGAAGAAATTGCTAATATGTGAGCATTTAAATTGGGAAAGTTAAATGTGGTTCATTGGATTTTTATTTTTTCTATCCCTCATTCTAGTGCTACATACCATTTCTTGGAGATCCCCATGATGCATCTTGTAGCCCTTGGGAAGAGTAGTAACATTGGAAAATGCCCAAGATTGGAGTAGGGGAATTAGCTTAGGTGATAGTGTTATGAGCCAATAAAATTGCAGCTATGTTGTGTGGTACACACCCCACCTTTTTAGACCTTCTCACCTCCTTCCAAAGCGCTCAACCTCTGATTTTCTTGGGATCATGTGCTCCATGTCAGTCATGACATGATTGGAGGATTTGGCAAAGGATGTAAGGAGATGTTAAAATCTGAACATTTATTTAAAAGAGTTTGAATATATTTTAATGGAGCTTCCTTGTCCCACCCCCATAATGCTTGTACCACTTCTTGGGAGACCAGCTTGCTTCATTTTGTAGTCTTTGCAAAGAGCAAGGGTGCATGGAGAAATGCCCATTGACTTGGGGTAAAGGAATGTCAGAATGCATTAAGTGTTTGGAGCCAGTGAAATTTAGTTAGGTGGTTGTAAGAAGTTTTTATTGTAAGAGGTATAGGAGCTATGTTGAATGTTGGAGTTTGGGCTGTAGTTATGTTGTCTAGTAAAGTTAAATGTTAATTTAGATATTTTTATAAGTTATTTTAAAATTAGTTGCTTCAAAAGTTTTTAGTTTGTGTAGTGTTAAGTTAGGTAGAATTTAGTAGGGTTAGAATTAGTTGGTTTGGGGATAAGGGCTATTAAGGGTGTTGTTATGAGTAGGTTCATTTATACTTTAGGAAATTTAAATTTGTATGTTATAAATTTTAGTTTTAAGTGAGTTAGCAATATGTGTTTGTTAAAGTAGTAAAGTTAATGGATAGAAATTAGTATAATTAGTAATAAAGCTTGTGTAGTCATAGTTATTAGCTTTTAAATTGTATTTCAAATAAAGTTTTAATTTTATTTTTTTTGATAGTTATAATTATACATTTCAAATGTTACTTTCCAAATATTAGAATGTATTTTAGGTATTTGTTATTTTAGATTTTGTGTTAATTGAGTATAATTAGATATTTTGTTAAGAAATTAAATTAGTACTTTATAAAGTTGAATAGTTAGTGTTATTTTAAATACTATAAGTTAGTTTTAGTGAAGTGATTTCATCAAGAGTTAAGTTAAATGTTAGAGGTTCGTTTGTTAGCTAGTAAAGGTTAATTATTTGATAAGTGTCGAGATAGTATTATCTATTGGTTTTGAAATTAGTTTGTGTCAAAATTGTTAGTATGTTTCGGGTGTCAGGATTATAATTGGTAGTAGTGTTAATAAAGTTTAGCAATTTTATGAGATGTTAAGATTAGATGGTTAACGTTCTTGAAATAGATTTTAGTATTGGTATAAGATTAAATTACTTCAAGTTATAGATAAATTTTATCTTTGAAGATTCAATTAAAGCTATTTGATCTTATTATTATTGTAATTACCATGTAGGCATCTAGGGTTAGTAAGTGTTACATTATTGTGCACAGGTTTTATAGGTTGGATTGCTTGATGTCTTGATTGTTGTTTTAGGATTACGCTCTAGGATAAATTGGTTGACATATATGACTTAGTGAAGAAATTTTAATGTTTTAATTAATTATATTAGGTTATGCTAATAACCATAAATTGAGTGCCAATGAGGTAAGTCAACTCCTTGGAGATGTAAACTAGCTCTCTTAGGAGTTGTGTTAGCACTCCAAATGAATGTGAGATAACTTGATATATTAACATAACGTATGAAATTGTATAAACTTAATATGTGATATATGAAATGGTCAACCTCCTCTAACCTCTGAGGTAACTTGTATTAAACATAGTGATTATTTATTATAAAAAAAAAATTAAAAAAATTGTTGGTGTGATTTTTCTTGAATTTTGGGCATGACAAATATATAGTCTGAACAACCTTATTCTTTGGCTTCTACTCTACTAGTCTTCATAGAAACAATAATCTATTGACTTCAATGACAAACACAATCATTAATGCATCATGTCAATCATGCTAACAATCTCCCCAGTGCTTAAGATACAACCCCAAAGGAAAACCATCAACATTAATGCCAATATTGTCCCCCTTTGGCATTGATGACAAAATAGACAAAAAAAATCTAAGCTCCAAGAATACCAAGTTTGACTTTTCTATTTGTGTTGGTCTTTTATTTTTAAATCATCTTCTTCAATAAAATTTAAAACTCACAAGTGTGACTTTTTCTTTGTCCTTCCTCATTATTTTAGATCAACAATAGTTGTTCACACTTGTCCCCCATTGATATTTACCAATATTTCTCCATGTTGACATCAATATATCAATGAACAATTCTCCCCATACATACATCTCCTACATAATACCATAAGATGTTTTTCATGTGGTTTTCTTCAATTGTCTTAAGTTTCCAAAGACACTATTCTATAAAATATATTAAGAGTCCTTGATGATCTAGTCATCATAGATACTTCCCCCATACATGAAGCATTAGCATTCATTCTAGATAAATAGTAGAGCTTTGCACCAGAAGACTAATGCACTTTCTGCATCATCTACTCAGAAGTAATTAGGGGGATAACCCGAAGCATGCTTCAAAAATACTCAAATGTGTCTTTAGGAAAAGGCTTTGTAAAGATATCTACAATCTAGTCTTTTGTACTCACATATTCCAATAAAATTTATTTATCTACAATTTTCTCTTTCAAAACACAATCTACTTAATGGATATATGATTAGTCTTAGAATGTAACTTAGGACTCTTATACATACTTACTATCCTTGTGTTATTGTGATGTATGATAACACATTATTAAAATTCTATCCCAATGTCAATCAACATCTACTTCATCCACATAAACTAATTTCTATTACATACTCTACTTATATAGCACTCTATAAGATATAGTCTTTTTTCTTGCTTATCCAAAAAGCTATTCCTCCTCCAAGAAAAAATCTCCATCATTAGTGCTCTTCATTTCATCCATAATACCTACCCAATTTGCATAAGCATGAGCACATAAAGTAAAATCATTTGATATGTCATACCATAAACCAAAATTAGGTGTACCCATAAAAATATTTGAATATTTTCTCTAATAATGCATAATGTGCTTCTCTAGGATCTTCTTTAAATTTTGCTACTATACCAACTACATTTTCTAGATCTTGTTTGTTGTGAGTCAATTATTGAAAATTTCCAATCATAAAAATACATGTCTCATCTTTACTAGATAACTTGTGACCAATTATCATAGGTCTACCGAAAGGCTTACAAATTTCCAAGCCAAATCTTTTCAATAAGTCTTTTAAATACTTAGCTTGTGATAGGAAAATACCATCATTGTTAAGCACAATCTCTAGACCTAAAAAATATTTCATATCACCAATCATACTATTTGAAATCCATTCTTCATTTCATCAACAAATTTATCACTTTCTTCATTATTTCCTCCAAACATTATTTCATCCACATATATTAAAATAATTAACAATCCATTCTCAATTTATTTCAAATACACATTTATATCTTCCATAGCATTAGAAAATCTCAACTTTGTCAAATACTTGTCCAACCTTGCATACTAGATTCTAGGTGTTTGCTTTAGATGGTATAATTATTTCTTCAATTTGCGTATCATGTTCATTTATTTTGCCAAAATAAATCCATCAAGTTGCTCAATGTAGACTTCTTCTTCAAGTTCTCCATTTAGAAATGTCAACTTCACATCCATCTGATATAGTTTGAACTTATTATTTTGTTGCATAGGCCAAAAAAATTATATTGCCTCAAGTTTGGCAATAGGTAGAAATCTTTCTTCATAATCTATAGCTTCTTACTATGAATATCATATACATACAAATCTAGCTTTATTCTTCACAACCTCACCTTGTTCATTCATCTTATTTATTAAAACCCATTTAGTTTATATAACATTATTTTTTTAAGGTCTAGAAACCAATTCCCATGTTTCGTTCTTCACAATCTAATCTAGTTCTTTTTTTATTTTGAATCAAATAATCATCTTTGCATGCCTCATCTACACTCTTTGGTTCAACTAAAGACATCAAACACAATTCTTTATGTACTATTTTTTTTCATAACTCCTTTTTTAGTACTTCCAATAATCTGATTTGTAGAGAGATTCCTTATCAAGTTCATTTTTGGTGTAGACATTGTTGTCTAAACTTTGACAAATTCTCTAGGTTCAAATGTTGGTTCTTCTCTATGTTAAACAATTTAAGCATCATTATGCAAATCATTGTTATTCTCAAAGAAAACTTCAATAGGTTTAGGATTATCTTATTCTTAATCATAAATATAATCTTTCTTTCCTTAAATCCAAAAGTTTTAATAAAATTTTACATTTGCACACTCAAAAAAAGTCTTAGTTCTTTGATTAAAACATCTATAATCTTTATTTTTAATTAATTAAAAAAGAACATACTGTCATCACTTCTTGCATCAAACTTTCCAATATCATCATCTCTTTTTATGTAACATTTACTTCCAAAATTTTAAAATATTTCATTGAGGGTGTATGTCCAAATTATAATTCATAAGGAGTCTTTCTTGTATATTTACTAATCTACACACTGTTCATTCTATATGCTATTGTATTGACTACTACTCTCCAAAATGTCTTGGATACATCACTCTCAAACATCATGGCTCTTGTTGCTTCTACTAGAGACATGTTTCTTCTTTCAACAATCTCATCTTGCTCATGGGTCTTAGGTGTTGATAGTTGTCTCTTAATGTCATTTTCTTTATAGAAGATTTTAAACTCTTTTGAGGTAAGCTCTTCGCCTCTAATTGATCTTAAGTATTTTATATTTACTCCCTACTCATTCTAAATTCTATTCTTAAACAACTTAAAATTTGCAAATTCCTCAAACTTTTCTTTAAGATATGCTACCCACATCATTATAGTGAGATCATCAATAAAAATCATAAAGTTCCTTTCACCACATAACCATCTTGTTCTAGTAGGATCACTCAAATTTGTATGAACAATCTCCAATTTTGTTGTGCTAGTTAACTTCTTAATAGGAAAGGAAACTTTCTTTAATTTCACCTTAACAGAGTCTTTGCACAAAACATTAGTAGCCCTTTCAATTCAAGGTAAATCTGTGACAAAAAAATGTACTACTAGCCTTCACAATATTATCAAATTTTATATGACAAAACCTTACATGCTATAAAAAACTATTATCCACTTTTATAACCAAACAAGTCATTTCTATTGGGTTCAATTAAAAAACATTACCTCTAGATCTTATACCAGTGCTAATTAACTTACCATCTTTATACTTGATAATGCATGTCTTATGAATTGCAATTGATAACCTTTGTCAAACAACTATCCAACACTCAATAGGTTATGCTTTAATCCAATAAAAAAAAATATGGCATTAGTCTTAGCATTTCCATTAAGTGTAATAGATCTTATTCTCTTGATATGACAAGTTTCATTTTTACCAACTCTAATAATTCCTCCATCATGAAACTGAAATTAAAAAATATATTCATGTCTCCAATCATATGATGTGAACATCCACTTTATACAATAAAATTATTTCTATTTGAAATCTATTGAACTAGTGCTTTTTGGTCTCTGACTTCCTTTTAAGTATTTTCTTCTTTTATAGGTACAAATTCTAACTCATATTCACTTTCACTCTGAATTCTTTGTTTCAACTCATCATCTCCATTTGCATACAAACAATATCTAGGTCTTCTAGACTTGAAATTTTTCTTATACTTTTTCTCTCTTTTATGGCACTTAGAAATATAATGACCAAAATCATTGCAAGTCTAACATTTAAAAGTTATCTTACAATATAGTTCTCTTCTCACAAGGAGGACAATTCCATCTTCAATTCTTCTATCTTCCTTAGATCTGGATCTTCTATTGCTAACATAGTCTCCACTAGTGCTTGCACTTCTTGAAAAAGGAGGGAGAACACTTAAAGCACTAAAGGTTGTTTCCACTCTTGGTAATTCTCCAAATTTGTTGAAGCTTACTTCTCTTGCTTCCAATCTTCCAAGAAGTGTCTATCTAGTCAACTTCATAGTACATGGTATCACTTCTTGAATCATATACATTGCCTATCTAAATAGTGGAGTCAAAATTTTCAAGATCTTCCATATAATCTAATCTTCATATTTAGATCCTTCACAAGACTTAAATCTTATAACAATTTTTGATATTCTACTAATATAACTTCTTACAAATTCATCTTCCATAATTTTACCATATTGAAACAAACATATCCAATTTGTAGTTTAATTCTTTTAGCATGCTTATCACCTTCAAAAGTAGATTAAAAAACTATTCAAATTTTATGAAATATTTCTAAGGATTTTACCTCACTATATTCATTTTTAGGAAGAGCTAACAATAATGGTTCTCTAGCAAGCATATTACACATAAATAGATCTCTTTCAGCTTCATTGCATTCATCAAGTTTCTTTTCTTCCATAATTTTCTTTTGATTCTTTGTCATCAACCAATATTCTTGATACGTACATAGAAAATTAGTTTCCATCTTATGTGTCCAACTATCATAGTTAACTTCATAAAATTTAGGACTTTCTTCTCTCTCTATTGATCTCGTTAAGTGGTTTTCTTTTGGGGACCTAATGCTCTGATACAAATTGTTAGAAAGTAAAGTCCACAAAGATAACTCAGAGGGGGTGACTAAGTTATTCAACTATTATAGTATTTAATAACCTTATTATTCCTCAACAAAGAGAATAATATAACCTACAAACATAAGTAGATACAGATACACAATAACACTATATATATATATATATATATATATATATATATATATATATATATATATATATATATATATATATATATATATATATATATATATATATATATATATATATATATATATATATGAGGGAAACCCTTAATTAGAGGGAGTACCCTAGTGGGGATAGTGCCCACATAATGATGTACTAATATAAAATTTTCTTGTATGAGGATGAACTCTATTAGGATCCAATAAAATACATTCAAGACATGTCATTCCCTATTAGGAGTTGTGTCAACCCTCTTATGAGTTGTAGAAGGAAGATGGACCCACTGTCCAAACATCTTCAGGTTAAGACCACTGAACTAACTTTCCAAATTTCCTCTATATTATTCCTTGCACAATAATAGAAATGAATAATCTTGAACTACTCCACCCCATTGACCAAACTAATATCTCTTTCAAATCTCAAAAATAGATCATCAACTTCACATTTAATAATTATTTTGATCTCTTAGATGCATTTACCAACCTCACATGTAACTTGTACAATTTGCACTTCAAAAACATGTTACACATATTATGACAAGGAAAATAACCTTCCTTTATACCATATCCTCATAATAATTCCCTCAGTCAGCCTTGAGAGTACCCCACTTAATTAAAATAGGACCTTATTAAGATATTGTAATTATTTTAAAATTACACAACATAGTTGGCTAACAATCTTTACAACTACTCATATGTGCAACCTTTAACATCGCACACTTTTTGACATGATCATTAGGCTTTCTTTTTATACTTTCTAACTTTACTTGTCATGATTCTATCTCTATTAGGAGATATAATCCAACAATCATAAATTTCTTCCTAGGCACTTTGTTTACACATTCTCTTCTATAACTCATGAGTAGGTCTTGTATGTCTTCGATTCTCTATACATGCACTTGTCATTGATATACAATTTGTACTGCCTCATTTTTTTTTCTTTGACTCTACCAAAATTCACAAAAACAATACTATGTTGACATCAATGAAGAAAACAAAGTCATGAATTTTATATGTTAATTATGCTAACAATCTCTCCAATTCTGAGGATACCGCCCCAAAGGAATACAATCAATATTCATGTTAACATATTTTACTTCCAGATGTAGATTAAAAATTTCATTGCTTCCATAAGAGAGTCCATATTTTCTTCTTCCCTAGAACAAATAAAATATTTGAGCTCTCCTAGCCTTGGTCCTTCATTCATTTGTTTGATGTCCTTGTTTGTTGTAGTGTTAGCAATATCCTCTGTATTTTTGCTTGGGGTTCTAATTGATAGTTTTGTTGCTGCAAACATTTGTTGTATGACCTAATTTTCTACAATTTTGACAAGTAGGTTTGTATTTCCTAGCTTTTTTTATTCCTTTTCTCATGACTTTTAGACAATTCTCCTTCTTTAGTCTTAATGTATCCCAATCCAACAATATCATTATTAGGTCTTAGTGATTCCATTAATTTATCAATGTCTTTGATGGCTTCACTTTGTTTGTTCAATCTTTTGATGAATTCCTTTTCTGATCTCAATTGATTTTGTAGTAGATCATTTTATTATTTTAGGGTTGTGATATCAATGTTCTTTCCATTCAATTCATGGTTTGCAAGCATCAATTGATTCATTTTATCCAATTGCATGTTAGCAAGATTTTGCACATCTGATGTCTTCTCTTCAAGTCTATTAGCTAGTTTTCTTTTGTCTTCTTCAATCATGAATTTTCCTTCCTCATCTTTCTTTTAGTTACCTCACATAGAAATACTGATTTTACTTCTTGTTATCTTTTGATATTTCTAACTTCATTAGTTAGGGCATTGTTCTTTCCATCAGATCTTCAACTACTGCATCAAATTCATTTGAGTTTCTATCCTTATGATAATCCAATAGTTACTTCTTCTTGATATCAAGTGTCATTTCACTAAATAGATGCCTTAAACAAATTCAACAGTCCCAAAGATGCCTTAAACTTAGTTGCTGCTGTTACTCAGTAAACACATAAATTACTGCTTAAAACTTGATAGATGTTTAGTTAATTTATTAAGCATTTACTGAAATAAGTGACCATGCAAAAGAAAGTAATCATGAACATAGTAGACACCAGATTTACGTGGAAACCCAATATGGGAAAAACCACCAGCAACTAGTCACCAATTTTCACTCTTCTGAAGTGAGCCCTGTTAGGAGCCAACCCTGTTAAAGGTTACAAAACACATTGTTAGGTGTGACCCTGTTAGAGGATTTAATCACCCTATTAGGAGTGGCCTTGTAAGAGGTCTTTAGAACAATTCAACTGAATTGCCACCCTATTAAAGGATTTATGGAATGGCTGTTAAACCAACTCTGTTAGGAGATTTTGGAATCACTGTTACAATGGTTAGAAAGCAACAATGAATGATCTGAAAATACATGCAACTTATCTTGCTGAATACAGATCTTAGTTTAGCTCCACAAGGTCCTTACTGATTAAATATATCTTTGCAGCTCCAAGATTTCCCTCTGCTCAACTCTGCTTAGGCACAAACAAGTCGCTTCCTTGCATTTCCTTGCACTATTCATATATATTCTCAATTCCACACTATTTCGCATCTTGAGCACCTCTTTATATATATACTATACATAATACCAGGTCAGCCCAGCCAACTTGACAAAACATATTCCAAAGTCGGCTTGAACTAACAATCAAAACAAAATTCTTCACTGGCCAACGCTGCTAAAAAAAAAATTGCTTCCTATGTTAACCGGTAGAACTCGGTAAAAACTGCAGTTACCGGGGAATTCGATAAACCTGCTACTTCCTTTGGAAACTGACTAGACTCGATAAAAGTTGTCTTCGATTACTGAGTGATCTCGATAAAAACTAAGCTTTCCTTAGTTTACCGTGCGAACTCGGTAAACACTAACCGTTCGCTACAAAATCTTTTGATACCCGAGTGATCTCAGTAAGAACTAAACTTTCCTTAGCTTACCGTGTGACATACAGGAATGCTCGGTATACACTGCAAAAGGCTTTACTAACCGACTGAGCTCGGTAGACTTTGTAAACTATTTTCCTAACCGACAAAACTTGGTAGACTCTGTCTGATAACTGATATGGCATTTGTGTAACATCAAAGACAATACACAATTACTTAATTGTATCCAACAATTTCCCTCTTTGGCATTGATGGCAACACAACATGTCATAGCAGAAATAAAATTTGAAAGCAACACAACACAATTAATAATTCTCCCTCTAAGATAGAGAACTCTCCCTCTTACAGTAATCTCCCTCTGTAAAGAAATTGTATAATCAAATTTCGGAAAGATATGACAGTAAAACTCTCCCTCTTTGAAAACACATGCCAAAGACAATCCAATTTCAATGAATTTCATTGTACCTTTAGTACTGATCCATATGCAATATTTTCTTGATTTGCTGCATCAACTGATGATTGTTCAATTTTGTAAGAGCTGATGCATCACTAAAACTTATTTTTAGTAAACTTCAGATAGGGGAATAACCCCTAACTTACCTCTGAGATACAAAAATGTATCCTTAGGTAAAGGTTTTGTGAATATGTCAGCAATCTTTTCCTTTGTATGGACATATTCCAATCTAATTTCCTTGTCTTGCACCAATTCTCTGACAAAGTGATACTTGATTGCAATATGTTTAGTCTTAGAATGCATTACTGGATTCTTAGATATGTTGATTGCACTTGTATTATCACAAAACATGATAACTGGTTCCTTGATTTCCATCTTCATGCCTTGTAGTAATTGCTTGAACCAAACAATATTAGAACAATTTACTGCTGCAGCAACATACTCTGCCTCTGTTGTTGATTGAGATGTACAATTTTACTTTTTGCTTGTCCAAGAAACCAACCTCTTTCCAAGAAAGAATGCACCTCCACTTGTGCTTTTTCTGTCATCAAGGTTTCTTGCCCAATCAGCATCAGTAAACACTTTTAAGTCTAGGTTTCCTCCAAATTTATACCATAATCCATAATCTTCAGTTCCTTTCAGATATCTCATTATCCTCTTGATTGCCATCATGTGATTTTCTCTTGGTTTGGCTGAAAATCTTGCCACAATTCCAACTGCAAGAGCAATATCTGGCCTAGTATGAACTACATATTGCAACTTTCCAATCATAGATCTATACAATGTCTGGTCTATCTCCTTTGAATCATCTTCTTTGGTAAGTTTTAGTCCAGTACACATGGGAGTTCCAACTGGTTTACAGTCTTCCATACCAAACTTTTTCAATATCTCTTTGATGTATTTTGCTTGAGTGATGTAGATGCCATTCTTGTTCTCCTGAATTTGAAGTCCAACAAAGAATTTGATTTCACTAAACATTGACATTTCAAATTCCTTGCTCATTTGTTCTGAAAATTCTTCGCAAAGATCATCATTCCCTGTGAAAATAGTATCATCTACAAATATTTCTGCCAGGACAATCTTATTTTCTGGTCCTTCCTTGATATACAAACTACTGTTATCATTATTTCTTTGAAATCCAAATTGAATAAGATGGCCATGCAATCTTTCATATCATGCTCTAGGGGCTTGTTTCAGACCATACAATGCTTTGTGCAATTTGCAAACCATGTTCTTTTTATCTGGATCTATAAAACCTTCAGGTTGTTCAATGTAGACCTCTTCATCCAGTATACCATTTAGAAATGCTGACTTGACATCCATCTGATAAACTTTAAATCCTTTGTAAGCAGCATATGCTAATAAGGTTCTAACACCTTCCAATCTAGCAACGGGAGCAAAAGTTTCTCCATAATCTATGCCTTCCTCTTGAGAATATCCTTTGCACACTAATCTAGCTTTGTTTCTTGATACTTTACCATTTTCATCCAATTTATTTCTGAAAACCCACTTTGTACCGATTACATTTTTGTCTTTAGGCCTGGGTACAAGAGTCCATGTTTTGTTTTTCTCTATCTGCTATATTTCTTCATTCATTGCTTCAATCCAATTATCATTTTCTAATGCATCTTTGATAGTTCTAGGTTCAAAATCAGCAAGTAAACAAGTACCTTTCAACTTACTTCTTGTGATGGTTCCTTCAGATTTATTTCCAATGATCTGATATGCTGAATGATGTCTCCTGACATATTTGGCTAGAATAGGTTCTTTTCCTTCTAGATGAATCTTGTTGTTATCTTCTTGCATTTCTCCTTCATGCTCAATTTGGTCTGGCTCGGTATCAACTGGATCAGTATGCACATGCTTGGTTACCTCTGGCTCGGTAATCTCTAACTCGATATTTTCTGACTCGGTAGACGTTGGCTTGGTAGATGTTGGCTCGGTAGATGATTCCTGCAACTCGGTTAGTGATGACTCGCTAGAAGAAGGTTTCTGATTCTCAGATGCAGTTGATATTATATCTAGATCACTGAAGACGAATCTTTTGTAATCTTCTGGTTCTTTTCTGCTTTCTTCTTTAGTCTTTTCTGCAAACTCATCAACTTTCACATGTATACTTTCTATGACTTTGTGAGTAGATAAGTTCAAGCATCTATATGCTTTACTCTTGGATGAGTATCCAAGAAATATACCTTCATCACCTTTTACATCAAATTTACCTTTTCTAGATTCTTTTAAGATATAACATTTGCTTCTAAATACTTTTAGATAACTTACATTGGGTTTATAGCCATACCATATTTCATAGGGAGTTTTGAATGAGTCCTTTTTTAACTGTACTCGGTTTAAGGTATGAACTGCTATACTGATAGCCTCCTTCCAGTATTTGATAGCAACATTCTTTTCTATCATCAAGGTTCTTGCACAATCCATGATGGATCTGTTCCTTCTTTCAGCTATGCCATTTTGTTCAGGAGTACCTGGTGCTGAAACCTGTCTTTTGATTCCTCTTTCAATACAAAAGTTATTGAATTCATGTGAAATAAATTCACCACCTCTGTCTGACCTTAGGCATTTCAATCTTTTCCCTGTTTCTTTTTCTACTCTTGCCAAATACCATTTGAACTTTTCAAATGCTTCTGATTTGTTCCTTAGGTACATGACGGTCATCATTCTTGAATAATCATCAACAAAAAGAATAAAATATTTTTCACCAGTATAGCTTTCAGCTTCAATAGGTCCACATAAGTCAGTATGCACAATTTCTAATAAATCTTCAGACTGATAATTTTTGCTTTTGAAGCTGGACTTACCCATCTTTCCAATTTGACAATTTTTGCATAAACCGACCTCTGGTTTCTTTAAATCAGGAATGCCTCTTACTTTCTTGAATTTGCTTATCTTTACCAGATTGTCAAAATTCACATGACATAACCTTTTATGCCATAACCAACTCTCTTCTACTTGAGCAATAAAACATGAATGTTCATCAAGTTCAAGATAGAACAAGTTACCTTTAGTTTGAGTACCAGATCCAATCAACTTTCCTTTACCGTTCAACAGTCTTGCTTTGCCTTGGATGAATTCTACTTTGAGTCCATGGTTGAGTAACTGTGCCACACTCAACAAATTATGCTTTAGGCCTTCTACCCAATAAGCATTATCACATACAAGTTCCTGGGTTAGAGTGATTCTTCCTTTTCCTTTGATGCAACAAGGTTCATTGTTTCCAAATCTTACACTGCCACCATCATACTCTTCAAATTGATCAAACTTTGTTTTATCTCCAGTCATATGATGTGAGCAGCCACTATCAATGATCCATGTATCATTCTTACTTATGTGAGAGATGAGTGCCATTTCTTCATTGTCAGATTCATCTTTTACAGCAATGTAAACAATCTCATCCTCTTCTTCATCATTAGAATCATTAGAATCTTTAGCCATAAAACATGATTTCTTACTTTTATCCTTAAATGATTTGAGATCTTTCTTACTGTTCCATTTATTATCTTTCTTTTCATCTTTATCTTTCTTTTTTGGACACCTTGCAGCAATATGACCGACTTCTTCACATGAAAAGAAGATTAGGGGTACTTTACCTTTGTATTTACCTCTTCCTCTTGAATGTTTCCTTGCAAGTAGAGCTTCAATTACTTCAAGGTCGCTGTCAGAGCTCTGATCTGATTGATCTTCACTCTCTGACTGAGATTCCTTCTTCTTCTTGCCTTTTTCCTTGAGTGAAAGCTTGGCTTCAAATGCAGACTCAATGTTCTTTGCAGCTGGAACATAATTATCAAAATTATCTAGTTCAAATGCTGTCAATCTTCCAACTATGGCCTCTAGGTTTATCTTGTGATTGGCCTCACACCTTATTTCTTGAATGGCTGATACCCTGATGGCATAAACTGGAAGTAGAGTTCTAAGAACTTTACTTATGACTGTCTCTTCACTGATACTTCCTCCAGAAGCTTTGACAGCACTGACACATGCTTTAATTCTTTCAAAATATTTGGCAATGTTTTCATCTTCTTTCATTTTCATCTGATCGAACTGTCCTCTCAGACTTTTAGCTTTGGCTCTTCTGAAATTGTCATCTCCACCATAGATCTCTTTCAGTCTTTCCCACATTTCATAGGCAGTAGTGCAGTCCTTGACATCATCAAACTCTTCATAACTCAAGGCAGATGCAATATCAATCATCATAATGTTATGAGTTTTCTTTATAGCAATGTCATTGACTGATAATGTACCTGATGGTTCTACATATTTCTCATCAAGATATTTCAGACCAGTGTCACCAATGGAAGCTAGATGAAGTCTCATTAATCCCTGCCATGCTGAGAAGTTATTTCGGTTAAGCCTTAGGATTTCCCTCTTGTAAGACATCTTGATCTTTGGCTTAGATCTTTGAAATCTCCTCCTACAAGCACCAAGAGCTCTGATACCAATTTTTGGAAAATGAAGATGGGGTAACTGAGAGGGGAGGGGTGAATCAGTTACCACAAAAACAAATTCAACAGTCCCAAAGATGCCTTAAACTTAGTTGCTGCTGTTACTCAGTAAACACATAAATTACTACTTAAAACTTGATAGATGTTTAGTTAATTTATTAAGCATTTACTGAAATAAGTGACCATGCAAAAGAAAGTAATCATGAACACAGTAGACACCAGATTTACGTGGAAACCCAATATGGGAAAAACCACCAGCAACTAGTCACCAATTTTCACTCTTCTGAAGTGAGCCCTGTTAGGAGCCAACCCTGTTAAAGGTTACAAAACACATTGTTAGGTGTGACCCTGTTAGAGGATTTAATCACCCTGTTAGGAGTGGCCTTGTAAGAGGTCTTTAGAATAATTCAACTGAATTGCCACCATGTTAAAGGATTTATGGAATGGCTATTAAACCAACTCTGTTAGGAGATTTTGGAATCACTGTTACAATGGTTAGAAAGCAACAATGAATGATCTGAAAATACATGCAACTTATCTTGCTGAATACAGATCTCAGTTTAGCTCCACAAGGTCCTTACTGATTAAATATATCTTTGCAGCTCCAAGATTTCCCTCTGCTCAACTCTGCTTAGGCACACACAAGTCTCTTCCTTGCATTTCCTTGCACTATTCATATATATTCTCAATTCCACACTATTTTGCATCTTGAGCACCTCTTTATATATATACTATACATAATACCAGGTCGGCCCAGCCAACTTGACAAAACATATTCCAAAGTCAGCTTGAACTAACAATCAAAACAAAATTCTTCACTGGCCGATGCTGCTCAAAAAAAAATTGCTTCTTGTGTTAACTGGTAGAACTCGGTAAAAACTGCAGTTACCGAGGAATTCGGTAAACCTGCTACTTCTTTTGGAAACTGACTAGACTCGGTAAAAGCTATCTTTGATTATCGAGTGATCTTGGTGAAAACTAAGCTTTCCTTAGTTTACCGTGCGAACTCGGTAAACACTAACCGTTCGCTACAAAATCCTTTGATACCCGAGTGATCTCAATAAGAACTAAACTTTCCTTAGCTTACCGTGTGACATACAGGAACGCTCGGTATACACTGCAAAAGGCTTTACTAATCGACTGAGCTCGGTAGACTCTGTAAACTATTTTCCTGATCGACAGAACTCGGTAGACTCTGTCTGATAACTGATATGGCATTTGTGTAACATCAAAGACAATACACAATTACTTAATTGTATCCAACAGGATTAGGTAAGAATCAATAGTTGTGGTTGATCCTTATTTCCATCTAATGCTTCCCTCTATTTTATTGGTTCCATATATTTTATAGGGATTCATACAATGGCTCCATACTTATCTTTAAAATTTTAAAAATATGATTATGTCATCCTAGAAATGGTTTACATACAAGTTGGTGCCATTACAAACATCTATGTCCTAAACTATTCACTTAGTATCCAAAGGCTCTGATTCTTGGCCTTCACTGTGCTCTTAATGTTGTAACTTGACTTCTGAATAGCTTGACACAATTTGCTTTATAACCACCAAAATCATTGAGCACATACTATTTACTTTGCTTCCTCTTTTGGCTTGACATTTGAATGCCTCAGCACACATTGACTAGTCGACACCTACTAGTGCTCAACACTAACTACCATTTTTCTCGGTATGTACTATCTGAACAATTATGCTTGACAATCTTTGATCTTTTTTGAATAATAACAAAGTTCTTTTCACTACTGTGTCAAATCCAATCTAGGATTAACAAAAATATGAACAACTTGAAAAGGAGGTGCATTAAAATATAGATAAGATGATGAAATCATTAAGCTTCTTAAGAAATGATAAAATTTAAAATTATCAATTTGATACTATAGTGTAAATAGAATTGGACAACTAATTTGAATTGGTACTAGATCTACTATTCAATATCCAAAAGAAATTTTAGAAGAAATTACACAAGAAGAAATATTAGGTGTTGAGATTTAATTGTTATAACAAAATAAAAATATTGGGGTAAACTCAAGTTGGTTCTACACCCATCATATAATATATGAGAAGCACAAGTTGGTGAAATATTATATAATTCCAAATTTCTAGTTTAACCTAGTTCACATCACAACAAACCTACTAGAAAATATTAAGATAATATACATATCTCAAATATGATTGGGATGGTATGTCATTAACATTATCATCCTCATGAAATATATGAAAACACACATGAAGTATTTTTGAATTGTCCCATCTTAAATTAGAAGCACCTAAATTTAATTAAAATTTAGCACCCATTTAATGCAAGTTCAACATTCATTTTCATCTTTCATCATTTCTTCCCCTTTCTTCTCCTTTCTCCAAGGTGTAATTAAGGTAAGACCCAATAGATAATCTTTAAACCTCTTATTTATATGGCATAAACATCATGGTAGAATCTAACAACCTTGGTCATCTCTTTCCTTCATCCAATGACTCTAAATCTCTTATGCACACCAAAATGGCTATATCTTGAGTTCTACACCTAATTTCTAGAAGCTAGGGCCTATTTTGGGATCTTGAAGGAATTCTAATGGTTTTGATCCCTTGTTGGAAAGAATTTAGTGTTCCTTTACCAATAAGATATGAAGTGTGCCCTTGTTAAGCCAATTAAGGATGCACTAAATCCCTTCTTGGGCTCTATTATGGGTTCATTAGTTGAGTCCCATGTTTAGACTATTTTAGGGTGCAACTTCTAGATGGGTATTCCTACACAAGCTAGTAATTTCTATTCCTTTTATAAACCTATCCATTTTCTCTTCTACATTCGTCCTCTCAAGATCTAAATTAATATGCTTTCATTCCCAACAAGGATTTCAATAATATTCATTCATGAAGGTTTTGGTTTCACTTTGATTTTCTTTCCTAGGGTTCTTTAAGTTGAGTCAAATCTATTGCATCTACATACTTGATTATATTTCAAATTCAAGTGTATATTCATATATTTATATTTATTCATTTCAGATATATTAGTAAAAATTTATATATTTCTATTTTCTACTTATGGTTAACTAATAAAAATGGGTTTGACGGAGGTAAAGCCCGCTCCAAACAACAAACAAAAAGGATTTTTTAGTTTGTACGTTTTAGATCTTAGAAAAAAAAAGGTTGCAGATTTGGATACCCACTTTGGATTTCTTTGTAACTATAAAATAAAAATCAAGGTCACATATTGTTTTCAAGTCCATTGAGGTCACCCTTTCAATCAAGACCATAGAGGTGACCCTTGTTGATGGAAGGCACTCTTGTCAGATTACTAAACAATTGCTAGGTTTTGTAGATCTTTCCTTTTTAGCCTAAATCATGAGAATTAATTGTTTTGAAACTCATTTGTCAACCTACCTATAGGATTGTATTCCATAAGGTATATTATATTCATGCTTTCTATTTTTGATACATTTCATCATCACACTACCTCATTATATTTCAGCTCAATATTCCATATCCCTTTGCATAAATCCTCTTAAGGTGGACGTGAAAGGAAAATAAATTTGAGTTATTCAACACTTTAACATTAGGTTAAATATTGATGATACCTTTTATATCAATCAACGTAAACTCAAGGAGTGAATCTTGGTATTCCCTCTTCATTGGTGTATTGGGTGGATGACTTCCATTTTCCTCTTATACATTAATTGGTGAACTTGACACACTCTCCCATTTGGTTGGAGTTATATTATAGTATTTCATTGGGTGTTCACCTTTCTAATTGGTTATCCTTGATTTCTACATTTTTCTATTAGAACTTAATTATTGCATATTTTTTATTAGCATACACATTGCATCATGAAGAACTTTTGGTGTATGGCTATCTATCTCAATATTATCTTTCTTGCATATGTTTGTAGTAATTATGATGTATATGAGAGTTTCATTCATTTTATAGTATTCATGCTTCCTCATTCTCCTCTTGGTTATGCTCTTACAAGATTAAGGAATGCATCTTTTCCCTCATTTAAACTTATGGTTAGGTCTTTATGTAGTTAGATTATTTCTTCTTTGGGTTATGTGATAAGCTTAGTTGATGATCCTCCTAACCATCACAATCCCTTGGCTAAACCTCCTCATTATCCTTCTCCTTGTTTAGCTAATACCACTACCCAAATGTATGTTCAAGATTAAAGCTTAGGTCATGATGAGGATATTGTAGTGTTTCATGTGGGAACATTATCCTCCTCTTCCCACTCATCATTATATTAAGGGAAAGTGGAAAGTTCCTTTTATTTCCCTACCTATTATTATTCCTTACACTTCTTTTTCTCATGATTCTAGTAAAAAATAAATGTTGTTAAAGATCTAAAGAATAATTATACTAGAGGATGTTGCATGATTAGTAAACAATGTTACATTGGCTTAGAACTTGGTATTAATGAAAATGATACTAAAAATCATATTCATATATGTGATGTGGTAGATAAACATGGTATTGGTTATTCTCCTTTTGAGATAGTTCAATAATATACTATATAACCTCCTCCCATCATTTATTACCTACTATTGATCCTGATTATTCAGATACTTGTCAAGATTTGGCCTTAAAAGAGAATGTACTCAAGTTTTCATTATTGGAAATATAAGATGAGCAACTAAGAGGGGAGGTGTGAATTAGTTACCACTAAAATTAATTCCACATTCATTAGATGTCAACATAGAACACAAACTTCATAGAAAAATACCTATGCATGGTAAATACATGGGCACTTAGTTTACACTAGTAAATGATGTAACTCATAAAATTCTTAACATGGAAATATTTAGGATATTATCTAGATGATTAACCTTACTTAACTTAGTTGCATACACATTTAATAAATAGCATGAACACAAGTGACACCAACATTTAACATGGAAACCCAATTTTGGAAAAGCCACCAATTGTAACTAGTTACTAATTTGAACTCTTTTGAAGTGAGCCCTATTAAAGGTCACAAAAAACAATATTAGGTGTGACCCTATTAGATGATTTAATCATCCTATAAGGAGTGGCCTTGTCAAAGGTCTTTAGACCTTTCAATTTTGAAATGTTGCCATGTTAGAGGATTTACAAATAGCCATTAAGCCAACTCTGTCAAGAGATTTAGATCACTACTACAATGGTTAGAGAGTAATAATGAGATGAACTAATTTATGATGCAACTGAATTGCTAAAATTATAGATCTCAATTCTCACTTTTATCCTTGATCCTTTCTGATCAAATGTATCTTTGCAACTCTTTAAAGATATTATTATTATCCTTCTAATTTCCTTCATTTAAGCATATTTAATTCTTCTATTTTCTTGCACACATTCAATCCTAAGATTAACCTTGTATTTATATCATGTACACATTGTCAGTTCAGCTTGACTACAACTTAGAATAATTAATATTCATCTCCTTAGTCAATTAGATCCAACAAACAAACCTATTGAGCTCAATATGCCAAAAGAAGAAAATCCTTCATTAGCTGACCTTGCTTGGTAGACACTAACTTAGAAATGATTTTCTTTGTATTAACAAAGTCAACTTAGTTAACACTATGTCTGTACAAAGTTCCTTTGATAACTAAGTGAGCTTTGTTAACATTGGTTCCATCCAAGTTTTCTTTCATTAACTAAGTGAGCTCAAATAACACTCAATCTTCTACAAACTTCTCTTTGTCACCCGAGTGAACTCAATACTATTGAATGTCTTCTAAACATGGAAAACTCTATAATGCTAGGCAGAATAAGGAAATTTTCTTCATCACCTAAGTGAGCTTAGCATACACTAACTGAAAAAGATATGAAATTATGTGTAACATCAAAGAAAATTCACAACTAACCAATTATTTTCAATAATATCCCTCTTTGGCATTGATATTAACCCAACATGTCATATTACAATGAAATTTTTAGAGGAAAAAAAAGAGGAAAATATCCTTAGTTTCATTCTGATTCTCATCCATGAGAACTCCCTCTATCAACAAACTCTATCTTTAACATCTTCTTTTGATAGAATACTTTGCCTCTTTGATATCAAACCAAGTTCATTATCTTTCTTTGCCATCTTTAAAAAAATTCTACCTTATCAAAAAACTCTTCTTTTATAAAATTTCTAATTTATTTGAATATGACAAAAAAATCTCCCGCTTTGACATCTCATGCCAAAGACAATATTTAATTAATATTAGTGTTCCTCACATACTAATTCATGTGTAATATGCCCTATTAAATACTACATTAACTGACTAATATTCAACATGCTCTAGTTGATGCATCACTAAACTTTATTTTAGTGAGCTTAAGATAGGGGAATGACCTCTAGCTTACCTCTTAGATACAAAAATGCATCCCTAGGTAATGTCTTAGAGTATATGTCTGCAATTTGTTCTTTAGTATTCACATATTCCAATATTACCTCTTTATCTTGCACCAATTCTCTAAAAAAATGACATTTTATTGAGATGTGTTTGGTCTTGGTATGCATCATAGGATTATTTGAAATATTAATTGCACTAGGTTTATCATAGAAGATAACCACTAGATCCTTGATTTCTATCTTCATACCTTCTAATAATTGCTTGAACCAAACAATATTGGAGAAAGTAACTACTACTACTACTACATACTCTCTCTCTGCTATAGACTAAGAAATACAATTTTGTTTCTTACTTTTCTAGCACACTAGTCTTTTACCAAGAAAAAATTCTCCACCACTAGTGCTCTTCGAGTCATCAACACTTACTACCCAATCAACATATGTGAAGGCTTTCAAATCCATATCACCTACATTCTTGTACTATAATCCATAATCTTTAGTACCCTTCATATACCTCACGATTCTCTTCATTCCCATCATGTGATTCTTTTAGGATTTGTTGATAATCTTGCCACCATACCAACTATTAATGCAATATTAGGTCTTGTATGCACTACATATTGCAATTTCCTAATCATTGATCTATATGTGGTTTGATCTTCCTCCTTAGAATCATCATTCTTGGAAAACTTATGTCCAATAGATATAGGTGTTTCAACTGGTCTTGAATCTTTCATTCCAAACTTCTTTAGTATCTCCTTGATATATTTTAATTCAGTAATGTAGGTACCATCTTTCTTCTATTGAATTATAATCCAACAAATAATTTTATCCCATTGACATCTCAAATTTTTTACTTATCTCTTTTAAAAAAAGCTTTGTACATGTCATTATTTCTAGTAAACAATGTGTCATCTACAAAGTTTTTTTCCTAAACAATTTTCTTGTTTGGTCCTTCTGTGATATATGGGCTACTATTATCATTTGATCTTTCAAAACAAATCATTATCAAGTAGTTATGAATTCTTTCATATCAAGATCTAGGAGTTTTCTTGAGTCTATACAATGCCTTGCGTAGTTTACCAACAATATCCTTTTTGCCAAGATCTAAAAAACCTTCTAGATGTTCTATGTAAACTTCCTCTTCAAGAATTCCATTCAAGAATGTAGATTTCACATCCATTTGATAAATTTTAAATCCTTTACTTTTAGCAATAGAAAGTCGAGTTCTAACACCTTCTAATCTTACAACAAGAGAAAAAATTCACCACAATCAATACCTTCTTCTTGAGAATAACCTTTGTGTTGGTGTAAATAAGTATTTACTATTTACACTTTACTTAACTTTACTTAGGTTAATGCTTTATTTTATTATTTATTAGTTAGACACCTAGGAGTATGCATACTCATATGAAATTTCTTGTTGACAACACATGAGTTTACAACTCTTTTATGCACATGGTATCTACAACATAGGAGTTAGCACCATATTTAAGCACATGGTGTCTACAAAATCTCTATATGAGATACACCTTGTCATACTTATCCTCTCATTAATGCATGCACATTCATGCACAATGGAGGATAATCCACTTTTGGTGGACATGTGCTTAGTTGCTGAGCTTATCTCTTCTCTAACTCCCAGACATTCTAGAAGTATTCTAGAGGCCTTTATATATGGGCACTCCTTGTGTGTGTGTGTGTGTGTGTGTGTGTGTGTGTGTGTGTGTGTGTGTGTGTACATACAACACATCAATTCATTTTGATATTGTTACTCTGATCATACTTTATTGGTCCATTTTGTGCTTACGCTTGAGTTCCTTGATCTTGGGTGACTTTTTCCTAAGGAAAATTCTTACATGGTATTAGAGCTAAGGGAATTTCTCTTCACATAGCCACTGGAGACCATTTTCTTGTTTCACCTCTTGGAGGAACTTGACTCAGATCCAGAGTATCAGAGTCATTGGGAGCATCTAGAGCCAAAATGGACCTTACCATTACATCTAGAGCATCGAGTCGGTGAATCTTGAGTATGATTTTACCTACCCTAGGCTATAGTCGAAATTGAGGCAAATTGGGACCCAAAGGCTCAATTTTCAATATTTGGTGTGATCATTTATTAGATCTATGAATTAATCTTTTCAGATATGAATTTATTTTCTCTACAATTTCTGGATTTATATTTTTTTTAAAAATCATCCTATCAAGCCTTCAAAGAATTTTTTTTTAGGAACTAGGTGATCAAATCCCAGCCCCTGTAATGGAATATTCTATCCATAATCTAGTCAATAATCCTGCAATGGTACATCACACAAACAACATCAACAATCAGTGGGCACATTACATTTTACAACACACATCGGCTAATAATTCCAAGTGGCTCTTAAGCTAAGCCAATTATTGTGGGTTTTTCCATTTATACCACTACATTTGCAAATAAGGTGTGTGTGGAACTAAAAATCTGAACACCTTCTACCAACAATCATAGATTCATTGCCGACTCAACCTCCCAGCGATCTATGATCGGTGTTCAAACTCCTTCACTAATTGACTGTCCCAATCAAGACAACGTATTCTCATGTCCAATCAGTACCACATCGTGCCAATTCCTCCATGCCTGCCTAGATACAACCAAATCAACCTACTACACAGATGTTGTATAGGACATGCCATTAGAAATCTATACAATTTGTACAATCTCTATGTTGATGGTACAATTACCAAACCCACTAATGCTATAGCACTTGTTGATTGGCAAATTAAAGACAATCATGCATTAGGAATAATCAAAAGTTGTGCTCACAGAGATCTTGTCTTCAACATTTCCATCTTTAAGGAAGCCAAGGGTGCTTGCAACAAACTTGAAGGATTGTATGGTAAGGTGAATGAGGAAAAGGGATTCCAAATTGAGGATGATCTACTTCTATTGGATACTAACAATTTTCACACAATTCAAGACTATATTAACAAATCCAGTTAATTGATAGCACTACTTAAATATTGTGGTAATCCCATGAAGGATGATCGATTGATTCATCACATCTTGAAGAGGCTACCTTTAGAGTATACATCCTTTGTTTCAAGTTACAACACTAATAGGTTGACCATGGGAAGTGCCTTCACTAAGCCTATATTTGATACATTTATAGAAATGTTGAATTTGAAACAAACCAAGTTGATAGATATTGGAATACTCACCTCATCAAAAACCAAAGCATTGGTGGCCAGCAATGAGAAGCAATCAAATCAAGGTGGAAAAAGTTCTACCAATAGCAAGAAAAAATAGTGGAAGAAAAAATCACAATCAGTGACAAAAAAATCTTCCTCCTCACAACAAGGCAATTCTTCTTCCAACAAGAAGGGAAACAATGATAAGAAGGACAAACTATTTTTTGCACATCGTAAGAAACTGAATCATGATGAGCATCATTGCAAGATGAAGAGAGTAGATGAATTGGAAAAATTACTTAAGAAGAAAAAAATCAATGTATCAAATGCTTCCAAGGATTCAACTCCGTCAACTTAAAAGGGAAAAGGGCAAGCACTTATGGTTAGTTTAAGTTCATTAGAGGAATGGATTCTTGACTTTGGTGCCTCATATAATATGGGCTCTTCAGAAGGACACTTTTCTACACTAAAGCAGTCTAAGGCACCTCACATCTTTGTAGGGGATGATACAAAAATGAAATTTGAAGGGAAAGGACAAGTTGAGATGGAAAATAGAGAGTTCAAAGACATTCTCTAAATTCCTAACCTTAGCTCTAATCTCCTTTCAATTTACCAAATCACTCACTATAGAAGTGGAAATAAAGTTGAGTTCCTTCCTGATTTAGTAATGACACAATGCTTTATTCCTTCTCCCACTTTTTTCTTAAGTCTCCTTCACATGCCTTGTTGACTATTCTCAATCACAAAGAAAATTATGGCATGAGTGGTATGGACATCTTTCCTTTCTCTATCTTCATGAACTAAGCTCAAAAGATATGGTCAAAGGTCTACCTACAATCAATTTTTCTAAGGGTGAATGTTCAACGTGTTCAATTGATATGCATCTAGAAGAAAAGTATGACAAAGGGAAGTCTTGGAGAGCACCAGTTGTTCTTGAGTTGGTTCACACTATTCTAGCAGGTCTTTTTGTAGTGACCTTAGTTAGCAAGGGTTGCTATGTCCTCACTTTCATTGATGACTTATCATGCTACACATGGGTCTACTTTCTTGATCAAAAGAATAAAGTATTTGATAAGTTTATAGCCTTCAAGAGTCATGTTTAGAATCAATCAAGGAAAGCCATCAAGGTCCTTTGTATGGACAATGAAAGTAGATATGTGAGTTCAAGACTTCAAGACTTTTGTGAAATTGAGGGTATTCATCTTCAGAATCTAGTAGCATTTAGTCCACTAAAGAAAAGTGTTGTAGCAATGAGGATTCAAACTCTTAAGTTAGTGACAAATCCCATGATTCAAGCTAAGTCTCTTGATCCATCACTTGAAGTCAAATCTATAAGCAATGCCAATCACATACTTAATTGATCTCCTCATAATTTCTTAGATGGAAAGACTCCTTTTGATGCATTGTGTGGTAGAAAACTAGTCACAAAAAACTTTAAAGTTTTTAGTTGTCCAGCATGGGAAAATATATCTTCAAGGGAATGCAAGGAACCACCACCAAGGCCTTGTACTTTCATTGGATATGATGAAAGTGTTAAGGCATATAGACTTATGGATCCTGAGACTCATGAAATATTTATTGAGAGGAATGTTCACTTTGAAGAAAGTTCACCTAGATTATCCTCTAATCCTCTCCATACTTCATACATTATGGAAACTGATAGTGACAATAGTGATAGTGATTCAATATATTTAGATATTGGGGATCCTATTGATAGATATAAGAAGTAGTCACAACATCAACACATTCCACAATGCATACATTGCTATAGTGACAGGTCCATGTAATTTAGTATAGTTGGGTACACCTTGTCTTCTAGTTCCAACATTAGGGGATGACTATATAATAGATATTTTATATTTGTTTGTGGAGTCATAGATAGTAGATTTGGGAGACATAATTGATGATATACATCTTCTCTTAAATGAAGAAGATCCTTCTTTAGTTTTTGTGAGGAACACTCTGACCCTCTTGTCCATTTTCTACATGACCAATCTTCCAAGATTGACGTGATTGTGGATCCTTATGTACATTAGTTGTAGGAGGTCTCTTTATCATTCGAGGAGATAGTCGATTCTTTGGGATATGTTCTACATCCATCCTTACTAGATCTACACTTGTTCTTTTCAACAATGTTGGAAGGAGTGACCTTCAGTATTGATAAAAGGACTCTTGAGCAGGTTTCAGAGACACCATTCATCATTGAGATTCTTTCTACACATTGAGGAAGCATCTCCTATGTACCTATGATATTGTTTCTTCCCAAAGGGAGGAACATTATTTAGTAGTCATGGATTAGCTTCTACATTGGAGTAGCTATCACTTATCGACATTCCAGATTTGGTGTGGGGTTACCTTGTCTCTGCTATTCTTCATCTCTCTTATGGGGGGAGACCTTTTCCTTTCTAGGATTGTGTTCTTCTCATATTTCTCTATTGTATATACATGATGTATGCTGTAATGTGGGGGTATTGATTACTCCATCCATCCATGCATCTATTTTTTTCATCTCTCTTTTTGGGGGATAGTTTTTCCCATGATATTTTCCCTCTTTTCTACTTTATGAGAGATTGCATTGTATTTTGTACATGGGTACCTAACATGGCCTAGTAGCTGGGACCTATCATGCATTTTCATCCTAGTTTTTGTTAGCTTAAGCGCATTCTCCTAAGTTGCACTTGGGGGTGGGGGGGGGGGTGGGTTGGTGTAAACAACTATTTACTATTTACACTTTACTTAAGTTTACTTAGTTTAATGCATTATTTTATTATTTATTAGTTATACAGCTAGGAGTATGCATACTTGTATGAGCTGTCTTGTTGACAACATTGGGGTTAGAAACTTTTTTATGCACATGGTATCTAGAACACAAGAGTTAGCACCTTATTTAAGCACATGGTGTCTACAACATCTGTATACAAGATACACCTTCTCATACTTATCCTCGCATTGATGCACATACATTCATGCTCAATGGAAGATAATCCACTTCTGGTGGATGTGTTCTTAGTTGTCAAGTTTATCTCTTCCCTAACTCCTAAGCATTCTAGAAGCATTCTAGAGGCCTTTATATATGGGCACTCCTAGTTTTTATGTGCATACAACACATCAATTTATTTTGATATTGTTATTATGATCATACTTTATTGGTACATTATGTGCTTGTGCTTGAGTTCCTTGATCTTGGATGATTTTTCCCTAAGGAAAATTCTTACACTTTGCATACTAACATTGCTTTGTTTCTAGAAACTCCTCCATCTTCATTTAACTTACTTTTTAAAACCCACTTAGTGCCAATTACATTCTTATAATTGGGTCTAGGGACAAGAATTTGGGTGTTATTTGTTTCTACTTTTTTTATGTCTTCACTCATTGCTTGAATCCATGTTTCATTAGCCAAAGCATATTTAATTGATCTAGGTTCAAATTTAGTAAGCTGACATGTACCTTTTAATTTATTTCTTATCATTGTTCCATCTAAGTTGTCACAAATGATCTAATCAGGTGCATGGTGCCTTCTAACATATCTTACCAACACAAATTTACTTTGGATTTAGAATTTGTTCCACCAGCCTCATCATGATCTTTAATATCAAGCTCAGGTCCCTATCCCTATGACTCAGGTCCTTCAGACTCAATTTTCTCTTGCAATAGCTTGGTATCTTTTAACTGTGACTCAAGTCCTTTAGACTATGACTTAAGTTGCTCTATTTGGAACTCGATAGCCTCTAGAGATTTTGGGGACTTGGGAGGTGAAGTTAGCTAACTTGCAATTAGATTTGGCAACATATCAGGTTCATAGTTGATAAATTTTCTATAATCCTCAAGTTTCTCAAATGTGCACTTTATATGATCTTATGAGTTGATAAATTCAAACATATATATGCTTTACTTTACCATGAATATCCTAGGAATATGACTTCATCACCTTTGACATCAAATTTACCTTTCCTAGATTCCTTCAAGATATAGCATTTTCTACCAAATACTTTCAAGTAACTTACATTAGGTTTGTATTCATACCATAGTTCATGAGGAGTTTGATTAGAGTATTTTATTAGCTATACTTAGCTCAAGGTATGCACTACACTATTGATTAATTCCTTCCATTATTTGATTGCAACATTTTTTTCTATCGTCAAAGTTCTTGCACAATCCAGGATGGATATATTCCTTCTTTCAGCTATACCATTCTATTGTAGTGTACCCAGGGCTGATACTTGTAATTTAATTCCTCTTTCAATGCAAAATTCGTTGAATTCATTGGAAATGCATTCAACACCTCTGTCTAACCTCAAAACTTTAGCTTCCTTCTAGTTTTTTTCTCTACTCTTGCTAGATACCACTTAAACTTTTGAAATGCTTCAAACTTATCTTTTAGATACATTATAGTCATCATTCTTGAGTAATCATCAACTAAAAGAATAAAATATTTGTCTCCATTGTAAGAATCAATTCCAATATGTCCAAATAAGTCTGTATGAACCAGCTCCAATACTTCTTAAGAATAATAGTTTTCTATTTTGAAACTTGTCATTCCCATCTTACCAATTTGATAGTTTTTGCATAGGCCCATATTAGGTTTCCTCAAACTAGGAATGTGTTTCAATCTTTTGTTTTTCCTTATCTTGATTAAATTACCAAAATTTACATGACATAGCCTTTTATGCCATAACCAATTTTCTTCTACATTGAGAAATAAAATATGAACTTTCACTGAGATCTAGGTAGAATAGGTTACATTTTGTTTGGTTACCAAACCCAACTAGATTTCCTTTTCCATCTAGTAGCTTGGCCTTCCCATTCCCAAATTCTACCTTGAATCCAATATTATTCAACTATGCCACACTTAGTAGATTATGCTTTAGTCTTTCAATACAATAAGCATTATTACATCTAAGTTCATTAGTTAGTGAGATACAACCTTTTCCCTTTATCTTATGATTTGAGCAAACTATTTTTGTCACCAGTCATATGATGTGAGCAACCATTATCAATAATCCATGCATCAATTTTTCTAATGTATGAGAGATAAGTGAAATAAATACCATTTCATCATCATCACTACTATCTAAATCTTTAGCCATAAAACAATATTTTTTTACCTTTGTCCTTCCAGTCCTTGAAGTTCTTCAAATCCCTCTTACCTTTGTATTAGTCATGCTTCTTTTCATCTTTGTCTTCTTTTTTTGGACATCTTGCAACAATGTGTCCAACTTCTTCACAACACAAATAGATAAAAGAAATATTTCCCTTGTACTCTCCTAATCCTTTGGAATGCCCTCTTGCAAGTAATGCCTCAATCATTTCAAGATCATTGTCAAAACTATCTTTCTCTTCAATTTTATATTTTTTAGCTTTTGAATTTTTATCTTGCTTCTTGAGTGACAACATGGATTCAAATGAAAACTCAAGATTTCTTGAACTAGGAACATAATTATCATAGTCATCTAGTTGAAATATTATCAATCTTCCAACTACTATATCCAATATTATATCATTCTTTGGATTGCATCTCATTTCTTGAATTATTGATACTCTAATTGCATATATAAGAAGAAGTTTTTTGAGAAACTTACCTACCATTATCTCATCTTCAACCTTTCCTCCTGAAGCTTTGATTACACAAGCACTGACTTTGATTCTGTCACCATAATTATCAATGTTCCCATCTTCTCTCATCTTTTTTTGATGAATTGTCCTTTGAGACTTTCAGATTTATCTCTTCTTACATTATCATCTCCTCCATATATGGTTTTTACCTTGATCCATATTTCATAAGAAGTTCAAGAAAATTGAGTTCATTAAATTTGGCATAGTTGAGAGACGAAGCAATATCAATCATCATAATGTTATGACTCTTCTTTTCTACAATTTCTTCAATGGTCACAATTCCAATAGGTGTCATGTATTTGGTGTCAAGGTACTTTTTTCTTGAATCTCTAATGGTTTCCAAGTGAAACCTCATTAGTTCCTACCATGCCTTCAATTTATCTCTATTCAGCTTGGGGATCTCCCTTTTATAGGACATTGTAATCTTTAGCTTATGTTCATAAAAACTTCTTTGCAAGCACCAAGAAGCTCTAATACCAATTTTTGGAAATGTAAGAGTAACTAAGAAGGGAGGGATGAATTTTTTGCAACTAAAATAAATCCCATATCACTTAGATGTCAACTTAAAAGACAAACTTCACTAAAAAAACTAATGCTCAATAAATACATAGGCACTCGGTGTACACTAGTAAATGATGTAACTTAGCACATGCTTAACATGAAAATCTTAATTATATTATACGTAATTAACTTTACTTAACTTAGTTGCATACACCTAAAATTAATAACATGAACACAATCAATATCAAGATTTAAAATGGAAACACAATTTGGAATAATCATGAATTTTAACTAGTTACTAATTTTCACTCTTCTGAAGTGATCCCTATTAGGATCCAACCCTATTAAAGGTTACAAAACACATTGTTAGGTGTGTCCTCATTATATATTTAATCATTCTATTAGGAGAGGACTTGTTAGAGGCCTTTAGACACTTCGATCTAGAAATGACACCTTGTTAATGGATTTACAAATAGTTTTTAAAAGAACTCTGTTAAGAGATTTAGATCACTGCTACAATGGTTAGAGAGTAACAATGAGATGACAAGTTATTTTTGATGCAACTAAATTTTTTATTATAGATCTTAATTCTGGCATGTATACTTGATCCTTTCTAATTGAATGTATCTTTGCAGCTCCATAAGGATATTTTTCTTATCTATCTAATTCACTTGCTCTAAGCATATTCATTTTTTCTATTTTCTTGCACACATTCAATCCTTAAATTGACCTTATATTTATATCATACACATTGTCAAGTTGGCTTGAATACAACTTTGAATAATTAATATTCATCTCCTCTATTATCTAGAACCAACAAACAAATCTATTGAACTCAATATCCAAAAATTAAAAATCCTTCATTAGTCAACCCTGCTCAGTAGACACTAACTCAAAAATGACTTTCCTTATGTTAACCAAGTGAACTTGGTTAATAGTGCATCTTTATATACTTCCTTTCGTAATCAAGTAAGCTCCATTAACATTGGTTCCATCCAACTTTTCCTTCATTAACCAAGTGAGCTCGGTTAATACTCAATCTTCTGTGAACTTCCATTTGTCATCTAAGTGAATTCAGTAGTCACTATCTTCTAAACTTGAAAAACTCTTGAATGCTAAAAAAATCGAGGAAACTATCTTCAGCACCCGAGTGAACTTAACATACACTAATTGGCAAAGATATGACATTTTGTGTAACATCAAAGACAATACACAATTAATTAATTATTTTCAACAGTCATCGCTGAACCAAAACAAATTATAATTAATCTTAAATATTCTATTATTAAATTTCAATGTCCTTTTCATTATTATGATTCTCAAATTCTTCCTGATTATTTCATTTTTTTGTTTTTATTTTAAAGAAAAGTATCCTTTAGAGGTGTTACAATTTCTTCACAATTTCACTTATTATTTCTTCTTACTTATTAGATTTTATTCCACATTATTTAATATAATGAGCACCTATAATATCCCAATGGTTTTATTTTCCTTGTTGCGTTATAAAATCTTATCTACAAGGAAGAATTTGTTTTTCCTTCTATACTATATTTTCTTGAATTATTTTCCTATCTCAGAAATTGTACTCTCTTTTTAATTTTTCTTCTTGCAAGATGGTATTTCCTAGTTACATGAGGATGTTCTTCATGTTGTTTAGACAAATTATCTTTATGCGTTATATCTCTTTGCATTACATGGGTGTTGATTTTCCTTCACTATTCTTATTATTATTATGAGATATTTTAGATATTATAGTGGCTTTATTTCGTCCATTTATTTCATTTAAATAAAGGTTTTAATCATTTTATGGAACATTCTTATCTATAGTTATCTATTTATTTGTTACATTCATGATTGTGGTTTTTACCTAGCAAGTGACATTTCATGTCTTGGATTTGAATGTTTCTCATATAATAACCATCTATAGCTTACTTCATATGTAATATATTATCTTATGTTGTTTAGAATTGATTACCCTATTATATTTCTTTCATTATCCTCTCTATGGTGTATCTTTATTTTATAGTACTTCTTTTTGGCTATGCGATATTTGTATTTTATGCATTTCTATAAGTTTTTGCTTATGCTACATCCTTATATAATCAAAAATATTATTATATAATACACCATAGAATTATTTTTCTTGCCTCACACTTGGGATGCAAGATGTTTTGTACCTTCTTTATCCATTTTAATAAACAATCTACTTTCCTTGGGCTTAAGTGAAACTTTTTTAATAGGTGACATTATTATTTCTTTATGAAGAATTATGTCTTGGCTATGGATTCTCTATTATACAAGAGGTACATGTTCTAAGCAATGATTTCCTCTCTATCATGTAAATCTATGTCCATTAGTATAATCTCCCTTGCTTAGAGATTTTTATCATTTATCCAAGGATCCATATTCTATATATATATATATATATATATATATATATATATATATATATATATATATATATGGGGATTAATATGTGTATTATTTTTCTTATTCCCTTATTCTTGGAGATGTTACCTTGATCAAGAGCTTCTCATAGTTAGGTATCTTGCCATCAAGATTTCTCCTCTTTTTCATTATCCTCTTTCCGTAAGTGATACATCCTTTTTACAATTATCTATGTTCTTAGATTATAAGAGTTAAGGATCTTTTCTACACATATACTATGTATTGTTTCTTTAAAGATATCACCCTATTGTGCAAAGTAGGTATCATCTTTTTCTTCCTTCTAATATCTAGTTCATAGATGTGATAAGGAGGGGGACAAGTATACACCCTCCTTGTACATAGTCACTGCTCAAAATCATGGGGTAAAAAATATAGATTTTGAACATGGCTTCAAGTACTTTATCTTTAGATGCTTGATATTCTTTCTATGTTATTCTCAAATTTAAGCATTATTACTTCATCTCTCTTTTTTACACACAAGAAAATATTGTTGTTCATTTTGCCTTATCGCCAGAATTGCCACATTTGAATTCAATGTGTTAACGTTCACGAGTTTGAAATATTCAAATATTAAAAGGGGCACCAAAATACTTTATGATAACCTTATGATATTTCTTCCTTGTGCATTTTAATGTTTCTGTGGCCCCGCAAATCCCCATCGTCAGATCAAGAGATATCTACGACTGGCGCTATCTCACTATGGGAAGTTGCACATTATTTTACCATAGTGACATAGCATCTTTTGGCCATGTGTTAGGTGGGTCCTCCCTTTCCTTATTATTTCTTCAGCACTAAATTTTGCTAGATCCATGGTGGGCACTATGGCGCTATCAAAAAATTTGTGTTCCTCACCATTAGTGACATAGCGTCTAGATGGAAAGTGATATTGTGGCAACATCAGAAGGAAGGTGGTTCCCAAGTATGCCCCATCGGATATCAACAAGGATTTTTTAGATGGGTTGGCACATGTCTAGTTTCTTATTGGATGGTCTACTGATAGGTTAGATTCATTTTCCTCACACTTGGATCAATCTAAATCAATGGTGGGCACTATCTCGCTATGGGAAGCTGCGACAAGATTATCCATAGTGACATAGCACCTCGAAAAAATGTGGTAGGTTGGGGCCGAGTGTTATGAAACCATAGGGATGGTACTAGATTGGGCCAAGTTGGATGCCAGGTGTGCTGAGTTAGTTCATGGGCCTAGAAGTTTTAAGGGCAAAGCATAGTAATTTAGTTAGTCTTCACGATCGTCAGATCTAAGGAAATCAATGGTAGGTGCTATCTCGCTATGGAAACTTGTGAGGGTAGTACCCGTTAGTGACATGCACCATTATGCCTCATGGATCAGTGGGGCTAGGTCTCGCCAAGATGAGGATGCCAGGTTGTGCCAGGTGGTTGCCAAGTGTTTCGTGGGCCTAGAGATTTTAAGGAGATAGCGCAATATTATGGTGAGTCTTCACGATCATTAGATTAGTTCAAATCTATGTTGGGCCCTATCTCACTAAGGGAAATTTCTTAGAGGATATGCATAGTGACATAGTGCCTCAGTGACACATTTCCTAGTGGGTCCAGTGGAGGTAGTAATAGTTAGCAGTCGATAGTTAATGTGACTGTTGCGATCAGGGTTGCAATGATGGAAAAATTAGTAATGAAAAGAGATGGTCAACCATGTAAGACTCCTATGAGGTGGCAATATAAAAGGAGGTTATTGGTGCACATGGCCTTTTTCTCTTACAGTGTTTGACTGACTCACTGACTCTGCTAATTCATGCACCAAAACTTATAAAAAATCAAGGTTTTACGTGAATATGATCTTCATGATCAATTCCAACCACCAAAAGTGAATGTAAAGCATGTAGAGACACTCTACCACCCCGATCTAATCTATCTACTTGGTCAAAGCACAATTATAGCACCGCCTTTTTCTTCTCAAGGCCATATTTTAGTTAACAATTAGATTTCATGGTACCTAAAGCTATACTTAGATCAAATTTCTTTAGATCCCCATGATTGTTCTTGGTAGAGCCTTGATGGTGGTGGTTAAAGGATGGTTTTGGAGGGAAAATCTCAATTATGCCTGAACTATAAAGGCAATTTTTGTGAATTTTGTAAGGGTCAACCTTTCTCTATTTTCTCTGTTACTTCTCTGCAGATTCTCAGTGTAAATTCCCCTATGCCTATGAACTACATGATTTTCTATCTTATCTCTTTCAGCCATTAGTATGAAAGTGCAAGAACTCTTTGCCTCTTACTAGTGTTTTGTAGAGATCTATGATCTACATGACTGTATCTACTTGGCCTATGAATGATAATATAAGTGAATCTCTCTTTCCTTGTGTCATTTATCTTGGTCTTCTAATCTACATGTGATTATTATATTAAATCAAGTCTAAATATGTATATCCTTAGTTTCATTCTTGTTCAAAAGTGCATGTATGGGCAAAGATTGGTCTAAACACTCTATTTTGGTGCATCAACTCTTTAGATTAGATTAGGTAGATTTTCTTTCATGATCTTCTTCTCCCTTTTCCTCTCCAAGAGTTGTTAGGTGCATCCTGATAGTAAGAGGAAGCCGGCCTTCTCCAAAGACTCAACTTCATATTTTAGGTCCCACAGCTTGGAGGTTGTTTCCATGTTTCACTAGGTTGTCCTCATGCATAGGCTTTGGACAAGGGTGCAAACCTAAGTGACAACAATTTTTGGCACGCCCGGTGGGACAAACTTTTCAAAAAATTTCAAGCCTACTGGTGTCAAAAGGGAAGCTTTCAAGATCAATACTGAGGAGATAGTACTAGCTTCAGTGTTTAAGCCTTCAGGAGGCTCATTCTTCAAAGTACTTGGTGACTCTGAGTTTCAAATGCATATCTAGTTATAGACCAAAGTTGTAGTGATTCATGCCCAGAGCTAAAACAAGGGCATCTTCTAGAAGTAAGTTTCAGTATCAAAAGCTTTCATTTTCAAACCCTAGAAGAAGGAAGACTAGAATATTTTTATCACCAGTTAGGAGTGCAATAGTAACAAATAAACCTATAAGATCTATCTGTACTCCTCTTGTTGTTAGATCTCATCCTAGACTGCCATCAATACATATCAATAGATCACTTGCCTATATGGCATTGCCTAGAGCTCATACTTTTGCCACCTTTAATGGTGGGAGCCCTCTCTTATTAGCCCAAAGACATGACATACCAGTAGATGCACTCAAAAGTATACCAGAATTTATTGGTGAAACTTCTATCTCTCCCTCAGAACACATTCAAGAGGTTGCAAATGTCTGTAATATCCATGGTATTACAGAGGATGATGTTGCAGTTAGGCTCCTAGCCTCATCCTTGAAAGGAAAAGCACTAAAATGGTATAGAGGTTTAGCTCATGGTTCTATAACAGATTGGGATGGATTAGGAGCAGGATTATGCAAACATTTTGAGGATAAAAGTGACTATTTGTCATTTTTAGTGTAGTTGACTACTATAAAAGGAGCCCCCCATGAATGTATGATTGATTTTAACTATAGATTTCAAAAGACATGTGGTAGAATACCTACTTCAGTGAAGCCTACCCTTGGTAATGGCTTCTTCCATTACCTTAGAGCTTTTAATAGTGATATTACCACTACAATCCAAAATATGGAAGGAGATACCTTGCCTAATGCTTATGACATAGCAATAAAATCAGAGAATGTCCTAATACAAGGAGGTAAGCTAGCTCCAAGGATTCCTATTCCTTTCTTCCCTGATGTTCCAAATCATCAACAAGTGATGGCTCCTCTTCCCACAACTTCTACATCACAATCCCTTGTCCCAGTCCCTCAAGCTTCCACATCTTCAAATGGGATAGATGAAATCAAAGAGATGATGCAATCCCTGATGCAGAACATGGATAAAAAAGAAAAGAACCTAGAAAAAAGATTGCAAGATTATGGGAAGAAGTTGGAGGATAACTCCTCTATGATGCAGAAAGTAAGCAACAAGGTGGTGACTTTAGAAAGATAGCAAGCTCAAGGTAGTAGGCCTCATCAATTGCAATATCAAACTCCAAGAAGTGGTAGGCCTCCAAATCCTAATCATTGGAATAATTCTTTTGATCAGAGTAGGTAGGGTGGTCATGCTTTAACCTCAAATGTAAACCAAAGTAGGTCCATAGTCCCTCAAAACAATATGGCTCAAGATCAAGATTTTTGTCCCTCCTATAACTACTCCTATGCCTATTGTATGTGTCATAAGGCTGAATCTTTTATGGATTTGATAGTCCAAAAACCTACAACAAAACAATCATACAAGGAGGACCAATTTAAAGATGCCTCAGGTATGCAAAGACATGGTGATTTCTCTTTTATAAATCATCAGATGGAGGAGCACTGCAATGTAAACCAGGATTCCATTGCTCATAAAACTAGAAGCAAAAGAAGAGCTATGGAAGATGTTGTCCCTCCTCCTCCCAATTAGGCCTCAACTTCAAATGAAAAATCTTTTGAGCAAGAAACAAATAATAAATCAAGTACCTTTAAGCAGTAATGGCAAAATCATGGCAGAAAGGATGCAAGTGATCCTCAAGTTATTCCATCTCGACCTCATACAATTGTAGCTCCCAAGGGTTCTACCAAAACATCTACTGTGCCATTCAGTTTGGTAGAGAAAATGAAGAAGACAAATGTGAATATCTCCATGTGGGATGTTGTTGCTACTATACCCATGCAAAAGAGGTTGCTACAGCAAGAATTGGAAAGAATTGAACCAAAGGATCAGCCACCTAGTATGGAAAGTGCCACAAGCCTAGTACAACCATCAAGGGAGGTAGAAACAAGTAAAAAGGTTATACCACCATCATTATATGTTTCTCTAATTATACAGGGCAAACTAGTCCATAATTGCATGATTGATTCAGGGGCTAGCAATTTAGTGATGCCTAGGTGTATTGCTGATGCTTTGGGAATGAAATATGAGCCCATTGTTAGGGATGTATTATTGTTGGATGGTAGTACTATCAAGACTGTAGGGATCCTTAGGAATGTAGAGATGGCCTTACATGCATGTCCTAGTTATACTATAACCCAAGATATCTCTGTTGTTAAACTGAAGCCATATTTTGCCATCTGTCTGTCAAGAGACTTTACTGCCCAAATAGGTGGTTTCATATCTTCTGATTGGTCATATATGTCTTTCAAGATGAGATATGGAGCCAATGCTTCAATTGGAGTAGAGCCTCAATCCCTCCATCATACTGAATCTTACACCCCCAACCCCATCAACATAAATTGCCCTATCCTAAAGATGGATGAGAATGACATAGTGAATGAGCCCACCACTTCACTAGTAGAGATACTTGATTTTTTCTTGGATGAATGGGCTAATGCATATCAATTTGACCCTATGTCAGAAACCCTTGAGACAGGTCTTAATACATATTATATATTAGAGAAAGATGCTCTAGTTCCCAATCTTGTGGAGACTAAACAAGAAATGAGTGGGCTATGGAGTATTTACTTTGATGGCTCAACGAATAAGATTGGGTTAGAGGCTAGTGTGATGTTAATTTCTCCTACATAAGTAAGGTACTACTTCTCCTTTAGGCTCCAATTCAGTTGCACTAATAATGTAGCCAAGTATGAATCCTTGATTCAAGGTCTCCTACTTTCTCAAAAGAGAGGAATTCGATCCTTAAGGGTGTATGGAGATAGTGATTTGGTGTTTAATCAAGTGAGAAATTGAAATACCACTGAGAATGGTTTGCTCAAGTCTTATAAAAATAGGGTATGGGATTTGCTTGAAGGTTTCAATGCATTTAATATTCATAGTATCCCTAGAAAGGAAAACAAACATGTTGATAGACTTGCAGCAATAGGTGCATCTTACAATGTGCCAGGGAATCTTGAGGAGGAGAAGAAGCAACAAATTAGAGTGGTAGTAAGGCCTACCATCCCTAATAACAACATCAATTGGCAAGTGTTTGAGTCTGACGAAAAAATTGTGAGCTTCTTGTAGAATGAGGTAGAATTTTTAGAGAGAAATTAGTCAAGACTGCAGGATCAATATGGTGACCAAATCATTCATCTTAGTTTTGAAAAATTGTCTAAGGGTCTCATTACCTTAGAGATTTTTTTAAATCCTGATGATCAAGCAAGAGGTAGGGCCATGAACCTAGCTGTTGATGAAGATGACTACACTCCAGTCATGGTTGCTGATGGAAAATTCTTGAACATGGGTAAGGTATGTTATGAAATTGAACAATAAAATTTTATTCATCTAAGTCAAGAATTTAATGGTGTATTTTCTTTGACATATGATGATTTAAAGGATTTTGACCCAAGGTTGTTTCAGCATACCATAGATTTAATTAATGATTTAAAGCCAGTAAGAGAAAAATAGAGACCAATGAATCCTAAAATTGAACCCTTAATGATAAAGGAGCTATCCAAATTTATTGAAGCCCATATAATTTTTCCCATCAAACACTCATCATGGGTAGCAAACCTTGTTCATGTTAGGAAGAAGAACAAAGAAATTAGATTGTGTGTGGACTTTAGGGACCTTAACCAAGCTTCCCTTAAAGATCACCATCCTCTCCCTTCTATGGAGCAAATTTTGTCCAAGGTCAATGGTTCAAAGAGATTTTCATTTGTTGATGGATTTTCTAGCTACAATCAAGTGTTGGTTAAAGAGTCCGATAGGTACAAGATTGCATTTACCACTAAATGGGGTACCTATGCTTATTGTAAGATGCCATTTGGACTAACCAATGTAGGTGCTACATTTCAGAAGGCAATGGAGATGGCCTTCAAAAGATTGATTAACAAGTTTGTCTTAGTTTACCTTGATGATATTACTATGTATTCAAAGGATGCAAAAGGATCATTTTGATCATCTAAGACAAGTATTCCTAAGATGTAGAGAGTTTGGGGTTTCCCTTAACCCAAAAAAGTGTGTCATTTCTACTAACCAAGGAAAATTATTAGGACATATTGTATCTAAGGATGGCTTAACCATTGATCCAGAGAGAACAAGAGCAATACTTGCCCTCCCTCTTCCTAAAAAAAAGAAAGGGCTGCAAAGTTTCTTAGGTAGGATAAATTTTGTGAGAAGATTTATCCCTTATCTTCCTACCATGGTGAAACCTATTACAGCTATGCTCAAGAAAGGTATGGTCTTTGCATGGACCAAGGAAGGGAAGGAAAGTTTTGAAGAGATCAAGATAGCTGTAGCCTTAACCCCTACTCTCATGAAACCAAATTTTGAGAAAGATTTCATTCTTTATACCCTAGGTGGTGAGTCAAGAATTTTTGCTGTCCTGACTCAAAGAAATGATAAATATGAAGAGTAGCCCATAGCTTTCTTTAGTGAAGGGCTTAAAGAATATGAAGATAAATACAACTATGTAAAGAACCAAGCCCTTGTAGTCATCAAAGCTTTAAAGAAATTTAGACACCTCCTATCTCATAATAAAATTCATTTTTTAGTACCCCATGCCAGTGTGAAGGATTTCCTTTTGAGCAAAGATATTGGTGAGAAAAGAGCTAGCTGGATTACTAAAGTGATGGAATATGATATTGACATTCAGGTTACCAAGCTGGTAAGAGGGAGGGGGTTGTGTAAATAGATCTTATCATCTCAAGAACCTGATGAGGAAGCTATTGTGATACTGATAGAGCAACAAGAGGTAAGAAATAGCAACCCATGGAGTTGGAAGGATGATATGATGAATTTCTTATTAGGAAATGGATACCCTCAAAGATTAGATAGAACTAAAACGAGACAATATAGATTACAGTCAATTCCATATGTCATAGTTGATGGTATCCTTTTTAGAAAAGATTTTAATGGAGCCCTATTAAGATGCCTTGATACAAACCAGGCTAAAAGAATGATCAAAGAACTTCATGATGGTCCTAATGGTGGCCACTTCTCAGCAAGGACAACTACAATGAAGATCATGAGGGCTGGTTATTACTGGCCATCTTTGTTTCATGATTGTCATAAGTATGTGAGAAAGTGTGAAAGATGTGCCTTCTTCTCTAGAAAACAAAGACTTGCAGCTCTTCCCCTTCATCCTATTTAGGTGGACTAGACTTTTGCTCAATGGGGATTGGATTTCATAGGCCCTATAAATCTGCCCTCTAATTTAGGTCACAAATTTATTTTAGCTGATACATATTACTTCACCAAATATACATAGGTAGTTGTATTGAAGGATGCCACTGAATCTTTAGTTATTGAGTTCCTTGATGGAATTGTGACCAGGTTTGGTGCCCCTTCTACCATTATTTTGGATAATGCAAAATCTTTTGTTGGAGCTTAGATTTGTGCATGGGCAGTGGACCATAATATCTATTTGAGCACATCCTCAAATTACTATCCTCAAGGTAATGGTTTGGCTGATTCCTCCAACAAGAACCTAATCAGGATCATGAAAAGGACAATAGAAGATAACCAAAGGTGTTGGCATAATAAACTAAAGACTGCATTGTAGGCTGACAAAATAATGCCTAAAAGGTCAATAGGGAATTCACCATTTGTGTTAGTTTATGGTAGATAAGCAAGGCTTCCAATTTCATTGGAGTTCCCATCCCTAGAGCTAGCTCATTAGCTAGAGTTGATTGAAGATGATGCCATGACAATAAGAATGGCAGAGTTGATGGAGCTAGAAGAGAAGAAAAATAAAGCTATGCAGACCCTAGAGATACACCAGCAATAGGTAAAAAAGAGTTTTGACAGGAAGGCTAAGGTCAGAATCTTCAGGGAGGGAGATTTGGTTCTGAAATGGGACGCAGATAGGGAAAAACTAGGAAGGCAATCAAAGTTTGATGCATTGTGCAGTGGTCCCTGTTTGATTGTCAGTTGCAAGTGGGCCAATGCTTTTCAGTTAACCAGGCCTAGTGGTGAAATTTTGCCCATCCCAGTCAATGAGATCTATCTCAAGCCATGTTTCTGAGGGTTTGAGATTCCATGTACATAGTTAGTTTAGTTTCATTTTCAGTTTGTTCCCTACTTTTCCAAGAAGTGCATGAGCACAGGATTGTCTCTATCAGATATCAAGTTTTGAAACTTTGAAGGGTGCAGAAGGAGGTTTTGGTCGCTGGTTCCAGTTGTAGAGATAGGGGTTTCATGGTTTTCCTCTCAGAGGTAGGGTTAGGGTTTCATAGTATGCATAGGATCCACGTCTTTTTGAATTTATAGCCCAATGGATGCATGAGGTCACTGGTCTATGCATAGCTAGCTTGCATCCCCTCTGAGTTGCCAGATCTGTTGGTCATTTTGCCTTCCCACCAAAATTGCCACATTTGAATTCAATTTGTTAATGTTTACAAGTTTGAAATATTCAAATATTCAAAGGGGCACCAAAATACTTTATGATAACCTTACAATATTTCTTCCTTGTGCATTTTATTGTTTCTTCGAGCCTACAAACCCCATCATCATATCAAGAGATATCTACGGTTGGTGCTATCTTGCTATGGGAAGTTGCATGTGTTTTTTCCATAGCGACATAGCGCCTTTTAGCCATGTGTCAGGTGGGTCCTCCCTTTTCTTATTATTTCTCCGGTGCCAAATTTTGCTAGATCCACGGTGGGCACTATGGTGCTATCAAAAAATCTATGTTCCTCACCATTAGCAACATAGCACCCAGATGGAAAGTGATATTACGACAACATCAGAAGGAGGGTGGGTCCCAAGTATGCCCCATCAGATATCAATGAGGATTTGTCAGACAGGTTGGCATGTGGCTAGTTTCTTATTAGATGGTCTACTGATAGGTCAAATCTATAAATTCCTTACCCATGGATTAATCTAAACCAATGGTGGGTGCTATCTCGCTATGGGAAGCTACGAGAAGATTATCCATAGTGACATAGTGCCTCAGTGACGCATGGCGGGGTGAGGTCGAGTGTTATGAAACTATAGGGATGGTACTAGATTGGGCCAAGTTGGATGCCACATGTGCTGAGTTGGTTCATGGGCCCAAAATTTTTAAGGGCAAAGTGCAGTAATATGGCAAGTCTTCACGATTGTCAAATCTAAGGAAATTGATGGTAGGTGCTCTCTCGCTATGGAAAGTTGTGAGGGTATTACCCATTAGCGACATAACGCCATTATGCCACATGGATTAGTTGGGCTAGGTCTCACCAAGATGAGGATGCCAGGTTGTGCCAGGTGGTTGCCAAGTGTTTTGTGGGCCCAAAGGTTTTAAGGAGATAGTGCAGAAATACGACGAGTCTTCACGATCGTCAGATCAATTCAAATCTATGGTGGGCACTATCTCGCTATGGGAAATTGCTTAGAGGAAATGCATAGTGACATAGCACCTTAGTGACACGTGTCCCAGTGGGTCAGGTGGAGGTAGTAACAGTTAGCGACCGATAGTTAATGTGACTGTCATGATCAAGGTTACAAGGATGGCACAGTTAGTAATGAAAAGAGGTTGTCAACCATGTAAGACTCTTGCGAGGTGGCAAGATAAAAGGAGGTTATTGGTCCACGTGGCCTATTTTTCTTATAGTGTTCAGCTGACTCGCTAACTCTACTAATTCATGCACCCAAACTGATAAGAAATTGAGGTTTTATGTGAATCTAATCTTCATGATCAATTCCAACAACCAGAAGTGAATGTAAAGCATGCAAAGACACTCTACCACCCCGATCTAATCTATCTACTTGGTCAAAGCATAGTTATAGTACCACCTTTGTCTTCTCAAGTCCCTATTTTTGTTAATAGTCAGATTTCATGGTACCTAAAGCTATACTTTGATCAAATTTCTTCAGATCCCCATGATTGTTCTTGGAAAAGCCTTGATGGTGGTGGTTGCAGGATGGTTTTGGAGGGATAATCTCAGTTATGCCTGAACTATAAAGGTAACTTTTGTGAATTTTGTAAGGGTTGACCTTTCTCTATTATCTCTATTACTACTCTACATATTCTGAGTGTAAATTTCCTTGTGCTTCTGAACTACATGATTTTCTGTCTTATCTCTTTTAGCCATTACTATGAAAGTGCAAGAACTCTTTTTCTCTTACTGGTGTTTTGTAGAGATCTATGATCTGCATGACTGTAACTCCTTGGCCTATGAATGATAATATAAGTGAATCTCTCTTTCCTTGTTTCATTTATCTTGGTCTTATAATCTGCATGTGATTATTAGATTAAAGCAAGTCTAAATGTGTATATCCTTAGTTTCATTCTAGTTCAAAAGTGTATATATGGTCAGAGATTGGTCTGAACACTCTATTTTGGTGCATCACCTCTTTAGATTAGATTAGGAAGATTTTCTCTCATTCTCTCCTTCTCCCTTTTCCTCTCCAAGAGTACTTAGGTGCATCTTGATAGTAAGAGGAAGCTGGCCTTCTCTGGAGACTCAACCTCACAGTTCAAGTCCCAAAGCTTGGAGGTTATTTCCATGTTTCACTAGTTTGTCCTCATGCATAGGCTTTGGACAAGGGTGCAAACCTAAGTGACAAAAAAATATGTTAAATCTCATAAATGGGTAACACAAACAAACATTCTAAACCACATTCATGGGCAGTGGATCTAGATTCATTTTAAATGTCATTAATGGGTAATATACATGAAATCTTTCTATGTTTGATACATGGGTAATACAATCCAAACATATATGGTAAATCCTATATATGTGTAACACATAAAATTTCACTAAATCTCATATAGAGGTAATGCATTTAAGCATAACATGTTAAGTCTCATACATGGGTAACACATTTTTTTAAACTAGACCATAATATGGTGATACAAAGGAAATTGATGTATGGATGGAAGTTTAGTGGATTGACTAGAAAATTACAACTCTTTTAAACAAGTCAAATTCATCTTTCACAAGAATCCCTTCTAGTGATTTATAATATGTTGGGAAATATACTAGATGAATTAGTCACTCTTCTTTCCCTTCTCTATATTTTTTCCTTCACACTACTAGAAATAGATCCCAAAGCTATGTTATTAATGATATTTGTCTTGTCCTTTTTATGTCGTCATTTGTGCTCTTGTAATAAATTTCAAAATATGATGTTAATGGCTAAGACATTTCTACAAGTAGTTTCTCTTACATAGGTCTATTTGGAAATTTTTTTACTAACGCCTTATTGTGTCTTTATCTTGTTGGATTGTGTTTCCTTTTTTTGGATTTTATTTTTCATCTTAGTGTATGTATGTCAAATTAGGACCCCTAGTCTTCGAGGCTTATTCCCTTCATCTTAGTAATGTTATATCTCATTGAGATTTCTTGAATCCCTTCTCTCTTCTTCTTCTCTCCACTTTACAATGAGTGTGGATTGATCCACATTATTGCTGAATTGGGGGCTAAATATACCATCTTAAATTAAAAGAACCTCTATTTAATGATGATTTATTACCCATTTAATGTGAGTTCGTCATTCATTTGCATTTTTCCTCCTTTCTTCCCCTTTCTTGTCCTTTCTACTAGGTGGAATTATGGTAAGACTTATTAGATACTCTATGAAGCTCATATTTTGATGGCATACAGATTGAGGTAGGATCTAGCCAGCTAGGTCCTCCCTCTTCTTCAATCGATCACTTAAAATTACGTATCCACTAAAATGTCTATATCTTGAGTTGTGCACCTAATTTTTGTGATCTAGGTCTTATTTTGGGATCTCAAAGGAATCTTTAGGGTTTTGGGCCCTAGTTTGCATAAACAAAGTCTGCCCATATCAATCATGGATGGATTTCCCCTATACTAGGCCAATCATAGACATAGGGCATCCTTTCTTGGGATTTATTGCTGAATTCTTATATTGGTATGTGCAGGATTGTGCTCAACAAAACTATCCTCTTAAGTGGCAATAAAAAATTAGAAAATTAGGGTTATGTCAACTTGATGTACAATTTTCTACTTGTTATTGACTTTATATCAAAAATTTGAGAGAAAAGAATCTCTAGAAAATTGAATCTAGTTTCTAAACTATTGAGACTTATCTCAACAAAATAAAAATTGATTGGCCAAAATTTTGAGTTTTAATGCACTATTACAAAAATTGTAGAACAAAAATAAGAAGTAGATGTATGTTTGACCACCTTAACCAAAATCAAATGATAATATTTCTAAATAATATTGTAGATATAAATAGTAGAATCATGCCTAGATGTGACACATTTTTTTGAGTATTTTTATTCTAAAATAATAATAAATAATTAATTTTTGACTTTAGTAATTTTGGAATAAAAAAATCTTGTGTCTGACCACCTTAACTAATTCAAAATTTTGCAAAATTCAATATTTCATTTTTCCTTATAGTATAAGAAACATAGAATGTGATGCATCTTTTGGATTGATAAAATGTTGTACCATTTGAAAGTTATTGTTTTTTTTCAAGTAGTGTGTCAGTCAACACTTCATATGTAAATCCATTAGAAAATAAGTAATAATTACTTACTAAACTCATAATTTGACAAACCTTACATTTATGGAAAGATAAGAACATTCTTAAGAAACCCTTTTAATTTCATCAAATGTTGGTGAAAAAAAAGTTGTCAGCTACATGTTTGAAGTAAAAATCACATAAAAATATGCCAAAAGCACATTTTTAGGATGTTTTTGAAGTTGACCATATAGGTTTGGTATCGAAAGATATAGTAGACCTTAGAAAGATATTAATTGTTTTCATTTAGTATTAGGGTGGGTGCGAAAAAAGTTGGAATTGATTTTGAAATGGTTTGGGATATTTCAGAACTACAAATTTTTTAGATTACTGCTTTTTGGCACACCATGATCCTACACATACCCATGTATAGATTGTTCTAGGGTGCTAGCTTCTTTGTAAGTTATAAAGGGAGAGTTAATTATAAACCCTTCATAAAACCATCCATTTTTTCCATTTCTCATCCATAACGTTCATTTTCAAGCATTCTATGATCACATAAATTCTTAATCTCTCAAGTTCTCAAACATTTTTCAGAAATTCAATGTATTCAAGTAATCTCTTCAGTGAAGATCAAGGATTTGTGCATTCAAGCTACTGAAAAATAATATGCTAGATCTTTGATTTCATACATTTCAAGATCCTTTGTTTTATCTTCTAAATATCCACAGTCATTCCTAAGGAGGATATAAAGCATATTTTTTCATGAAGGTTTTGGTTTCACTTTAATTTCTTTTCATAGGGTTTCTAAATTTGATTCAAGGCTATTGAATCTACACACTAGATTAAATTCCAAATTTGAGAGAATATACATAGATTTATATTTTTTCATGTTAGATATATCACTAATACTTGCTAAAATTCTATTTCTATTTCAAATTAAGGTTAATTCCTAAATAGGGGTTTGAGAGAGACAAATTCCCCCAAACAACAAACGAAACAACAACTTTATTTTTTAGGTTTCTGAACTTGAATTGGAGAATATCTTACATATTTGTATAGCCTTTTAGGATTTCTTTGGAACTTTGAAATCATAATGAAGGTTATAAAAAAATTTCTAGGGTTATAAAGGTCACCCGTACAAGTAAGGTCATGGAGGTCACCCTTGCAAATGGAGGTTACCATTTTTAAATTGTCGAAAGATTTTTGGGTGTTGTAGATATTTCAATTTTTAGCAGTCAAAGTGGAAATACATGGTTTTCAAGCTCATTTGATAGCTCATTTTTAGGTTTGTATATCATAAGATATATCATCTCACCCTTATTCATTATAATAAATTTATCATCTTACCACATTCTTATATTTCATTTCTATATTCCATATCCCTTTGCATATAAGCCCTCTTCAATGTTAGTGAGAGGTAAATAAATCTAAGTCATTAACTTCTTTCACATTAGGTTATGCATTAATACTACTCTTTTTTTCAATTAGACCTAATTCAATGGGTGGATTTTGTTCTTCCCCTTTTACTAGTGTATTGGGTGGATCACTTCCATTTTGCTCTTGTACATCAAGAATAAAGAACTTAAAGTCTTCTCTTTTTGTAATATTTCCTATAAAGTTTATGAAATTAATTATTTTAAATTGAGGAAGAGAAAATTATATATGGATTAATTATGGTCTAGAGGAGTTTCACTAGTTGCTAACCTTTCGTGATATTTGATTGAGTTATAGATTTATATAGTAAATGGTTACTTTTAGGATTTGAGGATAAATTTCCATGGCTACAAACTACCTGATTAATGTCATCTTTAGGAATCATGCTAGGACTCATGTATATTTTAGTCTTTTGAATATTGTAACTAAAAATTTTCTATTTAATTAGTCTAGACTTATATATATATATATATATATATATATATATATATATATATATATATATATATATATATATATATATATATATATATATATATATATATATATATATATATATATATATATATATATATATATATATATATATTTTGGTTTTTCATTTTATGTTGCATTTCATTTTTTGCTTTTCTTAGAGCTCACATAGGTTTTGTTTTTTAGTTTAATTATTTTTGCTTGATTTAGTTTTCTCAAGTGGTGTTCTTGTTCCCTTCTCTCAGTTTTATTTTATTTTGGTTTTGGATTTCCTATTGAACTAGAAAATTTAGGGTTCCCACATTGTGAAAAATATGTTGTGGCTTAAGAACACTCTAATAGCTATACCTAGTTATGTTGAGTCCATTTTTTGGGATGAATTTTTATTAAGTTCTTTAGAAGTGAAGGTTATTTTTTCTTAAATTTATCATTTGGATAGGATGCATCCTCAACCTAAAATTGTAATTATTTATTACCATTGATATTCAATTATTACTATATCTTTTCATACTTAATCAATTTCTCTAAGTAATTTCATATTCTTTGGGAGAGGAAATAAATAGTAAAATATTGCTTAGTTCCATTTTTATTTAACTAATGCATAGTGAGTTTCATAGGTAGAAATCAAAGTACAAGGATATAAATTCTAAATCAACAGAAAGAAAGAAACAACAATGGAAAAAAATATTTAAGATGAAAGATCTACTAATTATATTTTGGGTGTATATGGAAGTATTTATAGGTATTAAAATGAATAATTCACTAGAGGTAGATAAATTACCGTGGGTATTGCAATAACTTTGTTACATGGCTATGGATATTCTATTAGTAGTAGAATAATTACAAAGATGCCTTTGTAGCTTGGAGGGATATACACTTTTGCATTACTAATCCTTGGGATTTTAAATGTTCTTGTTGAGGAGGAGTTCATACTATTTGACACACCTAGGTAATCATAGATGAAGAGGATCTGATACTATACTTAATTATTCTTCCTTGTGAGACATTTTCCTAGTATTTTGATATGCTCAAGGGAATTTTTTGAATATTTTGAGAATGGAGCAATATTGTATGCTACAAATGTTCAGGAATGTTTTTTTTCAATTTAGTTCTAGATATTGTGACATATTCACACATTATCACATTATGAACATGGTTCCTATCTTTTCAATCTTATCCTTATCCTTTTAGCTTTTAGTCATTTTAGATTTCATTGCACTACCCTCATGTTCCTCATATATTACATAAGAATTGGTAAAATTAGCCAAATCTACAAAATTGTTGTCCAAATTACCCCTAGAATGGAAGGTGTGTTTTCATATGACTAGGTAAAGCATGAAAGAGAATTGATCTTTTAGAAAGAATCTTAGTCAAATTTTTAATGTCTTGACATTATTTTTATTTTTGGAAATCTTTTTTTTTTTGCATGTAAGTTTTTAGTAAGTTTTATTCTCTCTTATATTGGCCTTATTTTGACTTTGGAACAAATTACTATTTTAGTAGTGCCTATGTTTAGTAAGCCTATTTTTAGTAAATTTCACTTCCTCCTTAATTAACCTTACTTTGAGTTGGGAATAACTTACTATTTTTGAAAATTCTATTATTGACTGGTCTATTTTGGCCAAAAGAGAAATTTTGCTACTGATAAGACAAAAGTATAGCTGGACCTATAACCAAAAGAATGAGCAAGTGAAGTAATCCATTAGAAAATGGTTAGGTCCGGAACTACTTGTGAAATATGCTACATGAAAAGGAAAGAATAATACCAAAAAAATTGATAATTTTGAAGGACATTTAAAAATATATATAAACATATATAGAAACAATATTCCACCAAAATACAAAATAATCTAGGCATAGATTACATAGAATGAAAGAATATGCCTTCAAAATGAGAAAAGTTGACCTAAAATCTAAAACTATTCTTGGATGAAAAATTAAGTGAGTAGAAGTATTTTAAAATAATAAAAGTCCATCTATACCTCCCTTATATGCTCAAGTAAATCTTGAGCATAGTGTTGGAAACTTTTTCCTTCATTAAAGAGGAAAAAATGTTGTCAAAAAACATATTCTCCATAGAAGAAATTGAAAAGAATAGACAAAGTTTGACAAGTATAAAAGGTATCTCTCAAGATCTCAAATTTAACATTCTCTGAGTGTGTGCCAGTTGGTTAAGAAATATTAAAATGAAGATGAACCACAAGAAGTGAATTCTAAGAGAATAATGGATGAAAAAGTGAATTTAAAGCATGAGGTGGATTGAACATCTTTTTTTTATGTCAAAACATTCTCGATTGATTAGAAATCTTCTTAGAAATAGGAAATGTTAAGAGGGGGAGGGGTGAATCAATATTTCACAAAATCTTTCCCAACTATATATATGTTTAATAATATTTAAACATGCATATGTAATCAAACTAAAAACTAAGCATAACACTAACATAATGCAACTATAATACCATTATTTCTTAACTAGGGAAACCCTAGCCAAGGAAAATACCCAATGGGGATGGTACCCATAAAATAATCCACTAATCAAAACTATCTTCTGAAATATATGATAGGATTAACCATAGCAATAAATAACTATTTCATACAAATATAACCAATATCATAGAAAAATAAATCACACAGAAGAGAACACAAGACACAAGAATTTAACATGGTTCACCCAATCCTTGTGCTGCATCCACCAACAACAAGTGCAATATTATTATTATTGAGTGATTATAATCTGCAATCCCTTATGGCTCAATACCATTGCAAGAAGCTACAATATCATAATACATAATGAAATCATTAACTATAAGCCATTTCATACAAGATTTTGTCACTTACAAAATTTGATCTAGAATAAGTCATCCAATAGAAAAATAATAGTTGACACTTTCTACAAAATAAGGTCATTTTTGTCTTCAAGGCTGCTGCCTTCAAAAACCCCATAGGGGTGTAGCCCCTCAACGCCACCCTACACTATAATAGGGAGAATATTTCAATGAAACTCAACCCCTAAAGTTTGATGATATGAAAGGCATTGTCCCTTGACACTCTCTTCTGGGTACTGAACCCAAACCTCTATAAGAATAATCTTGGGATAAACTGTGTTGAATAAACCTCTGAGTTTGTCTTCACTCCACATCACAACATTATATTTACCCTATTAGAAGCCTATTACATCTATATGGTGTCTTTATCTTGGTTAGAGGACTAGGCCTTGTTAAAAGCTTTAACCATATTCAATGTTGATATTGCAAATTCAAATGTACCAAGATGAGCCCACTCCTCTCCCATGCATATATAATGATACATTTTGTACACAAAAAAAACTCTTCACAATGTTGATATCTTAATTATCTTATTTTTCCTTAATTTATCCCTTTACACAACTTTTCATATACTACATTTTCCCCTCTTTAACAAAATGTTTGCAAGATATAACAATTGCATTTGAATGAACTAGTCATCCCTTAACTTCACATATAGTAATAATTCTATTATACCCTTTAGTTTTGTCCTATCAACCATCATGTTTATACTCATGTTCCATAATATCTAAGTAATTATTTTAGTCAACCCAAAAAATTCCTTAACATAATTTACCATTTCCTTGACTATGTTATGTTCTACCTATACATGATTGTAACTAGTAAATTATGGATATCTTTGTCTATACAACTCATTATGACTTACACTCTAAGATATAGATTCATCATACTTAGTACTATCTTCCCTCAACTAGACACATTCCAATTCACCTGATGTGAACCTAACTAATATTAAAGGTGTCTATGCTAATAGTTATTCTTTGTAACACTTAGCCAATTTCCTAAATTCTCTGATCCAAAACATAACTCCAAAATCTACTCACATAATATATAATATATTTTCCATAAATAAAAACCTCATAGTATCTCTATATTCTCCACTTAGCCAAATTGACAATAATCTTCTGTTGGAAATATTAGGACTAACAAGGATATTGAGAGGGGAGGGGTGAATGAGTAAACTTTAAAATTTAAACCAATTCAGCATAATAAGAAATTCACCATTCATTCATATACTTTACTGTATGCATGAGAAGATTAACACACTGATTTCGTGACCCAGAAACATTTCAATTTGAAAGTAAAACTGGGGTGGGGATGATGCCCACGAAACTTCAATACTGTAGTATAAAGTTGGCCGGTTAAGGCTTACAATGATCACTTCTAGTCATCTGCCCTGTTAGGAGCAAGTAGGACTGCTAGATCCACCTTGTTAGAGGATTTACAAACATACAATGAAGTATGCACTCTGTTAGGAGATATACAAAAGACTGTTAAGTCTACCTGTTAAAGGATTTACAAAATTGATTCACCTATTAGGATGAAGCAGTGGATCTGCTTGCAACTAGTTTGCTGATTAGATCTTATGTACTGATCACTTGATGTGATGGATATATCTTTGTTGCTCCTTGATAACCTTGCTGAATACTCCATTGTTGATTCTCTTTCAATTCGCTCTTACTTCACTGTTACTTCTCTTCATTATTTTCTATATTGTAAATGGCACAGTACATTACATATATACCATTCCAATATTTACAGCAACAAGGTCGGCCAAACACAAGTGGACAAAACATTACTGAGTTAGCCAGATAGTAGAAAACTTAGGTTCCTCAAACTCACTCGGTGACCTTTTGACACTCGACATCCACTACATTACACAACATCGTCATGCACTCGGTAGAGGTAGGGGCTCGGTCCATACTAATCACTCTAAGTAGCTTGGAACTTGTTAACCACTGGTGACTCGGTAAACATTGTGTCACTCGGTAGAAACTAACTCCTTCGATTCACTTGGTAAGCACTGAATACTTCTTTTACCTTTCTGTCTTGGTAATTATTGAAACCTTCATTTACCTTCCTGACTTGGTAAATAGTAAATCCTTTGTTTACCTTCCTAACTCGGTAAACACTAAATCCTTCATTTACCTTTCTGACTTGGTAAACATTAAAACCTTCGTTTACCTTTCTGACTCGGTAAACACTAAAACCTTCATTTACCTTTCTGACTCAGTAAACACTAAAACCTTCGTTTACCTTTCTAACTCAGTAAACACTAAAACCTTTGTTTACCTTCCTGACTCGGTAAACACTGCTGAACATACTTGGTAACCAACGAATGCTCGGTGTGAACTGTAAATTGAGTGATGAACTCGATAAGCATTCAGAATCAAATAAGTGTTGTAACTAATGAAAAATTTATCGTTATTCCAACATCTTCCCCTTTGGCATTTATGGAAATATGTGGCAAAATTGGCTAAGTTTATAAATTTGAAAAGTACAAAATGTGAAGTTCTTGACATGGCTATAATCTTTTTTTTCAAAAATATGGATCATTTATATTTATATACCATATTTTACCTTATACATACTACCCCTTAAAATATACCTTATATCCCATTTTACAATGTATACTACTCCTTTTTTACATTATATATAATATAATTTTAATGATGCTATTCACCCTTCGACATCAATGACAAAGGTGAGTGGCAAAAACTATTTACAAATAAAAGAGATTAAATTGTACCTTTTTTACTTCAAGATGACAAGGAAGATATATATGAGATACAAAAAACAAAGATTGTCTTGAAATTTATAAACTCTTTATCCTACATGTCTTGGACTACCTTAGATACACTAATTGTAGTACATAGTCAATATGATGCTACCTATAATGCATTCAAATATGAGAATATAAAATTATCATATGATGCTTTAATTCTAACAACTTCATCCAACTTCTGTATGCACCCTAAAAATTGTCATCTAGACTATGGGTCCCCATTCTTCAATTTATCAATTTCCTAAATCAATGCATTGCAATATTTTATTAAATCAATTCAAATTACTTTCCTTGATCAAATTGCAATTAATTTAATTATTTCAATATTTCCTAAGGTTTGATCATCTTATTCTAAATTTTATTTAATTAAAAGAAAACTTCTCTTTTAATTAAATAAAACAATTCCTATTTAAGTGAAAGAACTTGTTCCCTTTTAATTAAATAAAATCCTCACTTAAATATCACTTTGTGATGCAAAAAGGATATAGATTAAATTTTTTCAAAAAAAAAAATCCTTTTTCTCTACACTTGACTACACATATTTTTAAGTGGGTTTCCTTAATTTCCTTTTTCCACATTCTTGTCAAATACTCATCTTTTCTCATTGGTAGAATTTTGTCTCACATGGATCAAACTCTATTGTCCCATATTTTTGTGAGAAGCCTCCCACCTCCACAATAGACTGTATAATGAGACCTCTCCTTTTCATTTCATAAGAAGAATAATAAGAAGAAGAAAGAAAAAAAGAATAAATGTTAGTTGTTATAGTATTGTTATGTTGTAAGTTTGGAGAGCAATTTTGGAGAATTTTTTTGAGCATTAGGGTTTGAGCCTTAGGGTTTGGACATTGGAGCATCATTGAAACTTCTCTCTTCTTTTCTTCTTCTCTTATGCATCTATGGCTTCCATCATCATGCTTCATCATTTTATTTTCATATTAGCTTAGAGTCATATTTGCTTTCATGGTTTAATCTTGCATTGTTATCTCCTTTCTTGCAATTCTTTGCATTGTTATCATTTAGGTTAGCTTGCATTATCATTTTTGTGCATATTTTGATATTTGAATCTCTTATTTTATGGTATACTTGCATGGGCACAAACTAGGTTAAACTGAGGGCCCCCATTACAAACCCCTTCACTCCATGAATAGAAAGCTATGAATCAAAATTTGAGATCTCATTCTTGAGAAATCTTTGATATAGTGACCCATAAAAGTTTTTCAACATTTTAGCACATGTTTTTTGCGCCCACTGTGGACCAACCCACCTTTACATGCTGGCTTTGGCTATTTTTGGAGCTAACCCCCTTGTGCAGATTTGTTTGGAGATTAAAAAACCCTAGATCTTAAAGATTTAATCATATCTTCCAAACAGCTTAGTGTTTTTGCCTAAAATTATTTTTGTATAGTGATGACGTATCAGAGAAACTTTAGTTAAAATTTCATTGTTTACTAAGTTAATTCTTGTTTTTTATAATTTTTCTTTAGTTTTCATGAAAAATCATTTTTTAATAGAAATGAGTGAAATTTTTGGAAAATTCTAGGTTTTTTCATAGCTCTTTGAATTCTAAATATGGTCATTTCTTTGTGTTTTGAGTTTAGAGCTCATATGAGGTCTCAAACACTTGAATTATAAAAACTAGTTCATTTTGAAACAATGGGTCGCTAGGGCACAAATGAAAATAGTTTTCTAAAATTTTGACATTTTTGGAAAGGTCTCTATTTTTTAATAGGGGTCTATTTTCTGTATTTAGGGTTTTTGGTCCAAATTAAGGGCATATATGTCCATTCTTGTTGACTAGGTCAAAAATTTAAAATTAAAAAACTGAGGCATTTAATGATCAACTTGCATTTAAATTTCACATTGTTCAATGCATGATGTTAGTTTCCATTTAGGTTATTTTCTGGTTATCATTACTCCTAACAATCAGATTTTGAGATCTCACCCTAGGGTTTGCATAAGACATAGCTATTTTGTATTGGTTTGCTTTTTGTTTTCTTAGTGCACTTTCTTGGTTCATTTCATCAGTGGAGTGATACACATACATTACTTTTGATCTGACATATTCTTATATATCTCTATACCATTTAGACTTTGGAACTAAAATTGAACCTCTCATGTGTTTGGTTTGAGTATTTTACATGCTTTTGCAATTCACATTTCGATTGGTGATCTAAAATTAGACCTCGAATTTCTTTCTTGCATACATGTTTCACATAGTAAATAGGCTGTATGAACACTATTTGTGGTGACCCTGAGAGAGTGGGCTTAATTTTCTTTCCTTACATGGAAAGCTCTTATTGAAGATAGATACCCTAGTAGGTAGGGAAATTTTTTATATTATTTTATTATCTAGCTTGGTTTGTCTTCAACATTTTCTTGTACTTTCTTTCTTGAGATTGGTGGTGATTATTGTTGGCTTTCCAAAATATTAGGGAAGTAATTTTAAATTAGTGTGTCAATGAATATGTTTGCTATGTTTGGGTGAGGTGAAGAGGCTAGAGGATTATATGCTCTACTCCCTTTTGAGCACATCAAAAACTTGGAACCCTTAAACCCAAAATAAGTCCCCATGTGGTCCAATTTTGTGAGTCTTCTATGATTAGAGAGGGTTAAACATAGTGGATAGTCCCTTTATTAGGTGAACCATGTGGACGGAACCTCAAGCTATAGTAGCCACTTTCTTTTTGGTAGTGATATCCATTATATGCATGTCCCTATGGAGGAAATATCCATGGGTGTAGTCTTTTGTTGGGTTGTCAGATTTCCTCAGCATCTCTGACTGATTAAATATTAAGAATGTGTCAGAACCTTGGTGCACTGAGATTGCATTTGGCCCACTTGATACTATAAGAGTTGTAGAGTTGACCATTACTAAGAACCATAGTGCAACCCAATTTTTCTTTTCTAGGGCTATGTGTGTGATTTAAATTTTTTTTGAGAACATACATAATATTGGTTCTAGAGATTAGATTCATACTAAGACACTATTCTTGTTTATGTGCAAGGTTACTTTGTCCCTTGGCCATTGCATTTAGATGTTTGCTTCCACTCCTTGAGTGTTGTCTTGTGTGCCTAAGTTATGATAAAAACTATTGATGCATATAGTTGGTTAGTTAAAATGAATAAGAAAACTGAATTCCTAGGTCAAAACCTTTCTCAATTTTATATCCTATCATTTTTAGTTCTCCTTGGTTGATCTAGGTCAGATTAGGTCACTTACCCCACTATTGGAAGCTTGTTTGCAACTTGGATTGTTGTGTTTTGACCTCTTGAACTAGTAATCTTTGATTTCAAAAGTGACTTTTCTTGGATTTGGGGAGTTGGAAACCATCCTTATTAAGAAGATCAACCTTTGGATTATTTGGTAACATGCTTGGAGAGTCTTAGTAATCTCTTGTCCATTCACATCCATTCAAATTTGGTTTCAACTAATTATAATTTGGACAAATCATCCTCCTAATCTATATGTGCTAGGGTATTCACCCAAACTATTGGGCACCTCTGTGGTAGTGTTGGTTTATGCCTTTTCCAAATATTCTATCTGATCATCTCTCTTTTGGACAAGTGAATATTTTTCCTATCCTAGTTTGGTACCAACATTTTTTAGGGTCATCCTATCACCTGGTACCTTTTATTTCATTTTGATTACAACAAGATATCAAGTATATCAAGGAAAGAGACCTCAAGTAGTCTTTAACCAATTTCCCTTAGTTAAAACTTGCCAAAGACATAAGGGAAAAGAACCTATATTTGATTAGTCACCAAGGAACAACTCAAATGTTTGGCTTGATCCCAAGAGTAACTTTAGTGAGTTGAGTACACCCTTAGCTCCTTCTCACTCAAATATGGATATGAGTTACATGATGACATGATGAGAGAGGGAAGAAATGGATGAACGGCTAACATATTTTAAAAACATCAAGATACCATTTTTTTTAGTAGTTCCTCTCATGAAAATTGAGCAGTCTCACATCTTATCTCAACTAGATATTTGGATGCACACCAAAGGGCTGAAAGAGATAAGAGAAAATCCTATCAAGAAGAACCATCATGACATGAAAACCAAGTTGATCAACCTCATGGAACTCATGTGAATGTAACGTGTACCAGTTAATTTTTTAGATACTAAAGACCAAGTTCACCACTAAAGACACCTTCAAGACACATGAATGACATACTTAAGACACTCGAGCATGAAAAGAAACACTTCCTATAAATGTATGGAAGAAGAAAGAAAGGCTTTGTTAGAAATAGAAAGGAAAAATTTCCATGAGGAACAAAATAGACTCATGACTCAACAACTTAATGGCTAATTAACATGTATGGTGGTAGTGGAAACAAGTCTCCTCCATCCATCCCTCATAAGACTCCTTGAAGTGGACAAAATTTAAGAAAATCTTCACAATCTCCTAGCCCTAGAAGAAGAGGGGCTTCAAGACATGATCATTATAGGAGACCCACACCTCCTAGGATTTCAAGAAAACCTTCATAATGTGATCATCATGGTTCACAATATGGAGGAGTAGTTTGAATTTTGATCATGACTCTAAATATTTCATCATAATGCAATGAGACCCTTCTTTCCAAGAGTGTGTGGAGAAGTATAGTTATCAAAACAAAGACACATTGCTAAATAATATAATTGATAAGGCTGCTAAAGTTCCCTACAATTGTGATGTAGACAAAAGAATTAGGATGTAAGATCCATCTTTTGAAGAATAGTTTAATCAAGTGAAGAGTACAATGGACAAGTTCATGGCACCTAAGAGTTCCTTCTCACATGATTCAATTTTTCTAAACCCTTTCGATAAGAGTGTTGATATGAAAGACTTTCCTAGAAAGGTTGAGATCCCCCAATATGATAAGTATGATGGGAATGGGGATCCAAGTGGTCATGTGTGTCAATTTTATACCATGAGCTTTGAATTTCACCATGAAGACTCATACCTTATGAGATTATTTCCAAGGAGTCTTAAGGGTCAAGCAATGAAATGGTTCAACAACATAACTCCTCCTATTAAGACTTTCAAAGAGCTTGTTCAGAGATTTGTTCAACACTTTGCATATAACCTTTCAAGATGTGTCACCCTATTGGAATTTTGTAACACAAAGGAAAATTAAAGAGAATCCTTTGTCACTTTATTGCATAGATGGAGATGATAATGCTCTCGCTACTGTAGGACTATCCCTAAAAAAGAGAAGACTGAAATCATTATTAGGAACATGATTCTTGAAATGTAGTATGAAGTTAAGAAGATAGTCTTAAACCCTAAGTATAGTCTTGTCAATTAGTTGCAAAGAATCCCAGCTTAGATTTTGATTTTTGAGCTCTTATGGATGTCTCTCAGACATAAGAAAGTCCATGAGGATGCTTTGTGCATAGCAAATGTTCCCAACAATTTGCATGTTGATCAATTCTAGAACATAGTTAATCATGTTTCTAGGCCTCATTACCTCACCTTTTTGAAGGAGGATGATAAATCTTTGAGCCACTAACATAATATTGCTCTCTATATTGAAGTCATGATTCACAAAACCCATGTTAGGTGTGTGTTGATAGATGGGGGTTCTAGGCTTAATATTTTTTCTTTGAGTCTATTAAAAATGTTGGGTTTTTCAGAACAAGTCATAGATACGAAAAAAAGATAACTATCAAATACTATGATGAGGTGGAAAGAAGTTCAAAGGGATTTCCCATCCTTCCTATTAGCATTGGCACTATTGAGAAAGATATTCTATTTCAAATAGTTGGTGTTGGTCCTCTTACGTATGGATTCATGATATGCAAGTAGTTATATCTACCTATCATCATTATGTTAAGTTCCCTTACAATAGAATAGAGATTTATATACATGATGATAATACTTTATCTATTCACTCAATTTTAGTGAGTACTCATGTTCCCCTCAATAGATAAGTAGATGATTTTGATGTAACTTTAGCTAAATGTAGACATTAGTTCAAACCAATAGATCTTGGCATGGGAGGGTATTAACTCAACTCCCTTATAGCATTACCAATTTTGCCTAGGTCTTATGGAAAATATTCACAAGAAATGAGACCTTCCTTTTCAGTTATGACATTATTTGACACATTTGTACAATTATCAGTGCCTATTCAAGATAAGAAAGAGGACATAATAATTAGAGACTAGTTTTATAGAGAGCAAAAATTTATGCACAATGATAACTTCTCTCCCTCTCCTAAGCCCTATGGAAGAAGGTATAGTTTTTTCAAAAATATGTGCTATCCTAGACATGGTTCTCTAAGTCATAGATTGGATGCTAGAGCCAAACCCCTTGATCATGTTATTTTTGGATGCAAGTCTAAGGAGATGGTTGGCCTAGGATTTTAAAATCATAATAAGAACACTACTCCTATTCTTGAGAAGTTGGATAGTGAAGATGAATTGGAAGATGCACCTAATTTGGAAAATCAACAAGATATGTGTGAATATTGGATTACTTCTACTAGTATCCTTCGGGAAAATTCAAATAGTGTAGTCACTCATGAGACAATTGTAATTGTGGAACAAAATGAATTAATTTTAGGTAGTTTAATGAAAAGAGAAGGTGTTACCCTTGATGATATTCAAGCTTACACTTGAACACATCCCAAGTCTTCACGGTGTAAGAACTATATAGAAGTTCATAAATTAGTTTAAATGAGTATGAATGGGATTCCTTCTCGAAGCCATCCAAGGTTGACATGGATGTTGATGTCATCCACTCTGATAGTTTTCAACCAAAGGTAGCTAATGAGTCATGTGTAGGATTAGAGGATTTGAAATCACATGTTTCCTTAGTGGATTATTCTTTACTTTTTAGGATGAATCTTCATTTGGGTAACTTAGGAAGTTACTTGACAAAATCTAAATTTTTTGTTACCAAAGATGAAACCATTCACATTCACAACCTTGAACAATTCATTGACTTTCCCCTTGTTTATCCTAACCTTATTGATTTATCCTAATGCTATCAAGAACCTAAGCTCTTAACATTTCAAAATGACTATGAGATAGCCTATTACTTGAATGTCATTAAAGCCATAGTCTCTTCTAGTAGTGAACCAACTACCAAGATGATACAGCCAGATATCAAGTACCTTAGTCACAAAATAAAAAGAAAATAAAAGAATAAGAATAAGAATTTTTATGATAAAATCTGCTATGTGGTAGTGTCAGAACCAAAAAAAGAAAAAAGAAAGGATGTAGCCAAGAGTGAAAACCTCTCCAAGGTACGTTGTGATGAGGTACTTCATTGTCTCCCTAGCTATTTTGAAGATAGATCTTTTGTTCTTATTGAACCAAATAAATACATAGAATGGAGAATCATAGAGTTACACATCTATGGGGATTCACATTTGATAATAAATGAAGTCAATGATGAATATTTAACAAAAAATGAGAAATTGATACCTTACAAGAAGATTGTTAATTCCTTGAGATGGTATTTCACATTTGTTACATTTCAGAAAATCCCTCGAGCAAAAAACAAAGCAACTGATGCCACGGCTACACTTGCTTCACTTCTTCAACTAGAGAAACATAAATCTAGATTTAAATTCCTAGTGAAAGAGCTACATCACCTTATCTATGATTCCCAATAAATTCATGTTATTTTCACCCTTTTTAGTCATGAGTCATCCTATTATGGTGCCATTTATTCATACCTTCATGATGGTATTATACCTGGAACCTTGAATCAATCTGAATGCAGAAACCTTATCTAAAATGCCTCTCACAATTTCCTTATCTCTTTTTATTTTTATAGGAGTGGTCTAGATGGAACACTTCTTAGATGCTTGGAAAAGGAAGAAATCAATCAAGCATTAGTTAACATCCATGAGGGAATTTTTTAGGGACATTGCAATAGTCTTTCCATGGCCTCAATGTTTCTTAGGGTAGGATAAGTTATTGGCCCATGATGTAGATTGATGTAGTAGCTTTTGCAAAGTCATGTGAAAAGTGTCAAAAACATGGTAACCTAATACATGCTCAAGGTAGGGAGATCATTCCTTCTATTTCGTATTGGTCATTTTAGTGTTAGGCCTTTGATCTTGTTGGGTAGATTCATCCCAACTCATCAGGTAGATGCAAGTTTATTATCACTGCTACTAATTACTTTACTAAATGGGTAGAAGTTGTCCCACTTTTTGTTTCCTCAGGAAAAATAATCTCTCTATTCATTTTGAATCATATCATATGTCAATATGGAGTGCATTCTAAGATTATTATTGACAACAGAAGCTAGTTAAAAAATAAGGACCTTAAACAGCTCTACAAGAAATTCAAGATTAAACAACAATGGTCCTCCATTTACTTCCCACAAGGAAATGGTCAAGTAGAAGAATCAAATAAGGGCATCATGAAGATCCTATGTAGGACAATTCATAAGAGTGGAAAGGATTAGAATTTATAGATAAATCTAGCTTTGTGGGCCTATAGAATGAGTATTCATACTCCTACTGGGGCTACTCCTTTTTCCCTCACACATGGCATTAAAGTAATGTTACCTTTAGAGGTTGAGATTCCTTCACTTAGATTTTCTCTAAATAAATTAGTTACAGATGAAGACTACCATGCCATGAGAATTCAAGAGTTAGAACTTCTAGATGAGAAATGTAAAGCATCATTTGACCATATGAGGGTTTATTAAAAGTGCATATCCAAAACCTTCAAAAAAAGTTTCATGGTATGTCCAGGAACATGGTGTGCCAAAAAGTGGTGATCTAAAAATATGTACTTCTAAAATGCCTCAAACCTTTTCAAAATCTATTCTAACTTTTTCCCACCCACCCTAATACTAAATGAAAACAATTAATATCTTTATAAGGTCTACTATATATTTTGATAGCAACCCTATATGGTCAACTTTAAAAACATCCTTAAAATATGTTTTTGACCTATTTCTATGTGATTTTTACTTCAAACATGTAGTTGATGACTTTTTTTCCACCAAAATTTGATGAAATGAAAAGGGTTACTTAAGAATGTTCTTATCTTACCGTAAATGTAATTTTTGTCAAATTATGAGTTTAGTAAGTAATTATTACTTATTTTCTAATGGAGTTATGTATAAAGTGTTCACTAACACACTACTTGAAAAATAACTATAACTTTCAATTGGTAAAACATTTTTTAAATCCAAAAGATGCATCACATTCTATGTTTCTTCCACTATAAGGAAAAAATGAAAAATTAAATTTTACAGAGTTTTGAATTAGTTAAGGTGGTCAAACATGAGAGCTTTTTTATTACAAAATACTAAAGCCAAAAATTAATTATTTATTATTTATTTAGAATAAAAATACCCAAAAATATGTGTCACATCCAGGCATCAGTCTGCTAATTATATCTATAATATTATTAACAAATATTATCATTTTATTTTGATTAAGGTGGTCAAACATATGCCTACTTATTTTTGTTCTAATTTTTTGTAATATTGCATTAAACTTCAAAATTTTAGCTAATCAATTTTTTTTTTTTTTGAGATTAGTCCTAGTAGTTTAGAAACTAGATTATTTTTTCTAGAGATTCTTTTCTCTAAAATTTTTGATATACAGCTAATAACAAGTATAAAATTGCATGTCAAGTTGACATAACCATGATTTTTTTAATTTTTTATTGCCACTTAAGAGCATAGTTTGGTTGATCATGATCCTCCACATACCCTTTACCCTAGACAATTCCAAATGGGAGATCTTGTCTTGTGTGAATATACTAACAATCAAGAATAGAGAGATGAAAAGGGGAAATTTGAACCTAATTGGCTTAGGCCTTAGAGCATCATAGCATCTTTGGATTTGGTGCTTGTTTACTATCTAGAAAAGAGGGAGAGCAACTTCCTGATCCTATCAATGTCTTGCACCTGAAGAAGTTCTATCAATGATGCCCATTCTTTGAAGGGGCATCCTTTGTATATATTTATTAATTTCTAAAAGTCCAAAAAAATTATATATTTCAAAAAATCCAAAAATATGAAACGTTTAAAAAAATCCAGAAAAATGATATATTGTCAAAAATTGTAAAAATTGAAAAATGTCCTAAAAAATGATCATCTTAGTGAAAACCTAGCAATATGCACTTTTATGTATCTCCAAAAAAAAAAAATTAAAATAAGATCCAAGTGGTGAAAACCTAGAAATGAGCACTATTTGAGACCTTTGCACCCCTATTTCTTAGCATGTGTCCTTGACACTTAGCCTTTCTCCATCATTCCCTACTCTCATTTCCCTAGTTTGGAATTAATCTTTGTCTTTGTCTAGGGGGCATAACTATGTTAGCTTTGGTCTCTTGGATGTGTTAATCCTTAGGACACCTCACAAATGGTGTTTTTTAACACCACCCCAACTATATTTTTCAATGCAACCCTTGACATTGAGTGTTTTTCATCACTTATTGGTTTGGTCTTACCTATTTTTTTCATGTGATCTTACCTACTTGCAGGAATTTGATCCTTATCCTTAGAACTCAATATTACTTAACACACTTAGATTTTTTAACACAGACACTTAATGCTTGAGTTATGCAATGATCTTTTCTTTGTGTGCTGACTCTTATTGATTTTCGTCAAGTACTCTTATTTAGCAAGTCTCTATAAGATGTCATAAACAAGAAGACTTGGGGCATGGGCATATTTTTCTTTTCTTTCTACTTGTGGTTGTGATCTTAAAACTCTAGAGTGTCTCTTGTTCTCCCCTTGAACACTTAAGAGATTTGAGGCATCATCCTTGACTATTTTTGTACAACCATTCTTATGGTCGTCCTAACATCTATACCTTGATGCGAGCATGGTTTTTCTACATTAAATTTTGTAAGCTAATATTGAATTCATCTTGACCTTTAGGTCTTTGATGCTTATGTTGAAATCTTTCTACATTCCAATCTGATATCAATCACATTCATATCTTCATAATTGTGCTCGTGACTAGGGATGATTGTTTAATTTTTTGATGGTTGTTAATAATGGACCAATGATGAAAATAAGTTCCTTAACATTCTTTAATGAATGATGAACCCAAAATCCTATGTTATAGTTGATCTATTGCACATACACCTTTGTATATTCATGTAGTTTGCATGGTTAGACTTCATGTTAATTTCCATTTTTAGGTTGCATTATGAGTTTGAGAGGTTTTTCCTTCATCTTTCTTGTGGGCTTTTAATAAACTATGATCATGTCTTGATCTTCATTTCCTTATCTTCTTTCATGATCTCAATCAAATTCTTCCATGTTAAATAGCTAGTTGATTTTGAGGCATTCTCTTTCTTAAGGAAAATTCTCTTTGTTCTTTCCATTTCTTTCCACCTCTTCAAAACTTCTATCTTCCATTTTATTTCATCTCACTTCTTTTCTTCCCATTCAACTTTGTGGCACAATATTTCATGCTTGATGATCTATCTTAGTTTTTTGATCCTTATATTTTTCATATTCCATCAAGAACCTTGCATTTAGTTTGATTTGATCAAATTTATCAATTTGTTGTTCCTCCTCTATTTCATTTTGATTTCAATCATAAGGGGGTAGTAGATATCAAACTTCAATCCTTGATTCAACTTTATCAATCTTTGCTCCATCCAGGACAACCTTGTCTTTGTCAAGACAAAATTGTTATGAAATTTTTTATTCTATGTCCTGATGCATTCATATGTTGACCAAACACCTATGTTGTTTCATGATCCCAAATCAATTCAACTTTGTGGTACAATATTTCATGCTTTATGATCTACCTTGGTTTTGTGATCCTTATATTTTTCATCTTACATCAAGAACCTTGTCTTTAGTTCAATTTTTTCAAATTTATCAATTTGTTGTTTCTCCTCTATTTCATTTCAATTTCAATCATGAGGGAGAAGTTTCTATAAAACTTCATTCCTTGATTCAACTTTATCAATCTTTTCTCCACCCAGGACAACCTTGTCTTTGTTAAGACAAAATTCTTATCAAAATTTTTATTCTATGTCTTGATGCATTCCTATGTTGACCAAACACTTGTGTTGTTTCATGATCCCAAATTGACATCACACTTAAAATACATTCTTTGACTACATGTCTTCCTAAAATGATCATACATTATTCAAATCAAGGCAAATTTATGCATCCTAAAATGGTCATCTAGACTATGGGGACCCATTTATCCATTTCTCAATTTCCTGAATCAATTTATCAATTTTTTGAATCAATGCATTGCAATATTTTATTAAATCAATTCAAATCAATTTCCTTGATCAAATTGCAATCAATTTAATTATTTCAATATTTCCTAAGGTTTGATCATCTTATTCTAAATCTTATTTAATTAAAAGAAAACTTCTCTTTTAATTAATTAAAATAGCACCCATTTAATTAAAATAACTTGCTCCCTTATAATTAAATATAATCCTCATGTTTAAATATCTCTTTGTGATGAATAAAGAAAATAAATAAATTAGTTTTTCCTCTACACTTCAATGCACATATTTGTAAGTGGGTTTCATTAATTTTCTCTTTCTACTTTCTTGTCAAAAACTCCTCTTTTCTCATTGGTGGAATTTTATCTCACATGGATCAAACTCTATTATCCCATATTTGTTGTGAGAAGCCTCCCACCTCAACAATTGACTACATAAGGAGCCCTCTCCTTCTCATTTCATAAGAAGAATAATAAGAAGAAGAAAAAAGAAGATGAATAGATGTTAGTTGCTATAGTATTGTTATGTTGCAAGTTTGGAGAGAAATTTTTGAGGTGTTTGAGCATTAGGGTTTGGACATTGGAGCTTCATTGCAACGTTTATCTTCTTGTCTTCTTCTCTCATGCATCCATGGCTTCCATCATCATGCTTCATGATTGAATTTTCATATTAGCTTAGAGTCATATTTGATTTCATAGATAAATGTTGCATTGTTATTCCCTTTCATTGATTAGATTTCCTTTCTTTCATTTCTTTGCATTACTATCATTTAGATTAACTTGCATCTTCATTTGCATGCATATTTTGATGTCTGAATATCTTTTTTTTATGGATTACTATAATAGGCACAGGCTAGGCCAAACTGAGGGCCTCCATTACCAAGCCATTCAATCCATGAATGGAGACCTGTGTGTCACCATTTGAGATCTCATTCTTGAAAAATCTTGGATATAATGACTCATAGAAGTGCGTTAACATTTTAGCACACAACTTCATCTAAATATGAATTATTTTTAGAGTGTGGTGTTCCCTCAACAATGGAAAAAAACTTTTCTATCAGGCTAATATAATCAGTCACTTTCAAAATACTTCTCTCTAAATCTTCAATTCACCCATTAGGTATATGGGTCTCATTTAGAATGTTATACAACTCTTCATGTTTTTCCTTTGTTGCTTCTATGATGTATTTAGTGTAGTTTTCTGATAGAGAAAAATTTCACTATAAATTATTTTTATCTATCAAAAATATTCTTAACTCTTTGATGCAAGAGTCAAGAGTCACTAAGTCTCCTCTAATGTCAGTGCATACTATGTGAAAAAATTATGCATTACAACATACTCATGCCTTGGTTGATTGAACTTTCAAGAGATTGATAAATTGATTATAAAATACATGTATTACCTCTTAAACTCTCTTCCATACATCTATTTTACTTACCTTGGCTAGAATGATGTCTTATAACTTAGTAGTTACTTTATCAAGAAATTATTGATTCATTTTGAAGCCTTTAGTCCTCTCATTGGTTTTTCTTGTGGAAAATGTAGACAATTGAGTAAACATTTTGTTAGCCATATTTTGAGTTATCATTATTCCTAATTTCCCTAAACTTTCCCTAAACATGCTCAGCTTAGTCATTGGAGTTTCTTGCCCTTGTTTCATGTTTTCTTGGTCACCGTAAAATATTGTAAAAATTTCCTTAAGCTATCTATCACATTTTGTGTATTCTGAACCACTTTGAACCTCTTTGAACCTTCGTTCAAAGTAGTTCAAATAAGTTCAACTAAAGGGATTTATATTGACCATTTTCCTATAGGTAATGTATGCCAAGGAATATAAAGTGTTCTTTTGAATTACTTCAAACCACTTTAAACCTCAATTTGAAGTAGTTCGAAGTGGTTCTATAACTAAAGTTTTTAACAAAAAGTAACTTTTTTTTTCTAAATGGCTCCCAGTTCCCAAGACATTAATTGATACATCAACAAGTAATGATTTGAATATGTACCTTAATTTGAAGCATGGGAAAAATTGTCATCATGATTTAAAATGGGAAATCTTTTGCCCAAAAAGAAGATTGGTTGTCAGACGAAAATAATCATTGTCAAGACAACCCCAAAAGGGAATTATTTAATAAGAGGTCATATCAAAATATTTCAAGCATGTAAACTGAGCTGCAATTAATTTGTCATGAATGCCTGATTATGAGGCCATACTTTTGCCTATATGCTATCTTTTTGCTTTAAAAGGAACATAAGTTTCTTTTCTTTGTTGTTATTGTGTGAAAGAAAGATTTGAAAGAAGAGTGATAAAGGGACAAGGGAAAAGAGCAATTTATTTCAACAAGCTACAGGTGAGAACATAGCAAAACCTTCTCTTTGCTCTATCCTCCATGTTCATTACAAAGATAATATCTATTTTGAGGTTTTATTTTCCTTACTTGAGGTGAAATCTATATTGCACTTCTTTAGAAATATTTCAAATCTAGAATGTAAAATTAGTGATACTAGTTTTGAAGGTGTTAAAGTAGAAAAAATACAATCCAATTTTCTTGAGTGGGCTGAAGAAAAAAATGGTTGTATGGAAGTCTTGACTAGTGGTCTAATTGAAGCAACAACCTTTCCTCCTACCCTATTAAGCCATAAAATTCTACAACTTTGTATTGATCACTATGGTGTGAGGAGTTGAATCATTTTGAATAAGGATAGAGAACCTATGTTTTCTATCTTTAGGGAAACCATTGCCTCAATTTTATGCCTACCCGAATATACATTTGATGCATTTTCTCCTATTCAATCTCTGGCTGAGTATTAGGAAAATCCAAGTAAATACTATAATATCTTAGCCAGAAAGTGGACAAAAACCAATTATGATGGTAATTTAAGACTTCATGAGATTGTCACTAAAGAAGACATGAAGCCCCATATTCATCATCGTGTGCTCCTATTATATCAAGTCAAGGGTTTAGCTGATGTTTTCCTTTTTGAAGAATGGATGTTTTGTTATGTAGAGATCATTTTAAATCGAGAACAGTGGATGGATTAGGCTGAAGCAATTGCTAGTTCATTAAGGAGCTACCTCAAACATGCTAAAGAATCTAAAGAAAATTTTTACATGGCCTCTTACCTCATATATTACATTTATTTTGTCACTAACATCACTTCTCTCCCACATGAAACTTGGAGTGAAGATATAACCATCTATCAATATGTCCCTCTACTGCAAAAACACAAAGTGCTAGAAAATTTTAGAAAAGTGCATGATGTATTCATAGAAAATGTGCATTTGACTTAAAAGAAGGCCCCTATGCTTGGACTATCCTCAAGAGCTCAAAAATTGATTTAGAACTATGGAATTTATTTCATTCAATTTCCCAAGTTCACTTGTTTGAGAGTAGGAGGGTTTAAGGATGAACCAATAAAGTTGCGTCGTTATGCACTTGATTATTTTATTTTAGCTAATGTTTGTAGGCAATTATTTTCAGTAATTAAAGATAATCTACCTCAAGAAAATTGGGAGTCAGTGTTTCCTATTAGACTTGGTTCCTTAACCTATAGTAGTATGATTAATGCTTCAGTTATAGGGAGTAATTTTCTTGGTTTTGGTTTTGGATCTTATCAAGGAAGAAGAGATTTTGATAGTAAAACATTTGTAGTAGAAATTTTTGGCTTAAGAGGTCAGTCATCTACAATCCCACATTTGGAAGAATTGTGGTAGGATTCCAAAAATGAGGAAGAAGTGTTGAAAAGAGATCATTCAAGGCTAACACTTCAACAAGTCAGTTCCTTCAAACTAAAATTTCAAACAGGAGTGGTTGAAGATAGTTTAGACATTGTTGAACTAGGATAAAAAGAAAACAGTGAGAAAAAACAACTTGAAGTTGATCGAAATCAAGAAGAATAGGATGAAATAAATCTAAGAACTAGATCCATCCTTACTTATATAAATTATTGGCTAAGGAAGAAAAGCATGAAAATAGTCAATGAACTTCATTCAAGATAGTCTCCAAAAAATAGTTTCTTTTTCTAAACCACTAACTGTTGACATTCAGGTTTCATCTCCTATTGCAGGTAGTGTATTAGCTTCTAATAAGTAAAAGAGGACATTATATCCTGTGCAAAACATGGCTCCTTGAACAAGATCCAAAACCAAGTATGAAGCTATCACACAACAAGAATTTCAAAGGGAGAAGATCATGGTCTAAGGACAAGATCTAGACACTGACCTCAGTTTCTCAGATAACCCTAATAGTGATGTGAAATTAATTAAACCTCTTGGAATAGACCAACCTAGATTCATGAAACCTCCAAGGAAGCCCAAGGAATCTCTATTAATCATATTATTCCATCCTAGTTATCTAACTCAATCAACAAGAAAACAACCCTGCAACTGATGTCCACACTAGTAAAAGATATTGTAACCAAGTATGCAATTTGTGGTTCCAAAATTAGAAAGCTAAAACTAGATGCTCATCTAGTTAAGGATCCAATGACAGGGAAAATAATAGCATAAGTAGCCGCATATAAGCAAAAAAATAATCTAGAGAAATTGACACCAAAGGTCTTAAGGTTACTTTAGTTGAACTGGGAACTATCAATAGGGCTATAGGTAATCACCTTTTCAAGTTTTCTACAGATTATATGTCAACCCAGTCAGAAAAAGATGGTAAAGAAAAGAAAGAACTAAAAGCCTAAGTGATGACCATGGTTGCTTACATAGATTCATTAATGAATCTTGGAACCCTTCCAATAGTTCAAACCCCACATCCCTTTGGTCCTAATTTTGTAGATAGCCAACAATTGGGTAAACAAATACAGAAAGGAAAATTGCTTTCAGATGCAATGAAGGACTAGGTAACTTACATCCTTAAAGAAGACAAAAAAATTATTCTAGGTTTCACTACTACATACACTGAAGGGGAAACACTCTTAGGTGAAATCCAAACTCTTACACCAGGATGGGGGGCCAATTTAAATTGATGTCAGGCTATTGTGTTCCAGATTATTGAAGTTGTGAAAATATGGGGTACTTAAATTTTTGGGTGAGAATCGTATGAAAACCATAGACTCCTATATGTTATTTATCCTAAAGAATAATATGGGTTGGAAAGAATCAATCTATAGGGAGGCTATTAAAGAAATGCAATCCATTGAAAATAAGACTATCGAGATGCATGAAGAACTTCTAAAGGATATGAATGTGGCAAATCCTACAAGAATTTCATAGCTTGATGATCGTAATACGGATTCTGAGACACTAACAAAGAGCTTCAATAATGCAATTATAAAAATTAAAGACACTAACAGACATGCTACTAGCGATTTCACCATGCTAGCAAACATTGAGTCCATGTTGCATTTGAAAGGAACCTCATCCTATAGCAAAGTCTAAAGATCAAAGAGTTTAAGTGGAAAAAGGATGCCTATAGGTCCAACTTACCGAGTTTAAAGAACCCACATTCTCATGTGATGCAAGGGTTTGTGAACACCTTTAGGAGCTAGAAGTTGGTGAGGAAAATCGTGGACGAAGAAGAAAAGACTGGCGATGAAGTTTGATCTAAATAGTTACTTTCTATTGTTTCTTTTGAAACTATTTCAAAATAATTTTATTTATCATAATTTTTTTTAACCGAAAGGCTAGGCTTTAATGGAGGCCTTTTAGATATGTTAAAAAACTATAAATGCTAGTGGCATTGAACAGATTAGGGCTTAGAATTTAAAAGGCTAGAAGATACTTTGATAAAGTAGGTTATTTTAATTAAATAGCAATAGATAGATAGTATATAAATACAATCTTTTGGATGACTATGTACTAAAGGAAGTTTTGGAATATACATATATGTGTGTGTGATCTTTGATTGTGCTTTAAAACTTGGTGTTTGAAATGATGTAATCACTGTTACTTTGTGAACACGTGATCTATTTTATGGGATATCTTTTTTTTTTTTTTTGTAGTTTTTGTTAAATAATTTTCTTGAATGATTAGTCCAGAGTTTTAGTAGTATTTCGTTTCTATATGTTAGATTGTTTGGGTGAAAAGACTATGGCCATTTCATTCTTTCTTGTAAACAAATAAATGGATCATCACCTCATTGCCTAAGAGTATGCATGAGAGTACCATATGCACTTTATGGTAAAACCGTGCAATTGATCTATGAGGCCTCGCCTCAACCCATTGTAGAATAGTGATACTCTATTATTTTGATACTCATGACTCAATATGTCGAGACATTATCAAATACATTGGACATATTACATTATTTTATGTTGTGTGATGTTTTAATTTCAAATATTTGATTTCATCATTTAATGATTTATGAACATGTATACTGATGGAGTAAGTGAGTGCAGAATTAGCACTTTGATTATGCAATTTTAATGATTAAGTATATGAGTAGAACAAGATTAACAATTGATTATTTAAAAATGGATGTTTTAATTTATGTGATTTTCCTAATACGTTATATGCATATATGCATTTGATTTTTTTGAGCTATTTACATGTGCAACTAGTGTGTAGGATGTTTTAGCCCAAAAATTTAATGAAGAAGTGAAACAGAACCCTATGTACCATTTGTAGAAACCCCATTGTTCATATTTTATTTGTATCTTGAGATGTATGAATGTATCATTCTGTATTCAATAAATGTTAATATTTTGTAATAGTTTTTTTATAGTGTTGCTTCACACTCGTTAATTGTATATGCATTCTAGCATGATAGTTAGGGTTAAACAAGTAACCTAAAGATCTAAGTTAGAGTAGGTTAGTGACCTTTTTTCTTATCAATTAGCAATCGGGACTAATTACCCCTAATCTAGATTAGTGTTTAATTTGCATTTTGAAGGTTGTTAGATAGTCTTAAATTTTCCTACCATTTGGTAGGTCCCTAATTTATCCTATAGGCTTAAAATCATGAAATCTTAGTACCCAAGGGGTATGGGTATGGGTTGGGGGCATTTTCCACCCCCCCAGCCCCTTCTGTTGACTTTTATGGTCACTCAAAAAACCCTAGTTTTTCTTTATTGTGAAAATTGATAGTTGTCATCATGAGTTGGATGACCTTAACTCCACCTTGAGGTTAGCCTTAGGTCTAGTTGGGTTAGAAGCCTTTAGAACTTTTGGGCAAGTGGGGCAGTTATTGCTTTTAGATGTGGTTGAGTTTAGGATCTTATTTAAAGATAATTTTTAGAGGGTTTTGAGTGTTCACCCAACCTGAGGTTTTAGAGGGATTTTTAAAATTGAAGGAGAAGGAGAAGAAAGCAAGCTCATCTCAAACTTGTTCATTTGCCATAACCTAATTTTTGAGGGTAGGAATACGTCACCCAATTTTGTTCATTTTGTGTTTCATGTTTCAATTTTATTGCATATGTATGTATGTGTGTGTGTTGAGTATGTTGGGAGGGATGGGAAACTAGTTTCTTTAGATGTCTTTCCTTCGTGTTTTGTTCTTAAATTTTCAAAGGGATTGTATGGGTGTATTTGCATTACTCACCCTCGGATAAGGAAGAAGTGGCCACGTATGGGGGAAGGTCTTTAGTTGGACTCCAACAATGTAGAGTCTTTTCTCAGGATGAGAAGAGGGATAGAGGGTAGGGTGTTATGGGTCCCTACTCATCAGCACAAACCATGTATGAGTTTTGGAGTAAGAATGGAAGAATGAAAGTTCTTGAGTTATAGCCCTGATAGGACACCTATTTTGGTGTTGTGCCTCACATACTTCTATTGGAAAAATCCACCTTCTCCTTAGTTTGGTTCAATATCAAACCTGTTGTGTAAACCTACGATGAGAGTGAATGTCTGATTTTGTCTTCATGTTATGTTTGGTTGTCTCCCAGTTAGTTTTCATTCTCTCCATGATCAGCATGATGTTTTGCAGAATTCAAAATATCCCTTGTTAAGGGCCAAGAAGGAAATTCAACTTATTATTGAAATTCAGTTATGTTGAGAAGATTTCTTCTTGGGATTGAAATCCTTTATAAAATGTATTTTAAACTCATTGTTGAAGTGGCAACAATGTTAGGTTTTCTTAGTAGTTCTTTCCTGGTGGAGCCTTTGAATAAGGTGGTTTAATTGAAAAAGAGATTGAATAATATTCTTGCATTTGAGTCATTTAGTATTTCCATTTATGCACATTTGTATTGAAAAATAGATAAAATGGTGATGTTCAATTATGCAAATTTCAAGTTCAAATATGTTAAGGAAAAAAAATAAAAAAATGTTATGTTTGGAACTTAGATTCATTTTCATAATTATTGGGAAATAGAATAATGTTACATTGTTGTTATAATGAATTATTCAATCCCTTGGCTTAACTAGGTATTTAACAGATTCTGTTAGAGAGGAGAAAAGTATATAAACCCCCTTGTCATAAAAAGAAAATAATTTGAAAAAAAAATTTACAATTAGAAAAATTATGCACTTGGCAAGAAAAATTTACCCCCTCCTAGTGAAAAATGTTCTCTGGATTTTGCATGGAGAAAATAAATAAATCCATTTGTTGCAACAAAGAATATTATGTTATATTCTCTTATTAACCTTGCTTACTTAAATTAATATCATGAAAAAAAAAATAATAATAAATAAAATATGTATCTAACTAATATCTTCTTATGCTAAGATTCTACCCACTTATCTTTTTGTCATAACTTTTCTCCCCTTTTTCATGTTGCTTAAAAATCTTTAAAACTTTAAAACTTATCTCTTATCTTTCTAGGCATTGGAAATTAAGACCTGCTTCATGACCCACACATTCCCCAAGTTGAAATGATAGAAATGTGACCAATGAGCTGTGATGGAAGTTGACTAGGCAAGTTTATTTTGGCTTAATTTTTAAAGGCTCACCCACACTCTTCTTCCTTTATTCCCCTTGTCTCCACCAAACTTGACATAGTCCTCTCCTTGGGCTGCATTTTATTTCACCTTGGTCTATGTGGGGAGAGAAGGGAGCCTTCCATGTCAGTGACTTGACATGGAGTAAAGGTATTAAGTTGGGTGCAGATCTTTTTGTTAGTTGTTAACATAGACTTTCAAACTATCCCCTTTATTACCTCTCCTTGCAGCTAGCATACTTTTTGGTTGTGTGTTGAGTGGGGTGGCATGGGAATACACATGGCCTAGGGAGAGGGGTAGAGACCAAGTGGCTAGGGTGGGTAGGTAGAGGGGAGTAGGTAGTTAGTATAGGATGTAGGTTAGTATTTATTGTAAATTAAGTTTTAAGATTTTAGTTATTTATGTTATGAAATTTTTTTGAAATGTAGATAGTGTTAGTAGTATTTTTAATTAAAGTTTTCTTTTAGAAGAAAAATTAGTTAAGTTTATGATTAGTAGGTAGTCCTTAAATTAAAAGTTTCTAGATTTTAGATTAGTTTAGTAATTAGCTTTAAGTTAATATAGTCTTAGTTTAGTTTATTATTGGTTAGTTTTAATTTTTTTTATAATGTTAATGTATATGCTTTTTTTTAAAAATATTAGTATATGTTAATACTATTAATTGTTTAAAATGTTGTATTTAAATGTAATTAGTTTGAATTATAAAAGTATTTTTAAGTGAGTAAGAGTCTTCGAGTTAAAAATTGTTAGTTTATAGAACATATTTGATTAGTAGATAATGCTAATATGTATTGATTTTAATAGAATTTTAGAGTAAAATGAAATTTTTTTTTAGAATAAAGCTTTAAATTGGTTATTACATTTGAAATAAAGGTTATTAGTTAATAAAAGGATTATTAATTTATTTTTAATTATTGTCAATATAGTATGAAATGAAACATCCTATGTAATAATAGTTGAATTTATCTTTATTTGTATTATTATTTAATTAATTTTTAAATCTATTTTTTTTAAATTAAAATAAAAATTATAAAAATATCACAATCAAGTTAATAATGAATACTCATATTTAACAATCTATTTGTACTCCTTGTTCATAAACTTAAATGGAAATATCAGGACATTTTTAGGAGAACCGTGTTGTTGTTTTACCATCCACCAATGTCTTTGTTGATTTAAATTTATAAAATTTCATGAACTTAATTATAAACTTTTTTTTTAAAATATGTATTTTTGCCTCGTATTTTGGTCATGACATTTTGGTATCAGTGCCTATGTTTCAACACTAGGAACCTAAAACCATTATTCTTCTGAACTTAAACTAAACTTTAAATTGTGAAGGATGCCTCCTATTACACATAGAAACCAATGAGACAGAGGTCGTAGGGCAAGATGTGGTAGACTGGAATAGGATGATGGACCACCACCACCTACACCACCACCACCAAAGCTGAACTAGGACATTTTGGATGCCCTTGAGACATTGATTGGTGTAGTCCAGTAGAGGATACTACTCGTAGTACAGCCTGGGTAGTAGATTCCTAAAGTGGAAGCAAAGGGACTTGGAGGAGGCGAGGTTAGAGATAGAGAGAGGAGTAGGAGTCCCCCACTGAGGTAGGTAGAGGGACAGGGCTAGCATGAGGGTGAGTCAATACATTATAGAGGACCACCACTCGATAGACCTCCTAGGCATATAGGAGATGATATCAGGGAGTTGATATGACTTGGAGCACCATTCTTTATTGGTTTCACAAAGGTAACAGTAGCAGAGGCCTGGTTACATAGCCTATAATGGTGCTTTAGGTTACATCCTTATGGGAGTAATTTGAAGGAATGTCTAGTAGTCCATCAGCTAAGAGGAGATGCCTCTAATTGGTGGCATTAGGAGGAGACTATAGGAGGAGTGAGGATGGATACCCTCACATGAGAGTCATTCTTGGAGAGATTTTGAGAGAGGTACCTATCTAAGCACTTCAAATAGAAGTAGATTGAGGAATTTAATTCTCTATATCAGAGGGGTCTTACAATAGCTCAGTGTGAGAGCAAGTTTCTTGAGCTCCTTTAATATGTTGAATACATGAAGGATGAGAAACTACAAGTATATCACTTCATCATGGGCCTGAATTTCTCTCTCTAGGGTCCAGTACATTTGGCCTTCCCTACCACCTTCAAGTAGGTAGTGGAGATAGCACTAGTTGCCAAGGATACTTGGGGTAGATAGGAGTCATGCAATCAGTCTAAAAACTGAAACTCAACCCAGTAGAAACCCCCTTGGAAAGGGAATCAAAACTCTACAATAGGGTCCTCTAAGGGCCAATAGTCTCAACAACAAAAACCGTAGTAGTAGTAGCAAAAACCCTCGTAGGGTTATCAAGGCTTCAAGCCCAAGTAGTGGTAGTTATAGCATCACTAAGAGGATCAGAAGGTGTAGGCCCCACAATCATAGTTAGTGAAGACTCAACAGTCTTCTAGGGGTGGATATAGTGGATCTAATAGGTTAGGAGACCCTTGGATCATAGGGTGGATGATCTTATACCTAAGGACCATGCTATAGTTGTGGTGGCATGGGTCATATAGCTAGAGAGTGTTTGCAAGGATAGTCATCCAATGGTCAGAGAGGGGCTTTTTCAGAGCCAACAGTTGGAGACATGGGCAAATCCCATAGAGTTTTTGCAGTAGTTGAGAACCATCAAGCTGAGTATCAAGCCATAATTATTGATGCTACAGGTATTATATAGGGCTATATGGTTTCATTTTTATTCGATTTAGGAGCTACTGACTCCTTTATATCTCCTTATGCAGTGGAGCATTACGGGCTAGTGGTAGTTGGATAGGATGTCAGTTGGGAAGTAGAGTTAGCCTCACAAGCCAGAGTGTTAGTTAGTTCCATGGTGCATAATTTCCAAATATAGATTGGAGACATGTCCGTGATGTTTGATTTATGCATTAGCCCTCTATGTTCTTATGATGTTATTCTTGCCACGGATTGGCCTTATGCCCATAGCACCAAGACAAATTGTTGAAAGAAGAGGGTAGAATGTGTGGATGAGTTTGGAATCTCTAGAGTGATCTTCGAGGTAAAGAGACCAACATCCCTTCGTATGATTTCTACTATGCAGCTTAGATGGTGCATGCATAAAGGATGTTAGTTGTTCACTATCACCATTAGTGACATAGAGGATGATTCAATGGGAGAGCCATCCCTCAATGATTTTCCAATCTTGCAAGAGTTTGCAGATGTGTTTCCTTTAGATCTCTCTAGTATGCCTCCACCTAGAGCAGTGAATTTTCATATTGATCTTGTCCTAGGAGCTGAGCCTGTATCGAGAGCACCATATAGGATGACTACACATGAGCTCAGTCAACTAAAGAATCAGTTTGAAGAACTCTTGGAGAAGGGGCATATTTGACCTAGTGTGTCACCTTGGGGTGCATCGGTGATCTTTGTAAAGAAGAAAGATAGATCACTAAGGTTGTGTATTGATTATCAACAGTTGAACAAATTAACCATACAGAACTAATATCCTCTTCCCAGAATTGATGATCTCTTTAGTTAGTTGTAGGCTGGTTGAGTATTTTCAAAGGTTGATCTAAAGTCAGGTTATCATTAGTTGAGGATTGTGGATAGTGATATCCCCAAGACTGCATTCCATACTAGGTATGGTCACTACGAGTTCACCATGGTACCATTTGGTCTCATGAATGCTCTAGCTACATTCATGAGCCTCATGAATGGAGTATTCCTTACCTTTTTGGATAAGTTTGTGGGTTTCTACTTGATGACATTCTGATATATTCTTGTGATGAGAAGAAGCATGAAGAGCACTTGAGACAAGTATTGTAGAAGTTGAGAGAGAATCAGTTGTTTGGCAACTTGTCGATGTGTGCGTTCCATAGACCTAAGATACATTATTTGGGTCATGTCATATTAGGTGATGGTGTCTTAGTAGACCCATCGAAGATTAGGGTCATCATATATTAACTAGCATGCACTAGTGTCACTGAAGTGAGGAGCTTTATGGGAGTAGTAGGATATTATTGACACTTCATTGCAGAATTCTCTAGATTGGCATGCCCAATCACATCTCTTTAGAAGAAGGGGAAGAAATATGAGTTGATAGAGAACTATGATAGAGCTTTTCAAGAGCTCAAGAGAGCCCTCACAAGTGCATTGATTCTTGTAGTACTAGATTCTTTTGCGGATTTTGTGGTGTTCACAGATGCATCTTTAGATGGTATAGAGGTAGTCCTTATGTAGGAAGGATGACCTATTTCCTTCAAGTCTAGGAAGCTAAAGACTCATGAACTCATTTACCCTACTCACAACCTATAGCCTGTAGTATTTGTTCATGCCTTGGTAAGGTGGCAACACTTTCTTCTAGGTCACAGATTCAAACTTCATTCTAATCACCAGAGCTTGCAATACATATTTACATAGCTGAATCGTAATGTTAGGCAGAGAAGGTGGGTGGAGTTCCTTTGTGAGTATGATTTTGATGTTCATTACATCAAGGGAAATGAGAATATGATTGTAGATGCCTTAATTGAAGTTCCATGAGCTATCATCTATGGCTACTTGCACTGATTTGAGAGAGTAGATCCTATAGCACTTGCCAGCAGATGAGCTTTATGCAAAAGTTAGTCAAATTGTGCATTCAAAGAGACCCTTGGAAGGGAAATATTCAAAGTATTCCTTAGAGTTCAATGCACTTTTTCATCATAGAGGATGTATGTATGTACCCTCCATTAGGGGTTTGCGCAAGCTCATTGTACTTGAGGCTCATAAAGCACCTTATGTAGTGCACCCCAGTGTTAAGAAGTTACATGCAGGTTTAAGAAAATTGTATCATTGGCTAGGCCTGAGAGTGTAGATTTTTAGTATTGTTACGAGATGCCTCGAATGTCAAAGGGTGAAGGCAAAGCATCGTCATCCCAATAGGCTTCGTTAGCCTCATGAGATTGTAGAGTGGAAGTGGGATGCTATATCTATGGATTTTATTATTGGTCTCCCCATGTCATCTCACCACCATGATGCCGTTTTGGTGATAGTTGACATGTTGACCAAGGTTTTCCATTTCTCACATGTGCATACTACATACATAGCACGAGACATAGCTCAAGTGTTCTTGTGAGACATTGTCAAACTTTATGGTGTTCCCTATAAGATCATCTCTAATAGAGACTCATTTTTCACTTCATCCTTTTGGAGAGAATTGTAGGTAGCTTTGGGCACTAGGCTCAATTTCAGTACAGTGTACCATCCTCAGACTAATGGCTAGACCAAGCAAGTGAATTAGGTTTTGGAGGACATGTTACATATGTTCGCGATGGACCATCAGGTCCAATGGGAGGAATACCTATATCTTGTTGAGTTTTCTTATAACAATGGGCACCATTCCTCCATAAGTATGCTACCTTATGAGGCCTTGTATGGAAGACCTAGCAAAATGCCCTTGAGTTGGGATAGGAGTGAGGATCAAGTCTCTATTGGTCCTCAGCTAGAAAATGGGATGGAGTAGTAGGTGACCCTGATTAGATAGTCCTTGAGAGAGGCACATGATAGATAGAAGAAGTATTCAGATGCAAACAGGATAGATCAAGATTATCAAGTTGGAGATAGATTTTTCTTGAGGGTGTGACTGCACAAGAGTTTGATTCAATTTAGAAAGGGCTCTAAGTTGGCACCCCATTCATTGGACCATTTGAGATCTTAGAGAGGATAGGACCAGTTACATATCATTTAGCTTTGCCACCTAGCCTATCATGCATCCATGATGTATTTCACATTTCAATATTTAGAGGATACATTTATGATGAGTCTCATATTATAGATTGGGATGCTTTGCAGGTGGAGTCAGACGGGTAGGTAGCGTTTGAGCCTATCCATATTATTGCTCGACAAACCCTAACTCTTCAAGGGTGAGAACTAGACTAGGTTAGGGTCCAGTGGGATTATCACAATGAGGTCATGGCTTCATGGGAGGATGCAACATAGATTCAATCTTGATACCCTTATCTTTTTTATGAACTCTAGGAGCAAGTTCATGCCTAGTGGGGGAGGATGTTAGGCTTCTCCCTGACCCATCATAACATAGTGATAATCTATTATTTTGATACTCATGACTTGATATGTCAAGAAACTATCAAATTCATTGAACATATTATATTATTTCATCTTGTGTGACATTTTACTTTTAGATAATTGATTTCATCATTTAATGCTTTATGACCATGTATATTGATGAAGTAAGTGAATGCAAAATTAGCACTTTGAGTATGCAATTTTAATGATTAAGTATATGAGCAGTATGAGATTAACAATTGATTATTTAAAAATGGATGTTTTAATTTATGTGATTTCCCTAATATATTATATACATATATGCATGTGATTTTCTTGAGCTATTGACATGTGCAACAAGTGTGCAGGATCTTTTAGTCGAGAAATCTAACGGAGAAGCAAAATTGAACCCTATGTACCATTTGTGGAAACCCCATCATTTGTATTTTATTTCTATCATGACATGTATGAATGTATCATTCTATAAACAATAAATGTTAATGTTTCGTAACAGTGTTTTTATAGTGTCACTCGACACTCATGAATTGTATATGCATTCTAGCATGATAGTTAGGGTTAACTGAGTAACCTAAAGATCTAAGTGAGACTAGGAACTAGTGACCTTTTTGCTTATCATTTATTAATTGAGATTAATTACCCCTAATCTAGATTAGTGTTTAATCTACATTTTGAAGGTTGTTAGATAGTCCTAAAATTTACTAGCATTTGTTAGGTACCTAATTTATCCTATAGGCCTAAAATCATGAAATCTTAGTACACAAGGGGTATGGGTATGGGTTGGGGGCATTTTCCACCCCCCTAGCCCCTTTTGTTGACTTTTATGGTCACTCAAAAACACTATTTTTGCTTTATAGTGAAAATTGATCGTTGTCATCATGAGTTGGATGACCTTAACTCCACCTTGAGGTTAGCCTTAGGTCTAGTTGGGTTAGAAGCCTCTAGTACTTTTTGGCAAGTGGGGGAGTTATTTCTTTTAGAGGTGGTTGAGTTTAGGATCTTATTTCAAGACAATTTTGAGAGGGTTTTAAGTGTTCACCCAACCTCTAGTTTTAGAGGGATTTTTAGAATTGAGGAAGAAGGAGAGGAAAGCAAGCTCATCTCAAACTTGTTCATTTTCCATAACCTAATTTTTGAAGGTAGGAATACTTCACCCTATTTTTTTCATGTTGTGTTTCATGTTTTAATTTTATTACATATATATGTATGTGTGTGTGTTGATTATATTGGGAGGAATGGGAAACTAGTTTTCTTAGATGTCTTTCCTTTTTGTTTCATTCTTGAATTTTCAAAGGGATTGTATGGGTGTATTAACATTACTCACCCTCAGATAGGGCAAAAGTGGCCATGTATGCGAGAAGTTCTTAAGTTGGACTCCAACAGTGTAGAGTCTTTTTGGAAGACAAGATGAGGGAGAGAAGCTAGCATGTTATGGTCCCCTACTCATCAGCATAAACAAGGTATGAGTTTTGGAATGTAAGAATGGAAGAATGGAAGTTCTTGAGTTATAGCCCTGATAGGGCAACTATTTTGGTGTTGTGTCTAACATCTCTTGTTGGAAAAATCCACCTTCTCCTGAGTTTGGTTCAATGTTGAACCTATTGAGTAAACCCAGAATGGGAGTGAATGTTTGATTTTGTCTTCATGTTATATTTGGTTGTCTCTCAGTCATTTTTTGTTCTCTTCACAATCACCATGATGTTTTGGCAAATTTTAAATGGATCCCTTGTTAAGGTCCAAGAAGAAAATTCAACTTGTTATTAAAATTTAGTTATGTTGAGGAGATTTCTTCTAACGATTAAAATCCTATGTAAAATGTATTTTCAACTTATTGTTGAAGTGGCAATGATGTCAAGTTTTCTTACTGGTTCTTTCCTAGTGGAGCCTTTGAATAAGGTGGTTTAATTGAAAAAGATATTGACTAATATTCTTTCATTTGAGTCATTTAGTATTTCTATTTATGCACATGTATTGAAAAATAGATAGAATGGTGATGTTCAATTATGCAAATTTCAAGTTCAAATATGTTAAGGAAAAAAGAAAAAGAAAAAAAGAAATTATGTTATGTTTGGAACTTCGATTCATTTCATGATTATTGTGAAACATAATAATCTTACATTGTTGTTATAATGAACTATCCAATCCCTTGGCTCAACTAGGTATTTAACAAATTATATTAGAAAGGAGAAAAGTATATAAACCTCCTTGTTATAAAAGGAAAATAATTTGCAAAAAAAATTTACAATTACAAAAAATATGCACTTGGCAAAAAAAAAAATTACCCCCTCCTAGTACAAAATGTTTTCTAGAATTTGCATGAAGAAAAAAAAATAAATCCATTTGTTGCAATAGAGAATATTCTATTATATTATCTTATTAACCTTGCTTACTTAAATTAATATCATGAAAGAAAATTAATTTTAAATAAATAAAATATGTATCTGTCTAATATCTTCTTATCCTAAGATTCTACCCACTTATCTTTTTGTCATAACTCTTCTCCCCTTTCTTATCTCACTTAAAAATCTTTAAAACTTAAAAACTTATCTCTTATCTTGCTAGGTGTTGGAAATTAAGACCTAGTTCATGACCCACACGTGCCCCAAGTTGACATGAGAGTAATGTGACCAATGAGCCTTGATGCAAGTTTACTAGGCAAGTTTATTTTGGCTTAATTTTTAAAGGCTCACCCAAACCCTTCTTCCTTTATTCCCCTTGTCTCCATCAAACCTGATGTAGTCCTCTCCTTGAGTTGTGTTTTCTTTCACCTTGGTTTGTGTGGGGAGAGAAGGGAGCCTACCATGTTAGTGACTTGACATGGAGTAAAGGTATTAAGTTGGGTGCAGATCTTTTTGTTCGTTGTTAACCTAGACTTTCAAACTATCCCCTTTATTACCTCTCCTTGCAGCCAGCATACTTTTTGCTTATGTATCAAGTGGGGTTGCATGGGAATGTGCATGGCCTAGGGAGAGGGGTGGAGGCCAAGTGGCTAGGGCGGGTAGGTAGAGGCGAGTAGGTAGTTAGTGTAGGATGTAGGTTAGTATTTATTGTAAATTAAGTTTTAAGATTTTAGTTATTTATGTTATGAAATGTTTTTGAAATGCAGATAGTGTTAGTAGTATTTTTAATTAAAGTTTTCTTTAAAAAAAATTAGTTAAGTTTATGATTAGTAGGTATTTCTTAAACTAAAAGTTTCTAGATTTTATATTAGTTTAGTAATTAGTTTTAATTTAATATAGTCTTAGTTTAGTTTATTATTGGTTAGTTTTAATTTGTTTTATAATGTTAATGTATATGTTTTTTTTTTAAATATTAGTATATGTTAATACTATTAATTGTTTAAAGTGTTGTATTTAAATGTAATTAGTTTGAATTATAAAAGTATTTTTAACTGAGTAAGAGTCTTTAAGTTAAAAAATGTTAGTTTATTGAACATATTCAATTAGTAGATAATGCTAATATGTTTTGATTTTAATAGAATTTTAGAGTTAAATGAAATTGTTTCTTAGAATAAAGCTTTAAATTGGTTATGATGTTTGAAATAAAGGTTAGTAGTTAATAAAAGGATTATAAATTTATTTTTAATTATTGTCAATATAGTATGAAATGAAACATACTATGTAATAATAGTTGAATTTATCTTTATTTGTATTGTTATTTAATTAATTTTTAAATCTATTGTTTTAATGTTTAAAATAAAATTAAACAAATATCAAAATCAAATTAATAACAAATACTCAAATTTAATGATCTATTCATACTCCTTATTCATAAACTTAAATGGAAATGTCAAGACACTGTTAGGAGAACCATGTTGTTGTTTTGCCATGCACCAATGTCTTTGTTCATTTAAATTTATAAAACTTAGTGAACTTAGTTATAAATTTTTTTTAAAAAGTCATTTTCTTTTGCCTCATATTTTGGGCATGAAATGATCTTTGTTAGTTTTCTTGAACTTATTGATATATTTTTCAGGGGGAGTTGTACCTATAAATGTAGAGGGAAAATAAATAATATGAAGTTTTCTCAATTGTTGTGAACATTGTTGTGTTTTCTATATCTTGGGTGTAGAGTAAATTATAATTGTGTAATCAGAAAAGACAATCTATTCACCAACACATTTCAATCTCTAAATCTCTTATGGTTGAAAAGGTTACTTTTTTCATCATGGTTGCCAAGAGTGACTCCTATGGGGACTCAAGATTTCTAGAACTAGGAACATAATCATTAGAGTTATCTAGCTAAAATGTTGTTAATGTTCCAACTACTCCATCTAATCATATATCATTCTTTGGATTGCGTCTCATTTCTTCAATTGTTGATACTCTAATTACATATATGGGAAGATTTTTTTTTTGAGAAACTTACTTACCAGTCTCTCATCTTCAATCTTTCCTCTTGAAGCTTTAATTGCACAAGCACTATCTTTGATTATGTTACTACACTTTTCAATATTCTCATCTTCCCTCATCTTTATTTGATCAAATCAAGTCCTCTAAGAATTTTATCTTTATCTCTTCTTACATTATCATCTCATCCATAGATAGTTTTTAGCTTGATCCACATTTCATGAGTGGTTACATAGTCTTTGACTTTTTCAAACTCAACATAGTTAAGAGATGATGCAATATCAATCATCATAGTATTATGATTTGTCTTTTCTTCAATTTCTTGAACAAACATAGTTCCAAAATGTTTCATGTATTTAGTGTCTACATACTTTGTCACTAAATCTCCAATGGTTGTGAGATACATGATCATGAGTTGCTATCATTCCTTGAAGTTATCTCTATTCAGTTTGGGGATCTCTCTATTATAAGACATCCTGATCTTTAGCTTAGATCCTTGAAACCTTCTCTACAAGCACCAACAAGCTCTAATATCAATTATTTGAAAAATAAAATGAGTAACATAAAGGGGAGGGTTGAATTATTTACCACTAAAATAAATCCCAGATCCCTTAGATGTCAACATAGAACACAAACTTTATTGAAAATACTAATGCTTGGTAAATACACAAGCATTCGGTTTACCCTAGTAAATGTTGTAACTCTCTAAGCACTGAAATAACAAGTATAACTAAAAAAATTGTTAAAATCCAAATCTTATGATGTTATATATAATTAGCCTTACTTAACCTAGTTACATACACATAAAAAAAATAGTATGAACACAAGTGACACAAAGATTTAATGTGGAAATCCAATTTTTGAAAAAACCACCAATTACAACTAGTTACTTATTTTAACTCTTCTAACGTGAGACCTATTAGGATCCAACCCTATTAAAGGTTACAAAAAATACTATTAATTTGACCCTATCAAAAGATTTAATCACCCTACTAGGAGTGGCCTTGTTAGAGGTATTTAGACACTTCATTCTAGAAATGCCTCTTTGTTAGAGGATTTACAAATTGTTGTTAAGCCAACTTTGTTAAGATATTTTGATCAATGCTAAAATGGTTAGAGAGTGACAATGAGATGAGTCAATTTCTAATGCAATTGAATTTTTGATTAAAACTCTTGATTTTGTCTTGTATACTTGATCCTTTTTTATCGAATATATCTTTGTAGCTCCACAAGGATATCATATTTATCCTTCTAATTTGATTCCTCTAAGAATCTTCTATACCTCTATTCACTTACATAGATTCAATCCTCAACTTGACCTTATATTCATATCATCCAAATTGTTAAGTCAACCTAAATACAACTTAGAATAATTAAAATTCATCTCCTTAGTCAGATGGAACCAACAAAGAAATCTAGTAGACTCAATATGCCAAAATAAGAAAATACTTTGTTAGTTGACCCTACTTAGTAGAAACTAAATCCAAAAATATTTTCCTATGTTAGCCAAGTGAACTTAGTTAACATTGCATATTTACTAAGTTCCTTTGGTAATTGAGTGAACTCGGTTAAAACTAGCTCCATCCAAATTTTCCTTCATTAACCAAGTATGCTTGGTTGACACTCAATATTCTATGAACTTCTCTTTCTCACATAAGTGAACTTGATAGACACTTTCTTTTGAACTTTGGAAATTGTAAAATTCTTGGTAGACATAGGAAACTCTCTTGATCAGTCAAGTGATCTCAACATATATTGACTGGAAAATATATGACATTTTGTTTAACATAAAAGATAATACATAATTAACAAATTGTTTTCAATGATTCTATCACATAAAATAGTACCAACAATAGGAAATGTATTTTGAACATAGAAAATTATACAAACTAAAAATGATCAAAACCTATAGGAATTTATTCTTATCTTTTCTTATCACTCCAAAATATTTTGAAAATTATCACAATTGTAGCTTGACAAGGTTATAGGTATTGTATTTCTTCACAATTTTGTAGCCTAGGTCCACTGCTATACATAGAACATTGTTCAGTCATCTTGACTTATATACCTTGTGTACAATTACATATATGGAAAATTCAATAATAAGATCCTTAATTCTATCAATTGATATTCCGTGGCCAATCCACTTGGCCTTTGTCTAATTTTCATTAATATCTTTCACTACACATCTCATATTCTTTACCCAATCTAGGGTTGGCTAACCTATAACTTGGTAAATTATTTCCTTATCATATTTATCTTAGTCAACATATCAGCTTGGCTTTTTATGAATGCTTGGCTCATATAGCATTACTTAGTCGCTACAAACAATAATACTAATACTTGGTATATACTATGTATATGAATTAGTTTTCTCAATTCTTTTATTAGATCTATCCTATTGCATCCTATTTTATCCAAATATGGACTTTTAGTCATATCTCTTGTTAGGAACTAGTATTTGATTTATAATTGAAGTGAATTGTTCCTTACATACTTCTTTCCTTAGTTAGAAGTGGTGTGATCACCGAATCCATTAGATTGGGTGATCTCGACTTTACATGATCCACTACTTCCAGCTTCTGCTTTCTTTTTATAGGTTTGATTTATCTCTTTTTTTTTTTACGTCAACTTTTCATTTTCCCTTGATGTGTTCATTTCTTGGTGCAAGTACTTAGGTCCTATAGTTCTTACTGACATGTGCAACCTTGTGATAGATAAAACAAACTAATCTTCCATTTATCCATTTCTTGCAATTTCCTCTGAAACATGTCTTAATATATATTTCTAGAATGTAACCATATTCTCTATAGTAATGAATATTATACCATGTATTGTAATCACAATTGTAAGAATTACCTTACTTAGGTGCATATTATTTCTTCTTAGATGTCCATTTGGATTTTTCCTTGGATCTGCATTTGTGATCCTTGTGTCCATACTTTTGAAAGATGTAGTAGTGACCTTAAAATATAGGTGAAATAGGTGTCACACTTGTCTTTTCCCTGCATTCATTGCTTAGTCTCCTTGTTCCTTGTAGTTAAAACAATATATATTGAACTTAAGTTTAGAACTTTTCTTACCAATCCTACTTCTAGATATATTTTTTGTGTGTCCCAATTCACCAAAATGATAACATGTAGGTTTTCTTTGCTATGTTTTTTCATTCATTCTTTCTCCACTCTTGGACAATTCTCCTTCGTTACTAGATGAATAGTGCTTGATATGTCCTAGTCTAGAGGTGGCACTAGGTGTTCTTGGTGATCTCATTAGTTATTTAAAGTCTCTTATATCTTAACATCATTTTTTCATTGTCTATATTAGTTATTTCTTATTTGGTCACCTTGTGGCCTTAGATTTAAAATTTTTATATCCTTTATGTTCAACTTTTGATTTGCAAGTACTAATTAATTCATCATGTCAAGTTGATTGTTTTTAAGCTTCTATATTTAGGTGACCGTTCTTTAAGTCTTGTAGCCATTTCTCTTCTCTCTTTTAAACCCATGAATTTTTCTTCATCAAATTTGTTTTTTTGTTCAATCACTTCACATAGCCTTACTGATTGGATATCATGTTCTATATTCAATTCTTTGACTTCTTCATCTGAAATTCTATTCTTCTCCAATAGGTCTACTATTGGCACATCACTTTCACTGAAATTACCACCTTCAAATACTCCTCTTGTTTCCACTTCTTGGTAGGGAATATCATTTTATTGAATGGCTATTTCTTTACTTTTCTTTAAGGATTTTCTTAACTACTCTCTTACTACATCAAGTTTATGGAATATGATCTAGATACAAATCACCTAGTTCTCAATAGTCTTACCCTATTTGTAATACGCCATCACTAAGATATTAACTCTTAATTTGTTAGACTTAGTCTAAGAGAACTTTATTCTAATCAAAATTTTTGGAAGTCTTAAAGAGGAATAGGATATTGAGACAGCGGGTGAGTCAAGATCTATTAAAGTTTTATCCTTGAAAAAAATAATATATTAACTACACTCACTCCTAATCTATCTCATATCCTAAATCATATACTCGATATAATCATAAACTATAAAAAATAAATAGATAAAACTATTCATCACATCCATCAACATGAAAATAAATGTAAATACATAACACAAAGATTTTGGTTACCCAAAAAAATTCCAAGGTGAAGATAAAACTAGGGTGAATATGACACACACAAATCTTCATTATTATTGTAATGAAGTTCAGCTATTAGGGCTTCAGTTGTGATCACTTCTAATAATCTACCCTATGAGGGGTCTTATTTGTTAAAATATTTACAATATTACTAAGTCTACCTTGATTAAAGGATTTAAGGCTTACAATGAAGTAAGCACTTTGTTAGGAGATTCAAGTAGGTTTGCTAGGACCACTCTATGAAGAGGTTTACCCTAGTGCACTTTTTAGGATAAATTAGTCCTTGATCCTTTGGTTAGTACATTATGCTCTATTAAAAATCTTATCTTTCCTTGTCTGAATTGATCTTCTTATCACATATGCTCATTTCTTCCCTTAACTTTTAACTTGGTCTATCTTATCTCTATCTTTTATTATCAAACTTATCCTACCTTGCTCTATCATTGACCTTCTTTCACACTCATCTTGATTTAGGGATTGGAGCCTTCTCTAAATAGATAACTAAAGAAGGTTTCTAGATCAAGAGAAAGGATGCAGAGTTCTCTCTTTTGCTGCTTTGTCCTTCTAATTTTCTAATTGGTTACTCTACACTCCTAGGGATTGATTTCCTCTGAAAAAATATGTAATTATCTCCTTAGTTATCTCTACAATCTATAAATTGGATGTAGAAGTTGGCCAAAATGATTTATCGATATGTTTGTGCCATTTCAAACATGTATGTTAAAACTAGTTTACTTAGCACTTGAATATCTTGGTCTTAAAAGATACTCATGTTGTCCCTTGGTGTCTACATGCTTAGAAATAACTAACTCAATTTTCATAAACTATCTTCACATTTCTAGGTGCATACTTGGGCTTAGTCTATATAGGGGTGCTCAAAAACTGTAGCCTTGATTGGCATTTAATGAAAATATAAACAAAGTTAATATAACTTGCCATACATTAGGTGGCTTAGTCATAGTGATGACTGACTAACTCTACCTATAAAATGACAAAGTGTTTGACACTTACAGTCAACAAGGCCTAGAGATCAAAAAAATGATATAACATGTTTTCCATAAGAGATAGAACTATGAATTGTTAAAGGTCCACAGAAAAAGGAAGACTAGATTTAGGCAATGAAAGAGGAAATTGATCAAATTGATTAGAAAAGGTAAAAGGAGAGGAGCATTCTATCTTGACAATAGATTAGTTTCATGCACAAGTAAAAAATAGAGTTGAATTTTATAACATACTTCTAAAGTTGAATATATTGTAGCAATAAATAATTGTTGGGAATTTTTATAGATAAAGTAAATACTTGAAGTAATACATGATAGAATTGATGAGCCAGTGGTTATAATACATTGTGAAAATAAAAGTGCCATAAATATATAAAGGAACCCAATAATGCACTGAAGGATGAAGAATGTAGCTATAAATTATCATTTTCCAATGAAGAAAGTACATGACAAAAAGTGAGATACGAATACATACCTGAAAAAAGAAAGAGTTGATGATACAATTGCTAAACTAAAACCTAAAGACATCTTTGATTATCAAAGAGGTAGATTAGGAGTCTTACCCCTATCACCAATTCACAATATCAAGATAATGAATGCATCAATTCATTGCAAGGTAATATCAAATGTTAAGAATAAACTGATATATAGATTAACTAGTCTATATGGGAGAATTATAGCTAAATGAATGAACAAAAAAAGTGTAGAAAATGGGGAACATGACTAAAAAGGTTGATCAACTTTTCCTTTTTTAATCAAAAGGGAGAATATCAAGGATAGAATGAGGTATAATATAAAATATGGAGAGTATAATAAATGGAGAATAAATATAAGTAGAGTTACATGGAAGAGAAGATAGTATATAATTGTTTCCTTCAATGAAAATTGGGGTGATATTTGGCATAACTAATTTAGTTGATGAAGTTGTTGAAGAAGTTAGGTTTTTGATGATATCAAACATGGTTGAAAAATACTATATCAATTATATATATTTTTAATTTATGTTAAACTATTTCACATATGGGTATGTGCATGATCATGGTTTCCCAAAAAGTGGCACTCTAAAAAATATGTAGTTCTGAAATACCTCAAATCATTTCAAAATCTATTATGAACTTTTTCCCACCCATCATGATACCAAACCAAAATATTAATATCTTTATAAGGCCTAGCATTTTTTTGGAAACCAACCCTACATGGTCAACTTAAAATTTGTCCCAAAAACATATTTTTGGCTTGTTCTTGTGTGCTTTTCACTTAAAACGTGTGTTTCCAAAAATTTTTTCACCCACATTTGATTAAATGAAAAGGGTATCTTAAGAATTTTCTTATCTTTCCATAAATGTAAATTTTATCAAATTACAAGTTCAATAAGTAATTATTATTCATTTTCTAATGGAGTTACACATAAAGTGTTGATCAACACACTAATTGAAAAGTGTATATAACTTTCAAATGGTATAACATTTTTGAAATCCAAAAGATGTGTCACATTATATACTTCTTCTACTATAAGGAAAATAAAATAAAAATTAAATTTTATAAAGTTTTGAATTAGTTAAAGTAGTCAAACATGGGCATTTTTTATTCTAAAAATACTATAGGAGAAAATTCACAATTAATTATTATTTGGAATAAAAATACCCAAAAGTATATGTCACATCTGAGCATGAGTCTACTTCTTATATCTACAATCTTATCAAAAAATATTGTCATTTGATTTTGAAGAAGGTGGTATGACATATGCCTACTTTTCTTTGTCCTTAGTTTTTTGTAATATTGCATTAAAATTCAACATTTTGACCAATCAATTTTTTCCTTCTACAAATAAGGCATAGTAGTTCAAAAACTAAATTCATTTTTTTATGAATTATTTTCTAACAACTTTTTGATTAAAAATTCATAACAAGTTTAAAATTGAATGTCAAGTTGACATAACCCTAATTTGGTGATTTTTCATTGCCACTTAAGGGTATAGATTGGTTGACCATGATCTTGCACATACCCATATTATTTTGACTATATATTATACATTTAGGAAAGGAATTATTATGTTGTTGAGAACAGAGTACAACTTTATTAATAATGATTTTATCAGGTAATAGTTAAAACAAATAGTGCCAGATAGTTATATGGATTGAATATTTATAAGAAATTATTGGTCTTAGATTGGTTTTGGCAATTGAGTGTCAACACACTTCACCAATTTTCAAGTTGAAGTTGAGCACACTATATATATTGAGCTACAATATGTGTCGAGCTAGAAATCCAATAGGTGCTGAGTGAAGGTGTCGAGCAAGATACAATTACTGAGTGAACTTCATCAAGTCATAATTGATGCTGAGCAAGACATAATTATGTGTCAAGCAAGCTAGAAATACTATACATGCTAAGCATCAGCAACTAATATGTGTTGAGTAACATAGAATCAGCATATGGGTTTGTGCTTTCATAAACTTAGATGTAAACCATTTTCAAGGTAAATCACGAAGGATTTTAGAGATAAGGTCAAATATTTTACATTACCTATGTAATCAGCATGTAGCCAATAACAAAAATGGAGAATGCATGAAACCTATAGGAAAAGTGCAAGGATTTGAGCGGGAAAATAATTTCATGGATTCAAACCTAACCCTAGGTCTTCGAAACCTTTATAAAAAGGTTACAAATCCAAGATTAAGAGTTTCTAAGTTATGGAGTGGTTGAGAAGTTAAACAGAGTGAATTGTAGAATAGAGCATTAGCAGGGGTGTCAAGACTTCGAAAATTGATCAGTGTTGCAGAATACTATTGACCAGAACAGAGCACAACGGTTTTGCATAGACATCAGATCAGAGAGGATCAGAATAGAGTGACTAGATCAATAGCCTAAAATTAACAATAAAGGATTGTAAGCTATTAGATCAATTCAAATAGAAATTGTATTAGGAATGAAAATCCCATGTTGATAGGTTAGCTTAATAGCTATGTTGTAGAACCTTTAACAAGGTGATAAATCATTTGGCAAGGTAATGCTCCAAATAAGTGTTTGCAAATCCTTTGAATAGGTCACTTTTGATAGAGTGTAAAGCCTTTAATAGGGTAGGCCTCTCATAGGGTAGACCATTAGAAGTGGTCAAATGATATTGCTCTAGTGATAATTTTTGGGTATTATCCCCACCCCAGTTTTATTGTCTCATTTTGGAGGGTTTCTAGGTGACCAAATTTTGGTTTTATGTGTCTTGATGCATGTCTTTACTTTATTTTTACATGATATGTTTGCATGCATGCAATTTATTTTTAGTTAAAAGTTTTTATGGTTAAAGTGTATTACTTTTGATTCACCCCCCCTTTGAGAAGTAATCTTCCCATTTGTATATTTCAACAATTGGTATTAGAGAAAGGTTTTTAGAAGGAGAAGCCTTACAACTTAGAGAAAAGATCTAAAGATGGAATTCTACAAACTTGGGAAGGTCATAGAGAACTAGGTGATTGACATACAACTTCTTCTGCACAACTTGGAGGAAGCCAGAGAAGAGTACAAGGATATTGCCATAGTTGAGAATGACACATAGTACAAGGAGATTGACACCACAAAAGTGTTTGCCAATGGAGATACCCAAGAGTTTGATGTTGTAATAGCATATTTGATGGAGAAGAATAGAGCCCAAGTAGAAGATATTAGATCTCTCAAAATTGAGCAAGAGTCACAAGCTATGATGCTTTGTGAGATAACTAAATAGAAGAAAGGAGCCATTCAAGATAGGGCTATGATTGAGGATGATAAGAGAAACCTTTCTAATATATTGGAGGAGAATCTAATAGAGCTTGAAAGAGTTTCCAACATGTAGCTAGACACCCTTAGCCAAATGATGAATGCTCATCATGAGCTAAATGTCAAGGACATTGAGATCTCCATACTAAAAATTCAAAATGAACAACTATAGAATGACTTGAGAAGAGAAAAGGAGATAGGAGAGAGATTCAAAAAATCAAGTGAAGCCATCAAGCACTTTGAACAACTACTGGAATCACCAAGATCTAGTAATGACACTTTTGGACTAGGTTTCACTAGCACTGAAAATGGAGAGTCATTAAAGAGTGTAGAGGAAAGAAGTGATAAAGGTAAAAACACTAAGCCCACTTGTCATTTCTATGGTAAAAAGGGACATACTTCTAATGTATGCAAGAGTAAGAAGGCCAATCAGTAGGATAAACTCAAGAGCAAGGGTGACTATAAAAAATGCAATAAGCAAGGACACCAGACATAAGATTATGGAAGAAAAACTATAAGGAAAAAAAGATTTGAGGGTCACTACTACAATTGCAAGAAGTATGGTCATAGAGCTTTTGAGTGCAGATCAAAGACTATGTGGACACCAAACCAACCAGAAAAGACCAAAAGCCATGGACACCATTACAATTGAGACTACAATATTAGGTAGAGCTGTCACTATTGTTAGGAGTATGGGCACATTCCTAAGAATTGTATAAGAACACATTTTAGTGGCAACTACAATAGATGTTTGAGTCAAACCACATGCTTTAGTTGTCTAAAGACATGAATCATTAGCAAGTTTTTCCCAACCAAGTCCAAGGAACCCAACTCTTAGTTCAACAAAGGAAAAGAAAAGGTTGATGTTGAATACATTAGAAGAGAGATGAATAGAACATGGAAAAGAAGAGATGGAGGTAGCACATCTAGTGGAGGGATCACTTCGCCCAAGAGATCAAGTGGTCACACTTCGTCCAACTATGCAAGAGAAGGTGTATAGGACTGATATACAAAGCTACATCATGCATCAATTCCAATACAAGCAAGTACTACAAAGGAGAAATTAGCATAAGTAAAGATGCAAAGTTATAAATTCAACTATTAACAAGTGTTGGCAAGTTACCTTAAGATGCTAAGTAGTTAGTTATAGTGGAGTTGATAGTGGATGCCAAGGTAATGAAAATTTTAGTTGATGATGAGTAGGGAAACTTTAGTTGATGCCAAGTAGTTGAAAACTCATGGAAGTTGAGTAATGTTGGAATGCTTAAGGAGCTGAGTGAATAGTTGTAATCACATTAAGCATTAAATGTAGCTAATATAGGATATATGATCATATTTGCACCCATTTTTCTTCATTACAATCAAAGAGTGAAGACAAAGAAGAGAAGAGTAACTTCTGAGTAGATAAACTAGCATTTGAGCAGATTCCAACCATGATTTGGTATAGATTACATCAATCTAAAGGTATTTATACAAGTACCAAGTTGCACAGTCTTTATTTTTCTTCATATTCGAACCCTAGAAGGAAGTAATGGCATCTAGTTCAAAGAAACCACAAGAGAAAGAGCCTTTTGAGGTTCAACTAGTGCCAACTAGATTAAGTAATCAAATTTTCACTCCATCCTAGAAGTTGCATACAAAAATGACACAGTCAGTGCACTATCTATCATTCCACCCAAAGTTGTCATAGTTTAGGATGTTAGAAGGTGCTACAATTGTAAAATAGGAAGCATTGGTGATATGGAAATTAGGGAAGCATATGATAAGTTATGTGTAGATGGAGCCCTAAAGGACGAGTACAAAATTGTTGAAACCAAGGGTTTGACCCATTGTATTGAATTTCCCACTATCTTTAAAAAAGAATGGATAAGACTACTGTTAAGTAGGATTTATAATGGGAGCCTATGGTTAGAAGATGGCCCAGTGAAAATTTCCAAAATTAGTGGCACGGAGTTACAGGGTACCCAACCCTAGATTAGCCAAAGACCCTAAGAAGTGACTCCAAGGAGGTTATTGAGAAAAATACTGGAGCAAAATGGAACAAACAAGAGATAAACATAGATACCATCCAGGATCTCCTCATCAAATTTTCCATTATAGTCATCTCCCATAAAATTTTATCAATCCAATGCACTTAATAGTATTCCATGCATTGCAATGGATGTAGGCTAAAATTGGTGAAAAAGGATCATACCTATGATCTTGTAGAATTGCAACTAGAACAAATTAATGAAAATCTAGGAGCAATAAGGAGAAGCAAGGGTACATAGTATAAATTTGGTGCAATTTTGGTGTGTATTTTCTTCTATGTGTAGAATGAGTTTCCATCCTTTGGAAAGGTTAGCTAGAAGAAAAACAGGTCAATGGTCTCCCAAGTAAATGAGTATATTGAGTAGATGGGAACCGATTTTGAAACCCTTATGACTAGCTATTTCAAAGGATTCAAGAAGACAATGAAGAAAAGGCTAGGAATATCAGTTTCCTTAGTAGAAAAGCATGTAAATGATGTATGATTTCTTGTCGATATTGGCTACACCTATATATAGGAAGCTATTCCAAGAATTAGATGGTTAAGACCTCTAGGCTATGACATTAACATATATGAGGCATTCGTAGCTATAACTACAGTACTAGTGGAAGAGATTGATAAAATTGCTCCTCATTTTGGAACCTATGATGTGGTAAGTTCCAAAGTTGATATAGAATTGAAAATAGCTTCCACCATCAAAAGAAAAGATAAATTGGTGAAAAAGTTGAAGGCTAAATTTGAAGGAGTAGTAGAAACTGATCATGAAGAAGATGATGAAGAAGGTGATGAACAGGTACAGGGATATGAAACACTTGCATTAACCCAAGGCATGGGGGAGGATGTAGAAGAAGAGGAAGGTGCCAAGAAATAAGCACCCCAGGCTAAGCCAAAGAAGAGAAAGGCACAAAAATAGCTAGCTACATAGCCCAAGGGAAAGAAGAAAGCAATAGAGCCGAGCCTAGCCAAGCCAACTACAAGGGAAGACATTGGGTCAACTACCCAAGTAGCAAAGCAATAGAGGAAACAAAAGACAATATAACACGGAGGGACTACAAAATAAAAGAAGAGAAGAAAATATCTTGCACCTCCAGAGTCAGACAAAGAAAAGATAGAGTCTAATGACGAACAAAACAGATTGGTAAGACATTGTACCAAATCTAAATTGGAAAATATTTTTAATAACATTATGGATAATGCTGATTTAACTAGTTTAAAGACCATTGATTTTAATAAGTTCTCAAGGGAAGAACAAAACATAGTGGAAGAGTCTATCTACACTATGATGGCTAAGTTCAAGACCACCCCACTTGAACTAGACAATTCAATGCCTAAGGAGCTAAGATCCATTGTAGAAAATAAATGGCATTAGTACCTTAATATGGAAAAAGAAATAAGGGAGTCAACATTGGCTCAAGTTATGCCAGAATTGACAAATGGTCAAATCAAAAAGGCCAACAAGAAGTATGGAGATAGATTTTTTCCTAAATATAGGGATTCAACATTTTGCAAAATTAAATTGAAGATGTTGTGCAAAAATCCACTCTTATGTGGAAGGTAATTTATGGATTGAAAAAAGTGAAGGAAGGAAAAGAAGATCCCTTTGAGGGGATGAATGATGAAGAGGAGGAGGAAAAGGAAGAGAAGGAATAGAAATAAGAAGAAGATGAAAGAGAGAAGGAAAAAGAAGAAGATGAGGAGAATGAAAAAGAGGAAGAAGGTGAGAAAGAAAAAGAAGAAGAAACTATGGAGAACACACAACATGGTGAAGAGATAACAACTGAAGGGCAGCAAGAAGAACAAAGTGTCCAAGACACCCAAATGCCTCCACCAAGTCCTCCACATATAGAACCTATAGAAATAGTAATTGTCAAGGATGTCCCTGTCACCTCAAATTAGAACATTAATCCATTGACTATAGAGGATCTCAAAAATATCCTTGACCAAACCACATTGCAATCACAACTATGCACAAATCCTATTTTGGTGAGTATGGAAAAGTTGCAAAAGGCTATAGTAGAAATCAATAGGGAGAAGGTGAACATAGAAGAACCACCTTCACAACCTCCCATAGCTACAATAGATCAACCAAAAGAGAAAGAAGAACATGATACAACTACTAAGGTTGATCATAAAGTCACAACAACAACAACTACTAAGGAGCGAACAAATGAACAAATAGGACAAGATGTTCCTATTGCACAAAGTCAAGGAGCACCTCCTCAAGTTATTATCATTGATCAAGGTAGTAGAGAAGAGGATAAGGTAGAGGATAAATGCTTGAAGGAAAGGGAGTAGGAGGTAATACATACATTGGTGAACTTTCCTATGTTAGGGACTCCTATCAAGTAGCCGAGCACTAACGCAATACCACTACAGATTTTAGTACCAAGCTTGAGCTCCACCAAGGTAGCAAGGGTACTTCATTATGGAGACCCTAAATTGGATAAAGAAATAGTCATACCGAGATATGACTCAAGGACAATGAATTTGGAATAGATTAATGAAAGTGCAAGAGGCATTAGAGAAGAGAAAGAAGTAGGAGATACCCAGAAATGAGTATAGGAAAAGACAAGCACTAATGGAAATCAAAGACATATTTCTTGATGCCTTTAGCCTATAAGTACCTGATGAAACCAAGCCCATTATGGAGCAATTGTCCAACATAGTGGACCAGGTACAAAATCAAGACCTAGATACAAATGTTAAACTATTAGAATGGTTTGAGAGGAAATTCTAGATAAAAGTTAATGAGAAGATATCTAGTGAGAAAGCACTTACCCAAGTGGAACTGACAAAGAAAATTGAAAAGGTCAAGGCAGTACTTGAGAAAAAAATTTCATTGTACTCAAAATCGTGCAACTCTTCATATTTAACACAAGAAACAAGATAGAGAGTACTGAGTTTGAAAGGGAATCTAAAGGTATATAGCTCCCAACTACCTAAAGATCCAGCTTAGAGTGAGAAGCATTTTGCAACATTGCTTTACACATAGAAGGAATTAGCTATATTAATATTAGAAGAGGCTGACATTAAGGCCAAAATTGTACAAATACAATCAGCTATTACTCCCCACATGGAAGTAATCCACAAGGAATAGGCTTATGCTAAGATTTTTTCGCAAAAAGATCCAAATCTTTCAACACTAGATGGCCTTGTTCACCCTGTAGTAGAGAAAAATATCTGACTCAAAGCACTACAAATTGCATTAGACAATTGGGATGCTACTTTGAACATCATTTGGAGGTAAATAAAACATTTTTGGCTAAGTATTCAATTCATCCCTAGCACCTTTTGACATAAGTGTCAAAAAGGGGGAGAATAAACAAAGGGGGAGAATACTAAGGGAGAATACTATGGAGTTTCTTTTTGGAGAATAACTAAAGGGGAAGATTGTACATATGCTATGATAGCGAAAAGGGGGAGACATGATGTAAGGGGGAGACTAAATAAAAATTTCAAGCATACAATAGGTCAGTTAAGGCATAGCAAGATAAGGCAAAGGTGAGTCAGCATGAGATAGATTCAACATAAAGTGTATTAGATTTTTGGATAAAGAAGTGACACATCAGCTCAAGAGGAGTTACAAGATTTTGAGGTAGATTATCTTATACAAAATTTTGAACAAGTTTTTGAAGTTTTGTACATATGCCAAACAAGATATATATTGTACTCATAAGATCAGATATAGGATGCTTAGTTAAATGTTCTTCACACTCATGTCAAAGGGAGAGATTGTTGGTCTCAGATTGGCTTTGACAATTGAGTTTCAACACTCTTAACAAATTTTCAAGTTGAAGTCAAGTACACTATACATGCAGAGCTACAATATATGTCGAGCTAGAAATCCAATAGGTGTAGAGTGAACTTCAGGTGTCGAGCAAGATACATGTGCTGAGTGAACTTCAAATGTTGAGCATTATACATGTGCTAAGTGACTTTAGGTGCCGAGTGATCTATATGTGTTGAGTCACAATTGATGTCAAGCAAGAAAAAATTACTCTATGTGCCAAGCAAGCTAGAAATACTACATGTGTCGAGCATCAACAACTAGAATGTGTCAAGTAACACATAATCAGCATATGACTTTGTGATTTCACAAAATTAGATGTAAACTATTTTCAAAGTGAATCATGAAGGATTTCAGAGATAAGGTCAAATATTTTACATTACCTATGTAATCAACATGTAGCCAATAAGAAAAATGGAGAATGCATGCAACCTATAGGAAAAGTGCAAGGATTTGAGTGGGAAAATAAGATGATGGATTCAAACTTAACCCTGAGTCTTCAAAGCCTTTATAAGAAGGTTAAGATCCCATGATTAAGAGTTGTTAAGTTGTTGAGTGGTTGAGAAGTTCAAGAGAGAAAATTGCAAAATAGAGCATTAGTAGGGGTGTCAAGACTTAGAGAATTGATCAGCATTGCAGAATACTATTGGTCAGAATAGAGCACAAGGGTTATGCATAGACATCAGATCACATAGGATTAGAATAGAGTGAGTAGATCAGGAGCCTGAAATCTGCAATAAAAAATTGTAAGCTATCAGGCGAATTAAATCTAATACTCTAGTAATTGTATTAGGAATGAAAATCCTATGTTGATAGGTTAGCCTAATAGTTATGTAGTAAAACCTTTAACAAGGTGATAAATCCTTTGATAGGGTAACACTTCAAGTAAGTGTTTGTAAATTCTTTAAACAGGTCACTTTTGACAAAGTGAAAAGCCTTTAATAGGGTAGGCCTCTCATAGGGTAGACCATTGGAAGTGGTCAAACAATACTACTGTAGTGATAATTTGTTGGTAGCATCCCTACCCCAATTTTACCTTCTCATTTTTGAAGGTTTGCAGGTGACCAAAATTTGGTGTTATGTGTCTTGATGCATGTATTTACTTTATGTTTATATGATATGTTTGCATGCATGCAATTATTTTTTAGTTAAAAGTATTGATGGTTAAAGTGTATTATATCTTATTCATCCCCCTCACCCCCTACCCCCCCACCCCCCCTCTCTTAGAAGTAATCTTCCCATTTCTATATTTCAACAAGAATATGATGAGAAGGATACTATAAATACTAATTTTTTGACAAGAATATGATGAGAAGGAAACTATTAATACTAATAGGATTATTTAAAGAAGTAAAGAAAGGTGTTTTTCTAAGAAAATATTGTAGCATAAATTTCTTATCTAAAAGTCTAGAACTTATCAATGAAAAATTATTGGAGACTTGTTAGAATAGAGAATGAATTGTCAAAAATAGTGGAGACTTACATGAAAGAGAAAATAAAACTAAGGTTTGATGTTAATTAAAAAAGAGAAATCAAGATGACTAATTTTGAATTCAAGGAGAATGGTAATTAAAATAAAATCAAGGAAAGAAGGAGAAAGCGGAATTTTTGTGAAGTTTCTAGAAGGTAAAACAACTTATCATAACAGTGATATTGTAAGATCAAACTAATGATGAAATTATGATCATTGGATAAATGTTCAGGTTTTATAGTTATACTTTTACTACATAAAAGGAAATGAAATAATAATATTAGTATAATAAAAAAGAAGTGGATGATAGTGACGAGAAACACCGACTCTTAAAAGCATACATGAATTATTGTGATCATGAAAAATTTACAGATTTGATCAAAGTATTTTAATGATGTCATGTTTTGTTAAGGAATTGTAATGGATCAAATTTAGCAAATTTAGTGCAAAGTACAAATCATTGTAAGCTCCTAGTCTCTAATGATTGTAACAGTAAAATCTGAAATCAAGAGACCTTAATAGGTTTATTATAAATCTTTTAAAGGGGTGAAATTCTTAGAGTAGAGGGTATAAATACTTGAATCCCTAGTAGGGAAAACATTTTAACCAGTCATAGAGAAATCCATTAACAATGTTACATATAATAGTGTTTTTCAAGGCCATAACTAAGGAAGATCTTGACATAGCAATTTTAAGAAGAGTACAACTATTTGTGAGAATTGATCTCTCATTGTATTTTTCACCCAAATCATGTTTGCATTAGATAAATACTTGCATTTATTTAGTGCAATTAATTTATTATATTGAATGGATACTTGATGGTTAGATAATTCAAAATACTATTACACATATACTAAAGTTACTATGAGTCAATTATAAAAGAATTTGAATTTGTAATATATGTTTTTTAAGTTTGACATTACTATTATACAACCATCTCCACACTGCCCCTAGCCCTTTATAAAATATTCATATATTTATAAGAAGTAGCTTAGAGATTCTAGATTAGATATTTGAAGGAGTTTGTAGAGCCTAAAAGTGAAAGGTTGTGATATTAAATGTGGAAAAAGTGTTTGTTTTTTTTATGGTAGATTTATAGGATTTTGAGTATCATGTTTGATGAGGGTCTATATTTTTGTGAGATGATTACCATGTGTATATTGATAATGGAAATGTAATATTTATTTTTTAAGACAACTTGATGATAATATAGTAATAATATTCAATATTATGTTTATAGTTGTTAATTTTTTTGGTGCATTTTTGCAATTTATTACTCTAACTTCAAGCTCAAACATCTCTCTTGGGGATTATCTTATCTTGGTTACATTAGATCAGTAATAACATAATTTTATACAAATTATTTTAATGAAAAATATTCATAAGATATCATCTCTTAGAGAATCTCTTCCAAGAATATTTACCTCAAATTTTTGCATAGAAAAGGAGATCCTTAGAAAATAATTTTTAATTTGATAATGACTTTGTGTATATGTATGTGTTTTTTAAGTCTTTGTGCCTATGGTGATCATTTGGAATTTTTTCTACTTCCACTATAATGAAAATGAATCAATTTATTAATGCAAATTCCTCTCTTTTTTATGGGTCTCCAATAATTTTACTTTTAATTCTTTTGGCTTGTAATTTTAATATTTTGATGAGGCTATTTCTAGTGGCTCTATTTGTGTTGATGAGGTTAATTTTAATATATCCTCGCTTGCTACAAAGATGGTCCCAAAACTAGAAAGAAGTGCCTTGAAGATAAAGGTTCCTTTTAAGTTTAAGCAACAAGATACTAAGGATGTCCTTGATCCATCATTAATAGGCACAAGATTGGTGATCAACCTATTATGAATGCTAAGATTGATAAGGAAGAAAACTCAAACATGAATCACAAGGCCAAGAATTTTATCAAACTAACCAACGATTGGATTAAGAAACCTTTCAAATTGGATCCAATTCTTCAAATAGTAGTCTTCCATGCTACAACTCACCCATCAAGACATCAAGGAATTAAGGTAACAATGCCCACTTTTACAGCTCAATCCCTAGTGAGGCCAAAAATAGTGCAACAATTTGATAGAGAAGTTAGATATTATAGGACTCAAAAAGGTAAAGCCAAGAGGAAGAGGACTTCTCCCCAACAAGTTGATCCACAAGAGGAACCAAATCAAGTGCCACCATAGTCTAGGGTAGAAACTATACAAGGTTTAGAAAATGTTGAAGCTATATAGACCTAGGACAATCCTCAAGTGCCACCAACTAAAAAAGGACAAGGAGAAGCTGAAACAAAACTGCAAGAATTGTCTCCATTGCAACAAGAAGTACAAGCCCCACCATCTTCTCCTTAGAGAAGAAAAATCAAGACTCTAGTCAAGAGGAGACAAAAGGTGATTAGGAGAGTTATTACTGTCTCGTCAGTTTCAAAACTTATCCTAGAAGAAGAGGAAGAAGAGGATGATGGGGAACAAGAAGATAACCTTCCTTTGAACTAGAGGGCTCATCTTGCCAAAGCTATAGAGTTGGAATGGATAAAAAGATCCACAATTACACCACCATCCTTTTCTAAGTAGCCTATTTAGTCTGCTACATCAGAAGATGAATTGCAACAATAGATTGATGAGAAAGACCAAGAAGGACCTTATGTATTTGACATGTCAAATATTTATTTCATGTCAGTCTATACTGAATTGGTGGAAGATAAAATAAGAAAAACTTTGACTAATCAATCTCAATAGGAGAACTAGAGTCAGTTTCCACCTAAGCCACAAGGACCCAAAGTAACTCCACCATCACCAAATTAGGTACATTTTGCATGGATAAAGCTTTTTCTACTCCTCTCACTCCAAGAAATGAAGAAGAACAAGTTCAAGTAGAACAAGAGCAAGGGACACAAAAAATGTCCATCAATGAAGTGTTATGGGAAGGGAAAATATGTGAGTACCCTCAGCAGACTTCCCAAGACATAAAAGTGAGGACTATGGATTCCACAAACATAGAGACTCCCAATGTGGATCCCTCACAAAAGGAGAAGACTCCAGAGAGGAGTGATAAGGGGAAAAGCATAGCAGAATAAACTCCTTTGTCATCAAAAGTAAAATCTATGATGGAGCATATCCCAAGATGGTTGTGAAAAGAGGTAATTAAAAAAAAAAGGAAATGATATGATACTAAGGAGAAAGGAATAATATAATTGATTGAAGTCCTTAGGAAACCTGAGTCACCACCAAAGGTGCATGGGCATTGGTATTTATTCTAAGTGATTTGAATCAAGATTTATTTCCTCATGTTATTATCCCTCGAATGCATGAAGATGCTAAGGAATTGACTTTGAAATATTATCATATTGGGGAGGTTATGCTTGGGAAACTCACATTGGACACTACTAAGTTGATGGTGACAACTAGGATCAAAGAAGTATTTAGGCACTTAGAACAGGATGATACATAATTAATAACACTTTTGAAATAGAATAAAATCCTAAAAGGACATCTAAATGAAGTTTTTGGTCCTTTAGACCCTATAAATCCCTAGAGGACTTTGAAAGGAACACTAGAGAAAATGGATAAGGAAAAAGTGCAACTTGATCCATTTTTTAAAGCTTGTTAGCAATGGTGAGAAATTTTTGAAGAGAAAGGTGTGAAAATTATACAAGGAAATCTTAAGATGCTAAACCATATGTAGGATAATATAGATAAGCTTTTGTCCATTTTGAATTAGGATTTTGGTTTGATGGATAAAGTACATAATTGGGGCAAGGACTTGCAAGCATTATAGTCAATGAAAGGCCAAAGGTATCAAATGTTAATGGAGGTCTACATAATGGAATAATTAGATAAAATTAATGATTGGATAGAGAGGATTGTGAATGGTGATAAACTAATGGAGAAATTACATTTGGAAATTCATAAGCTCAAGGATCAAACCCAAGAGAAAATTTTGGAGGCAGAAAAACATTATAGTGATGTGTGCTTAGATATTTTTGAGGATGATGCAAAGGACAAATTGATAATGGTAGAAGTAGTTGTTGAATATTTTTGGAAGACTTTTGAAGAAGCTTCTAATGATGATGATATTAGATAAACATTCAGAATGAAAGAAGCATTACTAGATTTAGATGTGGGACTGGGAGATTTTGTGAATACTCGCACCAAAATGGGAAACTATAGGCAAAAAGTGGAGGATAAGTATGAAGCCTTAGATTTTCTAGATGCATCTCAAATCACCAAATTATTGAGAAATTCAAGAGAAAATACCCAGACATAGCTCTAGTATGAAACGGAACAAAACCTAGAAGCTAGAATTTTAGTTTTGACACTTGGTGAAATTTTACATTATTTGAACCTACTTTTGAGGTGCACTAGGTGCATAGCTGGGCTAGCTATATTTCTTTCGAGGTGCACTTTTTTAGAAGTATGTCAAATTTTTTTTGAAGAATTTATATTTTCTCTCATAGCTAATTGCTAGTTCTAAATTTAGAGCTTTCCATGCATTGAAAATAAATTCTAACACCAGTTTAACTCCTATAGACACCTAGTGAACATGGAGCTTCTATTTTTGGCACTTTCATGCACTACTACATCATCTGAAGGTTTTCTTCTTCTTATTTTCTCATGCTTTCTTTTTTTAAGACATGTAAAGACTCATGCATTTATTTAATGATATAAATAAGGATGGACTCCTACTTAGCATTAGTTAGATGGTTTGTACATAAATAGATTTGTTTTATTAATTTAGAAGCATATATTTTCTTAAAGAGATCTCTCACTCTCAACACAAATAGATTTATTTTATTAACAATATATACTATTTCTGCTCACATTTGGCATGTAGTGATTCTTGCCTAAGTATGTTATATTTTGTGGATTTATGTTCATGGAATGTAATTTAGCCAATAGTTTTATTGTGTTGTTTTGGTTGTGAGATCTTTTAATTTTGGTGTTTGGTACAGGTCTACAAATTCTGTTGACGTAATTAGTTTGAGAAGAGATCACTGTATTGTTCTTGTATAGCTTTTCATCTCACATGAGTACACTTTTTGTGGCCTTGTGATTTGATGAAAAGTGAAATATCTTATGGCTACTAATTTCCCATCAATGATTACATTAGTGGAATTAAGTAAATGTTGCTCCTATTTTCATTGGTTACCTACTAATATTTTCAAAGGCTTAACTCATAGACGCATTGTTTCCATGGCTTATGTCTATTAGGAATTAACTTAAATAATTTATTTGCTTAAACTTCTTATTAACCTATCTTGTTTATTTTTTTTAACAAACACTTTGCTAATATAGGAATTGATATAATTTCATTGTTAGATTGCATTCATTAAAAAATAGAAAATTACCAAAATATATTTCTTTTTATATGCTTTATTCTTTCGAAATACCAAGTAGTTTCTACATTTTATCCAAATTGTTCAAAATAGCAAAGACCTCCCTATGAAAAAATACATTTATCGTCAACTAAGTAGATTCCAATAGGTCACAAGATCGCTCAAAACCTTGAAGTTAATTCCAGATTAACTTTTTAGGAGAGAAGTTTGAAAAGATTTTTGTCATTAAGCATCATCCAAAATGATAGTCAACAGAATTGGCACTAGAAAGAGGGCCACTTAACATTCAAAATAGAAGAAAACAACTTACAATTTCAAAATTCTACAATTTTTTACAAGTTCAAAAAAAATTCTGAGCTTCCAAGCTTCTGAGGTGCGCAAGTGCAACAGGTGTGCTATCTTCCAAGGTGTGCCTTATTTTTGAGAAAGTGTACTTCTTTAGAGTTACGTTTTTTCTAGAATTATGAAAATTGGAGGATTCTGATCCATCATCCTCATTTTGGTAAGCTTTAAGATCTTCACTCAGTGGACGTGAGTTCCTCAAACTTAGCCATTTTTGAAAGCCCTATAATGATAAATGATTACCTTAGATTCTACCACTTCCATTCAAAATTTTATCAACTTCTTCAGTTCTACCTCCACAAGAACCACCTGGTGTTCCACCAAATCTTGTAATGGCCATTTTAGAAAATATTGTAGACTAACTAATCAACTTGACAAGTGTACTAAATGATCTTCCTAAGAATCCTGAGAAGTTTTTCCCAAGGTTCATCTATGGAGAGACACAAATTGTTGAAGATCACATTAAGGTATTCAAGGAAATTAACAACTAAAAGAAGATTGATAATGAAAATATGGTTCTTTGCTAATTATCCTATTCTTTGGAGGAAGTTACCTTTAATTGGTGTGTTAATTTACCACCTAGATGTATTGGAGACTGGGATACTTTCAAAAAATTTATCTTAGAATAATTTAAAACCTTCATCAACCCTGCTATGATACATCAACAATTCATATCAATCAAAAGGAACCTAGTTGAGATGATTTCATGTTTCAACCATTGCTTACATATGGCATATCAAAAGTTGGAAATGCCATACACTATACTAGTTGAAGCTGCTATTCAGATTTATCTGAATGCTATGGACCATCTTACTACTATTTTTCTAAAAAGACTTCTTGTAGAAAATATCGACACATTGGATAAATTATTTGTAAAAGAAATTACCTTTACTATTAAATCCAATCCTAATGGAGGAGGATTGATGGTTCAAGCTCAAGCTATTACAATGATGCCAATGTATCTGATTTGAGCACCTATGATGCCTAATTAATTCATAACTATGAATCTAGTTCCATTATAGTAGGCACCTACTTTGCAAAACCTGGCTATAACATATCCAAGATATGAGCCTCCAAGACTATCTTTCTTTGAGCAAAAGGAAATAGCTTTCATTGAGGAAGATAATATTTTTGCCTCCAAGTGTGGTCAAATGAAGAAGACCATATCATAAATAAATAATGAGATGACTCACTTAATGTTGTCACAAATATAGAATAAAAAATTTCAAAGAAATAATGCTTATCCTTACAACAACAACAACTATGGTCAGAAACTACAATAAGAATTTTGGTGGAATGAATGATGCTAGGAACAACAATGTAGGAAACAACAATAGAGGAAACAATTTCAATCCCCTTGATCATAACAATGACTTCCAAAGACAAAATTTACAATGAAACACTCATCTGAATAATGGAAGCATTCTTGCAAATAATAATAACAATAATGTTCAATACGTAGACATCAATCAGTATGATGATGGTCAAAATGCATCCAACAATAATGGTTCATATTACAATGGAAATCAAGAGATGAATCAGAATTCACAAAAAAATGACAATGTGCCTCATGTGCAATTTAATGTTGTGCTACTAGAATCTTATGATTCTGCATACAACACATAGGTGAAAAAACTAGCCAATGAAGAGTTCTCTTTTCTATTTAGTAATGAAATAGACATTTAGCTTGAAGAAATACTTGCTTTTCACAATGACAATTGAAATACTTACAATCTGTGAAGTAGAAAAGAAAATATGATAGACTAAATTCCTCTAATATTACAACCAACTCCTCCTAATCTGAGAGTGAGTAACAATCTAGTATCAATCAGGCCACTGTATAGAGGACTACAAAATTAGAATTAGGGAAATGTGCCAAGAATCTTAAAAAAATCCTGCTTGGTCTACTAAAAAGTATAGTGTGGCAAAATATTTGAAATGAACAAAGACCAATGTCCATGTTTGACATGTTGCAAAATTGTCCTCATCAAAAAGATGTGCTAATGAAAACTCTTGATCATACAAAGGCACCCCATAATATGAATATTGTTCCTCAAAAGATAGTATCTCAATAAGTCAATACTTCAGATGCAATGTCAACTATGTTTAAAGACAAGGTTGAGGTTCCCCCACTTCTACTGAGCATTAGGATATATGAGAAGAACCTTCATAATTTCCTAATTGATTCGGAAGCCTCTTGTAATTTTATGCCACTATTGATAGCCCAAAGTTTGGGAGTCACTCCTTAGCCCTCTAATCAGATAGTGATAGAATTGGATAAAATAAAAGTGAAAGTCATTGGTGTGTTGAAAGATGTTCAAGTATAGTTGACAGTTGACCCCTAGATACAAGAGATCATTTTATATACATGTGGTTGATATTCTAAAAAAATATGGACTACTACTAAGTAGAGAATGGACAAAATTGCTAAGATGATGGTTTTCTATAGATTTTACTCAGTTATGATTACCATGAAAAGGGTTGAATAATCAAATAAAGATATATATGAAGCCAAAGATAAAGACAATGATTGTAGAATATAATGCACTTGATCAAGTTGCATTTTTATAGTCACATTTAGGGTCTTACAAGGTGATGGAATTTGATACAATTTCAACCAAAATATCAGATGATCAAAATGAAAGATCCAAGATTTCAATCCCAAAGCAAGGCATCTTAACATAGTTCATAGATAAAATGGTGTCTAATTTACAATGTTTCGGAGAAAAAGTTGACCCCTGTATCTTACTTCTCCCAAGATTTTTTTGATTATATAAAGTTAATCATTCAAAATATGAATGCTCATTGTGTTAAGAAGTAGTTTCTAGGGTACTAATAGAAATGATGGAAATCAAGAGTGGCAACATTCCAAAAGATGAACCCATAGAAAATCAAAGTCCTATAGACATATCCAATTCTATGGAAAAGGTTGAGGAGGAAATTGAATATCTAGATGCATCATACAATGATACCTTTTTAGATGGTGGACATTTGTCTTCTCCTCCACTAGGAATGATCAAAGTCCAATGAAGAAGACAATGCATGAAAGGTCAAGGATGGACTTTAGTAGTCATCCATCCTAAACCCAATGTGGAAAAAATTATAGAATTGATTGGGGAAATTCAAGACAAAAAATAAAAACATACAATTCTAGTATCAAGGAGTAACAATGGAAAATCATCAAGTTCACCTTGTAAAAGACTACATTGGATTCCCAAGAAACAATTCTTTCAGGCCCAAGTGAAATAAAAGCTAAGAATGAATAAGCATAAGGTTTGAAAGCCCAAAGAAGATCCAATCTAGACACTTCTTTTGACAGTTCCAATTGAAAATTAGAAGGTGATGTAGGTATCAAGTTGATCAACCCAAAAGGTAAGTCTTTCTATGCAACATATCAATTACAGTTTACTTGTACTAATGATGTTACTAAATATGAAGCATTGAACTGAGGACTTCTTTTCACATTAGAGAAAGGAATTATAACTCTCATCGTCAAGGAAGATTCTTAGTTGGTTATAAGACAAGTGAAATCAATATATTCTTGCAATGATAAGAGGTTGCTTTCTTATAGAAAAAGAGTATGGGATTTAATGGATGATTTTGAATCTTTGAATATAAAGTCAATTTTGAGAAGAAAAAACATGGTAGCAGATGCACTCACTATTTTAGTTAGTGCATTATAACTTGTTGAGAGAATGAAAATATCTTTAGTTGAATTGGTTGTTGGTCCATCTATTTCAGATAACATTAAAAACTTCCAAGTCTTTCAAGATGAGCAACACATACTTGAATTTATCATGTGCAATGACCACTTTAAAGGACAAGACTTTGATGACACTCTAGAGAAAAAACTTGAGAATGAAGATGGGATCCTAAACTTAAAAACCAACACTATTTCTAAGGGAATGGTTGAGATGGAACACTTTTTTGATTGTGAAGAATCAACACTTAATGGTAGAATGGTCGAAGAAAAAGGGATTGAAGAATGTGATTCATACAATTTGGGTATTCATGAAGATCCTAGAATGGTAAGGATTGAAAAGAAGTGCAATGCACATGAAAGAGAAGATATACTCATAGTAGTTATAGAGTATAAGTATGTCATTGGTTGGAGCTATGAATAGCTCAAAACATATGATCCTATGATTATTACGCATGACATTCCATTAAAACTAGATGCAAATCCCTTCCATCAAAGGCAAAGGCCTTGTAATCCCACTATTAAATCCTTAATAATGAAGAAAGTTAAGAAGTTGAAAAAAAAGTATAGAGAAATTTGTCTTTGCAAAGATTTTTGTAACTTGAACCTCACATCTAAAAAGGACAATTACCCTTTGCCTTCACTAGATGAAATTTTGCAAATTGTAAATGGTTCAAAGATGACATCTTTCTTAGATGGATATTTGGGATATAATCAAGTAATTTTTGATGAAGAGGATAGGCTAAAAATGGCGTTCACAACTAAATGTGGGACTTTTTCTTAGAGAAGAATGCCTTTTGGGCTGATTAATGTAGGGGATAAATTTTAACGAGCCGTAGACAAAGTTTTTAAAGGATTAATAAACAAGTGTATAGTCATCTACACTGATGACTTAACTATCTTTTCAAAGGATCAAAGCAATCACATTGTTGATTTAAGACAGATATTCAATAGATGTCATAAATATGGCATATCACTCAATCCTAAGAAATGTTCATTTGAGGTTACTAAAGGGAAGCTCCTATTTCATATCACATCTGAAGCTAGAATATACATTGATTCAGATAGAATTGAAGCCATCTTGAAGTTATCACCTCCTCACAGTCGAAAATAACTTAAGTCTTTCTTCGAAAAGATAAATTTTGTGAGAAAATTCATAAGTGAATTTGCAAAGATAGTTTGTCCCCTTAATAATTTACACAAAATAGGAGATAAAATAGAATGTATTCCAAAGATTAAGAAATCATTTAAGGAAATCAAAATGGCCATCTCCATGGCCTCAATGCTAGTGAGTTTGGATTATGGACTACCTTTCAAAATATACTCTTTTGCTTCAAAACATTTATATGTTAAGATTCTAACGCACAAGAAGGAAAAGGAAGATGAAAGGCCCATTGCCTTTATGAGTTTCCCTTTTAAAAATGTTGAGCTAAATTATTCCAACCTTGATAAATAGTCCTTTTCTTTTACCAAAGAAGTAAAGAAGTTCTGCCATTATATATTAAGGAGTAAGGTATATGCGATTGTGCCTGATCTAGAAGTCGAGACATTATTGATGCAAAATGAACTTGGTGAAAGATGTGGTAAATGGATGGAAATCCTTCAAGAATTTGATTTATAAATTCAACCCATGAAGATGGTAAGAGGCCAAGGATTATTGAAAATGATAGCGGATAATCAAATTGAGGATGAAAAGAAATTCAGATTTGATAATGAGATAGATATCAAAGATCAAAAGAAGATTATTGTATATCAAGTTGATATTAACCAAGGTATAATAAAAAATGTCTAGTACCAAGAAATTGTTTACTATCTCTTACAAAGTTAGTACCCCAATTATATGAATAGTTCATAGCATAGGGGACTCAAAATGAAGTGTGAATCCTACATGCTACATGATAGAAACTTATACTAGAGGAACTATGAAGGAATTTACTTAAAGTGTTTGGGATGCAAGGAAGTAAAAGAGGTTATGGAACAATTTCATGATAAATATGGCACAAGGAATGGTTTAGTAGAAGAAACTACTCAAATGATTTGAAGATTGGGCAACTTCTAGCCAACAATATTCAAAGATATTTTTGAAAATGTGTGTACTTCCCATATTCATCAAACTAGTGCTAATAGAGGAAGACATCCTACAATGCCATTATGACTAGTGTTTGAGGTACACTCTGTCACAAAGTGGGGGCTAGATTTTATTGGTCCTGTGAACCCACCATCACCAACTAGGCAAACTTTTATTCTCATAGCTACTGCTTACTATATGTTTTAGACAAAAGTAGAGACCTTTAGAAATTGAATGGCTAAGGTGGTTACAAATTTCTTAGAAGAACACATTGTTACTAGATTTGTGATGTCATTCTCCCTAGCGTGCAATAATAGATCACCTTTCACATTTGTATTCCTAACTCAATGGGCACTAGAAAATTTAGTTATTATCAAGTTCTTATCAAATTATTATCCATGAGGAAATGGTGTGGTTGAATCTATAAAAAAAAACTTGATCATGGTAATAAGATGTTTATTGAAAGAAAATCCTAAAGATTGGCATACACAACTCAAATATGCTCAATGGACAGACTAAATCAGGGTCAAGAATTCTTTAGGGACATCTCCATATCTACTTTTCTATAGACAATATCCAGTATTCCCACTTAACCTCAAGATTCCTATTTTGAAATTCATGACTAGATATGTTGAAGATGTGGACAAAATAAAAATTAGATTGGTGAATCTTTTAGAGGGGGATGTAAAATGGATAGCTACTTTGGAGCATATGGTGAAACATCAAGTTGTTATCACAATATTGTTTGACAAGAGGGCCACAATAAATTCTTTTAGAATATCTGACCTTGTTCTACTCTAGGACAAGGCAAAACAAAATCCTAGCAGCCACACTAAGTTTCAACACTTGTGGATTGGTCCTTATTAGATCACCTAAATTTTGGGAGAAAATACTTTTAGGATGAGTTCCTTACAAGGGGAATGGGTTCCATTGCTAGTTAAAGGGAAATTTCTAAAGCATTACATTGAAGCCTACAAAAAAAAAAAAAAATTCTGCAAGATGGTTTCTTTTTGGTTGTGTGTTTTCTTTCAGTTGTGTCCTTATTTTCAAAGTTGCATTCGTCCAAGGGTAGGGGCATTCAATATTTTATCTTGACATATCTTACTAACCACTCTCTTGGTTTCAACTTTTGGGAAGAGGTATTTCTTTGTCAAAACATTTTTATGATTTTCTTTCTTATACCAACTAAAGAATGGATGTTACTTTTAGTCTTGAATTTAGAATTGCAAATTAAGTAGTTCTCAACACTTTACAAATTTAAAGATTGATTATCTTAGGTGTTTTTGAACCAAGGTTGAAGGCAGCAAGGAATTGTCCAAACGCCACTAGCTCAAACAAAATGGTCTTCTCAAAGGAATTGCTAATATCATTGTTTGGCATGAGAGTTTCTAAAAAGTTCTTAAAAGAGGAATGCAATGGATGTTCACAAAAGATCGAATATGAGAAATGGCACCAATGTCTTGGCTATATAGTCTAAGTGTGGTAAGGGTATAGAAAGAAAAAAAAAAAGAAAAAAAAAACATGTTAAGAATGAAGCATTCTACAAAGTATGAGAAAGCTAATCTGAGTATAGGGTTACACACTCTAAATAAGCTATCTAGCATCAAAACAATTACCTCATAAAAGAATCAAATGGAAACATTGTAATATGAAAAGAAAGTATTCAAAGTGACAACTAGTTAAGATCCCTTAGAATTGATTCTCATCTAGTCAGATAAAGGATAGATAAACAACTTTCATGAAGATTCCCAATGAATGGATCAGAAGGGGTGGAAGATTGTTTCCCAGTTGTTGAAATTTTTTGATAGACAGATGTCAAAGGAAATGGATACACTAAAGACACATAAAACTTGGATACTCAATATTTTGAGGCTTTGACTTTAAAGTGACTCGAATTATACGTAGAATATTTGAGATTCTATTTGTGTTTGACACATATCAGAGGAATGTTTGCTAATGAAGAAATGCCTTTTTCATTTTTTACCTTTTTTGGGGGCTATTTGTTGTGGCTTCACAATACATGCCCTATTTCACCTAGAATTGGGGACCACCTACTTTATTTTTTGGCTTTTTGAATCCCTATTTTGGGGTTCGAGTCTTTTCTAGGGTTTTTTTCGTGATTTTTTTGTTAGATCTAGGTCCTAGTCTAAAAACCCAAATCCCAAAAATTATTGTCTGCAAGGATAATTCATTTTTTAGAAGAAAAAAGGTGCACTAGTGCCTTTCCTCATGTTTTCTAGTGCACCAAACATCATAGGGAAAGGACTTTCTCTTAGAAAGTACACAACAACAGTCTAGCATAGCTAGAAAGCTACAAACTTGCAAGAGCTATGCTGAGTCCTGGGTCTATATGACTTGGGACCCTCCACCCCTTCTCACCTTTATTTTTTCCTCTAACCTCTAGTCTTCCCCATATGTGTAGCTCCTCAAGTGTTCTATTGTACTTAACCACCTCTGCCACCTACACAAAACACCAAAAAACTTTAAAAACTATAAAAAATCTAAAAATTAAAAAACTATAACCTAAGTATAGGTGTGTAGCTGCTCACATTTGTATAGTGAAGTACTCATGAGGTGCACTAGTGTGTGTTCTCATATATCAAACAATGAAAAGGATAAAGACACACCTAGTGCACCTTTGAGGTGTGCCAAGTGCACCCTTTTTTGAATTTTAGGGATAAATTTTAGTGTTTTAGATGTTTTTAATGCTTAGGATTTCTAGGTTTTTTCTATGTAATAATTAGGGTTGGTATTAATTGATTTTTCCTCAACTTTGGCCTAGTACATATTATTTGTGTGTAGATTCAATGGCTTCTTCATCGTTCTTCCTTGCTACAAAGATGGTCCTAGAATTGATGATGTTTGAGTTTTAAGTGTCCCTGCATAGTGATGCTTCCAAGATGATTGCTCAGAGATATAAGACATTAAACTTGGTCATAGTGGCTAGAATGTCTTCCTGGTGTTATGAAACAAGCCTATGAAGAGGTCCCCTTTCATATTTTCTCTGATCTGATGGGGACTAATCAATGCAAAATCACATCCAGTATCAATACAATATTTAGAATTGATCATGACACTTGTAGAGAAGTACATTTCTGAAGAAGGGTCATAAACAATATAACTAGATAGATCATACTAGATCTTTGACCTAAGAACATAGAGAAGGTGTTCCCTCTTCTAAGGGAAAACCATTTTATTAGATTAAGCTACCACCAAGTGGAAAGATGGTAATGAGAACATGTAGAGGAAGAATCCAAAATCATCCAATCTTCATACCTCATTGAAAAGATTGCTCTAAGGTGTAAAGAAGGAAAAATGGACATGATGAGAGGTTACATGAAAAAAGATATCGAATATTCTATAATACTCTTGAGTAGAGTCATGGGGTTGCCAACATTGGGACACTTGAATATATAGATGGTACACTTGAATATATAGATTGTGCACTTTATTGAGACTATCAAGATAGTGAAGAGGCCAATTGATTGGGCTTCCATTCTAATTCAAAACTTGGATGAACAATTGGTGATAGTTAAGAACAACTATAAGTTTTATATGACATCATATTTGGTGTACCTGCTAGTTGTAAGGGTGACTAATAATCCACGACTCTTCAAAAAAGGTAGTATGAAAGATGCAAACACATGGCCCTATATAGTATATCCCTAGCTGGTAGAGAAGGAGCTTCCAGAGCACAACAAGGAATAGAAGATAGTAAATGATACATTTATATTCACAATTATCTAGTTTATTGAAGGGGATTATGCAAAGAGGATGTAAGAAGAGGTAGTAGTAAAGATTTTAGAAGTTGCAACATGCTACATCTAGTATCAAACATTCACATATTTGAGGGTAGTAGGTATGACGATCAATACCAAGATTCAAGTGATAGAATTATACTACTAGAGATCACTCAAAAACTCTTGTCTTCCTACAAAAGAGTATGGAAGTAGCATAATGTAACATGGGTATGGCTTATTACTATAGGACCATTTAGTGTGCTCCAAAGAAAGGATATTCCATCTTTTGAACCTAAGTGGGATTGGTATCCCTAGGATGAATATGACTCTCATCTCCTTTATTTTGATAACATTGGAAGGGTGCAATATTTTCTAGCAAGACATTTCAACATGAAGATGCAATTGAGGACCACTAGATGAACATAGTAGATGACTATGATATTTGTATAAGGGATTATTGTAGGATGAGACTCTATCTGGAAATCAGTGCCTTTAATATAAAGGTTACTTTGAAGGTTATGCAATAGGATATTGAGGATGTCCTTGGTCCATTGTTCGACAGGGACAAGATTGGTGAGCAACCTATTATGAATGCTGAGATTGATAAGGAAGAAAACTTAGACATTAATCATAGGGTTAGGCATGTTATCAAACTAACCAAGGATTGGATTAAGAGACCTTTCAAATTGGGTCCAATTCCTCAGGTGGTAGTCTTCTATGCTTTAGGCCACCTAGCAAGAGGTTGAGGAGCTAAGGTAATAGTGCCCATTTTTATAGCTCAATCCCTAGTAAGGCCAAGAATAGTGCACCAACTTGATAGAGAAGTTGAATCTTATAGGGCTTAAAACGGTAAAGGCAAGAGGAAGAGAACTTCACCCCAACAAGCCAAGCTAGAAGAGGAACCAACTCATAGCCAGGGGTAGAAAATGTACAATGGTCATAAATTGTTGAAGCTACATAGATCCAAGACAATCCTCAAGTGCCACTAATTGAACAAGGGAAAGGAGAAGCTAAAAAAAAAGTGCAAATATTGTCTCTGCTATAGCAAGAGGTACAAGCCTCACCATACACTCCTAAAAGAAGAAAATGAAAGACTCTACTCAAGAGGAGACAAAAGGTGATTAGGAGAGTTATTCCTTTCCCATCAGTCCCAAAAGTTATCCCAAAAGAAGAGGAAGAAGAGGATGAAGAAGATAACCTTCCTTTAAATTGGAGGACTCATCTTGCCAGAACTACAAAGATGGAATACAGAAGAAGCTCCACAATTACACCACCATCCCTTCCTGACTAGCCTATTCAATCTACCACATTAGAAGATGAACTATAGCAATGGATTGATGAGTAGTAGGGAGAAGGCACTAATGTCTTTCAGATGTTAGATTTTAATTTCATGTCATTTGGCAGTGAATTGTTAGGAGATAAAATAAGAGATACTCTAACTAGTCAACCTCAATAGGAGGACTAGAAGGAGTTTCCACCTAAGCCACAATGACCCAAAGTAAATCCACCATCACCAAAATAGGTTACATTCTGTGTGGATAAATGTTTGGCTACTACTCTCCATCCAAGCAATGAAGAAGAACAAGTTGAAGATGAACAAGAGGAAGAACCACCAAAAATCTCTACCAATGAAGCATCAGAGGAAGGGAAAATATGTGAGTAACCTCACAAGACTTCCCAAGACCCAAATGTGAGAACTGTGGACTCTACAAACATGGAGACTCTGGAGAGGAGTGATAATGGGAAAAGCATAGTAGAATAGACTCATTCGTCATCGAAAGGAAAATCTCTAATGGATCATATCTCAAGATTGTTGAGAAAAGAGGTAATTACAAATAAAAGGCAATAATATGATACTGAGGAGTAATGAATAAGAGAATTAATTGAAGTTCTCAAGAAACCTAGTTTTCCACAAAAAGATTCATGGACATTGGCCTTTATTATGAATTATTAGAATCAAGATTTATTTTCTCACATTGTGATTCCTCCACTACATGTAGATGTTGAGGAATTGACTCTGAAACATTATCAGATCAAGGAGGTTATGCTTGAGAAACCCATGTTGGAAATTGCTAAGTTAATGGTGACAACTGGGATTAAAGAAGTATTTAGGCACTTAGAATAAGATGATGAAAATTTGATAAAACTTTAGGAAAAAATGAGATCCTAAGAGGATATCTGAAAAATGTTTTTGGTCCTTTAGATCTTGTAAATCCTATGGAGACTTTGAATATAGCACCAGAGAAAAGGGGTAAGGAGACAGTGCAACATGATCCATTTTTTATGTCAGTAATGGCAAGAAATTTTTGAAGAGAAAGATGTGTAGATTATATAGGGAAATCTTAAGCTACTAGACCATATGTAGGATAATGCAGATAAGCTAGTGGTAATTTTGAATTTGGATTTTGGTTTGATGGTCGAAGTACATACTTGGGGCAAGGACCTACAAGCACTATAGTTAATCAAAGGCCCAAGGTATCATATGTTAATAAAGGTCTACATAGTAGAAGAATAAGTTAAAATTGATGATTGGATAGAGAAGATTTTGGATGACAATAATGTAATGGAGACATTACATGCAAAAATTCATAAGCACAAGGATCAAACCCAACAACAAATTTTGGAGGCAGATAAACATTATAGTGATGCACACTTTCATATTTTTGATAATGATACAAGGGACAAATTGATGATGGTAGAAGCATTGAAATTAAAGGTAGAGAAACTAAGGGGGGGGAGGGGTGAATAAGTTGTCACATATACAATTCATAGATCCTTAGATGTCTTTAATACTTATTTACTATTGACACTTGGTAAACAATGCAGGGATACTATAACTCAGTAGATTAACTAGTTATTGATCATCTAGTATTCATAGTTATTAATATGCATGCAAAAGATAAATAAAATGAACACAAGAGACACTAGATTTAATGTGGAAACCCAATATGAGAAAAACCACCAAGTAACTAGCTACCAATTTTTCACTCTTCTGAAGTGAGCTCTATTACGAACCAACCCTGTTAAAGGTTACAATACACACTGTTAGGTGTGGCCCTATTAGAGGAATTAATCACTCTGTTAGGAGTGGCCTTGCTAGAGGTCTTTAGAACAATTCAACTAAACTATCACCTTGTTAGAGGATTTACAAAATCGTTGTTAAATCAACTCTATTAAGAGATTTGAAATCATTGTGACAATTGTTAGAAAGCAACAATGAGTTAACCTAAATAAGATGCAATTGAATTTTCTGACAACATGTTTTTGTTCTACTTCGTTAGATCCTTCTAGATCAAATATGGCTTTGCTTCTCCTCAATGATTTTTGATCATCCTTCAAATTTTCTTTCACAATAATTAGTCCTTATTTCACATTAATTCAACTCTTCTATTACACACTTAGAATTTGCAAATCAACTTCTTAATTATACCATTCAAATTGTCAAGTCAGCCCGTTTACAGATTACATTTACCAATAAACCATACACTAGTTAACTACAAATATTATTCTAAACAAATAGACTTTATTTCAAAAATTGATGAAATCCTTTACTGGCTGACCCTGCTCGATAAATACTATTTCCAAAAATTTCTTTAGTTAAACTTCTTGACTTAGTTAACATTGCAACTTTTGCAAAATCCTTTGGATATCGAGTTTACTCGATAAGAATTGAATCTTTTCATGAGAGCTTGGTAAGAATTACTTCTATCACATTTCCTTTGATGACTGAGTGATCTTGGTAAACACTAAATTTCTTTGATTACCTTGAAAGCTCGGTAACAACTATTTACTCAGTAGATATTGCAAGTTTTCTTTTGCTAACCTTCTAAGCTCGGTAGATACTATTATTTGCCTTGCTGACCTTTTGAGCTCGATAATCACTATTCTTTTCCTTGTTGACCTTCTGAGCTCGATAATCATTGTTCTTTGCCTTTCTGACCTTCTGAGATTAGTAGACTCTATCTAATGAATGATATGACATTTGTGTGACATCAAAGACAACACATAATTAAACAATTGTATCGAACAATCTCCCTCTATGGCATTGATGGCAACACAACTTGTCATAGTAGAATGAAATTTGAAAACAAGTTTTTACTGACAATATACTTCACAGAAAACTCCCTCTTTCATAATAATATCTCCATCTTACACAAACTCTTATTATATTGAAAATTTTAAAAAGATATGACAATATATTCTCCCTCTTTGACAACACATGCCAAAGACAACATAAATCAACTAAATAATATTGTACCTGATGTATTAATTCATGTGCAATGTCTTCATAGGTTTGTTGCATCAATTGATAGATCTTCAATTCTATTCTTGTTGATGCATCATTAAAACTATATTTTAGTGAGCTTTAGATAGAGCAATGACCCCTAATTTACCTCTAAGATACAAGAATGCATCCTTAGGTAAAGGCTTTGTGAATATGTCAAAAATTTGTTCCTTTGTATGGACATATGCCAATCTGATTTCTTTTTCTTGTACTAATTCTCTAAAAAAGTAATACTTTATGGAAATATGTTTGGTTTTTGAATGCATCACTAGATTCATGGAGATATTAATTTCACTTGTGTTATCACAAAACATAACAATAGGTTCTTTGATTTCTTGCCTCATACCTTCCAATAAATGTTTGAACCATACAATGTTTGAATAGTTTACTGCTGCTGCAACATATTCAGCGTTTGTTGTGGATGGGGATGTATAATTTTTCTTTTTACTTGGCCAAGAAACCAATCTTTTATCAAGAAAGAAAGCTCTTCCACTTGTGCTTTTTCTGTCATCAATATTTCCTACCCAATCTACATCAATGAATAATTTTAAATTCAGATTTCCTCCAAGTTTATACCATAATCCATAATCTTCAGTTCCTTTTAAATATCTCATGATCCTTTTGATTGCCATCATGTGATTTTCTTTTGGTTTTGCTGAGAATCTTGCTACAATTCCTACCACAAAGGCAATGTTTGGTCTTGTATGTACTACATACTACAACTTTCCAATCATAGATCTATACAATGTTTGATCCACTTCCTTAGATTCATCATCTTTGGTAAGTTTCAATCCAGTACACATAGGAGTCCATGCCAAAAAAAATTAGTATCTCCTTGATGTATTTAGATTGAGTGATGCAGATGCCATTCTTACTTTGTTGAATTTGGAGACTACCAAAGAATTTGATTTCACCAAACATTGACATTTCAAATTCCTTGTTCATTTGTTCTAAAAATTCTTTGCAAAGATCATTATTTCTTGTGAACAAAGTATCGTCTACAAATATTTCTACTAAAAAAATCTTATTATTAGTCCTTCCTTTATGTACAAACTACCTTTATCATTAGTCCTTCGAAAACCAATCTAAATAAGATAGTTATGCAATCTTTCATACCATGCTCTAGGGGCTTGTTTCAAACCATCTAATGCAATATGCAGTTTACAGACCATGTCCTTGTTGTTTTGATCAACAAATCCTTTAGGCTATTCAATGTAAACCTCTTCATCTAATATGTCATTGAGAAATGCTATCTTGACATCCATTTGATAAACTTTGAATCCTTTGTATGTAGCATATGCAAGTAAGGTTCTAACACGTTCCAATCTTGCAATAGGAGAAAAAGTTTCTCCATAGTCTACACCTTCTTCTTGAGAGTATCCTTTGCATACCAGTCTAGCTTTGTTCATTGATACCTTACCATCTTCATTTAACTTGTTTCTAAATACCCACTTAGTTCCAATCACATTTTTGTCTTTAGGTCTAGCTACAACAGTCCATGTTTTTTTTTTCTCTATTTTTTCTATCTCTTCATTCATAGCTTCAATCCAACTTTCATTTTCTAATGCATATTTGATATTTCTAGGTTCAAAATCAACAAGTAAACAAGTACCTTTCAACTTACTTCTTGTCACTGTTCCTTCTGATTTATCACCAATGATCTGATCTGGTGCATGATGCTTCCTGACATACTTGGCTAACATAGACTCCTTGCCTTTGGAATGACTTCCATTTTTATCCTTCTGCATCTCAACTTCTTGTCCTAGATCTATTTGCTCAAGCTTGGTAGATGTTGATTTGGTAGCTTCTGTTTGTAACTCAGATTTTTGCAACTTGGGTTCTTGCAACTTAGGAGGCATTAGCTCAGTTTGAACTTCCTATGACTCGATAACTAAAGACTTTGGAGTTAAGGATTCTTGATTAATAGGTATACTTGGCATGGTATCAGGTTCAATGTAAACGAATCTCTTGTAGTCTTTAGGTACACTTTTGCTTTCTTCTTTAGATCTTTTTGCAAACTTATCAACTTTCACATGTGCACTTTCTATGACTTTGTGAGTAGACAGATTCAAACATCTATATGTTTTACTTTTGCAAGAATATCCCAAAAATATTCCTTCATCACCCTTTACATCAAATTTACCTTTTCTAGATTCTTTCAAAATGTAACATTTTCTTTCAAATACTTTTAGGCAACTTACATTGGGTTTGTAGCCATACCATAATTCATAGGGAGTTTTGAATGAGTCCTTTCTCAGCTGTACTTAGTTTAAGGTATGAACTACAGTGCTGATAGCTTCCTTCCAGTATTTGATAGCAATGCTCTTTTCAATCATTAGGGTTCTTACACATTCCATGATAGATATGTTCCTTCTTTTAGCTATTCCATTTTGTTCAGGTGTTCCTAGTGCTGAGACCTGTCTTTTGATTCCCCTTTCAATGCAAAAGTTATTGAATTCATGTGAAATAAATTCACCACCTCTGTTAGACATTAAACATTTCAATCTTTTGCCTGTTTCCTTTTTCACTCTAGCCAAATACCATTTGAATTTTTTGAATGCCTATGATTTCTCTCTTAGGTACATGACAGTCATCATTCTTGAATAATCATCAACAAAAAGAATGAAAATTTTATCACTAGTATAACTTTCAATGCCAATAGGTCCACACAAATTAGTATGCATAATTTCTAGAACTTCTTTAGATTGATAGTTCTTGCTCTTAAAACTGGTTTTTCCCATTTTGCCAATTTGACAATTTTTGTATAGACCAACCTCAAGTTTCTTGATGTTAGGAATGCCTCTTACTTTCTTGAATTTACTTATCTTTACCAAGTTGTCAAAGTTTACATGACACAACCTTCTATGCCATAACTAACTTTCTTCAATTTGAGCAATAAAACATGAACATTCACCAAGTTCAAGATAAAACAAGTTACCTTTTGTTTGAGTGCCTGATCTAATCAACTTTCCTCTGCCATCCAGTAGTCTTGCTTTTCCATGCATAAATTTCACTTTGAATATTGAGTAGTTGTACCACACTCAACAAATTATTCTTTAGTCCTTCTGCACAATATTCATTGTCACATAAAAGTTCTTTCGTTAGTGAGATTCTTCCTTTTCCTTTTATACAACAAGGTTCATTGTTACCAAACCTTACACTACCACCATCATAGTCTTCAAAGCATTCAAACTTAGTTTTATCACCAGTCATGTGATGAGAGAAACCACTATCTATAATCCATGTATCATTTTTACTTATGTGAGAAATAAGTGCCATTTCTTCATCATTATCTGATTTATCTTTTACAGCTATGTAAACAATTTCATCTTCTTCTTCATCATTAGAATCATTAGAATCTCTAGCCATGAAACATGTTTTCTTACCTTTGTCCTTGAATGATTTGAATTCTTTCTTGCCATTGCACCGGTGACCCTATTTCTCATCCTTGTTTTGCTTATTTGGGCACCTAGCAGCAATATGCCAATTTCTTCACAAAAAAATAGATTAGAGGAACCTTACCTTTGTATTTTCCTTTGCCTCTTGAATATTTCCTTTCTAGTAGAGCTTCAACCACTTCAAGATCACTATCTGAGCTCTGTTATGATTCTTCATCACTATCTAATTGAGGATCCTTTAGCTTTTTGCCTTTTTCTTTGAGTGAAAGCTTGGCTTCGAATGTTGATTCAATATTTCTGGTAGCTGGAACATAATTATCATAGTTGTCTAGCTCAAATGCAGTCAATCTTCCAACTACGGCCTCTAGATTTATCTTATGATTTGCTTCACATCTTCTTTCTTGAATCGCAGAGACTCTGATTGCATAAATGGGAAGTAGAGTTCTAAGAACTTTACTTATAAGTGTCTCCTCCTTGATATCTCCTCCAGATGCTTTAATTGCACTAACACATACTTTAACTCTTTCAACATATTTTGTAATGTTTTCATCCTCTCTCATCCTTATTTGATCAAATTGTCCTCTTAGACTTTCTGCTTTGGCCCTTATTACACTATCATCTCCTTTATAAATTTTTCTCAACTTGTTCCACATTTCAAAGGCAGTTTTGCAGTCCTTGATGTCATCAAATTCTTCATAACTCAGAGTAGATACTATATCTATCATCATATCATTGTGGGTCTTATTTTTAATGATATCATTGATAGATAATGTACCAGCAAGTTCTACATATTTTTCATCATGGTACTTCAATCCTATATCTCCAATAGAAGCTAGATGAAATCTCATCAACCCATGCCATGCTGAGAAGTTGTCCCTGTTAAGTCTTGAAATTTTTTTCTTATAAGACATCCTAACCTTTGGCTTAGATCTTTGAAATCCTTTCCTACAAGCACCAATAGCTCTAATACCAATTGTTGAAATTAAAGGTAGAGAAATTGAGAGGGTGGGGAGGGGGTGGGGGGGTGGGGGTGAATCAGTTGTCACATAAACAATTCATAGATCCTTAGATGTCTTTAATACTTATTTACTACTGACACTCGGTAAACAATGCAGGAATACGGTAACTCGATAGATTTACTAGTTATTGATCATCTAGTATTTAAAGTTAAATAAAATGAACACAAGAGACACTAGATTTAATGTGGAAACCCAATATGGGAAAAACCACCAAGTAACTAGCTACCAATTTTTCACTCTTCTGAAGTGAGGCATGTTAGGAGCCAACCCTGTTAAAGGTTACAATACACACTATTAGGTGTGACCCTATTAGAGGATTTAATAACTCTGTTAGGAGTGGCCTTGCTAGAGGTATTTAAAAAAATTCAACTGAACTATCGCCTTGTTAGAGGATTTACAAAATGGCTATTAAACCAACTCTGTAAGAGATTTGAAATCACTACTACAATTGTTAGAAAGCAACAATGAGTTAACCTGAATAAGATGCAACTGAATTTGCTGACAACAGGTTTTTGTTCTGCTTCATTAGATCCTTCTAGATCAAATATGGCTTTGGTACTCCTCAATGATCAGTCCTTATTTCACATTAATTCCACTCTTCTATCACACACTTATAATTTGCAACTTGACTTCTTAATTAAACCATTCAGACTGTCAAGTTGGCCCATTTACATGTTACTTTTACCAATAAACCATACACTAGTCGACTACAAATATTATTCTAAACAAATAGACATTATTTCAAAAATTGATGAAATCCTTTACTAGCCGACCCTGCTCGGTAAATACTATTTCTAGAAATTTCTTGAGTTAACCTTCTTGACTCGATTAACATTGCAACTTCTGCAAACTCCTTTGGATACCAAGTTTACTCAATAAATACTGCTTCTATCACATTTCCTTTGATGACCGAGTGATCTTGGTAAACACTGAATTTCTTTGATTACCTTCAAAGCTCGATAACAACTGTTTACTCGGTAGATACTATAGTATTTCTTTTGCTAACCTTCTGAGCTCAGTAGATACTATTATTTTCCTTGCTAACCTTCTGAGCTCGATAATCACTATTCTTTCCTTGCTGACCTTTTGAGCTCAGTAGACTCTATTTGATGACTGATATGACATTTGTGTGACATCAAATACAACACAAAAATAAACAATTGTATCCAACAAGAAGCTTTTGTTGAATAATTCTAGAAAACTTTTGAAGAAGCTTGTAACGATGATTATATTAGACAAAAATTCATAATGGAAGAAGCAATAATAGATTTAGATATGAAACAAGGATATTTTGTGGAGACTTGCGTCGGGGTGAGAAACTATAGGCATAGAGTTAAGTATGAAGCCTTAGATTTTCTAGATGCAACTCAAGTCACTAAGATTATTGAGAAATTCAAGAGAAAATATATAGGCATAGCTCTGGTATGAAGGGGAACAAAAGCCAAAATCTAGAATTTTAGTTTTGACACTTGGTGAAATTTTACATTTTTGAACTTTCTTCCAAGGTGTGTATTTGAAGAAGTGGGCTTTAAGTTTTCTAAAGAAGTTAGAGGTGTGCCAATAGTTAACTACTAGTTCTAAATTTAGAGCTTTCCATGCATTGAAAATGCATTTTGATAGTGGTTTAACTCCTGCAAACACCTAGTGAACATGAAGCTTCTATTTTTGGCACTTTCAGGCACTCCTACATCATCTAAAAGCTTTCTTCTTCTTACTTTCTCATGCTTTCTTTTTTTTAAGACATGTAAAGACTCGTGCATCCATTTAATGATATAAATAAGGATGGATTCCTACTTAGCACTAGTTAGATAGTTAGTTTGTACCTAAATAGATTTGTTTTATTAATTTAGAAGCATATGTTTGCGTAAATAAATCTCTCACTCTCAACACAAATTGAGGAGAATATTTCATATAAATTGAGGAAAGTAATATATATTCCAGGCCACCATTATTTTGATGCAATAATATATGATATTGGTGCTCACATTTGGAGTATAGTGATTCTTGCCTAAATGTGTTATATTTTGTGGATTTATGTTCATGGAATGTAGTTGAGCCAATAGATTTATTGCATTAAATTGAATGTGTGATCTTTTAATTTTGTTGTTCTCAATGGGTCTACAAATTCTGGTGACATACTTAGTTTGAGAAGAGATCATCGTATTGTTTTGTATCGATTTTTATCTCACATGAGTGCACTTTTTATGGCCTTGTGATTTGATGAAAAGTTGAACATCTTATGGTTATTGAATTCTCATCGATGATTCCATCAGTATAATTAAGGAATCTCCCTACTCTTATTTTCATTGGTTACCTACGGATCTTTTCAAAGGCCTAACGTGTAGATGTGTTGTTTATATGGCTTATGTCTGTTAGGATTTTACTTTTCATCTTATTTTCTTAAAATTCTTATTACCCTGTCTTCATTATTTTCTTTTACAAACACTTGGTTAGTTTAAGAATTCATATAGTTACATTGTTAGATTGCATTCATTAAAAAATTGAAAAAATAAAAATAAAAAATATTTTTGTGTGTTTTATTCTTTTGAAATGCCAAGTAGATTCTACACCTTACCCAAATTGTTTGAACCAACAAAGGTCTCCCTATGATCAAATAAATTTATCTTCAACTGAGAAGATTCTAGTATGTTAGAAGATCGCCTAGAACCTTGGAGTTGATCCTAGATTAACTTTTCAAGAGAGGAGCTTGAAAGTATTCCTATTGTTAACCATCATCCAAAATGATAGCTAAATAGGTTGTAGGAACTAGAGATAATTTTTGCATTACGTAAGGGTTAACCAATAGCCACCAATAACATAAGGGTAACTGATGTCATGTGTTACCCAAGAATATAAGCTAGTTGACAATACTACTAGGGTCAACACATAGTATATATGACAAAAGCTACTTTATTCAACTTTCCCTTTTTTCCTTAATTTTACTCAAATGCAATGTAGATCTATTAAAAGAAAATAAATTACCTAACATTACTTGAAATAATATCTAAACTATACTATTATACAATAATTTAATGTTAATGTTATTTTTCTTCAAACTTTAATATTTTTTCTATTTTCTCTAACTAAGATAAAACTTAGCAATTTATAATACAATATTATAGTTAAGATCATTTATTTCTCAGGAAATGAATGATTATCTTATGTGCCCAATCTATTTGGATGAGTTGGGTGAAGTGGTATTTGGTATGACTAAAGGAAAAGCTTCTAGCCCCAATGAACTTCCTACTAATTTCTCTCATGAATTCTAGGACATTATTAATTAGAATTTGTTAGAAGTTTCTAAGGAATCTTATTCTAGCAAGCTAATGCTTTGGATACTAAATTCTACTTTCTTGGTTCTTATTCCAAAAAAATATGGGGCTAATCGATTGGATTTTTTTGACCTATTCCTCTATGTAATGTGGCTTCCAATGTTATTACTAAGTTGATTGTTGAGAGACTTAAAAAGTGGCTACCTACTATTATGTCAAAATAAAAAGTTGATTTTGTTGCAAGAAGATAACTAATAGATAGTTGGATATGGCTAAAGCCTATGATATAGTCAAATAGAGCTTTCTAAGGAATACTCTTCTTATCTTTGGCTTTAGCTTGGAGTGGGTGAGTTAGAATATGAGTTTTACATTGCTTCTTCCTCTTTTTTTGGTTTTCTTAATGGCCAACCTTCCCAATTATTTGGTGCTTCTAAGGATGTCTGCCAAGGTGATCCTCTTTCCCCCTATATTTTCATTATTATTTGTAAAGGTTTAGGAAAGTTTGCAACATGTCAAGTGTCATAAAACTCTATCTAAGGGTAGTGTTGGGGGAATGGTTTACCTTCTCTTTCTCTTCTTTAATTTGTTGATGAATTTTCTCTTGTGAGAATCACTTGAGTCATGGAAGTTGAAGCTTTTTGACATACTGTAGATATTTATCTAATTGCAATTGGCTAGAAAGTTAATCAACAAAAATATTCTATATATTTCTTTAACACTCCTAATCTTATTTAGTGGAGGATTTCTAATATTCTTAGGTTTTATATTGGTTCACTCCCTTGATTTATCTTGGCATCCCATAGATGGATCTCCACTACTCCTCATGATACCCTTCTTCAATCTATTCTTTAGGCTGTTCCTATTTATAGAAGCATGGTTTAGGCTTCTCCTATTTAATTTCTAGAGTAATTTGATTCTCTTTCATGATAGTACCTTTAGAGTGATAATTTCCATAACTCTTAATGGATTTTAATTAGCTGGGAGACTATTTTTAGGCCTAAGAAGGATGGTGGTCTTGATATCTAGTTTGCTATCTTGAGTAGTAATGCTTGGTTGCTAAGCTTTACAAGTGATGGTTCTCTAGATGAAATAATCTATGGGCTTGTATAATTACTCATAATTATTTTAGATGCATTGATCCTTGGTCTATTTCCATGCTTCCTCTTGAATTTCATTCCTCTATGGTGTGCAATACTCTCAAGATTGGTGCTCAATTGGTTAAGAGGAGCCTTTTCTGGATATGTAAGGGAAGCTTTGAGCCTTTCTTTGTTCAAATTCTTGGGATGGAAACCCTCTTATCTTATCCATTTACCCTTATCTTAAGAATTTGTGTGATTCTTTTCTTACTACTGGACAGGATAAAGTGTCTCATTATAAGAATCCTTATCAAATGGATCTTGTTGTTGGATATAGATGGATGTTCTCCTTAGATTGCACTCTTGGAAGCTTAGAGGCTTCCAAGGAGTCTTGTTCTTTGTTGGGGCCAAATATTTTTTCTTAGGGAGGTATCCTACTTGGTAAGTAGTTGGATTCTATTGGGTACTAGGAGATTACTAGACAATTGTTATGGGATGATGAGGTCTTTTGGTGGAAACAATTTTAGAATAAGTTTTCTTGGTCCAAATGTAATTTCTCTACGTGGCTAGTGCCTTACAACCAATGTCTTATATGGGATAATCTTTGTAAACATGGGTTCTCAGGCCCATCTTTCTGTGTTTTATGTGGTAATGGAGACGATTTTATCTCTCATCTCTTCTTCCATTGTTCCTTTTATACCCATTTATGGCATCTTTGGTGGAGTGTTTGGCCTAAGTTTTGGAATTTCTAGGGGAGTGCCCCCTCAAAGGTTTCACCTGTTTGTTGTGCATAGATTGGAAGCCCCTCTTTTATTCTTTGGAATTTTTGGTTGGAGAGAAACCAATGAATCATTTAGGATGTTTGGATTGGTGTTATGCATCTTTCGCGGAATACTTCCCACTCTCTTCAACAAACTATTCATGAGAAGTGTGAGTTGGACAGAGGTATGGATCCCGGTGATCTTTCTATTTGTAGATTCCTTAGCTTTCATTTTCAAGATGGGTTCTTAGGGGCTGGAGACCATTGGTATCATAATGTTCCAAACCATCCTAGACACCAAGGGAAGAGATAGTGGAACCAAGTGGGTCATTGGTTGCCTTCTCCACTTAGAGTTAACAAAGTCAACATCGATGGTTCTTCTCGAGGGAGTCCAAGTCATATTGGCATTGGGGGTGTGGCCCAATGCAACTCTAGAAAAGTTCAATTAATATTTTTAGTGCATAAGGGTTTTCATACTAATAGTCTTAGATTCTCTAGCCATTTTACCTATTGTGAAGCAATGTTGTTTGAGGGGAGGGCACAAAGTTATTTGTGAATCTAACTCTTAAGTGATGGCGAATTTTCTTACTTGACACATTCTTGATGATGTTAGTCGGCAAATGGCTTCAATTGTTAATCAAACTCTTCTCTTTTGTACTACTCTAGAGTCTAAATTAGTTTTAATTATATTACTCGACAATGGAATAGATTCATTGATTGTTTGGCCAAATGGGCATCTAATCATGCTCAAGATTATAATATTGTGGATGGGGGTAGCTTCCCTTAGATTTGTCTCTTCTGTTAGATGATCTTGCTGGTCAGGACATGGCTTCTTGTTGAGGTCTCCTTTTTTTTTCTCATTTTTTCTTAATAATTTTGGATGCGTCTTTTAGCTTAATAATATTTATTTCATTTCAATATAATGAAAGGAGTCTTATAGTTACTTAGTATTTAGCTTTATCTCTTAACTATTTCTTGAGAACTAAATATTTTATTTAGGTTATAGAATGAAGACATTTGATGTACTATAACTATTTTAAATATTTAAATATATTCTTTAATTAAAAAATATAGAGAAGTGTTCCTCAACATAAATTTAATTATTGTATAAATATTATAAATTTTAATGATCTATGATATTCTTTTTATTGTTCCTTTTTGTATAGTGATTAAAATGAGATGGTAATGAAAAGAATGGGAGAAAAGAAATTTAATTGAAAATATTGATTAAAAATTTGATTGAGTGTTTAGAACATTTTTCTCTCTATAAAATATTTAGAAATGTAAAAATAAAGGGTGAATATTTAAAACAAAGTTGCATAGGAATGAAGTTGTGCCAAAAAAATTGATAGAATTGGTAAAAAAATTGATTTAAAAAAAAAATAGAATGAAAAGAATTTAAATAGCATATTATTATTAATATATAAAAAGATATTAATATAAATAATGTTAAATTAATTATAATTATTTGATTTTTAAGTTTGAGCATGTCAAAGTCGTGATGTTAATTTAATTATTTATATCCAATATAATATGTATATATACAATGTAATTTATATTAATAATTATAATAGTTATAATATAGTATAAATAAAGTATTTTCTTTTCTATTATAGAAATGATTTTATTTTCTAAGTAAAAGAAAATTGATGGAAGATATGAAAAATAAAGACAATAGTTTAATTTTAAAAATATAATTAAAATTTAAAAATATAATTAGAAATGTTATATTTTGATTCATATCAATTAATTTGTTTGAAATTAAAATTTATCATAATTTTATTATATATTAATTATTAATATATATTAAAACTTTGCATTTGATAATTGTTTATAAACTATTCTTCATTAGTTTAAAATATTTCATAATGAAGAAAATTTGGGTGACAAGATATCTATGAAATCAAAAATTGACACATGAAATTATTATAATTTTATTTAACTTTGTTAAGGTTATAATCTTTTGGTTTTCCTTCAAATCTGCTCTTATTATTCCATTTGTTTTAACCAATCAAATTAAAGATAAATAGTTTTAAAAATTGGAAAACTTAAAAATTACGCATTTTACTTTATCAAATATTAAAATTTGATATGTAGAAGAAAGTTTATGAAAAATTATCATTTAATACTTGCCAAATTTTTTTATCACAATGCTTCTAATAGTCTACAAACACTATAATTTTAAGCCATAAAGATATCAATTTAGTGTCAAGAAGTTATTGTTTTATTCCAATGATTAAGGTTTGTGCCACTACAATTAACTTGTTTTTAATCACTTGGTTCATGAAGGTGAATTTTTCAAAGCTTCCTCAAATATGATATAATGGCAATTAATAGCTTTTTACTTGATTATGTTAATGGTGAATTCTTACAGTTATTGTTTAATCATTTGGACATGCCAGACTTCATCTCTTCCATTGAGGTGAATGGTTTCTATTAGAAACCTTGGATTATATATTATAATAGTTGAATATATAATTTCCTTACTATGCAAGAGTATCTTGGGTTTTCTTGGTGACTACTTTGGAGTTCTTGTTAGAAGGCTCAATAGTTACTTTGGAGGGTTCTTGTACTGGTACTCGATCAAAGAAGGACTGGTGCTTGGCATGCTCTAGGAGCTTGACATTCTCTAGGACCTCAACATCTTCTATGGAGCACAAAATATTATGGGAGCTTGGCATGGTCTATGGAGCTTGACATGGTCTATGAAGCTTGGCATGGTCTTGTAGCTCGACATGGTCTATGGAGCTTGGCATGGTCATTGGAGCTCAGCATGGTCTTGGAGCTTGGCATGATCTTTGGTTGCTTGGCATGGTCTTTGATTGCTCGATATGGTCTAGGAATTTAGTTCCTATTGCAGGCCGCATAAATAATTTTCCAAATTGAGTTCTAAGATAAAAATTTCAAGGATAGAAGAGGGCCTAAATTTCTACCAACTATTAAAAGCATAAGTTCTAGTTCACAATTTTACTGAAACATCAATTTTTGGAACTAAATTGTTGTTGCAGGCTAACTTGTGGCATTTAATATATGTACTTGTATTTAATTTGTGTTCTAGGCTAACTTATGGCTAAGATTGGTATAAAAAGGGTTTTTGGTGGAGTCTTTTATTCATTCATTCAAGGAGTGAATCATTCATTCATCATGGAGAAGTAGAGGAGCTTGGAAGAGTGAATTTGGAGAAGAGCTAGTAGTTATGGCTTAAAAAACAAGGAGGTTGCTTGGAGGGCTTGTGAGCACAAGTTGAGATCTTCCTTCAAAGTTTCTACTCGAGTATGGATCTGGACTAGCTAGTGTTTGGGTTGGATATTGAGAGATCTTGCACAACTATTATTTGCTTTGTATTTGGCTATAATCGGGAAGGCCTTACAACTCAACACATTGAATGTAACAGTTATTTTTATAAATAAAGAGTTGTGATTTGGTATCAGATCTTGCATTCTTAATTCTTGTTATTGTGTTTCCACTATGTGGTTGTGGTAGTTTGCACCAAGACTTGGGTTGGAGAAGTAGATCTGAGTTGATTTTGATCTGATGGTGGATTTTCTCTCTCAAGTCCTACACCTCATGGTTTCAAGGTGGCATATCATTTTTCTAACTTGTAATTGTAGAGGGCTTATAGATGGATCAATGGATGTGAAGATGGAAGATTGATCTTATTGAGGCATGATTGTAGAGAGTTTGTTGATTAGAGATTCGTGGTCTTAGACTTGTGATGTGGTTCCTAATTATTCATCTGAGGTGGTAGGTTGTGATCTAACTTGCAAATAATTTGGGTTTATCACAAGAAGAATGGAAAGGATTTGCTGCAAAGGATTTATGAAGATCTTGGGAGATGGCCCTAAGAGGATTAGACCCTAAGATGATTATGAATATTCATGATATAGTGGAGAGGAAGTTTTTTGAGATTTCTACTTAGTTTGATGCTAGGTTTGATGATTGAGCTAAGGATGTGGTTTCTCAATTTGAAACTAGTTTGGATGATCAAAATAATGATAGGATGAGGAAGGCATTCTATAGATGTTTGTGGAGTTGGAGTCTACAAATTCAGAAGATAGTTATTTGGCTAGTTAAGAGACTTGTTCATGAGAGAAGATGGCATAGCAAGGTTGAGATGGAAGATTTTGGTTTTGTTGATCAAATTGTGGAGTCTGGTATAGAACCTATAGAGCAACTAGAGGTTGTTATTGAGGATATTCCTAACCTTTTTGATGCTAAGACATAGGTTGGTTTTCATGATCAGTTGGTTGAGTCTAACATGGAAATTGTAGAGCACTTGTTCATGGATGATCTGATTGTTGTTGGTGATAAGTTGTGAGTTGCAGAGTATCTTGTTCTAAGTAATGAGGTTGCTAGTATTGGGAGTTTGGCATGTGTTGATGGAAATCTACATATTTCTGCTAATGTAGAGTTTGTTGTTGCTGATGTGAAGTTTTTAATTCTTGGTGTGGATTCACTAGATGTAGATGTGGATAAGGGTTTGTTGAAGAAGCATTATATTTAGTTTGTTCTTGCGAGTAGGCATGTTGAGTAGATAGTTGAGATTCTAGTGTTTGAAAAAGTGATGTAGATGTGGATGATTTACATGTTGATTTTTCTTGTCCCTATTGGAGTGGAGGCCTTTGGTGAAGATGACATTGGTTGTTGATCCTTCTTTGGGCATCAAAGTGTGGGACAGACTTTTCTATTTACCTAGGGAGTCTGATGCAGGAGCATCTTGGGTTTTCTTGTTGAAAACTTTGGAGTTTTTGGGAGGATTTTCAATAGTTGCTTTGGAGGGTTCTTGTACCAGTACTCGGTTGAAGAAGGACTGGTGCTCAGCACAATCTAGGAATTTAGTGCTTGTTGCACACAACATAACTAATTTTTCACAATGAGTTATAGGATGAAAATTTCAAGGATAAAAGAGGCCCTAGATTTCTACCTCTATTTTGAAGAATGAGTTCTAATTCTTCTAGAGACATCAATTTTTATAATTTAATTTTTCTTGTAGGTTGACTTGTGGCATTTAATTTATGTATTTGTATTTAATTTGTGTTCTAGGCCGACTTGTGGCTTAGATTAGTATAAGAAGGGTTTGTCGTAGAGTCTTTTATTCATTCATTCAGGGATTGAATCATGTTGGAGTAAATAATTAATTATTTATTAATTATTTATTCTATTTACTTAAGCTTACTTTGGTTAATACATTTATTTAATATTTAATGCATGTAGTGATGAGTTGTTGACAACATAGGAGTTTGTTTCCTTCTAGCATGTTCCACTTTTTTGTGGATGCTTGGTTGTCAACCTTATCTTCTACCTCCTTCTAGCTTGTTCTACAAGCTTCCTTGAGGCCTTTATAAGTGTTCTCTCTCTCATTGTAAATGCATTCGTTCACATAGCAGTTTCATTTTCCTATTGTGAAATATTTTCTCTTGCATTGTTTGCTTCAAGCTCGTGCTCCTTCGGTTTCTCTTTAGTGAGATATTTGAATGTAGGTGATCTTGGAAATTGCATAGTTGGATTTCATCAACTCCTACATGGTATTAGAGCCTCCATACTACTTCTTGTTTGAAGAATTTTTTGGAAGCCATGATTTGGAGACACAAACCCTAGTTTGTTTGTAATTTTTTCTTCAATTGGGAGGAAGAGCATTTTTTTTAGTATTTGGAGAAAAAGGAGAAAGAGGATTTCACATAATAGATCTAATATTTGTTGGGATTTTTTTCTTTTTTTTTTGGAGGTGCGACGACAATGATTTAGAAAAAAAACTATAACGGTGATTTTCAAACAGTGATATCTCCCTCATATGAACTCATTTTTTTGAGAAATTTTTTTTGTTTTCTAGTAGGATTTCATGATCTACACATTGGCGGAGGTGGTTTGAGATCTCTATTCCTAAATTTTTCTACAACTTGCAATTCTCGATTTATGCCAATTCAAATGCTTAGTACAGGCTCATCTGGACACATAATCAGGTTCTATCTTTTTTTAAAGTGTATATTGTTTTGTCTACTTTCTAGATCTATAATTAGATTATAGGTTTTGTTGATGAAAATATTACTTTCAGAAATAGGACCTAAATTGGCTATTATAATTGCACTAAGTAAAGAATGCCCATTTTATACATTGTGGGGGGGGGCGGGGAGCATTTTCTTTTCTATATTTTACTTTAGAATAAGACCCTTCTACTTCTATCTTCTTCTTTTTCTCAATGGCTGATCCATTTGTGACCTATCTCACACCACACAACTATCACACCTAGAAGGCACAAATGACATTACTTCTCATGTTAAGGGGCTTATGGTCATGTTTGGATGAGAATCAACCTATTCTTACATGCCCTTTTGAGGTTCTTCAACACACGAACAAAATGGATGAGGCAATGGGATTGATTGCATTGAATATTTCATACAATCTACTATTTCACTTGGATGGTTTGACCACTCCATAGGCTTATTGGCTCAAAATTTAGACTTTGTTTAGCACAGTGAATGAGTTTCGGGCACTTCAGCTAGATGCAGAGTTGACTTCTTTGACACTTGACAGTTTTCCCACCATTAAGGACTTCTTGATGAAATTCAAATCTCTACGTACACTTTTGTAGGGATGTGGGAAAACCAAGACAGATGATGAGTGTATCTTTTTAATACTCTCAAAGTTGAGGGGACAGTATCAGATCTTCTCTTCCACTTTCTACTCAACTATGGATGCCTTGGGTGATAGACATAGGATTCCTTCATTTAAGATATTTTGTGATTGGTTAACCCATGAATAGTCCAAGATTACTCAAATGGATTCACTTCCAAGTTCACAGTCATAAGCATTGCTTGCCAAGGATACATAGGAGTAGAACTTGAAGCAAATATTAGATCCCTCTTCTACTGGTTCATCATCTTCTAAGAAGGAGGAAAAGAAGACTGAGACTCCTACCTATTCCTATTGTGGGAAACAATCTCATGATGAGGCACATTGCTTTCAAAATAGATTTGATGACTATGAGAAACAAATTGCAAATTTGCAAGATCTTCTTCAGAAGAACACTATTTCTTCTCCATCCTCTTCTACCTCATAGGGGTCTGCCTTTCAGTATTCTTCCACATCTTCACCATCTACATCAAATCTTGGAAAGGGCCATGCATTAAAAGATACCATTGTATCTCCTTCATAGGTTCCTTGGATACTAGATTTAGGTGCTTCACACCATATGACATCCTCTCAAGGTGTCTTCTCTACTCTTGAGGCTTCTCCTATTCCTCATACTCTCATGGGGAATAAAATTGCACTACCAATCTACAGGAAAGGTCCAGTTCACATCCAAGATGGTATATTCAATGATGTATTGTATGTTCCATCTTTGTCTACCAACCTTCTCTCAATCTCTCAGATTACATGCAGTGGATTAGGGAAGACAATTGAGTTCATTGCTGATTTATTCTTCATTCGAGATCATGCTATAAGAGGTCTTATTGCTACGGGGGCAGTTGATCCTTCCACTCATCTCTACACCTTCTCACACTTTCGTCCACCATCTCCATTGTTGGAGCATGACTCTTCTCTTTCACAAAAGCATCATGTGGTGTAGTTAGGATACTTGAACCTTTGTATTGTTCCTAAGATCCCTGTTTTGGCTACTACACCACATCCAATTTAGGGCTTTTCCCTTCTATAGGATTCTTCTTCTACTCTACGTGATCCTCTAGCTTCATTCATTGAGACTCTAGGTATACTTGTTGTAGATACTACAATGGACATTCATGACAGTGTCATCATGCCTTGGGGATTCCATTTCAGGATCCTCATCCTTTTTCTTTTGGGCATCAACTAGGCCTTCTAGTTTCCCCTCTCATTCAAGGGTTTCCTTGTTATGTGCCTTTGTTCCTTCCACATTGTAGTTTCATTGGTTCAGTCATTTCTATAGAAGCTCCATCATTCTGGGGGCACTTTGGTGTCTATTCTTATGGGGGGGGTTGGTTGTACTTATGGTTTCGAGAGAGTCTCTTGAAAAAATTTCGGTGGAAGTTGTCATTGGGGGGTCTTGTTGAGGCCTTCCTTCCTTCCTTTATTTTTTAGCATGTTTGTACTTACCTCTTTTGGGGGACGATTTCTCCAACGTGGTTTTCTCTCTTTCCCCATTTATAGAGGTTACATCTTCTTGCATTGTACATGGGTACCTGACATGCCCTTGTTTCCCAGACTCATTTTGCATTTTCATCTTAGTTTTGTGAGCTTAAGACATTCCCCTAAGTTGCACTTAAGGGGGGGTGTTAGAGTAAATAATTAATTATTTATTAATTATTTATTCTATGTACTTAAGCTTACTTAGGTTAATGCATTTATTTAATATTTAATGCATATAGTGATGAGTTGTTGACAACACGGGAGTTTGTTTCCTCCTAGCATGTTCCACTTTTTTGTGGATGCTTGGTTGTCAACCTTATCTTTGACCTCCTTCTAGCTTCTCCTACAAGCTTCCTTGAGGCCTTTATAAGTGGTCTCTCTCTCATTTTAAATTCATCCATTCACATGGCAATTTCATTTTCCTATTGTAAAATATTTTTTCTTGCATTGCTTGCTTCAAGCTCTTGCTCCTTTGGTTTCTCTTCAGCAAGCTATTTGGATGTAGGTGATCTTGGTGACTACAGAGTTGGACTTCATCAACTCCTACAAATGATTCATCCATTGTGGAGAAGTAGAGGAGCTTGGAAGAGAAAATTTAGAGAAGAGTTAGTAGCTACAACTTAGAAAAGAAGAAGGTTTCTTGGAGGGCTTGCAAGAACAAGTTGTGATCTTCCTTGGAGTTTTCTACCAGAGTTTGGATCTAGACTAGCTAGTGTTTGGATTGGATCTTGAGGGATCTTGCAGAACTATAACTTGCTTTTTATTTGGCAATAATCGAGAAGGCCTTACAACCCAACACCTTGCATGTAATAGCTATTTTTATAAATAAAGAGTTGTGATTTGGTATCAGATCTTGCATTCTTACTTCTAGTTATTGTGTTTCCACTACATGGTTGTATAGCTGGGGGCTAGGACATCTCCTTTGGGGATTCATCTACCCTAAACTACATCACCTTACCACGTGGGTTGTAGCAACTAGAAGTAATTTTTTTATCAAAATGGTTAACTAGTAGCCACCTATAAGATGAGGGTGACTGATATCATGTGCTACCCAAGATTATAAGGTAGTTGACAATACTACTAGGGTTAGCATATAGTATATGACAAAGGCTTATTTATTCAACTTTCCCTTTTTTCAATAACTTTACACAAATGTAATGTAGATCTATTAAAATAAAATAAATTTCCTAACATTAGTTGAAATAATATGTAAACTATAGTATTATAGTATAATTTTATGTTAGTTTTTTTTCCCTCAAACTTTAATATTTTTCTCTTTTCTCTAACTAAGATAAAATTTAGCAAATTGCAATACAATATTATAATTAAGATAATTTATTTCTTAGGAAATGAATATTATCTTATGTTCCCAATCTCTTTGGCTGAGTCAAAGGAAGTGGTATTTGGTATGCCTAAAGGAAAATCTTCTAGCCCTAATGGCTTTCCTATTGAATTCTTTCAATAATTTTGGGACATCATTAATTAGGATTTGTTAGAGGTTGTCAAGGAATATTATTCTAGCAAGCTAATGCTTTGGACACTGAATTCCACTTTCTTGGTTCTTATTCCAAAATAAGATGGGGCTAATCAATTGGATATTTTTTGACCTATTGCTCTATGTAATGTGGCTTACAAAGTTATTACTAAGTTGATTGCTAAGAGAATTAAAAAGTGGATACCTTCTATTATCTTAGAAAAAAAAATGAGATTTTTTGTAGTAAGACAAATCTTAGATAAGGTAGTTATTTCTGCTAAAGCTACCAACTCTATGGCTAGCTCAAGGGATTGATCTATGTTTATTAATTTGGATATGGGTAAGGCCTATGATAGAGTCAAATGGAGATTTCTAAGGGATATTCTTATTGAATTTGGCTTTAACTTGGAGTGGGTGAGTTGAACTATGAGTTGTGTCACTTCTTCCTCTTTCTTTATTTTTCTTAATGGCCAACCTTCCCAACTATTTTGTACTTTAGGGGTCTCTGCCAAGGTGATTGTCTTTCCCTATATCTTTTCATTATTAAGGTTGAGCGTTTTGAAAAATTCATTACATATTAGGTGTCCCAGAACTCTATATAAGGGTGGTGCTAGGGGAATTTTACAATCTCTTTCTCATCTTCAATTTCTTGATGACTCTGCTCTTACAAGAATTGCATGAGTCATGTAAGTTAAAGCCTTTTGAAATACTTTATATATTTATTTGATTGCAATAGGCTAAAAAGTTAGTGGCCACAAATCTTCTATATATTTCTTTAACACTTCTAATCTTATTCAATGGAGGATTTCTAATATGCTTAGGTTTTAGATTGTTTCGCTCCCTTTGATTTATCTTGGCATTCCTATTTTTGTTTCTAGGAAGCAATGAGTTTGCCAGCATAATTTGATTAACAAGCTTTAAGAGAAGGTATATAACTTAACCCATAGATGGCTTCGTTGACATATTAGTAAAGCTTTTTATTAGTGACATACACTTATTAACATTATAAGTATCTAACGAACTTAGTGTATAGTTAACAGTGTTTACCAACCATTTTAGTTACCACCAAGTTCTATAGTTGCTACTAAGTCCTTTGGAAAAATTTTAGTGCATGTCGAGCAGTTTCAGTTAGTGTGAAGATTATTAGTGTAAACTGAGCATTTTAGTGTATGCCAAGTTTACCAGTGCAAATTGGGCAGTGTAGTGCTTATTGATTTTATAGTGAATGTGACGCAAAAGTAGTGTTAACTGAGCTACTCAGTGTTAATTAAGTGATTCATTTTATACCAAGCTCATAGTGGAAGAATTGACCAAGTCACATAGTGTGAATCAAATGATTCAGTTTACATGCCAAGTTGTACAATATTTTCCAAGTCACTAGTGTAGACCGAGTTCAAGACTACTTGGAAGTGATCAGTATGGACCGAGCTTCTATGTCTACCCAATGCATGATGATGCCAAGCATTGATAGTCGATGTCGAGTATCAAAACCTCACCAAGTCAGTCTTCAAAACTCGAGTGACTTCATTTGGGCTGACTTTGTAATATTTATGTAAACTTGTATTGTGGCCAACTTTGTAACCATATAACTGGATTGGTATATATGTAATGTATTGTACCATATTCACATATATGAAATTTATGCAATATAATCAAATATAATCTAAAAATAGCAGCAAAGAGTGGATTACAAAGGCTACAACAATATAAGGAGTAGTAAAGACACATCTGTCACAGCAAGGTGATTTGTATAGAAAGGAATCTCATTTAGCAAACCAAGTTGTAAATCAAATATTAGCTACTACTTCATCCTAATAGGTGGATCAGTCAAATCTTTCAATAATGTAGACCTAATAGTCTTATGCAAATCTCTTTACCGAGTGCATACTTCACTATATGTTTGTAAATATTCTAACAAGGTGGACCTAGTAGTCCTTATCACTCCTAATAGGGCAGATCATTAGAAGTAATCAATGTAAGCCTTAATAGGCCCACTTTATACTACAGTACTAAAGCTTGTGGGTATAATCCTACCATAGTTTTACTTTCTATTTGGAAGGTATCTGGGTCATCAAATCTATGTGTCAAAGTGTTATGAATGCTTTCCTATTTTTAGTTTCTTATACATGCAATTAGATCATACTGCATGAGAAGGATTAAATGCTAATTAGTAATTAAAGTTACAATTTTGTAGAGTTACTGATTCACCCCTCCCCCCTTAGTAACATAGCCTTTCTAAATATTTCCAAAAATTGGTATTAGAGCATTGTGGTTCTAAGAGAAAACCTTAATAGCTTGAACAAAGATCAATGGCCATGGAGATATTCAGACTTGACAAAGCTATTGACAATGAGAAGTTGGATTTGGAAATGGCTATTGCCCAACTCAAGAAAGAAAAGGAGAAACTCTCCCAATCCCTAAAAAGAAGAAAGCATCTTGCAATTCAAATCAATGATCATCTCTACATTGAAGAAACAATTGAAGATTTTCATCCTTCAAACAACTTAGATGAAGAAAATGATGCAATCAAAGAAATTTTGGAAAAGAATGATTCACTAAAAGAACAAGTGAGAAAGCTTAGAAGAGAATAAGAAATTTAGTCAGTAAGGCTATGTGAAATCATGGAAGGAAAGAATAAGGAAAAAGCAGAAATGGAAGGAAAAGATAATGAGATTCGACATCTATCCCTTTAGCAGACTGACTTCATCAACCAGCTCACCATTGCAAATGAAGAATTCATGAACCTAAGATCTGAGAATGAAAGATTGTAGAATGACCTAAACTTTGAAAGGAAAATCAATGAAAGAATGATGAAATCCCAAGAAAATATGAATTAGTTGAATGAGAAAAATCTCTATAGAAAAAAATGGAAGGCAAGAGTTGGATACAAAGAAGAAGTAGAATCTTCCAAACAAGGAGCTCAATAGAATCAAAGACCTACTTGCAATCATTGTGGTAAGATAGATCATACATAAAACAAATGTTGGAGCAATGGGATAGCAAAATTCAATGAAAAATGCTACAATTGCTATCGAAATGTTCATAAGATTAATGAATGCAAAGAGAAACCAAGATTTGAAGAAAAATGTCACAAATGTAAGAAATATGGACACAAGTCATTAGACTACTAAACCAGGACATTGAATATAGCAGAACAAATTGTGAAAGCTATATTTGGTTGGGACTACAATACCTGGTGTAGATGTCATTACTGTGGAGAATTTGGACACATTGGTATGAATTGTGTTAAACATCATATGAGGAAAATAGATACTACTAAAAGATGTTTGATTTGTACTAAACTTGGTCATATTGCTAAGAACTATATGAATACTAGTAGAATTGAAGATGAAAAGTAGACAAAGGCTAATAAAATTTGTAAATAGATGAGATAGGAATGGGTATCGAAGTCCATTGAGAGTACAAGTGTAAGCAATGATTAGGTGACTCAAGAATTGGGTGACTCTACCATGTCTATTTGAGGTCTCAAGGGACAACTGGAACTAGGCTATCAAAGAAGACATCCAAATCAATTCTAGTTGAAAGAACAAAAAGATCTATATCTATATTCAAGATACAAATGGATCATTGAGTAAAAGAGGTTACCAACTACTATAGAGTTACCTTCCTTATCAAGTGAGGTTAGTTTGCAAACTCTACTAAGCAAGGTTAGGAGTAACTAAATGTTATGTGCTTACCAAGTGATGGAAGACTCTACCGAGTGATCAGTGCAAGAAAAGTGGATGATAGTCTGTCAACATGATGTCAATTGATCTACATTTTGTATTGAAAATTTATTGTAAAATTTTGATAAAAGAAATGGAATCAAAGTCATTTTTACCGTGAAATTCTCTAGAGTTATTGTGCAGTGCAATCTTTAGAGTATCCAAACCATTTGAGTGAATTTTTAGTGAAAGATTACAAATTCTCTTAAAACCTACCAAGTGAAGATGGCATCCAATAGTAGCAAGGAAAAGCAAGGTTCGGACATGCTAGTTCGTGGTGTTGAGTGGAAGGCACCAGACTTCAAGCTCACTCGTGCAATCATCAAAACCCTAGATTCGAGTGGAGAGTAGTCTCAAATCCCTCCAAAGGTACTGCTGAAAAATGATATTCAAACTCAATTTAAATGTGTTATTCAAGAGATTGGTACTTTTGACATGGATGATTACCTATATAAACTGTGTGTAAATGGAGTATTGAAACCCGAGCACCAACACCTGGAAACCAAATGGTTAACTCATATTCCTCACATGCCACATGGATTCCAAGTAATGTGGATTAGGTTTATCCTTAGTCAAGTGCATAATGGGTAGCTGTCATTGGAATAACTACTAGTGATCATGAAGAATATGATTCATGAAATTATCAGCCTCCCAATGTTGTCAAAAGCCAAGATGACCAAAACCCTAGGTTGGGTTGAACTTGAGAAGAAAAGCCTAGCAGAAGGAGATGGTAGAGGCATGAAAATAAGCAATGTCTCTAATGTAGAATTAAAGTTTGGCATCCATATTATTACACATAGGATTTACAGCTTGAGTATGTCAAATAGTGTGTCATGAAAAGTACTTGACCTTGCATACAAGGTAGTGAAGAAAAATATGTCTTTCGACCTTGCCAAGCTACTATTGAAATAGTTCAACAAGAACATGGAGAGCATTAGAACATCAAAGAATAACTCGTATAATTTTGGCTCCCTATTAAAATATCCATTCTTTTATGGTAAAAAAATCTCCCCTTCAAAAGGCAGAGTTGTTTGAGGAAAAGGTGTGCTAGTTCCTTATCAAATCAATGAGTATATTGCTGAGATGGGTGAGAATTATAATAGTATCATGGACAACTACTTCGATGCATTCAAGGAAAAGATGAACAATAGGTTCAAGATTCCCAAGAAGTTAGTTGAAGATTACAAAGATGATATATGCTTCATGGTGGATAGTGACAAGGTATACATTCAAACAGTTAAGCCTAGAATAGCATGGGTGAAACCTCTTGGATATGAGGTTAATATAGATGAAACCAATCATTGAGGCACTTGTTAATGAGCCATTTGATCCCAAGCCTGCATATTTTGGGACTTATGATGAAGCAAAAGCCAAGATAGAAATGGAGATAAAACTCCCTCAGGCAGTAAACAAAGAAAAGAGAAGAATTACAAAATTGATAACTAGCTCTACTCATTTGTTGACTAAGGGAAAAGGTGAGGATAAGGAAGAAGTAGGGGATGAAGAGGAATTAGAGGCAAAGGAACAACTAAAGAAGAAGGGAAAGTAATTATTACCAAGCCTACCAAGCCATCCATTACTTTTTTTAGCAAAAGATCAGGAAAGAAATCTAACAAAGAAGGAGGAGATATAATATTTAGAAACCATCCACCCACCTTCCAAGATAGGTTGAAGGAACTAGAATCTAGAGCTGGTATAACAAATTTTAAACCATTAAAATATGATATTAGGATTGATGAAGAAAAGAAGAAGATAGAAGATTTGGTAATACACAAAATGGGTAAGTAGAAGTACTCCCCTGACCAGCATACTTCTTAGATTCCTAATGTTTTGATGAAGAAAATTAAGCCAAGATAGGAAAATGCTATGCAAACTACGAAAGAAATAAATGACCAAACCCTAAGGAAACTTATACCAAACTTGAATCACAAAGAAGTGAAGGAATCTTTGAAGAAAAGTGAATAAAAATTAACTTTGACATTCAACACTTGTTTGATTCTAATGAAGGATATTGAAAATGTTATAAGGAATGCAACAAACACTTGGAAAAATTTCTATCTTTTACATAAACCAATTGATTTGCCTATTGATGTAAAAGATGATGTTGATGATGATGATGATAAGGATGAAGAAGGGGATGATGAGGAAACAAAACATTTTGATACTATTGACTATGAAGAGTATAAAGAGTAAGAGGCTACTGAGGAAGCAAGGTAAGATGATGAGGAAACTAATCTAGTCAAGATAGCTGTTGTAGTCATTACCTCACTTCCTCACTCTCCAAGTAAACCAATGTCAACATCAAGGGTAGAGATAACCTTAGCAAGATTGATTGTGACTACCAGTGTTAATACAAACTCCCAATCACTCTTTCCTCCAATTTAGCTCAACACATTACTAACTGAAGTGTCTTCCACTTCATCTACCGAGTTGTAGACTCTTCATTCTTCTACCAAGTTGGCTACATCAGTTTTGAGCACAATAGTTTTGGACACATCTGTGATTGCCACATCAATTTTGAATTCTTTATATATTTCTATTAATATTCCTTCAATAAGTATACTACCAATTTTTACTACTATTCCTAGTATGTCTACAATTGTTTCTATTCTAGGCACAAAAGGAATAAGTGCAATGATAGTTGAGACCAAGGCTTAATCAAGCGCCAAATTTTTGGGAAAAGGAAAAGAAATAGAAGAAGAAATAGACTTAGATGAAGAAATTTTAATCCCTAATTGGGACATTCCCAAGCTTAATCTAGAACAAATGTAGACATTTGGTGAACTCGTCTAGAAGAAAGCCAAACAATGGAGATTAAGAGAGGAAAGAAATAAAGAATTTAAGATTATTGAGGATGAAAAGAATATTTTAGCAGATGCTAAAGGTGTAGACATTGATTCTTTATAGCCAATTTTGTATCAATTAGCAGAGGTAGTTTAAAGATTCAATGAAGATACTGATAGACAAGATAAGCTAGTATAGAAGGGAGAAAAGAAATTTGAAAATAAAGTGTTGGAGCACATTGTTCAACAAATAGCTATGTATCAAGTAGAACTTTCTACAATTTTGGGCTCTCTCGAAACATCTTGTACAAATGTATCATGACTTTTTGGTAAGCTATGTGATGTTTCTACGTTTACCAAGAAAATAAAGGACAAATTGTACAAGACATATGGAGATCTCAAGGCTAGTGCTTGCCAGTTGTAGCTTGATCCTAGTTCAAGCTCCACTCACTATAAGAAAATAAGATTTCTAATAGACATGCAAGCAGAACTTCTTAGAGAAGAGGCAAGGATTAGATCCACATTAGTTGATATTCAGAGTATCATTCTTCCCAACATGGATGGATTACAAAAACACATTGCACATTCTAAAACTCTCATCCATGACAACAACTTCTCCATAAGAGACCATATCATAGAGTTGTCTATAGATGTACACATTTCCCTTAACAAAAGTAAGGTCTTGCAAGAGGACAAGGACAAGACCTTGGCAATAATACTCAACATACATTTAGATTTTCTATCTCATTTTAGCATGTAAAGAGTTATGGGGGACAACATATAATAAGTTGTGAAAATAGTGTGGGAGAAAGATATGTATAGAAAGCATATATTGTATATAGCAAGAAGATGTAAAAATATATCTTATAAAATCAATTTTGAAAAATCTCAAAAACAATATACTCTACTAAGCTAGTATCACAAGATGATGAGTAATGATATTTAGGAAATCTTGTTGAACTCAATTTTGGCGAATAAGTGTTTTTGTCACTAATGCATAAGGGGGAGATCGTTGACATATCAATCAAGTTTGTTATTAGTGACATAGACTTATTCATATTATAAGTATCTATTAAGCTCAGTGTATAGTTTATAGTGTTTACCAAGCATTTCAGTTACCACCAAGTTCTACAGTTGCTATTGAGTCCTTTGGACAAATTTTAGTGCATGCTGAGAAGTTTTAGTTAGTGTGAAGATTAGCAGTGTAAATGGAGCATTTCAGTGTATCCCATGTTTATTAGTGGTGTAGTGCTTACCGAGTTCACAATGAATGTTATGTGGACCCAATGTTAACCGAGCTATTTAGTGTTAACCAAGTGATTTAGTTTATACTTAGCTTGTAGTGGAAGCATTGACCGAGTCACATAGTGTGAATCAAATGATTCAGTTTATATGCCAAGTTTCATAGTATTCATCAAGTCACCAGTGCAAATTGAGTTCAAGACTACTTGGAAGTGATCATTATGGACCAAGATTCTACATCTACTAAGTGCATGATGATGTTGAGCATTGATAGTGGATGTCAACTATCAAAACCTCACTGAGTCAATCTTTAGAACCTGAGTGTCTTCATTTGGGCTGACTTTGTAATATTTGTGTAAACTTGTATTGTGGTTGACTTTGTAACTATATAATTGGATTGGTATATATGTAAGGTATTGTACCATATCCACAAGTATGGAAGTTATGGAATGTAATGGAATGTAATCTGAAAAGAGCAGTAAAGAGCAAATTACAAAGGCTACAATAGTATAAGGAGCAGCAAAGACATATTAATCACAACAAGGTGATTTGTACAAAAAGGAATCCCATTTAGCAAACCAAGTTGTAGATCAGAGATCAACCACTGCTTCATCCTAATAGGTGGATCAATCAAATCCTTTAACAAGGTAGACCTAATAGTTTTATGCAAATCTCTTTATTGAGTGCATATATGTTTGCAAATCCTCTAACAAGGTGGAACTAGTAGTCCTTATTGCTCCTAACAGGGCAGATCATCAAAAGTGATCAATGTAAACCTTAATAGGCCAACTTTATATTGCAGTACTAAAGCTTGTTGGTATCATTCCCAACCCAGTTTTACTTTCTATTTGGAAGGTTTTTGGGTCACCAAATCTATGTGTCAAAGTGTTATGAATGCTTTCATGTTTTCAGTTTCTTATACATGCAATTAGATCAGATTACATGAGAAGGAATAAATGCTAATTAGTAATTGAAGTTAAAGTTTTGTAGAGTTACTGATTCACACCTCTCCTTTTATTAACTTAGCCTTTCTAAATATTTGCAATAGGCTTTCTACTACTACTTATGTTATCCTTCGTCAATCTATTATTCATGCTCTTCCTATTCATAGAAGCATGGTTTAGGCTTCTCCTATTTACTTTCTCAACCTGAATTTGATGCTTTTTAATGATAGTTACCTTGGAGTGATAATTTGTGTAACTCTAAATGGATTTTAATTAGTTGGGAGTCTATTTACAGTCCTAAGAAGGAGGGTGTTCTTGATTTATGGTCTATTACCTTGAGTAGAAAATCATTGGTTGTTAAACTTTATTGGTGATGCTTCTCTACACAAAAAAATCTCTGGGCTTGTGTAATTACTCATAAGTATTTTAGAGGCATTGATCGTTGGTCTATTTGTACAATTCCTCTTGAAGCTCATGGCTCTGTGGTGTTAAATAATCCAAAGATTGGTGTTCAATTTGTTAAGAGGAGTCTTTTCTGGATATGTAAGGGAAGCTTTGAGGCTTTATTTTGGTCTAATGCTTGCAATTGAAACTCTCCCATCTTAAGACTGTGTGATTCTTTTCTTCCTACTAAATGGGATAAAGTGGCTCGTTATAAGACTACTTATTAGGTGGGTCTTGTTGTTAAATATAGATGGAATTTCTCTTTAGATTGGCCTCCTAGAGGCTACAAGGCAGACCATCAAGATCTTTCTAGGCTTTTTACTTCTAAGGATTGTTGTTCTCTATTAGGGCCATATGTTTTTTCTTTGGGCAGTATCTTATTTGGTAAATATTTTATTTATGTTGGGTACTAGGAGATTACTAGAGAACTATTAGGGGATGATGAGCTCCTTCGGTGGAAAAAAGCTTGGAATAAGTTTTCTTGGTCCAAATGTAATTTCTCTATATGGCTGCTAGCTGATAATTGATGTCTTATGTGTGATAATCTTCTAAACATGGGATCAAAGGCCCATTCTTTTGTGTTTTAATTGGTAATGGAGATGAGTCTATCTATCATCTCTTCTTTCATTGTTCCTTTTATACTCATTTATGGCATCTTTGGTTCTGCTTGGGGTTTCTCTTGTCAGCATGCTTTCTCCTTGCCCAATTTTTGGGATTGCTAAGGGAATGCCCCCTCCATGGCCTCACCTCTCCATTCAGCATGGATTGCTAACCCCTCTTTTATTCTTTGACATATTTGGTTGGAAAGAAATCATTTAATCTTTCAGGATGTCCAAATTGGTGTCATGCATCCTTGGTGGAATACTTCCCACTCTCTTCAACAAACTATTCAGGCAAAGTGTGAGATAGATGGAGGTATGGATCCTGATGATCTTTCTATTTGCAAAGGCCTTAACATTCATTTTTAGGATCAATTTTTAAGGCCTGGATACCATTGCTATCATAAAGTTCCAGAAAATCCTAGATGTCAAGGGAAGAGATAGGTGAACCATGTGGGTCATTGGTTGCCTTCTTCACTCATAGTTCTCAAAGTCAACATTGATGGTTCTTCTTGAGGGAATCCAAGTCCTATTGGTATTTGGGGTGTGCCCTGATGCAGCTTTAGAGAAGTTCAATTGATTTTTTTAGTGCATAAGGGTTGTCATACTAATAATCTCATGGAATTTCTAGCCATTTTACATGTTATGGAGCAATTTTGTCTTAGGGGAGAGTGAAAAGTTATCTAGTAAAAGTACAAAGTTGTCACCTTTCAAGCCGACTTATGAGAATGACTGAATTTGAGTATTGATATCTAAAAAATATATTTTTTCAAATATATGATCTTGATAAAATTATTCTAGTTAAGTTATATATGGTCTCACACTTTTCAAATAGGAAATGTCTATTAAATGCATGTTTGATAGTGGTTAGTATCCAATTACTAAAAAAATACAATTATTTTAGAAAACTGACATTTCAACAACTCTTACTATTTATTATGATTTTTTAATAACATATAGACACCATTTTATAGAGCTCAAAATCAAGAATATTCTTATATAGAATTCCTAGTTTTTTAATTAGATATGGTATATTGTAATTAAGAAATTCTACAAGTATGTATTTTAACACTCGAGAAGATGTCAATTTTGAGAAAGAAAAAAATATTAAATAATATAAAAAAATAATTTAAAATTATATGACGTTCTAAAGGAGAGAGTCCTCTTCTAGAATCTATAATTTTTCTTTTGGTTGGAATAGATTTATTTTGAAAAATGTGGTGTGAGATCTGAAAACTATTGATTTGAATAAGTTGAAATTAGAATTATTATAAAAGAGAAAATACAGGTCTAAAGCCCATTTTTATTTTGATTGTTCTAGCTATATATATATTATTGATAACATAATCTAAGAGCAAAGGGAAATAAGTTTATCTCGATATAGTTTTGTGGTGGGAACTAGACGCCTAATTTCCAGCATTTTTCAGCAACAAAAATTCATCTTTAAAAAATAGGAAAATATATAATTTCTTATTCGAAATAATTATTAAAATTTATAATCCTAAAATTCATCCATTTTTACACATTTCATTACTTTACCCCATTTTAAAGTTCAAAATAATAATACCAGTTTTATGTGATTTAATGCGAACAACTACACTTCTGTTAGCTTTTTCCATTGTAAAAGGGTGACACAAGTTTGTTTTTTTACCATAATATTAATATCTGTGGATCTAACTCTCAAGTGGTGGTGAATTTGCTTACTTAACAATTGCTTGAGGATGTTAGTTGGCAATTGGATTTAGTTGTTAATCAAACTCTTCTTTTTTGTACTACTCTAGAGTTTGTTTGGCCAAATGGGCATCTAATCATGCTCCGGATTGGAATATTGTGGACGAGGTAATGCTTCTCTTAGATTTGTCTCTTGTGTTAGACGACCTTGTTGCTTAGGATAGAGCTCCTTGTTGAGCTCTCCTTTTTGTTTCTCATTTTGTCTTAATAGATTTGTATGCCTCTTTTAATTTAAGATCATTTATTTCATTGCAGTATAATAAAAGGAGTCATATCGTGACTTAGTAATTAGCTTTATCTCTTAACTATTCCTTTAGAACTAAATATTTTATTCAGATTATAGATAGAAGACATTTGATGTACTATAACTATTTTAAATGTTTAATTATATAACTTTAATTTTAAAAATATATAGGATTGTTCGTCAACATAAATTCAATTATTGTTTAAATATTATAAATTTTAATGATCTATGATATTCTTTTATTGTACCTTTCTTGTATAGTCATTAAAATGAGATTGTAATAAAAGAAAGGGGCAAACCAACTTTGTGATTGAAAATGTTTATTAAAAAGTTGATGTAACTAATTTCATTAACATTCAATAAATATTTTTATTATAGTATGCTATCATTTAAATCATTTAAAAGAACATTTAACTAAATGAATGTTTAGAAAAATATTTACAAATGTAAAAACAAAGAGTGAATATTAAAATAAAGAACAACGACCTTGATCCTAAGGTCATGAAGAATATAGTAAAATATTGGAAATCTGAGGATTCCTAAATCTAATTTCATTATAAAAATTTATTTAAAAAATAATAATAATAAAGTACTGAGAACTTTTTAAATCTTATTTCTTCCGAACCAAAAAAAATAAGAAAGGTGTGTACCGGGAGTGTCGATCACATTTAATACGCGGCCATCCTTCCACGTACGGGCGTCCATCTTACACTCCTTGGTAACAGACGAAAAGCTCCAGAAGGACTTGAAGGCATTACGCCCAAGTATCGAATTACCGGTTGAGCTCTTCCCATTGCCAGTCCGTCCAAGCAAAACAAGAGTTGTGGGTGCCATTCTTAATCTGCAGTAAAACACAAAGTTCAGAAACTTTCTTCAGAGTTTCTGGTTAGAATGAAAGTAACAAACCAAAGTCCAGCCTACGCAACTCGGTAATATCAAGCTGATCGTGAACCTATGTTAATCTCCAACACCTGTGAAAGCCCAGCTGCTTTGCGATAGATGAAAGAGAGAATGGGGTGAAACGAATATATTTGCCAAGGCTGACAGGACGTAGCATAGGGCATGCTCGGAATATTAACTAAGAATGTATTCCAAGAGGACAATGAGAACATAATTTTTTTGTAAAGAATTGTTCAAAGAAAAGGAGAACCACAAAATTAAAGGGCTAGCCTACGAATAGGGCATCCGAATAGAAAAAGTCGCGAAGATAATATTGATACCATAGCCACATATAAGAATATTTTGTTTTATGTTTGTTGTCCTCCTTTCCCAAAAAAGTTGGGCATCTATCCTTCAAGAATATAGGAAGGATACCTATTCTCACTTTGTTAGAAACTAAATATCAATACCAAAAATCGAATATAAATCGGTGCATAATTGAAGAATAATAATATTATTAATAAACATGAAACATATACTTGAAAGCAGCTTTGAAGTTCTTAGGACATGTTGATTAGAGAGATTGACAACGAAGATAACTCGAATTAAGAGGGTCATCAATGGATTAAGAACAAATTACTAGAAACAATGTTATAAAAAGAACGAAGGTAAACAAATTCCATAAATGTTTTTTTAACAATTTTTTCTGTCTGAAAATTAATCTTGCACTTTATAAAAGCTCAGAGTATTGTTTCAATCTTTCAAGATATTTATCTTATTTTCTTTGATATGAGTACTTTGCCTAGGTTATTCTGATGCCCTTTAGATAGGTCTTTGTTCTTAAATATCTTTATTATAATATAAAAGATAAGAATATGTTTCTTTAAGATTTTTGTTGCATCTAGTTCCTATACATCGAACTAGTTGTAGAGGTTGGAAAAGTTCATAACATGGTTCTTATTCCTAATGTAATCCTTCATGCTTTCGCTTATGCTAGTTTACATCATCTTTAAAAAAAAGAGGGGTAAAATTTTATTCAACTTTTATCTATTTGTTCATTATTTTTGTTCCTTTCTATTTCATTTGTTCTTTAGAGAAGTCATTTAACTTTTAAACGAGTAGAGATAGAATTCTACCATTTCAAAAATATTTTTAATGAATTTTACATATAATTTTATTGTAGATGTTTCGTAAATGATCCTTTTCTTCACCTTAACACTGACAATTATAGTAGCACAAAATTTCCTTTTATGATTTTTACATTTCATCTAGCTTCTCATTTATTTACAACTTTAATCTCTTCAAATGAATAAACCCTTATATATCTATTCAAATTATTTTATAGAATTCAAGATTTTATGATAATAGAGTCAATCTTCATAGAGAACCATTTTCATATGATGTCAACTAATAATTACTAATGTCCACAACAATATCTAAAATGTTCATGTAGCAATTAGAAGTGGAAGCATTATAAATTATACCGGGAAACTCAATTGAGATATTAGAAATAGGTTAAACAATAATTGGAAAACAGATTGTAAAACTATGTTTCACTATTATAAAAATTAATTGCTTTGAAATATCAATAGAGAACTATTTATTTATCACATGAAGTGATAATTATTACCAATGTCCCTTACAATATCCAAAATGTTCATTTCACAATTTGAATAGGAAGCATTACAGATTATAATGGGAAAATCCATGAAGATATTAGAAATAGGTTAAAGAATAAATAGAAAATATATTCTCATTTTATATTTTATTATCCCCAAAAAAATTTACTTTGAAAATTAACTTTTTCAAAACATTTGTTCTTATTACATGATTGGTCAAATACAAGCCTCATTTTATCCTAAAAATGATCATGTCTATTAGAACTACCCAAGTTTATTCTACTCATCTCCTTCACAAGGTTTTTTGATATGTCTTTTTAGAGAAAGTATTTCATCGTGAGTTACCTACACTACTCTGATCATTAATTAAATTATTTAATATATTTTATTCACACCATTTAGTGTCTTCCTTATTTCCACATTGTTTATTTAGGAGTTGTGATATAAGTTTGTACTACTAGTATGTTTCCAAGCAGTGTTCATTAGAGGTTTTCTTGATGCTAATATTCTTAACACTTTAACGCTTCCACATATTCTTTATAGTATTTCCCAACTAAAGGTCATCCTTTTGGGTTAGTGCAAGAAGTTGGGTTTCACTTTTGGCCAAAAAGTGGAAGTGTTTTCCCTGTTTTTGAAATTTTTTGTCAATTGATGTGAAAATTTGAGGTATTTAGAGATTGAATATAAAAAAGCTCCAGCAATAAAAATTTTAGTGTTCGGAATCTAGTTTTTGAATATGTAATTTATTTGTGTACCCATATGATAGATTATTTTTTTGGTATGGATCTTTAAAAACCACTTTTTCAAAATCCCTGTTTTAGGACCATACCACGCTCATGTACGGACATCATAATTTGACAGAAATAAATGAATTTTCGCAAATCATTTTTAAGGGAGTTACCTAATATACCTAAGATTGATGACAATATTTTTCATTAATTTTTTATTGAATAATTGTTTTATTATTAATTATTAATTGGCTATAAAGGTAAATTTTAAAACCTCTCGCGTACGAACCACATAATTTGATCAAAATCTCACTTTTTTCAAATTTTTTTTTAACATCAAAAGAATTTTATGAAGATTGATGACATATAAATTAATTTAAGAAAAATTATAAAATAAAAAAGTTATTAAAGTTTTAGTGAATGTAACTTTTCAACATTTAGGAGATAGTTTTGATTAATAAATAATGAAAAAATAGAAAATAAACAAATAACACTATAAAATAAGAATCAAACCAGTAAGACCTATAATGGGTTTTTGTCTCATCAAAAAATACAATGGGAATTACTATAAAAAAATTACGACAATACCAAAAATTGTCGATTAAATGCCTTAGAAAAAAAAAAGGGTCATAAAGACATGGCTTGGTGGGACCAAGCCTATGCCATGCCTTTCCCCAAGGCAAAACCCCATGCAAAATTCAGGAGCCATACCAAATTTCCACTCATGTCTCAAGAATCGGGCACCTGATTTGTAATTCAAAAATCTAGTGCTTGATTGCTTTGAACCATTGTACCTGATTGCTTACAAATTGGGGACCCGATTCTTTTTAAAATTTGATACCCGATTTGTAAATGGGTACCCAATTTTTAAAGAATCGGGTGCCTGACTTGTAAGCAATCAGGTACCCATTTCTAATGTACCTGTTGGGCCCCAAAAGCCACCCCACAAACCGAGTTTCAATGATTGAAATGATTGAATAATAGTTTTGATCTGCAACAATGAATTCTATAATGCATATTCTGTTTTCTTGTCTTGTTATAGAATTTGTAAGCTACATATTCAAATTCAAAATTGGTGCAAACATTGGATCAAAACAACGAAGAAAGAAGAAAGTAAAAGTTCTAACAAATGAGGAGATTGCAGCAAATAAAGAGAATAAAGCACGATGTCAACAAGAGAGAAGACAAATAATTAGAGACTTGAACAATGTTTCAAAGGAGAAAGACATTGAGGATACCATGATGGATGAAGAGGTCAAAGAATAGAACCCAATATAAGAAAATTTAGGTGCACATTCTAATCATGCATTCAATATAGGTGTGTCTCCAAACCCTCAAATTTTCTCTCGTGATGAAATTGGTGATTTTTTAGAAGCAGGTTACGAATTAAACGATTTAGATTTTCTTCATAAGAAGCAATTGTCAAACAATAATGCACAAAACACTCCAATTGAAATTCCTGACCTAAAAGAAATACCAAAAAAATTTGAAAATGATATTCAAATCCCAAATAATAGTGAAAATAGTAAAGTGTCTGAAAATAAAAATTGCATGAATGTAGACATAGAAACACCAACTACTAAACAAACATGTCAAGATGATAGTAAAGTGTCTAAACATAATTTTCATATTCCTAATGATGTGTTAGATAATCTTGAGGGATTTGTTTCATGGAGACAAATTAGGACACATGCTAATAGATTGTATAGGCATTTTTTTTTATAATAAGAAATTTGGGTTTCAGTGTCAACTAATGTTGCAACTAATTAAAATGTCTAAAATGCGAAATGTAATGAGAAGATTGGGAATGTATGCAAAACCGAAGAATAAAAATGAGTCTTTAAAACAAGTTGTATCCATTGTTGCTAGTGCCTTTGATGTTATCGAAAAGAGAAGTCGATCTAAAGATAAGAATGTAGCACAATGAGCAATAACAATAGCTTTAGTTAACAAATCAACATCTGACAAAAGATTGATTAGCAACATAAGTGGATATCTTAATGTGAATCGTAAGACTTTAGAAAGAGCTATAAAGAGAAGGGTTAACTTTGAATGTGATCCAACAAATATTTTATGGACTTCTAGTTGTAGACTCCCAAGATGTCATATGAAACTTACTAGTGAAGTGAAAAGTTTGATTGACAATTTTTGGAATGATAATACAAGAGTATCACCTAATTCAAGAGATGTTCTTAAATTGAGAATTGGGTCAAAAATACGTGATCCACATCCTAAACACCTTTTGGACATGACTCAAACTGAATTGTTTAAAAATTTTGTAGATGGTAAGGTATTAAATATTACCATTAGTCAAAGATCTTTTGAAAAGTGTAAACTATGGTATGTAAGAATTAACAAGGAAACAATCACATGTTGTTGTAAAACTCATATTCAATTTCGTTACCATTATGATGTATTTTGATCTATACGTGGTACCATGCATAGTAAAGAAATATTGCAAGAATGTGATATAAAAATACCACCTCAAACTATAAAAGATTTCATATCAGGTTTGTTTTGTAAGCCACCTAATGATCAATACTTTCTTTTCAATGCATGTCTTTCTAGTACATGTGATATGTGCAACAATCTTTCTTTGTTAGATGAATGTTTGCATGAAAATGCTTTGACTACTTTTGGACAACAATTAGTTGAGGTAAAAAGATTCAAAACTATTGAATATCCATTGAAGGATGGGAAGATTGGAAGAAGGTGTGATCTAGTTACAGATAAAGTTAGTTGTCATGCATTTATTGATGAGTTTAAGAGTGTGATCATACCAAAATATGTTAAACACTCTCAATATTCTAGATGGCTTGATGGACAATTTCACATATGTAAGAATACATTTCCAATTGGTACTATACTTCCAATTGTTGACTTTGCAAAGAACTACACACTTGCACTGCAAGAAGAGGTACAACCACAATATTACAATTTAGTGCAAGCAATAATTTATGTTCATATAGTTTATAGGCATGCACCTGATAGTACAGAGGATGATCAAAAAATATTGAGAGTACCATTTTTATTTAAGTGATAATAAACTCCATTCATCTGAGTTTGTCCAACATTGTTTCAAGGTCTTTTATGTTAATTTAAAAGAGAGAAAAATTCAAATGACACAACATTGGATATGGTCAAATAATTGTACAAGAAAATTCAGGAATGCTAGAATGTTCTATTGGTTGAGTAGGACACATAGGAAAACTAACATCCAACATGCGTGGAGTTTTTTTGAGGCTAGACATGGTAAAGGAGAACATGATGGTGTTGGTGCATGTGTGAAGGGAGCCCTTAGTAGAGAGCAATTAAAATTTGAGGAAAAAGATAAATTCAAAAAGCACATGAGATTGTTGAATGGTGTAACAAATATTTATACAGGGGATCAAGTTAGAACTCTACAATCAAATGTTTCTTCTACCTAGTTGAAGAAAATAATATCCCTTTAAGATATGATTGTGATACAATTAGTGGGTCAGCTAAATGGCATTCATTTAGGAGTTCAAATTCTAACACTTGGACTATATGGACTGGAGAGCTTGCTTATTTTTGTCAATTTTGTCTTGCAGGTGAATGGGAAGAATTTGAAAATACAGAATGGGTTGAAGATTGGAAACAAAGATCATTACCACCTACTGACATGCATTTTGAAGATGATATAGTAAATGAAGGCGAAAATGTTACTTTTGCATCAGAAGACTATGATCGTATTTCAAACCTCATAGAACCCGGTATGCACAATTTAATTAGATTTTTTTGTGATCTCATGCTTCAATTTATATAATTTGTATATGTACACTCATGTGATTAAAGTGTTTCTATACTTTATCTTATCTTGTAGGACATGTTTATGCTATTATTGCACCTAGTGATAATGATGAATAGACTAAGTATTAGCTAGCTAGATGCGTGGAACCTAAGAAAAAATTGACATGTCATCAAGTAGACGATGATGGTTTTGAGTATCCAATCGGGTCTGTTGTTGTAGCTAGCACCTGGCTACATAGATACCTAACAAGAAGAAATGGTTTTCCAGCATTTGAAGATTACCAAACCAAAAAGAAGATTTTACACTATTCTCATTTCGTTGTGGCAAAAAATATCAAATTAGAAAGATACAAAGGGAGACCCACCAATAAGGTATTATGGACAATTTCAATGGACGAGCATGAGACAATCATAGATGCATTGTAAAAGAGGGAGGATGCAAATGGTATAGTGGGATGACTACATTTAAATGAAATACATGTAAGTTTTTTCATTATTGTCTCAATGACTTATATACCTCTTATTCAGGTCTCAATTACAATTTAAGCAAATTTAAATGTTAAAGTTGATCGAACATCAACATCTTGTGCAATTTCACATAGTAAGTACATACAAATTACACATGTATATTTACATAGTTCAGATACCTTGAATATTAATGTGTTTATTAACATGTGTGTTTTTGTTTTACATTTTTATTTTACAAGACCTCATTTGAAGATATGTGTTGAACCAATTTTATGTTTTGAGTTCACTGAACTATAAATATATCATTGACATTGTCTTACATATATTGTAAAATATGTTCTATAAACTAATTCAAAAATGAGAGTTTACTTCTATTTGAAAGTTAAAGGTATGCACTTGATAAATTATAAATTAATTTTCAATTTAAGTAATCACCTCCTATTTTGTTCCATTACTTTTACATTCAAGCATGTTTAAATTAATGTTTGTTTGAAGATTCAAATTACTATTGATTGTAATATTAAAAACAAGTCACTTCCACATGATAATTTAAAGATCATTACTCATTTTATTGATTATATGTTAGATCATTACTCATTGTATTCATTGTATTGATTATATCTTACATTACCAAACAACACATTAAGATCACTTATGATACATTGTTAGGTACGTTATCCATATATGTGTGTCTTAAGAAGACATAGGAGTCCTAATAGGTCATTATGTCTATTATAGGTTATGATAGGTATTCATATGTTTACTACCACATAATAGGTCTTATTAGGTGATAATGAGTCTTACATTACCAAACAACACATTAAGATCACTTATGATACATTGTTAGGTACACTATCAATACATTTTTTAATCTAGTAGGTCAATTTTATTTGTATGAATCTCAATGCATAAATTTGATGTGATATTTATCCAATAATGCTCTATAGATAGTTAAAATTATTGTTCATCTTGCATATATACTTACAAAATGTGTCATATGTTCATGAATAAAATATGTCAAAATAAAGAAAATGATTTGAATATACTTAAAACAGGGTGGAACATAATAATATATACTACATACACAAGCATGATAAGAAGTTGTAAAAAAATAGTACATGGTCTAACATACATCATAACATGATCTATGAAATGAAAAAATACATGGTCTAACATACAGTTTTAACTATCCTAACACAAAGTGTATACATCATAAATAATATACATCATAAAAACACAATCTATAAGTGCCAACAAGACCTAATCTATCTGATTGAATGTCCTCTTTACTCCACGCGAAGAGGACTCAGATGGATCATCATGTGTAATATGATCCATCTTGTCATGTCGGAAACCCTATGAGGTAGATGGATCACCCTCTGTAACATGAGGCGCATCTCATCATGTACATGCTTAATTGAAATGGGTCTCAAAATCTAGCTTGCAAATAAATTAAATATTCACTACATAATAAAATAAATACCACATCAGATGGGTGTCCCTTAGTAATGGGAGGAGGCGCACTATCAAAACTACCAAATGCAGTAGTGGTGAGGTCCTGTAATTTACAATACATACTTTTTTTTAATTTGATTTTTGAGCATAATGAACTATACATTATGTACATAAATCATAATACTGACTTCAAATGATGATGTAGGTACCTCCATCTAGCTAAGTCCTATGCTCTCAGCAACACTCGTGGTGACATAGTCCTAAAATTATGGATACATAAACGTTTAGTCATAATTAAATATACATGAATAATTACAAAGTGCATAAATTGTACACTACATTTTTTATACACTATAAATTTAACATGTATATATAATATATATCATACCTGAGTGGTAGCCAATGTCATAGATGTGTCTACAGGTATACTAGCATGATAATCATAAGATGGAGTCGAAAATAGACTATACCGAGGCCTATATGGATGAGTATGATATGGCTCCTATTCGTAAAATCAAAACTCATAAAATATATATACATGTGAGTCAAAAAATTTCAGATTATAAGATAATAATAATGTACATACATAAAAATAATACAAATTATTTGTCTTCAATCAAAAGTTCATACTACATGTATTTGAGCCTCTGAGTGGTAACTAGAGTAGGACTTGTAGTAACATCAATCTGTGTAGATGCAAAAAATCCCTACAAAATCAAATAAAAAGAACATATGATGACATGTTATTAAATTCAAATTTGAATGTACATTTTTATAGTGTAATTCAAAGTGCATACCGTATAAGGGACACCAACGTTTGTAGGTCTCGAAAAAGGACTATACTGCCTCCTAGGAGGAATAGTATCATCCATCCTCTATTATTTCAAAAGTACAAATTAATATAGTTAATGAAATTACACATGTATGTAGAAAGTAAATAATTATGTGTACTTTATATTTATATTAAAATTAAATTTTTACCTGCTACTCTTGACTCTCTCTAGGCTCTCAATACTGCATGAGGTCAACAAATGATGACACATCTATCTCGTCACTACCACCACCATAGGCAGCATATACATCATCATCAAAATCTACACCCTCATCATAATGGCCATCGTGTGCTACACCAAGATTGCTCTGGGGGCCTATGCATATGCCTCCACAACTAGTACAAACATGTCCAAGTGGAGGAGCATGTACTGCCTATGTCCACTACTGTACTAAATTTCTCGAAAGGGCTCACTGCGATTTCTTGTTCTATCACTCAGCTTTTCCCCAGGCCTATCCTGAGGCATCTCTCTACCTACCCCCTAAAATGCTTTCATATCAAAATAGTTGGGTTTCAAACCCAACTCAAACTTAGACCATAAATTCCTAAGGAAGTACATGGGTACCTCATGGTTAGCGTGTGGTAGATGGTCAAATACCATCCACCACTGCTCCCAAAAATGTGCTGCTATACGTGGATGTGTGCACCACCTAATAGAAATGCTAGGCTTCTTATCACTAATTGCTTCACCTTTCTTAGGGTTTACAAAATAATGTTGAAAATTCCCTTTACCTATATGCAGCTTATAAACCTCTCTATAATGCATCTTCATTCTAGGAATGATGGTTCTCATTTTATCCCTATCTTCTAAATCATTTTGAACTATCATAATCTTCTAACCAAAAAAATTGATTGTAAAATTAGGAAGAATATCTTACTATATATCCCTAGGGGGTGGGTATTTCTTTTTATAGAATAAGGCAATATTTTGTTATGTGGCCTTCCATTCTACAAAGGCAATAAACATTTAGGCTACCCATACAGGAAAATAGGAAACAAATAGGGGAATCTCTAGTCTCCAAAAAAAACTTTTAGGCACTTCCAACCCAAGATAAATAGAAATTAGTCCATCCTAACATAATTATCTAGTTAGGGATTGGGGTGTTAGAGTGCTTCAATACTGTCCTAATTAGATATTACATGATGAATACTCACTTAGGATATAAAGGTTTAGGCATCTAGTGGAAAGACAAGGTATTCACTTCTTTAGATATATTCTTAGGCATCCAAGGGTGTAGTCCAAGCGCCTACTCGCACTTATGTGGACACCTCCACCTCTTGATGGTGAGGTAGGGTTACTTAATTAGATGCCTAATTTGTTCAAGTCTCTTCTAATTTTTTAATGATGTATCATTTTGAGACCTTGATATCAATGTTTAATTAGTTTTAGGATTAGGGTTCAATTTGGTTTGTACTATTTGATTAGGTTTACATGCTTAGGTTTCAATTAGGACAAGAGTTAATAAATTGAATTAAGTTTTAAAGTGCTAAATTTGGTTTTAGATATAGAATTATAGTTAGAGCTTTTAGATTAAAAACCAACATTAATTCAAAAAAGTTAGGTTTGAATTTTGTTTTAAAGTGTTGAATATATTATTGAGTTCTAGTTTAGGGTGATTTGGTTTAGTCTTAAGGTCAACATTTAACTTGGTTCAATCTTAGGGTAATGGTTCAATTTGGTTAATGGTTGGGGATTGGATTTAAGGTTAAATTCAAGCTTTCTACTGTTATGTTGGGATATATAATTAGGTTTATGATCATGGTTTAATTCAATTTGGTTTATAAGTATAATATTAATTAGTTAAGGGCCAGGGTTAGCTTTCAATCTAGTTTGATATATTCAATTTGTTATAGGATTAACCCAGGGGTTAGTTTATTTTAGTGTTAAATATTAAGATATAATGCTTTGATATCACTCATTTTTTGATATTTTGATTATATCACCCCTATACATGTTGATAACTTATATGCAATGAATCTTAAAAATGTTATTTGATCTTATTACATGTGTCATGGTAATTTTTTTTAGTTTATGATTAGAGTTAAATTCAATACAAATTGACATTATAGTTAATCCTAAATGACGCCCAGCCAAAGGATCCAAAGAACTAATCAAAGTACTACTAAGCAAGCAATAACATACATACAATAATTTACATTTATAAAAAACATAAGAGATTGCATTCCTTAATGAGCACATTTACATTTCATTTTTAAATAATTATAAGTACTAAAAGTAAAATAAATAACACATCCACATGAAAGAATATTAACTACTTCAGTTCAATCCATCTAAATAATTTATATACATTTGTTCTGAATGCCACTTGGAAAATTAATTCAAAATGCAAAATCATCCATTGTACATGTCACAGGGTATGAAAGGCTAAAAGAATATACATTTATAAAATAGTTTACATCATCCATTTTCGATCCATGAAACAAAGTACAATACAATTTAAGTAAAATCATTTTAAATACTAGAAGTTTTTTGTTTGGATCCCTTGGCGGGTTGTTATGTGATTAAGTACTTAGTTATATATGTTTAGGGTTTTATTGTACATAACTATATGGTTAGGTCGGGATTATAGTTTAAACAATGAATTTACATCTAATCTAATCATTCAACATTGTAATAAATACATAAATTAAATACATTTCAAAACATCTAAAATAACAATTTTTTAAATAAACATTTTGTCATGCCCAAAAATATAGGGCAAAAATACACTAACAAATTTATTTTTTTAGGGTGATAATAGGATGAAATGTAATACATAAGTATTGAATAAAATTACTTTACTTCCCCATACTCATGTATAATTAAAAAATTTAAGTACAAAACAAATGCGAATTTTCTTAACATATTTTAAACTTAAAATTTTATAGCGAAGTATATATCAACATGTTATCTAATTAATCTATATTAACCAAATGTGATTACCAACCATAAAAATGTGTAGTAAGGTAACACCATCACCTCTAATTTTTTAAGTAACATTCGCAAAACTGAAAAAAACAAAACTATAAGACTCATTGCAAGAATATTTACTCAATCTCTTTTTCTATTAAACTACCTAGTTCAAAAGTTCCGCCAGGAAAGAACCAGTAAGAAAACTCGAATTCGTTGCCACTTCAAAAAAAGTTTAAAAATACATTTCTACACAGGATTTTAATCCTGAACATAATTGAATTTCAACAATCAATATACATTTCCATTATGGCCCTTAACAAGGGACCCATTTCAATTTTTGTAATACATCGTTGAGGACATTGAGGGAACGAAAACTGCCTAGGTGACAAACAATCATAACAAGGAGACAAAATCAAACATTCATATCCAAACTAGGTTTTCACAACAGGATTCAACATTGAATCAAAACTAGGGAAAGGTGGATTTTTTCAATAAGAGATGTCAGACACAACACCATAACATATGCCCAATCGGGGCTAAAATCTCAAGAACTTGTGTTCTTCCACAGATGCCCTTTCGAGGCTAATATAACAAGAACTTCCATTCTTCCATTCTTACATACCAATACTCAAAACATGGTTTGTGCTAATAGGTAGGGGCCCATAACACCCTACCCTCTCTCCCTCTTCTTGTCCTGAGAAGAGACTCTACACTGTTGGAGTCCAACTCAAAAGCCCTTTCCCAAAATTGGCCACTTCTGCCCTCTCCAAGGGTGAGTAATGCCAAAACACCCATAGAAGAAAACTTCGAAATTCAAACAAAAACATGAAGGAAAAGCATTCAAGAAATATGGTTTCAAACCTTCCCAAAACATACCCAACATACATACGAGCATACCAATAACAACACAAAAGCATAAGCATGAAACAAGCATGAACAATCTAAAACAAGGAGATGAAGAACTCCTACCTTCACAAAGAGGTTATGGTGAATGAACAATTTGAGAAGAGCTTTTCCTCCCTTTCCATCAATCTTCCAAGACTCCTCTCTAAAAGTAGAGATTGGGTAACCCCTAAACTACTCCAAAAAGGCCCTCTAAATAATATCCAAACTCAACCACCAAAAAGGACAATAACTTCCCCCACTCACCTAAAAATCTAGAAGTTTCTAACTCAACCAATCCTAATGTTAACCATTCAGTGGAGTTGAGGTGATGCAACTCATGATAACCACTTTCAATTTTCCCACAAAGGCAAAAATAAACTTTTTGAGTGACCTCAAAAGTCAACAAAAGGGGCTTAGGGGGTGGAAAATGCCCCCAACCCATACCCATACCCCTTGGGTATAAAGATTTCATGTTTTAAGGCCTAAGGAATAGATTTGGGACCAAAGAAATGCTAGGAATATTTAGGATCATCTAACAACTCCAAAAAGTAGATTAAGCACTAATCTGGATTAGGGGTGACTAAACTCGATTAAAAATAAATTAGTGAAAATGACACGAACTTAGTCTGACTTAGGTCCAAAGGTTACACAATTATCCCTAACTAGCATGCTAAAATGCATAAACAATTCATGAGTGTCAAGTGACACTATAAGAACATAGTTATGAAACATTAACATTTACTAATTATGGAAAGATACATTCATACATCTCACAGTACAATAAGATATGAACAACATGGTTTCTATGAATGGCACAAAGGGGTCAATTTCGTCCCTCCATTAGATTCCCCAAGTAATAAATACCCTGCACACTCATTGCACACATCAGTAGCTCAAGAAAATCTCATGCACATATATATAACTTATCAAGGACATCACATAACTTAGAACATAATGCTTCAATTTATTAACTATTTAATTCATTTCTACTCACATTTAACCATTAGTAATCACATAATTAAAATAACTTAACTTATTTATTAATTAAAATTAAGTACTAGTATAATCATCGTTAGGTATGCATATACCTAAACATCATAACATCACCAATTAAAGAATACTGAATTATCTAAAGCATAAAACTTAATCATCGAGGTATCAAAATCAACATCCTCATCATTGGGTGAAAACATCTCATATCATCATTAGTGAAATTTTAAAGTTTTCGAAAGTCGAGATAATGTAGTAGCTCTCGAATCACTGGGTATTAAAACATAGATATATCAACTACTCTAAATTTCATTAGGATATTCACAACATAAAACATTACTTCATATCCGTTCAAATTTCCTACAACAGATTTGACAGAAAAATTCATATTTAATAAGTATGTGCAAGAAGGGACCTCATACATTTACGAAATTATATTTTAATTAACAAATACAAAAATTTAAACATCCACTGATTAACAATGTAAATATACAATTTTACGTATATTAAAAATGAAAAAAACAATAAATTAACATACATATTAAATTAAAAATTGAAAAAAATAAAGTAAAATAGTACAAAACATATTAAAATACCTGGTATATCAAAAACTAGTAGCAAGGGGGTGGTTGGTAGGGTTGAAAATCAGGCTCTCGTATGCGTCTCTAATCGGGCTCCCATTTTTTAGGTCATGAAAATGATTTAAAAAATGCCAAAAAATGGGTTAAATAAAGTCTTACAAATTGGCTACCCAATTTATAAAAATTGGGTACCTGATTTGTAAGAAATCGGGTACCCAATTTTTAAAAGCAATTGGGCACTCGATATTTGAGCACCTCAAGCACCCGATCTGCTTTTAAGTATCGAGTAGCCAATTTTTGAAATTAGGCTCGGGTGCCTGAAGCTTAATTTTAGAAATAGGTAATCAATTTTTAAAAAATCGGGTGCCGATTTCTTAGAAGTACAATTTCGCGGATCTGACTTTCACGAAATTGTGACCCAACTTCTTGTGGTCACTCTTTCATTTAATTTATAAAAATGGAATAATCTTGTTTTTATAGATAATGGATCAAATTATAGATTACGTTTTATTATTTATTAAGATTAATTATTATTATATATTAATATTGAGTAGACTCAAATAAAAGACTTTCTAGAAGCTTACAACTTACCTATATGTTATAAACTCTTACCTAAGAATAATCTATTTTTTATTACATAGTAATTATAATATTTGCTTCATTCTAAAAGTTATTGTGGATATTATTTTTTATAATTAATTAAAATTTTACACCTCTATTAAATGTGGGAACCATTATGAAAGAATGGTCTCACCCAGATGTTATAAAATGATCACAATAGAAAGTAACTTTTTACACTAGTAACTGAATCATATTATAGGTTGGGGAATGTTAGATCCCTACATGAAAAGAAATAAAAAATAGCCCCCTATGAGCTCACATGTAGTGCCTACCCCCTAGTTTAATTTCCATGGTACATTGTCAAATTCTCTTAGGCCAACTTTTATGGTTATGCATCTTATGATTTAGTAGTACTTGGTTACCTAATTTGTTTGATGTTATTTCATACTTAGTTATTTATTTGATGAGCTACTTGATACTCGATTATTTCACATGTTCATGGTTATTCTTTCGATGATGATGCTCAATATGCTCATATAATGATTTTAATTATTTCATGATGATAGTTAGATGAATTATTTATTCGTGCTTACTTACCCCATACTTGCATATGTATGGTGTATATGTATGTTTTACTTTATGCTTCATGTTTCTAATGTGATTGAGAGAGGGAGTCGTAGTCACCTACTATTGTAGATCTAGATGATGTACCAATGCACATCATTTCCTATTTAGTTTAAATTTATATGCATTTGTACATGTCCAACTTTTATGTAAAGTGTAGGTACTATGCATTGACTTCGCTAAATTACCAGGATGAGCATGTTTTATTGCAGTATCTCAATGGTAAAGAGGGGAGATAGTTCTTGAGTCAAAATCCTAACCCCAAGCCAACTGTCCTATAATATAGGACATATATATGAGTTATGTACCCTTTTGAATTCTTCTAGTAATGTGAATTTGAGATTCTAACTCTTAAGTTTGAATTCGTATGTCATCTTTGAGATGAGTTTTCATGTTTTAGTTTGAAGGTCTTAGATGATTTTTGATTTTTGATTAAATAAAATGAAGATATATTAAATGATTTAATTAAAAAATCATAACAAAAATTTAAATATAAGTTATATTTAATTAATTGAGAAATTAAATAAATAGAGGAAATAAATTTAAAGATTTAATTGAAAGACCAAGTTTGATGTAATTATATTTATTTAATTTAATAAAAAAAAATTTAGAAGTTTCATTTTAATAATGAACTTTAAATATGATTATTAGATAAATTAGTGAATATATCTTATAATTTTTAGGGAAAAAAAATAGAGAATAATTTAAATAAACTTTATTCTAATTAATAAGTACAAAATATGCACAAAGAATTACATAAATTTAAATAATAAAAGAGAAGTATTTAGGATGTTCATAAAACTAAAACCCTAGATTGATAAATTCTTTATTAGTAGATTAGACCTCATTTCTCCAGACATATGTTTTGGGAAGAAAAAATTGGTATTGGAATAAAAGAATTGTTGAAAGTTTGAGAGGGTTTTGATTTGCATGCATTCAAAGGTTGTTGAAGATTTTAGTTGTTGTTTTGAGGTAGGGTATGAAAACCCATTGTAGAATTTTATTGAAAGATCTGACTACTTAATGTCTTCCTTGGTGCTTGCATAATTCTTATTAATTTATTATATTAATCTTCAAATAAAGAATTATGTTGTAGATTTTTAAAATAAAAGTTTATTAATAAAGAAAAGAGGAAAATTATAAAAAAAAATTAGAAAATTATTATGATAGTATTCTTTTAAAATTCTTTCTAATACATTATAAAAAAATTGCAAGAAAATAAAAAATTGAAGAGCTAGGGTTTGAATTTTAAACTTTTCATGTGATTATCATGAGTTTTATAAATAAAGATAAATATTCTTGTTATATAAAAAATAATTTAATTCCAAAACTTATTGAAAAAGCAACAGATATATTGAGAGAAAAGCATATTGTAGCTAAACTTATACATGCATATAGAAATAATTATACTAAACTTAGAAAACTAAGTATATTATAGTTGCATGAGTTGAGAGGTCAAAGGCATGCAAAAATACTAATTGATTTTATTTTTCTTATATAAAATTATAAGTTAATTTTTTGATTTACTTACTTATAATTCTAAAATAATAATAATAATTTTCTGACTAATTATTAATTACAGAAATTTTTTAAAAATATTAATTAAAAATATATTATTTATTTATTTTAAAAATTAAATAAATAAATAAATACTACTTATTTTCTTATAAGTGTGTTTTTATTATTCATTTAAAATTAAAAAAACTCTAAGTGGGTTATAACTTCTTACATAATTGTTAATGAAAGTGAAAGTATAAACTAATAAATATATCTTTGTGATGTAGCTATATTTTAGGAAGGGTTATAGTTGAGTTAATTTTATAATCATCTAGTTATAAATATTTAAATATTATTAAAGAAACTATAAATAGTTTGCTTATAATGATAATTTCAAGTTTGAGTTATCTCAAGTTACATTATGAATTAAAGGAAAAGTAAAGATTAATATTAGACTTAAACGAAAGTCAAATTAATATTTTAGAAATGAAATTGGTATTAAGATTTAATCTAATAATATACATTTGTCGTATTAATTAAAATAATTGATGATTTAAGATTATTTAAATTAATAACATGACAATATTGCATGATTGGTAACCTTTATCTAGCTATGATACAATTACAAAATGCAAATTTGAATTTGATAGAATTATTAAATGATAGCCACTTTCCAAGCCTCTGATAAACATGCCTAAACTACTAGGTTTCCCCCAAACCCACCACAAAATAAAACATGACATGGGATTTGGGATGTCATGTTTTATTTTGTGGTGGATTTGGGTGAAACCTAGTACTTTGACAAGATAGGCATGTTTACCAGAGGCTTGGGAAGTGGTTATCATTTTTATGCTTTTGTGATGAGATTGAGTTTTTATTTCTAGGCTCATGTGTTGTGATTTTTTTGGTGTAACCTTTGAAGTTTTTGATCAATTATCTATTGGTTCTTTCCAACTACTTGTATAGAGTTGAGATGAATATTGTGATTTTCTTGGTGTAACCTATGAGGTTTAGATCAATTATCTATTGGTGCTTTCCACTTGCTTGTATAGGACTAAGGTGAATATTGTGTTTTTATGAGATGTACTTTTATGAGCTTATGGTAGGTTATATATGTGCATGCTAGGAAGTGGTTTGCAATGGATGTCAGAGCCCTAAAGAGGTTTCCTAAGTAACTCATTTTAAGTAGAGATAATTTCCACAGCAAGTCAAATTGTGATATTTCTATCAAGATTTAACTGTGTGATTTTTGAGTCAAACTCATTGACCCATGTTTCATGAGTAGTGATTCAACATGAATCCATCTCTCATGTGAATAAATGGAACACTTGGCACTCATTGGATCTAGGTGATGCTCACAGGGGTGAAGCACCGAGACTTCTCGGGAGCTCACCCATCCCAGTACTACTCTAGCCTAAGTGTACTTAACTATGGAGTAGTACTGGGACAAGTGACCTCCTGAGAAGTCCCGGTGCTTCACCCCTATGCGCATCACCTAGATCCAATGAGTGCCAAGTGTTCCATTTATTCTAATGAGATATGGATTCATGTTGAATCACTACTCATGAAACATGGATCAATGAGTTTGACTCAAAAATCACACAGTTAAATCCCGATAGCAATATCATGATTTGACTTACTATGGAAATTATCTCCTACTTATTAGTTTATGAGCTTAAGGGGATTTATAATGAATGGTTCATAAGGCACAACACTTGGTGAAGGTTTTGCAAATGGGGTTTCAAGCTTTGGGTTTAACCATGGAGGAAACTTCATAGTTAAGTGCACTTAGGCTAGAGTAGTACTGGGATGGGTGACCTCCCGAGAAGTCTAAGTGTTTCACCCTTATGAGCATCACCTCGATCCAATGAGTTCCAAGTGTTCCATTTGGTCTCATGAGAGATGGATTCATGTTGAATCACTACTCATGAAGCATGGGTTAATGAGTTTGACTCAAAAATCACACAGTTAAATCTTGATAGCAATATCACAACCCATTTTAAGTTGTACTGATAAGTTATAACATTTCATTAAATAGGTTAAAATTAATTAACAAGAGTTATTTTTCTACTTTTCCCATGCCTTGAGTACTAGTATAGGCTAGGATGGGAGTAGAGAGGATGCTTTGTTATAATCTTGCCTCATTAGTAGGCCTTATCTATAAGAAAGGATACCGATGCCATATATAGTCATTAGGGGTTGGAGTCTATAGAAACTACCATGGTAACCTTAGAGTTGACTCATGTGATGACACATGCCTACGTGCATATTAGGTTTCCTACATGTCTTTATTACCTATATGATTAGATGATACTTGTGTACTTGGTACCTTTGAGATTAGACATTACTTGTGTGCCTGGTACATTGATTCTTGCTCTAACTTTTGAATTGTTATCCATTTGGGACTTAAGAATATCTCCTTAGTATAGTAGGAGTGGGCCATTTAAGTTCCTTGAGGTTGACTGGTAGTGTTTCATATGCCTTTGAGATTCTGATAGCTGGATCTTGATGCTAGATATTTTTGTGTAGTTTTTCTACACTTATGTTCTTGTAATTATGTTCTATGGTCATATTTTGGGTTGTCGTACTTTGATTTTGACATCCTTTGAGATATTGTATCTTATCATGATGTATATGCTTTTAACATTTCATACCTTGTGACTTGTACACATGATGATTATGCATTTTCATAATGCCATGTGACATCTTATGTACTTGTATATTATTCATTTGATTTTGTACTTATGATTATCCTATGATATAGAATTTGTTATATATCAAATTTTATTATAATATGCATGTAATTCAAAGCCATGGATCCCTTGAGAGATGTAGTTATTATTGTATTTCTTATGTATATATGCAAGTTAATACTTTTTCTATGTAATCTCTTGTTGTTATAATATTTCATTAAAAAATTTATACTAACATAATAGGTTAATTTATTTTGGGTCAACTCATGTGCTGTTACATCACATACATCCAATATTGAATCCCATGAGCAGATAGGCATGCAATATCATGGGACCATGATGATGTCATCATTGAGGAAGCCAAAACACCATCTAAAGTATCCAAGAGAGAGCACCAATATTCACAATCAAAGATGATTCCAAAAATGGAGTTTTATAAATGAAAGGAAAGAACTAGGAAGAATCTTATGATTCCAATGGAAATATATTCTTGTCATAAAAGCTTGCACCCTTTCCTAAATTTTTTACCTAAAGGAAACCTTGTGAAATATGGAAACAATCTCCAAGCTCTAGGACTTGAATTGTGAGATTGAGTCTCAACAGAAGGTCGACTTCCTTACTATCAAGGTGCACCTAACTACTCTTTGAGAGGAAAAGGGAGAAGGAATGAATAACTGTCAACTATCTAATCTAATTTGAAGGGGTGATACACTAAAATAGTTTGTTCAATCATATCTTTGCCTAGCAATGGACTATTCATCAATATAACCTCAAAATACATTGATTCAACCTTTGTCTGAATCCAACATTTACATACAGATCAAAAACCAAATCAAATACCACAAGGAAGGAACTTCACTCTATAGAATTCAAAGGCATGAATCGATACTGTTATCTAGATTGAAGAATGAAAACAAAACACCAATAGAGGCAAGAAGATTTTATTAATATTGATGGGAGAATTAGGTAAAGAAGAGGATTACATTCAATCAGAGAAAAAAGGAAATTATAGTAATAGAGTATAGATTCACTATTATACAATCAGAGAAAAAATGATTGACCCTAAGAAGGGTTACAAAATATGCTTTTATAATTCGAGCATAACTCATATAGCTTCTACCCTAAGGAAAAACTCAACAACTACATTTAAGGTTATAAAGAACGACCACTACAAATTTGGGAAAAATATGATCATGGTACACATCTAGATGCAAGAAAATTATATCATTCAACAAACACAACTCTAGAAGAAAAAAATGGCAGCCATTATCATTTTGACTGGGTAGATGGATAACAAGATAGTGATGGAGTGTCCCTTTACATTTATGATGCCTAGAGAATGGAAAAAATGTGGTTGTAGATGTTGACATTATAGTCAAATTTGTTTATTAGTGATACACACACACTCACACACACACACACATAATCAGATGGTTAGCAGCTACCAAGCTTATCTTATAGGCTATAGTGTTAACCAAGTAAGTCAATCTATACTGAGTTCTATAGTTGCTACCGAGTTCCAGGGACAATATTTAGTTCACACTTAGTAGTATCTACCAAGTTGGTGATTATCAGTGTAAACTAAGTTTCATAGTGTTTACCAAGTTTCTGAGTGCAAACCAAGTTTTCTAGTGCTTATTGAGTTCTTAGCTTCAGCAACATGAATCTAGTGTTGACCGAGCTATGCAATGTCAACCGAGTGATTCAATTTATATGTTGAGTTTTGTAGTATTCACTGAGTCACTAGTGTGAACTGAGTTTAGACTACTTGGAAGTGATTAGTATGAGTTGAGCTTCTATGTCTACCGAGTTTATGATAATGCCAAGTGTTGACAATGGTTGTCAAGTGTCAGAACCTCACCATGTTTGTCTTTGGAACCTAAGTACCTATAGTTGGGCTTTGTGTATGTTGGTAAAACTTGTATTGGATCCAACTTTGATGTATTTTATTTTGGATTGATATATATGTAATGAATTATATCACATTCAAAGCATGAGCAATAGAATGTTAATAAGAGACACTAAGACTAGAATTGGGAAGTAAGAAGGCTACAAGTAGTTTAAGGAGTAGCAAAGATTTATCTATCACAACAATGTGATCATTACACTCCAAAGGAATCTCACTAAGAAAATCAAAGTTGCAGATAGAGATTAGCCACGATTCATCCTAATAGGTGGAATAGTTAAATCCTTTCACAAGGTAGACTTAACAGTCTTTTGTAAATATCTTTACCAAGTGTATACTTCATTTTATGCTTGTAAATTCTTTTCTTTTATTTGATATGGAAATAAAAGATCTAGATAAAACTCCTTTAAGAAGGAACATTTTTAGTGAAGGTACAAAAGTAGAAAAAGATTTAATCTATGATCTATTGATTTCGATAAATGTTGTTTGATAGGCACCATAGTAAAAAAATGTATGTCATTTAAATGATAGTTTCACAAGTAGACTAATTTTCATTTAAAAATTGAACTAGCTAGAATATTATTAATGTTATACATTATACCATCTTGAAATGGAAGTACTTTTTTTGAGACCTTCTATCCCTCCTTACTATGTCTTTTAGCCTCTTTTATGTTGTAATTATTTAGATTAAAATATAGTATTTACGTAAAATTATAGCCAATAGCACAAAGAAAAAAAACACATTTAAATAGAATAGAATACATAGAAATTTAACACGACTCACACAATCTTGGACTATTTTCACAAAACAACTTTTCAAATATTATAATCAAGTAATTTTCACATGTTGCCATCTTCAATATCCCTTACTATTCAATACCATTCCAATAAGTTATATATTCTCTTTATAAATCTCTAACTCAAAGCTAATATTTTATGACTTATGTCATCATAAAATTTAACCCTAGACATACTTGATGAGTTAACCTAGGGAAATGTTTTATGAGTTAACCTCACCCATAATGAAAATTATATAAGACTTGTCTAATCAATCACTACAAACTAACACTCTCTTACTTTTGGACTAATCAAGGTCCACACTAAGTCACCTCCCACTTGGACATTGGTCATGTATTGAAAGCACTACCCCTTAGTTTCCAACTAGATTGATGCACTCTTGAATCTATTTTTCTTATATTAGATTTTATCTAGAATTCAAACTGAAGTTGAAGAGGAGTTCATCTTATAATTTGTATAGTCTTTGCAAATATATTTGTTAGTTTTTCATTTGTATGTGTCTTTTCTAGCTTTAAATTTCTATCATTCAAAACTAGCCAAGAGAAATCATACATCAACTAGATGTATTTTATCTTTAAATATAAAGAAGAATTCTTTACAAGATGAACAATACTCTAGAAATTGGTATACAAATAATTTCCTAGGAATATTTTATCCATATCATATCAGGTTGACCTCATTTTTAGAATAAACATGTTTTGTCTTTATAGTGGATAAATAATTAACCTTATGCAATCAAAAAATCCAACTTATTATTGTCTTACCAACAATAAATATATATCACATAGTACTTCAAATATTAATTATTACCCCTACCAAATTTGACTCATGTTAGCCTTGTAAATAAGTAGTATAGTCCCACAAATGTAAATGTTTGTTGTATGTTTATATCAAGTATCCAAGAATCCAATTAGCTACATTTCAATTCTCAAATTTAGGATGACTTGAATATAACTAGTAACATCTCCCATAGTGTGTGCAATATCTAGTCTAGTGCATACCATTGCATACATTAAAGTACCTACTAATAATGCAAAAGGTACGTTGGAAGTCAATTTTAAGTAACTAGGAAAAGGCATTATAATATCTTACATCATCCACATAAAATATGTACAACACATTTTCAACATAAAAATCTGCATGAATTCTTTTACCAAGGATTTGTTTTGCTTCCTCTAAATATTTCTTTGCAAAAGAAATTATAAACATTGTTTCAAACCCTTAACATGATCCATGTTAGATCCCTTGAGAAACATATAATAAATATATCTTAATTTAAATATAGTACCTATTATCATTTAACCTCTTAAAATAAACATAATTGTCTAAATAACATAGACTCCATCCATGCTTAATCAAAAATAGACTCCATCCACGCTTAATCAAAAAAATCTCAAATTTAATATATCATTTACAAGGTTCTTTCTTCAAGACATATAAATGTTTCTTCAATATTTACAATAGATTCTCATTATCTTTGACCTCAAATATGTATGGTTCTTCCACATATATTTCTTCTACTAAGTCACCGTAGGGAAAATTTGTTTTAACATCAACCTATTCTAGATGCAAATATGTAGTAGCGACAATACTTAAAACAATATGGGTGAAATTTATATTAATAACTATAGAAAATATCATGTATAAAAATATTTTCCATTTTCTTATGCAAATCCTTTTCAAACTAACTGGGATTTAAATATTTTCTTACCTTCATCCTCCTCTTTCATCTGATAAACCAATTAATTTTGTAAACCTTCTTTACCACCATAAAGCTTACAAAATGGAAGTCTTATTTTAATCAACAAGACTATTTCTTCTATCATTTTAGTCTCTTCCCGTGTCTTTACATTTTAATAAATAGCTTCATCATATCCATATGATTCAATATTATCTAATGATATAATAGTGTAAAAAAATGGAGAGAATCTTTTAGGAGGTCTACTTGGGCTTCTTGACCATTTAACATTCACTACATTTGGTGGTATTTGTTGTTTGTATTGCTGTAAAGTATGTAAAGACACTAGAAAATCATCTTTTTGAATATATTCTACCACTGTATAATTATCATCTTTCTTCTCATGTTGTTATATAATAGATATTTGTACAATGCTTTATCATTGAATATAGTATCGCTACTTCTTACAATTTTATAGATTTTAAAATCAAAAGGTTGATACCCAAGTTTATCAATTCCATATCCAAAGCATATACATTTCTTTGACTTAAATTCTATCTTGGTCCAATTTTTAGAATCTAAGTATCAAAAACATTTATAACAAATGGTTTTGACAAAAGAATAACTCACCTTCTTTATTGACACGCTTCCTCTAGCATACCACAACCCAAATGATTAAAGGGGACTCCATTAGTTAAATAAAGAGAAGTGTTTATATCTTCTTCTAATATGTTTAAGTTAATCCCAACATGAAATAACATACTCCATGAATGCTCAATTATCATTCCTTTCACATGTTCAACTAGTCCATTTTCTTATGGAGTCCTTGGAATAGTTTTTCAGCATATGAATATCATAAGTGTAATGATAATCTTGAATTTTTTTTTGGAATATTCACTATTTTTTATCATATTTCAGATATTTTAGTCTTTTAGTAGTCTCACTATAAATAAAGATTTTCTATTTTATAAAAGTTTCAATTACATTAAGTTATGTCTAATAAAATAAATTGGTACTTTTTTTGTTTCATCATCAATGAATGCAACATAATATATATAGCCCCGAAGGGAGGTTATGTAGGTTATTCCCTCTTAATCTATATACAGAGTCTAATTTCTCAATTTTCTTTTCATTCGCTCTTCATAAAATTACCTCTCATTTTCCTTACTTACATGCAAATATCACAGAAATCCACATTGGCTATGTTTAGACCAAATAAATCTTTCATTTAATCAAATAATTTCATCCAATTTTTACTCATGCATTGAAGTCTATTATGCCATAGTATTTTTAGAATATACAACTATTTGAAGTTCCTCATTCTCAACTAAAGAAAATGTTATTGAACTTTGACTTTTCTTTAAAATAGATAAAGTAGAAGGAAAAATAGAATCTCTACAAATATATAAGGTTCCTACATTCAACATTTTTTTACTACTAAGAAATATTATGAGATCTTGAAATTTTAATCATTAAAATCAATTGTGCAACCTACATCACCTAATTGTCCTATCAATGTTGAGTTCCTACTTATCCTTTGGACATTCCTTACCACTAGAAGTAGCTAATGGTTCCCACTTTGTAACTTTATATTGAGTCTTCTATTTCGAATAATCTAATAGGTTTTGTTATCTTTGAAATCAACTAGCTCAATTAAATTCTACGAGACATGATAAATAATATGGTTTAGGTGGAGAAGGGAGACACATTAAAAAGATTGTAGATCTCCACTTTTATGGGCCAATGAGCCAATCAAATAGGTATGTGAAGGAAAGAGGGAAATAACCAAAAATGGTTCCTCATAAAATTGAAATTATTTACCTATAACTCAAAGGAAGAAAGGAATAGTACCAAATTTGAATTATAAAATATAATACTATTAATACAAGGAAAGATACTCTTTGGCCCTTATATGATATTCTGTATGCAAAATTCAACCAATTTCTTAAATAATGTAGATCTAGATGCTACATGTATATAATCAACCCAATTAAGATATATATTTAAGATATGGATATGAAAGGAAATAAAATATAAAAGACTCACCCTTAAATTTGTAGAAGAATATGTAATTTGGCTTTGAAAGTCACAAATTTGAGCCCATTTTTGAATGTCTGATTGGAGTCACCCAAATAAAATGATGAAAGGAACAAAACCTAGAAACCATTTGTTTAGAGAAGCTCAAAGGACTAGGTCAACCTTGAGAAGGACTAGGTCGACTTCGAAGGACTAATTCCTACAAGTTGACATAGTTAGATGTCACCATAACAAAGTCCAATCAACTTCTCTAGAAATCTTCTGTGAAGTCATTTCTAAATTTGTATACAAAATTATGCTATGCTTGTGCTACACATAAACATTGAAGGGTTTTTGTTATTGGATTGGATAAGGGCTTTCCTTGGTCAAGCCCTAAAATGTAGATCTAAGATATGGATATGAAAGAAAACAAACAATAAAAGACTCACCTTGAAATATGTAGAGGAAGATGTGGTTTAGCTCTTAGAGTCACAAGTTTGAGCCTATTTTTGAATATCAGATTGTGGACACATGGATGAAATAATGAAAGGAACAAAACCCACCAAATATTTTTCTAGAGAAGCTAAAAGGACTAGGTCGACCTTGAGAAGGACTAGGTTGACTTGGAAGGACTAATTCCAGCAAGTCAACATAGTCAAACATCACTATAACAAAATCAAACCAACTTCTCTAGAAATCTTCTGTGAAGTTATTTGTAGATTTGTATGTGAAATTATGCTATCCTACTCCTACACAGAAATTGAAGGGTTTTTGTTGTAGGGTTCGATAAGGGCTTTCTGTAGTCAAACCTTAGGTTAAGGAATTAATCATAAACGATCACTGTAAATGTAAATGGCTGAAAACAATTCTAATGTTAGGATTCACCTTGCTTAAACCACTCGTCAATAAGAATTTTGTTTGTAGTTTATTGTAGATCTTAAATTAGATATAAGAATGTAGGATATTTCCGCAATTTAGAACAAGTCCGCCATAATCCAATCATTCTGTCATAGATTATTGAAGAAGAAATGTCCACAAAGAATCCTTCACATAGAGATTTGTGTATGTGAAATTTTTGTGGGCTAGAACACTTGTATGAGTCTACATACGGGTGGTTGTCGAGAATTTTTCATCCTAGGAGATCAAATCACGTATCAAGCCGTGACATATGAGAGCACCATTATTTATTCTCGCAAAAGGAGTATCAATATTATGAAGAAAAAATCTCTTTCTCCACGGTGGACATCAATCGGCACCAAGCTTGCAATCACCCTGAATCGAGCGGATAGCGATATCACTAAGCATTGAAGTAATTTGATCTAATCATCGATTCCACTCCCCTCCAGCTTTAATTGGAACCACTGACCACTCAAACTGCAGACATTGGGGAATGTACAATCTCAGATTTGAGACTTGATTGCCGGCGACACTGCTCACAGAAACTCTAAGCTTCCAAGGCGACATCCTCCTTGGAGATTAGAGCTGACTGCGGATGGGCACATCAAACCATGATACAACTATTTGGACATTACCACGTTGCTCCTCATTGCCCTCCCTACTGATCCGATCTATTTTTGTCTGCCAAACTCAGCGTGATCACTCTTTACCCACATTAATCGACAAAATCAGAACAATCAATTCCTGATCACGCGCCCTCTTGGTGACAGGCCATCTGCGATTTATGATCTGATAATAGACATTAGAGAATGGACATCCACAATGACTTGGAGATTTGGCACAGCATCTAGCCACCTTGCACACAATCTGGCTTGGTGGTGGCTTCCTTAACACACGCGGATAGACACATTAGCACACCAAGTTAACCCTTGGTTCCATGCTAACATCAACTCGTTGGCTTGAGTAATCTTTTCAAATTTAATTTAACTTTTATTTTTATTTTTAAATTTTTTTATTCCATCCTATTTACATTTTCTAGAATATGAATTTGACGTGTGCATAGACATTACTAGGGATGTTTTCTTTTTTCGCTTGGATCATCTAATTTAAGATAATGCTTACATCATAATTTCTGACATTTCATTTGATGGTCATTTGATTGTTATAACTAGTTGTTATTGTTTTGCCTCACTAGGAACTAAATCATCACTTTTTGGATTGTCTTTGTGTTGATCTTAGCATGTTTTCTTATATCAGGCCATTCTTCGTTTAAGTTTTTGTTTTAGTAGTCCATCTTCCATAGGCCATAACTTGGTCATCTAGGCTCCAAATTAGGGTCAATTTTTTATTTTGGTTAAAATCTACTAAACTTTTTAGTACTACTATTATTTTTTGATTTTGGTAGATAGAGTTTCTAGAATTTGAAGATTTTGGTGAATATACTTGTTCCATCCTTGATTTTACAACTTTTGAGGCTTCATTCAGGGCAGATACATTTTCATGTGATTTTTTTTTCGCAAGTGCATAATTTTTCAAGATTAATTCAAATTTACTATCTTTCAATGGGCTTATTTGGTTAAAAAATTTAATATTAGAATTTGATATATTTTGGCATTTTGGGTACTTGTACATTTTGGATCTTTTAGAGATCTTATGTCCTAATTGTATTGAGTCTATTATTATCTCATAGCTTTGTTTTGATAAGCATAACCAGAAGTCCTCTTTTGCCAAATTGAGCAAGTGGCAATTGTACTCGCACTCCATATAAAATTTTGAATTCATATATTTAGTGGGGTTTCTTTGATTCATTACTTTCTTAGGTATCCATTATTGATGTACTCATGCCAACACCACATCCCATTGTAATATAATTAATTGGGGATAACTATGCAATATGGGCAAAAGACTTAATCCTAAGCCAAAGACATATGGGAAGAGAGAACCGTGACATTTTCAAAATCAATATATTAGAGTTATCTCATAACTTTGTTTTGATAAGCATAACCAGAAGTCCTCTTTTGCCAAATTCAGCAAGTGGCAATTGTACTCGCACTCCATATAAATTTTTGAATTCATATATTTAGTGGGGTTTCTTTGATTCATTACTTTCTTGGGTATCCATTATTGATGTACTCATGCCAACACCACATCCCATTGTAATATAATTAATTGGGGATAACTATGCAATATGGGAAAAAGACTTAATCCTAAGCCAAAGACATATGGGAAGAGAGAACCATGACATTTTCAAAATCAATATATTAGAGTTATCTCATAGCTTTGTTTTGATAAGCATAACCAGAAGTCCTCTTTTGCCAAATTGAGCAAGTGGCAATTGTACTCGCACTCCATATAAAATTTTGAATTCATATATTTAGTGGGGTTTCTTTGATTCATTACTTTCTTGGGTATCCATTATTGATGTACTCATGCCAACACCACATCCCATTGTAATATAATTAATTGGGGATAACTATGCAATATGGGCAAAAGACTTAATCCTAAGCCAAAGACATATGGGAAGAGAGAACCATGACATTTTCAAAATCAATATATTAGAGGTAAAATTTGAAAGAGTTGTTCATTTACATCTCATAAAATCTACTATAGAATGATGAATAATGATTTCCCTCTATAGGGGTGGAATCATATTTGGGAGATCTATATATTCCTCAAGTACCAGTTGATCTTGATCTAAACTATTTCATTCCACCTGATCATGTAGATAATATTCCCTATGATGATGATATATTAAAGTTCATCACAAATCTCGCATCTCAAGAAGAATATGATGATGATGATTTTCATTCAATACAATATGACATTCCTCTTCTTCCATTTATAGCTCCTTCGGATGACTTCTTGATAGACATTGTAGGTTTTTTTGAGGAATCCAATATAAAGGACTTCGAAGACTACATTCATGATATCCATCTTCTCTTGGATAAGGATTCTAATTCTTCAATTGTAGGGATGGAGCACTTTGACTGATGCACGAGCATCATGGGTGTAAGAGAAATCTTGTATCATCCAATTTTTATTTTATTTTTTTATTTTTAGTCTTTTGTATTTTAATAACGACTACTAGACAAGGTGGTTACTATTTCTGGGAACTTACTAATTTTAGTAAGTTTTTCATAGGAGCTCAGAATGTTCTCATTTTCTACATGAAGGTTCATTTTGGAATTATAAGCCTACCATAAAAATCTCATTGCTCCAGGTTAAGTATCAGAGAAATTATTGCAAATTTTTGGTGGAAATTTTAGGAGAAAAATCTTTAGGCTCACTATTGGAGGCCTTAGAGTGCTTGGATGAGGTGGTAGATCAAGACTTGATGTTTTTGAAAAGTGGGTATAATAGCCAATCAGAGAAATAGTTCAAGTTATGGCCTTCCAAAGTTGGGCTACATGAAATTTCTAAAATAATTGTTGAAGATGTATTTGGCCGACTCTATATGTGTTGTTAGTGTTTGTTAGTCATAGGTATTAAGATTGAATGTCTAGAACCTTCTTACCTGTCATAAAATGCCCTATTTAAAAAGAACCCAAACATTTTCTAGGATAGATCTAGGTGGTAGTTCATATCTTAGTCTTGTTGATTACATCAATGAAGGCTCCTATGTGGGTTAGCATATTGTACTTGTAAATTCCATAATTCTACATTCGTGGCAAAAATAAGAAGTCCATTTTTTTTCTCGCATTTGTTATTGTTTCTTTGTTTCTATTATGTTTTTATAGTATTAAGGGGAGCACCCTTCACCATTGGCCCTCATCATTCTCCACTTGATCCTTTTTTAAAGTTTTAAATGATTGTTGATCTTTTGCTACAACAACTGCCAAAGGTCTCTTTCACTTAAGAGAAGACATTTCAAGCTTTGGAGATTGATATTAATGAGTCTCAAACTACACTTGACATGTCACATTGCATGATTGATCATACTCATGTGCTAGAGATTCCTAATATTTTTTCTGAGACATCATGCATTTTGAGGGTTCCTTCTATTGATTTAAGAGGATTCTTTGGTACTCCTAAGGTACCATTTCTTCCCTAAGGGTAAAACTTATTTTGGTCTCATGTTGCAACTTCGACATTGATCCTAGAGCATATTTCATCGGTCTAGATTCTATATTGAAAGGGGGCTAGTTTGCTTCTCTTCATTCTTCTTTTAAGGAGACATCTTTATCGATGGAGTTTGAACTAGATTCCTACATGGAGAAGTTACCATTAGTTCCTTGTTTGTCACCTTCTACCTTTGGATTTGATCCTAAGAAAACTTTAGAGGCATCATACTCCATATGGATTCTCGTTCCATCTTCCTATCCAAAACTAGAAGAATTCTTCCATTTGTATTTACCTTGTCTATTTGCTAAAGGGAGGAATTTTTTTTCTAGATGTTCGATTTTCTTTTCTCTTCAAGCACTTTCTATACTTGCAAGAGATCACTTGCTATGAGGTGGATTTCAGTTCTTCTTATCTTCTTTAATATGGAGAGTTACTCTACTATATATACATGATGTATGTCATAATAGAGGGGTCTTGATTACTCCATAATTGCATGCATATTTCTTTTTTCTCATCTCTCTTTTTAGTAGTGGGTTTTTCCCATGAGATATTCCCTCTTTCTTCTCTTTATGAGAGATTACATTGCATATGTTTTGCCATTGCATATTGTAGATGGGTAAAGTTACAAAGTTGTGTCATCTTTTAGGTTGACTTATCATAATAGCCAAATTTTACTATTTCTATCTAAAAATTAATGTTGTTCAAACATATAGTCTATAGAAATTCATTCTATCTAAGTTATATCTATTTTCACACTTTCTAATTGGAAATATTTATTAAACACATGTATTATACTAAATATTGTCCAATTACTAAAGAAATAAAATTATTTTAAAAAACTAATGTTTCAATAACTCTTACTCTTTTTAATGATATTATTTTAATAACATATAAACACCATTTTATACAGCTAGAAGTCAAGAACATCCTCATATAGATTTTATAGAGGTTTAATTAGATATAGTATATTGTAATTAAAAAATACTACAAATATTTCTTTTAACACTTGAGAAAATGTTGGTTTTGAGAAAGAAAAATATAGTAAATCATATCAGAAATTTTTTAAAATATGACATTTTAGAGGGGAGAATCCTATTCTAGAATGTATAAATTTTCTTTTGGTTAGAACATATTTATTTTGAAAAATTTGGTGGGAGAATAAAACTACTGATTTCAAGCTAGTTGAAATTTGAATTGCTATAAAAAAAAAAATATAGGTCAAAATAAAATTGTTATTTTTGATTGATCTAGCTATATATGTCATCAATAACACACTCTTAGATCAAAGGGAAAAAGGTTTATTTCCATATGGTTTTGTTGGGGGGAGTACATCCCTAATTTTAAGCATTTTGAAGCAACTAAAAAATCATCCTTAAAAATAAGGAAAAGATATCAAATTATATCTCAAATAATCATTAAAAATAATAATCCTAAACTACATCCATTTTTACACATTTCATTAGATTACTTCATTTTCAAATTCTAAATAATAATACCAATTATATGTCATTGAAGTTGAATAATTATACATTTGATACTATTTTCCTTGATAAAAGGGAGACACAGGTTTGTGCTTTTATCCACATAGGTACCTAACATACACTTCTAGTTGGGTCCCATCTTGCATTATCATCTAGCTATTGTGATCTTAGGTGTATTCTCTTAAGTTTAACTTAAGGGAGGGTGTTGGTATAACCAAGTATTTCCTATTGATACTTAACTTAGATTCATGCATTTTCATATTAGTTATCATGTAGACACATAGGAATTGACACATTATTTGAGAACATTTTGTCTCACACATCAATTTGTGTGATAGACCTTTGTTATCTTATCCTTTCATTATTACATATACTTTCATGCACAATGGAGAATAACCCAACTTTGGTGTGCATGTGATTAGTTATTATGCTTATCACATGCATAACTCCTCTTTCCATCTTTATTTTCTTATATTAGGGCACATCTATGATGTAATCATCTAAATATTGGATGTTTGATTACCAATTATCATTTGATCAATATTGAATCATTTATTTCATCATCTCATATTGTCTCTATTATGCTATCAATTGAGCTTCTAGATATTATCATTTTCATTCATTCTCTTAGGTAAATTCTTAAATGGTATAAGAACTTGAGGAGAATTCCTATAGATAGAAATCTCCTTTCTTAAATGCTTGAGCTCTAGAACTATAGATATGAATTATCTTGAAACTATGAGATGGCATGTGAATGTAATTAGATATTAAAATGAATCCTCTAATCACTATAAAGGTGCATAGTTACTCATATAATACTTCATTTGTGTTCCTTATTGTGAACTCCGAAAGAAAGAGGAAATAAAAATAAGATGGGAAAAGGTCTCTTCAAAAGGTGATTGCATTGAATGACCTAGCAAGTGTGTGTAGCATGCTAGCCAACCCATCGATGATAAACCAAATGGTCTAGCAAGTGTTTGTTTCATGATAGTAAGTCCATCAAAGGATCCAACTTTAGTGAACTTCATGTCCCATAAAAAGGAATAAAAAAGAGACCCAAGCATAAGGATATGTCTATACTTAAGGGATCAAAAAAATATTGGGCTTTACAGGGTGTCAAGAGTCAAACAAAGTTTCCAATAAAAGGTTCGGGTCTCCCAAACTATTAATAGTTTAGAGAAAGATCAAAAAGAGACCAAGCCCCCGGGAAGTATAAATGTTTTGAGGAAACTAGAAGTGGGGAGGGAGAGAGATATAGGGAATGTGTGTGTGTGTGTGTGTGTGTGTGTGTGTGTGTGTGTGTGTGTGTGTGTGTGTGTGTGTGTGTGTGTGTGTGTGAGAGAGAGAGAGAGAGAGAGAGAGAGAGAGAGAGAGAGAGAGAGAGAGAGATGAAATAAAAATTCATAGATATGGTAATAAATTAGAAACCATACCAAGTCTTTCAGGATGAAGTACTTCAAGCTATACATAGAATCCATATTTTCACTTCATGGTTAAAGGATGACCAGAGTGTATGCCTCCACATTAGAGAGAATTCAAACACCTTCACAAGAATAATAACTTTAACATAAGAGTAGATTAATCCACTAAATAATATTTACACTTTGAGATGTCCCCAGAAAGAAAAATATATCATTGGAAGAGACCGCATAAAAAATAGAGAGAACATGAATAATTATATTAACTTTATGGTCAATACGATCATATGACAATATGCAATATTATATTAAGTATGAAATATCATAATTCCCAAAGGGAAGTAGAACTACAACACAATGGAGGAAAAGAAATGTAAGAGTTATGAAGAAGAGTCTTTTTGGCCCTATAACATCAAAATCAAAAAAAGTAATGGCTATTATATCATAAGTGAACAAGAAGACTATAAAAAATCAATAGTACACACAATAGCACAAGTATAACATAACATGTAACAAAAAAAAAATAGAAAAGATACAAATCGAAGAATGTATAAAAGAGGCGATCACTTTATCCTCTTATTATCAATAAAGCAACAAGGATCATCTGAAGAAATCAAATCAAAATATATAACAATAGCACAATATGGGAGAAATACAGTACAAGATCAAAAATATTCCCATGGTAAATGAAGTTCACATCAAGAGCTCCTCATGACTCACCATCTCATTCTAAAATTCTAGGGGAAGTAAGGTGACTCATGAGAGGAATGACAAGAACTATGAGGGATACTATGTTCTTTACTAGGAGTTATTTTAAGTTGTGTAGAAAACATAGTAGGAATATAATTATCCATATCATCTAAACTATCTTCCATATCAAGATCAATAGAACTCAAATACAAAAAAAAAATCATGTTTATCCATATTCATAGTGTTACCTTGTTAACTTCCTCTAAATACTCACACATGGTCTGAGAAAAGGATTGTAAAGGCTGAAATAAAGATGTATGTTAGAAACAAGAACTTAAGCTTAAGCCTTAGCTTTATCTTCATAGTACTTGCAACATAAATGGGTATGTTGGTTAAAAATAGTCTTACAAGATAAACTAGAAAGATTTTGATCAATTACCATAGGTTCCAAAGAAGGATTAACAACAATTTTAAATGTAGTAGCTAAAAGAGAAAATTAGAAGGTAAAAGATATTCAAAAGTAGAAGAAATAGGTAGAGTATACCATTACCATTACTATTTCCATGTCCTAAATGCCTTGGTAAATCATTGTATTTTACCACCCTCCATAAGTGAGCATTGGCATAAAGTTCAACTATGAAAAATATAGTGGAATATGGTTATCATTTGAATAAAAACCATGAGCGGCAAGGAAGTATAGGTGTATCAATGTATCCATGATATGTAGATCTGTACACTTTATAACCTAATACACCTTAATAGACTACTATAGAAAAAAAAAAAGGGAAAGATTACCTCTTCAAGATCTCCTTGAGCACTAAGACTTGTGGGTGATCCCACAATAATGGGTTCCACTTTTTGACCAATTTTGACACTGAAATCAATATTTTTGCAACAAACATCACGTTCAAGTGACTATATCTCCAAAACTATAAATAATTTCAAGATGACATAAACTAGTGATTTTGAATGCTTTGTTCCTACTTTGTAACTATATTTTTTAATGTAAAAAAAAAAATTATTTATGTCAATTTTTTTTATCTTCTCTGAAAAGTGGTACATAATAAAATTCAATATTTTAAAGAGTGACAGTCCATTTGACACACAACTTTTTTTCTAGAAATGATAATGAATTAATTCTTTCAGCGTTAGATTTGTAACATCAATATCCAGTGTCTACATTTGGCTTGATTTATTTTTGTTGAATATTGTATAGTTTATGAAGTTTTGAAGTGACACAAATCGTAATTTAGACATACATTCCGTTTGACACAGATAATTTGAAGTCAATTTATCATAAACCTTTTTTTTTTTTTTTGAATAGTAAGGTATCTCAATAAGCTAGTGCCTACATGTTTTTCAAAAAAAAATTGACCTAATTTACTAGTTTTCTCGAAGTGTCGAAGTCGGTTGATGTTCAATCGGTAATGAACCTATAATGAGTTAAACTCATATTTGAAAGTCTTAACAGCTAGAATATGTATTAAAATTATAGTCATTGGAAAGCTTGCTCCGAGCAGAACATTTTGACATTTTTTATTTTATAGTAGGAGACCATTCCCCTACTATTATGGGAGTCAAAAGAGCAAAAAATAAAAAAAATTATGAAAAATGAGTTCAAATTTTCTAATTTTGAGTGTTCGCTCGAACATTGTGTTCGAGAAAACATGTTATGCATGTTCGCATGAACACATGTTCAGGCAAACATGTTCGTTGCACTTTCATGGTGGCTAGAAAAATATCTGGCTATGTTCGCGCGAACATAGCTAAAAAATTTGTGTTCGTGCGAACAATCGAAAAAGCCAAAAAATTATCAAAAATGGGCCCTGCGCCTACATGTATGAAACATCATTCTATCCACGAAACAAAAACCACCATGTCTCATGTTTCAATCATTGATTGCAAATTTTCATTATAGACGTCATTTTGTGCCATCAATCTCTGTATTTAGTATCAACCTGATAGTTCATTGCAGGCCTGTCTTTGTCACGAATTTTGTCCACAGATAAATCGAAGGTAGGTGAGAGATTTCTCAATATTTCCAAATTAATATTCTTCCTATCTTCGTTCACGCTTTCATCAATATTTCTTATCTTCATTCACATTTAATTGAATTTTTTAATTTATAACTTGAATTAATAAAAAGTATTTAATTTTATTTTCAAATCAAATTCATTCGATAAATATAAATGTGTCATAACTCTTTATGAATTCTCAATTTCTATAAAGAAATAATCTAAGGTTTTCATTTCCTTCTAGAACATAGATTAGATGATTTTGTGTTCCTAATGGTCTCCTTGCAGCATGTGGCAATTGTGGGATGAAGACATGATCATAAAAAACTACTAATGTTTGCTTTGTAGGATATTGTCAAAGACCATTGTGTGTTTGTCAAAACCATGTGTGTGGATTTATTAGATTAAATAACACTTCGTTTGGTGCTTAAAATGAACTTTTTATTTTTTGCCTAGCGTATTTACAGTGTTTAAATCTGTAGGAGTTACATGTAACTTCTATAGGAGGCTTGCCTTGGACCAAGATACTTGATATTGGGTATGCCAAGGGACGACCTCAGAGCTGTAACGGGCCAAAAGCTAGGTCAACGTTCTAGCCGCTATATAAAACTCGATTACGGTGAAAGCCGTGTCAGTGGTATTGCTAAGTGATAGCTCTCCTCCAGTATCCTTGTGGTGCATCAAACCCCAGTTCTCAGGGCTGGGAGACCTTCTGAGGAAGTTTATCACTCACTTGTTGAACAGAATGCCCTTACTAAAAACCATGTTTTAGTAGCCAAAATCCTTTCTATCCACTGGCTCAAGGGGTCACCCATGCCTGTGAAGACATCCTACATTCTCGCGGTCCTTAGTAGAGACAACAGTCCCTTGGGAAGTCACGCCCCTTGGGAAGCGGATCTTGGTAGCCCCGAGAAGTGAGTGCATTGTAAGGGGGAGCCTGTGGTGCCAAGGTCCTAAGTTGTCTACTCTGGATAAGCGCGGCTAAACTTTGGTTCAAGTAGGAATTCAGTGGATACAGTCCTAAAGCCTAGGTTGTGGTGTGACTGCTCACTTTTAACAATAGCTATTCTTTTCTTAATGTGTCTTGCATGTGTGTAAAACATAATCAAGATAAAAGCCAACATTCAAATTTACACCTTGAAAATTTGCAAAACCTTGTCAAAATATCAAACATTGTCAAAACATTGTCAAAACATTACAAACTTTGGTTCAATACATTCAAACCTTGGAAAACATAGCAACTTGTGCTCCTAAATGTGCTTGGCAAAACATAGATTTCACTCTTGCATAGCATCCACTTGCATTCTTCATAGTTTGAGCCTCATACTTGCATCATATAGACTTCATATAGCACCTTTTTAGTATCCCTCATATTCACATTGCAATCATTAGCATTTAAGCTTGCATCCTTTGCATTTCACCTCAAAAATTATCACTTTGCATCTTCCATCTTGCATCTTTGCATACCCAGCCCTCATCTTGACTACTTTAACCATCATTTCGGATGTCCTACACATCATTTTGAGCATTCATTTCAAATTATCTCCTTTGATGTGTCTCTCCCTCACTGCTCTCTCCCTCTCCCACACACACACAAACACTATTTACTTGTGTCTCATTTTTATATTCATCCGTCCATCTCTGTCTACCCCTTTCACTTCTCTCATCACCTATCCATTTTTTTCTCCACATACACCTCTTCTCTATATCCATATTTCTTCTCCATCTCTCCCTTTATCCATCTCTATCCCTATATCTCCCTCTCTACCTTCTCTTAGTTATATATTTTATTCTCACTATCTTTGTTTATCTCTTCCTTTTATCTCCATATTTGTCTTCTTCTCAATCCCTTCACCAATTGGGCCTTTTCTCCATCTCTATAGAGGCACTAGTAAAGTTTGACCCATTTTTCAACAAAAAATCTGGAAAACATAGCTCTTAGAATTGCCTTAGTTTCAGCCCAGCTTTCCAACTGCTACCTATGTCAAGGTAGATTTGGCTTTGTCATTTTGATCTTATCTTTTTTTGTTATTTTTTTGATCAAGATCCAAAGTCTATTGTCATAACGTTAAACTCTTAGGTTAATACCTTGTAAAGATTTCACCTAAGTTCAAAAAACCTTATGTATACCGAGCTATCATTAGCATAATCATATTTCTAAATGTCATTTTTGACTTACCCTAGTGGTATATCCCCCTCATATTGCATTTTTCAAACCCTAACATCATTTTCACTATCAAACCCTATCAAATTATCCATCAACCAACTTGTCTTCTTGATCACCTATCCTCATTTTGCATAGCCTAAACGTCATTATCAACCCTAGGAAACCATCCCTTGCATAGTCCACTTTGCATAAACCTACCTTTAACATCCTTACCAAGTCCAAAACATAACCCTAACCTTCATTTTGCACATCATAATCTTCATCTTGCATACCTTCAAAACAACACCTTGCATTTGCACTTGCATAACATCCGTAGGACATTTGTAATTTGCATATCAAAACCCTAGGTCATTTAACATTTCCTCACATTGCATAACATCCCTAAACACTTAAAAATATAAAAAACACTCATATCTTGCATACCCACATCTTAATTATCAAGTTTTGACCTCTTTTATCAACTGCAACCCTATTTTACCAACTGCACACTTCATGGGCGCAGTTGGTAGTTTCAGGGCACACTTGATAGTTTTAGGGTGCACTTGGTAATTAGGTGTTTCATTCTAGGTTCCAAAACCCTAATCTGCACTTCCACACCTTGCATTGCATCCCAAGACCTTAAGAAACACTTTAAATCACTCAAAACACTCAAAATTTGCATTTTAAGAAACTTTGGATCTACATCATTTGCAGAAAAAAGAAGGACATGGGAGCTACAAATAAAAGAGGGGCTTTCTAACCTTGTGTTTACTTTTTTTGATTAGTTTGGCTTTCATGGTAGACTAGTGGGTGTTAATGTGTGTTGATTGAGTTTTGTGATTTCTCATAGTATATTATGCATTTAACCCATTTTTCTAGTCCTACAATAAGAACGAAAAAATTAAAGAGACAAAACAATTATATATTTTATAAGAAAGAAAAATTTATTTTTTAGGACAAACATTATAGTATTCATACCATGTTATTTGTTTGTGATTCAATGATGGCTTAAGAAGGATTTGGTGCTTTGCTACTTGTAAAGAATGCGACTCACAGATTTTAATCATATAATGAAAAATATTTATGTCTTGTTGTAGACGACTGCATTCTATTGATTTCCGTCAAATAATTTAAAAGTACTGACAGCGACAGACAAATCCATACAATGATTTTTTTATCTGGTTACTACACAAAATTTATCTTGAGGCAAGGGATAAATTTTTAAAAAAAAAAAATTATAATGGGAAACAAGAGAGGAAGGCAAAACAAATATGCAAGGAAAAGATTTGATGAAGCAGAACAAAGAAATATTCAGAAAAGTGTGGCACATTATCATCGAATTAAACAAGGTGAAGGAAATGTTGAAGAAGGCTCAACAGAAGTACACATAGTGCCTATGGGAGAGAGGTCGGGAACACTCCCTACGGAATCTCAAACAATGAATGTTGAAGAAGGTTCAAGATTAGTCCCTACAGAGGTTCAAATAATAGAAGTCGGAGAAGGGTCTGAATCTTTCCTTGTTGAATCTCAAATAATGGATGTTGGAGAAGGCTCAAGATCGGTCCCTGTAGAAATTCTAGTAATAGAAATCAGGGAAGGGTCGAGATCAGGCGCAGGAACTAGTATGGATGAACTCATAAATATTGTCCAATCTGTAAAGTATGGTATTTCTCATAAGAATTTAGATCATTTACTCAAAATGGATGTAGATAAATTGAGAAAACTTGCAGCTAATGTTCAACCATTAAGTTTGTCTAAGAGAAGGTCAATGAAGAAGAAGATAAGAGAAATTATGACTCAATTTGATAATACTAAAACACTTGAACAAGCTCAATTGCTTTCACTTTTTCTTACACAAAAAAAGTTGCAAGAGGCATTGAAATTGTTAGGTGTAAACACAACATCAAAAAAGAGAAGATTTTCTAACATGTAAACTGATTTGATTGAAAATGTTAAACAAGGTTTGAGAAACATAGGAAAACACTCTCGAACTAAAGATAAGTCTGGGGCAAGAAAAGTGATGTTGATGTCTGTTGCAAGTAAGAATATGACCCAAAATAGACAAATATCTTCAATTTCATTTGAAATGGGTTTTAGTAGGAAAAAAATGAGAGAATATGTTAAGAGAAGATTAATTGTGGATGACAGTACTATGGAGGGCAATTGGGCAATCATGTGTAGAGCACCTCGTTCTGATAGGATTGAAGAGTTATTAAAAAAATTAATCATATCATTTTGGATTGATAACACTTGTCCTTCATCGAATAGTAGAGATGTTATCAGGCATAGGATTGCATCTGGTCAATATGAACATCATACAAAACATTGGTTGGACACAGCACAGCATGAGTTATATGTGTCATTTTGTAGTCAACATCCTAATGTAAAAGTTGGGCAAACATTGTTTGAAAAATTGAAGCCATACTTTGTGAGGTCAAACAAAGTGTTTGAAACGTGTTGTTGTCGTCATCATATTGAGTTTGATCTCCACTATCAGGTATTTTGAAAGTTAGTAGAAGACACATATGGTTTTCATGTTGCTCCTCCTAGTAGGAGAAGAGAGTTTATATAATCCATTTTGTGTGACAACATAGATGATCCAGCTAGTCAAATAAATTGCATTAAAGGATTATGTGAAACATGTGGTGAATTGGCTCTATTTCCTTTGAAAACTGAAAATATCGATGTAACAAAAATATTGAATTGCAAAAGTTACAAGTATGTCAAGAATGAAACAAAGTTGGGGAAAGAAACAAAAAGGTTGGAATATGTTGAAGAGGAGTTGCCTATTCTAACATTTATGGACAGATTTAAGAAATTGATTCAACCTTATATTTGTCATGCATTTTTTGCAAAGTGGCAAGCACAATAGTTTCAAAATCTGAGAGATAATTTTCCACTTGGAACAATTGTATCAGTTGTTGATTTTGTAGAAAACTATTCATTTGTTCATCAGAAAGCAATTCAATCAGATTATTACTTTAATAAGCAAGTCACTATTATGGTACATGTTTTTTATAGACATGCATAGTTAGATTTGGATGGTGTTCAGAGTATAGTTCAAGCACGAGTAATTATAAAGGAATATCATTTTTATATAAGAGATGATAAAGAACATGACATTCACTATGTAGAACATTGCTTCAATACGTTCTTTTCTTATTTGAAAGAAAGAAACATAAATGTTGATAAACATTATGTTTGGTCTGATGGATGTGCCACGCAGTTTAAATCATCTAGACCATTTTATGCATTGTGTAGATATCATCGCAATGAGAATATAAAACACATATGGAATTTCTTTGATTGTGGTCATGGAAAAGGTGAACATGATGGTGCTGGAGCTTGCATCAAACGTGCTTTGTGAAAATATCAAATGAATTATCACGGAGTTCGTGTAAATGAAGCACATGATGTTGTTGAATGGTGTAAGACTCATTTTGCATTAGATGAGGTCGGGACATCATCAACAATGAGTTGACAGACACCATGTAGAGTCTTCTAGGAGATAACAGGTATGGATGTGTATGTCTATTTAACTTTTATGCACGATTAAATTATAAAATTTTATTGTTAAGTTTTATTTTTGAATTCGTTGAAGTTTAAATTTAATTTTTCTATATTTTCAATTTAACGAACTTTCAGGTGTCAATAGAAAAAACATGCATGGTTGCAAAAGGATAGAAAAGACACATTCTTTACATTCAGTCATGAGTACAGATAATTGCAATTGGACATTGAAGACAAGAGAATACTCATGTTTTTGTGATAGTTGCATTGATGAAAACTATGAAGAATGCATCAATCAGACACATGGATATACAGGTGCCTAGATTTCGGTACCACTTGATGTTACCAATAAATTTGATAAAGAAGATGAAAATTTTGATGATATTCCATTGATTTCTGATGATTATAATCATATCTCTGGATTGGTAAAAGTGGGTGAGTATCATAAAAATTAATCTCAAGTTTTTATTTAATTATCAATTTCAACTATCTTATATATATTGTACACATGCATTCATGTATACTTGTTATGCAAGAGATGTCTTTACAGTGATTGCTGAGCCTGGAAATCATGAATGTGTCAGTTATTATTTATTGCGATGTACTGCAGAGAGGACAAAGTTATATGACCCTAAAGAAAGTGATGGAATGTTGTTCCCCATAGGTAAATTATACATATACATATGTACATGAACATATATATTTAAATAAATATATATATTTAGGTAACTTCATATCTGTCAAATTTTAAAACACTTAAATTTGTGGTACAAGTTCTATTGTGATAGAGGGGACATATTTGAAGCAAGAGAAAATAGTCCAACATGGAATACACTTTGTTGATTATCAACCTGACAACAAAGTTTTACAATATAGCCACCTGGTCGTTGCTATAGGGCTTTGTCTGCATCTAGTCAAACTTAAGCGTGCACGTCGCAAGTGGAGACTAGATAGTGAAGATCATGAAAAAATATTGCATGTTATAAGTGTACATCATGGTTGATTAGACCTTTGAGATTTATTTTATAATAATTTGAATATCAACTTTGGTGAAATTGTGTATTTAATCTGAATATCTGAGTTTCAGTTATCATTAGTTTATTTTAAAAACTATAATATTAATTGTACTATGGATGAATTTAATAATTTAACAACTCAGTATAAATAGGCTAGACGTTAGTTCGAACTTTCATAATTTCATTCTCTATGTTACAATTCTTAAATATCAACTTCTTTTCAAACTATTGAATTTCATCTTGAATTAAATGTGTTTAGATTAATTGTACGATCATAAGTTTTTTATTTTCATTAATTTATTAAAAAATTATATAATTTAATAATTTAAATTAATTGTACCATGGATGAATTTAATAATACTTCACCTTAAAAAGTTCCAAGGAAATTCAAGTAGTTGCGAACAATAAATATGGTGATTTTGTATCATTGTAAAACAAAACACATACTTTCTAAGCCCACGGAGGTCCTCCACAGGTTATAATTAAAAACCATTTTTTAAAGAAGATCAGAAAAATTATTATTACGATAAACTTCCACGACAAATCACTTTAGAGTCGGTACAAAAAAATTCGTTGGACAACTAAAAATTGAACTCTCGTTAAAAAAAAAGTATTTTATGATTGTAAACCTTTATAAAATTAATTTGAAAATGAAAAAAATTACTATTATTAGTTAGGGTATGTAATCCTTTGATTTGACAATTTAAAATCAGTAGAGAACATTCTGTTCTATTTAAAATCAATTTTCTATTTTTCATGTAGTTTATTAACATTGAGTTATTTACACAAAAATGAGCCTACACATTGATCAGGAAAAATTACTAGCTGAGGCTTTTGAGTGCATTATTTCTCTCACTTCCATCACAATGCGAGGAAACTCATAATTTAAAATAGATACAACACAACTTAAATGTATTCCAAATTGATGAAGAGCAACTTCTACTCCACCAATACCAGAAAATAGAGAAAGTACTCTGACGCCATCAGGATATAATGCTTTCAAGACTGATAAATGATATGCAACTGTATCTGTTTGGAATGAATTATCCAAACAACACAAGCGGTCAGTCGGAAAAGAAGTTCTATGAGTGTGATCTCTATCAAATTTTAATATAAGCTCTATCTCATGGAGCTCTAGAGGGACGAGGTCACCTGGCCCCACCCATACAAAATTCCACTCTTCACACTTTTGAAGTATATATTTCTCCGCACTATCTTGCAGTTGCCCTCGTGCATTCTAAATCATAACTCTCAGTTGATCAATAAGGACAGTGCCACATCATCTTGAGTCTATGGAATTTTTTTTTGTCATCTGATCCCATGAAGGCCAATACTTTTTTATTTGCAGAACTGCTTCCTGAATAGTCATGGGGGCAGAGGTTCTGCTTGAAATCGCCAATAGGTTTCCCAGGAACTCCAAAACCAATTAGTTCATTGGGACAAAAATTAGGGATTGCATCACATAATTCAAACATTGCTTGCTTGTCTTGCATAGTACCCTCTATGTATTTTTTATACTTCAACGCTTTCATTATCTATGTTACAATTTCGAACTTACACAATTTCATTATCTATGTTACAATTCTTAAATATCAACTTTTTTTCAAACTATTGAATTTCATCTTGAATTAAATATATTTTTAATTGTATGATCATAAGTTCTTAATTATCAAATTTAGTTTATTAAAAAATTATATAATTTAATAATTTAAATTAATTGTACCATGGATGAATTTAATAATTTAAATTCATTTATCAACTTGTACACATATACACGTCTCAAGAATAAACATCTATAGATCTAATATATCTCTATGTATCTAAAATGCAAACTGTAAATCTCGAATAAATATACGTATTTATCAAAATATAAAAAGTTATATATATGTACATGTGATGGTATCTAACACTGAAATACTCAATAATCAAATAAAAAGTGAAAGTACATGGATGTCATCAAGGAACTAAAATACACATGTGTACATGTAAACTGGACCTCCAATATATATGCATCAAAAAATATATAAATCTAATCTACTACTAGAAGGACCCCTCAAGATGCATACAAACAGAATGACCCTCTGATTGAGTCTCCTGCACATCCTCTCGCCGAGGCGCATCAACCAAGCCCTACAAATATATATACATATATACATACATGTGTTAGAGTTCTATCTTTAAAACATATATATATATACATACATGCATCATGTAGATATACATTCAAATTAAATACAAATTTGCATATATATAGATATATATCTAGTTTTCAAAATATTTAAATAACTTTAAACAAACTATTTAAAACTCAAGTACCTGAGCACTACCAGGTGCCTCAATAGAATCATCTCTCTCATGTATATGATGTCCTGAACCAATAGTATGTGTAACCATGTGCTCAGCAACCTGTGCCTACATGATTTATTACGAGTTAAAGATTAAATTAAATATCTGCATATATATCTGAACTAAATTTTTCAATAAATGAACATATTTTTTAATTTCATATATATTTAAAATTAAAAATAAATTATATTGTACCTGGGTCTCTGGAGGTGGAGGATGATCAGCAGACTCCATCATATCATCTACTAATGCACCTGAGCCTGAAACTCCATGTCCAACTGCTAGTAAATCTGAGTGAAGTGGACTGTGTAATTGGCTAAGTACATCTGGTGTAGAATTAGTGCTACTAGGTCCGAATAATAGGTCCATGTATGATGAAAGACCTAGGGTCGAACTAGTATCAATCTCAGATAGGCCTTGCAACTGCTCACCAAAATCATCAAGGCCCTCAGTTGTGATATGGACATCTCCAACTCATATGCTCGAATCATCTGTAGAGTGTCGTGAGTCTGGTGCCGAATGCTGTGAGCTACACATAGGTGTATCATCTGTCACTGGTGTGGCAGCCTGTGTCTGTGGAACTGTGTTGGGGCTCTGATGCTGTCTAACAACATCCATCACCGCGTGTACTGGAATCCTCTGTGTATCAAAAATATAGCTAATAAAGTGCAACATATCCTCCAAAAAATACAGTGACATATCCATATGTGTCTGATGTCCTGAAAGACCATGAATATCGCCTGGCAGTGGTAGCCTAGCAGATCTATATGCATCATCAGAGGAGGCACCTGAAGTGCTACTAGATGCCTGTGAAGATGGTTGACCAAGTGGATGAGGACGTCGACTATGAAGATAATGACCAATAGAATCTGATGTGATACTAGCTGCCATAGATGCAATGTGCCCAATAGTGTCAATTGCTTCCCTTTGGGAAACAATGACAACTCTATCTACAATAGGCGCATGCGTAGGAATCACAGGAGGCATCCTCGGTCCAACAAACTGTCTAAGATCTGCAGGTGGCAGACGATCTACACTATGGTACTAGTCACGATCTGCCACCCGACCACGCCCCTGTCCATAATAATCAGGAATATCCAAGTAGTTGACATTGAGCCCTATACGAAACTCAGCGTACAACTGCTGTGCAAAATAAAGGGGTATTTGGTCATTATTAGGATAAGAACCATATGCAGCTAAAAATCGTGGATAGATCATGCTAGCAATAATAGGGTCTTTGCATCGTGTAACTCTGTAGCCTCTCACCCTGCCCTATGTCCCCTCATAAGCTGGAAATAACTCTCTTCAGATGACGTCTTTGGGGGCTACCCTCTTGATGTCATCAAATGATGCATCTCCTGAAACCTCAGCCCTAAGCTCCCCAGATATGGAAGCTAATATGGCAGGAGTAAATGAATGGTGACCTCTAAACCTAGCTGTCAAATCCTATAAACTCCTACATATCGTAGTACATATGTCTCTATAAACACCATCATCAGAGTTCAATATAGAGTGTTACAGTCTAGCAGCCTCATGATCTGAAAATGCAAATAATGCATCAATATCAATGTGTGGAGGTGGTGCAGCAGGACCTCCAGAAGGAGCTGCAAGTGCAACCTGACCTAGAACATGAGCCACACCAGGAGCTGGAACATGAGCTGCACGACGAGACCTACGTCGAGGTACATGAGGAGCCCCAACAGAAGCTGTAGCACGAGCCCCACCACAAGCTGCACAAGGAGCCATATCGGGATCTGCATCAAGTGCTGCAATAGGAACCGCATCAACCTGTGTCGTAGTAGGAGCTGTAGTAGGAACTACATCAGGTGTCGCACTAGAAGCCACATCAAGCATATCGTGTGAAGCCATATCTGTAAAAATGTATGAAGAGCTAAATTGTCTGTTGTACATACTTTTTTATTTTTAACATTAAAAATTATACACATGTAATTAAGCATACATCACACATCATGGACCTAGATAATTTGTAACACATCCAGACCTAGATTAATTTGCATATAAGTATAAGATAACTTTAAAGTTGAGAGTTTGGTTATGGTTAGAGTTAATTTGTTATTCTAAGATTTTATTATATTTTGGAGGGTATTATTAGAGAATTCAATTAAAGGGTACCTAATAAATTATTTATATTACTCTTAAATGATAATGTTTCAAGGTTTGAAATTCTTGATTGATATTATTAGCAGAGTGAGTCACTGGACTCATAGGTGGCTCTCATCTGCTGGGAGGGTTACCTTGCTCAAGACTGTGATTTAGGCTCTTCCTATTTACAGGCGTTTAGTGTAAACACCTCCCATGGGAGTTTTGAAAGATTTTGATGCTTTGTCACGACAATTCCTTTGGTCAGGCAATCTCCAATCATCTAAATGGAGCTTAGTCAACTGGGAAACGGTTTGTTTGCCTAAGTTTTCTAGGGGTCTAGGCCTTAAATGTATGGCTCTTAGTGTCAAAGCTCTTGCTGCAAAGTTATACTGGAGATGGTGCAAGAATCAAGATCAGGATTGGGCCAAGATTCTGACCCATAAGTATTTCTTAGTTCTGGAGGTCCAGGATATTCCTAGACTTGAGCTTAATGGTAAGGGGTCCTTTATTTGGGACACCCTTAAAAGGGGTGCTCCTCTTATCAAGGATGGCCTTTTCTAGATCTGTAATGAGGGGTCAAGTGTGTTATTCTGGCAGGACTCTTGGGATGGCCACCTTCCTATTCTCTCCAGTTTTCCCAACCTTTTGCCTCTGTTTCAGGTTTTTCTTCTGCAGGTTGGACCACGGTAGCACACTTCAAGACTGTTTGGAGGTGTGGATTGGTGGAGGTGGCTAGTTGGAAGGATCCACAAATTTGGCCCACAGGGGGCTCCTCAGAGATTCGGGTTGAACTGGCACATCTTCTCTCTGCTAGGCTTTATAGCTCTTCTAAAGACAAAGACATCCTGGCTTGGGGTCCTTGCCCAAAAGGTAAGTTCAGTGTGGCCCAGAGATATGCTCAGCTGGATATCCAATGTAATGTAGTTCAGGTGGTTCCCTGGTGGAGGAAGGTCTGGATAAATTTTCTTGGCCGCAATGTAATTTTTTTCTATGGTTGGTTGCGCAAAATAAGTGTCTTACTTGGGATAATCTCCAGCGAAGAGGGTTTCAGGGACCCTCTTTCTATCCCCTATGTATGTTGGATGGGGAAGATGTTTCTCATCTTTTCTTCTTATGTCCTCTCTTTAGAAAGATCTGGCATAAGTGGTGGGAGGCGTGGTGCCATAGCCATATTAATCCCGAATCTCTTATTAAATTTTGGGACAGCCTTGGTAGACCCCCTATGAAAACTTAATTCCTTTATGTGCCCTGGGCTATTGGACCTTCTTTCATTCTATGGAATCTTTGGTTAGAGCGTAACCATCAGATCTTCTATAATTCCAACTTGGGAGCCACTAAACTATGGCAGTTGATCCTAACCAGGCTTCAAGAGACTATCTCTGCTAAATGTGATATGTCAGAGCCGGTAGATCCTGGTGATTCTCGTATTATCAAGAATTTAGGATTAGTGGATAAAGGATTTGGAACTAGTAGCAGTAAGAGATCTCAGCCAAGAAAGAGGAAGGTTTGTAGAGTGGGGAGATGGAGTCTTCCTCCTGATGCAGTCCTAAAGATTGACACTAATGGCTCCTCCCGTGAGAATCCTGGACTAGTTGGAGTGGGGGGGATTGGGAGAGATGTAGATGACAATGTTATTTTCATATTCTCTATTCAGAAAGGAGTTGAATCCAATAACATGATGGAGGCTTTGGCCATTAAGGTGGCTATGGAGCAGGCTTGTTCTCTTGGTTGGAGGAGAATGGTGTGTGAGTCTGACTCTCAGATTGTTGTGATATGATAAATAACTGGAGAGTGGATGAATCTAGCTGGCAAATTGCCTCTATTGTTAGAGAGATTCTCCACTTGAGTAGCTTTGTGGATGGGATTTCTTTCTATCATATTCTTAGGGAATGGAATGGAGTGGCTGATGTCTTGGCAAAATGGGCATCAGAGAAAGGTGCTAGTTGGGATATTTCTGTTAGGGATGATCTTCCTGTTGATCTTACTAGGACTTTCGAGAAATTAGTGGAAAAGGACAGAATGTAATTGGTTTTGGGTTGGTGTTTTGGTTGGTTGGGTCTGAGGCCTTCTATAATTTGCTTTTATTTGAATAAATTTTTAGCCCTTTTTTTTTATAAAAAAAATAATGTTTCGAGGTTTAGGTTTCAAGTTGGGTTACATATATATCATTTAAAACAAGGGTCATACTTCATGTATGTGCATGTATCTCAAATGTAATTTTTAACAATTTAGGATTAGGGTCAACTTGTTTTAATTTTATGTAAGTTAGGCTTCAATTAGGTTTTCAAATAGGGTTTTAGTGTAATTAGGCTCAATTTTAGGGTAATATTTAAGACCTTATGACACTGTCAAGGTTTACACAAACTTACATAATTTCTAGCATTAAATTTAAGGGTTAATATTAAAGTCCATGGTTAAGAATTTAGGATAAGGGAACTTAGCATATGAAGTTTATGATTTGGTTCAAGATTATGATTTAGGGTATTTATTATCATTTATAATATTGGGTTTAGAAATTAAATTTTAAGGTCAAGGTTAGGGTTTGGATAATGGTTAGGGTTAGGGTTTGCTTAGGTTAGGGTTAGGGTTTGGATGTACATGTATGTTATATTCATATAGGTAGAAATGCAAATTAATCTACATTCTTATATATGTATAATTTAGGATCTCCCCTTAAGACATGTCATTGAATTATATAGTTAATTATATACTTCTAATTATTAAGACATTAAAAATAATAACATATGTACATTTAAACATGAATATTGAAAACATATGCATGTACATCTATATCTACCACATGAACATATTTACATGTACATTTATGAAATAAAATATACATTTTAATCTACATTCTTATGTATAATTTAGGATCTCCCCTTAAGACATGTGTTATTAAATATAGTTAATTACACTTAGTTATAAGATAAATTAAGATCAATAGTTAACATATACACAAATTATACATATAAAAATGTGAATTTATTAAAAATATGTATATACATTTACTTTTAACCATGAATAAATATACATGTACATCTATGTTCAAAATAAAAAATTATCCATTTTAATCTATATTTTTACATGTACAATTCAGGATCTAGACCCTTAAGATATGTCATTTAATTAAACTTCTAAGATTAAGACATTAAAGTGAATTTGACATATTTACATTTAACATTAACATATATATATATATATATATATATATATATATATATATATATATATATATATATATATATAAATTTTTTTTAAAAAAATTTGACTTCTAAAATTTTGAAATGTTTTTCTAATTTTTTCAAAAATATTTTTCCTAATGTTTTTCTAAATTTTTGAAAACTATAAATTTTCTAATATTTTTTTAAATATGTTTTCTAAAATTTATGTTATTATAAACTTTCTAACTTTTTTCTTATTTTTTTCTAAATTTGTTTTCAAAAATTTATATTAAATAATAAATTTTCTAATGTTTTTGTAATGTTTTTTCTAAGTTTATTTTCTAAATTTTATATTAAATTCTAAATTTTCTAATGTTTTTGCAATTTTTTAAAAAAAATTGTTTTCTAAATTTTATATTAAATTATAAAATTTCTAATATTTTTTCTAATTTTTTTAAAATTTATTTTTTAATATTTTTAAAACTTTTTATATTAAATTATAAATTTTCTAATATTTTTGTAATTATTTTTTCTAAATTTGTTTTCTAAATTTTGTAATGTTTTTGCAATATTTTTTTCTAAATTTTTTAATTTTTTTAATGTTTTTTTTAAATTTTCAATTGTTTAAAAGTATTTTTAAACTTTTTTCTAATTTTTAACTATTTGTTTTCTAAATTTTATATCAAATTATAAATTTTCTAGTGTTTTTGTAATATTTTTTTTATAAATTTTTTGTAAATTTTATATGAAATTATAAATTCTCTAATATTTTCGTAATTTTTTTAAAAATTTGGTTTCTAATGTTTTTCCTAAATTTTATATTACATATTTTTTACTATTTTTTCTAATGTTTTCTAATTTTTTCTACATAATATTTTTTTGTTTTCTAAATTAATATAAATAAACAATAAAATTATTAAATTAACATTTAGATATGTTTTATAAACTATTAAAACCGTAAATAACATTGAAATATATTTTCAAAACTATTAAAAACTATATAACATTCAAATATGTTTTAAAAACACAAAAAGAATGCATTGAAAACATTAAAATCTATTTTGATAATATAAAAAAAATACTTAAAACATGTTGAAAACATTAAATTAATATTATTTTGACATACCCAATAATGAAAATGAGAAGAAAAATGAGAAGATGATGTCGACGGAAGTTGCTCAAGTCACATGTTTGCCTGAACACTCAATGAACAGTGCTCGCCATAAAAATGAATTTGGAAAAGTTAAGAAGACGTTTTAAGCCACCGAAAATTTTGTCAATATATGTTCGTGCGAACATGTGTTGCGTACTTGTTCACATGAACATGGCACGATATGTTCGCGCGAGCACTCAATGGAAACATGTTCGCATGAACATGTCTAGGGTGTTCGCGTGAACGTACGAGAAATGGAGATGCGAAAATTTGTCATTTTTTTGAGGTTTCTTCCTCCCACAAAAGTGGTACCTAGTATTGTGGGTTCACCCTTGTACCTCCTACAAAGAAAGACCCAAAGAGACCTATTATATCTTACTCTCAAGGAATTCATGTATCTTATGGGTAGCATATAAAGAAGAACCATAAATCTCATGGGTATGTGCATGATCATGGTTGCAAAAACTATGGCCTTAAATGGCAGTGAAAAATTAGGACATCAATGTTAGTCAACTTCATGTCAAATCTTGAACTAGATATGAAGCATATATTAAAAAAATTAAAGAATATAATTTATAGTAAATTCAATGTAGTTTCTAAAATACTAGCACATTCTTGATAAAATATGATATAATTGGTCAAAATTTGGAATTTCAATGCAAAAGTACTAAACAATTCAGGAAAAAATAAGAATTATGTTTATGTTTGATCACCTTAATCACAATAAAATGATAATATTTTTTAAAAGATTGTAGATATGAGAAGTAGACCCATACTTGCATCTGATTCATATTTGTTTGTAGTTTTATTCAAAGGAAATAATAAATTTTGAATTTTCTCCTACACCATTTTTTGGAATAGAAAACTCTCACATCTAACCACCTTAACTAATTCAAAACTATACAAAATTAAAAATTTTGTTTTTTTCCTCATAGTAGGTAAAACATAGAATGTGACACATATTTCAGATTTTGAGAAGATTTTACCATTTTAATGTTATAACATTTCTCAATTAGTATAAAAATTAGAACTTTATAAGTAATTTTGTTAAAAATTAAGTAATAATTAGTTACTTAGTGAATAATTTTACAACAACTATATCAATGGAAATTTGATAATTTCCTGAAGAAACCCTTTTCATTTCATCAAATTGGGATGCTCTTTTTTTCCATGCTACCACTTTTTGGCCCATCATGATCTTGCACATACCCTTATCTCAAATATAAGTTAGGCTATGCAAAAAAAAATCTAACATGTACTATTGGATATGCTAGAGCATGTACAAGTAGTTAGGGATTCCTAAATTATTTGAATCTCCTAATTAGTGTTATCATATTTCCTCTAATGTGGAATAGGCTAATAATGGGTTGGAATAGGAGCCTGCTAAGGGTGAATAATCTACTTTTGTGGTGGAATAGGAGCCTTCTAGGTGGATTAAAGCCTATTGGGGGAATAGGCTACTACAAGGGTGAAATAGAAACCTATTGGAGGAGATAGGATCTAATTGGATGGGGATAGGTTGTTGCAGGGGTTGAATGAGAGGCTTATGACTTGCCATTGATAAAGCTCTCTAGTATGTAAATGTATGCATATATGTGTTTACCTAAAATATATTAAAATGATATTTGAGAAAGTAGATAACATGATGTATGTAAAGGGTATGTGCAGGATCATGGTGTACCAAACTATGGCCTTAAGTGGCAGTGAAAAACCAACAAATCAGGGTTATGTCAACTTGACACATAATTTTAAAGTGGTTCTAGACTTTATATCAAAAATTTGTAAGAAAATAATCTGTAGGAAATTGAATCTAGTTTCTAAAATTCAAGGCCTTATCTGGAGAAAAAATTATTTGATTAGTCAAAAGTTTGAATTTTAATGTAGTACTACAAAAATTTCAAGGCAAAAATAAAAAGTAGGTGTATGTCTGACCACCTTAATCATAATCAAATGATAATATTTTTAAATATAATTTTAGATATAAAAATTATACTCATGCCTAGATGTGATGCATATTTTTGGGAATTTTAATTTCAAATAAATAATTAATTATGAATTTTCTACTATACTATTTTCAGAATTAAAAAACTCCCGTGTTTGACCACCTTAACTAGTTCAAAAAAAATAAAAATTAAGTTTTAATTATTTTTTTCTTATACTAGTCAAAGCATGGAATGTTATGCATCTTTTGGATTTGACAAATCTTATACGGTTTGAAAGTTATAGCTATTTTTCAACCAGTATGTCAATCAGTACTTTGTAGCTAACTCCATTAGAAAATAAGTAATAAATACTTACTGACCTCGTAATTTGACAAACCTTACATTTATGAAAAGCTAAGAACATTCTTAAGAAACCCTTTTCATTGCATTAAATTTTGGTTAAAAAAAAGTCGTCAGCTACATGCTGGAAGTAAAAAACACATAAGAACATGCCAAAAACACATTTTTTGGATGTTTTAAACATGACCCTATAAGGTTGGTATTGAAAGATATAGTAAGAATTATAAAGGTATTAATTGTTTTCATTTAGTATCAGGATGGGTGGGAAAAATGTTGGAATGGATTTTGAAATTCTTTGAGGCATTTCAGAACTACATATTTTTCAGATCGCCACTTTTTGGCACACCATGATCCTGCACATACCCTATATCTATAAATCCTAAATATGAAATTAGCATACACATACAATTAATATAAATGTGAAATGAGCATACACAGATATAAATCCTAAACATTAAATGAGTATACAATTATATTTTTCTTTAAGCATAAAATGAACATATGAATGCATCAATTTTATATTTAAACATGAAATTGGAATGCACATATAGGTCCTAAAAATGAAATGAGCATATGTGTGCATGTACATATGTAAACTTGCTAAACATAAAATGAGCATAACCATATAAGTCCTATACATACATGAAATTAATATACACATACTAAAGTTCTAAAAATGAATTGAAAATACACATATTATGTACATGCATGCATAAAGGGGTCATAATAGGATGTCACAAATCAATTGTCTAAAATTGAGCAGGTATCGAGCTAGATCATGTGAGGGGTCCTAACAAAATGTCTTAGAATGGGATAGTTTCTAAAATTAATATTTAGTACATCATAATTTTCAAAACTAGGTAATCTAGATAGTTCATTTATGTCTATAAACCGGCCCCAATTTAGCACGTTCATTAACCTAGAATAATCTAAAATCAAGCATTGAAATCTATATACATAGAAAATATTCAAACTAGTGCTAAATGATGGCTTATGGAGAGAATACAAAATCAAACATCTGAAATATATCTATCATAATTTTCTTAGATGGATCAAATGATTTATAGTTCAAGGAGACATGTTTAGTAGGGTCCTAGCTAGAATATCTTAAGAAGATATCTTTAGTTTAATATCATGTGGTAACTTTGCATGTGTGTTTATATAACATTATACATGCAGTAATTTTTTATACTAATTTAGGATGGAACATGTGCAAAATTTCAAAATCAAAAATCAATCCATTACATCAATTTCTAAACTACAAGTGTCCTGGTCTCTAGTTTATATATACATGTACATATAAAGGGGTCCTAGGGACCTAGGGTCCTATTATTTTCTAGGGTTAAATGTTAGGACCTTAAAGGTAGGATACTAAAAGGTCTTACTTAGGGAAAATCTTAGTGCCTTAAAACCTAAGTTATAAGGGACAAAAATGGTCCCATGATGCATTAACCCTTTGTAATATGTGGTGGGTCCTTATGGGTCTTAATGTATAATAAAGGTCCTAACCTCAATCATATGACCCATCAATGAGTCATGGGACCCTTATGGTACATTCAAAACTAGATCAAGTTTTGAAACCTAATTAGGTTATGATGATATAAGAAAAATCTTTTTAAAAATTCAATTTTCTTTTAAAGAAGTAAAATGTTACCTCTTCAAAACTTGATCAAGTTTTGAAGAAGTAAAAAAGGGCTCTACTCCAAAGGCCATAACTTTCACATATAGAGTCTGATGGACTCCATTCAAAATGCATTTCAAAGGTATTGGAGATATCTAAAACATTATATAGATTAAAAATCCTAGAACATCAAAAAAAAATTTCATCCATTTGAATTAAGAATAGTCTAAAATATGTACTCATTATTTTCCAAACATGAATAGAAGAAAATTTTGAACACTCTCTCTCTCTCACACACACACACACACACACACACACACACACACTCTCTCTCTCTCTCTCTCTCTCTCTCTCTCTCTCTCTCTCTCTCTCTCTCTCTCTCTCTCTCTCTCTCGCTCTTTCTCTCTCTCTCTCTCTATCAGACACACATAGACACAGATTCACTTAGTAAATCCTAATCTCTCTTACTAATTTTTAAGCTCTCTTATTCTCTCACTAACTCATATCCTTAATATGTTTCTCTCACTCATAAAACTCTCTCTCTCTCTCTCTCTCTCTCTCTCTCTCTCTCTCTCTCTCTCTCTCTCTCTCTCTCTCTCTCTCTCTCTCTCTCCCCTAAATTCCTTTCTGTCATAGAAATACATAACCTAATCAAGTTTTATAAAACCTGATCAAATTATTAGTCAATATGGATAATTAAGTCAAGACTCAATAACCCAATTGGGTTCTTGAAAACTATAAATAAAAAAAGCAAAAAATTGGTTATTATATTGTCTTAGTATGATCTGTTAGATGCTACTACTATTTCACATGTATTTATGTAAAAGATATGCAAGTATCAAGGTTTTTGTGTTTGGGAATACTAAATTTGATTTGTCTCCATGTGCCAACATTTTATTATATGTTTAATTTTGTATCTTTGATTGAAAAAAAAATAATCATGTAAATTTATTTAATTTTATATTTGGTCATGTATTTTTTCATGTTATTGTTTATACGGTAATTTGCTTGGAAATGATGAATTTGTTCTATTAAATCTTGTGTCCATGTGTTAATTTATGTTTGTATCTTGAAACTAACATAAAATAATGATGTAAATTTTTTTAGTTTCATATTTTATTGTGTATTTTATTCATATTATAGTTTGTAGGATAATCTACATCTACAATCCTGGGAAGGAATAAGATAAGAACACTTGAAAAATGATAGGCATCAAAGGCACAAAGAAGGGAGCATATAAAGAGATGATGTGAAGGTACATCATCAAATGCCTCCAATGTAAGTGATAAAAATTCACCTATTGATGTTCATGTCACAAATGCACCTAATTTGACAAATGAAAATGTTCAACATACCCCATTTGAAATGATTCCTATAAATACACTTACATCACCTAATGGCCCTAATGCAAAATCTCAAGTTGAAATGATGAATGCACATAATGTAATTAATGAAAATCTAAAGAACACATGTATATCAACATATCCTAGAATAATTTGTAGAAAACCAAAGTTTCTAATTGACATTGGTGAAAATATTTTGAATCGAATGCATGACAAAATGACAGAAATAAATTGCAGGAGAATTATTCAAATGGTTGGGAATAACAATTTTGAAAATTTAAATCAAAGTGGAAAATGAAAACTTGTTATTAAAATAGTTAAAAATATAAAATGTAGAGAGAGGATCAGAACTATGGGGTTAAGAACATCTTAAAATAGTAGTGAAAGAATCATTTTCATAAATTTCTTTCATGCATACCAATACATTGGCTCAAAATCACATACTAAATATGTGAATACAAGTCAATGGGTCCTTACATCAACCATAATGGGAAAGGAAATTGCAAAAACTTGTATCAGTAAAAAAATAAAAAAAAATAGTAAGGATAAGTAAAATAATGTTACTCAAACCCTTAGTGAGGTGAGAGAAAATTGTGAATTCTAATGAGACATATTTTTTGTCATTCCAAGGTTGACTCCAACATAAGGATAAAGTTATTTGTTGAGCACTAAGAACATGAATAGAAAATTTCTAGCATGACAACACCAAGGCTTCACCAAACCAAAAAGAGGTTGTCAAAAGATGAATTGGATAAACAAACCATGAGCTACATTTAAAACATTTTTTGGATATGACTCAAGGAAATTTTTATGAAATGTTTCTTCAAATATTTCCTCAAATTACAATCACCCAAAGGATTTTTGAGATAAAAAAAACCATTCTATGTTGAGATAAATCATACATGCACTACATGTTGTTGTAGGGTTCACGTTGAGTTTGTATGAATTATGATGTTTAGCGTTATATATGTTGTATTTTTCATACTAATGAAATATTCTAGGAATGTGGTCTATAATTACATTCTTAGCCACTAGGAGAATTTACTACAAGTGTACTATGTAAATGATATGAGGGTGCATTGATTATAAGACCACATGTTTGAAAGGTTTTTTCCCTCAACGTGGTGATTTGAAAAGTTGCATAGATGCCTACATCTAGATAGCACACATTAAATTTGGAAGACACTAGTTTCTCTTGGAAAGTATATGTCAGTTATATATGGTGTTAAGGATTGAAAAGAATTAAAGAGGTGTGAATTAGTGAAAAGTGATGTATTTGTAGTTGATTTTATGAAATTTTTTGCAGAGAAAATAGTCTGTGAGTACATAGGTAATACACAAAGAGCTACATGGTTAGATGAGCAATTCAATTTGTGTACATACACTTTTCCCTTGGGTATGATTGTGTCATTTGTTCACTTCACTAAAAACTAAAAACTAAAACCTTAAAATCAAGTGCAACCAATGTATTATAACTTTGTAGAGGTGTAAATTTTTATACACCTAGTATTTATTCATGCACACAATAGCACAAAGGAGGAGACAAAGGTATTAACAAAGTATCACTTTTATATCAGTGATGATCATACTCATTCATCAGAGTTTGTGCAAGGATGTTTTAGAGTTTTCTATGAAAATTTGAGAGAAAAAGATATAAGATACAATCAACACATTATATGGTTAGAAAATTTCTCTACAACATTCAAGAATGGGAAGATGTTCTATTGGTTGAGTAAGATGCATGTGACAAGTGTAGTGCAATTTTTTTTTCGAATTTCACTAAGGTGGAACATGGAAAGGGAAAGCATGATGGTGTTGAAGAATGTGTGAAAAGATCCCTTAGTAGAGAGGAATTAATGTATGAAGGTGGAACAATATTATGAAATGTTCAAACAATTGTCCAATGGCACAATTCTACAATGGGACTAGAGGTAATATAGGTAAATCTGTGGTTGCAAGATTTTTTTGGTTGATACATGAACCTAAAATTGAAAATTTGCAAGGTTTTGGTATACTTATAGCATTAAATGAGTTTCATTCATTTTGAATTTCAAATATAGCATCACTAGCTATTCATACTATAAAGTTTGCATACTTTTTCTCTTCTTGTATGCATCATTTATGCAATGAATGTGAATCAAAAGAGTGGATTAACTAATGGTCTTACAGACCTTTTCATCCAATTAATTCATATAAACTTCCTACAAAACTGCAACTCATCTAGATTGAAGCATGAACAATTTCTAAGCATGTACCTAACCTAGTTGAACTAGGTACTAAGTTATCAATTTAATACTTGGTTAAAATAGATTAATTTTGGCATTAACTTATCCTTCTATATGATGCAGGTCATGTATATGTAGTTATTTCATTTGAGAGTAATGATGAAGGAATAAATTACTTTCTATGTTCTTGTATTGAGCCTAAAAAGAAACTAATAAATATAGTCATTGATGGTGACAATATTGAGTACTTGCTAGGATCCATTGTTGTGACAAGCACATGGCTTAGAAGATAGTATATTTTTGGAACCCTTGTCATGAAGATATCTTTAAGTCTATTTGTCCTGTATAATGTATCAATTTTGACTTTAATTTATCTTTTCAATTAAATGTAAGTACCCCATTAAGACTTCTATCACATGGTTATTTGAGGATTTTGAGACACACACATATTCATCATTACTCTAACCTTATTTTTGCAACAAATATTCAATTGATGCCACATCATGGTAGGCCTCTTAACAAGAAGTTGTTGAAAATGTTGCAACTTCATAGTGATGTACATAAGTAGATGGAAAATTGTGTATAAAAATTTGATAAGAGATATAAATATTGTACATTATTGCTATAAATTTATGCATTGAATTTACTGTTATGGTTATAAATTTGGCTCTTGAACTCTCTTTCATGGGTTTGATGATAAAGTATCCTTTAAAAAATATTCAATTATCTTCAACTTATATGGATTTAGATGCTTGTTGTCTTGAATTTTTCTCCCTACTTTCCCAAAATATTGAGAAAACAAATTATAGATTTAGATACCCATTTTATTTTTCTCTAATACATATCCTAAAATTGGATAGGCATGTTTTGGACTATGTCCTTGCTATCACAATATGACAACCCATTTTAGGCTTAACATATGCCACTTTTACAAAGCAACTACTATTTATCCTTAATGCTTTAGTTCAAAACTTTGTACAATACCTACTTATGTATCAAAATTATAGATTGAATATATTTAAAGTCCCCTTGCCTTGTTTACTTTCCCAACCATCAAATCCTCACCACTTGCTCCTAAAAACTAGGGCCTTCTACAAATTCACTCTCCAATCACTTTCAAAACTAATTATTTCAGTGTACAGCTATCAATCCTTCTTTCTCACATAGCTATGAGCTTGTGCTAGGTATTGATGAACTATCAAGTGCTACAAGATTACATTTTCTTTGCCAACAACAAATTATCTCTAAATTTAGAGATTTGACTTTCTTTGGATTTGGCATCCCTTTCTTGACTAATGCAAATTTGCAATGTTGTTCAATTCAAATGAGCAAGGTTCTATATATTTCAAAATGTTGGTCCTAGGGTTGAATCATCTACTCTCTTAGCTCGATTTGCTTAGGTTTAGGCTAGGAACAACCTCATTTTGAAAATAACATCCCTCCAATGCTATTGAGCATACTAAACGAAAGTGTTCCTACTTGGGTCTGTAAACACTATTAGGCTGCAATGTTGGGTCGATCATTTCTTTGAGCTCATGTGAGGTATTGGTAAACTATCACATACTATAGGATTGTGTTTTCTAGGTGTACAAAAACCTATCTTTATTTTTAGATAATTCAATTTCTTTGGATTTGGCATCTCTTTCTCACCTAATGAAAAAGGTTGCAATCTTTCTCAGTTTAAATGAGCAAGATTATGCATATTTCAAACCATTGGTCCTAGGATTTAATCATCTACTTTGTTGGCTTTAGTTGGCCAAGTTTAGGCTAGGACCAAATTCATTTCAGCCAGAATGTCCCTAGGATGCAATCAACCATACTTAATGGAAGTATCCCTAAGGGTCTCTTAGCACATCTAGGTAGCGATCTTTGAGAAGGCATTTCCCTCTACTTGTATGAGGTATTGAAAAAATATTAGGTAGTATAGGATTGTGTATCCTAGGTCTACAATAACCTATTAGTTCTTAAAGATTCATTTTTTCAGATTTGGTATCCCTTTCTCACCTAATGCCAAAAGATACGATGTTGCTTAGTTCAAATGATTAAGGTTGTGGATATTTCAAATTGTTTGTCTTAGGATCAAATTGTCTTCTCTCTTAGCTCTAGTTGGTCAAGTTTAAGGTAGGAAGAGCCTCATTTCAGCCACAACATCTCTAGGATGCTATTAACCACACTCAACGGAAGCATCACAAAGGGTCTCTAAGAATCATTAGATTGTGATCATTTCTCTAAGCTCATGTAAGATATTGAAAAATAGTCAAGTGCTATAGGATTGCATTGTCTATACCTAAAATAATTTAGCTCAATTTTTAGAGATTCAACTTTTCTTGGATTTGGCATCCCTTTCTCGCTTAATGCCAAAAGTTGCAATATTGCCTAGTTCAAATGACCAAGGTTGAGTATATTTCGAAGTGTTGGTCCTATGATTGAATCATCTTCTCATTTTTCTCTGATTCGTTAGTTTTAGGTTAGGAAAAACCTCATTTCAGCCACAATGTCCATAAGATGCTATTGACCACACTTAACAAAACCATCCCTAGAAGTCTCTAAGCACCATTGAAATGTGATTTTTGAGCAGCCATTTCTCTGAGCTCATGTGAGGTATTGATAAATTGTCATGTGCTACAGGATCATATTTTCTAGGCCTATAACTACCTACATCTATTTTTAGACATTCAACTTTATTTGTATTCAACATCCCTTTCTCACCTAATGCTAAAAGTTACAATGTTGCTCAATTCAAGGTTGTGTATATTTCAAACTGTTGGTCCTAGGATCAAATCATCGACTCCATTAGCTCAGGTTGGTCAAGTTTAGGCTAGGACCAACCTCATTTCAGCCACAATACCCCTAGGACACTATTGACAACATTGAATAGAAGCATCCCTAAGGGTCTCTAAGCACTATTGGAATGCAATGTTTAAGAGGGCATTTATATCTAAGCTTGTGTGAGGTATTGATGAACTATTGAGCACTAAAGTATCATATTTTCTAGACCTACATAAACATTTCTTAGGTTTTAGAGATCTGACTTTGTTTGGATTTTGCATCCCTTTCTCACCTTATGCCAAAAGTTGCAATGTTGCTCAATTTTAATAAGAAAGTTCATGTATATTTTAAACCATTGGTCCTATGATCAAATTGTCTACTACATTAGCTCTAGTGGGTTAGTTTTAGGCTTGGATCAACCTTTTTAAAGCCTGAATGTCCCTAGGATACTATCGACTAGAATGATTGGAAGTGTTCCTAAGGGTCTCTTAGCACCATTGGGCTATGATCTTTGAGTGTACATTTCCCTAAGCTTTTGTGAGGTATTGAAAATCTATTGAGTGTTGTAGTATCATGTTGTATAGGTCTATAACAAATTATTTAAATTTTTAGAGATTTGACTTTTTTTGGATTTTGAATCCCTTTCTAGCCTAATGTCAAAAGTTGTAATGTTTCTTAGTTCAATGAGTAAGGTTGTGTATATTTCAAACTATCTTTCCTAGGATTGAATTATTTTCTCTATTAGCTCTACTTGGTCATGTTTAGGCTAAGATCAACCTCATTTCAACCATAATGTCCTTTAGATGGTATCAACCACACTAAATGGAAGCATCCATAAGGGTCTCTAAGAACCATCAAGATGCAATCTTAGGTCGAGCATTTCTCTAATTTTGTGAGGTATTGATGAACTGTTAGGTGCTATAGGATCACATTAGCTAGGCCTACAACAACCTATATAACTTTTTAGAGAATGGACCTTGTTTGGATTTGACATCCCTTTCTTGCCTAATGCCAAAAGTTGCAATGTTACTTAGTACAAATGAGCAAGGTTGTGTATATTTCAAACCATTTCTTCTAGAATAAAATCATCTTCTTTGTTAGCTCTAGTTGGATAGGTTTAGGCTAGGAACATGCTTTTTTCAGTCACAACTTCCCTATCACAATATCAACCAAACTAAACAAAAGCATCCTTGAGGGTGTCTAAGCACCATTGGGTTGCAATCTTTGAGTAGACATTTCTCTTAGCTTGTGTGAGGTTTTAACAAACTATCAGGTGCTACAAGATCACATTTTTTAGTCCTAAAAAACCCTATTGTTAGTTTCTAGTGATTGATCAAGGAAGTATTGTATATGCTTCATAAATTCCTTAGATTTTGGGCTAGTATTTGCCAATTTATGGCCTACATGTTGTAACCATAAAGTGGCAAAAATATATGTATAAAAGGGCTTAGGGTTAGAAATTGTTTCATTGTGAGTGATGTTTAATATGCTTCTTATGGTGGTATTAAGCTGTAAGGGATTACAAATTGTAATTAGGTTGTAATTACTAGATCTTAATAATATTGGACTTGCTATTTGATGGATGTAGCCCAAGGTTTGGATGAACCACGTTAAATCTTGGTGTCTTGTGCTCTTTTCTGTGTGATTTATTAATTTTGATATTATTTATATTTGTATGTAATTGTTATTTCTACCTAAGGTTTAATCATAACAAGTGGTATCAAAGTGAGGTTGTTTTACAGTTATCCTCTACAATAAAGTCTCACGGTTGAGTGGGAGTGATGGTAGACGAGGGTAAGCTAACAGTTGAAAAGTTTAATGGTTTGAACTTTTAGTTATGGAAGATGCAAATGGAAGACTATCTTTATCAAAAGGATTTATGGAAGCTATTGGAAGGAAAAACTAAGAATCAGGGATCTATGTCCAATGATGACTAGGATCTTTTAGAAAGAAAGGCACTTGGAAACATTCAAATATGCCTTGCACAAAAGGTGGCATTTAATATTAAAAAAGTGAAGATAATAGAAGAGTTGATGAAAACCCTAGCGACACTATATGAAAAGCCCTCTGCTTCAAACAAGGTATTTCTTATGAAGCATTTATTTAATATGAAAATGGCAGAAGGTGGATGTTTTGTGGACCATGTAAATGGGTTTAATACTATTACTAGTCAGTTATCTTCTATGGGTATCAATTTTGATAAAAAAATGAGGGCTCTCTTGATTTTGTGTTCTTTGCCTGAAAGCTAGAATGGCTTGGTAATGGCTACGAGTAATTATGTTCCTAGATCTAGTACCCTAAAATATGATGATGTGATCAATGTTATTTTGAGTGAGGAAACTCATAAGAAATCCTCAGGTGGGTCTACATCAGGAAGTGCTTTGAATGCACAAAGAAGAGGTAGAATGACCAAGAGAGGAAGTAATTTCTAAAGTCGTAGGAAATCAAGAGGATAGTCAAAAGGGAGGAGGTCTCAATTGAGAGGACTAAATGACTACTAGTACTATGAGAAAATGGGGCATAAAAAGAAAGACTATTGGAGTTGAAAGAAAAATGAAGGAGATAAACTAGACAGAGACAAGGAGGCAAATGTGGTAAGTAACAAATCTGAAGAGGATGCTTTGCTTTTGTCTTTAGAATTTGTTGATGATCCATGGGTTTTAGATTCTGGTGCTTCATTTCATACTACACCTCAAAGATTTATTTCATTTATTATTTCCAAGGGGATTTTGGGCTTGTTTATTTGGGGGATAGTGAACCCTGTTAGATTGATGGAAAGGGAAAAGTTAAGATTAAGTTGCAGAATGGGAATCATTGGCTACTACATGAGGTAAGACATGTTCCAAGGATGAGTAGAAATTTAATTTTAGTAGGGAAACTTGTTGATGAGGGTTGTGTAGTTACTTTTAATGATAAAAATTGGAAGGTTTCAAAAGGTTCCCTTGTAGTAGCAAAATGTGTGAAAGTAGGAACCTTATATCTTTGTATAGGTCATGTTGTTCATTCTATTTTAATTGTTTTATAGAAAAATGAATGTTCGAGAATAGTTGCTACAATTGAGCAGGGAGAACAAATAGCTATTGTAGATTCTGATATAGTGTTGTGGCACAATAGACTTGGGCACGTGAGAAGTATGAAAGTACTTCATTCAAAGAAAGTTTTTCTAGGTCTAAAATGTGTTAATATGGATTTTTGTGAAAGTTGTGTGTATGTAAAACAAAAGAGACTGAGTTTTGTGAAGACTGGGAAGGAAAGTGAAAGGTAAAAGTTAGAGCTTGTGCATATAGATGTATCGGGACCAACTTAGGTATCTTCCCTTGGTGGCTCTCATTATTATTTTACATTTGTTTATGATGCAACTAGAAAAGTATGGATTTATTTTCTTAATTTGAAATCTAATGTATTTCAAAATTTTAAGAAATGAAAATGCTTGGTTGAAAATGAGGTTGATAAGAAATTCAAATGTCTCAGATCTAATAATGGTCGTGAGTATTGTAGTCATAAATTTAAAGATTATTGCTCCACTATTGTTATTCATAGATAGAAATCTATTCCAAGGACTCCATAGAAAAATGGAGTGGCTAAATGCATTAAAAGGACTATACTGGAGCATGCAAGGAGCATGAGGTTGCATGTTAGGTTTCCTTTACACATATGGGAAAAGGCTATCAATACTATTATATATTTGATTAATAGAGGTCCCTCTAGTCCTTTTGGTTGTGGTATTCCAAAAGAAGCATGGACTGGTAAGAAGGTAAGTTATTCTTTTCTCAATACCTTCAATTGTGAAGATTTTTCTCATATAGATTCTAAAAATAGAACCAAGATAGAAGCTAAGTCAAAAAAATGTGTATTTGTTGGATATGGTATTGATGAATATGGTTATAGGCTTTGGGATTTTGAAAATCATGAAATTGAAAGAAGCAAGGATGTTATATTCAACGAGAAAGTGTTGTACAAAGATCTATTGCAACAACATGAGAGGACAGAATATGATTATGTAGTGTTTGATAATAGTCCAAGAGATGATGTTCCAAGTATTCCTTATGATGTGAAACAATCACAACAAAAATACCACCCGCACTAGTGAATGTTAGATGATCAACAAGGCTAATTAGACCTCCAAAAAGATTTTCTCCCTCTTTGTATTCTATTTTATTAAAAGATGCTGGTGAACCTAATTAATATGATGTTTTTGTGTAGGTGGATATGAAGATTCAATGGGAGTCTACCATGAAAGATGAAATAGACTCTTTGCTTAACAATAAGACTTAGGATTTATGCAAGTTGCTTGTAGGTAAAAGGGTTTTATAAAATAAATGGGTTTACAAGTTAAAAGAAGAGGATGGAGGTAACAAAACATTTAAAGCCAAGTTAGTGGTAAAAGGATTTGTACAGAAAAAGGGCATTGATTTTGATGAGATATTTTCTCTTGTTGTTAAGATGACTTCTATTCGCATTGTTTTAAGTATTGTGGCTACTGAAGATTTTCATTTAGAGTAGCTTGATGTTGAAATAACCTTCCTTCATGGTGATTTGGATGAAGAGATATATATGGCACATCCAAAAGGCTTTGAGGTCAAAGGTAAGGAGACCTTTGTGTGCCAATTTAAGAGAATTTTATATGGCTTATAGCAAGCACATCGACAATGGTATCTAAAATTTGATAGTTTTATGCATGAGCATTGATATAGTAGGTGTCATTTAGATTATTGTATTTATTTTAAGAGGTTGGATGATGATAGTTACCTTATTTTATGCTTATATGTTGATGATATCTTGTAGCTAGGTTTAACATGGATCACATTAAGGGGCTGAAATGCCAATTACCACATGCATTTGCTATGAAGGATTTGGGGGCAGAAAAAAAAATCCTTGGTATGAATATTTGCAAAGATAGGAAGAACAAGAAATTGATGCTATCTTAGGCTAGTTATGTTGATAAGGTGTTGCAACATTTCTCTATGGAGAATACTAAAGCTATGAGCACACCTTTACTTGGTCATTTGAAGTTGACTAAGGAGATGTGTCCTAAGACACAAGAAGAGGAGGATAAGTTGTCCAAGGTACCCTATGCTTCAACTATAGGAAGCTTGATTTATGCTATGGTATCTATAGAGCCAGATATTGCACATGTAGTGGGATTCATTAGCAAATATATAAGTCATCTAGGAATTGAGCATTGGAATGTAGTAAAATGAATTCTTTGATATTAGAGAGGAACTTCTAGTAAGCTGTTTACACATTGGGGGCTCTGCTACTGATTTACAAGGCTATGTTGACTCAGATTTGGTAGGAGATACTGATAATAGGCAAAGTACTATAGGTTATTTAGTTAGTGTTGGTGGGGCAGCAATGAGTTGGGTTTCTAGGTTACAAAAGGTTAATGCTTTATCCACTATAGAGGTAGAGTATATTACTACTATAGAGGCAACCAATGAGATGATATGGCTTCAATTCTTCTTGGAAGAATTGGGACACCCTAAGAGGGATAATTATTTCTTTACAAATAGTTAGAGTGCCATTCATCTTGCAAAAAATTCAACTCTACATTCAAAGACTAAACACATTCAGTTGCGATACCATTTCATTTGGTCAATTTTGGATGATGGATAGTTAAAGATGGATAAGATACATACAAATGATAATCCAGTGGATATTTTTACAAAGGTAGTGACAAGGGAGAAGCTGAAATCCTCTTCAACTTCAATTGATCTTCTAGACTAAACTTGAATAGAAGAACAATAGAGGTCATGGTGGTTTGATCTAATAGGAGCCTCATGGAGTAGTGGCATTGCTACAGGATCAATCTCGACGTGGGAGATTGTTGTCTGGTGGGGAGTCTGATCAGCCCCCAAGTAGGATATTGTTAGTTTGTGGTGACTGATTAGGGAAGTATTGTACATACTACATACTTCTTACTACATATTGTACTATACTATTTGTTGATTGTGGCAAAAATTATTGTATAAAAGGGCTTAGGGTTAGAGATCGTTTCATTGTGAGTGATTTGAAATTTGCTTCTTGCAATGGTATTAAGTTGTAAGGGATTGTAGATTATAATTAGGTTTTAATCACTAGATCATAAGAATTTTGGACTTGTTTTTTAGTGGATGTAGCCTAGGGTTTAGGTGAACCACATTAAATCTTGGTATCTTGTGTTCTTTTCTATGTGATCTATTATTTTCTAATATTTTTTATGTTTGCATGAAATTGTTATTTCTATTTGAGGTTTAATCCTAACACCTATTTTAAATTTTAGGGAGTCAACTTCTTTTGGATTTGGCATCCCTTTCTCACCTAATTACAAAAGTTAAAATGTTGCTCTGTGCAAATGAGCAAGGTTGTCTATATTTCAAACCATTCATCCTAGCATCAAATCATCTACTCTATTAGCTTCAATTGGTTGTGTTTAGGCTAGCACTAACCTAATTTCAGCTACAATGTCCCTTACATGCTATCAGTCACACTAAATAGAGGTATCCCTATGGATCTTTAAGAACCACGAGGTTGTGATCTTTGATCAAGAATTTCTCTGAGCTTGTGTGAGGTATTGAAAAACTATCAAGTGTTATAGGACCATGTTGTCTAGGCCTACAACAACATATCTTAGTTTTTAAAGAATTGGATTTATTTAGATTTGGCATCTCTTTCTTGCCTAATGGAAAAAGTTGAAATGTTTCTTAATTCAAATAAGCTACAATGTGTTTATTTCCAACCATTGGTCCTAGAATTGAATCATATGCTCTATTAGCTTTTGTTGGTTGGGTATAGCTTGGGACCATCCTAATTTTAGCCATAACATCTCAAAGCACCATCCAATTGTGATATTTGATTGTGAATTTTGCTAAGCTTGTGTGAGGTATTGATGAACTATTAGGTGCCAAAAGGATTGCATTGTCTAGGCCTACAACAACCTATCTCAACTTTAAGAAATTTGGCTTCATTTGGATTTGGCATCGCTTTCTCACCTAATGCCAAAAGTTGCAATGTTTGTCAATTCAAATAAGCAAGGTTGTGTATATTTCAAACTATTTGTTCTAGGATCAAATTGTATTCTATATTAACTCTAGTTACTCATGTTTAGTGTAGGAACAACCTCATTTTAGTGACAACATCCCTCCAAAGGTATTGACCACATTGAATAGAAGCATCCCTAAGGCTCTCTAAGAGCTATCAGGCTACAAGCTTTGACATAAATACAAAAATAATGACATATTTTTACTTTTCATATCTTATTAGATCAAAATAGGTAACATATGAGTTTGATTAAATTTTATAATGAATTTGACAAACATGTTACATTTTGAATATAAAATAAAGAATATTCATGTGTTTGATTAAATGCAAGAAAGTAAGATGAAATAAAAGTTTGTATGCCCACATTGAACAAGTTGGATGTAAATCCAAGTTGTTATTATATAAAAGTAAACAATGTATTGTGCCATATAAATCATATAGTTACAAAAAGATTCTATGTCTCATTGGTACAATTCAAAAGTCAAATACCTAACAAATGTTGAATGTGCATAATACACATCTCAAATATATATAATACAAATGTCAAATATATGTCAATGTCACGTATGACCAAAACTAAATATGTATATCACTATCAATATCTATAACTGTACAACATGATCAAAATTGAGCCTCTTTGATGTAGTATGAGTCTCGCTAGGTGTCTGAAGAAGAAAACTTAAAATTTGTATCAAACATCTTATTTATAAGTAATATGAAAAGAAGTAGAAATTGGATTCTAAATCATGGGTAGTCGAGATGTTGATTAACTAATTCATTTGTGCCATAGTTGGACTAAATAATAATAGTAATTGGCTCCTTTGTCAATGGGTGGGACTCCTAACAAAATGATGAGGTAGAGTGATGATGGGAGGCACAACTACCAATGAATCAATTCTCATGAGATGCATAACCATCAATGAATAATTTCTAGTATGAGGCAGAACATATATGGTAAGTGATAAAATGTTAGAATTATAGAGTGGAATTAGGATTCCAAATAAAGTCAAAAAATGTACTCTAGATTGAGATAGATCTCTCTTGCTAGTAGGATGTACATCCACTCATGAATTAATTTTGGTGTGAAGCACAACCTATATGGTAGGTGATAAAATGTTAAAGTTATAGAGTAGCATTGGGGATTCCAGATAGAGTTTAAAAATAAAAAAGTATTGTAGCCTAAGTGACATCTACCATGCTAGCAAGAGGTAAAAAAATTGATTAATCAATGTTGGTATGAGGCACAACCCATATGGTAGCAAATAAAATGTTCGGATTATAGAGTTGCATTAGGGATTTAAAATAGAGTAAAATTAAAATGTACTATAGCCTGAGTTGGATCTCCCATGCTAGGAGGTAGAACCACTAATGAAGAAGTGATGGTATGAGGCACAACCTATATGGTAAGCAATAAAATGTCAGAATGGTATCTAGTAGACATTATGGATTTCTACCGCACAAATATGAGCAATCCAAATTGAGATCACATGAGGGCTTCAAATAATAATCTACATACATACCTTTTTCCTCTATTGTTTTTGACCCTATCTTTGATGCTCGAAACTCCTTGAAAAATGAAATAGGAAAGGATTTGCTAAAATCTCAAAGAGTGTTGTAATAGGAAAAGAGATAAATAAAAAATGTTAATAAGCCAAATTATTGATAATTAATATAAAAATGAAAAAAAAAAACATGTACTCATTTGTAAATGCAACTATTTAATATGTATATAGAATAAATGCATACTATAACTTTTGTAGTTTCACAATAGACACCCTATTATCACATACAAAATAGGGACCCCCTAGTTCAAAAACCCCTACTAGGCACCTAGTCTAGAGTCTTGATCAGTTTGGACCCTACCCTTGGTCTTGGTCAAGCATCAGTTCCTAACAGCAAAAGTACATGCAGCTAGAGAGGAAAAAAAAAAAAAAATTGGGCTCTAAAATGCTTCAAGTCTATATATGCACACTTGTGCACATGCACACCAAGTGTGCAAATGTGCACTACATCCCCTTCTAGGGATTCACACATGTGCACATGCCCGTGTACACACCTTTGGAAGGTGCACATTGGGAATCCATGTCAGATACAAGGACATGACCCCTTTCCTACCTTTGACTTGCTCTCACTTCTAGCTGAAGACCACACCTTCATACATTTTCCTATTGTGCACTTCTTCTTCCTAGTCTCCTACACTAAAAAAAATACAAGGTCATATCACTAAGGAGGTGCACACATGTGTACCCCTAGTAGGTAATCAACTTTGCTTCAAAACCTAAAAACATGAAAACAATAACTAAACCTTGAATCTCCTAAGGCTTCATTGAGGTGTGCATGTATGCACTTCCACACAAATGAAACAACATAAGCATCCCAAATACTTAAAGGAAACCAATGGAGGTGCACACATGTTCATCCCCATGAGGTGCACATGTCTACATCTCCATGTACTAAAAATCAAAGAATGCAAAAGTTGCCCCCCCATTACACTGTACACTACACAAGTGTGCAACTATGCAAAATAGGTCATTTTAAGGATTTTAAAATGCTCTAGCACACCTATAAAGGTGCACTAAGTTGAACATTAGGCATTTTTGGGGGGAATTTACCTTTTGACTAGTTTTGACTTTTTAGAAACTCATTCTAATAATATTTTGATTTTTGTGGAGTATAATTTTTTCCTTTTGACTAATGATTGCCTTGTTTGTGTAGATTAAATGGCATCCTCATCATCTTCCATGTTGGAGAAAATGAACCCAACGACTATGGGTCATAGAGTTGGCAAGGTAGATATGACCAAAGAATACATGAAAGATGACATTGGATATGAAATTTTCCTCCTAAGTAGAGTTATGAGTCTTCATGTAGTAGGTTACCTTTAAAATTGGATGATTCATTTCATTGAAACCATCAGGACAACAAAGATTCCCACTTATTGGGCAAATATCCTAAGTGATAATGTAGATGAACAACTAGTCATTCTTAAGGTAGACTCTTAGTTCTTCATGACTTCATACATTTGTAGTTGCTCATAGCTTGAATCACAGATAATCCAAGCCTTTATAGAAAGTGAAGCATGCAAGATGAAAATGTTTTTCCCTATGTGGTATACCCACAATTGGTAAAGAAGAAGCTACCATTACAAAGTGTGAAATATAGAGTGGTGAATGGTGGTTTCATCTTCGCAATTTTTAGTTTATTGAAGGCATTTATTCAAAGAGAATGTTAGTTAAGGTAGTTGCTAGAATCATAGAAATTAGTGCCTACTATGTTCAATTCAAGAACTTCACATATCTTTGGATAACTAGTACTTTGTTATGCCCCCAAGAAGCTCCCAATATACCCCTCTGATAGGTTGATACTCCTAGAGATTGTCTACCAACTCACTTCTACATATGATAGAGTGAGGAAACAACATAACAGGACATGGGTCTGGCCCATTATAATTAGCACATTTGAGCTGAAGTAGAAGTAGGAAATTGTAACCTTTAGAAGAATACAACTCACTTCACCCTTTCTTTGAAAACATTGGGATGGTGCAGTATCTGTCAAGGAAAGAGTTTGTTCATGTGGAAGCATTGGATGATCACTAGATGAATGTTATAGATGACTATGAGGTTTAGATAAGGAACTATTGTAGGATGAGTCTATATTTAGCTAGATATGTATTGAAAATTAAGATTCCTCTCAAGGCTATAGAAAAGGATGCCCTAGAAGTTATGGATCCTTTGTACAACAAAGATAAAATATATGAAAATTTGATTATGAATGAAGGGATAAGACATGATGAAAATGACATAAATCATTAGGCCAAACATGGGTTTGAATTAGTAAGGGAATAGATCCAAAAGCCATTTCAGATGGACCCACTTCCTTGGGCCATACCCCTACAAACCACAACTAGACGTATCAAAGGTAAAGGTACAAAGGTCACCATACCAAAATTTCCCACACAATCCTACATAAGGCTAGAAATGATACATCAACATGAGTGGGAGGTTGAGTATTTCAAAGTTGATCAAGGAAAGAAGAGGAAGAGTGTACCTCCTAGATAGAAGAAAAAAGAAGCTCAGGCTCAATTGCATCCACAACTGATACAACATAAATAGGCACAAGTAGAGCCTCAGGCAAACCTAACACAAGATTCTTCAAAGCTGGCATAGCCAGAACAACCTTAAAAAGAACAAATAGGGGAGTAGAGGGTTCAACCAGTGACAACTACAGAGGAATAAGCTACCCCCTTAGCTCTAAGGAAACCAATTATTGGAACAACTCTAGTGTGTACATAAAGGAGAAGATTAGGAAAATAAGAAAAATAAACCATCCCCATAGGTTCCTGAGAACATCACAGAAGCTAAGGATAAAAAAGAAGTGGAACAAAAATAGTTTTTCCCCTTGAACCAAAGAACCCACTCATCCAAAGGTAGAGAGGAAGAGAAGAGAAGAAGCTCTACAATGAAACCTCCATCTAATCCAAGAGAGCCTATCCAACTACCAACTTTAGAAGATGAACAACAAAAGTGGATAACAAGAATAGAGAGTAAAGAAACTAATATCTTTGAGCTCTCAAACTTTGACTTTATGTTAGTGAGCATTTAGATGGTGGGTGAAAAGATCATAGATACTCCTAAGAGTAAATCCTTATGAGAGGATTGGAATCAATTTCCTCCTTTTCATCAAGCATCTCTATGAATTCCACCATGACCATTATAGCTTTGTTATTCTATATAAAGGTTTATTAACTCCAATTCCTCTTGTCACTTAGGTAGAGGTAGAAGACAACAAAACAAGGAAGGGGAGTTCAAAAAGCTTCATTCTGATGAAGTATCTAAGGAGAGAAAAAATACCAGAAGAAGCTCAACAAGATCCTCGAGATATAGAAGCTAGATCCAAAACTCAAAAAATTACAAAGACTCCTACTAAAGATCTTCAATGTGAGAAGACTCTAGAGAGAAGTGATAAGCGAAAGGATCCTATTGGAGAACCCACCTCTTTAGCCAAGTACATGTCACCCATGATCACTACACCTACATGGCTAAAGAGGAGGTTATGTTTCATCAGAAGAGGCAGTTGGACCTAAAAGCAAAGGAAGGAACAATAGTGTTCATTAAAGTAGTAAAGAGGCTTGAGCCACCTAAGGATGATGCATGAACACTAGCCTTGATAATGATGGACCAAGATTAGGACCTACTTGCACATATTAACATTCCTCCTCCTCATGTCGATAATGAAGAATTGACTCTAAAAGATTACCAAATCAAGGAGGTCATGTTAGGAGGGCCTATGGTGGACATGGTTAAAGTAATGATTACCAAAAACATGAAAGAAGTTTTCTAACACATGCATCAGGGTGAATTAGAGATGATAATATTGTACAAGAAGAATGACCTACTAAGAGGCTACTTGAATGAAGTAGTAGGCCCTATTAACCTAGAGGAAAAAAAGGTCTCTCTTGTAGCAGCATTAGGAATAAAATGAGCAAGAACATAGTTGGATCTTCTTTTGGAAGTCTATCGGAAATGTAATGAGAGTTTTGAGGAGAAGGTGTACAAATAATATAAGGAAATCTGAAGCTATTATAGAACATCCAATCAACTAGAAACAAGTTGGTTTCTATAGTGAACCAAGTTTTATGGCTAATGGATGAAGTACATAACTAGGCCAAGGAATTGTAGGCATTAAGATCAATAAAAGATAAAAGGTATTTGGTTCTTATGGAGTTGTCTACTGCAGAGGAAATTGATAAGCTTGCCTATTAGATTGAGAAAATATTAGCATGAAATAAAGTAATGGAGAGATTACATGAAGAGATTTAGTGGATTAAAAAAAAAAACTCACAAGAATTTTTTGGATGAGGAGAAGTACTATAACACTACTTTCCTTGAGAATTTTGAAGATGAGTCTAAGACCGAGATTTTTGTAGTGCAATTAGTTGTCTAATAATTTAGAGCAAGATTTGAAGATGTTTCATCAGATAATGACATAAGACAAGCATTCAAGACCAAAGAGGTATTGTTGGAGAATGACACCAAGCTTTAGCATTTGTGAGTGCTTAGATAGAATTTAGTAACTAGTAGAAGATAGTGAAGGATAAGAATCGAGATATAGATTTACCAGAAGCTAGCCTAATGGAATAAATGATAGAGAAGTTCAAGAATAAACATCTAGACATCATTTTGGTGTAAAGAGGGGAAAAAATAAGATGTTGGAAATTAAGCCTTGAAAACTAAGAAGAAATTTTTTTTATTTTTGGAACTTGTGACCAAGGTGTGCAAGTGCGCATTTGTGCAGTTGCATTTTTCACAGAGGTACGCTAATAATTTTGAGTAAGAAGTATTGTGCTTACAATTAACTATCGGTTTCTATTTTAGAGCATTACATGCACTAAAAACACATTTGGAAGGTAGTTTAACTCCAAGAAATGACTAAAGAAGAACAAGATCACATTTGTAGAGCTTCTTGAGACTTCTAGACCATCTTACAACTTCCTTTTGCTTATATTCTTATTCTTTTATGTCTTGTAAAGGCTCATGCACCCATTAATGTATATAAACAAGGTTGGAGAACTACTTAACACCATTTAGAGAGTTGGTTTGTATATTATAAGATTTTTTAAATTTATTTTTTAGCACAAGTTTGCATTTTATGATATCTCACTCCTAAAATAAAGGGAGGAGATGATTTCTTATAAATACATGGATGTAATATGTACTCCACATTGTTATTTTTATGCAAGAATATATACGCTTGGTTCTTTTGTTCTGAGTGTACTTACTAGATTGTTGGAATATGTTATTTTTGTGAATGTATGTTAATGAATAATAATGGAGGAAATGCTTTTATTGTGTTTTTATGATTGTGCAATCTTTTGGCTTTGTTGTTAACCTCATGTTAACAAATTTAGCTGATGTAATGAAATGGAGAAAGGATCATCTATTGTTCTTGTATAAAGTTTTGTCTTGCATGAGCATACTTTTTTTGGTCTTGCAATTTGATGAAACATGAAATATCCTTCAATTTATATTGAGTTACTATCAATGATTGTATCAGTGGAGTTAGGAAGCGTAACTATTAATTCATTGGTTTCTGACCTGATCTTTTTGACAATTTAATTGGTAGATGTGTTGTTACCTTGGTTTATGTCCACTAGGAATTTCCCTTCCAATTATTTTCTTTGACCTACTATTACTCTATCTTTATTATCTTCTTTACTAACACTTGGTTAAAATAGGAATTAATATAGTTGGATCGATAAATTGCATTCATCATAAAATAGAAAATACAAAAATATATCTCTTTTGGGTTACATATCAAACAACAACAATGGATTATCTATGATTGTTAAAGAACCAAAAAAGGCCTCCTCATGAACATACACATTTATCATCAACTAAACAAACCCAATAGGTCTCAAGACCACCTAGAACCTTGGAATTGATCCTCAATCATCTTTTCAAGAGAGGGATTCAAAAGGATTCTCATCTAACAACATCATGCTAAATGATAGCTCAACAATAACCTAAAATTTATGAGAAGGAAAATATAAAATTTTACCTCTTCCATTGCCTCAACATTAGTAGTTTCAAGTGCATTCATCAACTCAACAAAACCCAATTATTTCTATATATATTCAACAAAAAAGTCAGAACGTATTCATTAATATTGAGTACATGTATATACATTCATTCATAATAAATTTCAAAATATAAACTTGACTTGTATTTAATATTATTTTTGTTTGGGTGTTCTCGCTGATTTATGTCCCTTTCCTCCAGACCTCGAGCTATGTGGGGTACCCTAAAGAAGAAGAAAATATAACATAACAAGAATCCATAAGACATATCATGACTTCAATTAAAATTGTAAACTTGATAGGTGTGCAAACTATGATGCCACATAGTTGTCAAGGCCAAAGTTAATGGTTGAAAACATGGCAAAAAGCATAGCATCATCAAATTGAGAAATTTCAGCCCCCAAAAAGCCATATAAAATAGTAAAGAGTTTTATTGTTATAAATATGAGATAATGTTGTAAATGGAGAGAAGGCACAATAAAAACAACAAGATCATATGATGGCAAGAAGACACAAGAATGACTTAAAGGATGAGATTAGAAGGATAGTTGAAAGATGGGAAAATTTGGAGCTTAAAAAGGCTACAAGGCCTAAATTGAAAACAAAGAGACTAGGAAGGTAAAGATAGATGTGAATGAACTTCTGGCACCTTGTCAAGAAATACAAGTGTAGATTCATGATCACCACACTCTTGTAAGGCACCCTATGTGATATGCAGGTTCTTCAATGGGGATTGGTATATGGAGGATAAACTCATGAGGTTCATTAGATGGAGTTTGGATTTATGAGGAGTAAGATATGTGGATGGGAATTGGATGGATTTGGTGAATTTTGGAGGGTTTCAATCACAGTAGGATATGGAAGAGGATTTAAAAGAGGGTTTTAAATAATGGTAGGAAATGGACGAGGATCTATAAGTAGGTTGGATGAAAGAAAGATGATAATTATCAAACATGGAAGAAAAATGATGAGTTTGGGAGATGAAAACGTTTTGACATGATCGAAACTTTAAATGATGTAATTAGATGATATGCCCTTGTCAACTTAACTTGGACGTGGATATTCTACTGGATTCCTTGTAAGACTTCTCATAGATTAGGTGTTTATAGTAAAATAATTAAGAAATAATATTTCAAAGACAATCTATTATTGTACTTTTAAGAATATTTAAAAACTTTACCTTGGGTGTTCTTGGTCCTACACTCACACCTCTAGTAGAATGAGTACTATGTTGTTTAATTGTACCAGTTGTTGCACCCTACATTGCATATTGTTCACATATCAATCTAGAGTGCTCTATAAAATAATAAAATATTTAATTTTATAATATTTAGGTGATTAATTAATATCATGTCAAAAATCGTGAGGGTCATTAGATGGGGTTTGGGTAATGCTAGGAGAAAGAGACATGGATAGGAATTGGATGGATTTTATGAATGAGAGGGTTTCAATGATGGTAAGAGATGGAAGAGGATTTATAAGAGTGGATTAAATAATGGTAGGACATGGAGGAGGATCTATAAGTAGGTTTCCTAAAAGAGAGATGATAGTTATGAGATATGGAAGATGAATGATGAGTGTGGGAGATGGAAAGGTTTCAACATGCTAGAAACTTCACATGATGTAATTAGATGAGATGGCCTTGTCAACTTAACTTGGACATGGATATTCTATTGTCTTTCTTCTAAGACTTCTTAGAGACTGGGTGTTTGTTGTAAAACAATTAAGAAAGAATATTTCAAAGCCAATATATTATTGTACTTTTAAGAATATTTAAAAAACTTTACCTCAGGTGTTCTTTCTCCTAGCCTCACACCTTTAGTAGAATGAGTATTATGTGATGCTCGTATACTACTTAGCACACCCTGCATTACATATTGTTCACATATTAATCTAGTGTATTCTATAAAATAATAATAAAATTCACTTTAAAAAAATTTAGGTGATTAAATAATATCATGTCAAAATGCAAATGAACAAACCTTTCTCCTATCCACTAAAGACCATTATCATCAAACCATCTATGAGTGTGAAATCTCCACCTCCATATGAATAAAAGGAATACCTACAATGTACCCATGGATGAGATGACACTCCATCTTGAGATGCCTCAAAATCTATCCTATCACACATGGGCTAACAACTAAAATTAAAATGTTGATTGGGCCCTAAAGATTGTAATGATGCATGTGATGATGATGAAGGTGGTATAAGTTATTAGGATTAAATGCAAATAGAAATAACAATTACATACAAATATAACAAATATCAAAATTTAATAAATCACATAGAAGAGAAAACAATACACCAATATTTAATGTGGTTAACCCCATCCGTGGGCTACATCCACAAAACATCAAGTCCAATATTATTACTATCTAGTGATTATAGCCTAATTACAACTGTAATTCCTTACAGTTCAACACCACCCCAAAAATAATTTATCACATCACACCTTTATGAAATCCATAACCCTAAGCCCTTTTTATATAAGTAATTTTTCCAATTTAGGGTTAAAATTAGTTAGAAAATGTCATCCCAAAAATGCCAACAAAATAACCCCAACCCCGCTAAGGAATTATGAAGTATGTATATTACTTCAATAATCAGTCACCACAAACTAATAATCTTCCACTTGGGGAATGATCACGCTTCACACTAGACAAAAATTTACCACTTGGAGATTGACCCTCTACTAATTTTGCTGCTCCATGAGGCTCCCACTAGATCAAAGAATGTTGGACTTTGCTGGTCTTTTATTTTGTTTAGTCTAGAAAACCAACTAAAGTTGAACAAGAGTTTAGCTTCTCCCATTTCACTACCATTGTAAACATATTTGTTGGATTCTAATTTGTATGTATCATGTCAATCTTTAACTATCAATTATCCAAAACTAACCAAATGAAATGGGACCACAATGGTATGTATCAATTTTTCTTTGAATGTAGAGCAAAATTCTTTGCAAGATGAATAGAACTCTTACTATCTATAGAAAAAATAAATATCCCTATAGGGGTATCCCAATTCTTCTAGGAACAACTAAAGCCATAACATCCTCTTGGCTACATCTATAGTAGCAACATACTCTAAATCTGTAGTGAATAAATATTTAACCTTTTGCAATCAAGACACCCTACTCATTGGTGCTTTACCAACAATAAATACATAACCTATAGTACTCCACTCTGCCTAGTATCAATATCCCATATAAAATCTTAGTTAACATATCCCTATAATATAGTAGTATGTCCCCCAAAGTGTAAACACTTATTGGATGTTTGTCTCAAATATTTGAGAATTCATTTGACTTCATTCCAATGGTCAATTTTAGGATGATTCATATATGTTCTAACAACTCCCACTACATAGGTAATATATGGCCTTGTACATACCATAGCATACATCAAGATTCTTATAGATGAATAAGGTACCTTGGACATCTCATCCTCCTATTCTTGTTTCTTTGAACACATCTCCTTAGTCAACTTCAAATGACTAGGTAAAGGTATGTTGATGACTTTACCACTCTCTATAGAGAAACATTGCAAGACCTTCTCAATATAATCACCTTGGGATAATGTAAAATTTCAATTTTTTGTATCTCTACAAATATTCATATCAAGGATTTGTTTTTCTTCCCCCAAATCCTTCAGAGAAAATGAATGTGTGAACTATTGTTTTAAACCCTTAATGTGATCCATGTTAGACCCAACTACAAGCATATCATCAACATATAAACATAAAATAATGTAGTTGGCATTATCCAACCACAAAAAAATAAACACAAATATCTGAATGACACCTTTTGTCTCCATGATCATGCATGAAACTATCAAATTGTAGATACCATTACCAAGGTGCTTTCTTCAAGTCATATAAACTTCTCTGCAATCTATACACTAAGTTATCTTTACATTTGACCTTAAATCCCTTTAGTTATTCCATCTATATTTCTTCATCCAAATCACCTTTAAGAAAGGTTTTTTTAACATCAAGATTCTCCAAATGCAAATCTTCAATAACCACAATACTTAAAACAATGCAAATATAAGTCATTTTAACAAAAGGAGAGAATATGTCATCAAAATCAATACCCTTTTTTGTGCAAATCCTTTTACATCTAACAAAGCTTTAAATATTTTCCTACCTCAAGCCTCTTATTTTAACCTATAAACTCATTTATTTTGTAAAGCCCTATTACTTGCAGGTAACTTACATAAATCCCTAGTCATATTTTTCAATAATGAGTCCATTACTTCTTTCATTGTGGACTACCCTTGAATCTTTGTATCCATCTACACCGCTCCATCATAACATTCTAGTTCACCATCATATGTTAGAAAAATAGAATACAAAGAGGGAGAAAATATTTTTGGAGGTCTTCTTAGCCATTTTTACCATCTAACATTCACTAGGGTGTGTGGTATTTTTTGTTGCAATGTTTGTATTTGATGAAATGCTGGAACATCATCTTTTAGAAATATTATCCAACACTATATAATCATTTTCTTTCTTCTCATGTTGTTGCAATGTATATTTGTACAACATTTTCTCATTAAATATGACATCCTTGCTTCTTCCAATTTTACAATTTTCAAAATCCAAAAGCATATAACCAAATTCATCAATGTAATATCCAAAAAATATACATTTCTTTTACTTAGCTTCTATCTTGGTTCTATTTCTAGATTTTATATGTGCAAATTCTTCACAAGTGAAACTTTTGAGAAAAGAATAACTCATCTTCTTAGTAATACATGCTTCTTCTGGAATACTACAACCCAAAGGATTAGAGAGACCACTATTAATAAATATATATAGCAATATTGATAGCCTCCATTCACATGTTTAAGGACAACCCAACATGTAATCTCGTGCTCCTTGCACATTCCATTATCTTTTTCATGTAGTCAACCACTCTATTTTCCTATGGAGTCCTTTGAATAATTTTCTATCTATGAATACCATTAGTGGAGCAAAAATCTTCAAATTTATCACTGCAATGCTCACTACCATTATCAAATCTAAGACATTTTAATGTCTTACTATTCTCATTTTCAACCAGCCACTTACATTACTTAAAGTTTGAAATACATCAAATTTATGTCTAAGGAAATACATCCATACATTTCTAGTTGCATCATCAATAAATGTAACATAATAGTGAGAGCCTCAAGACGAGATACCTAAGTTGGTCCTGATACATCTATATGAACAAGCTCTAATTTCTTATTTTTCTTTTCCTTCCCACTCTACAGAAAACTCACTCTATTTTGTTTTCCATATACACACCATTCATAAAAATCCATATTGACACATTTCCGACCTAGTAAAACTTTCTTTGAATTAAGTAATTTCATATCTTTCCCACTCATGTGCCCAATTCTATTATGTCATATGGATGTATCTGAATATAGAACAATTGTTTGTTCTCCCTGCTCAAATGTAGCAACTATTCTCGAGCATTATTTTTCTCTAAAACAACTAAACTAGAAGGAATAGTATGACTTGTGCAAAGATATAAGGTGTCTACTTTCACACCTTTTTCTACTACAAGGGAACCTTTTTAAACCTTCCAATTTTTATCACTAAAAGTAAATACACAACCCTTATGACCATATTGTCTTGCTGAAATTAAATTCCTACTCAACCTTGGAACATTTCTTACCTCATGTAGTAGGAAATGATTTTTATTATACAGCTTAATTTGAACTCTTATCTTTCTAACAATTTGAGAGGGTTCATTATCACCCAAATAAACAAGCCAAAAGTCCCCTTTGACATAATCAATAAAATAACCTTTATAGGCTGTAGCATAAATTGAAGCCCCATAATCTAAAACCCAAGAATCATCAACACTTTCTAAAGAAAAAAGAGCATCCTCTTCAAATTTGTTACATAACACATGTTCTCATTATTCTCTTCTAGTTTATCTTTTTAGTCCAATATGCTTTCTTCTTATGCCCTAGCTTTCCACAATACCAGCAATCTCTCGGTCCTCTAGATTGACACCTCTTCCATTCAAAGAACTTCCTAATATAGATTTACTTAAGGTTTTCCTATGAGTTTCCTCACTCTAAATAACACTAATCACATCATCAATTTTTTGTGTATTAGATCCAAATATAGAATTACTTACAACCATTACCAAGTCATTCTAGCTTTCTGGCAAAGAACACAAAATCAAGAGAGCCCTAATTTTTTCATTAAATTTGATATTCATAGAATATAATTGACTGGTAATAGTATAAAATTCCTTTGAAAAATATGCAATAGATCCAACTTCTACCATCTTCATATTAAATAAAAACTTCATTAGAAATACCTTATTTGAATCAGAGGGTTTTTCATACAATTTTGGTAAGGTTTGCATCAATTCTTGTGGTCTTGTAATGTTAAATGTCACTGATGGTGTCAAGCATAATCAAATGCTTCCAAGTGTCTTTCTGTCTAAAAATTCCTATTCCTCTTCTATCATAGTTTCCTATTTCTTGGTTTTTCCTTCCAATGACTTCCATAAATCTTTCTAATAAAGATAGTCATCCATTTTCATCTTCCATAACTGAAAGTTCTACCCATTAAACTTCTCAGCCATTGGCTTACCCTCATCTATCATTGCTCCCACTCAACCATGATAGTTTCCAATAAAGGATAACTAAAAAAGACAACCTTTCCCTAATACCACTTGTTATGATTAAACACAAATAGAAATAAAAATTATTTATCCAAATATAACCAATATCAGAAAATAATAAACCACATAGAAGAGAACACAAGACACCAAAATTTAATGTGGTTCACCCACTCCTTTGGCCACATCAACCAAATAATGAGTCTAATATTATTACTACCTAGTGATTAGAAACTAATTACAATATATAATCCCTTACATCTCAATACCATTGCTAGAAGAAATTATCACATCACATTAATGAAATCCTTAACCTTAAGCCCATTTTATCTAATTATTACATTTTTCTCTAAATATTTTTTCCACTTTAGGGTTAAAATTAGTTACAACATGTTTTCCAAAAATGTTGATTAAATAGCCCCAAAATCCACCAAATAATTATGGAGTATATACAATACTTCTCTAATAAGTCACCACAAACTAACACAAGCAAGGATAACACTAGTGGTGTAGGTGACACAAGTGGGGATGGCATTGGTAGTGGAGGTGATGTTGATGGAGCTACCATAGGTTGTGATGATCATTAAGGCACATATGATGATGGTCGATGTGCCATAGTTGATGATGATGGAGCTTTCATAAGCAATGATGACCCTAAAGGTATGTCTAATAATGGTTGAGGTTCCATAGGTGATGAAAAACCATCTAACTATGAGTTATGCTCAATGATAACATCTGTTAATGATGTAGCTACATGAAGAGTCTATAAATCAATAGACTTCTTTACAATTGATGAGAGCACAACATGAGGCATGGTTTTTCCTATTGTACATCGCCTCTCATGTTGTGGTACCACCCTATGAGCCCCATTTCTATCCTACATAGAGCCTCTCCCTCTATCTTGGAACTCACGGATGTTAAAGTAATTTGGCTTCCTACCAAGGGTGAACTCACAATATAGCTTTCTCAAAAAATATAGGGGAAACTCATAATTAGTACATGGTGGTAGGTCAAATATCATATACCACCTATCCCAAAAACATGATCTCATCCTAATATGAATGCACTGATGAATAGGAAAACTTTTGGTTGTGTGTAATAGGTACTTGCCAAATATAGGATCAATGAAAAGAGAACGTATAGTACCTTTCATTATGCCCTCATATTTCACTTTTTCACATGATAACCCATAAGTATAAAATGCATGAAACCTATCCCTCTATGAACCCCATTTCATAACCTCCCTAGACAACTCATTCACATTTTGGTTCATTTGTTCAAGTGTATTCATTAGGTTTGAGTGCTAAGAAAGTGTAGATGATCATACCCTATTGACCATTTGCATAATCTGAGAACTATTTTTTGTAAAGCAATTTATGAGGCCCTCTTATGTAATATTTATCTGATGTAATGGTATGCACAAAGGGGTTATAGGTGACGATAGTTATTGAATTTGAACATTGAGTGCTAGTCATTGTAGTTGTGTCACTATAGGTGGAGGGTTTCATATTTTGTGGTTTTGTAATGATAGGTGGAGGGTTTCATTGTGTAGGAGGTGGTCTTTCATCTCTCCTTCATTTTCTTGGATTCATTGATGCATCTAATATTTAAAAATATTTTTTTATTTTTTGAAATTATGAAAAAAAATTATAAATCTTGCAAATTACTAAACCATATTACAAACTATGAAGGAAAAATGCATAAATGACAAGGAGAATGAAGACATACCTCATTTGTGGTGTGTGATGGATGGAAATACAAAATAAATTATCTTTTCCTTACAAACCCGACTGGATTTTACCTTCTTTCTCTCCAATCCATGTTTCTAGTGTTATTTGAGGGTATAAAAATGCCGTCAAATGTGGGCAGTAAAAATAATTTATGTTTCTTAAAACACAATCAAGTTTTAAGAAACTTAATTGGGTTTTACAAGATAGAAATTTTTTTAAAAGCCGATTTGGCTTTATAAATTATAATGGCTAGGCTTAGATACCAAGCCTGGCCTACCCTTGACTTTTAAATAACTCAATTAGGTTATTGAGATTTTTCATACTTTTTTGTTGGGTGTCCACATTTTTGTACACCAACTTGGTGCGCTCACCCAATACACTAAAAATTAATATATGTAAAATCGTGCATATATATCTACAATATTCATGCATATGTATCTATAGACACACACACACACATATATCAATACATATATAAAAAAGCATATACATGTTAATTTAAACATATATATACTAAAAATTAATATATAAAATCATGCATGCATGCACAAATGTAAGATGTGTTGGAATTCTTTAGAATAACTATGGTTGGGGGGCGGGGGGGGAGCGGGGGTGAATCAGTTATTCAAGGTCCAAATGCCCAAATAAAACTTTTATAGTTCAATGAACCCATAAAATTTTTTTAACCATGCATGAATTCATTGTGTGTAAACCAAAGCTAATATGCTACTGTTACACTAACATGCAAAAATGTAAAGTATAAAACACAACACATCCATCAGTACACATGACACAATGACTTAATGTGAAAACCCAATTTGGGAAAAACCACTACTAGTAACATGCTACTCATTTCTCACTCTTCTGAAATGATGCCCTATTAAAGGCCAACCCTATTGAAGGTTACAACACACACTGTTAAATGTGACTTAGTTAAGGGATTTCAATCACCTTGTTAAAAGTGAGCCTTGTTAGATGACTTTAGGTCATTCACTTGGAATTCCACCCTATTAAAGGATTTTCCAATGACTATTAAGTCAACCTTTCTCCAAATGATTAACCCTAAGCAAATACAATTGTTAGAGAGTAACAATGGAATTTGATCTGATACAACTTACAACCTTACTTGCAGATTACAGATCACTATTTAGTCCTCAACTTTGCTTGGCTTCCAATCTTTGCAGTTTTGACAAATTGTTCATCCTTCAAGCATTCATCTTCATTAAGCCTTCTTGCTTAGTTCGCCATTGTAGACTTCTTCACCTAGGTCACTTGATGAAGCAAACCCTTCTTCCTTCACTTTGTCTAATTTTCACATCCAAAAACTTTCTAACCTCTCTACCTTTTCTTCATGAGAAAACATTTCTAGATATAGGGAATTAGAAATCTTTTTCATTCTCAATATCCATCTCAAAAATTAGGGTTTTCGATGGATTAGGTAGGATACAATGTATCTACCCCATATCTTGTCTTCTTTAGAAACTTCTCCTAGAATCCATTTGAATTCACCTCCAAAATGGTTTACATAAGATTTTGTGCCTCCAGCTCATCAATCTTATCATCCTCCTGATTCACAAATTCCAAGAAAATACACTTGTTGGCTTTTATTTTGTAAATCTTCAATCTTTTTCATAATGTAGTAGCTTGACACTATCAATTTACTAATGCTCAAAAAATACTGTGTTACTTAGCATCAACTAGATTTTACTAGTGCTTGGCACATATTGAAAATGATTTGGCATCTACTAACTTGATCGACACTTGTTAGTTTGCTCGGCATCCACTAGAAAATTCTTCCACTCAACTCCAACTGACCTTTTGCTTAACTTTACTTGGCACCTTCTATCAACTTGGCCATGCTTAGCAAATGAAATTTGTTCAACCTTTTTCATTTGAACTTTCCAAGTGTATCCAAAAAAATTTTAAGCCCAAGTAGATCATCAATACATTATGTTATCATTTTTTTAACTGATTCTTGCATTTCAATACATAATCATAACTCAACCTTTCCTCTAGGTATTGTTGTTACATCTTGTTGATCAAATCCTCCTCATCAATCAACTAAGTGATAATGCTTGAAACATATAAGTAATTTTATTACCAACATATAGAAGGTTTGACATTAGTGACAAAAAAATGATTGAGAACACTTCTTACAATAATGTTCTAACTCAAATGATCTTTTCAATCATATATCAACAATCTCCCTCTTTTGTATTGATGGCAAACCAAACTAATCAATCAATCAAACATCAAACTATCTAGGTTAAATAGTAAGGTAATACCAAAACAAAACAAAAAAATCTTGTGAATAAAACTTCTCCCTCTATCAACAAATCCTTCTTAGGTTACAAAATCTCACTTATCTGATTCTGTTTTGTCATGTATCAGAATATCTCCCTCTTCTTCTTTTTTTCTAATTTCCAATGTGCTTTCTGCCTTTGACTTGATCTTGGGCTTTGATTATCTTCATCTTGATCAATATGTAGTTGATTACATTCTTGAACATTCTCCCTCTTTGAGAACAATGCCAAAGACATGTACTCAACACTTGGCATCTATGTATATGTAGTTATAAACTCTTGTAGGCTCTTCAATTTTCTCCCTCTATCACCTTGCTTGTGATTGTTTTGAAATTCCAACATTGTAATTACTTTACACAACTTGCTAAAGTAAGATCCACTGCATCAATTTGTATGAAATGAATGTCAGTTTGTCTGATGCTGGATACATTCTCTATCTTTTATATAGCTTTTGATAGGGGCATCATCCCTAATTTACCTCTCAAATACTCATAAGCATCCTTAGGTAATGCTTTGGTGAAGATATCAGCAATTTTCTCCTTTGTGTTGATATATTCCATCTTCACTTCTTTGTCTTAAACCAATTCCCTTACATAATGATACTTTATTGCAATGTGCTTTATTTTTGTATGCATAATAGGATTCTTTGATATATTTATAGCACTTTTATTATCAAAATAAAGTGTCACTTCAGCACGAGATTGTGAAGTACAACTCTACTTCTTGCTTGTCCATGTAACAAGTCTTCTGCTTAAGAAAAATGCTCCTCCACTGGTGCTCTTTTTGTCATCAATATTTCCAGCCCAATTAGCATCAGTGTAGACTTTTAGCTCAAACTTTTCACTCTTCTTATAATATAAACCATATTCCTCTATTCCTTTCAAGTATCTCATTATCCTTTCCACTACCATCAAGTGATTCTCTCTAGGATTAGTAGAGAATCTAGCAACTATCCCCATAGCTAATGCAATATCAAGTCTACTATGTTTTACATATTACAATTTTTCAATCATGGATCTATACAATGTTTTATTAAGCTCGACTAATTCATCATTCTTTGATAGCTTGAGTGTTATTGTCATAGGTTTATTAACTCTTTTTGAGTCCTCAAGTCGAAATGTCTTCAAAATCTCCTTGACGTATTTTGACTGAGTAAACACCATATTTCATTTGATATAATTGTAGTCCCACAAAGAATTTGATCTCACCAAAAATTGACATCTCAAACTCTTGTTTTATTTGATTTGCAAAATCTTTACACAAAGCATCTTCTCCTCCAAATATAATGTCATCAACAAATATCTTAGATAACAATATACCTTTTTCCTTATCTATCTTCATGTACAAATTATTGTTATCATCTGTCCTTTCAAATACAATCTTAACAAGATAAGAATGAAGTCTCTCATACCATACTCTTGGTGCTTGTTTCAATCCATACAAGTCTTTGTCTAGTTTGCATACCATGTTTTTATTGTTTTTGTCAACAAATCCTTCTAGCTTTTCTATGTAGACCTCTTCTTCTAGTAGTCCATTCATAAATGGAGACTTGACATCCATCTGGTAAACTTTGAAACCTTTGTAAGCAACATAAGAAAACATAATTCTTACTCCTTCCATTCTTGCAATAGGGACAAATGTTTCACCATAGTCAATTCCTTCTTCTTGTGCATACCCTTTGCAAACTAGTCTTTCTTTATTTCTTGTTACTTCACCATTCTCAACTAGCTTGTTCCTGAATACCCATTTTGTGCCAATCACATTCTTGTCCTCTAGTCTAGGAACTAGGCTCCAAGTCTTGTTCTTTTCTATCTGTTCAATTTCTTCTTCCATAGCCTTATATTAATCATCATCTTAAAATGCATCTCTTACTATCATAGGTTCCTTCATGCTCAACAAACACAATTCACCTCTCAATCTATTTCTTGTCATTGGCCTTGCATCTTTGTCTCTAATGATTTGATCTACAGGATGGTGTCTTTAGACATATTTGGATAGTCTAGGCTTAGTTCTTATGGTTGCATTCTATCTCTCAGCATCAGTATTGCTATGTGCATATCTGTTAGGTATTTTAGCATCTCTTTCATGTATGCTAATCTCAAAGTCAAATTGTGCATTCTCCTCATTTTGCAACTCAAGTTTCCTAGGGTGTGACTTGGCAGTTGTTGAAACTTGCTATTGATTTGCTACATGATTTGTTACATCTTCTTTAGTAGGCATTCCTTCATAGTAATATGCAAATTTCTTGTAATATTCTTGTTCTTTTGTAGGTTCAACTTCATATGATTCTATAAACTCATCAAAAATTCACATTTTCACTTTCCACAATTTTGTTAGTGTTATTAATTAAACACTTGTATGCTTTACTTCTTATGGAGTAACCAAAGAATATACCTTCTCTCTTTGCAACAAACTTTCCACTACTAACATCTTTGAGAATATAGAATTTGCTTCCAAATACTTTAAAATATTTCACATTAGGTGGATGACCATACCATAGTTCAAAAGGTGTTGAGTGAGTACCTTTCTTTGCTTGCACACAATTCAGAGTTTATATTGTAGTACTTACAGCTTCTCTCTAGTATTTTAGGGCAACATTTTTCTCCATAATTGTGTTTTGGCATAGTCCATTACAGATCCATTTCTTCTTTCAAAAATTCCATTTTGTGGGGGAGTCCTTGGTGCTAATGTCTATCTTTTAATTCCTCTTTTATTGCAGAACACTTCAAATTCATTGAAGTGAATTCACCTCCTCTGTCTGATCTCAAGCATTTCAAGCTTTTACCTATTTCTTTCTCAGCTCTTGCCAAGTACCATTTAAACATTTTAAAATCATCTAATTTTTGTCTTAGAAACATGATAGTCATCATTCTAGAGTAATCATCAACAAGAAGCATTATATACCTATCTACTTTGTAGCTTTGCACTTCGATAGGTACACACAAGTCAGTATGAACAATTATAAGTACTTCCTTAGAGGTATAAGCTTTACTTTTAAAGCTTGACTTTGTCATCTTTCCTAGCTAACATTGTTTGCACATTATGTTTTCTAGTTTCTTCAAGTTAGGAAAACATCTAACTCTTTTCATGTTACTTATTCTAATTAGATTATCAAAGTTAACATGACATAATCTCTTATGCCAAAGCCATACATAATCAAATTTTTCAATAAGTCAAGTAGCATATTCTATATCCAAATAGAATAGATTACTCCTAGTTTGATCACCTTTTCCCATCAGATTTCCATTTGTATCATATATCTTGGTTGATTTGTTTTTGAACTCAACTTTGCACTCCAAATTGTTCAATTGTCACACATTTAACAAATTATAATTCAATCCTTCAACATAATAAGCATGCTCACATGAGATCTTGTCCATAAGCTTAATATACCCTTTTACTTTTATTGAACATGGTGCATCATTACCAAATCTTATAGTATTTCCATCATAACAAGTTAAGGTAATGAAATTACTTTTGTCTCCTATCATGTGATGTGAGCATCCACTGTCAATGATCTATTTGTCATTCTTGTTCACACAAGTCATAAGTGTAGTAGCCTCATCCTCATCTAATTCATCCTTCATTGCAAAATTTACCACTTCATCATCATTTTCATCAAAGTTGTTTTCATTAGCAATATAGCATGACTTCTTACCTCTATCTCTGTAGTCTCTTTCATCATCTTCTCTTATGTTTTTGTACTTGTTCCCTTCTCTGGAGTTCTTTTTCTATGTATATCTTGCTGCAATATGACCAACTTCATTGCAATTAAAACAAATGATAGGAAACTTACCTTTGAATTTATCTTTTCCTTTGTGGAATCTTCTTGCCAGCAATGCTTCCAATTGTTCAATGTCTTCCTCATTTGTACTGTTGTCATTGGGTGCATACTTTATCTTTCTTTTCTTCTTCTTGGGCTTTACCTCCTCAAAATCCTTCAATAAAAATTTTGCTTTGAAAGCTGATTCAGTACTCTCTGGTCTATAGTTGTCAAAATTAGATAACTCAAATGTAGTGAGTCAATCTACTATACCTTCAAGGGTTAGATCATTTCCTAGTATACATCTTAACTCTTGAATTGCAAATACTCTAATGGCATATATAGGAAACAATGTTCTCAAGACTTTACTTATCACATTCATCATCTATTTTACTAGTTACACCTTTTATAGCACTAACAACCTCTTTTATTCTAGCATCATGTCAAGCAATGTTTTCACCTTCTTCCATTCTCATGTCATCAAACTTACCTTTGAGGCCATCTGTCTTGGCTCTTTGAACATTTTTGTCTCCTCCATAGATGGTGTTTAGGGAATCCCTCATTTGCTTCAAACTTTTAAGATCTTTGATATTGTCAAACTTAGCATAGCTTAGGGTATAGGCAATCTCCAACATCGTTTGATTGTGCTCTTTCTTTTTCTTCAAATCTTCTTCAGTTAGGGCTCCTACTGGATCAACATGTTCTATTGTAATGCAAGCTTGTGTATAGTCTCCAAGTCCTCCAAGTTGTAGCTTCATCAAAATTTTCCTTACAGGAAAGTTATCTTTGTTTAGCTTGGTTACCTCTCTCTTTGACATCTTGATCTTTATGCTTTCAATACTTTGAAACTAATCCTCTTAGACAACTGTGCTCTAATACCATTTGTTGGAATTCTTTAGAATAACTAAGAGGGGGTGGGGGGTGAATCAATTATTCAAAGTGTAGATGCCCAAATAAAACTTTTATAATTCAATGAACCCATAAAACTTTCTTAACCATGCATACATTCATTGTGTGTAAACCAAAACTAATATGTCACTATTAAGATAACATGCAAAAACATAAAGTATAAAACACAACACATCCATTAGTACACATGACATAACAATTTAATGTGGAACTCAATTTGGGAAAAACCACTAGTAACATGCTACTCCTTTCTCACTCTTCTAAAGTGATGCCCTATTAAAGGCCAACCCTATTAAAGGTTACAATACACACTGTTAAATGTGTCTTAGTTAAGGGATTTCAATCACCCTATTAAAAGTGAGCCTTGTTAGAGGGCTCTAGGTCATTCACTTGGAATGCCACCCTGTTAAAGGATTTTCCAATTACTATTAAGTCAACCTTTCTCCAAAGGATTTACCCTAATCTAATACAATTGTTAGAGAGTAACAGTAGAGTTTGATCTGATACAACTTACAACTTTACTGGCAGATTACATATCACTATTTAGTCCTCAACTCTACTTGGCTTCCAATCTTTGTAGTTCGGACAACTTGTTCACCCTTCTACCATTCATCTTCAATACACCTTCTTGCTTAGTTCACCATTGCAGACTTCTTCAGTTAGGTCACTTGATGAAACAAACCCTTCTTCCTTCACTTTGTCTGGTTTTTTCATCTGTAATGCCCCACCAAGGGATCCAAAGAATTAATCTATATTGTCACTACAACATTCCTTGTGAAGGGTTGGAACTCTTTCTAAACGCTGCACTGGACTTTTTAATTCATTCCAATTTTCCTATAGTGAGAATTTAGGTTAATTCTTTTGGGTCCCTTGGCAGGGCATTATAGCATCCAAAAAATTTATGACCTCTCTACCTCTGCTTCATGACTAGGCATCCCTAGATATAGGGAATTATAACTCTTTTTCTCACTCAATATCTATCTCAAAAATTAGGGTTTTCATTAGATTAGGTAGGATACAATGTATCTACCCCATATCTTGTCTTCTCTAGAAACCTCTCCTAGAATCCATTTGAATTTGCCTCCAAAATGGCTTACATAAGATTTTGTGCCTCTAGCTCATCAATCTTATCTTCCTCCCGATTCACAAGTTCCAAGAATTAAAACTTATCAAATTTTTTTTTGCAAATCTTTGATCTTTTTCATAATGCAACAGCTCGACATTATCAATTTATTGATCCTTAGCACATATTATGTTACACGACATCTACTATAAAATCTCTCAGCATCAACTAGATTTTAGTTGTGCTTAAAACATACTGAAAATCACTTAGCATCTACTAACTTGATGGGCATTAGTTAGTTTGCTCAGCATCCACTAGAAAATGTAATCACTTGGCTCCAACTATCTTTTTGCTTATATGTGCTCAGCATCTTCTATCAGCTTGGTCAAGCTTAGCAAATGAACATTGTTAAACCTTTTCCATCTGAACTTTCTAAGTGTAGACAAACATTTTGTAACCCCAAGTAGATCATAAATATATTATGTTATCATTGTCTTAACTGATTCTTGCACTTCAATATATAATCATAACTCAACCTTTCCTCTAGGTACTTTTGTTACATCTTGTTGATCAAATCCTCCTCATCAATCAACTAATTGATAATGCTTGAAACATATAAGAAATTGTCTTCCCAACATATAGTAGGTTTGACAACAATGACAAAACAATGATTGAAAACACTTTTTACAACAATTTTCTAACTAAAATGATCTTTTCAATCATATATCAACAAGATGTGCATACATAAAAATAAATACGTAAACATTAAAAATTAGAGAGTTTGTATATATCTAAAAAATGCATGTATACAAACATAGAGATGTGTGTTTGTGTGTGTATGCGTGTGTGTGTGTGTGTGAATAATACAACTCTATATATACACAAAAGATATATATATATATATAATAAAATAATACTAAAAATATATAAAATATAATGAAAAATATCATCAAAGGTTGGAAGAAAGATATTTTCTACCCGATTCAATGGTTGGTGAATTGGATGCCCCTGAGCTTTGTAGTTCCAAATGAATTTCCTTGTGGGTGTTGTAAAAATCATGTGTGGGGTTGTTAGTGTGGGGTTTTTTAACTTGTTTAAATATAGGATTACATCAGTCCATTACATTTAGAACTAATTCTTACATTTAAACTATATGTTTGGTGATGCATCCTTTGGAGAAGTAGTCACTTTTTGAGCAAAGTTATTGAGAATGTTTGGAAAAGTATTGTATATTAATGTAGTTAGCACTTGTGGGGGATTTTTTTAGATTGTATTATAGATAATTAAACTTCAAGAATTTTCATAATGGAACTTTGTCCATTAATATTAATGGGGACATTAAAACTTGAAAAACCTTATACATTTGCACAGGAGAATATCATTTTTGTATGGAGAGATTTGTGTATTTTCAATTTTTGTTGATGTCTTTAAAAACTTATTCATATTAAAATACTAGAGCCATAGCATTATCATTTTGGTATATTCGACATATGGTTTTCATCATATGTTGCCATCAATGCCAAATGGGGAGAATTTTTGCATAAATATTGAGAGTATATATTTGTGGGATTGTATTGGCATATTTGGAGATATGATTGAATCTTTATGTATTTCTTTCATTACTTGGTTTATCATTGATGCCAACATATTGGCTTTCTAGATGGAATAGTTAGAGTTATAGATAGGGTTATTTTAAGCATAGTTAGAGAACACATATTTCTATTTTTTGAAGTTGGTACAATATTTTTTAATATTTCTTTACTATGTGTCAGAGTGTGCACAAATTAATATGAAGATTTTAGTTGTTTACGAAAGTTTAACAAAAGATTAGTTGTAGGTTAGTTCACAAGGAACACAATATCAGTAATTGGGTGGTATATATTTTGTGAGCTTGAAGCTTGTTTACTAGCCTTATATTTTGGTTCAAGGCATGTTCATAGTGATATTTTTGTGAAGGAAGAACTTGGTGATCATTCAAGAATAATTTGTAAGAATAATGTCTGTATTATTCTCTACAAGCTAAATTTTTGTTATATCATTTTGGAAACTTATATGTCTGATGTAATATGTAATATGATATCATATTGAGGTCCTATATTATTTTTTGTATATTTGGATAGCCTCAACACGAACTCAACTAGTTGTTTTAGGACTTGGTATAAAGGAATGATGATTTCCTTTGTTGTAATTGTCTTCTTGTGAAATTATGATTTTATGTGAACAATGGATACAAATATGATGAGATAAACAAGAGGAAGATGTTAGAATATATAGTCCACCAATATAACTAAGAGGGGGGTTTAATTAGTTATACAACTATTATCACAATTATCAATCTTATTAAATCTTAACCATATGAGTAGTATAATCAGAAACCATAACAAGATACTAATGCACAATAACACAAGATATATTAACTAGGGACATCCTTGATCAAAGGGAAAACCCCAGTGGGGATGATACCCACTACATGATGTACTAAGATAATTATTCCTTTTAGAGGATGGACACTATTAGGAGTCTATGAAAAAATTAAGTACATATCAATCCCTATTAGGATATTCCAATGCGATTAGGAGTTGTGCCAACCCTATTAGGAGTTGTAGAAGGTAGATGGACCCACTATCCAAATAGGTTTAGGGGCAAGACAAATGAACCCACTATAAAATTCATCTTTATATTGTCTCTTTCAGAATAATAGAATTGAATTGTACTTCTCCTTCCTCCTCTTTCCTATCAATTGGACTTCTACTTGTTCTAATCTCAATCCCAGATCAAAAACATTGCATCCAATAATGCTTTGGATCTCTTACTCGCATTTACTAAATACTTTTCTCTTGCACTTCCATAAACACCTCATATCTCACAAACTTCCTTTCTTAAAAAAGGAAAACACTTTCCTTTATACCAATTCCTCAAAATAATTACTTGAGTTTTCCTTGAGGCTGTCCCAATTAAATATAATAGGACCACAATGAGATAATTAATTATTTCACAAATACAATAGCATTGTTTTCTCACAATCTATACAACTTCTCACATGTGTGTAACATCATCATCAAACTATCCTCTATCACTATATAATTTCACATATCCAAATTATATCTCTATGAAGAGATAAATCATAATCATCATAGACTACTTTATAGGTACTCTATTTCTACACTACTCTTTATAAATCAAAAAAAACTTATGCATCTCTTCGATTGAGGTTACACACAATTACCCTTATTATTAGGACACTATCAAGAATAAATCCTTAACTTTGTGTAATCTAATTGTCAAACCTTTGTTTGTACAACCTCGATCTATGTCTTCTACTTTGCCAGTCTTCATAGAATTACTGCTATGTTGACAAGAATGACAAACATAGTCATTCAACATGTCAATACTATTACATGCTGTCTAATGCTTAGGATGCTTCCCCAAAGGTATACCATCAGCATTCATGCTAACAGGTGATGAGGATGATGTGTTGAGAACTTCAAAGGAAATCTGTTAGCAAAATTAAGTTGGTGTATTAGTTAGTTCACCCTTTGATATGATATCCTAAGAAATGTTATATGAGGGAAGTTCTAAAGAAATATGGATAGTGGGTTCAATTTTATTCCCATGAGCTCCTAACAACATTGAAGAAACTCCTAATAGGTTTGGAATCTTCTAGTAGGGATACAAACTCTAATAATAGTGACTACATATATTGATTACACGAAATTCAATCCTAACAAAATCTTTTCCACTCAAAGGGAACTTTAATATTAGTACATCATCTTGTGTGCATCATTCTCCTATGGGTCTTCCATTTGATCAAGGGCTTGCCTAGTTAACATATCTTGTCTCACATTGCATGGTTATTATCATATGGTTATTGTATCTTTTGGTTATATTTTTCAAATTCAATAAAGGTATTAAATTATTGATTCGATAAGTAAGCTTATGAGCACAAAGAAGTTCATGTGATGCTAAGAGTGTAAGGGTCTTTTGGCCCCTATTATTTAAGTCCATGATAGTATGGATTCCTTAACTCTTGAAAGGTATTTGACAAGTGGGAGAATGTTCAAAAACATGTGTGTCAAACTTGCAATATTTTCTAGATGGTTCAAAAAATTTTGTTATTAGTTATCTACATATCAATTGTTTAGAAAATATAAAATTAGTTGTCAAATGATGTCCTACCCATAATATAATATCAGATGACAAATTTTAGAGATTAGACGATGCATTTTATGAAACCTAGGAGGATTAAAAATATGGAACAAGATTTTGTATGTGAGATGCTAGTTTTAACCACGTTGATTCCTATCTTGGGCAATGCAATGTGAAACACATGTCAACATTTTTCACATGAAGTATGAAACCAAAAGTGGTTTCTAGATTGTCAGAATGTTATACAATGAGATCTTGGGGTGGATTTTGGTAATTTATTTTTGTTTAAAATAATTGGTGCTAGAAGGGTGCTTTTAAAGTTCCTCCAAGCTTGAGTTAAGGCCATACTCTTGTTAGAACTTGCATTGCAAGTGTGTTATAATATCATATTGATTTTATAATATATTATAGAATTGTTATAGTGTGATGTTTTTTTCACATAAGGGTTTCCAGACTATAATTATTTTGTCATATGTCCACTACTTTTTTATTTATGCATTTATTTGTCTCCTAGATTCATTGTAATATTTAAGTTAAAATTTTCATAACTAACCTCTTAAATTTATCAAAGGAAGTCATTTCATGTATGTTTTCTTCATTAAAATTTTTTTTGCTATGAAATATATGTTTGAACCCCCTTATACTATGAGGTCTAGTTCTTTTATGTACTGGTTTACGCTCATTGGGTTTTAGTGCTTGAAGGGGAGATGCAATGCATATTTATTTGGCTTCCCTTATCTGTACATGATAACCCTTTGGGTATTGCATCCTCCAGGTTGTAATTTGTGTAGATGTATTTAAGCCATGAGTTTTGTCTTGTGAAATTGGATACTCATGCCCACATCCCTATTTGTGTGATGTATTCTTCTTAGGACTCTATGTGTTGGTATAATGAATGCAAAACTCATTCTTTGTAAAAGATTCAACTAGGATTTGTTCTATCTCTTGACATGGTTGTGCATGGGCAAAGAGGTTTATTTTTTTCCTTCAAGATCTATAGAAGAACAACATGGGTCATTTATCTTACTATTATTATTGGCATCTTATCTAGCTATACTAAGGATTGGAAGTAATGGATTATTTTTCTTTCTAGCTAGAAAGCTCATGTTGTGGATTTGGGGTTTTAGGATATATAATAATGTCATCATTGTACATAGTTGTTGATTATACTGGCTTTGATATTTTGGCACTACTCTTCTATGTTGATTTTTATTTTTATGGGATGAATTTTCTCTTTATTCTTTATTTATGCCTTCTTACCCTTTATGGGAAGTGGCTTTGCAATGCTCTATGAATGCATTTTCCATGAAGGTTGTGTCGTAGAGATGATTGTTGGTATGGTGTGCCATATTTTAGTGGATTAAAAGGTGTGTCTATAGCTTTGGAAGGGGCTTGGTGATATTTATTGGTATTTTCTACTTATCCATGTCATAGGCTTAATGATGGTGTCTTCCTAGCTTTTGGATTTAAATTATTTTACCTCTTATAGATGAGCCACAATGGATACTACTATAACTTTTGGGTTTCCTTTTATATATTTTTAGAACTATCCCTTTTATGTTCCATGGGTAATGGTCTCATTGTCTATAGTAGTCATTCATTACCAATAATCTTTAAAGGATTTCTATTGTCTGTGTTATCTTTTTACTAATGTTTGTAGCTAAAATGGAGAATTTTGCAATCCATATTGGGGTAAAAAATTTATTGAAGTGGATTGCAAAATTTTCTTGTCCTATGAAGTGGGTTCCTTGTTCATTGTTCTAGAGGAGATTTTTACTAGGGAAGTGAGGCTCTTTGGTTTATGGAGTGTTGTTCTTTACTAAAGGGACTTTTTTTGTTAGTATTTTGTTACCCAAAGTGAAGGGTTGGAGATCCTTTCAAAATCCCACTAGTATTCAATATTTTGCCCAACTAGATTATGCTATTGTTTTCTTATTGTCAACGACCTATTTTGTCATGTGTTGTAAGGGGCTAGTTGTGGCCCTTCATTTTGTAAGAGGTATCCTTAAAGTAGAAAAGTAACTATATTGATTGTACGCCTATGGCGGCCTTAAAATGTAACAACTAATACCTTTTGTAATGTGTTGAAGATCTTTTGATAGTCTTTAGTTGATTGTTGTGTAAGAGTTAACCCCTTTATTTAAAACACTAATTAACATTTAAAATAGATCTTTTAAAAATTGTATAGGATTGATAATTGATGATTTGATTCATTCATAATTAAAAAATAATAATATCATATACTTAGCCATTGAATTGCAACAGATTTACACAACTGTCACATAGTGCCATGCACTTGTCATTAGAGTTTAGAAATTATTTATAAGATATATTTTATTTTATTTTATCCAACTAAATTTATGAGATTAATTAAGTAGCAAAAATAGTATATATTTCAATTATTTTATGAGGGATTAACTATATCAAAAGAATAGTATACATTTTAATTGTTATAAAATATCATTTAATTGTGCTAAGCTAATGAATCAAGTATATTTTTATGACAAATAGCTTTTGAGATCTACTAATAAATTCTTAGAATCAACTTTAAAATTCTTAAAATAAATATTTTAAATTTTTTTTGTGCCAAGTCATATTATTGTTATTAGTGTGTATATTTTATATGTTTTGGACGAAAAAATGATGTCAACTCATATTATTATTAATTTTTGTCAAGTACATTTTAAAGGATGTGATTTTATAGTGTTACTAAGTGTATTGTTTTTAGAAATTACATTGTTATTATATTTTTTAGAAATGTAAAATTTTACATTTAATAATAAAATTGTTAAAATTTGATTTTGTAACTATTAATGTGTATATTTTAAAAAATAATTGAATTAAGTTAATGAAATGAGCATATTTTAAAATAAATTTATAAATTGTTAGAATGAATTATGTAACAATAAAAATATATATTTTCAGAAAAAAAATCTATAAAATATAATTTTACTTCAATATGCATATATTGAAAAAATAAGAAGGTAACTTGAGACGAACCGAAAAAATGTGATAAAAATATTTGAATATAATTAGTTGATGTGTGCAAATATGTTTAATAATGTAATTGGAACGTGCCCATAGCAATAATGTAGTAATGACCTCCTCTTGGGTTTGCATACAAGTTCATATACAAGTGTTTGAAAGCTTTTTTTTTGGTTGACGTTGGAATAAAACTACACCATCTAAAAGACAATGCAGAGATAATTGTACACATAACATATAATGTCATTAAAAAGTCATTATAAAGCTATGTCAACTTGATTTATTTCAAATGTTGGATCAACTTGTGGATCAGGATAAAGCTATGTAATTCTCTTTGTTTCTTATGTTGTTTAGCTGTCTTTGATATTCAATAAAAATTTTACCCCTCTTTTAGTAAAAAAAACTAAAAGACACTTAGTTCCATTAAAAAGTCATTGTAGATGTCTACATGGCCAAATATTTAGTAAATAATATACAGGAAGCGTTCTTCATAAGCAAACGATCACAAAACCTAAAGTACGTAGCGAAAAACATAATCTTATAACATGTTAATTTCTGTTTTTGATACCATATTTGTTTTCAGATTCTCTTATAAAATAGTGCATGGTAATGTAATTTTGATTCTATTAGGCTCCACAGAAAAGCCTACTTTTCGCGCCCTATCTGATTGTGTAGGAAAACTGGACGTTCGAATTCCTTCAAGTGATCGTTGTTGTGCCTCTCGAATTCTTTCCTCGGCTTCCTTCCGAGCATTCTGCTCCGCAACCAACTTCGCTTCCAACGTTTTTATTGTTGTTTGCATCTTCTCTTCCACCTATTAACACATCGTGACAAAAATATGTTAACAATTGAAACAAAATCAACTCCAAGGCCAAAAACTTCGCTCACAAAAATCACAAAACAATCTGACCACTGAAAAAAGCAGCAGAGTCTATAAGGCTACAATCTGGTTTTAATCAGAACTCCTTATCTATTATCGCTGTCTAAGAAGGTGAAGAAATGTCGAGAGATATTTCATTTGATTTGGATGACTATCTTAATGAGTCCATGAGAATATTGATATAAAATAATATTAATAAGAAAATGTTTAATAGAGTTGATCATCTAACTGTTCAAAAATACATTTCAGTAGATTAGAGGGTGCAAATCAAATGAGTTATAAAAGATTACAATAAAACCAGTTATATTTATCTGTTCGGAGCCATCTTTTGATTGAAAGATAGTTAACTAATTGGTAGAATCTCTTGTTTGATGTAGTTTTGTATAATTATTCAAGTCAATGAATCAAAAATTAAAGAAAGTTTTTTATGTCTAAGTAATGAATGGAAGAGACATTTTGGCAATGGTTATTTATAAGATTGGAGCAATTAATCACCTGCAAGCTCTCATGTTGAATTCCTCCAACATAAAGTTAACATATTTTTTGTGGCTCATTTAAAGTTTTTTGCTAGTTTTATCTCTATTGATCTCAATTCCAACAATATAGCTAACTACACTTAGATCTTTCATTTCAAAATGTGTTGCTAACTAGGACTTCAAATCTGAAATTATTCTTTTATCATTCCCCATAAACAGCATAATATCTACATATAGTCCACTATGATAAGGATGCGATCATTTTTTATTTTTATAATATACACAATAGTCAAATTTAGATCTCAAGAAACTTAAGGACAACAGATAAGTGTCAAAATTTTGATAATACATTTTAAGAGATTATTTTAAACCATATATTGATTTCTTCAACTTAGATACAGGACTTTGTTTACCTTTGTCAATGAAGTCCTTTGATTATGTCATACAAATTTCCTTCTCTGAATCAACATGAAGGAACATTGTCTTCACATCTAGTTATTCAACTTCAAACTCATAAGCTACCACAACTTATAATAAGAATTGAACTAATGACATATTTTCTCTATGAGAGAATCTTTTATAGTAACCAATTCCCTCCACCTATGAATATCCTCTCATGACCAACTATGCATTATATTGAATCCATTTACAACCAACATGTTTTTGTCCTTTAGAAAAAGGTACCAAATTTAATGTACTATTCTTCTTCAATGTTGTCATCTCTTCATTAATGGCTTCCATCTATGAATCAACATCACTCATAATAATAGTGTCTCTAATAGTCCTAGGTTCATTAGTGTTAGTAATTAAAGAAAATGTACAACTAGAATCCAACAAAGAGTACTGAAACCCTTCAGGTGGATAACCATATCTATTAGTTCATTGCCTATCATAAGTAGACCTCCTCAAAGTTTAAGGTTGAGTTTATTTTTCTACTTCAAAAACTTTAGTGATTTTTAAGCTCTCCTCATCATCAAGTCCATGGGGATCTCATAATTATTCTTCTTTGTGGGTAGGAGGAATATAAACCACTTATTTTTTATTTATTTTTGTTGCATTAGATCAACTACGGAAGGTTTTAGATCATGAAATATTATGCTTCTAGTATAGAGAACCTTCTCTATAATTGGAGCATAAAAATTATAACCTTTCACACTAATTCTATAGCTAATGAAGATACACTTGACTACTTTGTTCTCCAATTTTCATCTTTTCTTACTTGACACATGAGAATATTACTCATAATCAAAGACTCTAGGATGTATCAATGAGGGCTTCATCTCACACCACACTTCTATGGGTGTCTTCTTAGATATCATCAAATTAGGAGATTTTTTATTTCCAAAACATTTATTGAATTCCCACACCACTTAACATACTCCTAACCCTCTTCATTGTCATTATGTGTATCCTCTCAATAAATCCATTTTTTTGTTGATATATGGAGAAAAATATAATTGATACAAAGAAAAAAGTAGGGGCTTTGTGTAATTTCTCATTCACACCCTATCCTACTCTAAGATCCAACTTAGAAATGGGGTGAAACTTTCTTGTATTATGTCTCTTTGTGATGTTAGGTAGATCAAAGTAATTAGGACTAGAGGCATGCCTAACTATAAAACCATCTTACAAAGTGAAGACAATAGAAATAAAACATAGAGAGCAACACCAAGGCGAGGGGGGGGGGGCGTAGGGGGGCAGAGAGAGAGAGAGAGAGAGAGAGAGAGAGAGAGAGAGAGATTAATATCTCATAAATTTTACAAATAATCTATAAACATGCTTGGCTATAAGACCTTCTAGGTGGTGGCCAACAAAATGATTTAGATATCACAAATTGAGATCCACAGTCTCACTCTTGATCTAGCTTTATATGCTCCTCATTTCTATTCCCTCTAAAACTCTACTAACCTAAGCCTAGTCACCTTTATTTATACTTTCCAAAATAACTTATAGAAGATTCTAGATCTTCACATTAGAGAAGGCCAACTACATAACAAGTTGCACACATCTACATGCATGATCCTTGCATTAAATGCACAACCCCAAATAAATGAACATGTTGGCTCACAAAAAAAAATGCATAGATAAACTTTGCCAAATAAAGAAAAATATATGACCAAGCATAAGGAAAAATAATCACCAACAAGCTCAGCCAATATAGCACTTTGCAAATACTAGTACTTGGAACACACTAGATGTCACCCAACATGAAACTCAAACTTAGTCAAAATTGCAACTTGGCCAACACTAAACTCAAACTTAGTTGAACTTGCAACTCTATCAATAATAGAACTTGAACTTAGTCAAACTCAGCCAACACTAGAATTCAACAAAACAAAAAAGACAAGTAGGATAGAAAAAAAACCTAGGATGCTCCTGCATCAGACAATAGTGGCTAAAAGAAATGATTCTCTAGAATCATGAAGTTTTCAAAATCTGATATAAATCCAAGTTAGATTGAGAAATCCATGTAGCATCTTCAATTGGTTTGTTCTTCCACTGTACCAAATACTCATGGTACTCTTTGTCTCTTGTAGCCTTGCTAACTCTTTAGTCTGATATCTATTCAATCTCTTCAACTTTCTTATTGGGATAATCACTTGGTATAAAAAATTCATCATCTACTTCATGATACTCATATAAATCAGCAACATTAAATAAAAGAGATATATCCATGTCATTAGGTATCTCAATATCATATTCATTACCACTATCAAGCTTCCTAAAGATTTTGCAAGGACCAAACTTCTTCATTTTTGACTCACTATCTATACCAACAGGAAATCTACCTCTTTTCAAATGATCCATCACCTCATAACCAACTTTTAAAATATGGTATCTTCTATAGTTGTCTTCATTCTCATTATACTTCCCATTACTTTGTTACAATCTCAATTTCACTCCCTCATGTAAAGACTTGATGATATGAACAAATACTTCTCCTTCAATATGCCTCTTCTCTATATCATAAATATCCCTCAAATTTTATATACCTCTAGGTTGTATTCCATTAACAATCTAAAAAATTATTTTCTAAGTACTCCTAATCAAAGAACTATTATATTTGAACTCAACTTGTGCTGATACCATATCCTAGTTACTTGGTTTATACCCAACTAAGCATCTTAGTAAATTACCCAAGATTTTATTCACAATATTTGCTTATCCATCAATTTGTAGATGGAATATAGAGCTAAATTTTATCTCACTATCTATTTTCTTCCATAGTCTTCTAGAAATAACTAACAAACTTATTGTCTCGATTACATATAATAATTCTCATAAATCCATGCAATCTAACAACTCCTTTGAAGAAAATCTTTACAATATGCACTACATCAGCTGTCTTTGACATGGTATGAGATGTATCATCTTAGAAAGTCTATCCACAATGAACAAAAAAAGAGTCATACCTGCTTGTTGTCTTTGGTAAACCAAGAAAACTATCCATGCTAATGTCACTCCAAGGTTTTTGAGGAATAGAAATAGGTGCACACAATCAAATATTTTGACTTATGTTGCAACTTGACAATTCCACAACTCTTTAAAAAATTTTGAACATACTTAAACATATATGGCCAATAATAGTTGTCTTTAAGCATGTTTTATCAATACCAAAGTATCCATCCAATCTACAATAATATTTTTCCTTAATTTAATTAACTCTCATAGAATTTTTTTGGTATACACAACCAAAACCATTCGAAAAAAATACCTTCTTGAATAAAATACTCATCAAACTTACTTGGTTGATTTGATAGATTCAATGCTCTACACTCTCTCCACACTTCAAAAAAATGAAGTTAAGTATCATACAATGCCTTTGTCTTATCAAAGTCATGAAATTTAACATTCATCTTAGTCGAAAAAGAACATCTACTACTCTATACATCTAGAATATGAATAGTGAGTCCACTTTTATGCGTTATCACAAATGTGAAACTCTGTAAGTGCTCAACCCACTTCATATGTCTCTAATTCAACTTTTGTTGACTTCCTAAGTACTATAATCCTTATGATGAATATACAATACAAATCATTTAGGAAGAAAATAATGTCTCCATTTGTTTTAAGTTTGAACAATAGCATAGAACTCTTGATCATACATAGAAAATTTCCTCTTAGCATCATCCGACTTCTCACTAAAGAAAGCAATATGTTTACCTTCTTGACTCAACACATCTCCTATTGCACTACCACTTGATTGATAGTCAATTAAAATAACTTATTGAAATTGAGTAAAGACAACATAGGTAACTGGGCAAAATTTTGTTTCAAAGTCTCAAAACTCATTATTAGCACCATATGTCCAATTGAAATCTCTTTTATCTCCTATCATTTTCTTAGTCCTAGCATTACAAATAGAATTGAAATTCTTTATGAAATTTCTATAGAAACTTTGTAAACCATGAAGTGATCTTAGTTCTCCCATACTCTTAGATGTAGGTCATTCGAGAATTACCTTAACCTTCTCAAGATCCATCTTCAAAACATCATCCAAAGTTAAAAAATACCAATTACACAATCTCCTTTTGCATGAATGAACACTTCTTCAAATTAATCACTAATTTATCTTCCTTCAATCTCTATAACACTTGTCTAATGTGCTCAAAATATTCTTCCTTAGTCTTACTAAATATCAAAATGTCATCTGAATAAACAACTATAGACTTACCCAAGAATCTATGTTGAACCTCATTCATTAGCCTCATGAAACTACTTGGTCCATTAGTGAAACCAAAAGGCATAACCAACCATTCTTACATACTATCTTTTGAACTTTGAAAGAATTCTTCCACACATCTCCCTCTTAGATTCTAATATCATGATAACCACTCATCAAATCAATCTTGTTAAAATATTTTTCTCCACTCAAATTATCCATTATGTCATCCATCCTTGGCATGGGTAACCTATATATCACTTCCATATTGTTAATAGCTCTGGAACCAGTACACATTATCCATTCTTTAGTCTTCTTAGGTGCCAATACAATAGGTAAAGCACATGAACTCAACCTTTCTTTGATCAAACCATTCTGCAATAACTGCTAAAATTGCTAGTTAAGCTCTTTATTCTTAATAGGTGTCAATCTATATGGTGCTTTATTTAGAAAACTAGTTCCAAAAATCAGATTTATAAAATGACTTATACTTGTCACTTGTGGTGAACCATTATGTATATCATCTACAACAATCTCCTTATACTCATTAAGGAATTTCTCAATTTTTGTTAGCACTCAACTTATGCTATCATCTTTTCCTAGTACTCACTCAATCATTTCTTCTATTCCTCAACCAATACTACCTTTTATCACTTAGACATTACTATCATAATTTGGTTCTCTAGGAATCAAAACAAATCAAAATTGATTCTTCTTCGTACCTTTTCAAATTGTTTCCAATTAACCATAAAAAATCTAATAGTAGTAAAATTTATCTCATCTTGAATTTAAATTAAATACAAAAATATTTTATTTATTCCATTGACCCAAAGAGTATATTGATTCAATATACCATCATGTATTGTATGTCTATCATACTACCAAGGTCTACCCTACCAAATATGACAACACTCAATAGGAAGAATATCAAGCATAATTTCATCAAAGTTATTTCCAATCTTGAATTTCATAACACATTTTTCACTCACCAATAAATTATGGTCATCTTTGTTACAAAAAATATGATAGGGTTAGGGTTTCTCAACCTCTGCAACTACAACTTTGTAATGAGCTCCTTAGATGCCAAATTTGTTGAATTGCCACTATCAATGATCACTTTACAACATTTCCTAGTCATCTTACATTTGGTTTTGAAAATACTTCTTAGGAAAAATTCTTTATCAACTCTTTCACTACATAAAATTCTCCTTACTATCAAGCTTTCCCTAGCCTTAGGTCCAAATAGTGAACCTTTGAGATCTCCTTGAACCACAACATTTCAGCTAATATTACCTTCATTTTTCCTTCCATAATTTTTCCATTTGAAGGCTCTATGTCCTTCTTCACCACATTTAAAGTAGTTACCACCAAATCCTCCTCTTCCATAACTACCTCGGTAAGAACTACTTCTTTCTCAATAAGAACTACCATCCTTCCACTCGGCTAGCATTTGTCTTAATTTTCACACTCAATTTTGGCCTTATGATGCATAGAATTGTCCAATTTGTCACATTCTCAATAAGATCTACCTCTACCTCTACAAAATCTTCCACCTCTACCTCTTTTACTTTTCTCATGTTTCTTTGCCAAGATCTCCTCAACTTTGAAAGCATATTGATGTGTTTCCTCCACACTATCTAGTTTCATAAAACTAGTCTCATCTTGAATTCTAGATCCCAAACCATTCAAGTACCTTGCATCTTTCTCAACCTCATCATCAAAATGTCCAAATATAATGTCAAATCTAAAGAATTTCTTAGTGTACTCCTTCATAGTTGTAAGCATACTTTTAGCGCACTTATTTAAAAAAATTGTGAACCAATCCCATAGAAACAACTCTTAGAGTGTTTTAGTTACTCATGGGTTTTCATTGCTAATGATGATATTGTAAAGCTTAATTTGTAAAGAAGCAATGTTCTAGGATGTTGTTGAACTTAAACTTTGAATCAAAATATTTAAGGGCTAGAGTTCAAAGGTACAAGATGTATTGTTCAAGTTCAAACTTCATAGTTCAAGGCTCAGACTCAAAGGTCCAATGCATAAGTAATGATTCAAGGTTCGGCATTTAAAATATTGGTACGAGAGTCCAGAATATCAGGGGTCAAAGTATCGATTCAACTTAAGTATCTCAAGAGTGCAAATTTTAAGGGTCAGCTCGAAAGCATAGAATTGATTCTTCAACTATAGCATGGAGTTTCAAACCCACTAGCGGCTTAACTGTACCATGTATCAGGTCTCCAAAATATTTTTAGGAGTCAACAAAACAAAATGGGAGAATTTGGCTGTCATTCACACAATTGTCGAAGATCCCTCAAGTTGTGAACAGTTGCCTAAATCACCTATCATCAATATGATATAGAAGCAAAATGTAATCAAAGTAATCACGCGTAGAATGCAATGCTTGCTCGAATCCAAACATGGAGACAACTAGAAGCTTCATCATATTACAAAATAGCACCAAAGAGAAAGCTTGGTGTGTAGGCAGCCTGATGAGATAAATGCGGCAGAAATCTCCAAAAAGAAGCTATAAAGCGCATTATGTTCTCAAGCAACACCATAGATTTTTCATCATGTCCTCTGATGCAGGAGCAATTTTGATATTCAGGATAATCATGATAAATCTACCATAAATGTCAAGGGGTCTATTAAAATATAAAGATATGACTAGTTGTGGAGTTTTGATTTACATAGGAAGATCTGGTCCTATGAGAGAAATTAATAAATTGTATAGAAATGAGCTGGTGGGCATTTTCTGGTATTTAGAAATAAAGATGATCTTATATTACTGATTGTGTGGTTTGCATATTCATCTCTTCTGAATAGTATTGATTGTATGATCGTATGATTTTTTTTCTTGGTTCTGAATATTTTCTTTCATTATTATCAATTATGTGTTATATGTAATCATGTAACTCACATATTTGCATCTTGTAAGATAAAATGTTCAGTTTCCCTTATTTCCTCTATGATGTGAAAAATTGAATAGGCGGTCTTAAGGTTGTATGTTCGTCTTTGTATCTCTTTAAATTGGTAAAATGATGATTGCATTAACTTCATGGTGATGAGCGAATGTTAGTTCCTTTCATGTCTTATGGTTAAAGACGTGATTGATTGTAATTCATTAAATATCTTTCATAAGGGAGCAGAGCCTTTGTATCAAAACTTATGTGTTTGTACATATCATTGCAAATAGTTCAACTATTATTCTAGTTTTTTTCTCATTATCGGAATTTAGAGATCGTTGTAGAGATAATTCGAGAGGACAAACTTGTTTACTAATAGATTTTTATCTACTCTGCTAGAGAAGAAAACAAAATTGAACATTTGAAGGTACGTCCTGCAAGACAAAGTTGATGTATTTTTAATGAATTATTTTGAGGTATAATTTGGACTGGGATACCCTTCGAATATCAATCTAGGGTTATTAAACTGGCGAGTGATATTGTGGTTGTTTTCTCCAGGATTGAAAATAATAAGCCAAATGATTATGAATGCAGTCTAGTTTTCATACTAAGGAAACAAATTAAAAACATTATGATTAATAAATTAGAAGGGACGCCCTAAAGAATAGAAGTCTTTTTCATGGAAACACTCTCACTCTCAAATTCAAACCTATCTTCACATTTGAAACCAATCTAACTACTAAAATCGGACATGATCACACTAACCAGTCAGTTGCTAATAATGAAAATTATAATTCATAATCACACCAATCTTATTCAGTACTAGAAATCATTATCAATAACTACACTTCATATAAACACTTTTAATAGTTGAGACTTATTTCTTGAATGTTCTGATACGTATAATAAGGATAGGCTCTCTCCATAACAGAAAACTTAGCTATGACAGAAAGTTCAACTGCGACAAGAAGTTGAATTGCGACAAGTTATTCAATAATGACAGGAAGTTTATGTTATAATTTAGTAGGTAGGGTGATATAAGAGACAAGAAGTTTATATTACAGTGTGACGACAGGGTAATATGAAAGACAAAACTTCAAAATAAAGTGAAAGGAAAATAGATTAATATAGCAGTGATGCAGCATTGAATCTTAATGGAATTTATGCTAATGCATGCAAGTCTTTTATCGACATATTCACACGTCCATAGTTTTCTTCTCATCGAAATTATGTAGTTTAATGAAATGAAATGTAAACAAACCATTCACACTAATCAAAATTGATTTCAAATATATATCATGAATTAACCTCAACAAATAGGAACAATGTCACCGAGTTTCCCTAGAGGGGGCCTTGCCTCCGGTTCACCACGTGAGAGAATAATTACCACTTGTTTGCTACAATAACTTGAATTCCAATCAATGCATTTACATGAATTTTAATATCTTTTACATTGTCTTATGAATATAAATGACTCTATATAGTTTCAGAAGTACCAAAATAGAACCAAATCAACATTTACCATAGAAAACTGTTTTCTAAATGAAAAACTCAATGTTGGCCATCAGTCACTAACTTCTAACCATAAAATAGATTAGATAAAATTAACACATTTTTTTGGCCTTATTTTATTAGGCATTTAAACTATAAAATCTAAATATCAAAATGTCTTGCCTAAATATAGGTATCTAAATTCAACACTTGATCAGCTGATTGTATACTTTTTTATCAATCCTATACCTAGTCTTCCACATTTAGTTCTTGTAGAAGCAACCAGTCAAAATTATTGTCAATTTCTACACTTGGTGGACATATTCAGAAATTATCTTCTACTTACCTTTCATCATATATACTAAATTTCTCTAATGCTTAATGGCATGAAGGGTGGTAGGAATGCTTAAAGTGTGATGTCGATATGCATAAGAAACATATAAAAAGAAACACCAATGCACACCCCATCATCCCCCTCAAATGAAGTATTTTGTATGTCCTTATGCACACTGGGTCCACAACTAGCTTTAGTGAATTCAATTGCTAAATTCCCCAAGATTGAGGTGATTCCTGCAACTTATTTTTTACCAATGACATTTTTCTTTTGTGTAGATAATTCTTGTATTTGTTCTTTTAGTTTCTAATTAGATTCTTGAAGCTGATTAATCAATTTCCACATCTATGAAATTGGTACAGTAGATGAATATTGCTTTACTTTAGGAACTTCAAAAGTTCCTAAAGCTTATTCGTTCGGATTCTGCTGAGACATCATAGAGATAGTGTGTGCATGTGTGTGTTTATACTATGAAAGTTTTGCTTCTCATATGACATCCTTTCCCTATATTGTATTATATTGTATGACATCCTTTTCTTGTTGAATGTCATTGCTAGAATGAATTTCACTAGCCTTTTGTATTACTTCCTCTATAGTTGTTTCGATCATTATTTCAATTTGAGTTTCTATAGGTGAATATGTTAACCTTAAGGCAAGGCATATTGTCAATTAGTGCCAAAACACTTAGTCATTATGAAAAGTCAACAGTGACCACCAGACATAAGTGTTAACAGAGCTAAGGTATCCACCAAGTTTTGGTGTCAACCAAGTTGACAATATCCACCTTGTTGTAGTGTCCACTAAGTTGACAATAACTACTGAGCTCCATAGTAAATTGAGTCAACTTAGCATTCCTATTTTAAAATGATAACCGAGTAGAGTAGTGTGAACCAAGCCAATTGTGTGTTCTAAGTTATCAGTATGAACTAAGCATCTAGTATCAATTATTGCCAAAGTTAGCCAAGGTGAAAATGTCTCCCAAGTGTTTATAGTATTACCAAAGTAAGCTATTCAACCCAAGTCTCAAAACTAAGCCAACATGGTAATTATTTCTGAAACTATAAAAGTTATAGCTAAATTATTAATGCAATTATATTTTGATGGATATAAAAACAAGTTACTTTTTTTTCCTAAGAAAGATATATTAGTTGAAGAACATTTTATAGAAGAAAATATGAAAGAGTAGAGTAACTAGTAGGATACAAGCAGTATACAGGAAAGATAGAGACTCATCTATCATAGCCAAGTGATCAATTTACTTCAAAGGATCTTTGTTAGCAAACAAAGTTACATACCAAAGACAAATCCATTGATTCATCCTAATATGTGCATTAGTCAAATCATTTAATAGGGTCTACCTAATGTAGTCCTTTCTAGAAACTCCTCACATAGTACATACTTTATTGCATTTTATAAATCCTTTCACAAGGTGGACCTAATAGTCCCACATACTCTTAACCAAGTAGATCACCATAAGTGATCAATTATAATCCCTAATAGGCCAACATTTTTACTATCATAGTGAAGCATTGTGGGTATCATCCCCATCCCAATTTTACATTCTATTTGGAAGGTTTTTGGGTTACCAATTGTTGTGTCAAAGTGTTATTGTGTTGTTACTTTATTTATTTATGTTCAATACATGCAAGTAGATTAGATAATATAATAAAGTGGATTATGAGAAAGAAGTTTTAATTGGTTCCTAATTCACCCTCTCCCCCCCCCCCCCCAAACTACTTAGTTACCTAATTTGCATTATATTTCCAAAATTTGGTATCAGAGAAAGGTTCTCTCATTAGAAGTTTAGAAGCTTGAAAGAAAAGATCAGAGACAATGGAAGTATACAAGCTAGAGAAATACATTGAAAACAAAAAGTTGGATCTACACGTGGCCATGAAACATATCAAGAAACTAAAGAATCAACTCTCTCAATCCTTGAAAAGAAGAAAAGAGTTAGTAGCTCATATGAATAACAATCTATACATAGAAAAAATAATTGAAGATATTTGCAAAGAAAGAAGTTTTGATGAAGAAAAATGTGGTTATAGAAGACCTACTTGTTAGAAACCTTATTTTGCGTGAAGAAATCAAAAAATTAAAAAGAGAATAGGAGATACATTCATAGAGGATATGTGAAGCTATGAAATAAAAGAAAAAAGCTGAAAATGATAAAGATATGGCACGAGAAGACAAAAGATTATTCAACATTAGACTAGAAGAAAAGAATAATAACCTCCAATAGCTCTCATAGCCTCATGAAGACATGGTAAATTAGTTAAATAGTACAAATAAAGAAGTCATCAATTTAAGTTTAGAAAATGGTAGACTCAAAAATGATCTTAGAATGGAAAAAGAAACCAAAGAAAGAATGATGAAATCACGAGAAAGTATGAATAAGTTAGCTGATATATCTCAGAATAGACACAAAGGGGAAGTAGGATTATGCTACACTGAACAAGGAGAATCATCAAAACAAGGAGCTCAAAACAACAAGAGACCTACATGTAAACATTGTGGAAAGTTATGGCATACATTAAAAAAATGTTGGATCAGTGAAAAGTCATATTTTAGTGGTAAATATTATACTTGTAACTAGCATGAACATAGAGCAACTAAATGGACACATAAAATTAAGTTTGAAGGAAAATGCTTCACATGTAACAAACAAGGGCTTAAATGTTGAGAGTGCAAAATTAAGAAATGGAATCCTACTAAATAACTTGCTAAAGATATCTTTCATTGGGATTACAACACTTTGCAAAAATGTTATTTATGTGAAGAATATGGACACATTGGAGCTACTTGTATGAGGATTCACTTCAAAAAGAGGAATCCTATCAAAAGATGTTATGTATGCAAAGAACTTGGTCAAGTAGAAAATAACTATATGAATAGACCTATAGTTAAAGATGAAAAGAAAATAAAAAAGCTGATAAAATTAGGACTCAAAAGAAGTAACAATGGGTGAGAAAATCTCTAGAGAACTCAAGTAAAAATAGTGAGGTTATTGACACCCAAAGAAATAAGTTCAGTGATCAATTCACCTCTACATAATCATGCAAGGAGACCACTGGAACCATGAATAAAATCATTTTCTACATTAGTTCTAGTTAAAAAAAAGTCGAAGTCAACATAACAAATGCACTGGGATAGATAGAAGAATCATGTGAAGTCTCAACCAAGCTATAAATCTTAACCAAGTTACACTTCAGGCTTAACCAATCAAGGTTAGATTTAAATGATTCATTGACTCTACCAAATGAAGTCAACTATTCTTAACTAAGCTTCATGGTGCAATTAAGTTTGAAGACTTAACTGGGCCTTATTAACCTACCTAAGTATGGAGCATTAATGAGGACCTAAAATTGAAAATTTCATAAAAAGGAGAAATAAATGATTCATTTCTTCACTGTAAATTCCAAGATCTAACATAGCATAGCATTCTTTGAGCCCCTAGGCAATTTTGAGAGAATTTGTGTTGAAGAAAAATTGTAGGTGAAGTCATCATGTATAATTCTTCATCAACCGATAGATACAAAATCCTCTTTCAGCATGAAGATTAAAAGGGGTTATGAAATGTTGGTCAAAATCTTAGATTGCATTCCACCCAAGTTCAAGCTTTATCCCACAATTTCTTAAGAGAAGAACCTAGAAGGAGAACACTCAGCCATTCCTCTTAAGCTACTTCTTATTCATGATGTAAGGTCATTTTATCACTATTCGATTCAAGAATTAACAAATTTTGAGCTAGATCAAGCATATAGTACATTGTATGGGAATGAACTATTGAGATTAGAACATAGGCATCTGGAAGTTAAGGGTTAGATTTGGAAACAATGAACCATGTTATATGAAAGGAAAACAATGCATTACATTAACTAATAGACTTAAATGTGACAATGCCTACTAGGTTGAAGTTCTAAGACACAATCTTCTAAATGTGGTACAAGTAAACAACATTGAATATAAAGTGGAATTCATGAATAGGAAAGCCAAGTTGCTAGATGGCAAAGGAAACCTAGTTGGAACTGGAAATCAAACTAAAGGTAATCTATTATATCTAGATCCCACTTAAAGTTCATGTTTGTTGGCACAAGTAGAGGAAAGTTGGCTATGGAATAAAAGAATGTGTCATGTCAAATTTCATAAATTGGTTAACATAAGAAAGAACAAAAGAGTAAGAGGTATTCAAAATGTGAAGAAACTTGAAATGGTCATCTGAAAACGATGTCAGATTGGAAAAATGGACAAAAGTAGTTTCAAAAGTAAGACTTACTATATAGAAGAAGTCTTGGAACTAGTTTATACTAAACTTTGTAGACCAATAGGTACAAAGAGCCATAATGGAGATAAATTCTTCATTTTATTCTTTTATGATTATTATAGGATGATGACAGTGATATACCTAAAAGAAAAATATAAGCCATTCAAAAATTCAAGTGGTCTCTAACTATAGTTGAGAAAGAATCAAGAAAGAATTTAAAATGCCTAAGGTCAGATAGAGGAGGTGAATTCATCACTAATTAATTCAATGAGTTATGCAATGAAAGCAGAATCAAAAGACAAGTAGCTACACCTAATACACTTCAGCTAAATGGCATAGCAAAAGTAATAAATAGATCCATCATGGATTGTGCAAGAACACTGTTGATAGAGAAAAAATTTGTAACCAAATGCTAGAAAGAAGTAATTAGAACAATAGTTCATACCCTAAATTGAGTACAACTAAAGAAAGGTACAAATCAAACCCATTCTAAATTATGATATGGCTATAAACCTAATGTTTATTATTTCAAAGTATTTGGAAGAAAATGTTATATCTTGAAAGAGACAAACAAAGGAAATTTTGATGAAAAAGGTGATGAAGGCATATTCCTAGGGCACTTCAACAAGAGCAAAGCATATAAATGTTTGAATCTTGCTACTTGCAAGTTTATTGAAAGTGTACATGTGAAAACTGATGATTTGTAGAAAAGTGTAAAGAACAAAGAAAGAATGAAGCTAAAGACTACATAAAATTTGTGTACTATGAGCGTAAGACTTTATCCAAGCCTTGAGCAAGTATTTTTTGGCATTGAAAGTTAGCACCGCCTAAGTCACTTAAGTTTTCTATGCCTCCTAAGTTGCAATGAGGACAACCCAAGCAACAGATAGTGCAAACTTAGTCATGGTCAGAGGAACCTGATCCAGGGACAATGAAAACCGAGTCCAGAATCTAGAAGGAAGGAACATCTACTTGCTAGATATATTAGAAGGTATCATGCATGTGAACAAATAATTAGAGATCAAATAGGGGGCACACTAACAAGGAACAAACTTAAAGGTACATGATTTCTTAGTGCTTTTGAACATAGAACTATAAAAGATGCTTTAAATAATGAAACTTGGGTAGAGGCAATGAATGAAGAGATTGAGAAAATTGAAAGGAACAATACGTAGACTCTTGTTCCTAGACCCAAGTAAAGAATGGAATTGGTAAAAAGTGGGTTTTTAGAAACAAATTAAATGAGAATAGTGAAGTGTCAAGGAATAAGGCAAGGCTAATCCATAAAGGATATGCTCAAGAAGAAGGTATACACTATGGAGAAACATTTTCTCATATTCCCAAACTTGAAGGAGTCAGAACACTACTTGCATATGATCCACATAAAGGATTTAAAGTTAATCAAATAGATGTAAGATCAACTTTCTTGAATGGAATTCTATAGGAAGAAGTCAACATTGACCAGCCTAAAGTTTTCATTCATCCAAAATAAAATAAAAAATGGTTTGTAAATTACATAAAGCTTTATATGGTTTGAAACAAGCTTCTAGAGCATGCTAAGAAAGATTACATGGATATCTGGTAAGGATTGTCTTTCAAAGAAAAAATGATAAAAGTAGTGGTATAATAAAGAAGGACCAAAAAAAATGATATTGGTATCATAAATATTTGTGAATTAACATATAATGATGACTTATGTAAATCATTCTCTAAAGAAATGAGGAAGGAATTTGAAATGTCAATGTTTGGAGACATAAATTTGTTTGTTTGTTTACAAGTCCATCAAATGAAGGATGATGTCTTCATTACTCAATCAAAGTAAATCAAGGAAATATTGAAGACCTTTGGAATGGAAGATTCCAAACTATTTGAAACACCTATGTCTAATAGACACAAAGTATCTAAGAATTATGATTCAAAGGAGGTAAATCAGACTACCTATAGATCGATGATTGGGAAAGTTCAACATGTTTTTCACTCAAGACATGTTATTGCATTATCAGTTGGTATATCTGAAAGGCTTTCTACAAAACCAAGAGAAAATAATATGATCATAGTCAAAATAATTATGAGATATCTAAAAGACACTAAAGATTATAGTTTATCGTACAATCAATGAGCAAAATCTGAGTTAAAATCCTTTATTGATGTTGATTGGGATGGGACCACTGATGATAGGAAAATAACCAATGGAAAAGAATTATCTCTTCAAAATAGGTTAGTATCATGGACAAGCAAGAAACATAATTACATCTCTCAGTCAACAGAAAAGGTAGAATATGCTACGACAACAGTTAATTGTTCCAACATAATATAGTTCAAGAAAATTTTGTCAGGAATCAAGGAAGAAATCAAGAACCCAATGGTTATATATTCTGATAACAAAAGTGTAATCAACATATCCAAAAATCCTATGATGCACACTAACACAAAACACATTGCAATCAACTATCATTTTTTGAGGGAATTAGAGCAAGACAAAGTAGTAAGATTGAAAAATGTGAACACTAAGGAGCTGATTGCTTAAATATTCACCAAGCTATTACCTAAGAATGATTTTTTTATATAAGATGTAAGCTAGGGTAAATTCCCCTATCTAATGCTTACTAGAGTATAGATTACTAATGCATCAAGAGAGCTTCATTGACAAACTAGGTATGTGTTGGATCATGGTTTGCCAAAAAGTGGTGATCTGAAAAATATGTAGTTCTAAAATGCCTCAAAGCATTTCAAAATCTAGTCCAAATTTTTTCTACTCATCTTGATACTAAACAAACAAATTAATACCTTTATAAGGCCTATTATATCTTTCGATACCAACCCTATATGGTCAAGTTTTAAAATGTCCCAAAAATATGTTTTTGGCTTGTTCTTATGTGTGTTTTACTTCAAATGTGTAGCTGGCGACTTTTTTTCACCAAAATTTCATTAAATGAAAAGAGTTTCTTGAGAATGTTCTTGTTTCTCCATAAATGTAAGGTTTGTCAAATTATGAGATCAATGAATATTTATTACTTATTTTCTAATGGAGTTACATATAAAGTGTTGATTAACACTACTTGAAAAACAACTATAACTTTCAAATGGTACAACATTTTTAAAATCCAAATGATGCATCACATTCTATGTGTCTTCTATTATAAGGAAGGAAAAAAAAAGAGATTCTTTTCTACAGAGTTTTGAATTAGTTAAGGTGGTCAGACATAAGAGTTTTTAATTCTAGAAATATAAAAGTGGAAAATTAATAATTATTTATTTATTTAGAATAAAAATACCCAAAAATATGCATCACATCTAGGCATGCATCTAATTATTGTATCTATAATATTATTAAAAAATATTATCATTTGATTTTTATTAAGGTGGTCAGACATACATCTACTTCTTAGTTTTGTTCTAAAAATTTTGTACTATTGCATTAAAATTCAAAATTTTGACCAATCATTGTTTTATTTTTATTTTCAGATAAGGCCTGGTAGTTTAGAAACTAAATTTAATTTCCTAGAGATTATTTTCCTCAAATTTTTTTATCTAAATTTAATAAAAAGTAGAAATTGCATGTCAAGTGAATATAACCCTAATTTGCTGATTTTTATTGCCACTTAAGAGCATAGTTTGGTTGACCATGATCGTAGACATACCCAACTATCAAGTTGATGCAAGAATCTCATAGCACATTTCATATGAATCAATATATCACATACATTTCAAATTCATTGTATAAAGTATTTTGCATTTGATGTTAAAGAGGGAGAGATTAGTGTCACATCAAAGAATTAGAGGATGATATTTGTATAAAAGAAAGAGGGAGAATTGGTTTAGAAAGAGTCTAAAGATAAGATGTCCACAAAAAAATCCTCAAAGGGAGTTCTCATGGATGAAGAATCAAAATTGAAAAAAGGATATTTGCTCCAAAGAATTCTTTGAATAATGACATGTCGTGTTGTCATCAATGCCGAAGAGGGAGATTATTGAAAATAATTATTCAATTTTACATTATCATTGATGTTACACAAATGTCAAGTTCTAACCGAGTTCATCCAATGTATACTAAGCTTGGAAATTCTAGTATTAGCCAAGAAAAAGTTAGTTTTAACCAAGTTCATATTGTCATCAAAGAAAGTCAGTATGAACCAAGATATGTTGGTCAATTAAGGAAGTTGGTGTTAATCAACTCAAGTCCATTATCATTGGAATTTAGTATCAACTGAGTGACATATTTTAGTGTCAATTGACCATTAACAAGATACTTTTGTTAATTAAATATATGGTTAATACAAGTTGAATCTGTGGATTTTCAATGCTTGTCTGAAATGGTACTCAAGATAAATTGATATGGTGTTTCATATATATGAAAGGTCAAGTTGTGAATTGAAAGTAATATGGAAGAAGAAGAAGAAAGAGATAGATTGAAAATAAGAAGGATATCTGATTAAAGACACAATGTCAAAAGAGCTGCAAAGAATATTTTGATCTAGGAGGATCAAGAGGATAAACCATAATAATAATTTAAATCTACAAAGTTAGTTGCTCCATCAATCAACTGAATCATTATTACTAACATTTGTAGTAGTAAGGAACAGGGATTTTTTTAGGGGCTATTATTCGCCAATTGGCTAATATGTCCCTATTGGACTATGGAAATTGGCTAAAAAAAAACCGTATACTAGTTGACCGGTTCACCCAGATTTTATGAAATACTCATATAGTAGTCGAAACATTCACCACTATTATTACATAATTTTAGTTTGGCAGTCAGGTTCTTCGCCCATATTTCTCTTTAATGTTTACTCTTATTCGCCACGAAATTAATTGAGTGTCTCTTTTGACGATCATCATTCGCCAAATTCCCATTTTCCTATGTGAATTTTTTTTGCATGAGTGACAATGTACTCCATAGACAACTTACCTTGTTATGTGTGAACATTCTGGTGACTACCTCGATAATTCTTCTTCCTTCAAGAAATGTTGGCCGAAATTAAACCTTAGCCATTGATCTTGGATCATCAGACGGTCTGAGTTCTCAAATAATACATTTAACATAATTACATTTCAAAAAATAATTTTCCATCAATATTAATAATTTTATTAAAAACAAAAATTATAATCGCCATTATTTTATAAAAATTGTCTAAACTATTAAAAAATTTGCCACCAAATATCCATCGATTGACGCATAATTCGCCAACACTATTAATTTTTTTTCACCCAAATGACATTTGATTCGCCACATTTTTATAAATTTTGGGAGGGGGGGTGTTCCTTAAAGTTATCCCTAGTAAGGAAATCTCTTAAAAGAGTTGACTTAATAGTCATTTTGCAAATCCTCATACAAGGTGGCCTTTCTAGATTGAAGTGTGTGAAAACCTTTAACAAGGACACTCCTAAAAGGGTGTTTCAAATCTTCTAAAAAATTCACTCTTAACTCTATGGTTTGTAACCTTTAATGGGATTGACTCCTAATAGAGCTCACTTTAGAAGAGTAAAAATTGTAACTACTTGCATTGGTGGTCTTTCCCAATTGGATTTGCATGTTAAATCTTGGTATCTCATGTATTCATGTTATGTTCTTAATGATTTACATTTCTTCAGCTAACTCACTAAAGGTTAATACACATCAATATCTTAAGACTACTTTGTTAAATAAGTTATAGCATATATATAGTTCTAACCAAGAAGTGCAAAGTTTTGGCTTACTGAGAAGTTTGTATTGATATTTAAGGGACTTGGAAATTTGTTTTCTGGTAACTAATTCACCCCTCCCAACTCAATATCTCCTCTTGTATTTTCAAAAATTTGTATTAGAGCAACTATTGTTAGGAATGAAGGAAGAAATCATGGACCCAATGATTGTCTATTGTGATAACACAAGTGCAATCGACATACCCAAGTATCCTATGATGCACGCTAAGACAAAGCACATGTTGGAAATATGAGGTAGGAAAGGTTACTGAGAGGGAAAGAGTGAATCAAGAAGCTATAAAACTTAATCTTATTTCACCAATTAATCCTTCATAAATATTCTGATCTAACTACATGCATGAAAGAATGAAAGATATGATGACCTAAAATCCTTCCAAATAGAAAGTAAAACTGGGGTGGGGATGATACCCACAAACTTTAGTAATGCAATATAATGTTGGCACAAGATATGATGACCTAGAAACCTTTCAAATAGAAAGTAAAATAGGGGTTTTAGTACTATACTATAATGTTGGCATGTTAAGGCTTATAATTGATCACTTTTGATAATATTCCTTGTTAGGAGCAATAAAGTCTATGAGGTCCACCTTGTTAAAGGATTTACAAACATATAATGAAGTATGTACCAGGTAAAGAAATTTATCAAAGACTATTAAGTCTACCCTATTAAAGGATTTGACTAATGCACCTATTAGGATGAACCAGTGGCTGATCTCTAATGTGCAACTCTAACTTGTTGGTTGAGATTCCTTGAATTATAATGATCACCTTGTTGTGATAGATAATACTTTTTTGTCATGTATACTATGTCCAGCCTTATTTAATTCACACTTCTGCTCATCATATGCTTACTCTTATTTTGGATATGATACAATACATTACATATATACCATTCCAAATCAAAACTTTCTAGAGTCAACTACAATACAAGTTTCACCAAAATTCACAAAGTCATCCCAATTATTGTAACTTGGGTTTTGAAGAAAAAATTGGTGATGTTCTAATACTTTGTAACCACTATAAATACTTAGCATCATCTAGAACTTGGTTGATGAAGACGCTCAGTTCATACTAATCACTTCCAAGCAGTTTGAACTTTATCAACACTATGCAACTGAGTGAACACTACAAAACTTAGCATATATTGAATCACTTGGATGACACTCCATAGCTTGGTCAACACTAGATTCATATCGCTAACACTATTAGCTCAATAGACACTAGGGAACTTGGTTAACACTATGAAACTTAGTTAACACTGGAGTTTCCATCACTTGCACTAAACAATTTGGTAAACATTGCTACACTCAGCATAAACTGTACATAGAATCTGAAGCTTTGTAGCAACTATACATTGAATAAGTGTGAGTCACTAATAGAAAAATTGACCTTAATGTAACCAATCTCCCCCTTTTTCATTAGTGAAAAAAATAATTATCATCCAAAGCCTAAATACTCAAAGTTATAAGTCAAAAATTTCTACAACTTAGTAACATACTTTTTTTTTAAGATTTTGCAAAATTACATTTGTAAAGGATGTTTTTTTCTTATCTGTATAATATTGTTTTCCCATACATATATCTGGAGTACTGCTCCCTCATACATGTATCCTTTACATATCTTTTCAAATATTTCTCCCTCTTTATACATATATAAATTCATCTATATGTCTCCCCCTTTTAACATAAATACCAAAGGTGTATATTATATGTTTATACCAAAATGTGATAGGAATCTAGAGTGTACCTTCAAGATTAATGCTATTGTCTTGTCCTAATTTTCTTGTAACACATTGCTTGCATGTAATGCATTATGAACTTATGTTGATGACTCCATCATGTGATCATCTATGGAATAGTTATCACCATGGATGAGTATCTTAGAATGTGCAATGTGTGTCTTGAATGCATCCATGTTTTGAAGAATCATGCCTTGGATTTTTGCAAGTGTAGCCTTGATCTTGGCTTCTTCTTTTAGTAATTATGCTTGCAAATTTGTCAAAAATATTATCTTTGAATAGAGAGTAGAGCTATAGCTTGGGTCAAGTGACAGCTAGTGTGCACTTTCCTTCATGTCATCATCTATCTTTGATAGTTTATATTTAATGTCTTATGTGAAGATAGATGTGTCACACAACTTAAAAGATAATAATATTACAATATTTATAGATACAGTCTCCCATGAAACAAGAGTAGTAGACAACTCTACTTGGTTTACTGTAATTTTCTACACAACTTATTCTAATACCTTGTTCTCAAATTTTCTTTCTACTCTTTGTAGCAACTTATCCTATCTATTCAAGTCTTTATTCAATTTCAGAGTAACTTCTGCTAAAATCCACAATAGGTTGTGTACTATCAACCTCAATACTTAGTGCACTTACAAATATGCCATTTATATCTTCAAGCACTTTCATTTTATTTCTTTTCTCTTCTCTAAGCTTTTATTGCTTAGCTCTCTTTTGTAATAATTCACCCATGATGTTCATTTGATCAAGAATGAGAGTAGAGATACCCCAATTCAGAATAACTATATCCTCATCAAGATCAACATCTCCTTCTTTACCCTTATCCTTATTTGAACCTTCAATACTTGGCTAAGACTTATACTCAACTACTATTGTACTAGCTAAATGTGGAATAGGAACAATAATGGCAACATAGAGGCTAGCAAACAATGTACATATGGTATTGATAGTAGAAATACCTTGTTTCTAAATGATAAAACTTGATGATGGAGACCCTTGCTGCTTGGTAAATGAAGTGCTAACCACTTTAGTTGATGGAATACCTAGTTGAACAGATCTAGAGCTTTTTTGGGTTCTTGGTGTTGTAGTGGTAGTCACAACTAACTCGGTAGAATATTTTTTAGAGCTAGATTTCATTGAAGCTTTGCTAGGAGAATGAGGAAATGAAGCCATCATTACTATTGCAATCTTTTCTACATCAGTTTCCTCAATGCTTTGAATCTCTGGAAGACTTCCTCCTATAGCTTCCTTTTCTTCCTCCTCATCATCTATATTTAAACCATCTATTTCATCATCTTATATTTCCACATCCTCTTCATCATCATCATCATCATCATCATCATATTTTTCACAATCTACCATAAAATAGATATCATCTTTGTAGTCTTCTACAAGCTTCACAGGTATCCTATATCTATTTTGAATCTTCTCTTTGAATGTTTCAGAGTATTTTTCCTTGATGCTATAAAAAATTTCACCAATTTCTACTATATGTACTCATTTATTCAATATAAAATATGGACATCTTTTCTCCATGCTACTAATCCTTTAGATGGAAGAATTTTTTCCACAAGGAAAAATAAACAAGTTAAGGGTGAGCCAAACTTACATATATTGTTCTTGGAACTTATGATGTTGTTCATGTTCTTATTTAACTAATTCAATAACAACTTAGAAAGGTCGAATGACATGTTATTCTTCACTACTTTGAGAGCCAAATCAATTTCTTCACATGACACATTGTTGAGATAACTAGAGTTGTAGATTTGATGAGCAATGATATGGATGCCAAATTTCAATTCCATGTGAATTACATTGCTAATATTCATTCCTATGCCATCCCACTCGAAAATATTTTTCTTTTCTAGTTGCACCCAACCTAGGGTTTTGGTCACTTTGGCTTTATCCAACATTGGAAGACCAATAATTATGTGAATCATTTTCCTTGTGATCTGAATGGGTTTGTCTAACTATAAATTTCCATTGTGAACTCAACTTTGGAAAAATCTTATCCACTCTGACTGAAAGTTCTTTGGCATATGTAAAATATGTGTTAAGCCCTTAGCTTCTAGATGTTGATTCTCAAGTTTCAGAACACCATTCACACATAACTTGTTCAATACTTCATTCATCTCATGAGTGCCTAGCTCTTGAATAAACCATTTATAATATGAATGGATATTGTATATGAGCAATAATTTGCAAAAAAAAATTGATTGTGCACTAGCTAGGTCTAGCACTTGTACAATTTCTGAAATCAATTTGAAGTTTGGTGTTGTAATTGATTCCTCAAACCAACATTTCAGACCCCTTTTTGATTTTGCTTCTAGAAGATGCCATGGTAAGTAGGGTTTTATAAAACTTAAAATTATTCAATAAAAAAATGCTCAAATCATTCTAAAGCTCTAAAATCACTCTTCTCATCTAGCTCTAGAAATTTGTGGTGAAACAATATATTTACTTTCTTCCTTTTAATGAATTTCCTCTTTACAATCACCATGAACGCTTGGTATGTTTGCTTGCTCAATGAAAAGTTATCTTCCACTCAGTTCAACTTTTAATTCTCAATAGACATTCATAGCTTGACATAATCATTATTGCTTAGTATCCACATAAAATAATTTAGTGTCTCCTAACCTTGCTCGATAGGGTCTTGCAATCTAACCTAGCTCAGTAAGATCTATGATTTTTGTGACTACTAAGTGATCCTTGTGCATCTTAAATGTTGACATGAATCTCTTCTTCTTATTGGCTAGAACTGATGAGAAATTTCTTCTTTAGGGTCTTAGTTCCAATTATTCTCATAGGGATATAAGTTGAGATGCCTAAGTTAGCCATCTCTTGAGTGACATCTAATTCATGACTCAAAGTTTCATTCCCAAGATATTTTGGTATCTATTGTTGCTACGTTTGATTTTTGATATTGTTAGCTTTAGCTTAGTTTTCATCTTCAATTCTTCCTATATTCATATAGTTCTTGACAAGATCTTCAAGTTTTGTACAAATAAAGAATCTTTTAGTGGTGTCTCTTTTCCTCATATGATGTTTTATACAATTTGCTTCAATGTGCCCAAATTCACCATAGTAGTGGCATATGCACCACGTGTTGTAGTCCCATCCAAATATTTCTTTCACAATTTGTTCTACTAGATTCAATATCATGGTTTTGCATTCATAAGATTTGTGTTGTTATTTCTTGGAATTGTGGCATTTACCTTAAAACTTAGGTTTCTCCTTGCATTCACTTGCTCTATGACCATACTTGTTGTAGCTATAATATTTTCTATTGAATTTTTCTTCAACATCACTCCAACATTTCTTTGATATATGACCTATCTTACCACAATGGTTGCAAGTGGTCTTTGATTCTTTTGAGCTCCTTGCTTGGATGATTCACCTTATTATGTGTATCCTATTCCAACTTTTCCTTTGTGTCTATACTAACTTTGTTCATTTATTTGATTCAAGCTTTCTTAAGATTTCATCATCCTTTCATTGGTTTTCTTTATAATTTTGAGATCATTCTATAGTCTTTCATTTTGTGACCTTAGATTCATGAGTTCTTCATTTGCATTAGTGAGTTGATCAATGAATTTTTCTTGCTAAAGAGATAGATGTTGAATTTCATTATTCTTTTCTTCTATCTCTTTTAGCTTTTCCTTTTTGTTCTATGACTTCACATAATCTTATTGACTAGATTTCTTGTTCTCTTTTTAGCTTTCTAACTTCTTCTTGAATATTGGAATCATTTTCTAATAGGTCTTTGATTTCTTCATCAACTTCATCTAATATTCTTTCTCAATAGATATCTTTAATTCTTTCTTCATTTTAGAGATTTCCATTCATTTTTACTACAAGATCTTTCTTCTTTTCAATGATTAAAAGAGTTTCTCATATGCTTTATTTAGTTTCTCAATCACCAATTCAAGATCCAATTTTTCATTGTCAATAGCCTCATCTAGCTTGTATAGCTCTATTACCTATGATCTCTACTCAAGCAGTTAAACTTCTTCTATGAGAACCACAAAGATCTAATACCAATTGTTAGAAATATGAGGTAAACAAGGTGTCTGAGAGGGGACGGGTGAATCAGGAAGCAATAAAGCTTAATCTTATTTCACTAATTAATCCTTCATAAATATTCTAATCTAATTACATGCATGAAAGAATGAAAGAAAATAAATAGTCATAGTAATTTGACAGAATATATGGTGATCAAAAAACCTTCCAAATAGAAAGTAAAACTAGGGTGGGGATGATACCAACAAGATTTAGTACTATAGTATAAAGTTATCTTGTGAAGGGTTATAATTGATCAATTTTTATGATCTACCCTATTAGGAGCAATAAGGACTCTAAGGTCCACCTTGTTAAAGGATTTACAAACATACAATTAAGTATGCACTTAGTAAAGAGATTTATCAAAGACTATTAAGTCTACCTTGTTAAAGTATTTGACTGATGCACCTATTAGGATGAACCAATGGTTGTGCTTTGATCTGCAACTCTTATTTGTTGGTTGAGATTCCTTGAATTTTAATGATCACCTTGTTGTGATATATAAAATTTTTGTGTCCCTTGTAATTCTTGTAGCCTTCTTTAATTTTCACTTATGCTCCTCATATGCTTACTCTTCTTTTGGATATAATACAATACATTACATATATACCAGTCCAAATCATAACTTTCTAGAGTTAGCTACAATACAAGTTTCACTAAAATTCACAAAGTTAGCCCAACTATTGTAACTCAGGTTCCAAAGACAAACTTGGTGATGTTCTAATTCTTGGCAACCACTATCAAAACTTAGCATAGTCTGGCACTTAGTTGACAAAGAGTCTTAGTTCATACTGACCAGTTCCAAGTAGCTTGGACTCAGTTAGCATTGTGTAACTCAGTGAACATTATGAAATGCAATATATAATAAAACACTCGACTGACAATCAGTGGCTTGGTCAACACTAGGTTTACATATCTAATAATTCTAGCTTAGCAGATACTATATAACTTGGTTAACACTATGGAACTCGATTAACACTATTGAACTTGGTTAACACTATGTGACTTGGTTAACACTGGAGTTTCCATCACTTGTAGTAAACAATTTAGCAAACATTGCTACATTCAACATAAACTATACATAGATTATGAATCTCAATAGCAACTATATTTTGACTAAATATGAGTTAGTAATAGACAAATTTACCTTAATGTCAACAACACATTGTAATCAAGTATCATTTTTTGAGGGAATTAGTGCAAGATAAAGAAGTAAGATTGGAATATGTGAACACTAAGGAGAAGATTTCTGATATATTCACCAATACATTAGCTAAAAATGCATTTTTGTATCTAAGAGGTAAGCTAGAAGTCATTCCCCTATTTTATGCTCACTAAAATATAGTTTAGTGATGCATCAACAAAGCTTCATTGACAAACTATCAAGTTGATGCAAGAATCTTAGAGCACATTTCATATAAATTGGTACATTAGGTACATTTCAAATTCATTGTCTAAATTCTTTTACATTTTATGTCAAAGAGGGAGATATTAATGTCATGTCAAAGAATAAAAGGAATAGATTTTTATGTGTGTGTGTGTGTGTGTGTGTGTGTGTGTGTGTGTGAGAGAGAGAGAGAGAGAGAGAGAGAGAGAGAGTTGATTCAGACAAAGTCTGAAGATAAGATGTTAGAGGGAGAATTTCAAAGGGAGTTCTCATGGATTAAGAATCTAAATAATCTAAGGATATTTTCTCCAAAGCATTCTTTGTATAATGACATGTTGAGTTGCCAATAATGCCAAAGAGGGAGAATGTTGAAAATAATTATTCAATTGTATATTGTCATTGATGTTACAAAAATGTCAAGTTATTAGCAAGTCCATTGAGTGTTAACCAAGCTAAGGAGATTCTAGTATCTACCAAGAAGAAGGTAGTTTTAACAAAGTTTTTGGTTGTCAAAGAAAGTTACTAGAGACCAAACTAGTGAAATTTAGTATCAACTGATTGATGCATTTCAATGTTAATAGACCATCATCATAATACTTTTATTAATTAAGTGTTTAATACAAGCCTACTCAGTCGATGTTAAATGATTTTTTGAAAAGGTATTAAAGCTGAGTTGACATTGGGTTTCATATATATGAAGGGTTAACTTGTGAATTGAAAATAATATGGAAGAAGAAAAATGAGACAGATGTGAAATAAGAAGGATATTTTGTTAAAAAAAGAACATCAAAAGAGTTGCAAAGAATATTCTAGTCAAGGAGGATCAAGAAGATAAAAAAAAACATTGATCTAAATCTGAAAAGTTAGTTGCTTCATCAATCAAGTAAATCATTATTACTCTCTAATAATTGTATTAGTGATGAAATTTCTTAACAAAGTTCACTTAAAATAGTCATTTTCAATATCTTCTAACAAGGTGGCATTTCTAGATTGTAGTGTCTAAAGAACTCTAACTAGGCCACTCCTAATCCTAATAGGCTGATTCAAATCCTCTAACAAGATCATACTTAACTATGTGTTTTACAACCTTTATGAGGGTTGGGTCCTAACAACACTCATTTCAAAAGAGTGAAAATTTGTAACTAGTTGCATTCATGTTTTTCTCAAATTGGGTTATGATGTTAAATCTTGGTCTCTCATGTGAACTCATGTTATTTTGTTAATGCTCTATGTTTCTAGAACTAAGTTACTAAATATTAATGTACCTTAATATCTTAAGACTTCTTTTTTAACTAAGTTACAATGTATGTATAGTTCTATCTAAGTAATGCAAATTTTTGGCTTAGTGAGAAGTTTGTATTGACATCTAAGGACTTGGAATTATTTTTAACTGATTCACCCCTCCCCTCTCAATTATTCCTCTTGTATTTCCAAAAATCACTATTAGAGTGCATTGTATAAATTATTTGGCATATGAATCAATACATCAAGTACACTAAAAATTCATTGTAAAAAGTCTTTGGCATTTCATGTCAAAGAGGGAGAGATCTATGTCACCTTTTAGGCTAACTTATTAGAATGAATGAATTTGAGTATTTTTATCTAAAGTTTAATTTTTTTTAAACATATGATCTAGATAAATTCATTCTAGGTAGGTTATATATGATCTCTTATTTTTCCAATTGGAAATGTCTATTAAATGCATGTTTTATACTAGTTTGCATCCAATTATTAACAAAAATAAAATTATTTTAGAAATGTGGCATTTCAATAAATCTTACTATTTTTAATGATATATTTTTTATAACATATAAACACCATTTTATAGAGCTCAAATTCAAGGATATTCTCATGTAGAGTTTATAGTGTTTTAATTAGATATAGTATATTGAAATAAAAAAATTCTACAACCATGTATTTTAACACTCAAAAACATGTGAGTTTGAAGAAAGAAAAGAATATTTAATCATATCAAAAAAACATAAAAAAATATATGACATTCTAGAGGAGAGAGTCCTTTTCTAGAATGTATAATTTTTCTCCTAATAACAATAGATTTGTTTTGAAAAATGTGGTGGGGATGAAAACTATCTATTTCAGGTGAGTTCAAATTTCAATCCTTATAAAAGAGAAAATATAGTTCTAAAGCGAATTTTTATTTTTGATTATTCTAGATATATATGTTATCTATAACATAGTCTAAGATCAAAGGGAAATATATTTATTTGCATATAGTTTTATTATGGGAACTAGACCCCTAATTTTCAACATTTTTTAGCACCTAAAAATTATTTATAAAAATTTGGACAACATATCAATTCTTATTCTAAATAATTATTAAAAATTATAATCCTAAAATTTATCCATTTCTACTCATTTCATTAGTTTACTTCATTTCCAAATTCAAAATAATAATACCAATTTTATGTTATTGAAGTTGAACAATTATACTTTTGTTAGTCTTTTCCTTTACAAAAGGGTGACATAGGTTTGTGTTTTTACCCTATTAGGAGTTTCTTCAACACTATTAGGAGTTGGTAGAACAATTACAATGTATGTAAGAAGAGTCCACTACCCTAACATTCAATATACAAATAAGTTTCTTCAGGAAGAATAGATATACATACAATGTTGTCTCACTATTTTATTTCACACTTCCTCTAATCATACAGCATGTTTTCATTCTACAAAGTTCTCATATCATATATACTTCCCTCACAATAATTCACATCACATACTTGTTCTTAGCTGAGCAAGATATGATCTTTACTTATACCTTGCAAATCATCAAAACTCTTGATTAGTCAGCCTAGAATCTTCCACATGCTTGACTAATTATAAAAATAACTTAGGGTTAACCTATAGGATGATGTCCCATCATAGTTAAGTAATTTTCTTGTTACAAAAATAATTTTTAATTTGTATAATTCATTTTACTAATATTCTCTCTTATATGTTGTTAATTATGTGTATTGGTGATTATTTTATAACTATCACCATATTGTCTATACAGTTCTAAGCATTGGCATACTTCATCATAAAACTATCAACTATCAGTCATCAACTACACATGTGCTAACTTAAAATTTATCATCTGTAAATGCCAAATCTATCTCTGTGCTATTGCAAACTATCCAATACTTAGAAAACTTTATATCTCTAATTTCATAATGAAGTACCAAAATATATATGTTTCCATAAATGAAAACACTCACTTATTTGTCTAGCCATATTTCCAAAAATCTTCCCATTTGACATTGATGAAAACATTTGGGAAAATTGACTAAGTCCCAAAATGATGTCATAAAAAACAATAATAAATACAAAAATGATACTACTCCAATTGCCTCTATGAAATGCTAACTTTATGGGATAAATATTCTCTAAGGATAGATAATCACTTGATTATCTTCTTTTCAAATTCAATTCTTTTGATAGCATTGTGAACTAACTCCATATCTTCTTTAGTGTCCTCAATGGTTGCATCTAGTTTCTATAATTTGATAGTGAGTATTTGAAGCTCACTCATTCTACCTTTGATTAGGTTATCAAACTCTAATAATAAATTTCATGACATCATGCATTGTCCATACCATTTATTCCCTTCATCTATGCTCTTCCTTAGCCTTATGCAAATATTTAAAGTCTCCAAGTCATTTTTGACATTTGTGCATACTATGTCAAAAAATGAGGCAACATGCTTAGTCTGAGCTTTCACTAAAGCAATATTAGATAAAGTAGTGAATTCTACATCAAATGATCTTATCATTTCCTTGGCCTTCATCTAAATGTTAGGCTCTACAATAGTATTTTTATGGTATTTTGAATTCTTTTTAGAACTTATACCAAAGTTTTCTCTAAATTCTTAACAGACTTGTTCTTCTCCAATAACTTTCTCAAAGAAGTCATCAAACCCTTTTGATCATCATCCTCATTAGATACTATAGGCAATGTATGAACTACTAGTGTTGGGGTAGCTACTAAAATAGGTGTGACTACTTGTAGTTTAGTAATTTTCTTCTCTTCTTCTTTCCTCAACTTCTACTTCTTTTCTTCTCTCATTCTTTCTTCCTCCTTTCTCTTGTTTTATTTCTTTATTTCCTCTTGTTCTTTTCCCTTTTCATCTTCAATCCTCTTCATTTCTTTTTCTTGTTCTTCTCTTTTCCTTTCGTCTTCTTCAATATTCTTCATTTTATCATTTCTCTTCTCCTCTTCCTCATCAACCTCTTCATCTAAGCTATAGTAGGAAGTAATATTTCCAACAATGTTGCTCCCATACACTCCAAAAGGATCTTCTTTATCATCTACTATTATGTGAGTACTATCCACTTTCATGGATTTAGTCCTAACATCTGTACGTGGAGATGACTTAATTTTTTGAGTTTCCTCAACCTCTTATTCAACAACATTAGGTGAGCTTGCTTCAACATACAGGGGGCTTGCTTTCTTTGACTATGCACTCTCCTTAGTGGTTTTAGGCATAGAAGTCATATAGATGACTATGGCTTCTTCAATTTCCTTCTTTACCTCTTTGTAATTTCCTCCCATAAGAAAAATTGCTCTTCTCTTATTTATCAAAAAAGGCTCAATACCTTTAAAAATATGTTCTACATCATCATCAATGCTTACTTCACATAATTCCTTCATCACACTTATTCTCAATTTCATATCCTCCTCTACAACTCTTGTCTTCCTATTAAGTATCCTATTATACAAGTCTTTTAGGGATTTTATTATCAATACTATCAAATATTTTATTCCTTAGAATCATATTTCTTACTATAGCATTCACTAACTTCCTTCTACCCATGTTTTGATTACATAAAAATAGGTTTTAATGGACCCAAAACCTTTAACTATGAATTAGAGAAATAAGAACATAAAAGTTCAAAGAACATAAGGTCTTAGAGAACATATAGAAAAAGCCAATAAATAGGAGGCCAGATTACAACTACAAAAAGATAGCAAAAGGAAAGCAAAAAGAGAGCCCTCAAAAAACTACAGGGTCTTCAATAGGTCTACAGCTTGGTTTGCTAGTATGTTCATATTTTCCATAAAAGCTCTTGTTTCATTCAGGATTTTTGCTTCTACTACTTCAATCTTCTTGGAATTAGCCCTTGTGTAATTTCTTTGGCCATGGTCCTCATTCACAATAGGGGAGTCTTGGCCTCTACTCAATTCCATCTTGTTCAGCAAGGTGTTGAAATTATTAGCGACAGTCTTCAAAATAATGTAGCTTTGATCTACCAGTTTCTTGACTATTTTCTCCATGTTACTAACTCTAGCATCTAGATCATCCATCCTTTTTTGAAGATATTTTCTTAACTAATCACTTGGTTCCTATTCTTGGTTTCAATTGTTGGCACAGACTTCATCAAGGTTTTTACCTCTTTCGCATTGCCAATAACCTTAGAGACCCTATCAATGTGTTGACCTAGTGTTCTTTCCCCCCTTGCCACCTTGATAACCTAATCAAAGTCCCTTGAAATACCCTACATTTTCTACTAAAGGGTACCAATATCGTTCAATAATAACCATAAATTACCCATGATTCCCTTTAAGAAACCTTGGTCATCCTCTTCACTATTATGCTCAAAGTATTCCTCGTGCTCCCCCTATTTGTTTCTATCTAGCTCCATAACCTTGATATCATTGTCATCACCTACATCCTAAGAAAACTTTTTTTTTTTCTTTCCATTCTCTTAATTAAGAGTTCATCATCAAATGGGACAAAATCCCTTTCAGCATTCTTTCCCCTATTTCCTAAAACCTTTCCCAAAGTTCCTTTCTTCTGAAAACCCTTTCTCTACTCATCCTCATAATCACTATCTTATTCTAAATCACTCTCGTTTTCCTTCCTTTTCTTCTTAGAGGAGCTTCCTAGCTCACCTTTCATTCTCTTTTTAAAATCAACCGCCTCCACCTCATCCTCTATTTCCTTATCAAAATCCTCCTCAAAATCACTACCCTCAGTCTCATAATTAAGCACTTTCTTACTTTTCCTAGGCCTATCCACCTTTTTTGACTTTAGAAGGTTCATTATTAAAACCATTAACCCCTCATGGTATGCATGATCTCCCTCATGATCATTTTGAAAGGCAAGAATAGAATTACCCAGAGATTGTCTGAGGTAAAAAGGAACATTTATTCTAACTCTATGCATAAAATGGTTAATCAACATGAAATAGTGACCATATATTAGTGAAGTGACCATCTAAAGTAAGATACTCAATAATCACAGTAAGAATTTGCCTTAGGGAAAAATTCACCCAAGAACTAAGAACTCAAACACAAGCACAACTATAGACTAGAAAGGAGTATGATCAGAACAACAATGTATTCAATTCAATATGTATTAAAGTACACTAGGAGTACTTGTATATAAAGGCCTTTGAGACGCATTTAGAATGCCTAAGAATCAACATCATGATAATTCATACAACTAGGAAAATGTCCACCAAATATGGACAATGGTGTAACACGCAAATTAGTGTTGTAGACAACATGTGCTAAAAAAAGAGTGTGAATAACTATGTTGTCTACATGACAACTCAATGAATGATGCAAACTCTAGTGTTGTAGACAGCATGTGCTAAATTAGAGTTGCACACTTTTGTGTTGTCAACATGACAACTCAATAAGGTACACAAACTCCTAAGTGTCTCACAAAAAATAAAATAATGAAATAATGCAATATAATAAAATAATGCATTAAACTAAGTAAACTTAAGTAAGTGTAAATAGTAAATAGGTATTTACACCAAAACCCCTCCTTCAGTGCAACTTAGGAGAATTCCCTTAAGCTTATGAAAACTAGGATGAAATGCATGATGGTTCTCTACTACTAGGCCATGTTAAGTATCCATGTACATAATGAAATGAAATCTCTCATAAAGTGGAGAAAGAGGGTAAACCTCATGGAAAAACCCTCCCCCAAAAGAGAGATGAATAGGGATGCATGGATGGATGGAGTAATCAAGACCCCCCCATTATGACATACATCTAGTATATACAAAGGAGAAAAATGAGAAGAACAAGTCCTCATAAGAGGAAAAAGTCCCCCCATAAGAAAGAAGAGGAAGAGAGACAAGGTAGTCCTCCCCCCACCCCAAATGAAGAATTCTTGTTAGTGAAAGTTGCTCCAAGGAAAAAGCTAGTCTGAGAGTGTTGAATATTATTCCTCCCATTTAGAAGAAACAAAGGTAAAGGTACAATCCTGAAGATGTATGGTGGCCCATAAACTTGCTCAAGTGTCCTTGTGTTGATGCTGATGTGCACCCCTTCCAATTGTGTTGAAAAGAATGAATTTGAATCTAGCAAGGATGTCTATTGAACTTGTTCCAATGAACTATCTATTTCCTTAAATGACAAAGAGGCCTCTAACAATTTTTGTACATGAGGATCCACAATCACACCAACCTGTAGAGGATGATCATATCGAGAATGGACATGAGGGTCAGAGTGAGCCCTCACAACAACTGTAGAAGGATCATCTTCATCAAAGAGAAGATGCAAATCATCAAGGCTATCCCCCAAATCTATGGTGTGTGACTCCCTAAACAAACCTATAATTTCTACCATGTAGTCATCCCCTATTGCTAGATCTAGAAGACAATATGTACCCTCATGTGCTAGACCTATCATTGTGGCAATGTGTTCATGTAGACTAGACTAATGTTGTGACCTCTCACTAAAACTGTTGATAGAAACCACATGTTTCAATCTATTGAGGCACTATCGATGGTGTCAATAATAGTTTCCATAGTGTATGAAGTGTGGAGAGGATTAGAAGATAAGTTGGGTGAACTTTCCTCAAAGTGTACATCCTTCTCCACAAAGATCTCATGCATCTATAGATTCATAAGTCTATATGCCTTAAAATTATCTTCATAATAATGAAAGTATAAGGCCTAGGTGTTGGTGCCTTGCATCCCTTGGAAAAAATGTTTACCCATGTTGGACAATCGAAGACTCTAAAGTGAATCACAACTAGTTTTTCACCGCAACATTCCTCAAAAGGTGTCTTCCTGTATAAGGCATTATGAGGAGACCTATTAAGTATGTGAGTAGCACTAATAATGGCTTCAACTTCAAGTGTTGGATCAAGAGACTTGGCTTTAATCATGCAACTTTCCATGGACTTAAGAGTTCTAATCCTTAGTGTTGCAACATCTATCTTCTGCAGGCTGAATGTTGGTGGATACTGAAGTTTAATCACCTCAAATTTGCAAAATCCTTTATGTCTTCTATCCACATATTTTCTTTTTTTGTTCACCCAAAGAACCTTTATGGCTTTCCTTGATTTTTGTTCAACATGAATCTTGAAGGCTTGAAGCTCATCGACCACATCATTATTATGATGAAGGAAGTAGACCCATATGAATCATGAAAAGTCATCAACAAAAGTAAGGATGTAGTGGCCTTGGCTAATTGAGGTCACTATAAAGGGTCCTACTAAAATCATGTGAATCAAATAGAGAACAAATAGTGCTCTAGAAGACTTCCCTTTATCATACTTCTCCTTGAGATGCATATCCACTAAAAATGATGAACACTCACCCTTAGAAAAGTTGATGTTTAGTAGACCTTTGACCATGTGTTTGAAGCAAGGTTGCTGAAGGTAGTGGAAGGCAATATGACCAAACCACTCATGCCATAGTGTAGTTTTTGAATTAGAGTGAGTCAACAAGGCTTGAGAAGGAAACTTAGGCACAAAGTGGGAGAAGGAATAAAGCCTCTTCTCATGATTGAATTTTCCAACTCTAACCAATGAATCATCTTTTAGACTGGGCACCATCACTAAATCTAGAAGGAACTCAACTTTGTGTCCATCTCCAAGGTGAATGATTTGGTAAACTGAGAGGAGATTGGAGCTAAGGTTTGCAACATAGAGAACATCTTTGAATTCCCCATTTTCCATTTCCACATGTCCTTTCCCTTAACTTCCATTTTGGTATCATCTCTCACAAAGATGTGTGGAACCTTTGACTACTTCAATGAAGAAAAGTCTCCCTTTGAAGAACTCATATGGTAGGAGGCACCTGAGTCAAGTATCCATTCTAAAGAAGAACTTGTATTTTCCACAAGTGCTTTCCCTTTTCCCTTTGAAGAGGTTGGAGTTGAATCCTTGGAAGTACCTAGCACTTGAATTTTTTTCTTCTTGAGTAGGTTTTCTAACTCATCGATTCTTTTAGTCTTGCAATGATGCTCATCATGCTTTGGATTTTTACAATATGCACAAAATTTTTTTCCTTCTTTTCATTACTTCCCTTCTTGTTGGAAGAAGAATTTCCTTACTGTGAGGAGGATTATTGTGCCTCAAACTATGATTTCTACTTCCACTCCTTCTTGTTGTTGCTAGAACTTTTCCCTCCTTGGCTTGATTGGTTCTCATTACTAGCCACCAATGCTTTGGTCTTTAATGTCGTGAGAAGTCCCAAATCTATCAAGTGAGATTGTTCAATAATCAACATCTCTGCAAATGCATCAAATGTAGGCTTCTAGTAAGCACTTCCCATGGTCAACTTGTGAGTATTATAACTTGAAACAAATGAAGCATATTCTAAAGGTAGCCTCTTTAGGATGTCATGAATCAACTTGGCATCCTTCATGGGATTTCAACAATCTTTAAGTAGTGCCCTATACTCATTGGCTTTGTTGATGTAATCTTGAATTGTGTCAAAGTTCTTTGGATCTAGTAGAAGGAGATCATCCTCAATCTAAAAACCCTTTTCTTTATCCACCTTACCATACAATGTTGCAAGTTTGTCCCAAGTTGGTTTGGATTCTGTACAACTAGCAATGTGAAAGAAGAGATCTATATGTACACAATTCCTAATAGCTCCTAAATCTTGTTGGTCTTGTTGTTTCCAATTAATGAGTTATTTAGTATTAGTGGGTTTGGGAATAGCACCATCAACATATAGACCCTAACCTTTTTCCATTAATCTACTTCATGCAATATATTTCCATGTAAAATAATTATATGAAATTAGAAGTGGACATTTAGGTGAACCCATGATGAAAAAAATGAAAAGAGCACACAAGAGAGACACAAAACACAATACACACCCCCTTTTTTCACTCAATCAAAAGACCCTTGCAAAAAAAGATGCTTTTGGCACTTTATATATAGTGCATCTACAATAGGCCACTTGTCACTAATTATAAATTGGACTTCTATTTTTTCTTTTTACAACTTCCTTTTGAGGCCCAAATCTACCACTAAGCACTATAGCTCAGATGTATAACAATTCTAAAAAGTAATCAAAGCTTTACAATGTAGAAAAAGCCCTAATTCTGAAAGTGAGATATTTGCCCATACAACCCTAAAATCTGACTATAGATCTAGAAAGTAGATGAAAAATATTGCACTTCAAAAAAAACAAAACCTATTTTCGTGTCCAAATGAGCCTATATGGAGTGTTTGAAGTTGAAAAATGTATGATTGAATAGGTATAGTCACCAAAAAATATAATTTATGAAAATTCCTTGCACCAAAACTAGAAAACAACTACATCATTGAAAATTTTAGGAAATTCTACCAAAATTAAAAAGATTGCACCTGATTTGGAGTTCGGATAATCAAGTTATGGGCTCACAAGTCAAGCTACCAAATCAAAAAGCAATCTAGAGAGGAATTTGGAAGAAAATTCTCTAGCTTAAATTTGATGGTCAAATAGTCATCACAGTAGTTATAAAATACTAGGTTTTGATGGTTAGATGACCATCAAATTTAGGGTCATAAAATTGATCACGTCAGTGACTCCAAGCCTTATGATGATGTCAACATGACATCAACATTATATCACATCATACAAAATTGTTCAAAAACTCCACGTGTCTACTAACTGTATGTTGATGTGTTTGGTATGGCTGGTAAGTTGGATGCTAATGAGGGTGACAAGCTGGTAGGTGATGTGTAAAATTTACTGTTGATGACATGTCCTATTGGCTTTACTGGTGAGCTACACCAGATTGCCACATGTATAGGAGGTCATGGTAGCTCTAAATTATGCTACATGACGCATAAAACATGAGGCCACATGGAGGCATCTAAAGAAGGATTCTGCTAAGCAGGTAAGAAATTTTTCCATTCACTAAAGAGTAATTAGCAGATCACCAAGATGCTGTGGATATGCCATGAGCTAGTAGATTTTACAATTTGCAGGTAGCCAGATTGTTGGAGTTTAGTCCCACATTCGTGGGTTCTCCAAACAATGAACTATGTATATGATGTAACCTGCACACAATAAGCAGACATAAAGTCAAATTTTATGTGAAATGTGAATGCTAGAATATGTGTTGACCTTGGCCAAAAATTGTCTGTCATGCCTAGATTCATTTGTCAGAAATTGGGGCTTGGCAGGTTTGATGCCACAGAATATTCTTTGATGCCAAGGGAATATGCTTTGTGAACAAACAAATATACCTCCAAATTGTAGGGTTGAGGTGTCATTGGCTAGTTCTACAAAAAAAATTCTCTGCTAGCATGACTGGGTAAAAAAGGATTTCAAAAAACTTCTAAAAAAGTAGAGAATAATAAAATTATGGATCCAAAAAAAATAAATTATATCTACAAAATGACCATACCCAAATTGCAAATCAGGGCCTCCAGATGTCAATTTGCAAAAAGAATTTACCTCGTGATTGACTTTGGTCTAGGGTAGCCAAATTTATAGTCAATTTGCACTAAATAAACATTCCAGATGCAATGATGAGGTTTGTTCTAGCTCTAGATGCTCCCAACTTCTATGGTACCCTAGGTTTAGGCCGAGGTGCTAAAGCAACAATGGTCTCGAATGGCGATGTGAAGAGAAAATCTCCAAGTTTTAGTACCATGTAAGAATTTGCCTTAGGGAAAAATTCACCAAAGAACTAAGAACTCAAACACAAGCACAATTGTAGACCAGAAAGGAGTATGATCAAAATAACAATGTATTTGATTCAATATGCATTAGAGTTCACTAGGAGTGCCTATATATAAAGGCATCTTAGATGTATCTAGAATGCCTAAGAATTAGCATCATGATAATTCATACAACTAGGCACATGTCCACTAGATATGGATAATCCTCCATTAATGATGAATGTAAGTGTGATGATGAGAGGATAAGCCTACAATGGTGTAGGATGCAAATCACTGTTGTAGACAACATGTGCTAAAAAGGGAGTGAAAATAACTATGTTGTCTACATGACAACTTAGTGAATGATGCAAACTCGAGTGTTGTAGACACCATGTGCTGAATTAGAGTTGCACACTTCTATGTTGTCAACATGAGAACTCAAAAAAGGTACACAAACTCCTAAGTGTCTCATAAAATAAAATAATAAAATAATGCATTAACCTAAGTAAACTTAAGTAAGTGTAAATCAAAAATATGTATTTACACAAACAATCACAAACATAACAAATCTCCAGGGGCGCAAAATGGAACCAAGCCTAAAGTAGGAATTACCTATTTTCACTAGTCTATTGCATTCCTTAGTCAAGTTTGCAAACTCATCAACCCCCTAATTTGACAGCTTCTTGTCTTGGTAGAAATTAATCCCCTCTATGTCAAGACCTATTGCTTCAATTATGATATCTTTAGAAACCTCCATCTTTTTGATTTCCCACCAAAACACTTTCATCTTTCCATGTCTTCATAAAATGTTGGATAATAGCAAGGTTGCTTCCTTTCAATATCCTCCTATCCATGTTACTATACAAACTATAATATCTATTTAATTGAACAAAACTATCATTCTTAATGATCTAAATACTAATATTTTCAACTTTGGGTTTTCATGCTTTCTTACTAGTTGATATTCTACATTTGCCAACTACTTGTTACATGGTCATTTCCTTAAACTCATTGGATTCATTGATCTATAGTATTTTCCTCCTCTTTCCTAAACCACTATTGGTTTTCTTATTCCTCTTTCTAAGGGATGGTGTATATTCCTACTTTACCTTTACCATCCTTTTAGATTTCCTCTGTGCAGATGCTATGACTACCATATCTTCATTAGGTTTCTTCTTTTGTCCAACTTTCTCTTTGATAGGTTGCACTTGTGCAACTTTAGCACAGGGTGCAATAGTTATCTATGAATTAGATCATGCTACTATCACTCCCTCTAAAGGTTCTATAATGGCAATATGAGTAGCTACCATTACATCTATTTTTCCTCTATCCTACATCTTTGAGGCTATACCCTTGATCTCATGAAATTGATGTCTTCTCATGCATGATTCCTTGAGGATAACTTCTATCTCTTTCTCAACATTCTTCTTGATTTCTTTGTTGTGAAGTTTAGAGTGAACTTTGTTTATATTTTGTTCATATATCCCTCATTTAGCATATTCAATATCTCTTTCTAATTGAAGCATAATGTTTGCATAACCTTCAATGAGTTCTTTAATCATTTCATAACCCATAGGTTCTATGAATTTAACTCTTGGTTCCACTACCTCCATAGACGTTGTATCAGTTTCAACCATAAAAGGATGTTTCATCCTTGTACTTTTATTCCATAGTAGGATGGATTATGTATCTCTATTTCATTTCCAATTTAAAATTCTATCCCTAACATCTTCAAGTCTTGCCCTATAATAGTATGTGATCATCTTCATGGTGCACTCATTACTATCCCAACTTGTCATTCTGAGGAATTACTTTGTTGCACGGAAATACAAATAGGTTAGTAAAGACTCAAATCTAAAAACTACATTCTTAGATTTCTTCATCTTTGGAATGTTATATAACAATTGTACTCTAACAACATCACACATGTTTGTGCCTTTTTTCTTTTCAACAGCCATCACATATGATGCATTTAGAAATCTTGCTGGCATATAATTAACTCTAGAACTATGATTGAGCTTGTATCCAATAATCTTTCTCAAAACTCTAACTCCAGTATCCTCAACTAGGTCAACTCTCATATTTCTACCATTAAATTTGGTCTTCAAATTTGTTTCAATAATCTTCCTAACTTTTCTATCATTTATCAAATTACAACCTTCATAGCTCATTCCTATAACCTTATAAATTAGGTTATTTTCAATTATAACAAGTATATCTTCTACCCAAAATACTTCTTCATGTACTCTACTCAAAATAATCCTACTCCATCTGCAATTATCAAATTTCATATAAAAGCGTATACTTGATCAGGTTCAACTCAATCAAGTATACAAACTCAGGTTTCAAGGTTAGCTTTCCATTGTACATTATACCTAAATCCTTTTCAATTTTTTCATTTCCAATACTCTCAAATTTTTAGTCAATGTATCTTCTAACATCTTCTATGTGAAGTGCATTTGGTGGGATTTGCGACAACTCTCCCAAAGTATCATCAATTGGAGAAACAAATGGGTGTTTCTTAAATTTGTACCTTGGTCTCTCACTAATATCACATACAAATTGGCTTTCTATTATGGTAACTGACTATGCCAAAAATTCCAATTGAAAGCATCATAAAATACCTTTTTTATCATGTATTAGGGCTTCTTCAACTTCACACTTTAGATGCTTCAATTTTCTCCTATTTCATTGTCAAATTTCTCACAAGTGCTCTAAACTCTTTACATAAACAAATGGTACTAAAAATATTGTTCTTTATCCTTAAATCATTTCAAATTTAACTTCACATTGAATGTGTAGCTACTTCATCCATATAAATTGTTCCTAATTACTAGTAAGACTACATTCTTTAGTACAACTTATTGTGATCATAAAAATGCATGAGCACTTGACCATAGCTTTCTCACTATGTCCTCTACCATTTGGTTATTACACAAGTTCTAATTCCCTCTCTAACTTAAATTTTGATCAACTAATTCTCTATCACTATCGAAAATGCTTAATTCAAATAGGATGAGTTACACACAATTATTGACTTCAATCTTCCATCAACTGCATCAAAATACTACTCTTCTATAATTGTATAAGAACTTTCTAGATTACTATCTTTCATAAATACTTCCTTGAATTCATCAACATGCTCTTTAAGTGCTTCCTTCTAACTATTATCAATATCATTACCATTTCTTCTATCATTTTTGCTGTTGTTTTTTCTATAATTAGGATTCATGTTGAAATTTTTCTATCCATTCTGCAAAATCTTGATGTGTGTCCAAAGTTATTTCATAACTAACATATAGGTGCATTCCTTCTCTAATTGATTCCATTATAACTATCAAGTGCTCTACAATTCCTTGCAATATGTGTAGGATTGTTTAATTTTTAACATATAATCTAGTTCCTTTCTCCATTAGATCTTTCTCCATCAGTGGATCTTCTTTGTGATCTCTCTCTTTGACTACATGTAGGGTGAGTATTCCTAAACATTTTATGTTCATAAACATGACAATTATAACAATAGAAATTAGTGATAGGTTTAAGGGACTTACCTATGTAATCTCTCTTCATATTACCAACTTCATTGTATATATAAAACATCTACTTCAAAATTCATGTCTAACTTCCTTAGATGTATGTTGTATTTTCTTTGGTTTATCATGTTTCTTAGATAGATCAACTTTCTTTTTTTTCTTAGATTTGTCATGTTTTTGAGACAACTTGAATCCTATCATTCTATGGATATGCTTGATTTAATCCTATTCTAATCATTTTCTCTAGGATTAGGGGATTTAACAACTGGTTTTGTTTCTTTCTCCAATTTAGTTTTCTTGCTTGACTTTTCTCCAATACGATATTCAAGGCATGTCTTATGACAATAAGATTTCTAGTAAAATACTTGTTCATCAATTTTCTTACCAATGGAATAAAGCTTCTCTAACTTTGTTTATCTTATGTGAATTCTCCTTTCGCAATAACATTGTACTTTTCTAATTTTGCATGCTCCATCTTAATAGAATCTAATTCAAATGTTACTTGGGACAACAAGGATCTTAGATCTACATTCTCAAATTTTAGATCTGGTTCAATCTTACTATCATCCTTATTCATACCTAAGTTCAACAATTTTCAACTCATGTTTCAAGATCTCATTTTCTTTCTTGAGATTTCCTACATTTTCATTGTTACTAACCTACTCTTTTGATTCCTTCCTATATTTCAGATGACCAATCTTATCTTTTAGTTTTTCAATGTAATCTTTGCATCTTCATACCTATCCTTTGAAATTTATCTCTATCTTCTATAATGAAATCAATTTTTTCAAGAGTTTCTTCAAGATTTCTATTTAACTATTCCATATCCATTGGGATCTTACTCAAGATATTAAGACTCTTCTTTGTAACTAGGCTCTAATATCAAATGTTAAAAATAGATACTACTAAGAGGGGGTGTGAATTAGTATTCTACAATACTGTGCCCACAACTAGATATTGTTAATTACTTTATAACATGCATATGTAAGTAAACCAATAATACTAAACAATAAATAAAACCATACAAATAGAGAACCCATAACATAATTATTTGTTAACTAGGGAGACCCTAGCCAAGGGAAAACCCTGCTTGGGATGGTATACATAGAATGATCCACTAAAAAAAAGAATCTTGTTAACGATATTGACCTTGTTAGGAAGCTATCAAATACATATAGTGTCTTAAGTCCTTTTTAGAGGCCTAGGTGCTGTTAAAATGCTCAACCCTATTAGGACTTGCTTCAACCCTATTAGGAGTTGATAGAACAATTACAATGTATGCAAGAAGAGCCACCTTCCCTTACATGAAATATACAAATAAGTTTCTTCAACAAGAATATATATACATACAATACTATCTCACAATTGTATTTCATACTTCCTATGATTGTACACTTAGAGATTTCACATTATTCAAAGTTCTCATATAACATATACTTCCTTCACAATAATTTACATCACATATCACTTGTTCTTAGTTTCACAAGCCATGATCTTTACTTATACCTTGTGAATTATAAAAACTCATGATCATGTGGCCTTGAAGCTTCCGCATGCTTGATTAATCATAATAATAACTCAAGTTTAACATCTAGGATGTCCTCCCATTATAGTTAAGTAACTATTTTGTTACCAAAATAATTCCTCAAGCCCTACAATCCATTTTACTGGTGTACTTTTTTATGTTCTATTAATTACCTATACTACTAATTCATTTGTAATTATCATTGTATTGTCCATATAGATCTGTGCATTGACATATGTCACCATCACACTATCAACTATCAGTCCTCAACTGTGCATGTGCTAACTTGAGCTCTATCATTAGTACATAGTGAATCTATCTCTATGTTGTTGTAAACTATCCAATATTTGGACAATTTTTTGTCTTTGATTTCATAATAAAATACAAAAATATATATGTTTACATAAATAAGAACACTCACTTATCTACCTAGCCATATTTCCAACAAGTATATTTTGGATTTGTAGATTTAGTAGAAGGTCTAAAAATGGACCCAAATAAAATGAAGGCTATCCTTGAATAGTCTACTCCAAGTAGTTCTACTGAGATAAGATATTTTTATAGTTGGAAAATATTTTATAGAGATTTTATCAAGAGTTTTAGTAGTTTATATAGACCCTTGACATGATCAATAAAATGGGATAAGAAAGAATTTAAGTGGACTATAGAAGAAAATAAGAGATTGATTTTTTTGACAAGATTTATACAAAAACCTATTTTAGCACTTCTAAACATTAATATGCTATTTCAAGTAGATTATGATTGTAGTAGCACTATAATATTAGTTATTTTGAACCAAGAAGGTAGTCATATATGTTATTGTTGACCCTGAAGATAACTTGTCTATTACTAAAAAAACACTTAGTCAATAGCTAGGAAATATTGGTTTGATATCACTACAACCAAACAACCATACAAGCCAAGCTACTATGTGGAGAAGTGAATAGGTTCAATATGTGTCAAGCTAGTTATAGTTGTCAAGTACACATAGGTTTCATTGACAATTTTAGTCATTGGTGACTAGTTCAGGAGAAAACATGAGCCAAGCAATTTTGAAGGTAGATTCAGTTTTGGATATGTCAGGTTAATACTAAGGGACACCATGAAGGAACAAGTATAGTTGAGCACCAAAAATTATATTTTCTTAGCAACATAGCTTTGGTGTATGAGTAAATCATTTTTTCCATGCTAGAAACATGTTTCTAACTTTGAGGTGTGAATCAAGGAAGAAATTACATCTTTGATTGTGAATTATTAATCCCTATGTTAATAACAAGAGTTTAAGACCTAATTTGAAATTAGTGAAGTTGTTAATGAAAGGTTTGTGCATTTAAATGTGAATTAGAGGCTAAAGGACTAAGGTGAATGAGTAGTGCATACATGAGATATTGAATATATGTCATAGTTGGGTGATTGCATATTAGAAAGAGAAGATGTGTCATTAGTAATCAAGGGAAAAATGAAGGATCAAGGTAGTGATTACATTCTAACCAGTGTATTAGGTAAATCTCTTAATATATTCATCCTTACAAACCAGTTGTAAATATCCTAACAATATTTGAACTTTATTGTGATGTTAAAATACTTTAATCAAGGTAGACTTAATAGTCTTATAAACTCTTAGCATGGTAGACCCCTCACAAGTTATATCATTAGAAGTGATCAAAATTGTAGCCCTATAAGGAACACTTTTTTTGGAAGTAGTGAAGATTTTGTGGGTGCTATCTCCATTGAAATTACACCTTCACCTTAGATGGTTTCTATCTTATCAATTATTATGTCATGTCTTGATCAATTTCTTATGCACATTTTTCATGTTACTAGATGCTAAATTTGATATTTCATGTTGATATATGATGATACATGATTTTAAGGTAAATGAGGTGTATGTGGTGAACTAAATTTTATGTCATTTATGTTTGAAGTGGTAAAAAATTTAGAGATCATGATTCCCTGCACAACCCCCCCAACCCCCCTGGCGCCGCCCCCCACCTCTTTCCATTTTAGTTTTCACATTAGATTTCCAATAATTAGTATAAGAGTAGAGTTCTCTAAGAGATAATTCTAGTCACTTAAGATTCAAAGATATTAGTGGTGGAAGCCTATAAACTAGGAGTAGTGATTGAAAATAAAAAACTTGATTTAGAGCTTGCATTCAAACAAGTTAAGGTTGTAATAGTGGAACTAGAGAAATCCTTGAAGAGAAGGAAGGAGATGGAAATCCAGATAAATGAAACTTAATACAAGGTAGAAAACATTGAGGACTTATGTGATGAAGACAGATTTAATGATGCTAATGCAGCAATAGCATGTCTATTGGGGAATAAAATCCTAAATGAAGAAAGAAGAGCACTGAAAAGACAACATTAAATGTAATCAATGAGGCTATGAAAAGTTACTATAGCAAATAACATGGATGAACAAGATAAGCTAATGGTTGATGAATAAAAAATAAAATGGATAGAAATTGATGAAAGAATTAATGAGGTATAAAGGTTAACTGAAAATCAATTTGATATGGTCAATCAATATTTAAGTGATAATCATGAGATTGATAGAAAGGTGGAAGAGATTGCAAATTTGAGATCTAATAATAATAAATTGAAAAATGAGTTTAGAGAAAATAATGAAATCATGGAAAGAATAAATAGATCTAGAGAGGCCATGAGACAACTTGATGAATAATTGAAAGTATAGACAATACTTCATGACACTACTAGACTAAGCTATAGCGAATTCATATCATCTACCAAACTAGGAGAGTTATCAAATCATGGAGAAAAAAGGAATGCAAAACCAAACAATAAGAAATATACATGCTATTACTATGGAAAAGAAATCCCCATAACAAATGCTTATAGAAGAAAAATTGGTGAGTCAAATCCTAAGCCTAAATTCAAAGGTAATTGTTTCAATTATAATGAGCATGGACATTAAGAGCATGAATGTAGTGTTAGCATGAATGGTGATGGTATTCTTTTCAGAGAGTATCATGAACATTCAAGAGACATTTTGTGATTGACATGTTGCATTCATGAGTGTATTTTTCATTATCGTCAACATGTATTGTTTCTATAAAGTCTAACAAAGTAGTAGATAGAGAACTAAGTTGTATAGACTATTTATTAATGATCAAGTCAAGTATAGTTGAGGATGTGTTTTGCATAGTATCCTGATGAAGTGGACAAGTACATGTACAAGAAATCTATAATATCCCCAACTAGAACCTTCATTAATTTATTTCTATTTCTTGATTGCTGACTTGTTTTGGTATTTTCCTTTTATTTTTCTCCATAACTCCCCATGTTGAATCCTAATTCTCAAAGTTAAAACTCTCTCTCTCTCTCTCTCTCTCTCTCTCTCTCTCTCTCTCTCTCTCTATATATATATATATATATATATATATATAGTTTATAATTCTAGGAGTTGTGTCTTTTAATTTATTATATAATAATAATATTTTATTTGTAATATAATTATATTAATAATTAGTTTATAACATATTAATAATATATAAACTAGATTTATTTCAATATATTATTGCATTGAGAAATAATATATTATTCTTAATAATATATTAACAATTTATCATAGAGAAACTTTTATTATTTAATTAAAAATATATATATATATATATATATATACAACTTTTAATTATTATAATGTTTCTATATTAAAATATATCTTAATCATCATAATATCATTATATTATATTATCATTCCATACTTTAATATTACTATTATAATACAATATATGTATGATACTATTATATATTATTATTAACTTTATATTTTTATAATTATATTTATTCATCATGAAATTATAATAATTTTTATATAGACTCATTTACTCTAATAATTTAATTATTTTATTTAAAATAATTCACCTATATTACCATAATTAGGGGACATGAAGAAGTCAAACACATGTAGAAGATATTAATGAATTACAAAAAATAATAAGTAGACAAAGCACCTAAGAAGCAATTTATGATGTTTGGATTCTATCTTCTAACATGAATAGAATCATAATGAGAAAAGTTAGAAATTAATGAAAGACAATTTTGTGATGATGTCAATGAGTGTGCAAGATCATAGGTCACATGTGTGAGAATTTGTGAAGAGTGTCATCTGGTAGTATTGTGTAATTGTAAAATAATTACAATATCTTAATGAGGTCCTATTGTAATTAATTGTGAACACCTTAGAGCTACAAAAAGTATTTTTTTAGGATATTATATAAAAGAAGGTTATTTTCCTTTTGTATATGTATATATTGATGTGTCTCTTGAGTGAGAAAGAGTAGAGTATTTGTTAAATGCATGTAAATGATCCAAGGGATTATTGGATGCAAAGTTGGTGATGTGGTATTGAGATTAGAAGATGTTTGGTATGGTCAAGAGGATAGAGAGGGAGATGAGGTTATCTCATTTCTATTATTCTATATATGGAATAATAAAAAGATCATTTGAATATTGATTTTAGTGGTATTTAACCTATAGTTGTTTGGGCAGTGGATCCGTCTACCTTCTATAGCTTGTAATAGGGTTAGCACAACTCCTAAAATGGATTCAAAGTCTCCTAATAGGGATCGATATGTACTAAATGTTTTTCATTGGATCTTAACTGATTCCATCGACTAACAAGAAAATTTTATATTAGTACATCATTTTTTGGGTATCATCCCTACCAGGGTTTTCCCTCTGATCAAGGGTTTCCCTATTTAACATATCTAGTATTATTGTTTATGTGTATCTTCTTATGATTGTAGCTTATATTGTTCACATAGTGAATTATTAATAAGGTTGATAAGTATCTCAATAGTTGGATAACTAATTCAGCCCATGCCCCTCCTTCTCTTAGTTATCTTGGTGTACTTTTTGACATGTAGATCTTAGATAAATAAAAAATAATCTAGATCTAGATTTGTAGCTTATTATTGCACTTATCAAAACTATGGACATAAGGCACCAGATTATAAATCTAATAAAAAACATAGTTAGACACCTAAAGGTCAAGGAAATGCAACTAGGCAAGGAAATATTATAAATTTTGATTACAATGCTTGGGTCATTTATCAATAATGTGGAAAGTATGGACATTTTGTAGAAAATTGTGCAAAGATACATCTCAGAAGGCTATTATACTTTAACTATGAGAAGGCCAATCACTTGAGAAGATCTTGGATGAACTAAGCACCAACATCCAATGTTGAACAAGTGAAAACTCAGTTGAATCAAACATAGAAAAATAAAATTGAAAGAGAACATAGTTCAAATGATGAAGTTGTGGTCACCCAATCTAATGGATTAGGTGATTCTCCCATATTAAATTAAATAAAGAGGTATGCATGGAACTATATTTAAAAAATAAATAAATAAATCTACTTTAGTTCCTAATATTGAAAGTGCAAACGTCCAAATCTACATATGATTATATGCATAAGGACATACTTGAATTTTGAATTAAGTAATGGGTATGGATGTTGACTTTCTAAGGTGGAAATGATTGAATATCAACATTGGAGGATGAAAATTTTAAGTGGTTGAGTAAGATTATTAGTATTGATTGAGTTGTAGTACTAGTTTAGTTGAACAAATATTGTAGTATTACTTCTAATTATTGAAATAATGGATGAGACAATTTTTACACACCAACTATGTGTGTGGAACATTAATGAGGAATCAAATTAAAATTTTGAGTTATATAGTGAATTTTGTGAATCTTTTTGTCCACCTTGCATTCAAGTTTTCGAGGGTAGTAGAACTAGAGTGAATTCAAAGTGAAGTTGAGTAATTTGTATCAAAATATTATAGAATTTCATTGACAATAAAGAGTGGTTTGAAGGTTTTTTTGACATTAAAAAATTAGAGTTCATGTCACAAAACCTAATTGAAGATGATGACATAGAGTTGAACTATTGAGAAGGGTGAAACATCAAAAGTTGGTAACATATAATTAATTTGAAATGAATTCACAAAAATACCAAATCTTAAGACATATCTAGAAATTGGAATTAGATGAGATGCATTTGGTGCTTTATCTTTCATCTTGCCAAGGGTTATCATGATTCAAGATGTGAGATTTTCTTATATGTGCAATATTGGTAAAATTAGTAATTTTCAATTCAGGAATTCATATGAGAAGTTGTACATTGATAGGAAACTAAAAGAGGAACACAAGCATATTGTTGAGCTTGACCTTACAGTTGTCCTATATTTCTTAAAGGTCTTCAATGTTGAGTAGATAAAGATCATTCTAAGTTGAGTACATGAGATGAAGTTGTGGGTAGAGGGTGGACTAGTTGAGATCATGAAACAAATTGTTCACCAAGTAATTGGTTACTCTACTAAAAGAAAAAGTAAAGAGTATTCATTGTTAAAGAAAGGATATATTAAAACAAAACACTATGGAAATATGTGACAAATATGGAGTAATAATTTTCATAATCAAGGACACTGAGAAATACCTTGCAGTGAGGGTTATTGCTCACAAATTTTGTCAATTAGTCCATTCAAATAGCATACCAGGCTATATTAAACTTGATGTAGCTTCGAAGATTGTGAAGAAAGTTCATATCTATCACCTTTCTAACCTACAATTGCAATAGTTGATTGCATATTTGAGAAGCATAAGAAACGAGAAGAATATAATGTGTAAGTTTGGTTTCCTATTTTTTGTTCATATTCTTTTATGTACAAAACTATTTTTCCTCTATAGGAAATATAACTTAGAGTAATAAGAAGAAAACATCACAAGAGATTAACAAATTTATTAGTCAATTGGGAGAGAATTATGGAATAGTAATGGATGGATATTTTTATGAATTTAAAAAAAAGATGAAAAGTATGTCAAGGATCCCTAAATCATTGTTTGATAATGTTGGTATCTCTAACTATTATTGTTTATTAGTGTCAAACACATAGTCATTTACAAGGTAGAGTTAGACAATCATCACTGTGACTAAGCTACACTATATAGGCTGAGTCATGTACATAAAATAGTATGTATTACACTCTATAGGAGTCAAGTAAGTTTATGGTCACGAAGTATTTTCTATATGAGTTGAGCTCAACAACCATTGAGAAAGTTTCAAGCATATAGCTGTAAAGTTACATAGTATGTGGTGAGTATAATATAGGTCGAGAAACAACAATGTCAAGCATCAGAATATAGTAAAGATCAAGAAATGCAAATTTTTCATAAAAGTTGAGAATGGAACAAATTATGAGGTAAAATATTTTCAAACTAACTTGGAAAGAATATTTAATATATGCAGAGGTTTCTATAGAGAGTTTTATGCATGAATGATGTGGATTACATATCCCTATGTTTGTGATCAATGATTTAGATAGAGAGGCTAATATGGAAGCATCTTGAAAAGTCTTTATGAAACTCTTTAAATAGAGAAGATATTAACCTAGATCCTATGGTGTGATATGGTAATGTAGATGAGAGGTATATGCATGTGGACAAGGAGTAACTTGTGAATAATAAAGTAAAGGATCAAGATCAAATCAAAAGTTAGTGAAAGGGATTTGTTATCACTTGAAAGACCTAGTGACCTAATCATAGTAGTGAAGGGGAAGAAAAGTATTAATAGATGAGAGGAGAGGATCGGTTAGTAAGGAGAAGACTAAAAATTATCTTTCAAAGCACACTAAGAGTTAGGTATTGAATCAGTTTTAATTAACTTGAATCGGGGTAAATCTCTTAACACAACAGTCTTAACAGATCTTTGTAAATTTTCTAACAAAGTCCTTACTTTGTTGTAAGTGTTAAATCCTATAGAATAGTGAGACCTAGTGTTCTCTTAAGCTTTTAACAAGGTAGAACCCTCGCATGGTAGATCATATTTTATTATCAAACATTATGAACATAATAGTTTAACTTTATTACTGTAGTAGTGAAGATTTCTGGGTGTCATCCCCACCCCAGTTTTATGTTCACCTTGGAGGGTTTCTAGGTAAAAAAATATTGTGTTATGTATTTATTTTCATGCATGTGATAGATTAGATTAACTTGTTACAGTAAGTTTATCGTTAGAAGTTTTACATGGATAGGATAACTAATGGATATGTAAATGAATTAGTGAAAGGTAATCTTAGTATCTAGTTAGCCTATAGATATCTCCATTAGTCAAAACATAAGTACTATGAGAACTTTTCTTTTCTAGTAGATATAGAAAGGAGCTATATTCAATATACCATCACTAGAATTTCATGTCTAAACTTATTAAGATATGAAATATTGATCAAGTAGTTGTAGCAATCATAGAATTTTTGGATGAACCCATATATAAGAATACTGAGCCATTTGGAACATATGAAACTAACAAAGTAAAAAACATGATGGAGACAAAGGTCCCTAAGCTGCAAAGGAAAAGAAGGAGGATGATAAATAATTTGGAGAGAGTTTTAGGTGAAGGTACAAAGTAAGAGGCACCCATGCAAATTATTGAAGGAAAAGGTGAATATTTATCAAATGATGGTGAAGAAGAAGAAAAATGATATGAAGAAGAAGGTCATCCAGAAGAGGAAGTCAAAGGAAAAGAAAAAGAGATAGTTGTAGAAAGGCTAGAGACTAGCAACGATAAGAATAAAGATTCAAGACATGCTCCTGATACACAAATAATAATAATAATAGAGAAGAAGGTAACTACTACTATATTTGCCATTCCACAGAATAAGGGAGTGGTCAAAGTGAAAAAACCATCTCAAAGAAAGAGTTCAACAAAGAGGAAATGTACCCTAGATAAAGATTTGTTGAGAAAACATGTGAAGGAATAAAGGAGAAGGATTGTAATTTAAAAATATTAAGATGATGAAGAAAGAACATGAATAATAAGGTACAAGTAAGTTTAGGGTGTTTGTGCACAAGAAACCCTAGACAATTGATGAGGTATGTGAAAACACTAGGGAGAGTGCACGATTATATGGATTTCATTTTTAAAAAGTTTTGTGAATTGAATAAAGAGTATAAGAATCAAGTAAAAGAAGTAATGATATACACAATAAAAAAATTCAAATATACCTCACTAGAGCTAGGAAACATTATACTTAATGAGTTATATGGCAGGATAGATGAAAAATAGAAGTTTGTATTGATAACTAAAAGGAAAATAAGGGAAGATACACTTTTCCAAGTTATGCTTGAGTTGAATAAGAAAAAAATTTCAAAAGTCATGAAAGACTATAATTATAATTTTTTGCTAAGAGGAGAGCTTCTCTTATTTTCAAGAGTAAAGTAGAAAATGTTTCTTAGAAAAGAAAGTGATATGGAAGAAGGTATCTGGACTAATTCATGATGATGGAAAAATATATGAGAAAGAAAAATATGAGCAAAAACATGTGGAATTTGATAATATATAATATACTTAAGATGGAAAAGATAATCTTGTTGACACAATTTACAATATGGTACAACATAGTGAAAGGTAGACAAAAAAAGTGGTAATCAATGATGAACTAGAGATGAGCCCAACTAGAATTTTTTTGAGTGAGTAAAAACTGACAAGAATGCAAGTAAAAAAAAGATAAAATCATGTATAGATTGAGTCAATATAGATTCCAACTTATAAGAAGTTGATAGAAACTAATTTTGTGATCATGCAAGTAAAAGACTAGCCCAAGATTGGTGTATAAGAGTCTACACAATAGGTAGAATCCACACTCATTAAAATCCACACCCCTTACATATACTAATCCTATTATTATAGTTAGTCAAGAGAAAAAAACATTGAAGGAAATGATCATCATGTCAAGAAACAAAGTCTATCAACCACTGAAGAAGATATTACACAAGTGCCTTAACAACAAAAAGATGTCACTAAGGGAAATGTCAATGTTAATTGAGAAGAAGAGAAGAATTAGAAGATCCTAAATGATAGAGTGGACTAATACAACACACATTAGAGACCTAGCATCTCAAGACCTCATATTGAGGGAACAAATGAGGCCTTGCAACCAAGTTCCAAAATTAAACCCACTACAAATATTGAAAAGGAAAAGGATAATACACCTAAACAACAAGTGATTGCTACTAAAGGGAAAATATTTAATTTGGAGTGTACACATACTAAGAAGGTACAAAGACTGGGCATATATGTACAAATTGAAGGTGTACAAAAGACACTACCAAGCTCTAGCACCCTTGACTCCAAAGGAAAGATTATCAAGAAGAGAAAGATGGAGTCTCCACAAGGTATAAAAGGAAAACTTGTCACATTGCATGAAGAGATTATGATTCCTATTATGGATCCAATAAATTTGAACATTGAGAAAATGAGGAAATTAAGTGACTTGCTAGATAGAAAGGATAAGAAAGCAGAGATGAGAAAATCTCATCAATATAGGAAACTATTGCATAACATCAAATAGATATTTCTTGATTATTTTATTGTTATTAACCTAGATGAAAAGGACTATGTTATTGATTAGTTGGACAAGATTGTTGAAAAGGTTACTAATCTTGACATTGATACTCAAAAAAAATTGATGCAATTGTTAGAGAGAAAATTTACTGGAGAAAGTGACAATAGAAATTGCAATAAAAAAAGTTGAAATTCCTAATCTTGTAAATAATTTTGAAAGGATAGTTCAAAATGTAAATACATTATTTATGGAGCTATGTCATTTCCCATGATTTACAAAGAAACAATGGATAAGATTGATTTGACTTACAACAAAGTGGTAACACACAAACCTTGGATGCATATTGATATTCACTACATTTAACAAAGTTAAGATTTCTAGAAGGCAAGGAGCCCGAGTTGATACAAGAGGATTGTAAAATAAGGGCATAGATTACAACAATTCAAGCTTTTTTGACACCTCATTTGGAGGTAATAAAAATATATTTGTAGCATACCAAGGATTTTATTTAGATTAATCAAAATTTATATATTGCAAATAATATGGTGGACTTAGTTGGTTGATGGGAAATTGAATGCCATGCTCTTTAGACATTAAAGATAAATTGGGATGATAGAATGTCTATTGTGATGAAATTGAATCACCCATTTTTTTACCAAGTTTTCTATAGCTCCCAGTCCCCAGCGTAATGTTACAATTGGGCAATCATGACAAAAATAAGGGAGGATATTTTATTGAGATCAGGGATCACAAGATAGAATTTATGTATATCAAGGAACATAGAAATGTATATTGTTATTGAGCTAAGGTATGAAGCACATCAAAAGTAGGAGTTATAGTTTTTAAAAGAAAAATTATGTATTCATTTTTTTTTTAATAATGATAAGTGTCTTTTCTAATAATGCCAAATGGGGTGATTGTTGACCATGAAGGTAACCTGTCTATAAGTGCAAAACACTTAGTTATTTACTAGGCAATGTTGGTCAGTCATCACTACAAGTGAGCCACCATATATTTCAAGATATTAAGTGAAGAACTAAATAAGTTCAATATGTTCCAAGGTAGTTATGGTTTCCAAATGTACATAAATGTCATAAAAAAATCCATAGTCACCAAAATTTTTGGTGCTTGCCAAGTGATTCATGAACCAACATGAATTGAGAAATTTAGAAGCTAGACTAATTTTTTGCAGAGTCAAGATCATGTCAAGAGACAACATAAAGGAACAAGCACACCCAAATGTCAAAAAACTATATGTCTTAAGTAATACAACTTTTGTAAATGAGTTTGAAATGGCACAAACACTTATGAAAACCCTTTTTTTCCAAGCTGGAAACATGTTTCTAAATTAGAGGTAAGAATCTAGGAGGTAATTATGCCATTAATTTAATATCATCAACCCCTATATTATGTGATCAACCAATTAGAAAAATAAAAAGTTAAAGCAGAAAAAATGATGACTCCTAATCATTGATCAAGATCTAGAAGATTCTTTAGATAGTTAAAGAAGAAGGGTTTAAGACATAAAAGAAGGATTTAAGACAGTTTAAAGTTATTGAACTTTCTAGCAAAAGGATTACATGGTTTAAGGTGAATAAGAGGCTGAAGGACTAAGGCAATTGAGCAGAGTAAAGAGGAGATATTGCATATCTATACCAGTGAGGTGATTACATATTGGAAAGAGAAGATCTATCATCAGTAGTCAAGTGCAAATAAAAGGACCATTTTACTAATTACATTCTAACTAGTGTACAAGGTGAATCTCTTATTAGAGTTATCCTAAGATACATATTGTAGGGTAAAAGCACAAATTTGTGTCACCTTTTATAAAGGAAAGTGATATTAGAATTTAAACTCTTCAACTTTAACAACATAAAATTAGCATTTGTGTTTAGAATTTGAAGATGATGTAAACTAATGAAATGTGTAAAATTGGATGAAGTTTATGTCTATAATTTTTTTTTTTAAATTGACTGAAAATTTTATTTATTTTGAACTTTAAAAGTCTTTTTTTTTTTTAAATGCTGAAAATATAGAGTTTTTTTTTCCATCAACCAAATATATGAAAATGATCATATTTTGGTCCAATTATAGAATATGTTAGAATTGACATGTATACCTAGTGCACCAAAAAATAAAAACTGAAATTTGACTAATATTTTTCAAGTTATAATTAGTCAAAGTCAAAGTTATTAGAAATTGACAGTTTTTTTCTCTCGTCAAATTTTTTCCATCAAATCTTCATTTTTTTAAAACAAATTACATATTCTTGAAGAAGACTCTCTCCTCTAGTGTAGCTTTAAATTTTTTTTTAAAAATTAACATGATTTACTATTTTTTTTTCCTATTTTTAAATAGACGTCTTCTTGAATCTTACAATAACTACTTGTAATATTTTCAAATTATCCATATTTAAAATAATAAGAAAATTATATGATCATAATCTTGACTCTGAGACCGACAGAAATATATTTTTAGTTTTTAAAAAAACTTCATTTTAGTTGGTCAAATTGGCCTTCAAAATGAGATGTTTACAAAAGTTCTTATTTTTTTCTTGTGTCGTTGCCACTTAGGATGCCACATATATAGTTATGACTGAAACCCTTTCAGCCGCAACGCTTTCGGTTGAAACACTCATACTTTGTAAAACTATTGTACATCACTTTTTGGCTATTTTATTCAATGTATTGCTTGAGGGTTATGGTCAAAACCCTTTCAACCAAAAGGGTTTTAGCCGTAACCCTCCATGCCACGTCGACAAGGAAACCTACCACATCTATATGGCCAGAACATGTTCAGCCATAACTGTTATAGTCAAAATTGTTTTTTCTATAACCCCCCCAGATATCACAAATAGTGACAGAGGTTTGTGCTTTCACCCTATAAATCTCATAACAGAATTCTCACTTTATTGTGATGTAAAAAATCATTTAATCAAGGTATAATTAACGATATTATAAACTCTTAGCAAGGAAGACCCCAAAAAGGGTAGATCATCAAAATTGATCAAAATTGTATCCATAATAGGCACACTTTATAGTTGCAGTAGTGAGGATTTTGTGGATGTCATCCCCACCATAGTTTTACCTTCACCTTGGAGGGTTCCTACATTACCAAAGATAGTGTCATGCACTAATTAGTTGCTTGTTTTTTTTTCATATTATTGGATGTTAGATATGATATTACATATTAATATATGATGATACATGACTAAGGTTAATGAGGTGTATGTTATGAAATAACTTTTATGTGGTTTATCTTAGTCATATCAATCTTGGACAAAAGCACAAACCTATGTAACCCTTTTACAAAGAAAAAGGCTTACAAAAGTATAATTGTTCACCTATAATGACATAAAACTAGTAGTATGATTTAGAATTTGAAAATGAAGTAAACCAATGAAATGTGTAGAAATGTGTGAAATTTATAATTATAATTTTTATAATTATTTGGAATAAGAATTGATAGATTTTTCTAATTTTTAAAGACAACTTTTTGGTTGCTAAAAAATGCTAAAATTAGGGTTGTAGTTCCCACCGTAAAACTATATATGGAAATAACCTTATTTCTATTTGATCTTAGATTATGTTATAGATAACATATATAGCTAGAATAATTAAAAAGAAAACTTGTCTTTAGACCTATATTTTATCTTTTATAATGATTCAAATTTCAAATCACCAAAAATAGTTGTCATCTCCTACCACATTCTTCAAAGTAAATCTATTCTAACCAAAAGAAAAATTATAAATTCTAGAAGGGGACTCTCTCTTCTAGAATGTCATATGATTTGAATTTTTTTTTTAATGATTTAATATTTTTTTCTTTCCCAAAATTAACATCTTCTTGAGTGTTAAAATGCGTATTTGTAAAAATTTCTAATAACAATATATACTATGTATCTAATAAAATACTATAAATTCTATAAGATAATATTCTTGACTTTGAGCTCTATCAAATATTGTTTATATGTTATTAAAAAATATCATAAAAATAGTAAGGGTTATTGAAATGTTAGTTTTATGAAATAATTTTATTTCTTTAGTACTTGGATACAAAGTAGTCTAAAACATGCATTTATAGACATTTCCAATTGGAAAAGTGTGAGACCATAAATAACTTAGCTAGCATGAATTTATACAAATCATATATTTGAACAAAATTGATATTTAGTTAGAAATACTCAAATTTATTCATTCGAATAGGTTAGTGTGAAAGGTAACACAACTTTGTACTTTTACCCTCTTATAGTTGAGCTTCATTTCCATATCATCTGTAGTAGTGAAGTAATTCAAGTTTTTTGATACAAAATCTTAGAGCTCATTTAAAAAAATTTTAGAGACTAAGAAAAAGCTCAAACCTTGGTTGACAACATTTACACTATTAGAGAATTATAAACTAGGAGATGTCTTTTCTGAAAAGCTATTATTATAGTCAATTAGAGTAACACTTAATACATTATGTCTTCAAGAAGTTGGGCTATCTAAAATTATAGTTTTTAATTACTTTCACCCAACCCTAATGTAATAAATATGAAAAATAAAATAATTTTAGGGTAGCCCAACATCAAGGATTAGGTTAAAGTCTAGAACCTTATTAAGTAATAGGATTGTGCCTATATAAGGAAGGAATATATGGTTGTTTAGTGAAATTATGGGTGGGTTTTTGTGGCTCTATCTTACAAAATATTGTAAGAAAAATACCTATGTAGCTTTGCATATTATATTTTTGAAATCTAAAATTGCATACCTTTGGAGATAATAAGAAGGCCATTTCCTTTTCTTGCAAATTTTTGTTACATTTTTGTATTAAGGGGAGCAAACCTCACTAGAGTAAGTTTATAAAATTCCTTAATTTAGATGCTCACATCCATCTCTTTCTGTTTTAGGTTCCCATCTTCTAAAGTTTTGTTCCATAGTCCTTTAGCACATAGATTTCTTTGATTTTAGAAACCATTTTATTCTGATTCATTTTCTCCTTTTATCTTTCACCATGTATAAAGTTTCACCATGTAAAGGTTGTTCCTTTCATGTTGGACTTGTCTATATTGAATTTTTGGTTCTCAAGAACATTTTCAGATTCAAAAGAGTTATTTAATTATCCTATGAATTGCATAAGATCATTAACATCCATCTTTCCACCAAAATTTAATATCTCTAATTTATTTTCTATGGTTCTGCTCTCTATAATTAAGGGAATTTAGGAAGTATCTGTTCTCTATAGGGATCTCTTATCCATCATGGGACACCTCTTTTCCCCTTTCTTATTTTTCTAAGAATTCATCATCTTCTTATCCAACAGTTTCCTTTAACATTTCCATTTCTACCTTAAAGCTTCTATTCTCTTTCTCCTATTATATTGTATTATGTTAAAAAGTTCTACATTGGTTACCTTGGAAGCCATTGTTTGAGCCTCTCATTCTAATTTTTTTGCTAACATATAATCAATCTCCTTCAACCAAATATTATTTTATGCTTTGATACCAATTTAATCTAGGGCCACAAGTACAAGCTTGGTATCTTCAATCACTCACACATTTCAAGGTTCCAATCCTAGAGTTGTCAGAATTTACCTTAGGACAAAATCACCCAAGATTAGGAAACTCAAGCACAAGCACAAGAATAGACCAAGAATAGACCAAAAAGGTGTGATAAGAATAGCAATATGAAATTGTATTCATGAACTGTTATGTGAATATGCAATAGGAGTACCTATATATAAAGGCCTCTATGATGCATCTGGAATGTCTCTAAAAGGAGCTAGGAGATAAGCATGGCAACTAAGCATACATCCACCAGACATGGATTATCATCCATTATAGATGAGAGGATAAGCATGAGAAGGTGTATCTAATGTAGATATGTTGTAGACACCATGTGCTCAATTAGAGTGCTAGCTCCTGTGTTGTAGACACCATGTGCATAATTAGAGTTGCTAACTCTTGTGTTGTCAACAAGACAACTCATAAAAGTTCACATACTCCTAGATGTCAAGCTAATGAATAATAAAATAATGCATTAACCTAAGTAAACTTAAGTAAAGTATAATAAGTAAATACTTATTTATAACAACACCCCCCCTTAAGTGCAACTTAGAAGAATGCACTTAACCTTACAAAAACTACGATGAAAATGCATGATGGGTCCCAACTACTAGGCCATGTTAGGTACCCATGTAAATAATGCAATCTCTCATATAACAAATAAAGATGGAAAACCTCATGGGAAAAACCCTCCCAAAAAAGAGAGATGAAAAAACAAGATGCATGGATGGATGGAGTAATCAAGAACCCCCCTATTACAACATACATCAAGTATATACAAAAGAGAAGTATGAGAAGGACAAAACCTCATAAGAGGAGAAAGTCCCCCCAATAAAAGAGTAGAAGAAAGGAGACAAGGTAGTCCCCTCACCCACAAATATAGAGTGTCAATTAGTGAGAGCTACTCCAATGTAGAAGCTAATTCAAAACTATTGAATAACGTTCCTCCCCTTTGGAAGAAACAAAGGAATAGGTACAAATAAGATGCTTCCCCAATGTGTAGAAAGAATCTCGATGATGAATGGTGTCTTTGAAACCTGCTCAAGTATCCCTGTGTTGATATTAATGGGTTGCCCCTTTCAACACTACTAAAAAGAATGATTGTAGATCAAGCAAGGATAGATGGAGAATATATCCTGAAGAACCAATTGTCTCCTCAAATGATAGAGAGACCTCCTATAACTACTATACATAAGGATCCACAATCATATCAACCTGTGAAGATTGATCATGTAGAGAATGGACAAGAGGGTTAGAGTGAGCCCTTGTGAAAATTTAAGAAGGATCTTCTTCATCAAAGAGAAGATATAGATCATCAATGATGTCTCCCAAATCTTCTATGTGGGACTCCACAAATGAACCTTCAATGTCTATCAAGAAGTCATCCACTAATGTTGGAGCTAGAAGACAAGGTGTACCCTTATGTGTTGGACCTATCATTGTGGCAATGGATGAAGTAGCCACCTCAACAAAGAGAAGACAAATGTCATCAATGATGTCTCCTTCATCTTCAATGTGAGACTCCATGAATAGCCTTGCAATGTTTGAAAGGAAGTCATCCCATGAAGCTAAAGTAGGAAGACATGATAAATCCTACTACACTGAATCAGGAGCATTTGTGGCTAGAACTAGATCAGTAGAACCAATAAGAGCATCAGGAGGTGAGATCTCATCTAGAGGTGTAGGTACCATAACTAGAGTGAATGGTGATAGAATGTCCTTTGGAAATAGAGGAGCTCATGGATCTCCATATGCTTCCCAAAGAGCCATCCAAATATCATGAGGAAAACTTTCCATTCTAAGAGGAGCCAAAATTCCTTACTTAGACTATTATATAGAAAGCCAAGAAATTAGAAAGATGTTTCCAATTAAAATTAGGTGCCAATATCTATGAATGGAGATAAGGAAACATTTCTTGATGTTCTCTTAGAAGATCAAGCATCAAATCACTCCATTTGTGATACTTACTTGTTGTCAACTTCGGTCTAACACTAAATTGACATGTGTGACAAGACTCCATGAGATCAATCAATGAATCCCCCAAAATGCAAAAAAATAAATCAACCCCCCTGATGTATGATTGGGCACTTGATAGGTAGTGCATGTACAATAGGCCACTTGTCAAATTGGAAAAAGTGCACTTCTATTTTTGCTATTTACAAGTACCTTTTAAGGATCAAATATGGCATTAAGTACTGTAGCTCAGATGTACAACAATTTTGAAGAGTAATTAGAGCACTACAATGCAAAAAAGGACCTAATTCTAAAATTGATATTTTTCTACACACAAGCCTCTAATCTAATTGTAGATTTAGAAAGTAGACAAGAAAAAAAGGTGTTTCAAAAAAAATAAAACCTAAAAATGTGTCAAAATGAGCCTGTATGGAGCATTTAAATTTGCAAAATATAGGATTGGGTAGGTACAACCACCAAAAAATGTAATTTCTAACAAATCCATGAGCCAAAACTAGAAAATAATAGCACCACTAAAAATTTCAAGAAATTATACCCAAAAAAAAAAGCACCTAATTTGGAGGCCAGATGACTGAGTTATGGCCTCCCAATATCATACTGTCAAATCAAACCTAAATTTGAAGAGGGCTCTAGGTAGAAAATTGCAAGGTTAAATTTGACTATCAAATGACCATTGTAGTAGTTCAATTTTTCCTAGAAATGATGGTTAGATGACCATCAAATTTAGCATAGTAAAATTCTAATGTTAGCAAAAAAATCCCCCTTACTAACATGGTAGGCTGACTATGTGTACAAAATAGTATGTTGTTGCCACATGTCACTATGGGTGGTGTGATGTAGTTGTGAGCTAGTATGTCTACACTAGCAGCGAGCTATCCATGAATGTGGCAGAGTTTGTGCTTAGGTGATCAGAAAAAGAGTCTTGCTCGGTGTGTGAATGGCAGAGGAAGGCTGCATGTGGAAGGTGGGGAAGAAGACAGTCACGGTGCACTATAGAGTACTGCTAGGATTTGGTTGGCAATGCTAGAGACTACTGTTTCTATCGTGAAATGCTTTGTTTGGTGGTGATGGCTATAAATAATTGTGCTAGAAAGGGAGACTCCAGTGTCAAAAATTTGAAGGTGACTAGATATGTATTAAAATGGTCACCAAGGGGGTTTTAGAATATCCCACATTCATAAGAAAACAAGCATCCATGGTATGTAAAAGGGCAAGGCCATGGTTATAAAAAAAAAGGGCCACCAGAGGGTTGGTGCAAGGCTATTTTCCATTGAGGGATGATAAATCATTATGTTGTAAGTCGATGCCCGCTGGTAGGTAATTGTCACTTGGTGGAAAAGAGGTGTGTCTACTAGTGAAAGTGTGATCAACCAATTTTTGATGTGTGGTTGGAATGTATAGTCCCAAAAATATAGGGAATATTCTATATTGATAGTGAATATTGCTTGCAGGGGCTGAGGTTTCACCACCTAGTTTCTACAAAACAAAAATCTCTACAAGCTGAGTAGGCCTAATTTTTTTTTGAAAACTTACAGAAAAATATGACAGATATTGTAGAGAAATAAAATAGAAATTTGAAAATAAATTTTTATATCTAATAAATGATCAGACCGAATTTGTAAATCAAGCCTTCGGGTGCCAGTTTGCAAAAAAAATTGCCTCAAATTTGACTATGGCATAGGTTAGGTGAATTTATAGTAAAATTTCATTGAATCAACATTTTGGATGCAATGGTGATTTCCATTTTGGCTCTAGATGCTCCCAATGAATGCAATACTATAGATCTAGGTCAAGATCATCCAAGAGGTGAAGCAACAAGATGGTCTCAAATGGCTATGTGAAGAAAAATTCCGTTAGCTCTGATACCATGTAAGAATTTAGTATAGCTTTGATACCATATAAGAATTTTCCTTAAGGAAAAATCACCCAAGATCAAGGAACTCAAGCACAAGCACAAGGATAGACCAACAAGGTATGATCAAAATAACAATATGAAATTGTATTCATGAAATGTTATGTGCATACACACTAGGAATTCCTGTATATAAAGGCCTCCAAGATGCATTTAGAATGTCTCCAGAAAGAGCTAGGAGATAAGCATGAGAACTAAGCACATGTCCACCAGATGTGGTTTATCCTCCATTATAGATGAGAGGATAAGTATGACAAGGTGTATCTCATGTAGAGATTTTGTGGATACTATGTCCTTAATTAGAGTGTTGATTCCTGTGTTGTAGACATCATGTACACAATTAGAGTTGCTAACTCTTGTGTTGTCAAGAAGACAACTCATAAGAGTTCACATACTCCTAGGTGTCAAAATAATGAATTATAAAATAATGCATTAGCCTAAGTAAACTTAAGTAAAATATAATAAGTAAATACTTATTTACACCAAATCTTCCTCCTTTATGTTTTCCTTAAGACTTGTTTAACCATGTTCCTAGTTTCAAGACACATTTGTGTCACAAGATCCATACAAAAATATACCTTTTCCTTATTCTTCCATAAGAACCATAATAAATTAAGCCTACTAGAACCTCCAACATATATTCATCTCTCCTAGTTTCTCAATAAACAAAATGTAACTATTGGTTTGGATCCCTCAATTGTTATAGGTATACATGTTTCATCACATGCCTATCTTCCTTGTATCCCTCACTTAAGAATTTTTCCCACATACTTTCCTTTCTTCTAATGGAACTACGTAACCTATAATAATTTAGAATACTCATTTGGTACTTACGAAAAACCCCAAGGTTCAATTCGTAGCCCTAAATATGAGTGTACTAACTTCAATTTACTCACAAACTTAATTATGTCAACAAGGAATAATTTAAGTAGAAAGTGTCATGAATACTTAAATTTTATATAATCAAGATAACCCAATGTGTTAAAGGTTACAACAATATATTAAATTCTTCTCTTCAAACTCAAATTCCATATGATTTTATATTCGCAACTTGTTTTGCCAAAATTGTTAGGTAGTCACATGTCAATACCCACCTAGGGATTTCTTTCTCTCCTACGAATCAAATGTTCTCTAAAAAATTCCTTCATAATTTGACAATAAGTTTTATAATATAACACCCCTCCAAAGTTCATTAATATCCTATAGTAAAAATGTCAAATTTGGGTATTTTAATATCTAAACCCTTACAAAACCAAGGTTTAAGACCTCCAGACACAAAATCTTTTAGATCTCTACACTACCAATACCTTTAAACCTCAAATTAGAATCACATAAAAACTTAAAAAAATTTCTTAATGAACAAATAGGCATCAAGGAAATTTATCACAAAAAGATTGAGAGATGTGATCAATTGAACAACAAAAATTGTCAAAAAACTTCAATCTATTTTATTACTTAAACTTTGCAATATTGCTAGAACATCAAGTACTACAAGGATTTGATCCAATATGCCTTCAGACATTCTTCCACAATGGTCCCAACTAAATTGAAAATATTTTTTCCATTTGAAAATTATTTATTTTCTTTGGAAAAAAATTTGGCATGTCTATTGACAATTGTTGTAAATTTTATTGTCAACTGTGCAATTTTTAGAAAATTGACTACTACCTTTCACAACTTTGTCTATAAATAAAAATGGATATCATATAATATCTAAAGTATATACTCAACATATACTATATTTCTATTGAAAACATGACCTTTTTCTAATGAAGGCTTATAACTATGAAATGGGAGCAATGGCCTTACAATTTAGTCCTTATTGAATCAATGACATGTCTTATTTCATCCTATTAAAAGTTGTAATCACAATCTCAAAAAATTTCATCCTTAGAATGGTCTTCATGTAGTGCATGTGTAACCCTTATGAATCTTTATTCAATTATCTTTAGAAAACCTATCAAATTATTTTGAATTGGGCTCTTTTCACTTTCTAGTCCTCGAGCACTTAATGTTTCTATGAGTCTAATTTTTAACCAATGACTTAAATTCCTTAAAATGGAAAAAAAATAGATTTACTTCTAAGGAAATATATAAATATCCTTATACTATAATCATTTGAGAATAGATAATATACATAGATCTAGATATCAAAGGAATGATAACTAGATTAGGCACATTTAAATGAATATAATAAAAAATATTAGAAGACCTATGACAATTAGAATAAGAAGAAATATAGTTCTATTTTCAGTAAAAATGATGTCCAAAGGAGTTAAACTCTCGATTAAAATAATAAATATCTTAAAAATTGCTATTATTTTTTAAAGATCTAGGACCCTTCTCACCAATGTAAACAACTCTTTTGTGCCATGGCATTGTCTTCTCAACTAGGAGTTTCATCTCTAAAGTATTTGAAAACTTAGGTGCCCAAAAAAATGTCAAGCATATGTAGAAACAATAGTGTTCCTTTTTTTCCTGATCTGGTAGTGAGGGCAAACAATCTAATTCCCTTTTCTTGGATTTTAGAGAAGCACTAGTGTAACGAACCATGCATGAATTTAGCCTATACTAGGTATTTATTTGAACAACCTTAGCATCTACCATAGGGCCTCTTTTCATCTTACATCCACCACTGAAGAAATAAAATGTGTGCACCAAATCACCAAACTTTTTTACTAAAAGTAGGTTTAATGCCAAAGAAGGAATATGTAGTAGAAATCATCAATTCCCTTCACTCTACCATTAAGGAATCTAATAATGACTCTACCATGGCTAAAAAAATTCATGTGAGAGTTATTTCGTAGATACAAATTTCCACCATCAGACTCTTCAAACTTTGAAAGCCAATATATGTGAAATGTTATGTAGAAGGAAGTATCTAAATCTATTAACCACATGTATTTTGATGTAAGTGTTGGAAAATGTGTTGGCAAGGAAATGAAGAAGTAATCTACATAATCTTGAGAGAAATTTTCAAAGCTAAAATTAGAGAAAAAAATTTATGTTTCTTTTTATGCTCCTCCCAATACTCTTTTTAGAGATGACTAGGTTTTTTGTAGTTCAAATATTTTTCCTAGGACTTCTTACCAAGATATTAGATTTTTTAGGAGACTTGGATTCACCCTTCTTATTCTTCTTTTCTTTCTATATTATCTATCATGAGAAACTAGGGCATCCTTTTCCACCTTAAAATATTTTCATCCCATATTTTAAGATAATAGCACATAGCTACATCCTCTAATTTGAAAGAGTGTTTTGTGTTGTTAATTACTATAACAAGTTGATTCCATGAGTCTAACAAAGAACATAACATATAAGCATAGATTTATCTTGATTGTCAGTCTTATCACCAATAAAACTCAACTAAACAATTAGGATTTAGAATGCATTACAATGATCAAGAACATACCCTCCTTCCTTCATCCTTGGAGGATAACTTTATTTCTCATAAATGACATATTTACCAATGATTTTTGCAAATCAATATCACCAAGATTCATCTAAAGATCAAATATAGCCTACTATTCTAGACACTTCGGAGCACTGAATTGGCCAAATAGATTATTTTCAAACCTTGTGATTTTTTATCCATCTTATCCCAATAGTAATGTCTTTTAGCTTGCAGTTTTATTGAAGAAATTGCAACCCATAGATCTCTATCTATAAGCATTTCCTCCATTTTGAGTTTCTACAACTCAAAATTGCTTCCATTAAATTTATTCATATCTACTTTTCTAGATAATATTTTTGTATTTAACCAACAATAAGATTATGAGAAAAAGAATGCAAAAATCCTAGTGAAATAAGATCAATACAAACACCCTTCTACTCAATAATAATAAAAAAGTCTATCAAGGTTTCTTACCAATTAAAAGATAGTCAAGCCCAAAAAGTACTTCAAATGTTAAATATAACAAGACAGATGGTGCATAAAATCCATGCAAGCCCTCGACTATCACAAATTAAATACATAGATAATAAAAGTTAAAACAATAAGCTCACCACTCAAAAGTTAGACCCAATTATTTTGTGATAAAACCCCCCACTCTAAAGTCAAACCAAATTATATTATTAATAACAAAATAATTATAATAATATTTCAAGAGTCAATGCTCTCCATGATCACACAATTCTCTTCACTAACACATTTTATTAATAGAGTTTTCATACCTGACATAGAATTGTTTCTAAAATATCTACATTTAATGTATCTAAAATCTATTTTTTGAAATTTCATGTCAAAAATTCAACTTTCAAATTTTCACTCCAAGTAAAAGATTTGAGATCTTTTCAAAATATGTATAAATAATTAAACAATAAAGGCACATATGATCAAATTTAAATCTATGATGTCAAATACCCATCAGAACAAAAGTTTGAATTTTTGGATGACATGCAATAGAGTGAAGAAAAAGGAAATACTTGAAAATAAGCATAAAACAAGAATGAACGAACAAAGGATTCAAAGGAAAAAGTTTGGACCATTTAGTTACTATACTTTTGGCATATATTATAGGACTAGTTTGACATCCGCTTAGAAGGTCAATTCGTATGATAGAGTGGAATACATTACCATATCATTTAATCGTTTGAGTTGTTCTGCATTTGCCTTTTCCAATTCTTCTTTGGAATTTCCCTTTCTTGAATCGTTGCCCACCTGTTGCTCTGATCTTACCTGAAGAAACAACGCAGATCAGTGAATGTTGAGGGCTATAGAACGTAATTACTCCAAACTGTGATCATACATACCTGAGCTTCATGGAACAGCTCATTGGAATAAGGTTGGCCTTCATTTTCAGCTGTTATAATGTCTATTTGTTTTAGCAATTCACTTCTTTGTTTCTCCTTCTTTGTTTCCAATGTGGTTTTATTATCGAAGAGCACCATTCTCATATTACATCTACGAAGAACCTCCTGATTTCCAGATAAAAGTATGCCATTGAGTAGGTCAGATTTCAGTTATACTCATTAATTTAGATAATAGATTAAAAAATGGGATATGGTATAATGATTAAAAAAATGCAAATGTTGCAATTGTGAGTGAAAATAAAATTTTGTGAAGCTTAATCTTGTTAATCAAATGTAATACATATACTTAAAAATATTTAGCCATTGATAAATAATAATTTAGAATTCAGAATTAAAGTTAGATGTGAGAGAATTAGTGTATTTAGTTATAAGGAGGATGGAGGAAGATAACTATGGTGCAGGTCCTAAAATCTGTTAGTGCCAATACAGGAAGGTAGATAATAAGGATTCAACTTTATTTTCAAACTTTGAGCAGACTTATGCACTATTTTAGGATGAATTAAGGATTCTAGATTTCTTGAAATATATGCATGATTTGGCTCCATTAGTTACACACTTGTACTTTTTATTTGTCTGATTTTTCATTTCTTTTCGATTGGTAGAAGAAAGGTAGCATCTAAAAATACCTAGGACTCAAATCTATACTTAGGACTCAACAAGATTTGAAGTTTTTTAAAAATATATAAAAGTTATAATAATTCTAGAGGAGTTATTGTTTTAAAATTTAAAAGATAAAAAATATTGGAATCATTGTTTTAAAATTTGTAAGATAAAAAATATCGTATTTCATAAAAATTATGTAAAATATATTTGAGCTAGTTTCTAGACTTCATAAGATGGGTTGGATTTAGGTAAATGAATTTGAAAATATTTTAGCTGAGATATACAAATATGAGATGAATCCTACATTCATTAAATCAATTTAGAATTAGAGATATATATTATTAATGGTTCTCCAAATCTAGAGGATATAAAATAATCTGTTTTTTGTCAATTAGATTTGATTTTTAAATCTACATGCAATTTAAGTTTTGATTATTTATAATTGATTAATTAAATGGTAAATTATCATATACCATATTTTTATCGTGACACAAACATAACAAATTATATTTCTAGTCCAATTCCTCTTATAAATAAAATTAATTTGATACTACTAATTAATTTTTTTATTCTATACTATTTTTTTCTACCCTTACTAAATCTAGGACCATGCTTTTGCTAGAAAGTAAAGTCTATACAATTGAAACAAATCTCAATATCCTTATTAATTATGAAACATATAAACACAAGATGCGACAACCATAGAAAGATAACCATACACAATAATACAAGATCTTTTAACTAGGGAACCACTTGATCATAGTGAAAACCCTAATGGGGATGGTACCCACAAAATGATGTACTAATATAAAAGTTCCTTGTGAATGGATGGACCATGTTAAAGAATTAATGAAATACAATCAGTACATGTTAGTCCCTATTATGATACTTTGATTCCTTGTTCGGAGTAGATTAGAAAGATGAATGGACCTACTATCCAAATAGCTTCAGTACTCTCCTCACTAAATAATACAATTGATCATCAACATTCTCCAACAATAATTACTTCTAGATGCAGTTCCTTGTTAGCTCACTTTACCTTAATTGCACCAATCACTTCTCGAATCCAAAAGATATTCTCTATCAAATTCATTGGATCTCACATACAAGTTCGTATACTTGCATACGAATTTTTTTTCACAAAAACACACTCAACCACAAGGAAATATTATTTCCTTTATACCAAGTCCTAGAATATTTTATTGAGTCAACCTTGAGGCTTTGTCAATTTACAATTATAATAAAGGACTATCTTAAGATATTACAATTATGTCTTACATTACAATATTATATCATTTCATAGTTATACTCAAATTGTCAGCTCACAAACTTTATAACTTTATATTCGATGCTCATCTAGATGTGTGGATTTGCCCACAACATCTTCATCATGTCTTCCACAACTGCCCAAGTCCACTTAACTAGATTCTATCATTTTTAGGAGATACAATCCAAACAATAGAAATCACTTCCCAAAAAATTTCTTTGGATGTTGGTTCTACTAAATCCATCATAACTTTGTCCAATCTTCACATTTTCACATAGGGTTGTTAGGATTCATAATGGATAGAAATAACAGTTACATGCAAATATAACCAATATAAGAAAATAATAGATCACACAAAAGAGAACATAAGACACGAAGGTTTAATGTGGTTCACCCAATCCCTAGGCTATGTCCAACAACAACAAGTTTTTGATATTATTATTATCTAGTGATTACAATCCACAATCCCTTACTGCTCAATACCACTACTAGAAGCTACAATATCACCATACATTATAAGATCCCTAACCCCAAGTTATTTTATACAAGTGTTTTCTGCTTACAAATTATGGCTATATTTATTAAGTCATCCAATACAAAAATAGAAGCTGACACCATTTATGATAGTTGGTCATTTTTGGCTTCAAGGGCACTACCCCCAAAAATATCTGTGGCGGTATTTCCCCTTGACCCCACCCCATACTATAATATAGAGTGCACCTATGGCACTACCCCAAGACACCACAAGGGGTGTTTCCCCTAAACCCTCATCGAAATAATCTAGGGAGAAACTATGCCAAGTAAACCTCTAAGTCTAATTAGGCTCCACATCACAATAATCTCCCACTTGGGGAATTATCAAACTCCACAACACTAGCCTCCCACTCGGAGGCTGATCATAGAACCATTAAACCTATAGCTCCCCTTGGAATATTAAACCCCCGTGGATTATGTTGTTTTCTTATTATGTTCAATTGAGAAGACCAACAAAAGTTGAAGAGGATTTCAGCTTTTCTCTTGTCACTACCTTGGTAAACATATCTACTAGATTATCATTTGTAGTATCTTCAATAGATTTAATTGTCCATCATCCAAAATTGATCGAATGAAATGGTACCATTATTCTATGTGTTTTTTCTTTGAATGTATAGAAGAATTCTTGGGAAGATGAATGGAACTCTAGTTATCTATAAAAAAATAATTATCCCTCTATGGGTGTCACAACTCTTCCATGAAGAACTAAAGCCATATCATCTCCTTAGTTACCTCTATAGTAGAAACATAGTATTCCTTTGTAGTAGATAAATAATTCACCTTTTAAAACTAGTAAATCCAACTCGATATTTTCCTACCAATAGTAAATACATAACCTATAATAATTCATCTGGTATCAATATCTCCTACCAAATCTAAGTTAGTATAGCACAGTAAACTAGTAGTAAAGCCCCAAAAATGTAAACACTAATTGGATGTTCCTCTCAAATATTGGAGAATCCATTTAACTATATTTCAATGATCAAGCTTTGGATTACTCATATATCTAGAAACAACTTCTACTCTATGTCCAATATCTGGCCTAATACATACCATAGGATACATTAACCATCTTATAGTTGAAGCATAATGTACCTTGGATATCTTATCCTCCTCTTCTTGTATATTTTGACACATCTGCTTAGTCAATTTCAAATGACTAGGTAAAGGTGTGTTGGTAGCTTTGGCATTCTACACAGAGAAACATTGCAACACCTTCTCAATATAATCAACTTGAGATAATGTTAATTTTCTATTCTTCATATCTCTACAAATTTGTATACTAATCATTTGTTTTGCTTCCCCCAAACCCTTCATAGAAAATCAATATGCTAACTTTTGTTTTAGCCTCTTAATGTGATCCATGTTCGACCCATCTACAAGCATATCATTGACATATAAACATAAAATAATATAGTTGTCATCATCCAACCTCTTAAAATAAATGCAATGATAAAAATGAAACTAATTGTATCCATGCTCATGCATAAAACTATCAAATTTTAGATACCATTTACAAGGTGCTTACTTCAAGCCATATAAAATTTTTTGCAATCTGCACACTAAGTTCTCATTACCTTTGACCTCAAATTCCTGTGGTTATGACATATATATCTCTTCATCCAAATCACCATGAAGAAATGATGTTTTCACATCAAGCTACTCCAAATGAAAATATTTAGTAGCCGCAATGCTTAAAATAGTATGAATAGAATTCATTTTAAGAATAGGAGAAAATATTTCATCACAATTAGTGCCCTCTTTCTATGCAAATCCTTTAATAACTAACCTGGCTTTAAATATTTTCTTACCTCTATCCTCTTATTTCATCCTATAAACTCATTTACTATGTAAAGCTTTTTTACTTATAGGCAACTTGCAAAAATCCCATGTCTATCCATTTCATCTTTCATTGCATACTCCCATTGAATCTTTGTATCCACCTACATAGCTTCATCATAATATTCAGGTTCACCAACATTAGTAAGTAAAATAAAATACAAAGAAGAAGAAAAAAAATTCAGAGGTCTTCTTAGCCTTGTTTAATGTCTTAAATTTATTAAGGTGTGTAGTATGTGTTGTTGGTATTGTTGTAGATCCTAAGGAACTGCTAGAACATCATCTTTTGGAGTATCATCTAACACTACATAATTATTATTTTTCTTCTCATGCTATTGCAACACATCTTTGTGTGACATCCCTACTTCTTATAGTTTGAAAATTTTCAAAATCAAAAAGCCTTTAGCCAAATTCATCAATGCCACATCCAAAAAAAAAACATTTCTTTGACTTGGCTTCTATCTTAGTTCTATTTTCAAAATCAATATGTTAAAATCCTTCACAACCAAAGGTTTTGAGAAAACAATAACTTATCCTCTTACCAACCCATGCTTCCTATAGAATTCCATAGACCAAAGGAGTAGGGGGGCCTCTATTGATCTAATATACAGTAGTATTGATAGCCTTAGCCCACATATTTAAGGTTAGGCTAGCATGCAACGTCATGCTCCTTGCACACTCCATTATTTTCATGTTCATGTGTTCAGCCACTCCATTTTCTTATGGACTCCTTGGAATAGTTTTCTACCCATGACTACCATTAGTGGAGCAATAATCTTCAAATAGATGACTACAATACTCACCACCATTATCATATCTAAGGCATTTTAATCTATTACAGGTCTTATTTTCAACACAAAATTTCCATTTCTTTAAAGTTTGAAATACATCAAATTTCTATCTAAGGAAATAAACTCATACCTTTCTAGTTGCATCATCAGTAAATCTAACATAATAATGAGAGACACTAATGGAAGATACCTAAACTTGTCTCCATACATCTATATACAAAAGCTCTAATTTCTTATTTTTCTTTTCCTTTCCACTCTTTACAAAACTCTCTTTTATTCTCCATACACACAACTTTCACTGATATCCATATTGACACATTTCAAATTTTTTGAATCCTATTTTGAATGAAATAATTCTATAACTTTCTCACTCATGTGCCCAAGTTTGTAGTGCCATAACATTGTTTTAAAATCTACAACAACTATTTTTCTCCCTAATCAATTGTAGCAACTATTCTTGAACATTTATTTTGCTCTAAAACAATCAAAGTAGAAGGAATAATATGACCTCTACAAAGATATAAGGTTCCTACTTTCCTACCTTTTTCTACTACATGAGAACCTTTGAAACCTTCCAATTTTAGACTTTAAAAGTAACTATGCAACCCTCCTCACCAAGTTGCCCTACTAAAATTAAATTCCTACTCAACCTTGGAACATGTCTTACCTCATGTAGAAGCCAATGATTCTCATTATGTAACTTAATCTTAACTTTTTCTTTTTCCAAAAATTGAGTAGGGTTCATTATCCCCCCCAAAAAAAAGCCCAAATTCCCCTTTGACAAAATCTATATCATAACCTCTATGGGGTGTAGCATAAAATGAAACCCTAGAATGTAAAACTCAAGAATCATCAACACTTTCTAAAGAAATAAGAAAACCATCATCTTTGGATTTGTTACTTACCACATTTGCCTCCTTATTCCATTCTGGTTTATCTCCTTTATTTTTCTTTCAATTCGAACAATATTTCTACTTAGGCTCTAATTTCCTATAGTACCAGCAATCTCTTGGTCCTCTGGATTGAGACCTCATTCCCTTTGACTTTCCTCTTGATTTCCCATAACTTCTAGAATTGCTTCCTCTCTCAGTTGTTCTACCTCTTCTTTGTGCATTCAAAACATTTCCTAATGTAGATCCACCTAAGGTTTTCCTATGATTTTCCTCACTTAGATTAACACCAATCACACCATCAAATTTTAGGGTATTAGATCTAGTAATAGAATTGCTCATAGCCATTACCAAGTCATTCCATCTTTTAGGATAAGAACACAAAATCAAGAGAGACCTAATTTCTCCATAAAAATTGACATTCATAGAAGATAATTAACTAGTAACTATATTATAATCATTTAAATAATCTAAAATAGATCCACCTTCTACCATCTTCATATTAAATAGACACTTCATCAGAAATACCGTGTTTGAAGTGAAGGGCTTTTCATACAGTTTTGCGAGGGTTTTCATAAATTATTACATTATCTTCACTTTTTTAATGTTAAATCTCACTAATGGTATCAAGCATAATCGAATACTTCCAAGTTCCTTTCTATCTACAATCTTGAGCAGTCCTTATCTAGATCGTAGTTCCTTGTTTCTTGGTTTTTCTTTCAATGGATTCCATGAATCCTTCTGATAAAGATAGTCCTCAATTTTTCGTTTTCCATAACTAAAATATTTGTCCATTAAACTTCTCAACCTTAAGCTTAATCTCATATTCCATCACTCCCACTCAACCATGAGACTCCCACTCAATCATGTTACCTTCCTATAGAGGATAGCTAAGAAAAATAAACTAACAATAGTTTAGCTATAAAAAAATTATGATCATTTCTCTCTAATACCACTTGTTAAGACTTACCAAGGATAGAAATAATAATTATGTGCAAATATAACTAATATTAGAAAACAATAGATCACAGAGAAGAGAACACAAAAAAAAAAAAGATTTAATGTGGTTCACTCAATCCTTGGGCTAGGTCCACCAACAACAAGTCTAATATTATGATTATCTAGTGATTATAATCCATAATCTCTTATAGCTTAAGACCACTACAACAAGCTACAATATCACCATACATTATAAGATACCCAACTCAAAGTGATTTGATACAATCTTTTTCTGCTTAGAAAAATAAGGGCTATAATAAGTCATCCAATATAAAAATAATAGTCAACACCATTTACAATATAGGGTCATTTTTGGCTTTGAGAGTGCTGCCCAAAAAAACCCCTATGAGGGCATTTCCCTTTGACCCCACCATTAACTACAATAGGGAGTACACCTAGAACCATGCAAAATCAATTATATATTTTGCATTTCTTGAAGACCTTGCAAGGGGTGCTACCCCCAAACTCCCACAAAAATAATCTAGGGGGAAACCATGCAAAATAAACCCCTAAGTTTGATTAGGCTCCTCATCACATATAGGGATGTGTGCACCAAGATGTTGTGCAAAAAGGGTGGTATAAGTGGACACATTTTTGTTAAATCAGATAAACTTTATCTTGGAAGATCCATTTGAGGATCATGCACTTAAAAATGAGAAAATGTGTTAAGAGAAAAAATTATGATAGTTTGAATCTAGTTTCTAAAATATTAAGGTTTTTAAATAATCGATATGATTAGAGGATCAAATCCCATGTGCACAAAAAAATGGTCTTATATTTTGGTGAAAAACATACCATAGTTATTTTTTTCTATTAAGATAGTTTAATAAATATTTACATAACGAGTTCATAGTTTCCAAAAATAATTTTTAAAAAATAGACTTTTCACACCCCCTTGAATATATACAATTACAAAATTAGGGAGGTGACGATATCAATTCTTTTTAACTATCTATACTTAGACTAACAATCCATTTTGAACTACTAATTACATTACAAGTGTTACCAATTTTATAATATAATAATTCACTATTGAAATTAACCCCATCCATCCTTGAGGTTGGACACCTCCACATGGGCCACTTGGTCAGCTTCACTCTATCTATTCTCTTGATTGGGCACTATATTCCAACCATCATGCTGCACTAGTCCCTATTCTTCATGATTATGGACTGAACCTCCACCAAATTTTTGATCAGCTCACCAACTAGATTAAACAACACCAACCTGATCATGCTCTTGATTATATATATTTTCCAACCTCTCTGAGGAAGTTTAGTTTCAAGGACATCTTGCAACTACCATTCACTAATATATTTGTTCAATTCATCCATCTATGTAGGAGCCAAGAAGGATTGGAATCCTAAAACATAGTTTGCAGATTCAACTTGATCTTTCTTTATCATTAAGCACCCTTCATAGACTAGCTTCATAAAGTCTAATCTTGTGATTTGAAGAACCAATGATACCTATGACATAATATTAAAATGGGTGAGTTTAAAATTAAACTCAATAAGCTTCCTCCTCTCGGCTTGAAAGATTTCTTTATTTCTATCCTTCCATAGAGTCCATAACACCTCAATAGTCTAAAAAAATCAAAAACTATTGAATTTAGAATTAAATCTATCCACATATATAGCAAGGATCTCTAACTAGGAAAAACTATTAATATAGTTCTACAGACATGGAAACCCCAAAAGAATAGACCATATCTTACGTGCATATAAACATTCAAAAAATAGATGCTCAAAAGACTCATGAACATTACAACTATTACAACACATAGGACTTTTTAAATAAGAGCAACCACTTGAAATAATGTTCTTTTGGCTCTTCTTTAATTTTCCACATGTATTCAAAGAAAATAGACCAATAAGAAAAAGGGTTAACTTTCCCCCAACACTGAGACACCTTGGCTATGAGAGAGGAGTCAATTTTCATATAGAGATAAACACTTTTGGTAGTACTTTCTAACAACAGATTACCATCAATCCATTTAATCTTGTTTAAGAATCCATTAGCATCTAGCAATTCTTTTGGATTACAACTAAGCATTGCTTTCTTAATAAGGATATATGTCTTTTTTTTGCGAGTCAAGAATGTCAAATCTACATTTGATATCCTACTACTCCCTTAGATACCCACCATCCATAATGTCTTGTATCAAAGAGATCCCCTTTAAGTTCCAAGCGTTGGACGAACAACTTTGTGTTAAAACCAAAGGTTTACCATTATAGGAAAGCCCCCACCAAATAGATCTATCTTTCACTAGATAATGTGGTGGACCTCTTGCTGCTCCCCTCATCAAAATACACTACCTCACTTGAATCCAAGCCTTACAAAAAACCTAAAAAACCTTGGATCCAAATATCTTCATATTAAAATCACCAAATACAATGTCCATAAGTGGAACATCTTTCCATAGTTTCCCTTTCCTAATGACAGACCTAAGAATGTTATTCCTAATAAGAATCTTCCATTGCTCATTCCCCCATAAGGCTTTTACCATCCACTTAGATGCAAGAGAATACCCCTAAGTTTTAATGTCTTTTAATCCCAATCCACCCTAATTCTTCTCTTGGCAACACCAAGCCCATTTGACACAATGCCTTTTCCTTTTCCTCTTTCCATCTGACCATAAAAAATCTCTAAGAATCCTATCAATCATATTTACTTGAGAACTTAAAAACAACCAAGCCGAAGCATAATATAAGTGATGAGCTGCTAGAACCTTTTCCACCACCTAGAATCTACCTGCTATAGAAAGTGAATGTGTTTTCCATTTAACATGTCAATATGATCTCACTCAACACACAAAGGAACTCAATAGCACTCATTAAGTGGGACAACATTTGTAAACCTAAGGTTTTAGGAGGTTTAGGAATTAAAAATTTAAGTTGGAAGAATGAAGATCTTGGGGCTCAACTTGTTTGGCACCTATTTGTAAAAAGAGAACAAAAATGGGCCAAAATTTTGTATAGAAAATACCTTAATCCAGTAGACCCTTATTCAATTTCTAGAATGTAGTCCCTTCCCAGAGGTTCTGAGAGCCAGAATTTTATAATTAAAAGTAGAGAACACATAAATACCTTACTTGGGATGTTGGTAAGGGAGATGAGTCTCTATTCTAGGAAGATTTTTGGGATGGGCACCCCCCAGTACACATTATGGGTATCCCAGGAAATCTTAAAGAACAATTAGTAACAGCCTAAGGAAGCAAGGTCTATGACTATAAATCTAAAATAAACACTGATGGAAGTACAAGATGGACATGGAAACTAGTGGGAAATCTAAATATAGATCGAACCATGAAAAGAGTAATTGAAAATATTAATAGAAATAGGGAAATCAAGCAATTTGAGAGTAAAGATAAACTCTATGGGTTGCATTAGTTGATGGAAAGTATAGTGTCAAAAATGGCTATAGAGTTATTACTCACTCTCATGACTAGGGAGAGGTAAACATTCCTTTTAATCTTTTCTAGGATGCATCTTGCTTACCTAAGGTAGGCTTCTTTTTATGGCTAGCATTCCAAAACAAGATCCTTATAACTAATAGATTATATAAGATGGGTGTTGAAGGCTCATCAAGATGTGTGCTTTGTAGGCAAGAAGGTGAGGACACCAACCATATCATCCATAAATGCCCATATTCGCATCTATGCTAGGATTGGCTTAGCCAGATGTTAGGCTACATAGTCCCCATGCCATCATCCCTAATTAAGCTTCTCAAGGGATGGTTGACAAGTATTTATGAAGGTGTATATAGAAAAATGTAGAACATTAGTCCATTTATTCTTATGTGGGAAATATGGAATGAAAGGAATAGAAGAATTTTTTGTAATCAAGATATGCTGACAGATGTAATCCTCAATAAAATCAAACCATGCATAGTTGAGACCTTAAATTCTCACCTTAGAAAATATCCACAAGAGGAGGGCTCAATCTCAAGATGGGATGGGTTAATGAAGAAGAACTACAAGAAACTAATAAATCCCCCACTCACATATAATAAGAAAAACAAAGAAGCAAGGGAAAATTGTAGATGGACCCCCCCCCCCCCCCCCCCCCCACCATCGGGGTGGACCAAGTTAAATTTTGATGGTGCCTCAAGTCGTAATCCAAGTAATAGAGGCATTAGGTGCATCATTAGTAACAATTTGGGAAAATTGATAGTGGAAAGAGCTAAATCTATAAACCATACTACTAAAAGCCTTGTGAAACCAGAAGTTCTGCAAGAAGAACTACAAATTTGTCTAGATTTAGGCATATCAAAGGTCATTATTGAAGGTGACTCTCAGATCATCCTTAATGCCATTAGGAAATTCTCTACACCAAACTGGGTCCTTAATTCAAAATTGGAAGAAGTCCTCAGAATCCTAGATTGTTTCATAGACACTCAAATTCTATATGTCTATCGGGAAGGAAATAAGAAGGCGAACTAGCTAGCTAACAAGGGCTTTAATGGTGAAATTTTTTTAATGACCAATAATTTAGAACCTCGTTAGGTATTTAGGATTCAAGTATAGTCCCCACACTTATCCTAAAAGAAATTAACATAATTCTACCTCTTTTAAAATTGAATTTACTCTTAAACTACCTAGGTAGATCTAATCTAGTTTTTAATTTTGGCTTACCTTATCTAGTTTTATTCCCCAGCCCAGGCATATGTTTGTGTCATAAGTATAATCATGGTGTTTTTAGGTTTAGTAATCATTGGGGGAATAGAGTATTAGTGATCCGGCCCTCATATAGCTAATCTAATACCTCCTTTTGATTCCCTATTTAGTAGGATTCCCATTTTTATTCTTTCCAAATTTCTGGTATCATTTTTTATCTTTCCACTTAAAGTGGTCCTAGTTAAGATTTATGATCAATAATTTCAAGTTAGCATTTTTGGCAATCATCTTTCAGCTCACCTTGCTCCTACTCTGGTTTTCCACCATTAAGTTACAATAGGCATCCTTTGTGCCTTAGTCCAAGCTGGCATCATTTATGGATGAAATCACTGCTTCTAGGTTTTTCTAGGTCCTTCTTCGACAGTATTTTCCTATTTATACCTTTTTTGTCTTTTCTTCCATCATTGTCAATCTGAATGATTTTAAACTTTAAGATGGATTCAAATATCAGTCTTTTTCACACCACGAAGGTGTCAACAATGGCATTTTAAGGAAACGTGAAGCCAGTGAGATGGATTAGAGTTTGTAAACCTATTGATGATATGACTAGTTTAGCAGTTATTTAGGCCATTGGAGAAGGCTCTTTCAACTATGATTATTCCTAGTGGACAACCAGTCATATTATTTGGACATTTATAGGTTGTTTGGCCAAAGCTAGAGTGGAGCAGTAGGCTATGAATAGGCTCAATTGCAAGACTTTTGACCTAGTTTGGCAAGTGGGGCTAGAAGAAGCCATCAATTGAATTAATGAGAAGTTTAGGATTCCCCTTCCAGAAAGGTACATGGAACACCCTCTTGGCAGTGCCAACTTGGCTGTAATAATTTAGCATCTTTACCTAGTCATTCATGAGAACGTGGCTTTCTATAAGGAATAGACAAAAAAGGAGGGTAGCATCTAGTTCCTCCTCTAGTGGAGAGGGATTGATGAAGATGATAGTAAAGACAAGCTTAAACACTACCAAATATATTCATCCAAGGGTGATACTAGACAACCTAGAGGCCTTGAATTTCTACATCCCTAACATGGAGAAATCCATCAGGGAGAAGAATGCATTTGAATTCTCACCTAATTTCCATCTTGATAAGCCTAATGAAATTGTAGAGATCATTATGGTTTTCTAGAAGTAGGTGGCCAAGCTAGGAGGGCTCTCTTGTGTTGTATTGATGATTAGTTCTCAGTTTGGCTCCCTGCAACATTGTTTGGGGGTGTCCCTTGTTTTAGTTACCCTATTTTTCTTTTGATAGAGTTCACTTTCTAAGTCTTTTGTTTAGGTTTAGGTCTGGTAGACTGTATTCTTTTCTTTATACATTTTGGTGGGTCTCTATCTAGGTTCTTATCCTATCTATTCTGATTTTGTATCATGCTAATTATATAACAAATGGAAGGATAGTAGATATAGGATATACAATTTACATCTTGGTCCCTTTTCTGTAATGGTGGTCAATTTATAGGGTAGTCTATCAATCATGCATATTAACAATATGTAAATTTACTCTCTTAATATATATGAATGTTTCTACTTCATTTGTGTGCTTTGTTTAAACCAACTATTTGCTCTTTATGAACATTGATGCTTGTGATGTTTTTAAATTTCCCTTTTGTGTTGCTCAATTTTTTTACTTTTAATAGTTATAGAGGTAATGATCTTAGTTTTTCAAATAACTAGAAATAAAGAAAATGGAGCAATTGTGTAGTTCCTATCTCTTCGTGGTTAATGTTTTGTTGAACTTTTTGCATAAAAGATTATAGAAAAATGTTGAATAAGAACTAAAGTAGAAACAAACATTTTAAGATTGGCTTTTCCAAATGGTCTAGTTTTGCTAGACTAATCAAGCTTGGGAAGTGCCTCACTTTTGTCAAAAATTAGGACTATGATTACAACAGTGATATAAGATATTTTAGATTAGAATCATACTATTAAAGATAATAAAATTAAATAGTTTTAAATAGGTAATTAAGTTTTTCTATAATATAACCCAAAAACAAATCAAGAAAAAATAGTTTATTAATAAGACATTATTTAAATGGCATTATTGGTAAGACTGAATCCCCCCTTCGTATATGTTAGAATTATTGCCTAATCACTTTGTGGTATTTAGAATGTTATATTAAAACCTAGTTTTTAGTAGGATTCTAATTTATTTTGATGGTATTTAAATTTATTAAACAATGTTAGGAATAAGATAAATTTTTAATCAAATTTCAAAATTATTAGCATTTTTTAGACTATTCTTGGTTAGCAAAGCATGCTAACATCTAATCAGAAAAGCTATTTTCAATTACTCTTAGTTAATAATACTAATTATTTCTTCTTAGTATTCTAATCTTCAGCAGAATAGTAAGGCATGCAACTTTCAAATAAAATAGTAAAGAAGGGATGACCACTAAGAGTCCAAAACTCTAGTTAGAGTGATTCTCTTGGAATGGGATTAGATTCGATTGGTCTAGGTTCCACTAGAACCATCAAATGAAGATTAGGACTCTTGTCCACTACATTGTAATAATTTTTTTTTTTTGAAATTGGGGCATGCTCCTTTCATAATGTAATAATAAAGGACTACGATATCAGGCAAGAATGGAGGTTTTCTTCTTCGTTCTTTCCTACTAGTGCCCATTTGAACGAAGATATTCATGATGTATCTTTATTTGTTTAAAAATATAATCAAAGGCCTTAGTCATTTACAGATAAAAAAATTTATGAGTGCAAATAATAAAATTTATTGTCATATAAAAATACAATATGGTAGAGTCTCCAGAAAAGGGCTCTTATAACACACAACCAATTGACCCAATAGTATTAAAGATTTATTAAAAAAATTGTATCAGATCAAAAATTAAAGAATAAATATAAAACTTTTGAAATATTGAATCTATGAAAAAAATATTAATTGTGATTGGTGCAAAAATATATAATTATTGTACTAATTGTACAAACTGATTGCAATAGTATATTGCCTATGATAAATACAATAAAGGTGAATCTCCTTAACCTTTGAGTTAATGATAATTTCACAATCTACTACAAAAATTAGATTCTTATTTATTATTAATTATAAAAGATAGATTTGTAAAAGACCCTAAAATCTTATATAAAATAGATTTTAAAATATCAACCATACAAATAATTTAATTATAATATTAAAAAAACCTTTAAAATAATTCATAGAACAAGAAAATATATATCAAATTAAGATAAAGATACTTTGAAATTAAATCCCATACAAATCCAATAATAACTAATTGACCAACTTTGGTCTCCTAGTTTTTATTAAAACCTTGTGTCTATCTCCCGTGAAAGAGTCCAAACTTACCTAAGAAAAAGAGGTATTTAAAAAAAAAAAATCAACTATAGTAAAAATTTGGAAATTACTGGAATAGTACCATTTTCCCTGGTCCATTAGTGGCTACTTCTTGACAACTTTCCTTACAAAAGATCTCTCTAGTTTGGAAGCATATCTCTTTAATAAAATTTATGTGACTATAACAATTGCACCTTAGTGACCTTAGTCTAGTATGTTGAATAAATGCAAAAAGAGGGGTAAAAATTTATTAAGACAGAAAGGAATACAACAAGGATAGGCAGCATGGAGAGAAGAAGACTTGGAGGGAGCACTACCCAAGCGGGCCCAAAACTCAGGCAAAGAGGAAGCATGCCGAAAGAGCAACCCCAAGCGCTCCACCAAAGGTTCCATATCGGAGTAGAATAGGAGAAATGGAAGAACAGATGGGAGATAGACTCCTCTCCATTACCACACAAAACACAATAAGAGGGGCCCTGAAATCCACGTTTACAAAGATTATCCCAGGTAAGACAATGGTTGTGAGCCACTAGCCACATGAAAAAATTGCACTTGGACCAAGAAACTTTATTCCAAACTTGCTTCCACCAAGGGACCTCAGCATCCCCAAATAATTGTCTAGTTATCTCCTGATACCCAGCAGAGACATGATATTTACGAGACAAGGTACCGCCCCAAGCCAAAACATCTGGACCAAGCAAGGAAGAACACTCTCTAGAGGCCAAAAATTGAGAAAGCTCCTGACGATACATGTCTGTACCTCCAGGAGGCCAATCAGAGGAATGCTTCCATCTATAACCAACAACATGTCCCAATTGATAAGGAGTCTTCTAATGAGCCACTTTATCCCATCCAGCGGCAAGAAAAGAGTCACAAAGAGGCTGAAGATGAGGGTATATGGATAAAATGGAAGGGAATCCATCCCAAGCATCAGACCAAAAAAAACCCTGAAAACCTCCTTTACATATCCAGAACAGACGTCTCTTCACCAACATCGCACCTGTCTTCAAAGTATGACAAACCATTGAGCCACGACCTTCAAGAGGAAGTGCAGAAACAGAGCAAGGATCGGCACCATGAAAATATTTATGAGTGATAATACGAGCCCAAAGTTGATGTTGTCCAGAGCACCATCACCAATAAAGTTTAGCAGCCAAAGCTTGACTACTCAATAGAGCAGATTGAAGACCAAGACCACCCTCCTTTTTAGGCCTACAAATAGTTTCCCAATTAACCAAGCTCCATTTAGTACTACGAAAATTACCACTCCAAAGGAATTGTTGAGAAAGAGCATCAAACTCCTTGAGAAAGTAAATAGGTGTAGCATGAACCATGCTTCTATAAGTAGGAAGAGCTTGGATAACAACTTGAAGAAGAGTAACCCAGGCAGCAGTAGAAAGCCGTCTTAAATGTTAAAGTCAATCCATAACATTTTTATCTACTAAGTAACCCCTTTTTAAGTAAATGAGGTAGTTTTGAATTGAAAATTTATGGGTTTTATAATTAATAATTATTTGCATGCTTTTAAACTTACATTATGCTTAACATTATAAAATTTATAAAAGGAAAGATTAACTAACTAGGATAGTCGATTACATGAATTTAACTGATTTAATATAAATAGATATGGAAGCATAAGTAGATGTGGAAAGGGAGAAAGATAGATAAAAATAAATAGAGAAATGTAAAGAAATGTATAGAAAGAGAAGAGGAGATATGTCAAATGATAGAGGAATAAGAGAGAAGGTAAGAGAAAAGAAGAGATATGTGGAGAGGGAGAGAGAAAGGAGGAACTTTTTGGGTGGGTATATATATCTTTCTTGTGATTTGTCTTATTTATTTTTCCTCTCTCCCATTCCTCTCTATTTACTCTTCTCTCATTTTTTTTTATAGATCTTCTCTTTATCCACCTCTCACTTCTATCTTTATCTCTCTCTATTCTTTTTTTCTTCTTTACATGTTTATCTACTATAAACAACTAGTATAGATATCTTAAACAAAACTATCTAAAAAATGCCGATAATATCCACTATAAAATAATTATAATATAATTTACTACATCTAATATTATTTAATTTTCCTCTCTCCCATTCATCTCTATTTACTTTTCTCTCATTTTTTTTTTATAGATCTTCTCTTTATCCACCTCTCACTTCTATCTTTCTCTCTCTATTCTTTTTTTCTTCTTTACATGTTTATCTACTATAAACAACTAGTATAGATATCTTAAATAAATCTATCTAAAAAATGTCGATAATATCCACTATAAAATAATTATAATATAATTTACTACATCTAATATTATTTATATTTCTTTTATATTTATTTATTTAATTGTTTACTAACTTGATCCTTTTATTTTAATTTCTTAGAAAAAAAGATTATTTATATCTCTAAATATGCTAATTTAAATGAATATTTAATGTGGTATTTATTAAATTATTTTTAAAAGTATATTCTATTTATAATAAGATTGTCAAATTTAAGCTGGAAGAATAAAAGTTAACATTAACACGCTCCCCCATTCTGCCATTATCGAATGCCTATTGGCATTAATAACATAAATGAAAGGTCAACTCAATTTTAAAATTTGCAATTTTCTTATTAAATTAAGTGTGAAAATAATAAAATTAATTAATAAATTTGACTCTAAAAATTAAAATTATGTTTTAAACAAAATAATAAAGTTAAAAAAAGTTACAATTTTTGAAGCTGAATTTTCAACCTAGTCACAAATAGAACAAATTTTTGAAATAAAAGTAATAAAATCTTTTGTTAATTATTTACTATATAAGAAAAGAGATTTTAGTTATAACATTGTAATTGATATAGTAATTTTTTTAAAAACTTGCATACACAATTTATAACTTTTCTAAGTGTACTTTTTAATTTAATTATCTACATTTATTTAATAGATGTTTTGTTCTGTTAAAAAAATAATAAAGCGAATCAATATGTTGAATGGGGGGTCTGAGAAATTGTACTTTTCTTGTCAGACATTATTTGTTTCTATCGGCTAATGGTTTTAAATTAGAATATTATGGGTAATGTGACAAGACCATAGAATTGGGCTTCTTCACATCAGTATGAAGTAAGGATCATTAAACTTCAGTTTTCAAATGCAAAAGCAGTAGCAGCAAAAGTCATTTTACAATTTATGCAGTGCACCTATCATCCTCTAATCTTCTAAATGGTCGTGTTTGAAGTGTAAAGGCAAAGGAGGAGTTTCAGAGGGGAGCCATAGTGGGGAAAACGCTATACAGAAGCACAGAAGGAAGAAGCCAAATAAAGAAAGTTATCTATAATTGAGTAGCAGAAATGCAAAAGTAACAAAACCCATGGAACAAAGGACATTGAATTCTAACCTCAAGCTTTGGTGGGCTGTTCTTCAAGTGGTCTTGTAACGTCAAACCCTCCTTCAACGCATCGCCACCAGTAAAGACAACCACCATGTAGTTGAGGATTTTTGGTCCAAACAGCATCTGCAAGCTATCTAAAACATCTGCCTCTTCCTCTGTAAATCGGTTTTTAACGGAGAGAACGTAGAGAATCCCGTGCACTCCATCCTTTGCAAGCTCAATACACTTGACAATTTCTCTCTAAAGAAATTCCTTTGAGACATTCGTATCAAACAGACCTGCAGAGAAAAGTATTTGACATATGTTTATGTTCTATTATCTCAAGTGAGCTATATAAGGAAAGAGTGTGAACTGACTAATGCAGATATCAATAATCCACCTTTTCTTGCAGCTTTTCTATACAATCCTAGATATCCATCTGTAAATTTGACCATTTATTTTCTGAAATCCAGTCATCAGGGAAACAATTGTTGCAACCTATTAATTTGAGCTTGCTATGGCGGAGTCTTGAAGCCTTCAGTTGGGATACTTCTATGAAGATGGCTTCTTAAAATTTCTCATATGACACAGAATTCAGCCAACCTTTTTACTCTAGGGTTGCGTAGGACCGAATCTAATATGTAGAAAAAATGTGTGGTCTGCACTTTTTCAAAATAAATTATGTAGTGTCTTGAAGAGTCATTTTTCAGGTTCAAGTTAGCTTGTTTTCCATTATTTTTATTATTTAGATTCAATGTTTGTTAAACTTTGTTAGCTTTAGATTTATTTTTTCTACCTTTTCAATTAAAAGTTTTATTATTATTATTATTATTCAGTTTTAGATTAATATAGCATAGATTAATTTTGATTTAAATTTTTTTATAATTATTTATTATTATTATTAGAGCTAAACAGATATTAAATTAAAGATCTCAAAAAGTTAGGCTGTTCATTTCATATAAGGAATGACAGTTATATGAATAGAGAAATGTAAGGACAAGAAAAGAAAGAAAGGGAGGTAAGATGAATACTAGAAAGAGAAAAGAGAAATAGACAAGGGAAAAGATAGAATAAAACGTGGGAAACACAAATTTTAGAATATATATTGACATTAGATAGTGTGAATTACTAAATATTGTTTAGATTAATTGAATATTTGTATCAATTTTTAAAAAATTAATTTTATATTTTAATTTCTAAATTTGTGAAGGCATATTAAATTAACTACAAATTTATCTAATATAATTTTTCACATTTTTTAAATTTATCAAATCAAACTTACTATTTGACTAAACTACTATAGACATCTTAAATAGATCTATCTCAAAAAGTTTATAATTTTAAAAAATATTTTAAGTAGTGTTTATTAAATTATTTTTAAAAATATATTATGTTTCTAATTAAAAAAAAAATCCTCAAAATGCCTATCAACATTAATTAATCATTGTTTTGGAAAATATTATAAGTAAGCAAGAATTGTTTTTAAAATGTATATAAGATCTTAAAAGCATTGTCCAATGAAAATAGAATTACTTTTTAAATTTATAAAATTGAAAAAAAAAATGTAGATTTTATTATAATTAAAAAAATCCACAAATAGTATACATGCTTATATAGAATCATTGAATATAAGAGTTAATAGTTAATGTACAATATTTTAGGAGTGAATATTGTGAAGAGTTGTACCATTTCATTTTATAAGAAGTGCATTTCTAGAAAAATATGGAGCAAAAAAAATCCCCAAATGAGGGATATTGCCAACAATCCAAGCATATTTCTTTAGGAGGCCAACAATTAATGCAAAATCAAGGACCAACAATAATATTAATAGACTATTGGCTATACTTGTAACCATCTTGACCCCTTAATTTCTTATAGGGTAAACAAAATGCCTCAAGGATCATTCAACACACACCTCTGGCTAGGAAGGAACTTGTGATTCTCATCTTAAGAAGATTCCAGGAAATTGCAATCTAGCTAAGGAAAATCTAATCCAGCTAATTCAAAGCATTCTAAAGAAAACCTTAAAATAAATTTAGAATGGCTTGAAATCTCTGAAATTAAGAATTATCCTCACCCTAGAGAAGGATATCATGATAAATAGTAACACATACAATGGTCTCTAGGATTATTGCAAAAAGTCATGTGGTTTATGCTATTTGGGGTGGACATTGTATTTTGGTTTTATTTTTTTTCAAGCAGTTGCAAGACTCCTTCAAAGATTATGGGAACTGTAAGGGGTAATTGATTCACATAAGGCGAAGGGCTACTTTTGGGTATAAGAAATGGTTCTTAGGGAGTTGTCCGAAGAATAGTTGATTTCTATTGTGAACTTAGCCTCATCCCAATAGCTAATATGGGAGAATAAGAGTGATCCAACCATTCAAAGATGGGCATTCTATAGTGATTTCTTTTTTCACAAGGTGAAGTGTCATGGTGGAGAAATTCAAGGAGGCACACAATAGCATTCAATAAGCAAGGAGTTTAGGAGGAGTACAAAGTAGAGTGAGGAGAGAAGTGTACTATTAGTAAAAGTAGTGAATAGTGCAGAGTGACTTGGAGTCCTCGTTCAGAGAGGGGGCCTAGGTCTTATCTGTGTAAGTCAATCAGTTCAATCTAAGTCGAGGTCTCCTTGATGATTTCAAAAGACATAGGGTTTTAGGGGTAAGGAATCTATGTGAAGAACTACAACCAGGGAGATGAGGTGAATTGGGTGTGAGTGGGTGTTTAAAGACTGGATACATGTCTAGGGGTGGGTACTTGTACAGAGTGCTTAGGAAGTACTCAAGTAGTGATAAAAAAGCATAATTGAGATTGACATAGATTAGGCTAGGGGCCATTTGTTGAAATCAATAAAACTACTTGTTTGCCCCAAAATATTGTGTTCACATTTGTGTTTAATCATTCCTCTATGCAAGATATATATTGTGTTTGTACTCACTAGGTTGTGTAGGTGTTGAGATTATATTTTTGGAGATAAGCATAGTCCCGGATCATCCCAACTTGGGGGAGATTGTCAGTGTTGTGTAGGATAAAAACTTAACCCCATGATAGTTGGTATTAGAGCATAAGGCTTGATACTCTAAGATTGAAATAGTCAATACAATGTAAAGATGATAAAAGGGACTTCATCTAAGAGGTCACCTAAAGAGATGATGGAAAGGAAAAGTTAGAGGGCCAATATCAACACATGACCCAAGAACACACTGAGTTTAGATGATAAAATCAATGAATTTGAGAGTTGAATGGAGTCAATAGAGGACATAGCCACAATAGAGGATAGTTGTGTTGGAGGAAAATGTCAAAGATCTATTGGATGAATCTCAAAGGATGACTACAGAGTTTTAGTCATTTATGTAGGGGAACAATTTGTTCTCCAATGATCATTTTATTTTAGGAGAAGCTCATAAGAAGTTGAGAGATGATCATCTAAAATTGTCAATAAAATACCAGACCTTAGTGGGGGAGCATAATATTGTGATTTCAAATTGTTAGACTATGGCAGTAGAGGTCCAGAGGTTGACCAAGGAGGTTGATTTTCTAAACGAAGTCTTCACTTAAGGAGGAGGCATCAAGACTAGGCATAAATGGAAGCCCTCAAACCCCTATGATGGAAAATTGGATGATAAGGTGCTAGAGAATTTCATATTTGACATGGAGAGATATTTGAAATCTCTAAGAGGATTTTCTAATGAGAAGAAGCTTGATGAGGTAGTGCATCATCTATTAGGAAAGGCCAAGTTGTGGTGGAGAACTAGGCTAGAAGACCAAAGGGTAGGACAACTAGTGCCAACTGTGCATATCTGGAATTATTTGTGTACACAACTCAAGCAATAGTTTAAGCTAGAGAATATAGGCCTAAAGCTAAGGTATAATTTTAGATATATGAAGCAAATGGGGTTACTAAGGGGTTATATCCAAACCTTATAGAAATATATGTTACAAATACCAAACTAGGATGAGTATGAGAAAGTGAGTTTCTTCATAAATGGCCTGAAATCAAGTGTTATGGTTGAAGTAAGAAAGCATAGACCTACCACTGTGGAGGATCCCATTGGTATTGGAGATGTACTCGATGACCACATGTTTGGGTGCAAGGAGAACAACAAAATTATTAGGTCTCATAAAAAAATGACAAGAAATAGTTCTAGAAGAAGAATGACAATAAGGGTAAAGGTACTAGCAAGTCGTCTAGAGCTTCTTTGAGTACAAAGTTGACTAGAACATTGAAACTAGTGCACATGGACTCCAGCAAGGGGAAATCTAAGGAGTTCAAAACTTTATAAAAACATGGGTTCTTCATCTATGGGAACCAAAGCCATTGGACTTAGGAGTGTCCAGAAAAGATAGAGGTTATCTTTAATGTAGAATAAGAATTTAGAGAAGGATGGGTCAACCTCAATGATGGGTTTGATCTAAGGGTTGAGTGTGGTGAAGAAATCACAACAAGAAAAGCCTACAACAACCTGACCCAAGAACTTGAATAGGTTGTTCTATGTGGAAGAAGTGATTAATAAAAATATAACCATGGGAATGGTAGATTCTAGAGCCACACGCAACTATATTGAAGCTAAGAGAGCTATGGAACTAGGACTTAAGGTTAAACCAAGCACAAGTTCCTTTGAAGAGGTAATTTTGCCTACTATGAGAGTAATTGGTGTAGGGAAGGGTGCACTAGTGAAAGTGGGAATGTGGCAGGGCCACAGGGATATAATGGCTATTAAATGGATGATTTTGAATTGATACTAAGATAGAAGCTCCTAAGGTTAGGCATGGTGGTGGTGACTCCTCATTTGGAGTCATTGTTGTTCTTAGATGCGTAGGGGTCATGCATGGTGAAGACATCTAAGAGATAGCAATCTAGGAAGGCTCCAACAATCTCACCTTTGAGCATGAAGAAGGCATCCAAGAAGAAAAATAGGGAGCATATGTTCTTGGTGGAACTAGTTGGAGATTGGGATGAGCTAGGAATCAAGGAGACACTAATCCCAATAGAAGTAAAAAGTTGACTAGAACATCAAAACTAGTGCACATGGACTCCAGCTTCATATGATCGTCTAGAGATTCTTTGAGTACAAAGTTGAATAGAACATTAAAACTAGTGCACATGGACTCTAGCAAGGGGAAATCTAAGGAGTTCAAAACTTTAAAGAAACATGGGTTCTTCATCTATGGGAACCAAAGCCATTGGACTTAGGAGTGTCCAGAAATGATAGAGGTTGTTTTTAATGTAGAATAAGAATTTAGAGAAGGATGGGTCAACCTAAATGATTCATTTGATCTAAGGGTTGAGTGTGGTGAAGAGCTCACAACAAGAAAAGGCTACAACAACCTGACCCAAGAACTTGAATAGGTTATGCTATGTGGAAGAAGTGATTAATAAAAATATAACCATGGGAATGGTAGATTCTAGAGCTACACACAACTATATTTCAACTGAGAGAGCTGTGGAACTAGGACTTAAGGTGAAACCAAGCACAAATTCCTTTGAAGAGGTGATTTCGCCTACTATGAGAGTAATTGGTGTAGGGAAGGGTGCACAAGTGAAAATGGGAATGTGGCAGGGCCACATGGATATGATGGCTATTAAATGGATGATTTCAAATTGATACTAAGATAGAAGTTCCTGAGGTTAGGCATGGTGGCGGTGATGCCTCATTTGGAGTCATTGTTGTTCTTAGATGCGTAGGGCTCATTCATGGTGAAGACATCTAAGAGGTAGCAATCTAGGAAGGCTCCAACGATCTCATCTTTGAGCATGAAGAAGGCATCCAAGAAGAAATATAGGGAGCATATGTTCTTGGTGGCACTAGTTGGAGATTGGGATGAGCTAGGAGTCAAGGAGACACTAATCCCAATAGAAGTAGAAGACGTCATACTAGAATTTGAGAATTTGATGCTAGTCAAGTTTCTCACTCAAGTCACACCAAGAAGGGCCATAGATCATAAAATTGAGTTAGTACCATGGGAAGGCCTCCAACTCAGGCACCATATTAGTTGTCTGCACCTGAGATGGTGAAACTTATGAGGCACTTGGAGGAATTTCTTGAAGTGAGATATAACATTGAACCATATCATTCTCCCTATGGAGCTCCAAGGTTGGTTTAGAAGAAGAAATATGGGACATTGAGTTTATGCATTGACTTCAGGGCTCTAAATAAGTTGACCATCAAGACAAAATGTCCCCTACCTCTCATTGTAGATTGTTTTGATCATGTATTAGGAGTGAGACTGTTTAGCAAGCTTGACTTGAAGTAGGGCTTCTATCAAGTGAGGATTCCTACTAGGGATGAAGAGAGAGTCATATGGGTGACAAGACATGGGTCATATGAGTTCATGGTGCTATCATTTGGGCTATCTAATGAATGAAAAATATACTGCACAATTATGAACAATATGTTTCATCCTCTACTGGATAAGTTTGTGGTGGTGCATCTAGATAATGTCTTGGTTTACAACAAGAACATGGAGGGACACAAGTAAAATTTGGCAAAGGTATTTGAGTTTCTCAGGGCACAAACTATTTGTCAAGAAGGATTAGTCTCTCTTTGCTCAGGAAGAGGTGCACTTCTTGGGTCACATAGTTGGTAAAGGTCTAATATGTACAAAATGAGAGAAGCTACAAGAAATTTTGTGAGCATTTAAAGAATGTCCATGAAGTGAGGAAGTTTTTTGGTTTGGAAAACTACTATATAGGAAGTTTTTTTAAGGGTATTCCAAGGTTTGATGCCATGTTGATAGATATATTGAAGAATGATAGAAAATGGAAGTGGTCAGATAAGTTTCAGACATCATTTGAGGGATTGAAGAAGAAACTCACATCATTGCCTATACTAGCATTGTTTGATTTCACAACGTCATTCAAGGACCAAAGTGATGATTTAGATCATGCCATTGGGGGAGTATTGATGCAGGATGGACATCCAATTGCATATGAGTCTAGGAAGCAGCAAGATAGGGAAAAGAATAACCGTTCCCATGAGAAGGAAATGATAGGGATCATAGATTGTCTTAGGACTTGGAGGCATTATCTCTTTGGGACATATTTCATTGTGAAGACAAACAATGTCTCCTCAACTTACTTCAAGGCTCAAGCCAAGTTGAGAGCAAAGCAGGCCAGGTGGCAAGGGTTCCTGGTAGTGTTTGACTTTGAGATCCTGTATAATCAAAGAAAGAAAAATGTGGTAGTGGATGCTCTAATCCAAGTGACACTATTTGAGGAGGTCTTGAAGACTATCAAAGAAAGGTATCAGATGAATCCTTGAGTTGCACAACTATTCAAGCAAGCATTAGAGGGTAGGAATCATAATTTTAGTCTCAAGGATGGGTTATTAGTATTCACCTAGGATCAAGTCTACCTTCCTAAGTGAAGAATGTAAGAAAGAAGGTTCTAAATGAATGTCAGGATGGTCCTTAGGTAGGGTATCTAGTGAAGAAGAGGATCCTCACATTATTGGAAAGTGGTATCTACTAGTAGAATATTAGAAAAGATGTATATGAGTATTTTAGGAGTCATCTCATTTGTCAATAGGACAAGGTGGTAACAAAATCTCTAAGAGGCTTGTTGCAACCACTACTCATGCAAGTAAGACCCTAGGAAAGTGTAAGTATAGACTTTATCACTAGTTTTCCTGATGTGGATGGGTATACAAGCATCATGGTTATGGTTGAAAAATTATCCAAATATGCCATATTTGTACCCTGCAAGACACCATGCAAAGAAGAGGATGTTTCTGACTACTTTTTCAAGAATGCAGTGAAGTATTAAGGTATTCTATTGAGTAGCATAAGTGATCATGATACTCTCTTTACCATCAAATTCTAGAGATATATGTTCAAATTAATTAGGATAAGGTTGTTCATCTTGTTGAGTCATCACCCAGAGACAAATGGATAGACTAAAAGGATCAACTGGATTTTGGAAGATTATCAAAGGCACTTTGTTTTGGCAGACCAATCCAATTGGCCAAGGTTGTTGGACTTGGCTCAATTTAGCTACAACATGCAAAGACTATATCAAGTTAGTTCTCACCATTTGAGTTAGCAATAGGCTAGCAACTGTTGACTCCTCATACAGTGTAGAGTGGATATATGGCAGAATTTTTTGATGCAAAGAAAAGGTTATAAGAGTGGTATGGGTAGGTTGATCTTGTAAGACATAACTTGGTTAAGGCTATAGAAAGAATGAAGCACTATGTAGACTTAGGGAGGATTAGTGTGAAGGTCAAATTTGGTGACAAGGTCTTTTTGAAGATGGGTTTGATTTAGTTCAAACTACCCAAAGGATTGAGTACAAAACTTGATCATTGGTTTGATGGATCATTCTTAGAAGTTTAAAATATTCAAAAAGTGGAAAAAGTTGAATTTTATAGACCACATGAGAGTCCATAATGTGTTACATCTCAAGCAACTCCATTTGTATCGTCATGATAAGTAGGACAACAACATGAATGTTCCAACTCACAGACCAACATTTTTTAAGAAAAAAAGTAGCTTTGGAGGTGGAAGAGGTGATTTTCGTTAGAGATCGAGGATATGGTAACAAAAAGGTGAAGGAATTCTTAGTTCGTTGGTAATACCAGACCAGGGTAGAAATGAAATAATAAAAAAAGAAAACTTAAAGAAGGAAAATAATTAAATGCAATGATGATTTGCTAAATAATAATAAAGAACACTCAGATTCAAACAACTTCTTCCCAAACCATTTGATTTAATTCCTATATCCCCTACACCCATGAGTTAGAAAGGCAATAATACAAATACTAGAAATAAGGATCCTCAAATAAATAGATATAAGACTTAAAACTATCATTAATCTAGATAATGTTCATAACAACCCTTAAAAAGTAGAGAAATCTAATTCTTAATTTGAGAGAATTCCCATCCATCTTTATCTTATATTTAAGCATTAATTTGTCTCTAGAGATCCTTGTCTCAAATCTAGTCAAAATAATGAAAGTACAAGATGAAGTCACAAAGAAATAATAAGTTGGTGTAAAATAATAAAAGAAAACATAAAATCAAGTTGAGAGGTTTCTTAGAGTTGCATGCACCGAGTTGAAGATTACCATGGCATTCTTATGAATAGATTCATAATTAAATTTTATTTTTTTAAAATATAAAATACTTATAATAAATATGCAACGTCAAACTTTATTTGGAGGAAAACTAATTTATTTCATTTAGGAGTGGTTGGGCACATAGACATGCTTTTATGTAGGAGATAGAGATGCATAATAGGTTGGTAATACTTGTAGAATAAAACACCTATAGAAGCAAAAGACAAGAATAAAATACCAAAGAAATGCATAGAATATGTTCCATTTTGAACAACAAAACCTCCTTTTTTATAGTAGAGAAATCTTATTTTTTTGTTTCTTCATAAATAAATGACAATTCATATACTTTGTTTAAACAAAAAAAATCACCTACCTAATTTTCTAAGCCTACAGTGGAGAATGTCTATCTAAACTGGCGATAATTGAAGCTTAACTAATTACATGCAACATAATATGTTCAATGATCACATGATATATGCTGATAAGAAAACATCAAATAGTTTTCATAAATTGAAGAAATTAGTTGCAATTATCATGCAATGATATGAGAGTATTGTGCATTAAAAAAGAACTCAAATCTAAACTACTTCTAAACTAAAAGAATGGCTATGAACTAGAGTTTAGAGAGGTAGTGGAGCTGGGAAAGAGCATCAATAAATACACCCTTTTGATGCTGAAAGGGCTAACAATTCAATCTCTAATTGCCAAAAACTAATCATTTGCAACTCCCTTCATGAAGATGTCTTCTATTTTCTCCTTTATGTTGATATATTTCAATTCAACCAATTTCTTCTATACCAAATCTCTAATAAAATATTGTTGCAAATCAAAGTGCTATGTCCTACTCTAATGAAATTTTTTTTTTTTCAGTTTAATGACATTAATGTTGTCACAAAAAATCGCAATAGGTTGAACCTATATCTCTCCAATTTCTTTAAGAAGCATTCTGAGCCATAAAGCTTGTATGCCAGCTAAAGTGACTACAACATATTCTTCTTTTTTAGAAGAGAGGGAATCCATACTTTTGTTCTTTGAATTCCATGTGATTAAATCAAAATCCAAAGAAAATTAATTACCAAATATAGATTTTTTGGTTGTTTAAACTACCTCCCAAATATGAATCACTAAAGCCAACGAGCTCAATTTTTTCTAGAGAATGGTTAATACCAAAATCTATAGTGCTTTAAATACCTCAAAATTATCTTGGTTTCTTTCACATGTTCCTCTAATGAATTTTTTATACACCTTCAAACCAATTAAACTAAATATGCAATATCAGGTCTTATGTGAGTTAGAAACATCAAACTTCCAATAATAGTTTTCTATAATGTCTCAACAACAATTTAAGTACCATCATTTCTACACAATAAAACTCTATGAGGAATTGGAGTGGAAGAGATTTACAATCAACCATATCAAATTTATTCAACATATCATTTTCATACTTTTCTTGACAAATAAAATTTTTATTTTCACCTTGATAAACCTCCATACCAAGAAAATAATTCATGAGACCCAAGTCTTTCATCTCAAATTCATTCATTGTACAAACTTTGAATTCCTCTTTTATCTTAGAACAACTATACATATATAGAAAATCAACAACATACAAACTTGCAATGAGAATATCATTACCTTCCTATTTGTAGTAAAGAGTAGGTTCACTCATACTTCTTTGGAATCCATTCAGCTGAAAATATCCATCAATCCTTGCATACTATGGTGCTTATTTAATGCCATATAAAACCTTCTTCAACTTGTAGACATAATATTCTTTGCCTTGAACTTCAAGGCCTTGTGGTTGTCCCGCATATACTTCTTCTTCTAAGTACCCATTCAAGAAGACACTTTTCACATCCATGTGATGAATACTATATGTCTTTTGAGCTACAAGTGAATTCAACATTGTAAGAGTCTCTTTTCTTAATCCTTGTGCAAAATTTTGTTCATAGTCAATGTCATTCCTTTGTGTGAAACCTTTAGTAACCAATCTTTCCTTGTATCTTTCAAAACTCTCATCATTACCATACTTGATCTTATAGACCCATTTTGTGTCAATCTTCATCTTCTCATGTGGAAGCTCTACAAGCTCCCAAGTCTCATTCCTATCAATGGAATTGATCACTTCATTAATTTCTTTTATCCAAACCTCATTAGTACATGAATCTTCAAAACATGATGATTCAAAATTAGCTTTAGAAAGTATTGCAAGATTTATTGTCTCACTTATTGGATCTTTTGCATGTGCTTCATTTTGACACCTCTAGTAAATGTCACTTAATCTTATTACATTTCTTGTAGGAATTGGACTTGATGATGGACTTGTACTTAGAATTTATGATGGGTTTCTTGGTTGACTTGGGGATATTGAATTAGATCCATTAGCTTGCTGCTCATAATCATAATTATCAATATTATCATCATCAAAAATAGATTTTTTCTTTTCAACATGGTCTTTTTGATGACCATGAACTCCCCCTTCATCAAAAATTACATTTCTTGAAACAATAATATTATTATTAATAGGATAATAAAACCTATAAACTTTTCTTTCCTTGATTTAACCCATAGAAATACATGGTTTAATTTTAGCATCTAGATTTTGTCTATTATGATTAGGGATACAAACATAGGCCAAAAAACTAAAAGCTTAAAAATTATTACATTAAGCATCTTATCATACCATGGCTTATAAGGAGTAATCTTATCTAAGGCATTTGTAGAACTCCTATTGAGAAAATAGATTCTTGTCTTAACTACACCAACCTAATTAAAAAAATAAAAACCCTTGGATGGTAACATGCCCATTTCCATTTCTACCACACTATGGTTCTTTCTTTTAGACACTATATTGTTAAGTTATGTAGGTGGTGGTGAGTTGTCTCTTGATCACATTTATCTCATAAAAAAATTTAAAATACTTTGAGAGATACCCACCTCCATAATATTTTCTCAATCATATGATTGTGTTTCCTTTCTCATTCTATAAAAATACTTTAAACATCTTGAATGTATAAAGGATTTATTCTTAGTCTTCATAAAATAAACCCAACTCATGTGTGAGTAATCATGAATAAAAGTGATAAAATATGTACTTAGAAAAACTTCATGTTTGCATACATGACCACAAATATCTAAATGAACAAGATGAAGTGGATGATGAGAATGCTTCCTTTTTGCACATTCATCATAAAAAATTGATGCTCTTCAACCTTAGGAAATCCAAGAACTAGACATTTGATGTTAGAAGCTTAAACTATTGAAATAAAATGGCCATACCTGAGATGCCACAACTAACTTTTATGCTCATAAGCCATATCGACAAGGTGATTGTCATTTTCACAAAATTTCTAAGAAAACATTATATTATTTTTCATGGGAACAATAGCAATCACTTTATTTCCTTTATCCTTATCATAGGTAGTACATTTCATATTCTCAAATACTACTCTATAATTCTTCTCACATAAATATGTTAGAATGATTTAGAATAATTGAGAAAAAGGGGGATGAATCAGTTATCCTTAAGTCCAAATGTACCAATTGAAATTTTAAGTAATTCAAACAACTTAGATATATCATTTAAATATCTTGGTCTCTACAACACCCTAACATTTAGTAACATAAACTTTTAGTCCACTATCCCAATAGTAACTGACTTACAGAATGAAAAATATTAAACAATAAAATCATCTCATAGTTCTTGGCTTCAACTATAAGTTCCCTAATCTTTTCTCTATACTACAATTTAGCCTATGCATTCGATCCTTCATTAATAATCTTAAATAGGCTTCAACTCAACTATCTTTTCCACTTGGTTTTATGAATAAACAACATATTATCTTGCCAAAGTCCAATTGATTAAGTTTTCATTATAATCCCACATAACTCAACCTTTCTACTAGGTCTTCTTGTTATCTTTTCCTTTAAAATTGTCTTCATCAATCATCTTAATATGGAACTCTACTTAGGTAGCAAATTTCTCACTAGTAAGGTTTGACATCTATGACAACATAAAAATTGTTCCAATTGTAGTTTCCAATAATCTCCCTCTTTGGCATTGATGGAAACACCTCACCTCAAGTTACCATGCAATATAGAATACTTGACATGCTTTAATAAACTCCCTCTATATTCAGTAATAGATCCTCATTAATATCCTTTATTTCATTTTGATTTTCATCTATGAAGCTCTAATATGCAACACCCTAAATAGAAATTTTTCTTCTATCATTTTAGAATGTAAACTAATTCACAATCTCTCCCTCATTCTCTATGGTAACTATACATACTCTCCCTCTATCATGTGTGAGTTCTCTTATCTTTACTCATGCTTCCTATAGTAATTGTACAATTTCTACCTCTTTGATACTACCAAAGACACTTCAATATTTTCAATTGACTCTGTCTCATACATCTTTAATATGTAGATATCTCTTTGTTAGTTATGTGAACTAGGTTCTCCTTGTGATATCTTTCTTATAACTGATCCAACATATTGTGCTTATATATTCACATCATTAGGAAACTCCTAAAGTGTGACCTTCTGCATCAATTTGTAAGATATATTTTGATCAAAATATTTGATGTTGAGCTTGATCTTATCTTATTAAGTAGATTCAATTAAGGGAATGACTCCTAGTTTATCTCTTAGATAGTCATTGGTATCTTTCATTAAATATTTTTTTAAATATATTATCTATTCATTCATTTTTATTCACATACTTAAATCTTACTTCCTTATATTGTACCAACTCTATCAAGTAATAATACTTGATAGAGATATGATGGGTCTTGGTGTGCATCACAAGATTTTTAGATATGCACTTATAGAATTTGTGTTATCATAAGATAGAATAATTGGTTTAGTGATCTCCTCCTTCATTACTTTCAATAATTGCTTGATCCACACTATGTTAGAATAAAATAATTTTTTTCTTCTACATATTCAGCTTCTATTGTAAGTTGGAAGATGCAATTTTCCTTCTTTTTTGTCCATGAAACTAATCTCTTTCCTAGAAACAAAGCTCTACTGCTTGTACTCTTTCTATCGTTAACATTTTTAGCCTAATCTGCATCAATATGCACACTTTCAATTCAATCTCATCATTCTTCTTGTAATACAATCCATAATCCTTTGTTCCCTTTAGATATCTCAATATTCTTTTTATAGACATCATGTGATTCTCATTAGGATTTAAACAAAATCTAGCAACTATCCCAACTTCTAATACAATATATGATCTACTTTGAACAACATATTGCAATTTTCCAATCATTGATCTAGACAAGGTTTTCTGCACATTAGTATAATCATTATTCATTAAAAAATTATTTCAAGTTGCCTTGGGTATTCTAATTGGTATTGACTTCCACCAAAAGCTTTCAGTATCTCCCTAATATATTTTGATTGTTTAATGTAGATACCTTTCTTCATTTGATACACTTGCAAACCAACAAGTAATTTGGTCTCTCCAAACATAGACATCTCAAACTCTTGCCTCATTTTATTTGCAAATGATTTACACAATGTTTCCTTTCCTCTACATATGATATCATCCACAAATATCTTAGCTAAAATTGTCCCTTTCTTAGATTCAACCTTTAAATATAGATGTCCATTATCATTTTTACTTACAAAACCAATCATCACCAAGTATGTGTGCAACCTTTCATACTATGCTCTAGGGTTTTCTTTCAATTCATACAAAACTTTGTGTAGTTTACATACCATATCATTTTTGTTTGGATCAAAAAATCCTTCAAGTTGTTCAACATAGACTTCCTCTTCCAGAATTATGTTAAAAAATCTAGACCTGACATCCATTTGGTACACATTCAATCCTTTGTAAGAAGCATATGCAAGTAGAGTTCTCACTCTTTATAATCTTGTAATAGGGGAAAATGTCTCCCCATAGTCAATATCATCTCCTTGCATGCATCCCTTACAAAATAGTCCTTTTTATTTTTTATGACTTCACCTTTCTCATTCATCTTGTTCCTAAATACTCACTTTGTTCCAATAACATTCTTTTCCTTTGGTCTATGTAACAATGTCTAAGCTTTGTTCTTTTCTATCAGCTCAATCTCTTTATTCATTTCTTGAATCCAATGTTCATTTTTGAAATCATCTTTTACTAATATGATATCTAATTCACATAATAAGCATGTATCAATCCTTAGTCTTTTTCTTGTCATAACTCCTAAATATTTGTCTCCAATGATTTTAACTAGTGCATGATGTCTTCTCAGATATTTTTTTGTTGTATTCTTTGGTCTCCTTACTTCTTCTTCTGGTTCATCTTGTAGATTTTCTTCAGATAGTACTTCATTTATCTGACCTTGTTCTTCTATTTGATTGGTAATCACATGTTGATGCTTGGCATGTTATTCTTGGTGCTTCACACCAATTTTCTAATGCTCAGAATGTTACAGGTATAACTTGACATGCACAAGTTGTTATTGCTCAAAAAATTTCTTCTTAGGTTTAGGTAAAGTGTTGGGTTCTCCTTTATCAATGTACACATGAAACTTTTGTAATCTTCAAGTTCCTTCTTACATTCAATATCTCTTTTCTCTACATATTCATCAACTTTCACATTTTCAATTTCTACAACTTTATTAGTGTTAGAATTCAAACATTTATATGCTTTTCTTTTAATGTAATATCCTAAGAATATGCCTTCATCACTTTTTGCATCAAGTTTTCTATGTCATTTGTCCTTTACTGCATAACATTTTCTTCCAAAAACTTTAAAAATTTTGACATTAGGTGTATATCTATACCATAACTCAAAAGGTGTAATATTTGTACCTTTCTTTACTTGTACAATGTTTAAGGTATAAACTATAGTATGTATAGCTTCTCTCCAATTCTTTGGTGCAGCATTCTTCTCCATCATCAATGTCCTAGTACATTCCATGGTTGATTCATCCCTCATTTCAGCTATACCATTATGTGGAGGGGTCAATGGTGCTGATGTATGTCTCTTGATTCCTCTATCATTATAGAATGTGTTGAGTTCCTTGGATACATGAATTCACCTCCTCTATCAGATCTCATACACTTCAATATTTTACTTGTTTCCTTTTCAAAACTATCCAAACACCACTTGCATCATATTTATCTTTAAGAAACATCATAGTCATCATTCTAGAGTAGTAAACAACAAATAGAAGAAAGTATTTGTCACCACCATATATTTGCACTCTAATTTTTCTACAAAAGTCAATATGAATCAATTCTAAAATAACATGAAAAGTATAGGTATTTCTCTTGAAACTAAACTTTTTCATTTTCCCCAACTGACATTTTTTACACATCACATTTTTAGGTTTCTTCAATTTTGGAAATCCTTTTACTCTCTTCATCTTACTAATTCTTACCAAATTATCAAATTTCATATGACATAACCTCTTATTTCTTAACCATATATCAACACATTGTGTAAACAAGCATGTATCATCTAATAGGTCTAGATAGAATAAGTTACCTCTTTTTTAATCTCCATTTCCTATCAATTCACCAAAATCATTATAGATCTTAGCCTTCTGTTTGTCAAATTTAACTTTATAACATGAACTATTCAACTATGGATACTCAAAAAATTGGAGTTAAGTCCTTAAACACAATAACCATTATCATATTTCATCTTATCAATCAATTTTATTGATCCTTTACCTTTCACAATATATGGTGCATCATTACTAAACTTACATTTATAGTGTTCTAAGGTTTCAAATATACTTTTATCATCAATTGTGTGATGTGAGAAACTATTCTTAATTGTCCATCTATCACCCTTACTTAAATAAGAAATAAGTATAATTTTCCTGCCTTCATCAGAATCATCTTTCATAGCAACATAAAAAACTTCTTCATCATTACTATCAGAATCATCATCAATATCTTCTTTAGAAATGTAACAAGACTTCTTACCCTTTCTCTTGTAGTAGTTGTATATTTTTTTGTCTTTTCCATCTCTTCTTCCCTTGAACTTGTTTTTCCTTTCATCCTTGTCATCCATCATAGGACAACTTACATCAATATGACCAACTTTATTGCATGGAAAAATAGATTATAGCAAGTTTACCTTTGAGTTTTTATTTGCCTCTTAGTAACCTTCTACCTATTAATGCTTCAAGATCCTCAAGATCATAATCAAAAGATTCACTCTCATTGTCCTCATACTTTCCTTTCTTCTTCATGGACTTGTGAAAATCCAATTGTGACTTTAAAAAAAATTCAATAGAAGGGAAAGAAAAATTATCAAAATTTGACAATTCAAAAGTAGTAAGTCTACCAACTAGACTATCCATGGTTAATTCATTACCAAGAGTACATCTCAGTTCTTGTATTCTAGAAATTCTAATAGCATAAATAGAAAGTAAGGTTCTCAATACCTTGTTGATCACAATCTCATCATTGATATTTCCTTCAGCTCCTCTGATAGAATTCATAACTTCTTTGATTTTTCTAACATATTTAGAAATGTTCTCACCCTCTACCATCTTCATGTCATCAAACTTTCCTCTCAATCTTTCTGATTCGAATCTTAGTACATTCTTGTCTCCTCTATGGATCTTCACTAATTTTTCCCACATGATTTTTGCAATGTTGTAGTCTTTTATACCATCAAAATCTAGATATCTTAAGGATGATGCAATCTCCAACATTACATGATTGTGCTCATGCTTCTCCTTTATATTCTAGCTATCAAAGGTGATGGTATGATTATGTAATCATGCTCCAATTTGTATAATGTTGAATTTCAAATTCCAAAAATGTGTAGCTTCATCAAACTTTCCCCATGCAAATAAATTATCCTTGTTCAAATTCAAGGATGCCAAATTTCTTTTCCTCTTGATCTTTAGCTTCAAGTCCCTTAAAACTTTTCTTTGCAAGCACCATAGCTCTAATACTAATTATTAGAATGATTTAGAATAAATGTGGGGGAGGGGGTGAATTAATTATCCCCAAGTCCATATGTACCAATTGAACTTTTGAATACTTTGAACAATAAAGATCTATCCTTTAAATAGCTCAATCTTTATAGCACCTTAACATTTAGTAACATAAACTTGTAGCCAACTATCTCAATAGTAACCAACTTAAAGAATGAAGAACATTCAAAAGTACAAACATCTCAAACATTTTTTATTCCAGTATTACACCAAGATTTATGTAAACCCAATATGGGAAAAACCACAAGTGGCATGCTACCAAATTTTTACTCTTCTGAAGTTAGCTTTGTTACGGGCCAACCCTTTTAAAGGTTGCAATAAACACTATTAGGTGTAACTTCAATAAAGGATTTAATCACCCTTTTAGGAGTGGCCTTGTTAGAGGTCTTACTAATATTCCATTAGAATGTTACTATGATTAAAAGATTAACAAATGACTATTAGGTCAACCTTGATAAAAGCCTTTTAACTAATACAATGGTTAGAAAGTAACTACGTGCTCATCTAACAAATACAACTTAGTTTTGCAAATTCATATCATAGTGTAGCTCATCTTCTAATTCATGTATATATCATTATCTCAAATCTTCTTGGAAAATCCTTCAAGTAATCACTCTCCACCTCTACTCTTCTCCTTCTTCACAGCTTCCTACTCAACTTCATTGTCAACAAAATTAGCAACTGCTAACTCTCTAGGTTAATCCTTATCGCTAATTAAATAGGTAGTTTTTTTTTTTTTTCATGTAAACATCACAATTGATCCTAGGGTAAGATTAGATTCATCAAATGCTTCCATCATTTTATTTCTTTCGTCTCCTTATAGATACTTCTCAAAAATTATCTTTGAATCCTTTCCTAGGAATGCTCAAACATGGTTTCTCTAGCATTAAATAATCCAACTCATCAATACTTATCCTTCACACACTTTGACCAACCTGAAAATTCAACTATGTTACATAGGAATCTCAATTCCTTCACAAACTATCAAATGTTGACACTAAGCCAAAATTGTGTTCCTTTGCCTTGTTTACCACTAGATAACTTGGTCAATACTAATAGTCTTTCTCAACTAATACTAACTTTTCCCACTCTAACTTTTTTAATACTTGGTCTTTACATGTGCTTGATTGACACAATATTTGTTTAGATTCTACTGTTCACTCTGTCGACACAAACAAAGCTCAACTTCAACTATAAGTTCCTTAATCTAATACTATATAGCATGTTTTAGCCTATGCATTTGGTCCTTCATTAATTATCTCAAATAAGTTTCAACTCAACTATCTTATTCACTTAGTGGTATGATAAACAACATATTATCTTGTCAAAGTCCAACTAATTAATTACAAATTATAATTCCACGTAACTCAACCTTTCCACTAGGTCTTCTTTTTATCTCTTCTTTTAAAATCCTCTTCATCAATCATATTAATATGGCAATCTAATTAGGTAGAAACTCTCTCATGAGTAAGGTTTGACATCAATGACAACATAAAAATTATTCCAATTATAGTTTCAAATAAAGTACACAACACTTAACAAAGTATGCTTCAATTTTGGATTGTAATAGATATCTTGAATATTCCTTTGTCTAAACATCCATGGCTCCTTTGGTTGCAACCTTGATTGTATTGATATCACTAACAGTAATATTAAAAATCTAAAAACATCATCAAGCTTTGAAAATATTTTTTTTTTACCATACATGTGACTAGAGCATCCAAAATCCAAATACCAAACATTATTCACATTATTGTCAAATTTTCCAAAACACAAACACAATTTACTTGAGGAAGGATCTTTATTTTATTGAGCATACTGGGAATTATTCTTACCTAAATTTTTCAATCTACACTCTTTCTTAAAACATCCATACCTACTATAATTATAGCATTTAATGTTCTAGTTTATCAAATATGTCTCTTCCTCTTCCTCCATGAGAACCTCGTCTTCCTCTGGTTCCTCTTGAGTAATTTTTATTTTGACCCCTTCCTAAGTATTTATTGTTATTATAATTGTTGCTAACACCATCATTATTTAAAATATGCAACTGAGAATTGCAAGCCTTCTCATTAATGTTGGTAGAAGTATCCTTCAATCTATCATCATGTGACATGAGAGACCCAACCAACTGATCATACTCCAAGGTGGAAAAATCTTTTCTTTATTCGATAGTTATTGCTATATTATGTCATCTCAAGCTTAGAAAACTCAATACCTTATTGTATCACATGCTCTTGTCTCATAGGTTCACCTAAAGTGGCCATTTTATGAACCCCATCCTTGAATCTTACACAAAAATTTCACACATTCTTGGTTTCTTTCATATTCATATTCAAATTATCATATTCTCTTGTCAAGGTCTGTAGCTTTACAATCTCAATCTAATTGTTTCTATGGTATGCATATTTTAGAGTCCTGTAGACCTTTTATTTTGTCTATGTATTAGCAATTCTAGAAAATGACCTCTTATCAAGAGTCATCTGAATGTAAAAAAAATTTGTTGCATTTTTATTTTTAGATTCCTTCTTTAAGCTCCTTTCATTACCTTGGAGATCATAGGCTCCTCATACCTAGATTCAAAAATCTCCCAAAAATCTTTACCAATCAAAAAAAATTCATCTTAATCAACCAATACCAATAATCAGCTCTATCAAATTTGAGAATTTGAAAAAAAAAATCCATGCTAAAGGTTTCACAATCCTAAAGATTTGATACAAAATGTTGAATTAAACACCAATAGTAGTGAAATGCAAGAAGAAAATGCACTCAATACCCATTATTTTGAACAAAGAAACATGCATGTTTATAGTAGAGAAGCCATATTTTTTATCATTGCATAAAGAAATGACAATACATATATTTTATTTAAACAAAAAATTACCTGCGTAATTTCCTAAGTCCATGGTGGAGAATTTTTATCTAAACTACTTGTAATAGAAGTTTAAATAATTACATCCAACCTACTATATAATCAATGATCACATGATATATGTTGATAAGAAAACTTCAAATAGCTTTCATAAATTGAAGAAACCAACACCAATAATCATGCAATAATATGAGAGTACTATGCATTAAAAAAAACTCAGATCTAAACTAATTCTAAACCAAAATAATAGTAGTGGAGTTGGAGTTTGGAAAAGTTGTGGAGTTCAAAAAGAACATTAATCTTTAGTAGTTGTAGATTATTTTTGAAAGATACATCCTATTAAGCCCTTAGATAGTTTTGACATTTGAGTGTCAACACATTTAAGCACTTTTTGTATTGAAGCCAAGTACACTATGTATGCCAAGCCACAATGTGTATCGAGTTAGTATTTCAAAAGGTGTCAACTGACTTTAGGTGTCGACCAGTATATAAGTGATGAGTGAAAAATAGGTGTCGAGTCACAGTTGATGCCGAGCATGCTAGAATGTAGTATATGTCAAGTAAGCCAAAATCATGTATGTGCCAAGTGAGATAGAGTGTAATAGGTGCTAAGCAATCCAGGATAGTATGTGTTGAGACCCAATATTCCAGTATGTGCCAAGTAACACAGAATCTACATATGAGTTTTTGCTCTCACAAACTCAAATGTAAACCATTTTTGGAGCTGACATAGAGATATTTTGAAAAGAAAAATGGATAAGGATGAATCATTTACATTCCCTATGCGATCTGCATGTAGCCAATCAGAAAAATGGAGAAGGCATGCAGCCAATGAGAAAAATTCAACCTATGAGCGGGAATTTGGAGATTTAATAGGGATTGTAGATCCATACCTAACCCTAAGTCTTCACAAGCTTTAAAAGGAGTTCAAATAGCCCATTTGCATGAGAGGATGAAAACAATATATGGGGAGATTATAGTGAAATTTTAGTGTGAAGAAGGAAAGACTTAGAGGAAGAAAGTAGCAATTTCATATCCAGTTGATCAAAATATTATAAGGAACAAGAAACACAATCAAACTTCAGATCTCAGAGGGTCAAGATCAGAAAGTGTAGATCAAGTGCTTGAATTCAGCAATTAGAGTTTGCATATAGTTAGGTTCATTGTTCTAATACTTTCTTGCCATTGTATTAGATGTTGAAATCCTATATTGATAGGTTAGCTCAACAGCTAGGTAGGAGAACTTTTTGAAGAAGGTGATTGAAAATCCTATATATTAGGTGGGTTTAATAGCCTATTGTAAATCCTTTAATAGGGTGACACTTCATGTAAAGTGTTTGTAAATCCTCTAACCAGGTCACTATTGACACAATGTAAAGCCTTTAATGGGGCAAGCCTTTAACACGGCAGACCATCAGAAGTGGTTGAATATTATTACTACAGTAATTTTTGTGGGTATCATCCCCACCCTAGTTTTACCTTCTTATTCTTGGACGGTTTTTGGGTTATCAATTTTGGTGTTATGTGTTATTGCATGTGATTTACTTTATGTTCCTTTATATGTTAACATGCATGCAGTGTATTTTTCAGTTATATGTTTAAAAGATTGAATAAGGTTAAAAGTGTGGTACTTCTAATTTATCCCCCCACCTCTTAGAAGTACTCTTCCCATTTTGAACATTACAACAATTGGTATCAGAGCTCTGGTTCTCACAAGGAAGAACCTAATAGCTTAGAGAAAAGGTCTAAAGATGGAAGTCTTCAAACTTGGGAAGATTATTGACAATCAGGTGATTGATGTGCAATTAGCTCTACATAAAATAGAAGAAGCTAGAGAGGAACTTAGAAAATCCTTGAAAAGAAGAAAGGAGATAGCCATAGCTGAAAATGACATACACTACAAGGAGATTGATACCACACAGGTGTTTTCCAATGGAGATTCCAAGGAATTTGATGCAACAATAGCAGAATTGATGGAGAAAAATAGAGCTCAAGTAGAAGAGATAAGGTCTCTTAAAATGGAACAAGAATCACAAGCCATAATTCTTTGTGAAGTGACTGAACAAAAGAAAAGAGCTATTGAAGATAAGGCCATGATAGAAGATGACAAAAGAAATCTCACCAATAGACTTGAAGAGAAGACATTTGAGTTTGAGAAAATCTCAAACATGCAGCTACACACCTTAAGCCAAATGATGAATGCTCGTCATGAGCTAAACATGAAGGACATTGAGATTTCCACAATGAAGATACAAAATTAACAATTGCAAAATGAATTGAAGAGAGAAAATGAGATAGTAGAAAGCTAGAACAAACCTAGCGAGGCTATCAAGTACTTTGAACAATTACTAAAATCACCAAGGGCCAATAATGACACTTCAGGACTTGGCTACACTAGCATTGAACAAAGAGAATCATCTAAGACTACAAAAGAAAGGAATAAAAAAGGTAAGAAAACTAAACCTACTTTTCATTTCTGTGGTAAAAAGGGACATACCTCTAATGTGTGCAAGAGCAAGAATAGTCATTAGCACAATAAGCCCACCAATGCAAGCTTTTGTCATAAGTGCAAAAAGTAGAGACATCAAGCATATGAATGTAGAACAAATATTATGAGGACACCAAGATTTGAAGGTCACTACTACAACTACATAAAATATGGACATAGAGCATTTGAATGTAGATCAAAGCCTTTGTGGACACTTAATCAACCTGCAAGAGGAACCAATCATGCACATCACTACAATTGGGATTACAACACTAGGTATAGCTATCAATATTGTAAGGAGTATGGACACATCCCTAAGAATTGCATACATTTTAGAGGAATTTAAAATAGATGGTTGAGCCAAACCATATGTTTCAATTGCTTGAAGATACGTCATATCAGCAGGAATTGCCCAAAAAAGTCAAGAGCACCCAAGACAGAAGTCAACAAAGGAAAAGAGAAGGCTGACGTTGAAGAAATAAGAGGACAAATGAACAAGACATGGAAGAAGAAAGGTGAGTGCAACACATATAATGGAGGGATCACTTCACCCAAGAGGTCAAGTCATCACACTTCATCCAACTAAGAAAAAATAGAAGTATGGGACTGATATACAAAGTCAAATCATACATTAGTTCCAAAGAACAAAGAAGTACTGCAAAGAAGAAATCTGCATGAGAGAAGATGCCAAGCAAATTTTTTTTGGAGAAGCTACCGAGTTAATCTTAGATGTCCAGTGAAGGTCCAATGGATGTCAAGTTTCCAATAGCTGTCGAGCTGATAGTTGAAGTGAAGTGAAGTAAAAGTCTAGTGGAAGTCAAGTAAATGAACTACAATGGAAGTCAAGTTATACTGAAACCTTCAAGTGTCAAGTTTTATAGCTGTAAGCATGAAGCATTTAATGCTAGGCCTCTGACACATATAATGTCAAATTTTGTTCATTTTCATGTCATTCTAATGTAGAGCAAAGATGAGAAGAGAAAAGATTTGATCAAGAAGCTATCTTACATTCATTTGCATTGATTCAAAGGTATTTTTCTAGTGTTCAACTACATAGAGTTACAATTTTTAATACATTTTAAAGCCCTAGTTTGGTAAAATGGCCTCTAGCTCTAGAAACCCTAAGGCAAATGAACATCACAAAATTCAACTTGTTAGCAATGAATTCAAATAGCCTGAATTCAGACCAATACCCAAGGTTTCCTATAAAAGTCATCCAATCAGTGCATTATCTATCATTCTAGCCAAATTTATCATGGTTCAAGATGTAAGAAAGTGCTACAATTGCAAAACTAGTCCATAGGTGATTTAGAAATATTTAATGCCTATGATAAGTTGTGTGAAAATAGGATACTAAAGGATGAGTTTCAAATTATTGAGAAAAAGGGTTTGACCAAAACCCAAGTTTTCCCTACAATGTTTAAGACAAAATGGGTTCGTATTGTTCTAAGCCAAATTCATGATGGATATCTATGGCTAGAGATAGGACCTATCAAGATTACAAAGAGGATTGTGCATAGGGTTACTAGTCTTCCAACCATAGATTGGCCAAAGACCTTAAGAAGCGATAGGAAGTAAGTAATTGAAAATAATACTGGTACAGAATAGAACAATAGGGGAATGATCATTGACACTGTGACTGAACCTCTACTTGACTTTGCTGTGAGGATAATTTCATGTAAATTCTATCAATCTGGTAGACTAAATAGCATACCTTGCATAGCATTTGATGTGGCTTATAAGTTGGTAAAGAAAGATCATACCTATGATCTAGCTGAACTGATGTTGCAACAAATCAATGAGAACCTAGGAGCTATAAGGAGATCAAAAGGTGCTCAATGCAAATTTGGCTCAGTTCTCATGTGCATATTCTTTTATGTGATGGAAGAATTCCCTTCAATTGGGAAGGTGAACTAGAATACTAACAAGTCAGCAATCACCCAAATTAATGAATTCATTGGTCAAATGGGAGATAACTTTGAGGCACAGATGACAAGCTATTTTGAAGACTTTAAGAAGTCTATGAAGCAAAGGATGAGGATACTAGTCTCATTAGTTGAGAAATATGCCAATGATATATATGTTTCTTGGTTGATATTGATCTCACCTACATTCAAGTAGCAATACCAAGGGTAAGATGGCTAAGGCCATTAGGTTATGAGCTTGATATAGATGAAGCCTCAGTACTAATCACAACATTGCTAGCAGAAGAAATTGATAAGGCTCCTAACTTTGGGACATATGATGTTGTCAAGTCCAAAGTAGAGACTGAATTGAAAACTACTTCAGTTATCAAGAATAAAGACAAAAATGGTAAGAAAAATAAAGAAGACATTTGGAGCTAGCATTGAAGGCGAAGCAGGAGAAGAAGTATAAGAAGTAGAAGATGACAGTAAAGAAGAAGATGAGCAAGGGCAAGAGCTAGAAGAGCTAACACAAGGCCAAGGAGAAGACAAAGATGAAGGTGTCGAGGAAGAAGAAGCCAAGGAAGCACCTACACCTACTAAGCAAAAGAAGAAAAAGACAAAAACACAGCCTATAGCTTAGCCAAAGCCCAAAATGGTCACCAAACAAGCTCAAACCAACCTAGCTCTAGCTAAGCTAGTAGCAACAAGGTCCACAACAAGAGAATCAACTCAAAAGGCCAAAGAGGCAGTAAAGGATAAGAAGAAAGCCACTACATAGCTAGTTGAAGAACTCAAGAAAAGAAGAATATATCTGGCTCAACCAAATACATATGATGAAAGGACAAAGTTTGAGGACATAAGCCAATTTAAAGTGGTAAGCCATCCTCCAAAATGTACAATTGATAAGCTTTGTAATAAGATTAAAAATGTAGATTTAAATGATTTAAAGTCTCTCAATTTTAATAAGCTTAGTAGGGAAGAGTAGAATAAAATAGAGGAATCAGTGTATGCCATGATAGCAAAATTTATGAACACACCTCTAGAGCTTGATAACACTATGTCAAAGGAACTATATGAGATAGTGGAGAATAAGTGGCATTATTGTTTAAAGATGGAAAGGGAGATCAGAGATTCTACCCTAGCTCAAGTGAAGCCTAACATGACAAAGGCTCAAATAACTAAGGCAAATAAAAACCATAGTGGGAAATTTGCACCCAAATACGGAGCCTTTTGCATTCTTCAAAAAAAAATTGAAGATGTTGTAACCAAATCCACACAGATATGGAAAAAAATTTACAAGATTACTGATGATAAGGTGGAGGAAACCAATAAGGTAGAAACCAGTGCCAAAAATAAGCCAGAAGAGTAGAAAGGAGAAGAAGAAACAAAGGAAACAAAGAAGAAGGTAGAAGAAAAGAAAGAGGAGGAAAAGAAAAGTGAGGAAGAGAATAAGGAGAAAGAAGAGGAATCAACTAAGGGAGAACAATAGTTGACCAACAATAGGAAGAAGAATAGTGTGTAAGACACAAAATTGCCACCTCCCAGCCCTCCTCACACAACCACTACACCTGCAGAGACAATAATCATAAAGGATGTTACTGACAAGATAGCTTAGAACATCAATCCACTTACTACAAAGGATCTCTCAAAGATCCTTCACCAATCTACTTTACAGGCACAATCATGCACAAGCCCTGTATTAGTGAGTGTAGATGAATTACAAAGAGTAGTAGCAACACCACAAAGGGAAAAGGTGAAGCCAAAGGAACAACCTTTCACATACATTGCTACTAGAACTAAAGTTTTGATGCTACCACCACCACGTCCACCAAGTGGAACAAGTGATAATGATCAGATGCCAAGTGCAGAGGAGAGGAAATTAGATGAAAAGGAAGATGCAGTAAAAGAAAAGGAATAGGCCATAATTCAGACATTGGTAGAGCTACCAAAGGCTAGCACTCCTAATAAGACCATTCAGAAGCTAAGCACTAATGTTATTCCCTTGCAACTTTCAACATTAAGCTTAAGTTCAACAAGAGTGGCCAGGGTACTTCATTATGGACACCCTAAACTAGATGAAGAGATTGTGATACCCTCCTATGATTCCAAAACTATCATAACAACACAAATGAAAAAAATGCAAAATGCATTGGATAGAAGAATGAGGCAGGAAATATTGAGGAATAATTTAAACATAAGCAAGAACTTCATGACATCAAGGACATCTTCATCGATGCCTTTAGCTTGTAGTCACCAAATGAAGGAAAGACAATAATTGAGCAACTATTAGACATAGTTGACCGAGTGACAAATGAAGACTAGGAAACTAACATTAAACTCAAGGAATGGTCAGAAAGAAAGTTTCAAGGAAAGGTTAATGAAAATATATCAAGTGGAATTGCACTTAAACAAGTAGAGTTGGCCAAGACAATAGATAAGCCCAAAATTGTTCTTGAAAACATTTTTTCATTGTATAGGAAGTTGTGTGATTTTTCCAATTTTACACAAGAAACTAACCAAAGAATAATGAGCTTGGAAAGGAACTTGAAAATCTCTAGCAATGAATTACATAGAGATGCAGCTTAGAGTGAGAAGCATTTTGCACAATCTGCTTCACACACAAAGGGAGTTAGCTATACAAATAGCAGAGGAAGCAAATATTAAGGCAAAATTAATGTAGATCCAGTCCTCTATAACCCCTCATTTAGAAGTCCTCCATAAGGAAAAAATTTATTCTGAGATAGTATTAAAGAAAGATCCAAATCTTTCTACTCTTGATGGACTTGTACACCTTGCTATAGAGACTGCCATCCAACACAAGTCACTTGACATAGCTTTAGAGAATTGGGATGCAGCTTTGAAAAAAATAATGGAGGTAAACAATAATATTTTGGCTATGTATGGTATTAATCCTTAGATCCCTTTAACATAAGTGTCAAAAAGGGGGATAATTAATAAAAGGGGGAGATATATGTTTAAGGAAGATATAGCATTTTGATGAAGGTATAAGATAGGGAGAGGATACTTATAAATTTTGATAACTAAGAGGAGGAGATACAATTTTGGTAATCATATGGAAAATTACTCTAATGCAAATGCAAAAATTTCATAAGCTCTGATAAAATAGATACAAAGACATAGGTACAAAGATATAGGTATAGGACAGAAGACAAAGAGCATCAGGTACACTCAACACAAAATTTTTATTACAAAAATGACAAGGCACAAATTAGCTCAAGGGGAGTTAAGGTATTTTGATATAATTCTGGACAATTTTGAAACTTTGTGGATAAGGTACTCATAAGGATAGATTAACAATGTATAGTTAAGTGCTTTTGAGACTCATGTCAAAGGGGGAGATTGTTAAGCCCTTAGATACTTTTGACATTTGAGTGTCAACACACTTAAGCACTTTTTGTATTGAAGCCAAGTACATTATGTATGTCAAGCCACAATGTGTGCCAAGTCAGTATTTCAATAGGTGCCAAGCGAATTCAGGTGCTGAGAAGTATATAAGTGATGAGTGACAAATAGGTGTCAATTCATAGTTGATGTTAAGCAAGCCAAAATGTAGTATATGCTAAGTGAGCCAGAATCATGTATGTGTCAAGCAAGATAGAGTGTAATAGGTGTTGAAAAATCTAGGATAGTATGTGCCAAGTAACACTGAATCTGCATATGAGTTTGTGCCCTCACAAACTCAAATGTAAACCATTTTTGGAGCTAACATAGAGATATTTCAAAAAGGAAAAAGGATAAGGATGAATCATTTACATTCCCTATGCAATATGCATGTAGCCAATCAGAAAAATGGAGAAGGCATGTAACCAATGAGAAAAATGAAAGGTACGAGTGGGAATTTGAAGATTCAATATGGATAATAAATCCATACCTAACCCTAAGTCTTCAAAAGCTTTAAAAGGAGGTCAAATACCCCATTTGCATGAGAGGATGACAATAGTATATGGGTAAATTATAGCAAAATTTTAGTGTGAAGAAGGAAAGACTTAGAGGAATAGAGCAACAATTTCATATCCAGTTGATTAGAATAGGAACAAGGAACACGATCGAACATCAAATTTTAGAGGGTCAAAATCAGAGAGTGCAGATCAAGTGCCTAAATTCAGTAATTAGAGTTTGCATACAGTTAGGTTCAGTGTTCTAATACTTTCTTGCCATTGTGCTAGATGTTGAAATCCTATATTGATAGGTTAGCTTAACAGCTAGGTAGGAGAACCTTTTGAAGAAGGTGATTGAAAATCCTATATGTTAGGTGGGTTTAATAGCCTATTGTAAATCCTTTAACAGGGTGAAACTTCATGTAAAGTGTTTGTAAATTCTCTAACCAGGTCACTATTGATGCAGTGTGAAGCCTTTAATAGGGCAGGCCTTTCACAGGGTAGACCATCAAAAGTGGTTGAACATTATTGCTATAGTAATTTTTGTGGGTATCATCCCCACCCTAGTTTTACCTTCTTATTCTTGGAGGGTTTCTGGGTTATCAATTCTGGTGTTATGTGTTATTGCATCTGATTTACTTTATGTTCCTTTATATGTTTACATGCATGCAATTTGTTTTTAAGTTATATGTTTAAAGGATTGAATAAGATTAAAAGTGTGGTACTTCTAATTCACCCCCCACACCCCCCCCCTCTTGCTCAAAAGTACTCTTCCCATTTTGAACATTCTAGCACATCAAAATAGGAAGATATTTTCTCATGTAGAAAATTGTTGAGAAAGAAAATGAATGCTAAAATCTAAGGTTCCATGAAAAGACCCACACTAACTTGGACTAATCATGGGGATAATGGGTCAAAGATTATTTTTTAAGATTCTCAAGATCAAAGAGGATAAGGAAAGACTAGATAGTATATGAGAGGGTAGCGACAACCTTATTGATCACAAAAATATATAGAAGTCTCCTTCTTAGTTCCATAGTAACTTGTTTAACTCAAAATATTATACTATAAATAAGAATATGAACATAACTATAATAGGTAGAATTATATTGAAGAAAACAAATGAGAAAGATATTATCTGGATAGATAAGTTATATTGGAGGAAATGAACATAGTCATTCTTTCCCTTAGAAAGGATAAAGAAAAAATACTAGATGGACTAGATACAGGGTTCTACAAATGATATATAAATTGAATAGAGAAGAGTTTATTTAGATATATTAAAAATTGACAAGGTGGAGATCATGATGAAGTGGTGCCAATAGTGGCCTTATTAAACTCATCCCTGAGGATGGATAGAAATTCATGTCATGTCCCCAAATTTTAATGTAATAATTCAATTTAATTAATTAATTAACTGGTCCTAAAATTTAAATAATATATCAAAAGGACCTTAATTAGTTACTTTAATTAACTAAAATTGGGTCCAAGTTAATAATATTTGTATTTTTGGATCCAATCGATTTAGTATATCTTGAATCCATTTTTATTTTGATTGTTTTTGTAGGTGTTTCCATCGGCTATCATTGCGAACCCTTGGGAGTTCCTCTGAAGGGCAGTCAAGCATGGCATGTAGGTAGTAGCTAGGATGTGATTTGGATTATGTTCTTTGTATTGGGAATTCAAGTTGGGATTCTCCATTGTTCACCATTTTGGAAGTGAAAGATCTTCCCTACTTGGCTAATTCAGTTTCTATGAGATTCAACCCTCACCCTATTCCATTGTGTTCTACTTTTCTTTAGGGATGGCACATTTGGAGTGCCATCTTCATCTATGAATATACATTTCATGTGTAATTATCTATACTGGCATTTTATCTATCATCAATATGTGGAAAATATAAAGTGCTATTGTTATCTCTATACGTGCAATCACTTGCAATATAATTGTTATTGGTAGAAATTTATCTTTCTTGCATGGATGTATAAGATACCATGGCAAAGTGATTACATTCCATCACCCTTCTCTCATACACCATACAAACCCCATTTAGTTTCACACCATATGGTCACCTCTTGCACTATATGGCCATCCTACCCCAACCATATGGCCTTGCAACTCATTTGTATAGCCCTACCCTATTACACTGCACAATCTTCCCTCCTTAACTATATGACTTGACATCTAGAAATTGTATGGACATACAAAGTACCATATAGACATTTAGGTTACCATACATCTTCACCCATTTGCACTGTATGACCTCTGCAGATAGTCACCCACCCACTATATGGTTATCTAATTTGTTGATAGAAAAATCAATATAAATAGGAGTACAATAAGATAGGAACATTACAATGGTATCAGTACCAATGATCTTGCTAGGCTATGGATAGTGAATGAGAGTTTATAGCTGGAAGAGAAGAAGATCTCATCCAATTGATAGAATGGTGAACAAAGAGACCTAGTGATTCTACTAGCCTATTGAAAGAATGGAGAGCTTGGACTTAGATTATACTATGTCTTAGTTTTGAGCTGATTGGAAGGCACATTTGTTAGTAGAGTACTCCAAGAATACTTTTTCCTGCCTACTATTAGATGGTCAAGTGCAAGATGAAAGATACAAGATGGTTGGTGATATCATTTACCACAAAGACAGAAACTATTTGGTACCCAAGTCCAAGATGAAGGAAATGATTATGGAACAAGGTAATTGCACAAATACCATAAAACCAATACTCAGTGATCAACTTGATGGAAAAATGGGTTCTACCAATGACTCTTTGAATAAGCAAGCTAAATCAGTAGTTGTTTAGCCTCCTAGAGATGTAGATTCAATCAAGGATTATTTGCAGGAGAGATCTTTATAGTTAGCTAATTATGAAGTATATTTCCTAGTGGAAATCATGATGGATTACACAAATAAATTTCAAGTTTGGGATACTGGTAAATTTGAATGTTATAGTATTTATATCGGAGTGTTGCAGTGGATACCAAACGAAATTGTGGTGCAAGGGAGGTTTGATGATAGTTCACTCATTTCTCCTACATATTTGATTTGTGATCCTAGTGGCTTAAGACATGACAATATTTGTTTTAGAGTGGCATAGCAAAAGTTTGACAGATATGTGGTGTGGTGGAGGATTGATTTTATTTCACTTTTCTCACTTGCATGTCTAATTTGGGACCCTAAAGCTATTGATGTTTTATCTAATGACAAATTGCTTGAGAGAAAGAAATCTTTGGTCAGCAAGGATTTGTCATGTCCCCAAATTTTAATGTAATAATTTAATTAAATTAGTTAATTAACTAGTCCTAGAATTTAAATACTATAAAAAGGAACTTTAATTAGTTACTTTAATTAATTAATATGGGGCCCATGTTAATAATATTTGTATTTTTGGTTCTAATTGATTTAGTATATCTTGGACTCATTTTTATTTATAATTGTTTGTGTAGGTATTGGCATTGACTATCTTTGTAAACCCTTGCAAGTGACCATTGTGCTCTATCATTTTCCACGATGATGAATGGAAGGGATCCTTGTGAATCCCTCTCTTGGAAACATAATTAAGCATCAACTCTAAGGTTCCAGGTGGTCTTCCAACCTTACCATAATCCACTCAATTGAAGACAAATATGTATGTTCACAATGAGGCCTTTGTTGGTTCCTTTTAACCAATTTTGAATAATCTATTTGTTTTTTTTTTGTTTGAAAAAGTAACCCAAAAATAGATATGTTTTTTAGTTTTTTTTTTTTATGATCAATTCAATTTATTGATTCAACTATATGAATTCCTATTTTAACGAAGTGTTGGAAAAAAAATAACAAAGATAGGGTAAGAAGAGATTAAAGAAAATACTTGAAAAGGAAACTCCTAAAAGACATAAACCATTGTAACAACACATTTATAAATTAAATCATTTATAAGATCATCTAGGAAATCAATGAAAATAGGAGTAGTGCTTCCCCAAATCCACTAATATAATCATTGATGGGAACTTAATATAAACTTAAATATGTTTCATGTTTCATTAAATTGCAAGGCCATGGAAAGTACACTCATGCGAGAAAAAATGCTATGAAAGAATAAATAGGTGATCTTTTCTCCAACTTGTTATGTCAAAAAAATTTGTTAGCATGAGGCAAACACTAGAACTAAAAAATTTCACAATCATAATAACATAGTAAAACCATTGGCTCCATTATAATTCATGAACATGCATTCACAAAAATAGCACACTCTAGAAAGAATAACTACACCCAGAATGAGAGCACCAATATCATATATTATTGCATCAAAATAATGGCCTAGAGTATATATTACATCCATGTATTTATAAGAAATCATCTCCTCCCTTTGTGTTAGTAGTGAGACTTCTTAAAATGAAAACTTATGCTAAAAGCTAATAAAAAAAAATTAATTATATACAAAATGACTCTCTAAGTGGTGCTAAGTAGGTCTTCACACCTATTTATATTCATTAATTGCATGAGCCTTTACATAACACAAAAGAATAAAAGAATAAGAAGATAAGAAGAATATAGGTACAAGATGATCTAGGAGTCTCTGGAAGCTCTAAAAATGGAACCTTGGCCTTCTCTAGATTTTTCTAGGAGTTCATCTGCCATCAAAATAAATTTTAGGTGCATGGAATACTCTAAATTTGGAACGGATAGTTAACTATTAGTGGAATGTCAACATACCTCTTTAAAAAGTGCACCTATACACCTTGGTGATAGGTTCCAAAAACCCCAAAATTCTTCTAAGTGTCAAAACTTAATTTCTAGCATTTGGGTTTTCTTCCCCTTTATACCAAAATGATGTATGGATGTTTATTTTTAAACTTCTCTAGATAATCTTTGCCACTAGGCTAGCTTCTAGAAAATCCAAAGCTCCATATTTATCCTTTACTGATTGTCGATAATTACTACAATCTGAGTTTCCACAAAATCCTCAAGCTTTCTATCCAACTCCAAAAATACCTCTTCATCTATCAAAGCATCTATGAAAGCTCCTCAAAATTATTAAACCACTAACTATGTCACAATAAGCTTGGTCTTAGGGTCATCTTCAAAAATCTCAAGGCAATCAGTGTTGTAGTACCTTTTTGCTTCAAAAAATTGCTCTCAAGTCTGATCCTTAAGCCTCTAGATCTCTATGTATAATCCCTCCATAATCTTATTCCCTGCTAATATCTTCTCAATCTAGTCATCAATCTTGTCTAGCTCCTTAGTAGTATATACCTCCATCACCATGGAAACCAACTTATCAGCACTTGATTGGATGTGGTGCAACAAGTTCAAATGCCAGATCCTAAGATGGTGGTTGTGGAATACCCAGAGCTCCTTAAGGTAGAGGGTGCAATTGATTCCAATCCTCTTCTAAGGGTTGACTCATGCGAGTATCTCTTATTTTCTTACCCACCATCTTAGTGCCTACTGACATGAAGTCAAAGTCAGAGAGGTCAAAAATAACAATTTATTGACCCTCCATATTTGTTATCCACTTTTTTGTTCATCTTCTAAAGTCAAAACTTGGATAGGCTCCCTTGGAGAAAGTGCAGGTGTCACTGCAGAGCTTCTCCTCTCTTCCTCTATTTCCTTATCCAAGAGAGTTCTTTGGCTTAAGGGGACAAATTCAATTTTCTCCCCTTCTTCTTCGTCCTCCACTTCCAAGATGGTCTCAGACACTTGTAGGGATGGGGTATTTTTGTTTTTTTTTCTCCTTCTTTTTGTATCTTCCATAGTTGATTCAACTCTTTCCCTTTCTGGAGCTGAGGGGAAATCTTCTTCCTCTTGAGCTACTATTGGTGGTACCCTCTTCTCTTCTACCTATTCTTCCTCTGGTTATTCTAGTTGTGGAGATGCTTGTGGCTCTTGGGCTTCAAGCTCTTGTGCTTCAGGCTCAGCTTGTTTAGGTTGTGCCTATTATGGAGGTGCTTGAGCTTGAGATGCCTGCTTCTTTTCCTTAGAAGGTTCTCTTTTCCTCTTATTTCTTCATTCATCTTTGAAGTACTCAACCTTCCTCTCATGTTGGTGTACCATTTCCGGCCTTACTAGGGATTGAGTAGGGACGGTTAGCATTGTAACTTTCACACCTTTGCCTCTAGTTGGCCTTGTTGTAGACTATAGGGCATTGGCATGAGGAACTGGATCCATTCTAAATGGCTTCTTTATCCATTCATTTGTCCACTGGACTATATGCCTAGCCTGATGATTCATATCAACATTCTAATTGCTTCCTATTTTAGCATTCATTATTGGTTGGTCATAGATTTTATCCCTATTTTATAATGGTTTCATGACAACTTTAGCATAATTTTCCATGGCCTTAAGAGGGATCTTCATCTTTAGCACTTTTTCTACTAAGTATAGATTCATTCTATAATAGTCCCTTATATGTACATTGTATTCATCTACAATGTTCATCCAATGATCTTCCAACACTTCCTCATGTACAAACTATTTCCTTGCTAGGTGTTGTATCATCCCAATGTTGTCAAAACAAGGGTAAGGGGAGTTGTATTATTACAAGGGATATTGATTGCATTCAAAGTTGAAGGTAGTAACATCCTACTTTTACTTCACCTTGAAGGCACCAATTGTGATGGGCTAGACCCATGTTTTCTTGTGTCATCTCCTCACTCTGTCATATGCAGAAGTGAGCTAGCACATAATCTCTAGAAGGATAAGTCTATCAGATGGATAGCTTGGGAGCCTCTTTGAGAATAATAGAGTGCCAAATACCCAAAGATAGGTGTGTTGGCATTATATTGTATTTGTCATTAGTGACAACAGTTATTCGATTCTAAATGATTATCAAGCTCATCACTCAGTCTACAATGTATACTGAGCATTCAGTGGTTACCTTGTAGGTTCATCACTTAAGCAGTTCACACCGAGCATTCTTGAAGCTACCAAGTGAGTGTACAGTCCAGCAGTGTCTATCGAGCCTACAGAGTTCACCGAGCTTCATAGTTTCTACCAAGTCATCAGTTTGTATGATGGAAGCTAGTGTTTACCAAGTGATGGATGTGTAATGTTTACTGAGTGAAAGCAAGGTAAATGAACGATTCAATTTTTACCGAGTGACACTATATCTACCACGTATCTAATGGTTACCGAGTTCCAAGCTACATTGTGTGATTAGGATGGATTGAGCTTCTACTTCTACCAAGTGCATAACGATGTCGAGTAATTTTGTAGATGCTAAGTATCAGAAGGTCACCAAGTCAGCTTGAAGAACCCGAGTTTTCTACTATTTGGTCGACTCAGTAATATTTTTTTCCCTTGTGTTTTGGCCAACCTTGCAATTGCAATTATATGAATGGTATATATGTAATGTATTATATCATTTGCAAGGTGTGTGTGTGTGTGTGTGTGTGTGTGTGTGTGTGTGTGTCTGTGTGTGTGTGTGTGAAGGAATGGACATGTAATGCTTTAAAGAAGAGTAAATGTGAATCAGTAGAAGAGTAGAGTATTCATCAAGGTCTACAAGTAGTAAAGATTCATCAGTCACAAGAGGTGATCTATACTTCAAGGATCTAATAAAAAATCAAGTTGTAAGTAGATCCACTATTTCATCCTAACAGGTGAATCATCTTTCTAAATCCTTTAACAAGGTAGACTTAATAGTCTTTGTATGAATCTCCTATTAGAGTGCATATTTCATTGTATGTTTGTAAATCCTTTAACAAGGAGGACCTAGCAGTCCTCTTTGCTCCTAATAGGGTAGATCATCAGAAGTGGTCAATGTAAGCACTAATAGGCTAACTTTATACTATAGTAGTGAAGTTTTGTGGGTATCATTCCCACCCCAATTTTACTTTCTATTTGGAAGGTTTTTGAGTCACCAAAATTCAATGTTCATGTGTTATAAATGTTTATCTTTCTCATGCATATAGTAGATTAGATAAATGAATGATGAATGGATTAAGTACTAAATTGATTTAAATTTTTTGAGGTTATTGATTCACCCCTCCCCTCTTAGTAACCTTGCTAGTCTTGATTATTTCCAACAAGGTGAAGGTCTTAAACTAGATATAGTATATGTCAATTTCAATTATTTTAGTTGTTGCCTCTACTAACATTCTTTTGGCATAGTTTCCTTTGATGAACCTAATGATTGCAAAGATGAATCCTTTATTTACCACTCTATATTCCACACTTTGAAGTGGGAGCTTCTTCTTCACTAGTTGTGGATATACCACATAGGACCAAGCATTTTCATCCTACACGCTTCCCTTTTTATAGAGTTTTTGGTAGTCTATGGTTCTCACTACCAATAAATACACCATGTATGATTTCATGTGGAAGCAAGTGTTTGCTATGATAGCTAATAATTATGCATCCTAGTTTTCACTTAGGATGGTAGCCCAATCAATTGACATCTTTATCATTCTAATGGTTTTAATAAAGTGAACCATCCAAGTTAGAAGATGTCATGCTATTGGAAGACTGATAACTTTTCTTAAAACCACAATAGTATATCCAATATTATCATTCATATAACCCCTTTTCATTCACCTCCCATGGTATTTCAAATCTACAAGTACAAATCTTCCCTTGGGAGGTGAAATACCTTCTCAATGTTCCTAGCTTTGAGGTCTAGGACTATCTCTCCTATAACACCCTTAAATACCTTCTCTTTAGACACATAATGTTTTGCAAGGCTCATTATCAGTTTAGAGGATTGAACCGATGCTAGATGAGCTATTGCATTGACTAAGCCTGATTGGATGAGTGCTAAAAAAATTGGAGATCTCTCCTTACGTTTGTTGCATATCATGAGGAATGTGTTGCAATCAATGTGTCTAGGTTTTGTGTCTTTGATCTTGACATGCTCATCTTGGAACTTTGATTTCCTTGGTGCCCCTTGATACTTGAATGCTAATAGTTTTCAATCCATCTTTTCTACCATTGAAGAGGATAAAAACACCATTTAATCTACATAAGAGAAGCAATCATTAGTCAAAAGGTTGAAACATGACCTTAAATAGACTCTAATTGACTCTAAAATACGTCAAAACTGGTAAAAAACAAAACAAAAAGCATTTGATCCCCCCACAATGCCCTGGTATGCATTTTAGTGCACCTAGTGCACCCTTACAAGTGTATAGTTGCACTGATTTATCCCTTGAATAGCTTCTATGTGTACACATTCTCACTGCGTAGTGCAAGTGGAGGAGGAAGATAGTTCGGTCTTAGTTTTAACCTCTTTTGGGTGCAAAGGTGTGTACATGAGCACCTCATGGAGGTGTATATGTCTGCACCTTCATAGTGTCTCCAAAGGCTTTATGCTTTGTTCTTGATATTTTTTGTGATGGGAAGGTGCACACATGCATAGCTTGTTGAGGTGTGCTTGTATGCACCTTCATTAGCTGAAAGCCTTATTTTGTTTTACTTATTTCTTTAATCCTTTTGTTTGTTTGAGGAAGGTGTGCACATGCACACCTTGTGGATGTGCACATGTTCACACCTTCATAGTGTTTATGCCTTAGGTCAGTTTCTTTGGATGTATATAGGGAGATGTTCATGTGTGCACCTTCATTAGTTGATGCTAACCTTTTTTTTGTGTGTCCAAGGGAGGCTTGTTGGAGACTGGGAGTAGAAGAGGACAAAGGGGAGAACTATGGAGGTGCACTCAAGATCAATGAGAAAAAGAAATTAAGGAGGGGCAAGGGGGTTAAGGTCTTATATATACCCCAAGAAAGGCACACCCGGGAGGGCAAATAGGTGTGCACCTTTGGTTGTGCACACATTTACATCTCTAGAGGGAGCACACTTGTGCACCTATGGGAGTTGCACAAGTGCACTCCTTTGGGAGTGTGCAGATTCGCCCTTTTAGAGGTGCACATTTTCATCACTCCAAAATGGTGCACATATGCACACCTCATGAAGTCGTGCATATGTGCACCATTTTTAGAGTGCAAATTTCCCTCCAAAGAGATCTTTTTGTATTTTTTTAGATTCTTCAATTGCCTCCAATTAGATACTAGTGCTTGATCTAGACTCCTGGGGGATTCCAAAAGTTACCCAAACTCCAAACTAAGAGCCTAGTAAGCAAAAATTTACTAGGGGTCCCCATTTCTAGGAGAAATAGGGCATGCATTATGGGACCACAACAATTCCTTCAAAGGTTGTTTACGCACAACATGTAGGTAGTAGTTGGGATGTGATTTAGATTATTTTCTTTATGCTTCAATTTCTAGTTGGGATTCTCTATTGTTCACCAATTTGGAAATGAAAGATCTTCCCTACTTGTATAATTCAGTTTTGGTGGGATTCAACCCTCACCCTATTCCATTGTGTTCAACTTTACTTTGGGGCTAGTACATATGGAGTGTCATCTTTGCCTATGAATACACATTACATGTGTAATTATTTGTACTAGTATTTTATTTATCATTGGTATATGGAAAACATGAAGTGCTATTGTTATCTCTCTATGTGCAATTTTTGAAAACAGATAGACACAAGTATGAATATGTGTTTTAATAATTTTTTTCACTGATGTCAAACTCATTACTTGCTAGTAAGACAATTTCTTATACGATTTAAGTAATATCATTTGTTTGATTGATGAAGAGGACTTGATCAAATGAGCTAACAATAGCACCTAGAGGAAAGATCGAGATATGATATGAAAAAATGTACAATGATCAGTTAAGACAGTGATATTATAGTACATTAATAATCTACTTAAGGTTGCAAAGGATGGTTACACTAATTAAGTTTAGAAGAATAAGTTAAACAAATTTTTTCTATGAAGCTTAACATTTTGCATAGTAGATGCTAAGAAAAGATAGTGTAGGTTGACAAGACAATTAGTTGGAGCTGAGAAAAGTCAATTTCAGTGTAAGCCAAGTGAAATAGTGTAAGTTGAGTAAATTTTAGTTGATGCCAAGAAATAGTAAACTTTGGTTTGTGTCAAGTGTTTTGATAGTGATACCAAACAATGCAGTTTGTACCAAGCATAAAAAGCTAGTTAATGTCGAGTGTTAGCATTATGAGAAAGATCATGAATTCGATGAATTTGAGCCAAAAAGTTTGATTTCTTGGATTGTGTAAACCATGTGGAAGATAAGCTTGATGAGCTGGTGGCACATAATTCAAGATGAACTATTCTGAGGTAAATTCAAAGAGGATTGAAAGGAGAATTTTCTAGAAGGGAGTGTAATGAAATGAGGGGTAGATTCATTGAATCGTACCTAATCCAACCTAACCCTAAAATGGATGAGGGAGGATGTACAAAAAAATATCTTAATTCTCTATTTATAAAAATGGTTGGTCAAAAGAAAGGGTTGCCATGTGCAAGAACCTAAGGAAGACAAGTAGTCTAGGTTATCTACTTCATTCAGTGACCTAAGAGAAGAGACTGCATTGGTAAGAAAAGCAAGAAGGCTTAAGGGTATCGATGCTTGAAGGGTGAACAAGATATCAGAGCTAAAGGGTATGAAAGCCAATTAGAATTGAGGACTAAAACAAAGATCTATAATCCACAAATGAAGTTGTAAGTTGTTATCAAATCAAGCCTTACTATTACCTTCTTATCATTGTGTCAATCTAAGGTAAATCCTTTAGATTAAGGTATACCTAACAATCATTTGTAAATCCTTTAATTGGGTGACATTCCAAGCGAATGATCTAAAGTCCTCTAATAATGCTCTCTCCTAATAGGGTGATTTAAATTCTTTAACTAGGTCACATTTAATAATGTGTATTGTAACCTTTAACAAGGTTGGCCTTTCATAGGGCATCACTTCAGAAGAGTGAGAATGAGTAGCATGTTACTAGTGGTTTTTCTCAAATTGGGTTTCCATGTTAAATCATTGTGTCAAATGTGTTATTGAATCTGTTATGTTTCATGTTTCCATTTTTGCAAATTAATTTGACAGTTACCTACAAGTTTAAGTGATTACATAATCTAATGGATGCATGCATGCTGAAAATGTTTTATAGATATGGGTTCACTAAGTTGTGAAAAATTTTAAATATACATCTAGACCTTGGATAACTGATTCACCCCCCCCCACCTAGTTATTCTAAAGAATTCCAAAAAAAGCCATACGCTTAAGAGGACTAGTTTTAAGGTACTACAAGCACAAAGATCAAGATGTTGAGAAGAGATGTACCCAAGCTTAATAGAGATAAATTTCCTGCATGGAAAATTTCGATGAAGCTACACCTAGGAGGTCTTGGAGATCATGCACAAACTACCATTACTATTGAGCATGTCTATCCTACTGGCACCCTAACTACTAAAGATCTACAAATGAAGAAAGAAAACAACTAGGTAATGTTGGAGTTTGCCTCTGCCCTAAGTTATGTTGAGTTTGATGATATTGAGGATTGTGACAATGTAAAGAAAATGTGGGTTTCTCTACACACCATCTATGGAGGTGAAAAAAATGTTTTAAGAGCTAAGGCTAAAAGTCTTAGAGGTAAGTTTGATGATATGAGAATGCAAGAAGGTGAGAATATTCCTCAATATTACTCTAGGATAAAAAATGTTAATGTAATAAGAGGAGCTACTGGTACAATAGATGATGATACTAGACTAAGAACAGTTTTGAGAACACTGATGCCCATATATGCTATTAGAGTTTTCGCAATACAAGAACTGAGATCTATGCCAGGGAATAATCTAACTCTTGAAGGTCTAGTAGGTGGGATCACTACTTTTGAGCTATGTTACTTTGATAATTACAGACCTAAAAACATTGAGTTTTCTTTCAAAGCTAAGTTGTCTTTAAAGAAGATTGATGAGAAGAAGAAGAAGAAGAAAAAAAAGGCAAAATATATGTCCAATGATAGTGATATAGATGAGGAAGATGTATATCAACTTGAAGCAATATTAGCAAGGAGATTTCATAGAGATAAAGGCAAGTTTAAAGGTAAGTTACCTACCATGTGTTTCAATTGCAATAAGATTGGTCATATTGCTACTAGATGTCCAAAGAAGAAGAATTACAGAAGTGGTGACAAGTACAAAAGTAGAAGAGATGAAGACAGCAAAGACTACAAAGACAAAGGCGAGAAGTCTTTCTAAATTGCTAAAGAGGAAACAAAAGATGGATCTAACGATCATGATGATGAAGTCGTGTATGCTGCAATGAAGAATGAATTTGAAGAGGATGAGGTAACTACACTAGTGTCTTGTGTGAACAAGAATGACAAATGGATCATTGACAATGGGTGTTTACATCACATGACTAGAGATAAAAGTAAGTTCATTACCTTGAATTATTATGATGGAAATAGTGTAAGGTTTGGTAATGATGCACCATGCCTAATAAAAGGAAAATGTTCTATCAAGCTCACTAAAAATATTTATTGTGACAATGCTTATTATTTTGAAATACTTAACTATAACTTGTTGAGTGTGTCACAACTAAATAATTTGGGTTGTAAGGTTGAGTTTGAGAACAAAATTTCTAAGATGTATGATACTAATTGAAAACTAATTGGAAAAGGTTATCAAACTACAGGTAATATATTCTACCTTGATACAGAGTATGCTACTTATTTAGTTGTAGAATTTGATGATGTGTGGCTATGGCACAAAAGGTTATGTCATGTTAATTTTGATAAATTGGCTAGTAACATGAGAAGAGTTAGAGGTTTTCCTAAGTTGAAGAAGCCTAATAATATAAGTTGCAAATAGTGTTAGTTAGAAAAATGACAAAGTCAAGTTTTAAGAGTAAAACTCATACCTCTAAAGGAATATTAGAGATTGTTCATAGTGACTTGTGTGGACCAATTGAAGTGTAAAGCTACAAATGAGATAAGTATATTATGTGTCTTATTGACGATTATTCTAGAATGATGACAATTATGTTTCTAAAATAGAAATCTAATGCTTTCTAAATTTTTAAGGGGTACTTACCAAGAGTTGAGAAAGAAATAGGTAAAAGCCTAAAATGTTTGAGATTTGACAAAGAAGGAGAATTTACATCAAATGAGTTTGAGATGTTTTGTAATGATAGAGGAATCAAAAGATAGACATCTTCTCCTAGAACCCCTCCACAAATTAGAATTACTAAAAGGAGGAATAGTTCTATAATGGACTATGATAGGACACTCAAGATGGAGAAGAATGTTGCTTTGAAATACTGGAGAGAAGTTGTCAGTACAACTATCTATACCTTGAACTGTGTACAAGTCAAGAAAGGTACTCATTCAACACCTTTTGTACTATGGTATGGCTACTCACCCAATGTAAAATATTTTAAGGTATTTGGAAGCAAGTGTTATATTCTCAAAGATTTCAAGAATTGTAAGCTAGATGCCAAAGGTGAAGAAGGTGCGATTCTTGGTTATTCCACAAGAAGTAAAGCTTATAAATATTTAAATACTAACACATAAGTATATGAGGATGAACCTATGAAGGAACAAGAGAAATAAAAATCATTTGTGTACTTTTATGAAGGCATTCCTACTAAAGAAGATGTTGTAAATCAAGTTGCAAACCAACATCAAGTTTCAGTGACTGTTGAGTCACATACTATGAATGTCAAGTTTCATTTAGGAACTAAGCTACATTAGGTGCTAAGTTACAAAATGAAGTTGAGGCACATTCTAATTCTAAGATTAGTGTACATGAAAGAGATGTTGAAATACTTGATAGAGATGTACATAATGATTTAGAAGTTGAGAGACTAAATGAAGAAAATAGAGGAAAACCAAGATTATCTAAGTATGTCAAGAGACATCACCCTGCCGCACAAATTATTGGTGATAAGGATGCTAGACCAATGAGAAGGAACAAGTTGAGAAATGATACATATTTTATAAGCATGCAAGAACCTAAAATAGTAAAAGAGGCCTTAGTAGATGTGGACTAGAGTAAAGCTATGAAAGGAGATATTGAAAAAATTAAGAAAAATAAGACATGGACTCTAGTTCCTAGACTAGAAGACAAAATTGTGATTGGCACCAAGTGGGTATATATAAAGAAGTTAGATGGAAATGGTGAAGTCACAATGAATAAGTTAAGATTAGTTTGTAAAGGATATGCACAAGAGGAAGGGATAGACTATGGAGAGACATTTGCTCTAATTGCAAGGTTGGAAGGAGTAAGAACACTACTTGCTCACTCTGCATACAAAGGTTTCAAAGTTTATCAAATGGATGTTAAGTCTAGATTTTTAAATGGTATATGAGAGGAAGGGGTTTATATAGAACAACCAAAAGGATTTGTTGATGCTAACAACAAAAAAATAGTATGTAGACTACACAAAGCTTTATATGGTTTGAAGCAAGCACCAAGAGCATGGTATGCGAGGCTTCATAGTTATCTTCTGAAGATTGGATTTGAGAGGACTGATGATAATAGAAATATGTACTTTAAGACAAAGAAAGGAAAAGGTATTTTGTTATCTAAACTTTGTGTTGATGATATCATATTTGGAGGTCAAGATTCTTTATGTAAGGCCTTTTGCAAATGAAATGATGCAAAAATTTGAGATGTTTATATTTGGAGAGATCAAGTTCTTTGTGGGTTTGCAAGTACATCAGATGAAATATGGTATATACATCACTTAGTCAAAGTATATCAGGGGAATACTAAAAACTTTTGGATTGGATGATTCCAAGCCAATAAGTACACTCATGGTGACAAGACATAAATTGTGAAAGAATGATGATTTAGGTAAGGTGAGTCAAACATTATATAGGTCTATGATTGGCAAATTACAATATGTAGTATATAGCATACCTGATATTCCATTATTTATAAGGATAGTTGCAAGATTCTCTACTAATCCAGGTAGAATCACTTGATGGAAGTAAAGATAATAATGAGATATCTGAAAGGGATGGAGGGGTATGGTCTATACTCCAAGAAAAATGAGAAATTTAAATTGAAGGCCTAAACTGATGTTGATTGGGCTGGAAATGTTGATGACAGAAAGAGTACTAGTGGAGGAACATTTTTATTAGGAAAAATGGTGGTTACTTGGACTAGCAAGAAAGAAAACTATATATCTCAACCTACCGCTGAAGCTAAATATGTTGTTGCTACAATAAATTGTACAAACATTGTATGGATTAATTAGCTACTCAAAGGTATGAAGGAAGAAATCATTGAACCTATGATACTTTATTGTGATAATACAAGTGCTATAAATATATCAAAGAATCCTATGATGCATACAAAGACTAAGTGCATTTCAATCAAGTATCATTACTTGAGAGAACTAGTTCAAGATAAAGAGGTGAAGATGGAATATGTCAACACTAAGAGAAAATTGTTGGTATCTATACAAAAGCATTGCCTAAGGATGCTCATGAGTATCGAAGAGGTAAACTATGGGTGATACCCTTGTCAAAAGCTATTTGAGAAGCATGAGGAGTGCCCTAAATCAAACAAGTTGATTGATATATGGTATGCATTGATAATCTACTTAAGGTTTGAAAGGATGGTTACACTGATTAAGTTCAAAAGAATAAGTTAAATGAAGTTTTTCTTCCAAGCTTAACATTCTACACAGTAGGTGCTGAGAAAAGATAGTGTAAGCCAATTAGAAAATCAATTAGAGTTGAAAAAAGTCAATTTCAATGTAAGCCGAGTGAAACAATGTAAGCCAAGTAAATTTTAGTTGATGTTGAGCACCAATAAACTTTAGTTCATGTTGATTGTTTTGAATTTGGTTGCCAAGCTACGTAGTTTAAGTCAAGCATCAGAAGCCAATTAATGCCAAGTGTCAGCATTATTAGAAAGATTGTGAATTCGATGAATCTGAGCTGATAAGTTTGATTTCTTGGATTGTGTGAACTGTGTGGAAGATAAGCTTGATGAGATGGTGGCACAAAATTCAAGATAAATTTTTTTGAGGGAAATTGAAAGGAGATTTTTTTAGAAGGGAATATAATGAAATGAGAGGTAGATTCATTGAATCCTACCTAATCCAACCAAACCCTAAAATGGATGATGAAGGATGAACAAAAAAATATCTTAATTCTCTATTTATAGAGATGGTTGGTAAAAAGCAAGGGTTTTCGTGTGCAAGAATCTAAGGAAGACAAGGAGTCTACAATATTTGCTTCATTTAGTGACCTAAGAGAAGAGATTGCATTGGAAAGCAAAGCAAGAAGGCTTAAGGGTATGGATGCTTGAAGGGTGAACAATATATCAGAGCTAAAGAGTGTGAAAGCCAAGAAGAATGGAGGACTAAAATAGAGATCTGTAATTTGTAAATGGAGTTGTAAGTTGTTATTAGATTAAGCCTTATTATTACCTTCTAATCATTGTATGTAAATCCTTTGGATTAAGGTTGACCTAATAGTCATTTATAAATCCTTTAACTAGGTGATATTCCAAGTGAATGATCTAAAGTCCTCTAACAAATCTCACTCTAAATAAGGTGATTGAAATCCTTTAACTGAGTCACATTTAATAGTATGTATCATAACCTTTAACAGAGTTGATCTTTCACAGGGCATCACTTCAAAAGAGTGAGAATGAGTAGCATGTTATTGGTGGTTTTTTCCAAATTGGGTTTCCATGTTAAATAATTATGTCAAATGTGTTATTAAATATGTTACATTTCATGTTTACATTTCTGCAAATTGATTTGAAAGTAACCTACAAGTTTAAGTTATTGCATAATCTAATGGATGCATGCATGATGAAAATGTTTTATGCATATGGGTTCACTAAATTGTGAAAAGTTTTAATTGTACATCTTGACCTTCAATAACTGATTCAAACCCCCCTCCCCCCCAACCTCTCAGTTATTCTAAAAAACTTTAATAGAAATCATCTACAATACAATTATTATTGGTAGTGATTTATCTTTCTTGCATTACTGCATACAATACCTTGGCAAAGTGATTACATTCCATCACCCTTCACTCATATATCATACAACACCCCATCAGTTATACATAGTATGGTCACCTCCTATATTGTATAATAATCCTACCCCAACCATATGGCCTTGCAACTCAGTTCTAAAGTCCTAGTGCATTTCACCATATGGTCTTCCCTCCTTAACCATATGGCTTCATAGCTAGCAACCATACAGACATATATATCATTGTATGAACATTCAAGTTTCCATACATCTTCACCCCTTTACATCGTACGACCTTGGTAGATAGTCACCCACCCATTATAAGGCTATCTACTGTGTTGATAGATAAATCAATATGAACAAGAGTACAATAGGATAGTAACATTACAATCCCATACAAATAATTGGAGATATATCACATTACTTAATATGTCCTACAAGATACTATCAAAATTCCTAGATACATTGTTTGGAATATATATTTCCCAATGTGATTAAGTTCACTCAAGCTAGCTTTACCAAAGAAAGACATGTCTTATATAACCTCCTCACCTAGTGGGAAGCCATGAATTGGGAACATTATTCCATACACAAGGTAAGAATAATGTTCAATGACTATGAGAAAGTGCACAAACAATAGGATATAATAGAGTTTTATATTTAGAATGATGGATTGTCCTAGATTGTAAAGACTATTTGATCAAATAGTGAAGACCCTAAGTGATATTTTATTTTAAAGTAAATGGATGCAAGTAAAAATATTTTGAACTATCTAGGTCTAATAGAAAAGGGTGTCCTCTAGTCCTTGTCTAATTTTTTATTGCAATATATTCATTTTATTACCTATTGGGGGATAATGCCTTATCCTCATGAGTAAAATAAATCATCCTACTTACTAGTGTGGATCTCTTTCAAATATATTATGTGAAAATGACACTAATATACTAATTAAATTATATGACAATATAGTCCCTTGATGACTATGATTAACATATTATGTGAATTTTGTAGGAGTAAATATTAACTTCTCAAATCTACTATGTTATGGTGGTATGACCATCCCCTATAATAGGGGGTGAAAGGAGGTCGATTAAATACTAGAGTGAGATACTTAGGTATCCCATTTTAATGTCGGGCTAGATATATATATATATATATTTTTTTTTTTTAAATTTGGAAAATGGAACAAAAAATAGGTCTCTCTAGGTAGTACATTTTCTAGGTTTTCTAGCAATTGCTATCTTCATATATTATTTATTATATATTTTTCTAGCTATTAAATATCTTTTAATTTTGGGTTTTCTTCTCTATTTTTTTTCTCTCGATGCGTACACTTTGAACAGGTTAAAAAATAATGTAAATTATTTTTGAAAAATAATATATATGTGGCATTTGTCTTTTATCGATAGAAACAAATCACTCTCAATTTATTTATATATATAGAAAAAAAATAGTTAGAATGTATATCTACTGACATAAGGTACAAAAAATATATATGGTGATATAGGATTGGTGCATGATAAACAAAAATTAAAGGAAATTAGGTTAATGGACCTAAGAACATAGGGAAAACACTTGTGGCCAATGTAATCTTCAAAACACTTCAATAGGAGGATCTCTTGAAGATTTTGGTTAGACACAATATTATTAAAGAAGTTATTTTTCAAAGATCCTTGACAAAATGGATTACAGCTATGTGATCTCACTATTTTTCTATTTTGCATTAAGGTCTTAGGATCAAGTGCCTTTAGATCAATATGGAGAGGGAAGAAAAATGTGAGGAAATTTATTTCAAATAATGGGACCATAACAAAAGTGAATAAAATCTATGGGGAGAGGAAAATATAGTAAAACATAAGATGTGGAGAAACTCCATTTGTATTTCTACAAGGATTTTTATCCAAGAGTTATTCCTATAAGAGTATTAATAGTTTTATATAAATAATCAAAGAAGGGTAATTATTGGCTTGGGAAAAGATTTTCCATAAATTTTACATCCCACAACCTCAATGGACATGTATTTGCACTTAGGGAAGGTTTTATCTTCCTTTAGACATCTAATGGACCACCCCTTGGTTCTGTTAAAGCTAAATGCATCCATGATTTCCATACTAATAATGATGAGATATTAGTTGTGTTAATGATTCTTCGAATGTTAACAATGACCCTTCATTTTGAAGTAAAATATTTAAGAAAACGTGTGCAAGACTTGTGGAGGTAAAGTTTAAATGCTCCATGTGACATTTATCTTACACAAATTGGTACTAAGGAATTATAACAAGGGACCTAATATTTACACTTTGTGTTAAGCCCTTGAAATTATGCATAATTTATTTTTTATTCTCTCTTTTCTAAAAATGTTTGAAGCTTAATTGATATTTATGTCAATGTAAATATTACTATATTTATTTATTTGGAATAGGGTGAGTAGGTGAAACTAGTGTTGGATCTAGAGAAACTTGATAAGGATGAGGTAGAGGGTAGGCTTGGAAAATGTACTCACCCCAGCACTAAAAATAAATAGAGATCTAGATTGATCAACATGACATCATGAAGGTTATTGAAAAGATTAAAGGTATTCAAAGGGATTTGAATGACAACATTGAAGCTTTAGCCTAGATTTATTCACTCTTTTGTTATCTTTTCTTTGTCTTGTCTTGTCTTGTTTGGTTTTTTATTATTTTTTGTAGTTCCTAATTTTGGTGTTGGCCTTAGCTAGGCTTAGCTGGAAATGATTGCGGATGTTTAATTATTGAGAACATAGTTTTGTTTAAGAACTTAATGTTTTTTCTATTTCTATAGAACAATTGGGGTTTCGATCCCCTATAAATAAACCTATTTTAGCCTTAGTAAAAAGCATTACTAATTTTTAGCTTGTGTTTGGTTATGTCTGAAACCTCGAGAAGAATTTTAATATTTTTGGGTCCAAATTTTCAATAGAAAATTAATGAATTATTTCAAAATTTAGACATTGCAATATTTTTAGTGTTAGAACATGTCTCTATCTAAGTATCTTAGGAGATTCTCTATAATATTGATGTTTAAGTCACAGTTACTACAAGAATATGCAGATGGAATTATTTGATGTGTAAGTCAAAGTCCTTTGAGATCAACCCATCTAACCTCATGGATGAACTCAAGAAGGAAAAAATGGGTCATTGTAGTAAAATTAACAACTATACCACTTGTTGTAATGTCAAGATAAAAAAAATTTAAAATACTAGTAGCGTGGGTGGTGACACCAATACAAGCAACTCATAGGAGTCAAGATGGGTGGAAGGTACCTTGTAATGGACTACAAGAGTTAAATGAGAAGAAATGATAGTTACTTAGGGTGTGGCTCTAATTTGGAGAAGATAAATGTTATATGTGGTAATATATTCATAACTACATACATAATGTGTTATCAAAGACATAGTAGATTGTGAATATGTAATGTATAACTAGTATAATTTGACTTCTAGATGAATTACACTCGCTACAATAAGTACGCATTAAAGACACTTTTTTAACTTGGATAAATTATATGTAATAGGAAAAAAAAAATATTCTAATTAAATTATAGAAAACATGTACAACATATTTAATTTTAAAGTGCATATATATAACACACATTTAAAATTAAAATCAATATAATTGCATAATATTAATTATAAAATGAAAATTTTAATTTATTTTTTTAATTTGTAAATAATTAAAAGAAATTTTTAAATAACATTAATATTTATTAAATTCAATTTTATATTAATAATTTTACATATAATCATTTTCAATAAGTGTATACTTTTTAATTTTTTATTAAAAAAAATACTTTAATTGATTGATTTTCTAATGAATTTAGAATATTTTATTTTTCAGATTCAAGTATCTAATTTTTAAGTCAACCTAATTAATCCATAAAAATGAATAGTCCACTTCATACTCATTTCATCCATAAATTTAACTTAAAAATTACATAATCAAAACACAATAGCAAATTATTAAAAATTACAAATTGCATAGAAATAACCGTAAAAAAAATTAAACCCTAATACGACCATGGACCCTTCTAACCCTAAGGACGCTCTATCCTGATTCACTATGACAAAGTGAGCGGACGGGAAGAACCCTGTGATAATTGAATGAAAATTTTCCTCACAAAACTATGGGGATATATAAGAACAATGGGAGAATCTGAATGAAGAGAAGAAAGCAGAGGTGGAGCTTACCAGGGGTGTCAATCACATTTAATAACCGGCCATCTTTCAGCGTAGTTTGCTCGAGCTTACACTCTTTTGTAACAGATGAAAAGCTCCAGCGGGAGATGAAGCCATTGCGTCCAAGGATGGAATTTCCAGTTGAACTTTTACCGTTGCCTCTGCGCCCCATCAACACCATCGTTGTTCCTCCCATACTTTATCTCTTCCTTCTCTGCAATTCATCGCCCAACTTATCATCTTTCCTATCATTTCAATTCATTCAAGTAAAAAACGTAACTATACCTTTCTGTCAACCCAAGTGAGCAATCCCCAGCTGATGAGAGCCCAGTGTTTAATTTATCGGTTGTCGAAAACTCTGCTGGAAATCTATCTATTGAAAACAATCAGAACCCGACATTGCGTTGATATTAAGGTATGCTTGGGAACCAAGGAATAACTTTATGGTGAAGATTATATTTGTTAGGTCGGCTAAAGCAGAAGGAATATAACGATTACAAAAGCAAAGAGAACATTGAAGAGATGCTTGCATATTTTTCTCATAGAAATCCATACTGAGGTGATGTAAAGAAACCCAAGTTTGGAAGGTGCAAGAGATATTTATTCTCTTTAATTTGCCAGGATTTCGTAGGCTCATTCATCGGAAACCATTTGTAGTCAGTAATAAATGGATTTCTGATGTTAATGTCAATAGGCGAGAGGGACCAATAATTTAAGGGGTGCCTAATAATCGATAACTTTCTTGTAAATATATTATTCAATTTTATCACATATAATTAGTGATGATTATTCGGTCCATAAATTACATATATGTTATATTCTATATAGTTATACAATATTCTATTTTAAAAAAATGATATTTTAAAATTTAATTACTAGATATTTTTTAATTAAGTTTTGGTCGAACAGTTAAAAGGTCATCTTTTGTACACATTTCACTAAGTGCAGTACCTCCAAATCTTGTTATAGGTCGATAAATGTCCATTGTACATCTCAAAAAATAATAAAGGGCGTATGATATCCATACACTAGCTACATGTTGATGAATTTAGTCTAATGACTAGTGGTCCCTCTCCTCTAGGTGATCCATGTATAGATGGAAATTCTAATTTCCCAACTATGGATGAATTTCTCTGTATTATAATAGTAAAGAATTTGTGTGTGTGTGTGTGTGTGTGTGTATTTTTATACTTTCATTTTATTTGTTTTGTAGAAGTTTTTGGTGTCATCCTTTGAATTCTTCTAATTTAATTTATTTTTTAAGGGAATTTTGTAACTAGTTTAATATTTTAATTTTATTTTAAAAATATTATTTTATTTTATTTCTCTTGATTTTTTATCTATATATATTTATTTTAATCTTTTTAATTTTATTTTACTCTATTATTAGTATTGTTGTTTTTAATTCAATAAAAGAGATATCAATCTTATAAAACGAGATCCAAGCCCTTAAAAGGAAACCTAGCTTGCATAATAATTAATTATTAGATGCCTAAAATTTATTTTAAAAGTAAAATAAAGTTAATAAGAAAATACCTTATTACTCTAATGCACCCCACCCCAAGACAAAATTAGGAAGTAGCTAAAAACCTAGAAACAACTACTAAAAGTAAAAATGGGTATCAACAACAAAGCATGATGAGGTACCCAAGCACAACCAAATCTTTGTAAAGAAGAGAAATTAGAAAAACCACATGGAAAAAACCCTACTCCAAGAAGAGATGGAAAGAATGTTAAAATCATAGTGAAGGAATAAAGAAGCCTCTGAACTAGTGAGCATCCCATAAGATAGGAACAAAATGATGGCCATGTAGAACACCATTGAAGTATTTAGAAGTTACAAAGCTCCATCAAAAAGTAATTGTTGATATGAAGAACCTTCACTAAAATAGAACCTAACTAGGTAGAGAAGACTATAACTTGCATGAGTGCTCTCAAAAGGTACTACTCGAATCAAGAGTCACACAAATGTAAAAAAAATTAAACTCGAAGATATATGACTTAAAACACCAAAGTCTAAAGAGCTTATCAATCAAACATGGAAGGTTTCATCCAAATGAGGAACAAGAAAAAAAATGTTTGTACATGTTAGATGATTCATCTCACCAAAATTCATAGGTACCAATCCACTACATCCATCCAGTACATAAGAACATATATTGAATACATAGCTCACTACATCAAACCAAGGAAGTATAAGAACCAAAAGAAGAACGGCCCCCTTAATCCGAACAAGGATGATGTGATAGCCAACTAGAAAAGTGAGCAAAAATAACTACATGTCAAAGAACCATGATCAAGATGCACAATATAACACATAATAGTATCATAAGTTGATCAATATCAGACATGTCATGAGGCTAATGCCATAGAAGGGACACTTACTAAACAAAGGTAGATGGAAACAAAGGAAAAAAATAAACTCCCTTATGGCACTTAATCAAAGTAGTGCATGTACAATAAGATACAAGACATGTGAATATAAATCATATAGTAATATGTGTAAGTGTCCTCATATGGCACTACTCAAATCATAAGGTAAAATAAGGTAAAATAAGTGAAACAAATATACAAATGAGATATGGCACTATATCTCAATGTGATTGCAAACTTGTATACAATAGATGTCTACAAAGACTAAAAGAGACATAAGGATGATATAAGAGATAGTACAACTGGTGACAAATCATTTGAATCAATGAAATCAATCCCCAAACTTGAAACAACCAAGATATCTACCAATATGCTAAAATGAAAAGAAAAGAAAAAAACTAAATAGAATGTCTGAGGAGTGAAAATTGGAAAAATAACCAGCGTCACTAGAAAGAGCTCTAAAAGGTCATTCCAATGATATAAAGAATTCCAAAATTAGAGATTAGATGCTCAAGATATGTTTCCTAAAGTGTAAAAAAGAACTCCTTTCTTTGATAGAAAAAGGCCATTAAAAATCATCAAAAAGAGTACATGTACCATTACAACGATGTCAAAACTAGATTTTTAGCAATATCTTGTTTGCAAAAAACAAATATTGTATACTCAAGATATGAGAAAAAAATGTGAAGGCAAATCCAAACATAGCTAGGAGTTAAAAACAAGTCGATGATGTAGTGTTGACATGGCACCGGTATTAGTAAATGGTGGGTATAAATTTGATGGTCATTTGACCATCCTTGCCAAAAAAAAAGCCAAAAAAATTCCTAGGTGGCCAGGAAAAAAACAATATCCCCAATAAACCGTGCTAAAAAAAAGTCCAGTGTGGTGGAAAAAATTTGTTAGTGGCTAGATAATCATTCCAAAGGCATGTGCTAAAACTACATAGTTCATGCCTATAATAAAGCAATAAACCGCTAGCAATGCACAAGAACAATTGCCAAGTAAAAATATGATGGTAAACCAATGTTAGCATAAAAATGTACTACAAATTGAAACCACCTTAGAAAAAATGGAAGAATTTTCTATGATCCAATATTGATAAACTACCTTGCAATCCACAAAAATGTTAAATAATTAAGAAAATTCCTCAAAGTGCTCAAACTATAGAGCATTGAGAGGCCCAACGTGTTGACATGGACCCCCAAATGGAGGCACCAATTAAAAGGTACATGCAATTTCATTACAAAAAAAAAGTCATTAATCATGGTGATGTCGCATTAGGGGCTAGAGATAGTCCTCACCCAAGGCATAATTGTGGGGCTTAATACACTGAATGAAGCATTGACTAAAGTACTTTGGAGAGCTCCCCAAAATGAGTGTGTTGAATTGATCGGCATGAGGTCAAAAAAGGGATGTGCAATCACCATAGACTCTACCATAAAGGTTGACACAATAACTAAAATATACCCACAAATAATGTGGACTACGAGTGGCACAAAGACTAAAAACTCACCATCGGAGGTACTGGGTGCCTCCAAAAATAGCCCAAACACTACATCAAGAAAAATCATCCAAGTGGTCATGCAAAGGATGCGCACAGGTATAGAAGAAATAGGGCTGACAAAATGGTGCAAAATGTGAGTGGGGCCTGCAACCTACCTACTTGTGTAGGTGTGGACCCACCTGAAAAAGTTTCCTCACTCTTTTTAGAAAAAATGCATCCTCTTTTCATACATGTTTCAATAAAAAGCATGAAAAAAAATTATTTTAAAAAATAAACAAAAAATAAACCAAAAGCCTCCCATTTTTTATTTTATTTAGGAAAAATAAAATAATCGTCACCTCAATTTTTTAACCCAAATTGTACAACCTTGGGCTAAATTTTCTTGCCTCATATTTCAAAAACTTTGAAAGTGGATGTATTTTATATGGAATGTAGGTTTTTGGATTCTCTAAGAATAAAAGTGATATACTTTTATGCTCAAAATGACAAAAAACAAAGGCCCCCTCAAATCAAATGTAAAACACTTTTGAAAATTGAAACCCTCCAAAAGAGAAAACATAGATGAAAATGAAGCCAACCCTATCATAAATTGAAAAGGGGCATGAATATTTGAAGCTCTAATAGCATGTTGAAGTTGATGAAAGATTAACTCCATGGCTCCCAAGAATCAATTACATGCAAACACTTGTCATAGAAAGATAGAAGTAACAGAGATGGAGGTAAGAATTCACATACCCATAGAGAAGACATTCTTTATGAGAAAAAAGAAAAATTTCTATTAATCAAAAGTGAATGAATATGTACATTAAAAAGAGAGATCAATTCTTATAAATGGAAACCCAAAACCCAGATATGTAAAACCTAGGATGCAAAATAATAATGAATAAAAGAATTAATTATTAAATTCCTAAAGTTTACCTTAAGTAAAATAGAATTAAAAAGAAAAACCCTTATTACTCTATCATTGTAAGGCTCATAATTATCATATTCATATGTTTAATCACTTTTTTCATAAACTTAGGGTTTTTTTTAATTCTATCTATTGCGCTTTCTTTCTCACAAAATCAAGGAGTATAAGCAGAAACCCAAATTATTCATGAAGGGTTGACATGGTTTTTTTAAAGATTATGATGGATCATGTGAAGGAAACTCTCCCTTCATATGTCCCTATTAAAAAATAAAAGTTCCCGAAAACCCTAGTTAGTAGAAAAGGTAAAGGAAATTGATTGATGGATGAACTAGGAGAAGTGAAAAGGGAGTCAAAGATAATAAGAGTATGACCTATAAGGAAATGGAGTCAGTTCTAAAGAAGTCGGTGATCACAATACCAAAAGCTTGGAAATGGAGGAGGAAGTAGAGAGTGATTTCTTTGGTGGGTCAATGGGGAAAAAAATGAAAATAAAAATTGGGCCACTAAGTTTTGTTGACCCTAAAGGAAATCTTACTACTGTCAATTAGTGAAAAACACTTAGTCATTTACTAGGAAAGTTGGTCGCTCAACATTGAGACTAAACCACTACTAAGACCAATCCATAAAGAGAAGTATAGAAACATAGTTGTTGACCACATTAATAGTGGTTGAGAATTCTAATTAGTGTTGAGTAATACACTTGAGCCAAGCAGTTCAGAGTATTAAAATAGTGTAAGTTGAGTGTACAAGTTCATGTCAAGAGACAACATGAAGAACTAAACATAGTTGAGAGTTAGGAAGGTATATGTACCTAGTTACATGGTTTGTGTATATGAGTTTTGAATGACACAAAATAATATGTAAACTATTTTACCCAGCATGAATCATATTTCTATGTTCGAGGAGCTAATCAAGGAGGTAATTACACCTATGATTATGCATCATTTATCTCTATGTAGTCTGATGGACCAATCAAAAAATTGGAAGGGTCAAGCGGAAAAAAGAATGAAAGTGGATCATTTATTATAATTTGGAAGCTTCTTAATATGGCCATAATAGAAGGGTTTCAAGCCATAAGCCATAATTTTTTGTTACTAGTAAGAGGAATATGTGTATTTGAAGTTGAATGAGTATCAACAAGTTGTGAAGTAAGGCATGACCAAGTAGTGGAGTGAGGAGTTATTGAAAATTAGTCAAAGAGATATGATTAAAATTTGGATAGAGAATATCGTTTATCATCATCTTAGTGTGAAGCAAAGTATCAAAATATTATTACAATCTAAGAGGAGTATAAGTGAATATCTTAATAAAGTGGTTCTAATAGGCCTATTGTAAACCTCCTAACAGAGTGCTCACTCAATTATGACGTTAAAATCCTTTAGTCAAGGTAGACTTAACAATATTGTATGCTTCTAATAGGGAAGACCCCTCATGGGGTACATACTTAGAAGTGATCAAAATTGTAGCTCTAGCAAGCACTTTGTTACTACAGTAGTAAAGATTTTGTGGGTTCCATCCCCACCATAGTTTTAACTTTACCTTGGAGGGTTTTTGCATTATCAAATATCATTTCAAGTCTTTCATTGCAAGAAGATGATAGATATAATATTAAATATTTTTACATGATGATGCATGTTTAAGGTTGATGTGGTGGACTTAGTTTAGAATGGTTTATGTGTGAAGTGGTAAAAATTTTGAAGATCTTGATTCCCCCCCTCTCTTAGCATCTTACTTTCCAATTAGGTTTTTGTCTTTTAATATCAGAGTTGAGTTTTCTAAGAAAGAATTCTAACCACATGAGAGTCATGATCTTGGAGATGGAAGAATAAAAACTAGGAAAAGTGATTGAGAATCAGAAGCTTGATTTTCATCTTGCATTGGAACATGTTAAGGTTGTAAAAGAGGAACTGACAAAATCACTAAAAAGAAGGAAGGAAATGGTGATTTAATAAACTAACAAAAAAATACCAAGAAGAAATAATTGAAGACATATTTGAATAAGGTAGATCTATTGGAGAAGAACAACATCTTGAATGAAGAAGAAAGAGCACTAAAGATAGAATATGAAATACACTTAGTAAGGTTGTGTGAAATCACTAAAATAAAAATACAAAAGATGATGAAGATAAGGTTATGGTTGATGAAGATAAAAGGAAAATAGCTATAAAACTTGATGAAAGGATCAAATAAGTACAAATTATAACACATAATCAATTTTACATGGTCAATCAGTTGTTAAGTGGTAACCCTGAAGTTGCAAGGAAGGTGGAATAATCAACTAAAAAATGAATTAACAACTAAAAACAACTCATTGAAAGAATGAAAATATCTAAAGGAGCCATGAGAAAACTTGATGAATGATTAAAAACATAAAGAAGACCCTCATGATAATACTAGATTATGCTATACTGAGTTCATATCATCTACCAAAAAAGGAAATTTTTCAAACAATGAAGAATAAAGGAATGAAAAACCAAAGAACAAGAAGGCTACATTCTATTACTATGGAAAACTAGGTCATACAACAAATGTTTACATAATAAAAATTGGTAAGTCCAATTCCAAGCCTAATTTCAATGGATATTACATTAGTTGCACCAAGAATGGACATCAAGCATATGAATATAGATCAAAGACACTAGTTCCATCTAGATTTGAAGGTTATTGCTATACATGTCATAAGTATAGTCACAAGTTATAAGAATGCAGATCTAATGCAAAATAGAGTTGGACAACCAAAGGTCAAGGAAGTGAAATTAGGAAAGGAAATACAATAAATTGGGATTAGAATACTTGGGTCAATTTTTAGTTATGTCGAAAGTATGGACATATTGTAGAAAATTGTGCAAGAATACATCTTAAGGGAAGATCAAGAAACTAGAGAAACTTTGGTCTTGTATGCTTTCACTATTAGAAATTTGGTCACCTAAGAAGATATTGTATGAACCAAGCACTAACATCAAATAATGAAGAAAAAAATGTAAAAGAAAAGGTTAATGCTGAAGAAGTGTAAAGCTAGATGAATCAAGCCTGGAAGAAGAAAGCTGATGGAAGCATTAGTGCAAATTATGAAGTTGTGATCACCCAATACAATGGATCAGATGATTTCAACACCAAAAAATAAATAAAGAGGTATGTATGGAATTGTGTTTAAAATTCTTAAATCATACATTAGTTGCTAATATTGAAAGCATAAAAATCTAAATTAGCATATGATTAGATGTATAAGGACAGAATTGTATTATGGATGTGTTTGGATGTCAAGATGAAAAGTTAGTGATGTCTGAGTGCCAATCTTGAATGATGAAAAGTGTTAATCAACCAAGTAAAATTATTTTAACCATGACCAAGTCATAGTTTTGGCTGAGTTCAAACTAAATTTTGTGAAGTGTTTCTACCAAGTGTTACAATATTGACTAAGATAGCTATTGTGTGCCCACTCAAATGTACAAAGCTATTATTAAATTTTCAAACTATATAGAAATTTTCATCAATCATTTTGGTCATATTTCATTCCATATTTCAAGAGAATGTAGAGCTTAAGTGATTTTTGAGCAAAGTAAAGTGATTCTAAGATATTTGTATGTGTGTGTCATTATTATTTGAAATGATTTGTGAGATTTTTGTATGAACCAAGTGAAGAAGAGTTTCTTTGATCAAACCCTAAGAGACAAAAAAGAATCCAGTTCAACTACAGTATAAATTAAGATTGAATCAAAGGTTATTGGAGCTGAAATAGTAAAAGATGAAGTTGTTAATCCACTAAAATTCAAAGCTTATCCTAAGATTGGGGAAAATGGGAGATACATCAGGTGCCCTATCCTTGATCATGTTGAGATTCATCTTAATTCATGAAGTTCAATCTTGGTACATGTGTAATATTGGTGAGGTAGTGCATTTTTAATTGAGAAATTCATATTTGAAATTATATGTAGATGGAAAGTTGAAAGATGACCATAAACACATTATCGAGAAAGGGTTAACTAATGGCACTAAATTTTCTAATAGTTTTCAAAATTAAATGGAATAAGATTGTTTTGAGTGGAATTCACGAAATGAAGATATGGTTTGAAGGTGGAACATTTTATATCACTAGGAAATTAATATATCTATTCACTATATACCATAGTGTGTACAAGGTTAAGAAAATTCATTGCCAGAGAACATATGTAATTGAGGAAAATCCACTAGTAGTATGGAATAAGAGAGCCATAATGATTTCTACCATTAGTGGTGTTGAGATTGAGTTTGTGGTGAGGGTCACTGCTCATAGATTTTTTAGTCTAGCCAACTAGATAGTGTTCCCTATGTTGCAATAGATTTTTCTTGGAAAATCATGAAGAAGGATCACACCTATGACCTTTCCAACCTATAATTGACACAATTGGCATAAAATTTGGAGAGCATTAGAAAAGAAAGGAAATACATGTGTAAGTTTGATTCACTACTCGTTTGTATATTCTTTTATGTTTAAAATTATTTTCCTACCATTGGAAATGTCATTTGGAACAAGAAGCCAATAACTCATCAAATTAATAAGTTCATTAATTAGTTGGAAGACAATTTTAAGAAGGTTACAGATTGATATTTTGAAGAGTTTAAGTAGAAGATGAAGAATAGGACAACAATTCCCTAATTCCTAGTTGAGAAATATTATGATGATGTTTGTTTTCTAGTTGACATAGACAAGCCTCACATTCAGGTAGTCATACCAAGGATGGCATGGTTGAGACTATTTCCATATGAGATAAGCATTTATGAAGCCACTGGAAAAATTGTTGCATTATTAGATAAACCTTTGTATAAATATGTCGAGCCATTTAGCAAATATGAGACTAAAAAGTGAAGATCAAATTGTTCCATTATTAGATAAACCTTTGTATAAATATGTTGAGCCATTTAGCAAATATGAGACAAAAAAGTGAAGATCACTATATAGATCAATGCTCCCAGAATATAGAAGAAGAGAAAGTGAATGATAAATAGCTTGGACAAAAAAAATTGGAGAAGGAATTGATAAAGTGGCACCATTACAAATCGTCAAAGGTAAACGTGAAGACATGTGGATAGTGAAAATAAAGAAGAAAATGAAGTAGAGAAAACAGAAGAAAAAGGAAAAGAGATAGTGTTTACTGAGCCTCACACATGCAAGAATATAAAGAAGGTCACCAAGCCCATCTCAAATACACAAAGAGTAACTAGAAAAAGGACAAGCGAAGCTACTATGGTAGTGACTGAGCCCAAGAAAGAGATAGCTATAGCTACTAAGCCTACTCAAAGGATAATACTAAAAAAGAGGAAGAATACCTTAGTAGAGGAAGATGAGCCAAGCTTACCTATAAAGAAGCCAAGAAGAAAGTTTCATATGCCTAAGGATGATGATGAATATGATGAAGAGAGGACTGAGTCAAAGGAAATGGGTTGATTCAAAATTGCAATGTACAACCAACCCCAAAATAATGATGAACTTTGTGAAAACATTAGGGGAAAATGGGTATGACAAGTTTCAAATTTATTAAGAAATGATAGTTTGGATATTGTAGACAAAAAAATATTGAAGAGGAAGTTCTTGAAATGATGGAAATATTTAAATACACACCATTGGTGTTAAATAACCTCACACCTAATGAGTTGAATAGTAGTATTTATGAAATATAGGAATATACTTTGAATACTAAGTGCCTCAAGAGCTTTGTGTTGGCAATTTTTCTACGTAGGATAAGTTAGAATAGAGTTATAGTTATCAATTATGGTAACATTCATCTTGTATAAAGAAGGCATTGTGCACAAATGAAGATTGTATAGTTAGACATGAAAAATTGTCTAAGTATGAGATAGTTTATCAAGAAGAATGGAGATAGTTTTGGTATGCACAGTTGGCAGAGGCGTTATTGGCATGTGTTTAGTTGCCTATAAATAGTACAAAGTGTTAGGATGGTATGTGTTAGAGCGTGAGTTAGTACAAACAATACAGAAGGAGTTATTGCAGTTTTACTAGATATGGCGATATATTGACAAGAAGAGGGCATATTAGAGAATGGGTATTATGAGTATAGGAATTTTTTTTTAAAAAAAATATTTTCTTGACTAATTAGGGATAAAATCATAGATGTTAACCCTAAGAGGGAAAGAGTTAATTTTGTATTTCGCTAAGCATGTGAAAGCTTGAAGACCAATTGGACATTTTTTGTAAAATATAAAAGTATAAAGGAAAGAATGCAATATGTCAAGTTGTGTGCATGTTGTAGGTGATATGAGGACTTATGTGAAAGTTGTGTGTTTGATATGAAAACTATATGTGATGTAAATTCTAATGTATGATCAGAGGTATGTAAAGAGGTTTAAATGAAAGATCAAATATTGAAGATATCAACATTGTAAAGAGGTTTTTTTATATCTCTCTCTTTTGCATCAAGGAACTACATTTTTAGGCAATGGGATCATCTAGCATATATTTTTTAATTGTACATAACAACTACTAATAGAGTTCAAGTTTTTAACAGGGCTTAGTCCTCTAACAAGTACCAAGGCACTATATGTGCATGCAATAGACTCCTAATATGGTCAATATGCTTAACCAAATACTTTTTATTAGTGGATAATTTTGTGGGTACCATCTCCTACAAGATTTTCCCTTGGCCAATGTTTCCCTAGTTAACAAAATATGGTATTATGAGTTATCTCTATGTATGGCTACTTTTACTATTCACTGTTGCTAGTTTACTTTCATATTCAAGTTATAAGGGAATTAACAATATCCAATTTTGGGAAAAAATTGCAGAATATTGATTCACCCCCCTCCCCCCCACCCCTCCTCTTAGTATTCCCTATTTTTAACACTTTGTAGTTTAAAGAAGACAAGGCAAGACAGTCAAGTTCAAGCAGTGAACTCAAAACTAATAATAAAGAGGAGAAGAGAGATGAACTAGTACAACAAGAGATAGAACCCAAGGAAACTAGATAGGATCCTAGGAAGGCTGAGGATACCAAAGAGGAACCATAGAGGCTGAGTCTAGAAGTGTTAGAAATAGGGAATGATGAGAAGGGGGTCGAATCATTATTCTACAAACTTTATCTTGAATCTAGATATTATTAATTGACTTATAACTTACATATAAAAATAAACTAATTATATTGAACAATAAACAAAACCATGAAATAAGAGAACTCCTAACACCATATATTGTTAACTAGGGAAACTGTGGACAAGGGAAAACCCTAATGGGGATGGTACCCACAAAATGTCCACTAATCAAAAGTATTTGGTTAAAGATATTGACCCTATTAGGAGTCTATTATATGCATAGTGTCCCGCTCCTTGTTAGTGACTTAGGTGTGAGGCTTCACCCTAACCCATCATAACCCTATTGATAAATGTATTTTGACACATTATGATTTTGTTTTTTGAGATATTATTCGATGGACTAGACATTTATCAGTATTATTTATGCCTTGTGATGGTTACTTTAGTATGCTTAATTATGTTATTCCTGAAATTTTATATATTTGCATACATTAGGAAAGTTTATTTTATTCAGTAATTCAAATTGATGAATATGTCAATATTTTAGTGATACAATTAGTTATATTTGTTTAATCTCCATAAATGGAAAAAATTTATTAAAATGAAAGTTATAATATTTTGGCCAAATTGATTATGAAAAATTGGTATATATGTAAACTTCATTTTATGAAACTACTAATATTCGAGTTGAGCGTGCACGAAAGTTACCATGGAATTAATCAAAGAAATAGTAACCAACTCTATGTGCAGACTCTAAAACCAAGGTTGAATCTAATCAAGAGATTCGAACCTCATTTTCAAGTGATTAGTATATAATTGTAATTTGAATGTATGTGTTAGGTTATTTCATTATTCATTTAGTGACATGGCAAATGTTTATGTAATATGATTTTTTATAGTGTCACTTGACACTTCTCATGTGCATGTGTAAACTGACATATCATTAGGGTTGGAAATGTAACTTATTAACCCATGGCTAACTTAATTAGGAGCCTAATTAAATCTCCCTTGATCAAAGGTAAATTGTAAAGTAACACCATTAGGGTTTTTGAATTCAAATCTTCAAGTGACTTTTAGAGGCCAAAAAGTGGTCTTAGGAGCCAAATTTAGTGAAATATAAGTTCCTAAGTGGTAGGGGTATGGGTTGGGGACATTTTTAATAGTACTAGATCTCCCTAGTGACTTTAGTGACCCTCTAAATATTCCACTTTTCATTTTTTGCGAAAATTGAATTACCTCGTGACATTTCCCAAACCTACACTCTTGCCCAAGACCTGCATTTATGATAGGTGACAAGTTGATGACCAAATGACTTAAGGTCAAATTTGTATTTATTGGTATCATGTGGGTGAGATTTGGAGGCCTTTCTAGAGGCCCTTGAGGAATTTAGTGGGTGCTCACCCAATCTCTATCTTCAGAGAAATTAGGTTTTGGATTAGAGCAACAAGGGGGAAATCGATCTTCTCAAACTTGGTTTATCATTATACATTGTGAAGGTTGGTGATGTCCATTTCCATTGATGCTTGTTAATATTTTCAATAGCTTAACATGTTCTTGTAAATCTCTTTCATGTGTGCATTTTATGTTCTGTGGTATTGTTTAATGTGAGGGATGGGATTTTAGTTTTGTTTCAATCTTGTATAGGTTCATTTCTTGATTTATGTTTGAGGGAATTGTGAAGGGATTGATGGCATTACTCACCCTTGAATAGGGAAGAAGTGGTCATATTTTGGGGGAAGGGGTTAGTTGGACTCCATGGAAGAGTCTCTTCTCATGGAGAGAAAAGGGAAAAATGAAAGGTGTATGGGTCATTGCTTGCCAATGCATATTGATCTTTTTTTTGGGAGATAAGGAGATATGAGTATAGAAGTTTTATGTGAAATTTAGCCTTGCAAAAGACATATTTTTGTATGCTCTTCATTGGCATCTCCTATATGGAAGTTCCACCTTCACCCTTTGTCATGGGTTCAAGATGAAACCAATTTGTGAATACCTTGGATGGGTGTTTTATGTTGTGTGTATGAGTTTGTGGATTGGATTTTAATGTCACCCAGTTGGCTATTGTTTCTCCTAGCTTAGTGGGTGGCCTCCTTAAGGCCTAGGTTGGGAGCTGAGCTCTCCATTGTATGTTTTATGTGTGTTTTCAGATTTTTGATAGATTTGAATGTTAGAGAAAAATTGAATTGGATTTGTTGATGGTGTTCTTGGGTCACCTTGTGGTTGAGACTTCTCCATCGGTCATATATCTTCCTTGTCGTATCTTGAATTCACGCATTTGAACGAAAAAAAATTATATTTTTATTGTGATCTATGAAATGGATTGAATATTTTAAAATTCATATTCACTAATAAGAAGAAACTTCATTTCATGAGGAAATATGCTTGGTTTTATTGTGTAACATTAAACTTGTAGTTTTATGTTGATTTTTTCTTTTAAAAAGAATAGAAATACATATTAGTTTAATGTTGAAATTTACATCTTAATTAATCTCTTAGTCTTTAAATGCATTTGAATAATTGAATTGGATTTTTTGATGGTGTTCTTGAGTCACCTTCTGTTGGAGATTTCTCCATTGATCATATATCTTCCTTGTTGTATCTTGCATTCATGAATTTGAAGGAAAGAATTGTATTTCTATTATGACCTATGAAATAGATTGAATATTGTAAATTGCATATTAATTAATAAGAAGAAAGTTCATTTCATGAGGAAATATGCATGGTTTTATTATGTAACATTAATATTGTAGTTTTATGTTGATTTCTGCTTTTAAAAAGAATGGAAAAACATATTAGTTAATGTTGAAATTGACTTCTTAATTCATCTCTTTGTCATATGGTTTCAATAATGGGAGAAAGGAAAGAATGATATTTATATGATCTTGGTATTTCATTGAGATATTAAATATAAATATAAATAGATTTCTGTAGGTTCATGATTTAAATTCAATTATCAAATTGATACATTTACCCTATAGTTGTACCTCAATTTTGCCTAGTGGATTTAATGGTAAATTAGTAGCTTGTAATACAATTGTTATACATGTAAACTACCTATTAATCACTCCTTAACTTATTTAAACAACTGCAAAACCATTTTAATATAAAGCTTAGTAGAATGGAATAAAGGCAATATATTTTATCCCTACATTTCATAGTAGAGAAAAATGCTCTCTAGAAAATGTATGAGATGTGAAAATTAATGCCGCTCCAAAAGGAGCACAAAATATTCCTTTATTATACCCTCCCATTATATTTAAATATCAAAGTTAAAAGGTGCAAGGAATATAAATACTAGTTTATAATCACAAATCTTACCAAGCAAATATACCCATCTTCATATAACTAGCACTTGTACCTAGAGGTTGAAGGTTATGCCTATTGTTAAACCAAACATCTAGATGTGACAATTAGTTTTCTGTAATAACTAAATTAAGTAAATACATCTAGAAGAATCAATTGTTATCTTTCAGTGAATGGATGAAAATAGCATACACCATCTAAAAATATAATCAAAATTTTAAGTACAAAACTAATTTATAAAAAATAAATATTATATGAAACAATTGAAATTAGAAGTTTTAAGTACTCTAAAAAAATATCATTTATAGTTTATCAAAAGTTATAAAAGTTTTTAACTAGTAAATATTTAATTTAATTTTAAAAAAGTTAAAATTCCAAAATCTAAATCCCTAAAGAAATTCTAATTATGCTAATAGGCATCCCCTACAATGGAAGAAGGCTCATCAAATATTCTATGTACATGCTTATTTAGTCATAAATACTTGCTAGTGACAACTGCAATTTGACGTAGTTTGACTTTTCAATTTAACTTTCTACGATAAATACAATGATTATTCAGAGATAAATATTTGTTGATGACAACTATAGTTTGACTTTTACATTGATCTTGTGATAAATACCAAGGTTATTTAGCAATAAATATTTACTGATGACAACTACAGTTTGACTTTTACATTGATCTTGTGATAAATACCAACTATAGTTTGCTAGTTTCTAATGATCTTTCTTCAGTGCTAAATACCAACTACAATTTTACTTTTGTAGTGCCTACCCTCGTTCACATCTTTTTCGAACATTGTTGCTATTATTATCAGACTATGTTGGACTAGTTTTATGTTGAAGGATTACTAGTATTGTTTTGAGACTATCAGACATTATGTTATGGATTCAGTAGTTACATGATGAGATCATTTAGACTTTACATTTCATGTATGCATGACGATCATTATATTGCTTTCAGTTATTGTTGATGATTAGTTAGATGGTTTATTATCTCATGTGTTTTATTATGGATAATTACCCCATACTTGCATGTGTATGGTGTGCGTGTTTTCATATTGTATGGCATTTCTGATATGGTTAAGGAAGGGAGTCATAGTCACCTGCTTAGTTGGGATCTACACGATGCACCACTTCCTACCATTGTTTGTTTAGCTTAGCATTATATATATTGTATGTACATGCATGGTTTTTCTGCAGGTTGCAGGTACCGGGTATCGACTTTCCTGACTTGCTAGGATGAGCATACCCTATTATACTATCTCAATGATAAGAGAAGGGAGATAAATTCTCAATTCCAAATCCCAAACCCTTAAGCCAATTGTCCTAGTGAGGTAGGACAAGTATCTGGATATTTTACCTACTGAATGTGTTCGATGATATAATTTGTGATTTTTAACCCTTTAGACTGATTTTATGTGAATTGCTCTATGATGGGTTTTCCTATTTTATATTGGAGGTCTATGGTGAATTTTCTATTATTTAAGTCTTAAAATATAGATTTAATTAATTAATTATTTGAGAAAATTAATATAAATATCATGATATTTGATATTTTGTTTATAATTAATTAAATGAGAATTAATTGAGGAAAAAGGAATTAAATAATTTAAAATTAGAAATTAAAATTAATAATAATTATAAAATAATAATAAAGTAATAAATAAATAATAATAATAAAAGTTATAAAAAATTAAAATGAAAGTTATAAATATTTAAATATAAATTATATAAAAAGTAAATTGGAGTTATAAGCTTGCATGGGAATTAATGCACCTTTTCATTTCTTATATGTCAACAACACGGGGGTTAGTGCATCAATTAAGCACATGGTGTCTACAACCATATGACTCATCTAGAAGGTTGCAAAAGACCCATGCTTAGTTGGTGACACCTTCTAATTGTTTCTAGAAGCATTCTAGAGGTTTCCTGAGAGCTCTTTATATTCAGGCATTCCTAGAAGCTTAGACAAAGCGTTGGAGAGCAATTGGAGCATTGGAGGACTCGAGAGCTCTGAAGGAGGGAGGAGCTTGCTCTGCAGGTTTTTTGAGGAAGAGCGAATTAGCATCAGAGTATGGGTAGATTCTTGTGATTTTACTTATGCTATTTCCGCATCTTGCATTCCCTGTCTTCTTCATGTCTTCCATATGTCTTCTGAGGATTTTCTTATTTTTATTGTATGCATTCTCAATATGGGTAGTTAAATTTATTTGAAAATATTATATGCATAGAAAAGAACACCGGGCTAGGGATTAAATTGTAGCCAAGCCAATAGATAAACTATTGAGTAAATTTTGAGATCAAAAGTTTATAAGAAAATTTTGATAATTGAAATTTATATATTGTTTATATATATGTTTATATTTTTAAATCTGAATACATATATGCATATATATATATACAATTATATATCTATATATATATATATATATCTATATATATATATATATAAATGTGTCTATATCCTGTGATATTTGATTAAACTCTATATATATATATACACACACACACACAAACACATATATATATACATATATACTTATATATATATATATATATATATACACATATATACATATATATATACATATGTGTATATATATATATACATATATATATATATACATATATATATATGTATATATATATACATACATATGTATATATACATATATATTTAATTAAAATTCGAATGACATATATTTCGCAGTGAGCCAATGTTAAACGCATCGTGATTTACATTGGAGGGAAGCATTTTTTAAAAAGTGCAATATAAAAATAATAATAAGTAAATTTTGGAATGGGAGGAAGGGACTTATTTCCCCAACCCCGCCGATGACAATGCCTATGCAGACTGCGGTATCGTAGAGTACCTACGGTCTACAGTGTACCTGCTATCTGTAGGTCATATATATATATATATATATATATATATATATATATATATGTATATATATATGTATATATATATATATATATATATATATATATGTATATATGTATATGTATATGTATATATATATATATATATGTATATATGTATATGTATATATACATATATATATATAGATATATACATACATATATATATATAGATATATACATATATATATATATACATATATATATAGATATATATATATATATAGATACATATACATACATACATACATACATACATACATACATACATACATACATACATACATACATATATATATATATATATATATATATATATATATATATATATATATATATATATGTTGTGACCAGTGGTTATTAAACTCACCGTGTGTAATGTGTGGTTATCATATGTTTTATTACTTCAATTTTTTATATATTTCGTTTTGTAATTTAATAATTATATATGTATATTTATTTATATATATGTATAAATATATATATAAGTATATATATATATATATACATTATTAATAATAAATAATTAATATATTGATAGATGATTGGAATTTAAAGAGTAATTCTTTAATAACAAATTATTTTATAATGTTGAGCAATATAGGATCAATTTAATCTTTTGATTTGGAAAGAGGAATATGAAAAGAATTTCAATTATTATTTTGAAATTGATGGGGCTCATTATCAGAAAAATGTGCATACAAAAGACATTTAGAACATTTAGAAAATTGAGTCTAACGGTTTCTGGGGATAAACTTTTTTGTGTCAATACAATACATGGGTTGAGTAAAACATGAAACTTCTCCAGTTGATATTTAAATTGGAAAATGTAAACTGAGACCTTTACATTTAAATTCAAGTTTGTAAATTTAGCAAAACCAAAACATGTGTTTGCATTGTGTATTCTTTATGCTATTGTTTTGGGTTTTTGGCTTGACTAGTGTTGACCAGTTATAGGACGTCTACCAGAGGCTTGGGGGTTATGTGATTGTGATGTCATGATGATGTTTTAATCTTGATCTTTATAAACCCAACCATGGTTATGTGATGGAATGCTCTATGTATTGGTTGTAATTACTGATTGTTATAGTTGAGATTCTTATGTATGAGACACTTGACTTAACCGTTTTTGGTCATCGATCAGTTATCCTTGGTTATTTTCTAGTCACCATGTTGCGACTAATATGTGGATTTATTCTTGATGATGTCATGTTGTGACATGCTTGACTCAACCATTTTAGAGTCTTTGATCAGTATGATAGAGATATATTTTGGTTATAGAGAACCAATGGATACTTTTTTATTATCAGTGATACTTCAGTTGCCAATAGAGAGCTGTTGTGATCATGATTTTCTATGGATGCTTGCTCATGGAGATTTGATGCTTTTATGCATATTTGATAATTTTTATTATGGATTATCTTTTGTGATTTTGAGATTTATGATTCCATGAGCTTAGGGTAGGATATCTGCATGTAGTGTCGAGAAGTGGCTTGCAATGGGGGCTGGGGCTCTAAGAGGCTGCCAGGGTAACTCATTGTAAGTTGGATTAATAAGTGATAACATTCACACCTAATACTAACTAAATGAACCTAAAAAGATAAGTGTTTTGGTTCTCGCCCATGCCTTGAGTGCTTGTATAGACTAGGATGGGAGTAGTGAGAATGCATGGTTGCGACCTTGCATTCCATAGTATGCCTTGTTAGTATGACAGGATACTAGTGGCCGCATGAGATCAATATGGACTCGTGGAGTTTAGCTAACTGCGAGGGTAACTTGTACGTGATAAATGTGATGACACTTTCCCACTTGCATAGTAGGTTCCTACATGTCATTGTGTGCCTCTGGGATTAGATGTCGAATTTTGTGTCTAGAACCTTTGAGTTAGTATACTTTTAGGATTCCCCGACTTACAGAGATTTATGCTATGTGGTTTTTGATAGCCTGTTTGGGACTTGAGATTATCTCCTCAGCACGGTGGGAGTGGACCACTTAGGTACCACGTGGTCAGGTGGTAGTGTTTTTCCACTCTTATCATTTGTGATTCATTGAGACATTGTGGCTGATGCATCCTTCATGATGGTGGATATGTAACCTTTCATTGATGATTAGCATATGTTAGATGATGTTATCTTATGCTTTTATTTTCATATTAGATTACTTTCTACATATGATATAGTATATGTTAGGAGTGACATTCCTACTATGTTAATACAGATGATCTCTTCGGTGATTTGGAATGTTATGCACGGTGGGATGGCTAGGATCCGTGATGGTCTAATGATGCTATTTATGGTTGCGAGGAACTGTGCACTTAGTTTATTATGTTTGATCTTTATGATGGATGTATATCTTCTATGATGATGTATCATGTGTATCATGTGATTATCTTTACTTTGATGTATCATGGATTAGAATAGGATGATGTATCTTATTTCACATATGTATATTATTTTGACCTTTTTCATACCCTGCGACATGTATAGTGGATGATTGAGCATTTGAAATGTAATGTATGAACATTGGACTTATCATTATTATTTCATGTGGATGTTGTACTAGATGGATTCATTAATGTTAATTGTTTAGATGTAATTCAACGTTAAGGGATCTTAAAAAATGTAATCTGTTATGTATGTTATGTTTAATTTTAGATGGACATTGCTATTGCTTTCATTATTATGCATAAGTTATATGTTGTATTTACTTTCATGTTTAAAAAAAAAATGCTACCAATCTTAGTGAAATTCTAGGTTAATTCTTTGGATCCCTTGGCGGGGCATTACATTTGGTATCAGAGCCCAAGTTTCTACATTGGGAGCTCTGGGTATATTTTGGAACAACTAAAACTTTGAACTATTAAGTGTATTTTTTTTTAACTTGAAACTAGGTGAACTGAAATAGAACTTGAATTGTTACTTGTATATTTTTCATACTTCAACACTTAGTTTCAAAACTAGAAAATCTTACTTAAACCTAAACATAGAATTGAACTTAGTCTATTGCAAACATGTGCCTTTGATTGTAATAATACTTTGTACTATTGTAGGATGGTATCTGGGACTAGGTCTTCTGTTAGAGGTCATGGTAGAGGTCGTGGAAGAGGTTGTGGTCATGGCAGAGCTATCAGTGTCCATGAGTCTGCCCATCAGGGATCAGCTCATGTAGAGAGCAAGGAAGAGCACACTAGTAGGTAGTAGGAAGAGAGCTGTAGAGAGGACCAAGTTGAGTCTGAAGAGGTTGGTTTGAGATAGATGATGCAGACTATTCTAGAATGTCTACCTCCTATTCAAGAACAACCCAAAGTGCATCAAACTGAACAAGAGCATAGACCCAGGTCTAGGAGTCCTGAGAAGGATCGTCAGAGGTCCATTGTGTCCACTTAGATGAAGGATCTTTCAAGATCCAAGGTCAAGACTTTCAATGGGCAAGGTTCTGGTTATGTGGCCAAGCAGTGGCTTATTTCCCTCGACAGGATTTTTGCCATGCAAGATTTCGACAGCAATGTTAAGGCAAGATTTGCAATCAAAATTTTAGAGAATTTTGGGGCCACTTGGTGGATGATTGAGGAGAAGAAGCTGGGAATCGATATGAGTAGTGTCACATGGGAACTATTCTTAGAGAGTTTTCGTGAACAATTCCTACCAGAGGAATGGAAACAAAAAAGGGCAGATGAATTTCATAATCTCAGACAGTACACTATGCCAGTGACCGAGTATGAGTGTAAGTTTTATGAGCTCATGTCTTTTTTAGGATTTAGTGAAAATTCAGCTCAGTTGACACAACACTTTATTAGGAGTTCAAGAACAACTGTATAATTGGGGGTGTCAAGGTATTTGAGCCAAAAAACCTCAAGGATGCGGTATGTCGAGCTATCCTTGTTGGGCAAAGTGTCAACCTTGGTCAAGGAGGTTTTGTAGGAGCGCCAGCAGCATTAGGATCTAAAAGAAACTATAATTCAGGTGGTAACAAGAAGCCTTCTTTTTCTAAGGGGAAACAGTATCAGCAAGAGTCTCAGCAGACACAACAATAGAAGGGATTGAATTCTCAGACTCAAGGTGGTGGCAAAGGTTCTAATTCCAAGAACAACCACAATGCTCAACGCAATAAAAAAAAAAAGCCCAATCAACTAGCTCAGAGTAGCCAATCTTTTGCTAGCAGGAACAGTCATCAGTAATGAAATGTACCACCTATGGGTAGAGGATCTGGTAGGAATATAGAATGTTTTTCATGTGGTCAGATTGGACATTATGCAGCTCAGTGTCCATAGCGAGCACCTCAGTGTTTAGGACCTAGGCCTACAGTTTCAAAGCCTACAGTGGGTCATGCAGGTAGAGCCCATAGAGTTTTTGCAGCAGTTAGTCACCGTCAAACAGATCATCAAGGAATAGTGATTGAGACCACAGGTGCTATTCAAGGTATATATCTTTCGGTATTGTTTGATTCAGGAGCTACAGATTCATTTATTTCACCATCTATAGTTTCTAAGTGTAAGCTAGATGTGGTGAAGCAAGATCATGGTTGGCAAGTGGAACTAGCCTCAGGCATTAAGGTCTCCACAGATTCTGTAGTTCATAAGTGTGGGCTTAGCTTAGGAGGCTTTGATACTACAGTGGATCTTCGAGTCATACCCCTTGGTTCCTATGATTTGGTTTTAGGCATGGACTGGCTTGGATCTCATAGAGCTAGTATAGATTGCAGGAAGAAGATTATTATGTGCCAAGATGACCAAGGGAATGATGTGAAGATAGTTGGGGTACCAAGGCCTATATCTCTGTGGATGATTTCTGCTATGCAATTGAAGCAAAGTTTCTATAAGGGATGTCAGATATTTGTTGTTATGGTAAATGATCTTGATGAGGAAGATCCTGTAATGAAGACTTTAGATCACCCAATTTTACAGGAGTACACTGATATTTTTCCAAGTGAGATTCTGGGCATGCCTTCAAAGAGGGACATTGACTTTAGCATTGATCTAATTCCTAGAGCGGAGCCTATCTCTAAAGCTCCTTATCACATGACTACACAGGAATTGGGTGAGCTACGTCTTCAGCTTGAGGAACTTCTGGCGAAAGGGAGCATTTGACCTAGCGTATCACCATGGGGAGCTCTAGTGCTCTTTGTGAAGAAGAAAGACGGTTCTTTGCACCTTTGTATCGACTACAAACAGTTGAATAAGGTGACGATTACGAACAGGTATCCTTTGACTAGGATTGATGACTTATTTGATCAGATCAAGGGAGCTACAGTATTCTCCAAGATCGACCTTAAGTCAAGATACCACCAGCTTTGCATTAAGGAGGCTGATGTTCACAAGACCACTTTTTGAATGCGCTATGGGCATTATGAGTTCACAGTGGTACCTTTTGGGTTGACTAATGCTCCATCAGTTTTCATGAGTTTGATGAATGGTGTGTTCTGATCTTATCTAGATAGGTTTGTACTTGTGTTTCTTGATGACATATTGATATATTCTAATACTCAGAAGGAGCATGAGGAACACCTGCGGTTGGTATTGCAGTGTTTGAGAGACAATCAGCTTTATGCCAATGTAGCTAAGTGTGAATTCTTCAAATCGAAGATTCAATATTTAGGGCATGTCATTTCAGGTGATGGTATTTCAGTGGATCCTACAAAGATTCAGGTGATAATAGATTGGCCTACACCAACTAATGTGTCAGAGATTCATAGTTTCATGGGTTTAGCTAGTTATTATCGCAGATTTGTCCAAAACTTCTCTAGGATAGCACATCCTATCACTTCTCTTTAGAGGAAAGGAAAGAGGTTCGTATAGACAGAGAAATGTGAGGAAGCTTTCTAGAAGCTCAAGGGGCTTTTGACCAGTGCACTGATTTTAGCCGTACCGAATCCAAAAGGTGATTTCATGTTGTGTACAGATGCTTCTCTTGAAGGGATTGGAGCAGTGTTGATGTAGAATGGACGAGTGATTGCATATGAATCACACAAGCTCAAGAATCATGAGTTAAATTATCCTATGCATGATCTTGAGTTAGCAGCAGTAGTTCATGCTTTGACAAGGTGGAGACATTTCTTGTTGGGGCACAGATTTGAGCTACATAGCGATCATTGTAGTCTTCAGTACATTTTCACTCTGCCTAATTTGAATGCCCGCCAAAGGCAATGGATGAAATTTCTATGTGAGTATGATTTTGAGGTTAAGTACATTCAAGGTAAAGAGAATGTGGTGGTGGATGCCTTGAGTCATAGGAGACATGTGGTATCATCGATGACTCTTAGTGTGGACTTGAGGAGTTGGATTCTTCAGGCACTTCCTATGGATTCTTGGTATGAGGAAGTGTGCAGAGAGATTGATTCAGGAAGACCTTTGGAAGGTAGGTTTGTAGGTTATGTTCAAGAATTAGATGGTCTTTTAAGACATTTGGGGAGGATTTATGTGCCATTATTGGATGAACTTCGCACCTTGATTCTAGCAGAAGCCCATCATAAACCTTACTCAGCACATCCAGGTGTCAAGAAGATTCACGTTGATTTGAGACGTTTGTTCTTTCGGCTTGGGATGAAGTGAGATATTGCTGATTTTGTGGCTAGGTGTCTTGAGTGTCAGAGAGTTAAAGCAAAACATCAGCACCCGGCTGAAATTTTGCAGCCAAATCTCATTCCTTCCTGGAAGCGAGATATCATCTCCATGGACTTCATAGTAGGATTACCTATGACTGTTCGATGTCATGATACTATCATGGTCACTGTTGATCGCTTGACTAAGGTGGCACATTTCTCACTGATTAGGTCTTTCTACATAGTAGCTTATGTGGCTAATGTCTTCATGCATGAAATTGTGAGATTACATGGTATTCCTAGAAAGATCATTTCTAACAGGGATACTGTATTCACAACTGCATTCTAGACATCGCTAGAGCATGAGCTTGGAGCACAATTAAACTTTAGTTCAGCATATCATCTAGAGACTGATGGTCAAATAGAGAGGGTGAATCAGGTTTTGGAGGATATGTTATAGATGTATGTGATGGATAGGCAGACACATTGGGAGGACTATCTCTACCTAGTGGAGTTTGCTTACAACAACGGGTATCATAGTTCTATTGGCATGGCACCATTTCAAGCATTATATGGACATCCTTGTCAAACACCCTTGAGTTGGGATAGTCTTGAGGATCACATCCTATTGGGTCCTGAGATGCTTAGTGATATGGAGCAACAGGTAGTGTGTATCCGTGAGCACTTGACTACAGCACAGGATATACAGAAGAAGTATGCTAATGCTCACAGGACTGATAAGCAGTTTGCTGTGGGTGATAAGGTTTTCTTTAGAGTGCGTCTGTGAAAGAGTCCAATCTGTTATGGAAAGGGTTCTAAGCTAGCACCTTGCTTTGTGGGACCATTCGAGATTCTAGAGAGGATTGGTCCAATTTGTTACCACCTTGCTCTACCGCCCAGCCAAGCTCGCATTAATGATATTTTTCACATTTCAGTGCTTTGAAAGTATATTCTTGATATTGTACATGTTCTTGATTAGAATGCATTGTAGGTAGAGGATGAGCAGCTGGCTTTGGAGCTGATTCGTATTATGGAGCAGCGGAAGTTGACCCTTAGGGGTCGAACCATCGAGCAAGTAAGGGTCCAATGGGACCCTACTAATGATTCTTCAGCTACTTGGGAGGATGCAGCTAGATTATGGGAGTTATATCCCATCTTGTTTCTAGGCTTCCAGGAGTAAGCCTAATCCAAGGGGGGGTAGATGTAGTGCCTGCTCTTGTTCACATCTTTTTCGGACATTGTCGCTATTATTATCAGACTATGTTGGACTAGTTTTAAGTTGAAGGATTAGTAGCATTGTTTTGAGACTATTAGACATTATGTTATGGATTTAGTAGTTACATGATGAGATTATTTAGACTTTACATTTCATGTATGCATGATGATCATTATATTGCTTTCAGTTATTGTTGGTGATTAGGTAGATGGTTTATTATCTAATGTATGGATACTTACCCCATACTTGCATGTGTATGGTGTGTGTGTTTTCATATTGTATGGCATTTTTGATATGGTTAAGGAAGGGAGTCATAGTCACCTGCTTAGTCGGGATCTACATGATGCACCACTTCTTGCCATTGTCTGTTTAGCTTAGCATTATATATATTGTATGTACATGCATAGTTTTTTTGTAGGTTGCAAGTACCGAGTATCAACTTCCCTGAATTGCCAGGATGAGCGTACCCTATTATACTATCTCAATGATAAGAGAAGGGAGATAAATTCTCAAGTCCAAATGCCAAACCCTTAAGCCAATTGTCCTAGTGAGGTAGGACAAGTATCTAGATATTTTACCTACCGAATGTGTCCAATGACATAATTCAAGATTTTTAACCTTTTAGACTGATTTTGTGTGAATTACTCTAAGATGAGTTTTCATATTTTATCTTGGAGGTCTATGGTGAATTTTTTATTAATTAAGTCTTAATAAATAGATTTAATTAATTAATTATTTGAGAAAATTAATATAAAATATCATGATATTTGATATTTTGTTTATAATTAATCAAATGAGAATTAATTGAGGAAAAAGGAATTAAATAAAATAAAATTAGAAATTAAAATTAATAATAATTATAAAATAATAATAAAGTAATAAATAAATAATAATAATAAAAGTTATAAAAAATTAAAATGAAAGTTATAAATATTTAAATAGAAATTATATAAAAAGTAAATTGGAGTTATAAGCTTGTATGGGAATTAACACACCTTTTCATTTCTTATATATCAACAACATGGGGGTTAGTGCATCAATTAAGCACATGGCGTCTACAACACTATGACTCATCTAGAAGGTTGGAAAAGACCCATGCTTAGTTGGTGACACCTTCTAGCTATTTCTAGAAGCATTCTAGAGGTTTCTTGAAAGCTCTTTATATTCAGGCATTCCTAAAAGCTTAGACATAGTGTTGGAGAGAAATTGGAGCATTGGAGCATTGGAGGACTCGAGAACTCTGAAGGAGGGAGGAGCTTGCTCTATGGGTTTTCTCAGGAAGAGCGAATTAGCATCAGAATCTGGGTAGATTCTTGTGATTTTACTTATGCTATTTCTGCATCTTGCATTCCCTATCTTCTTTATGTCTTCCATATGTCTTTTGAGGATTTTCTTATTTTTATTGTATGCATTCTCAATATGGGTAGTTAAATTTATTTGAAAATCTTATATGCATAGAAAAGAACACAAGGCTAGGGATTAAATTTTAGCCAAGCCATTAGATAAACTATTGAGTAAATTTTGAGATCAAAAGTTTATAGGAAAATTCTGAGAATTGGAATTTATATATTGTGTATATATATGTTTATATTTTTTAATCTGAATATATATATATACAATTATATATATATGTGTGTGTGTGTGTGTGTCTATATGATGTGACATTTGATTAAACTATATATATATACACACACACATATATATATACATATATACTTATATATGTATACATACATATGTGTATATACATATATATTTAATTAAAAGTCGAATGACATATATTTCGCAGTGAGCGAATGTTAAACGCATCGCGATTTACATTTGAGGGAAGTGCTTTTAAAAAAATGCAATATAAAAATAATAATAAGTAAATTTTGGAATGGGAGGGAGGGACTTATTTCCCCACCCCCGCCGATGACAATGCCTATGCGGACTGCGGTATCGCAGAGTACCTACAGTCTGTAGTGTACCTGCGATCGCTATGTACCCTATGATCCGTAGATCACATATATATATAAAACATATGACAACTTCACATTACACATGGCGAGTTTAATAACCACCGGTCACAACATATATATATATATATATATATATAAATATATATACGTATATATATATATATGTATATATATATATATATGTGTGTGTATATATATATATATATGTGTGTATATATATGTGTGTGTATATATATATGTATATATATATATATATATATGTTGTGACCGGTGGTTATTAAACTCGCCGTGTGTAATGTGCAATTGTCATATGTTTTATTACTTCGATTTTTTATATAATTTGTTTTGTAAATTAATAATTATATATGTATATTTATTTATATATATATATGTATAAATATATAAATATATATATAATTATATATATGTATATACATTATTAATAATAAATAATTAATATATTGATAAATGATTGGAATTTAAAGAGTAATTATTTAATAACAAATTATTTTATAATGTTGAGCAATATAGGATCAATTTAATCTTTTGATTTGGAAAGAGGAATATGAAAAGAATTTCAATTATTATTTTGAAATTGATGGGGCTCATTATCAGCAAAATGTGTATACAAAAGACATTTAGAACATTTAGAAAATTGAGTCTAACGGTTTTTGGGGAGAAACTTTTATCTGTCAATATAATACATGGGTTGAGTAAAACGTGAAACTTCTCCACTTGATATTTAAATTGGAAAATGTAAACTGAGACCTTTACATTTAAATTCAAGTTTGTAAATTTAGCAAAACCAAAACATGTGTTTGAATTGTGTATTCTTTATGCTATTGTTTTGGGTTTTTGGCTTGACTAGTGTTGACCAGTTATAGGACGTCTACCAGAGGCTTGGGGGTTATGTGATTGTGATGTCATGATGATTTTTTAATCTTGATCTTTATAAACCCAACCATGGTTATGTGATGGAATGCTCTATGTATTGGTTGTAATTACTGATTTTTATAGTTGAGATTCTTATGTATGAGACACTTGACTTAACCGTTTTTGGTCATCGATCAGTTATCCTTGGTTATTTTCTAGTCGCCATGATGGGACTAAAATGTGGATTTATTCTTGATGATGTCATGTTGTGACATGCTTGACTCAACCATTTTGGAGTCTTCGATCAATATGATTGAGATATATTTTGGTTATTGAGAACCAATAGATACTTTTTGATTATCAGTGATACTTCAGTTGCTAATAGAGAGCTGTTGTGATCGTGATTTTCTATGGATGCTTTCTCATGGAGATTTGATGCTTTTACGCATATTTGATGATTTTTATTATGGATTATCTTTTGTGATTTTTAGATTTATGATTCCATGAGCTTAGGGTAGGATATCTGCATGTAGTGTCGGGAAGTGGCTTGTAATGAGGGTTGGGGCCCTAAGAGGCTGCAGGGTAACTCATTGTGAGTCGGATTAAGAAGTGATAACATTCACACCTAATACTAACTAAATGAACATGAAAAGATAAGTGTTTTGGTTCTCGCCCATGCCTTGAGTGCTTGTATAGACTAGGATGGGAGTAGTGAGAACACATGGTTGCGACCTTGCATTCCACAGTATGCCTTGTCAATATGAGAGGATACTAGTGGTCGCATGAGATCAGTATGGACCTACAGGGTTTAGCTAACTGCTAGGGTAACTTTTACGTGATAAATGTGATGATACTTTCTCGCTTGCATGGTAGGTTCCTAGATGTCATTGTGTGCCTCTGGGATTAGATGTCGAATTTTGTGTCTGGAACCTTTGAGTTAGTATACTTTTAGGATTCCCATACTTACAGAGATTTATGCTATGTGGTTTTTGATAGCCTGTTTGGGACTTGAGATTATCTCCTCAGCATGGTGGGAGTGGACCACTTAGGTACCACGCGATCGGGTGGTAGTGTTTTTCACTCTTATCATTTGAGATTCATTGAGACATTGTGGCTGATGCGTCCTTCATGATGGTGGATATGTAACCTTTCATTGATGATTATCATATGTTAGATGATGTTATCTTATTCTTTTATTTGCATGTTAGATTACTTTCTACATATGATATAGTATATGTTAGGAGTGGCATTCCTACTATGTTAATACCGATGATCTCTTCGATGATTTGGAATGTTATGCACGGAGGGATGGCTAGGATCCACGATGGTCTAATGATGCTATTTATGGTTGGGAGGAACCATGCACTTAGTTTATTATGTTTGATCTTTATGATGGATGTATTTCTTCTATGATGATGTATCATGTGTATCATGTGATTATGTTTACTTTGATGTATCATGGATTAGAATAGGATGATGTATCTTATTTCACATATGTATATTCTTTTGAGCTTTTTCACACCCTATGACATGTACAGTGGATGATTGAGCATTTGAAATGTAATTTATGAACATTGGACTTATTATTATTATTTCATGTGGATGTTGTACTAGATGGATTCATTAATGTTATTTGTTTAGATGTAATTCAGAGTTAAGGGATCTTAAAGAATGTAATCTGTTATGTATGTTATGTTTAATTTCAGATGGATATTGCTATTGCTTCCATTATTATCCATAAGTTATATGTGGTATTTACTTTAATGTTAAAAAAAAAAAGCTACCAATCTTAGTGAAATTCTAGGTTAATTCTTTGGATCCCTTGGTGGGGCATTACAACTTTTCCATTGATCTTGTTCTCTGATAAATACCAACTACTGTTTGATACTCTCCAATGATCTTTCTTCAGAAATAAATACTTGTTGACAACTAAAGTTAGACATATATTACTTAGACTGACAACTACAATTCGAAATTAATAACTTGTGACTGACAACTCCAATTGTCCATTTTAACCCTTCAACTACTATAGGTGACTTGGAAAGATATTGATCCACGTATTTAATATATAGATATTATCTGAATAAATATAAATATTTTTGGATCCTCAAATCAAAAGTTCCACAACAAAAGAAACATAAAATTTAAAGTTCAAAAGCAACACTCATGCACAATTTGATTAAAAGTGTTCTATAAGTGCGCTTTGCGTCATTCAGTTATCTTTTTTGTTTTGTTCAACACTATCACTATTTCTACTTTCAATGGGCACAGGAGACTCCAAATTGCCCACATCATCCTTGTTCTAATTGCCATGTAAGGACTACCTAAGAATTGAAATGTTTCTAGATTCACATGAGTGCCTTGTTCATAAACATTGTGACTTTTTCTAATTTGATATTTAGTAGGAAGAACATGTGTATTGATAGAGAAATTTTCTTGCGTGGCATCCAAGTCACTAGTTGTTAGGTTAAATGTGCTCTGAGCATGTTCTATCAATTTTGAGTGCGAATTTGATTTTTTAGACATAGCTTTGTTATCTATTTTTTGTATCTTTTGATAAAGATTGTAAGACTTCATTTCCCATAGTAGGAGCTAATACAGAAACTATGGTGTCCTTGTGAAGTATTATTTTCAAAAATTGTTAATGCATATATTTTTTGGACTGTGACAACTGGAAAAAATAATTCATTCAAAACAACATTTCACCATTTCTATTTGGTATAATTTTCTTTGCCATTAGATAATCAAAATTAAAAAAGAAAAGGATTTCATGAAAAACAATTTTATTTTTCCAAATAATTTCACAAGCATCTTCTTATAATTGTAAGTATGAAAGTTAAAAATAAAAACTTCAACCTTCGCAAGTTGGAGTATATGTCGGTCTCGGCCCAAACCAATATCTATTCACTGCAAGTGCATCCAAGTCGCTGCCATCGTTATTTTTTCTATGTATTTAAACATTGAAAATAAAAAATATTATAATCTTATTGTACATAAAAATATAATTAAAAGATAATAGTAATAGTGTCGTTGATTAAAACAAAAATTGTTTACACTTAATGTTCTCAAAAGGTTTTTGTGACAACTATCTCATCTAACAAAAAAATAAAATTAAAAAATTGGTCTCATTTATTCATCAGAATCTGGAGTTCCAACCTCAAAAGGTTTGGAGTACATCATCAAAAGATAACATTAATATTGGAAATTAATATTTGAATAAATATTTACAGCAAAAAATTCTTCAATGATAGATTTAAAATCATAAGAAAATGCCTTTCTCAATAAGTATACAACACCTGAAGACAAATTTAAAAGCGCAAATCATTGGAGAAAAAAACTCTTTCAATGACATTCAACATTCAATAACAATACTTTCCCGTGGAAAACCTTGTGAACTAGACATAAACCGGAAATGAAGGAAGAAAATTACTTCTCCGGAGTAAAGTATTCCAAAATTTCATAAGAACAAAAAGTGACATTTTAAAGCCAGCTCTCGATTATCTACAAACATTTATTGATAATTAGAGTATAATATTGAACACGAGATTTTAAAAAAATCTCCTACGGAAGCTATCCTAATTACGCTTACTTGCACTCCCGCCCGAGTTGTTTTTGTTGCAATGTTGCATTTATTTTTTTCAATGACTTCTGCTAAATAATTAATATTATTTGTTTTATATTGAAATAAATATTAAACAAGTGCCACGTAGTGGCATGTACTTGCCGTTAGAATGTATTGTAATAGAAACAATATTTGATATTATAATAATGAATATGTATAAGAAATTGAAGTTTAAAAAGATAGCTATATAATACAATTATTAATTTTTAATTATGTATTATATAATATTTTAGTATTTAATTATGTACTATATAATATTTCAGTATTTTAATATGTATTATAAAATAATATAATAGAAATTAACTTTGTATGTTGAACATTATTTTTACCATGCATTATGTATAGTAAAATATTAAAGAAAATGTAATATATAACTTGCTAATTATTATTTTTTATCAACAATTAATAAAAAATAAAAATTTAATGGTAATATTTTAAATTTTAAATGGTAATTTAAATTTTAAATTAGGGGTGCTTGTATTTCAATTTTACAATTATATTTTTAAAATATGAATATAAAATTTAAAATTTAAAAAAACTATGAAATAAACATTTAAAAAATTTACATTGTGTTTTAAAGAAAATTTATATACATTAGAAAAATAACTTACTTCACGATCTTGATGTTTATAGGGAAAATAATAGAAGATATATATATATTTGAAAAATTCATGCCATTAAAAAAACAATATGGTGGGAGTTCCGAGAAAAGGGGTCTTATAAGACAAAATTAATTCAACCTATTAGAATGGAGATAAATATTTTTTCATAATATATTATATTGATTAAAAATATGAAAACTTTATAAAAATTGAAATGAGGTAAAAATAATTGTATATAATTGGTTGATACATTCAAAACTAATTCACTAATTAGACTAAGTAAATGCAATAGTACTAGCCTACGACAAGTACAATAAGGTCTACTAATCCTTTTTCATATAATGATTTAACAACTATCTTCGTATCTTTAGAATGTTTAAGTCTATGTTGGATATATCAAAAATTATAATGGTCAAGTGGGGGGTCGGACCCAAACCCCACTTACCCATTTCCTCATCCAAAAACTCACATCGGATTTGGCATGGGTTTAAAAGTCAACCAAAAATAATAATAATTACTAACACTTGCTCCAAAAAGAGATGCAAGAGGTACATCGATATTATTTTTTTTTTTAAAGAAAAATTTAAAAGATGTAAATTTAAAAAGAAATATTTCAAATTAGTAGTTTAGATTTTATACACACACACACACACACACACATACACACACATTTGACATATCTCTTTGAAGGTTAAAAAATGTACAACTATAATATTTGATTTAATGTAGGACATTCTAGTTCAAGAGTTGATTTGAATTGCACATTTTTGAATTTTTTTTTAATTGTAAATAGAAACGTGATAGGAGTCTTGTTTGTGGGAAGGTAGCAAAGACCTGTATCTAAGAAAAAAATAAGATTAATTCTTAAGAAGTAGATATGAGGCAATTTTAGGAAATGTAGAAGTAGTGAAATTCTAGAAGCAATCAAAAGATACCTAAAATAATTGAAAGTTTCTTGAGAATTTTTTTGTGTGTGAATACCTTCTTTGAATCCAACAAGTGTCAACCTATAGAAAAAAGTAGTGAATTACTTAAGAATCCACACAAAGACACGAGTAAATTAAAAAAATGGATCTTTTGTAGAATGATAGACATTACCATTTTTTGTAGAAGTAGCTTCAAACATATGATCTTGATGTAAGATTGAGTGCAAACATGCTTCTTCTTTCTTTCTAATAATGTTTTAAGGATTCTTTTTCATCTTACAAAAGTGCTCAAAAGAAAAGGAGGGCTCTATATGAAGGCCTTGGATGGGTTTGACTCTAGAGATTGTTGTGAAGGTGAGGCCTTGTCTTTCAATTTTACCTATATCAATTGTAGCCCTACCTAAGGTTAAACCCTATGATTTGTGTATAATGATAGCCCAAGCTATGGCAAGAGGTATTTGTGTATGATTTCCTTGGGAAATGGGTTGTATCAGAATGGTTTTTGGGTTTGTAGGATCCCAAGGTGAACCAATATATAACTACTAAACTCTACCATGACATATGAAGGCAACAAAGGAGGTTTGAATCCTATTGGATACACTATATCTTTTACCTCTCCAAGAGATCCATTAACAAGACCAACAATGACCTAGAGGTTTGTTGTAAGCATGACACATTGAAGTATACATAATAAAACTTCTCTAGGTAATTGGTCATCAGTAGTCATTTCCTCAAGCCTATGATGTGTATTTATTGCAGTACACAGTGCAATAGGGACATTGAGCTCTTTTAGCATTTTCTCGTTGTGAAGTGAAACTCGTTCATTGGTAGCGAACAAATGTGTTGCATGGTCAAACTCAATCTATTTATTTGGAGTGAGGTTCCTTTTTGTGTGATTCATTAACAAATCCCAATCATGTAGCATTAGTTTAGCATTGCACATATTGTACAGTGCTTTGCAAAATTGTATTTGAAGTGGATCATCACCTTCCTGTCTAAATATTGTTTCTAATGTTAACACTATATTAAAACTTTGCCACAATTGTTTTGCATTTGTGTGAGATGCATAGAGCGGTTTATCCATAACTGGTGGAAGTTGGACTAGGTTACCTACAAGAATCATTGACATGCCACCAAAGAAAAGGTGTTGTTTTCAAGGTATAGCTTCACATAGCCTGGAATCAATTTTAAGAAATAGTTTGGGACCTATGAAGCTCATCTCATCTATTAAAATGTATTGAATATTTTTCATGTCTTCTTAATATTTTGTTAATGCTTGACCTTGAAGTGATTTCATTTTTTGAATTACGATTTTGAGGGTTGCATGTATGGTTGATGCATGAATATTGAAAGTTGCACTACCTATGGGTGAAAGAACAAGGAGTGGGTTTATTGTGTTTGGCATTGAATTGTGTAGTGCATTTCTTATGTACCTAATAAGGTATGACTTCCTAGTTCCAAAAATTCCTTGTATGACCATGTATAAAGGTTGCATGGAGAAATTAGATGCAGAATGGTTTCTAATGACAGAAAGTGCAATTTTTTGATGCTATAATAAAGTGTAACTATTGGTAGAGATGGAGGTAGAAGAGCCAATGACTGAGCCAACATTTTTCTGTCTATGTATAAATTGAATGGCATGGTCATGCAAATTCAAAGGAATGTTATGGTCTTCCCATGGATGGTTGTTGTGAAAGTCACATTTTCCCAATATGTCAAGATCATTTAGGTTAGAACTAGTGGCAAGGCCTAGTTGGGACAAAAATTCCCACTCATTCAATTGCAATGAATCTTGTATATACATGTCACCATCTAAATCATTTTCCTCTTCCAAGATCTCTTCATCTTGATTAATGTGGTTCACATGCAAAATATTATATGTTTTTGTATTTAATTGCTTCCAATGTCTAATAATGTCATCTTTGTCCACACCTATATCTACATGGATCTCATAGAAGTGTTTGTACAAGAGCAATTCACTCCAACAAAAGGTTTCAAAATGTTCAAAGTCTTCCTTGAGAATTGCAAAATATTTTGGATACACTTGTACTATTGTTGTTTGCTTTCTTATTCTCCATTTATCTAATTTGCAAGTTGTAGCATATGTGTATGATCTTTTTGATTCAATTAATGTAAGTTGTTGAAGCTCAATTAGATTTTCCATGTATGCTTGTATGTAGCTAGATTCTATTCTACTACCAACACTTGTTTGTCTAAGGAAATGCAACACTTTTCGCACCACATTCAAGACATAAACTGATGATTGAAATTCACAAGGAGCAATTTTTGAAGCATGTGACATGTTTCTTGTGCACTAATGTCTCTTTCAAAAACAATTTTGGCCATAAAATTTTGGTATGCTTTGACACATTGTCATCTACATTTAAATTTGAGAAAATTCTAGCCAACATTTGAACATAGTTTTCCCTTGTTTTTTCAGATTTAGATGGATACTTAGAATGTATTTGAGAAATAATGCTCAAGATGTAATAGGTTGGAAATCTATATTTTCTCTCCTTATTGATAGCATGTGCAGGTTATGAACGTTCAACTTATCATCATTTCTATTTGGTTCAAAGCATTTATGCCCTATTTCATTATGGTATAACAATGCTTGTGCACATTCTTTCCAAGGTGCTTTAGATATACATTTCATTTCTTTACCTTTCATTGATAATGTCAAACTATTTATTTCTACATCTTTGTAGTAAGGGTCAAATTTGATCTTATATCAGACTGCACTATGAACATGGCTTCTACTAACATAGCAATCATAATGCTTCCCACTTGTATTTAGTCTTTGAACCATTAAGACATCTAGTTGGTCAATTGTAAGTGGTAAATATTTTGTAATTATTTGAATATCCTGGGGAAATCTTATTATGTGGCCACTATATTTGTATTGCCCACCATAAGCATGGGTTACTTGAAAGATGGGAGTAACATATGCAATAAACATCTCCTCTACTTGGGTGAGAATGCTTAACACAGTTGGTTACTTAGAGGGGTCCATGTTGTTGTCTTCTAAGAAGCAATGTATTCCCCTCTAGAAAACATCTCTTACAATTTATAACTCCATTTGATGTACACACATTCATACCAGGGTAGCACTCCTTATAGGTAGTACATGTTTTTAGTCATGAGAGGGCATCTATCCTAGTTCTAAATCTATGGGTTGCATCTATATATTTAGAGGAAAACTAGAAATCAATGTGGTTCATTGATTGTTGACAAGGAGATATTTTCTCAATAGGATATGGTGGTGCATTCATGAAAGGTTGTGGTGTAGGAGAACCTATAGAACCTTGGAGGTGGCAAGCGAATGGTTGGTTCAGTGTTGACTACAAATGTTGGTATCATTGAATGCAATGATGTGCTCTAATTTCTTCTCTATGGCAGCCATAGTATAGATGACTTCTCTTGTGTGATTGAATAGCAACACTATTACTATGGATGGGTTGTCTATCTTGATCAAGAAAAATGGAAGCCATATCCTAAATTGAACAGTGAGAAGAGCAACATATTTCTATTACCATTATACAATTATAAAAGAAAGGAAGTGCAAGAACTATAACAATAATATCAAAAGAGTATCCACCCTTCAACACAAGTTGTATAGGTGGAGAAACCAAGTATGCTGAAGAGTAAGAGTACTAGTTGTGTTGAACCTTTTTTTACAAATGTTAAATTAGCTAGAGTAAAGGGTTGATTATTGTTTTGGAATGTATTTGGTATTGCCAAATGTAAAACATATTAGATAATAATAATGACATTGCAAACACAAATCAAACATTGGGTACAAGTATAGAAAAGAGTAGATAATTTGTAGAGAAAAATAAGTCATTGAAAGACATAAAATAATAGATATAATAAAAAAGATCAGCTATAAATGTTTTCTAGTAGAAGGTTAAAAGACAAGCTTTGAAGGGGTCTTGAAACCCTATTGATGAGTAGGCGGTATGGGGATAGTAGTCAATACAACAAAGAGAAGGCGATAAGCATAGAGAATGGATATTAAGGAGAACCAAAAAAATTATGATTCATATAAAATATACTCATAAGAAAAAAATGTTTTCATGTATGGATAGTAGTCTAGAAAAAAACTAAGTCATGTGCCTTCATGTGTGGTGCATTATTTATTTAGTTGTAGCTAACATAGGGGGTATAATTCCATGAAAGAGTGAGGTGCACTCACTTATGAAATTCAACCTAGAAACTTCTAGGATCATTGAGTTTAGATGCAACTTGTCATTATATTATTCCATTTTTCTTGTAACTGTGAATAAAAACTAGTTGTATTGAGTAGTTCATATAGAAAAATCTAATCGATTAGGTTCAATATCATCAAACTATAGTATATAGAGTTCTTTTGTAGGAATGCCAAGGATTTTAGCTACAGTTTCATTGAAAGCAATTTCCCACAATGATCTAGTATGATCTTCAATCTTGACTTGAAGTACATATCTATAATCACAATTTGAAAGGGTGGTTAGAAACTTTGGGCAATACCACCCATAGTCACTATTTTGTTGAACCATTTTCTTGCATTGCTTTCCTACTATGACAAAGGGGACAAGCTAGAAAACAATATTTCTTCCTTATGAAAAAACTAGGGTTACTTCAACAATGTATTGGAGAGGTTTTGAGGAAGTTGGGCATTCCTCTTCAATCTCGGTAATGGTTTTCTATGTTAAGATCAAAGGCAAATCTAGTAGGGTGGGTGTTGGTGCAAGAAACATATGGCCATGTTGAGAAAATCAAGATTGTAGTTGGTTGGCTTTATCAATATCAGGATCTACAAGTATCTATGAAGTGGCAAGTGTACTTATGATCCTACCATTGTATTCTACTTAATGACCACCTTTTATAACAAGCATAGTTGACTTCTATAGATGATACATTTCTTGTAGTTGTTCACCTTCTTTCATAGCTACTTGTCCACACAAAGTTACATTGATAGTGGACATAGAAACATCAACCATCTTGAGACACCTTCTAAAAACCTCAATTCCATCTCACTTTCTTATTGTAGAGGCAATATCCACACAAATGACAATTCCAATGAGATCAAGAGTAGAATTAATAGTTATATTCATAATCTCTGTAATGGGTGTATAATTGTATCAAAGTGTTGTAATTAAGAGGTCATCATCACATAGTGAATGTGTTGAATCTTCCTTTAAGGTGATTTCAAAATCACTATTCAATTTATTGTAGAACTTGTTTGCAGATTTTGTGGTACCACCAGACAATGTGTAGGCACTCCCAATCTAGACTTTATCAAAGTGGAGGTCTACAACATCATTGAAGCAAGTTATCTAGACTTTAGTCCTTTTAGTATTGATAATTTCAAAACTAAACATATGACCATTCCCATTCTTTGAGTTGAATTGGTATTTTTCCTTTTTCATGGTCACATGACCTTTAATAGTCCAAATTGTTTGATATGGGTTCAAACTTCTAAACAAAGTGATTGTTAAAGTGCAACATTTTTCTGTAGAGATGCATCAAGGCTAAACATCAATTTAATATGAGTCATATGCACTAATGCTCCTATCTATTCAACATTTTCCCCTATGCTCAATGGACTAATGAAAGAGTGGTTTACAGTTTTCTCTGGTTCTTTGAATAAGAAGATGGGAACACTGATGATATCATGTTTTGTGCTTAGAACCTCTAAGTTGGAGATTACAATCCACCTAAAAGGTTAGCTAAAATAATAATATTAGCAAGGGTACATATTTTTATAATAAAACATGAAGGGTTTCATTAAACAAAAGTATAGTGGAAATGGAGTTACCTCGAATCGCAAATGGTGGGAATAAAATAGTGGGTGACATGTATTATAGAGCCTTTTTGGATTTCATCTGGAGTTATAATATCATTAAACTTCCTTGGCAAGGTTTCTTTTTGTAGGTGAAGGCCATCAGAGAACTCTAACTTGTATCTATTTATTGCTTGAGTTCCCTATCCAAATGGTGCAATTGCAAATACATTGAGATTTAGTTGCAAAATAATGTTTTCATTGTTGATAAGTTTGATTGCATCTTCCATAAGAGATTGAGACATTATTGGGAGAGATTTTTTTTTCCCTTATAAACTAAAATAGATAACTATCATTATCTTGTTCACATTTACAAACATAGTAGTAAGAAAAAATGGTAAACTTAGAGGAGCATGTGTTTTTCAATGTCATAACAAGCCACATTACATTAGTATGGTTGGACCTAAGCATTATAGTATGGTACCACTTTGCTTGGGAACATAGTGGTCATAGTAGAACAGATTTAGTAACTATAATGGACTCCCACTATGAATATAAGCCAAATAAAATGGAAGGTAACATCAATTTAACTTTGTGCTCAAACAATTCATACTTGGAGATTCTTACTTATATAGCAAAACATGTACTTGTGCAAAAGGAATATAGGTAAGAAGGCATGCTAGGAATATGCAATCCAAAATTAATTTCTTTGAATACATGTTTTTTGATGCCAAGTGTGTTCCTGGATGAGGAGTAATGTTTTCCATAAGTGGTTAGTGCGATTGAAAAGATTAGTTGGTTTTTTAAAATGGTAGAATATATTATATTGATGTTAGTATATATAACTACTTAGGAACATGATATTAATTTATAATAAAGAGATAGTTATAATTGTATCTATTAACTTTATTATCAAACCAAAACATATATGAAAGGCAATTGTCTAAGCATAAGAGGACATACAAGAAAATGATAAACCAAAATTGCTTTGGTGAAAAACAAGTTTGTTGACTAAAGTGTGAGAATAGATTGAAAAGAGTGCTCAAACTTGTAGTCTAAAGTGTGAAAACATAAAAATATAGAGAAAAGTGTGCAAAGATTCGTAAAGATGTGATATACATAATATCGTATAAAACATTGTGCTATGAAAAAAAATCATTCTGGTTAAATATAAATGAGCTATTTCATAGACATTTTAGCTCACTTTATATAATCAAACAAATGTGGCATCTCTTTGAGAAAACTAAATTGTGTAAGTGTAAATGAAGAAGAAAAGTGAATAGGTTTTGGAGATGTATGTAATGTATAGTTGTATTTAAAATAGAACTGAGTTTGTATAAATTAAACATCAATCAACATACAATATAACAAAGGAGGAACATAAGGCTAACTCATTTATTATAGTAATAGGAGAAGTTTCAAAAACCTCTATTTTTTAGAGAGTTGTATTAGAGGAACCACTAATAATCACCAATAGGGGATAACACAAGTGAAGTGTGTTCTATGGATGATTAGGATAGTCTTGAAAAGCACAACAAATAATAGGTACATTCCCTTGTCTATAATACTTGTCAGCATGAATCTCCCTTAGATAAATGCAATAATGATAATAATCAAGTTGTTGTAAATTGATTTCTTGTAAAACTTCCTCAACCCTAATGATCTCAAATTCTTGAACATCACATGTATGTATGCTTGCCACTTTCATTTGTGCATATAGTTTAGCACAATTTAGAGAAGCACAATTTGCAAGACTTTGTATTTCAGTTTGGAGATACCCATTCCAGTTGATAGACCCATTAGATCCCATAGATGGTTGTGGAGAATTGACCTCTAATGTATTTCTTGCGATGTCTATCATGTGGTGAGGTTGACGAGGATTAGCCATGACCAATAGGAACATTGATAGTATTGAATGGTAGTTAGTTTTATCCATATGCCATAACTAATTTGCATGCGTAATTTTTAATGAAATATAAGTTTAAATGCATAAATGAACGCTATTCTAAAGAGTTAGATTGAAATGTATAAATATTGAAATTAATAGTTTTAGTCCTATTTGTGGTTGGTGAGCAAAAACATGTAGAAAAAATGTATGTAAAAGGAAAATGGTTAAGAATGAAACCAAATGCTTTACAATGGTAATATTTGAACAAGAATTCAAATTTATCAAACTAACTTGAACTAATTTATGTAACAATCATACACTTAATAAAATTATATATTATAACTAAAACATATAAATGAAAAGACCAAGTAGCTCTTATATTTATAATTTCTAACATCCTAAACTATTAAATAAATTTTAAATTATGATTTATGTTGTAAAGATGGGCTATGGAATGAATTGAAAGCTTAAGCCTCATTGGTCATGGATTCTTGTTGGAAAGGGGATCTGAGGAATGAATTTTTGGGTTGAAATAGGGTTTCCATACTCACAGAATTTTATAATAAAGGGGATTAGTAGAATGAATTGCAAGGTTAAAAAGAAGAATTTAAGCCTCTCTACTCACAGATTCAATTTTAGGTTTGAAGAAATCAAACCCTCTATTCATGGATTTGTGGTGAAAGGGGGATCTATGAAATGAATTTGAGGCCTAAGGAAGAAGAAATTGGGTCTTTGTAGGAAAAGAGGGCTAGTGAATGGATTTAAAGGGGTAAAGATGAAGAAACTGTGCATCCTTATCGAGTTAAGATTTGTGAAAGCTAATAATGTGCCTAGTGAAAATAAAAACAATAGTAAAGTTATTAATTTTTTTGGAAACATGTCTAATAGTGTAAAATTTACATGCATGCAAATACATGTGGCACTTTTTGTCCATGTCCTCTACCATCTATCATCCTGTGAGTTGTCCATCAAATGATTTATATTCTATTTGGTAAACTATACTACATGATGCTTAAAGAAGAGATTTCCAGCATCAACATGAATTCCACCCCTAGCTACCCACTAGTGGAAGGAAGAGGAGGGTTTTTTGTTCTTCACTCCTCCCACCCCAATCAATTGATTGATAGAATTGGAAGCTATGTTGTCAATTTCATTATGCCAATCTTAGCCTATTAATAAGATGTGGTGCTTTCGATGCAAACTTTTGAAAGAAATCATTTTTTGTTGCAAAAGTGGGCTACTCTATGAGTTCAAGGGAAGGGAAAGTAGTCAATTGAGGCATTGGACAAAGAATTAATTATTCTTAGCACATATCAAGGAAGTGAGATAACTTATTTATAGCAAGGGTGTAAAGAGAATGGGCAGAATAGTTTTGGCATATACATTGACAATATATAAATCAAAAACGACTGGCATTGGGGAGGCCAGAGTATTATAGACAAAAATGATATTAACAAAAAATGATTTTAAAAATTAGAAAAGAAAAAAAGTTAAACATAAACCTAAAGCACAAAAAAATAAAATGTAAAAATGTAAAACATAATCCTAAGCTGCAATTTCTAGTTTCCAGAAATAGTTGCAATAAGTTGAGCTAGATTGTCTACCAAAAGTAAAAGGAAAAGTGTTGCTGGAGATATGAATAGGAATAGTAATGGTGGATGTAGGAAGTATAAAAAAAAATTGATCAATATTTAAAGACTCAATATGCAGCCCAAGTAAATTATATGAGTGCAAGCCTATCAATTCATGGATCACTTGGTCATTCAGATCACATGACATTAATGGGGTTAAAAGAAAATGTTTTTCAAGTCATTAAATCTACATTGAAATATTTAGCTTTAAAAATTTTAAAGTCAAATGGCTGAAAAAAATAGGAGGAAAATTAGTTCCCTCAACTACTCTCTAGAGTAAATAGCGTAGCATGTGGATGTTTGGGGTAGTAGCAGGCAACACAATAAATGAATTGGAGTTACCATCTACATCACATATTTTCCAATGCTTATCCTAAGCCAGAGTAGATGATATTTATGTCAATTACGTAAATGATATAAAGGATACTTGCAAACATCTTGTTAATTTAGATGAAATCCAGTTGTATCTTGCTTGATGAGATTAAACAGATTGCATAGCTGATGTTTTGATGAGATTGAATAGATTGTATAGCAAATTTTTTGATGAGATTAAACTATTTTCTGGCACCTAATACCATTTATCAATAGTCATTTTCCTAATGTGAGATAATTTTTGACTGCAAGCAATCCCAATGGGAAAGCCTATCGACTAATTAACCTTATCCCCTCCCTCAGTATCCCCCACCATCTTCCTAATCTAATCCCCCAAATTTTTTCCAATCTATGCTCAAGCATACCCCAAGAGAAGTATGTTGGCTTGGCATGTACAGGCCTTGAGAAATGTGGGGAAACACTTAGGGAAATGTGCTCAGCCTTGGGGAGCACCCAAAGGGCATGGGAAAAGGGGGTTGGCAAGTGGCCAGTGGAGTTTTAGTGGTAGTTTAGGATTAATTAATTTCTATTTAGTATTGGTGAAGTATGGTTAGGATAGTGAGTAAATATGCTTGTTTTGTTTAGAATTTTAAATTAATGGATTTAGTGGGTAGTGATTAATATTAGTTAGTAACTTTAAGATTAGTTAGTAATCAATAGGATTTAGGAATAGCCTAAGTTAGTTATTAGTGTTAGTGTTCTTAAATTAGTGATTAATATGTGTAGTGTGAATAGTGTTAATGGTTCATACATTTATTTTTATTTATAGATTTTAAATTGATAAACTTTTTGGAAAGTGGATGTTCACCTAGAGTTGACCATCTCACCTTTGTGGCCCGATACAAAGGATGTTGCCCTAGCCCTTGATGATGTTGCTAATGACTTGAATATTCCCAGCCCACCTACCAATCCCAAGGATGACTAGGGTTTTCATGATCAGGATGGACCACCCCCTTAATTGGAACTACTTTAGTTGCCTGAGGGTTGCTTTTAAAAGTTTTTTTTGATGAATAGTTGTTGATTTCAGCTTCAGTCATGTGAACTCTCATAGGGTGATCTTGTATCCCACGACCCTTTTTTTGAATTTTAATCTTAGTATATTATTTTTTAATAGAAAAGGACTATTCATAAAATAAAAAAAGGGTAATTAAGTGCTAGATGATAGATATTAATATATAATGTTAGGAAGTTATTTAAAGTTTTTGAATTATAATAAGATTAGTGTAAGATATTTTGACTTAGCCATATGTTATTTTTATTGGTGGGTTGTCTTTTACAATATTTTTAATACATTAATATTTATTATAAGAGGGTTCTTGGGTTGGTTTTAATGTAAACTCTTTGTGTGTGTGCTATATGTAAAGGGTATGTATATGGAACATGATAGTTGATTTAGATTTAGGTTAGAAGATAATTTTAATATTATAATTTATTAATGGATGATAATTGATGTTTTATTAAGTTTAAATAGGATATGTTAATAATTGGATTTAAGTATTATTCTATTGTAAGGTTACTTATTAAGTTTAGATCTAGGCATCTTGGCGATTGATCTAGTATATTGCAATAAACATATTGTTGATATATGATTGAAAAGATCATCTAAGTAGAAATATTGTTGAAGAAGACTGTGTGTTCCAATAATTGGTTTATCACTGATGTCAAACTTGCTACTTGTTGGTAAGACAATTGTTTATATGTTTCAAGCACTGTCACTTAGTCGATTGATGAGGATAATTTGATGAACAAGATGTAATGCAAGAACCTAGAGGAAAGGTTGAGTTATGATTATATATTGAACTGTAAGAATTAGTTAAGACAATGATAACATAATGTATTGATGATCTGCCTGAGGTTACAAAATGACTCGCTACACTTAGAAAGTTCAGAAGAATAAAGTTAAACAAAGTTCATTTGCCAAGCTTGCCAAGATGATAGTAGGTGCCAAGAAAAGTTAGTGCAAACTGAGCAAAATGTCAGTTGGAGCTAAGTGAAAATAAATTCTACTAGATGTCGAGTAAGTTACTAGATGTTTAGAAAGTTAGTTGATGTCAAGTCATTTTTAGTTGATGTCGAGCACCAGTAAAATCTAGTTGATGCCAAGTGATTTTAGAGTAGATGTTGAGTAACATAGTATGTATCAAGCATCATAAGATTGATAAAGTTGAGTTGTTGCATTATGACAAAGATCAAAGATCAATCAAATAAAATCCAACAAGTTTGTTTTCTTGGAACTTGTGAATCGGGAGAAAGATAAGATTGATGAGCTGGTGGCACAGAATCTGATGTAAACCATTTTGGAGGCAAATTCAAGTGGATTTTAGGAGAAGTTTCTAGAGAACACAAGATATCAGGTATATACATTGTATCCTACCTAATACATCTAAAAACCTAATTTTGGTAATGGATAATGAGTGGGAAAAGTGTTCTAATTTTCTATATATAGGAATGTCTACTCATGAAGCAAAGAGTTGGAGAGTTTTGATGCAAAAATATAATAAGGAGAAGAAAAGGGGTTTTGCTTCATCAAGTGACCCAAGTGAAGAAGTCTACAATGGAATACTAAGCTAGAAGGCTTAAAGAGGATGAATTCTTAAAGGGTGTACAAGCTATCAAAACTACAAAGATTGGAATCCAAGCAGAGTTGAAGACTGAATAGTGATCTATAATCAAGAAGTAAGGTTGTAAGTTGTATCAGATCAAAGCTCTACTGTTACTTTCTAACAATTTCATCAGCCTAGGGTAAATCCTTTGGAGTAAGGTTGACTTAACAGTCATTGGAAAATCCTTTAACAAGGTGGCATTCCAAGTGAATGACCTAAAGTCCTCTAACAAGGCTCACTTTTAATAGGGTGATTGAAATCCCTTAACCAAGTCACATTTAATAGTGTGTATTGTAACCTTTAATAGGGTTGGCCTTTAATAGGGCATCAATTTACAAGAGTGAGAAAGGAGTAGCAGGTTACTGGTGGTTTTTCCCAAATTGGGTTTCCACATTAAATCATTGTGTCAAATGTGTTGATGGATATGTTGTGTTTCATGCTTTACATTTCTGGAAGTTGATTTAACAATAACATATTAGTATTAGTTAACACATAATGAATGCATGCATGGTTAAGAATGTTGTATGGGTTCACTAAATTGTGAAAAGTTTTATTTGTACATCTAGACCTTGAATAACTAATTCACCCCTACTCTTAGTTATTCTAAAAGAATTCCAACAACTGGTATCAAAGCCATCTACTTAAGGGGATTAGTTTTAAGGTACTAGAAGCACAAAGATCAAGATTTCAAAAAGAGAGGTACCCAAGGTCAATAGAGATAACTTTTCTACATGGAAAATTTTGATAAAGCTACACCTTGGAGGACTTGGAGATTATGCACAATCTTGCATTGTAATAGAACATGTTGATCTAGTAGGAGCCCTAACTGCTAAAGATTTAAAGAAAAAGAAAGAACACAATTAGGTGATGTTAGAGATTGCCTCTGCCCTAAGCTATGCTAAATTTAATGATATCAAATTCTTTAAAAGCGCAAAGCAGATGTGGGATACCCTAGAAACCATCTATGGAGGAGAGAAAAATGTTCAAAGAGCCAAATTAGAGAGCCTTAGAGGTAAGTTTGATGACATGAGAATGGAAGAAGGTGAGAATATTGCTCAATATGTTGGTAGAATAAAATAAGTTTTTAGTGCAATAAAAGGTGCTACTAGTAAAATAAATGATGATAATGTATTAAGTAAAGTCTTGAGAACATTTTTGCCTATGTATGCTATTAGAGTATCTATAATCTAAGAGTTAAGATGTATACTAGGAAATGATCTAACCTTGAAGGTCTCATAGCAAGACTCACTACTTTTAAGCTATCTAATTTTGAAAACTATAGACTAGAGAGTATTGAATCAGCTTTCAAAGAAAATTTGTTACTAAAGGATTTTGAGGAGGTAAAGTAGAAGAAGAAGAAGAAAAGGAAGATAAATTATGCATCCAGCGATAGTAACACAGATGAGGAATACATTGAACAATTGTAAGCATTGCTGGCTAGAAGACTTCATAGAGGAAAAGGTAAGTTACCTATCATTTGTTTCAATTGCAATAAATTTGGTCATACTATAGGAAGATGTTCACAGAAGAAGAACTTCAGAGAAGGAAACAAGTACAAAAATAGAAGAGAAGATGATGGAAGAGACTAAAGAGACAAAGGCAAGAAATCATGCTACATTGTTGATGAACATGACTCTAATGAAAATGATGACGACATGGTATATGTTGCAATGAAGGATGAATCTGATGAGGATGAGGAAACTATACTTAGACTTATGTGAACAAAAATGACAAATGAATCGTTGACAGTGGATGTTCACATCACATGACTGGAGATAAAAGTAAGTTCATTACCTTAACCTATTATGATTGAAATAGTGTAAGATTCGATAATGATGCACCATGTTTAACAAAAAGAAAAGGCTCTATCAAACTCATGGACAAGATTTCATGTGACATTGCTTATTATGTTGAAGGATAGAATTATAACTTGTTAAGTGTGTCACAATTGAATAATTTGGGATGCAAATTTAAGTTTGAAAATAAATCAGCCAAGATATATGATACAAATAGAAACTTGATTGGAAAGGTCATCAAACTAGAAGTAATCTATTCTATTTGGATATTTAAGCTACTGCTTATCTTATAGAAAAATTTGATGATGTATGGCTTTAGCACAAGAGATTATGTCATGTTGATTTTGATAATCTAATTAGTATCAACAGCATGAAAAGAGTTAGAAGTTTTCCTAAGTTGAAGAAACCAAAAAATGTAATGTGCAAATAATGTCAGCTAGGAAAGATGACAAAGTTAAGTTTTAAAAGTAAAGCTTATACCTCTAAGGAAATAGTTGAAATTGTACAAAGCTACATAGGAGATAAGCATATAATGTTATTTGTTGCTAATAACTCTAGGATGATGACAATCATGTTTCTAAAACAAAAATCAAATGCTTTTCAAATGTTTAAATGGTACTTGGAAAGAGTGGGAAAAGAAATAGGTAAGAGTCTTAAATGCTCGAGATTAGACAGATGAGGAGAATTCACTTCAAAAGAGTTTGAGATGTTATGTAATGACAGCAGAATCAGGAGATAGACATCTACACCTAGGACCCCTATAAAAATGGAATTTCTAAAAGGATAAATAGGTCTATAATGGACTATGCCAAAACACTCATGATGGAGAAGAATGTTGCTTTGAAAAATTAGAGAGAAGCTATAAGTATTGTTGTATACATCTTGAACCATGTGCAAGTCAAGAAAGGTACTCATTCAACACCTATTCAACTATGGTATGGATATCCACCTAATGTGAAATACTTTAAGGTATTTGGAAGAAAATGTTATATTCTTAAAGATGTTAGGTGTGGAAAGTTTGATGAAAAAGGTGAAGAAGGTATATTTCTTGGTTACTCCACAAGAAGTAAAGCTTACAAGTGTTTAAATACTAACACTAAGAAAATTGTGGAAAGTGCAAATGTGAATTTTGATGAGTTTATAGAAGTAGATGAGGCTGAACTTACAAAAAAACTAGAAGAATACAAATCATTTGCATACTATTATGAAGGAATGCCTGCTGCAGAAGATGCTATAAATCATGCTACAAAGGAACAACAAGTCTCAACAACTACCAAGTCATTACATGTGGATGTTGAGTTGCCTTCAGATGCTGAGTTGTAGAATGAGGAAAATGCACAATCTAACTCTAAGATTAGCACACATGAAAGAGATGTTGGAACACATGACAGAGATTTACATAGTGATACTAAAGTTGATAGACGGAATGCAACTACAAGAACTAAGCCTAGACTATCCAAATATGTCAAAAGACACCACCCTATAGATCAAATCATTAGAGATAAAGATGCAAGGCCAATGACAAGAAATAGATTGTGAAGTGAAATATGTTTGTTAAGCATGAAGGAACCAAAGACAGTGAGAGATGCACTGGAAGATGATGACTGGTACAAGGCTATGGAACAAGAAATTTAGTAGATAGAAAACAACAAGACTTGGAGTCCAATTCCTAGACCAGAAGATAAGAATGTGATTGGCACAAAATGGGTATTTAGAAACAAGTTAGATGAGAATGGTGAAGTGAAAACGAATAAAGTAAGACTAGTTTGCAAAGGGTATTCACAAGAAGAAGGAATTAACTATGGTGAAATATTTTTCCTTGTTGAAAGAATGGAAGGAGTGATAATTCTACTTGCTTATGTTGTATACAAAGGTTTCAAAGTTTATCAAATGGATGTCAAGTCTGCATTTCTAAATGGCATATTAGAAGAAGTTTACATAGAATAGCTAGAAAGCTTTGTTGATAAAAATAATAAGAACATGGTATGTAGACTGCACAAAGCCCTATATGGATTGAAACAAGCACCAAGAGCATAGTATGAAAGACTTCATACTTATCTTGTTAAGATTGGATTTGAAAGGATAGATGATAGCAATAATTTGTACATGAAGATAGATAAAGGAAAAGGTATACTATTATCTAAAATATTTGTTGATGATATCATATTTGGAGAACAAGATGCATTGTGTAAGGATTTTGTAAATCAGATAAAGCAAGAATTTGAAATGTCAATGTTTGGTGAGATCAAATTCTTTGTAGGATTACAAGTTTATCAAATGAAATATGGTGTATATATCACTTGGTCAAAATATTTCAAAGAGATATTAGAGACATTTGGACTAGAGGATTCAAAACTAGTAAGTAAACCTATGGTAACAACACTCAAGCTTTTAAAGAATGATGATTCAGCTGAGGTAAATAAAAGATTATACAGATCCATGATTGGTAAATTGCAATATGTAGTACATAGTAGACCTGATATTGCGTTAGTTATGGAGATAGTTGCAAGATTCTCTACTAATCCCATAGAGAATCACTTGATGGATATGAAAATGATAATGAGATACTTGAAAGTAATAGAAGAGTTTGATTTATACTATAAGAAGAATGAGAATTTTGAATTGAAAGCCTACACTGATGTTGATTGAGCTAGAGATATTGATGATAGAAAGAGCACCAGTGGAGGAGTATTCTTCTTGGATAAAAGACTTGTTACATGGACTAGCAAGAAGCAGAGTTGTACTTCCCAATCTACTGTTAAAGTAGAGTATGCTACTGCTACTATTAATAGCACAAACATTGTATGTATCAAATAGTTACTTAAGGGAATGAAGGAAGAAATCATAGAATTAGTGACACTTTATTGTGATAATACAAGTCCTATCAATATATCAAAGAATCTTGTAATGCATACAAAGACAAAGCACATTGTAATAAAGTATCATTATGTAAGGTAATTGGTTCAAGATAAAGAGGTGAAGATGGAATATATTAATACAAAAGAAAAAATATCTTATATCTTCACAAAAGAATTACCTAAGAATTCTTATGATTATCTAAGAAATAAACTAGGGGTGATACCCCTATCAAAGGCTATGTAAAAGATAGAGGGAGTACCCTGCATCAAACAAGCTAACATACAAATTGATGTAGTGAATCTTACTTTAGGAATTGCCTAAAGTAATCATAGAATTAGAATTACAAATCAATCATAAGCAAGGTGACAGAGGGAAAACATTGAAGAAACTACAAAAGTCTATATCTACATATATTAAAGATGTCAGGTGTTGAGTGTGTGTCTTTAGCATTGTTTTCAAAGAGGGAGAAAGTAAAATAAACTAATCAAATGAAAAAAGAATAATGGAGAGAACACCATCAAAAAATTAGAAGATTAAAGAAACAAAGAGGGAGAAAACAGAAAGCAATCAGAGGAAGGATCAGAATAAAAAGAGGGAGATGTTCTAATATTCTGCTAATCCATGAAAGAAGAGAAGCAGATAAAGAAGGAACTCAGAAGGAGTTATATTTTGTAACCTAATGAAAAGGAGTTGTTGATAGAGGGAGAAATTTCACATACAAGTTCTCTTTTCGGTATTCTCTTACCATTTTAACCTAGTTAATTTGATGGAACAAGATGTTCATCATTTGTTTGACTGGTTGGTTTTCCATCAATGCCAGAGAGGGAGATTGTTTATATATGATTGAAAAGATCATTTGAGTAGAAGGATTGTTAAAGAAGACTATGTCTTTCAATCATTATTTTGTCACTAATGTCAAACCTGCTACATGTTGGTAAGACAATTTCTTATATGTTTCAAACACTATCACTTAGTTAATTGATGAGGAGGATTTGATCAACAAGATATAACAAAAGAACCTGGAGCAAAGGTTGAGTTATGATTATGTATAAAGTGCATGAATTAGTGAAGACAGTGATAACATAATGTATTGGCGATCTACTTGAGGTTACAAAATGATTGGCTACACTTAGAAAGTTCAAAAGAATAAAGTTAAAGAAAATTCATTTGCCAAGCTTGAGCAAGTTGATAGTAGGTGCCAAGAAAAGCTAGTGCAAGCTGAGCAAAAAGTTATATGGAGTTGAGTGAAAGAAAATTCTAGTGGATGCCAAGTATGTTAGTAGATGTTGAGCAATTTAGTTGATGACAAGTAATTTTTAGTTGATGTTGAGTGATTTTATAGTAGATGCCAAGTAACACAGTATGTGCCAAGCATCAAAAGATTGATAATGTTGAGCTGTTGCATTATGACAAAGATTGAAGATTCACCAAATAAAAGCCAACAAGTTTCTCTTCTTGGAACTTGTGAATTAGGAGAAAGATAAGATTAATGAGCTAGTGTCATAAAATCTTATGTAAACCATTTTGGAGGCGAATTCAAATGGATTCTAGGAGAAGTTTCTAGAGAAGACAAGATATGGGATCAATACATTGTATCCTACCTAATCCATCAAAAAGCCTAATTTTGGTGATGGATAATGAGTAGGAAAAATGTTCTAATTCCTATATGCGAGAATGTCTAGTCATGAAGCAAAGAGTTGGAGATTTTTGATGTAAAAATCTGATAAGGAGAAGAAAAGGGGTTTTGCTTCATCAAGTGACCTAAGTGAAGAAGTCTACAATGGTATACTAAGAAAGACAACTTAAAGAGGACGAATGCTTGAAGGGTGAAAAAGCTTTCAAAATTGTAGAGATTGGAAGCCAGGTAGAGTAGAGGATTGAATAGTGATCTATAATCAACAAGTAAGGTTGTAAGTTGTATTAGATCAAAGATCTACTATTACTTTCTAACAATTATATTAGCCTAGGGTAAATCCTTTGGAGTAAGGTTGACTTAATAGTCATTGAAAAATCCTTTAACAGGGTGGCATTCCAAGTGAATGGTCTTAAGTCCTCTAACAAGGCTCACTTTTAATAGGGTGATTGAAATCCCTTAATTGAGTCACATTTAAGAGTGTGTATTGTAACCTTTAACAAGGTTGACCTTTAATAAGGCATCACTTCAAAAGAGTGAGAAAGGAGTAGCATGTTATTGGTGATTTTTCCCAAATTGGGTTTCCAAGTTAAATCATTGTATCAAATGTGTTGATGGATATGTTGTGTTTCATGCTTTACATTTCTACAAGTTGATTTGACAATAACATATCAATATTAGTTAACACACAATGAATGCATGCATCGTTAAGAATGTTTTATGGGTTCACTGAATTGTGAAAAGTTTTATTTGTACATCTAGACCTTGAATAACTGATTCACCCCCTCTCTCAATTATTCTAAAAGAATTCTAAAATATATCGTATCAAATAAGACCTAACAGAATTCATGATTCATACAAATCAAATCATATGTCACTTTCTACAATTATGTAAGGTTAACTGAGTTTATAAATAGGATTAAACCTAAATGTGACAATGATGAGGCATGTTCGCATCCTCCTCATGTCAAAAAGTGAAAACATATGAACCTAACTTTACTGAAATATACTTATCCCACTCAAATTTAATTTGAGAATTTGGAACCCTAAATATCTCTTTGACTTGATGACATTCCTTTGAAAATACAAACCTATAGTTCAATTACTCAGACTTAATAAATGCATGCTAAGTGTCCATGTAACAAAATCACTTATGATTTGAACTAGTGCAATATGTTTCAATACCTACTATGCATCTTTGTGAAATGTAATTGGAATTTAATTGTTTTTTAAACTTTAAATAAAGAAAAAACTCTTTTATGTGTACTCTACCAAATCTATTTGCCTTTACAGTAATTGATAATTTATATTTATAAATGAAAACCCTAGAACTCTAGTAAACTAATCATGCAACCTTGAGACTTGAACTCAACTTTACCATGTTGTCATTCTTCCAGAATAACTTTGTTATTAGTATGTATTAAAATTAGTTCTAATTGCCTTTTTCCCAAAAAATTTTGGTGTATTTTTGCCTTGATTTTGGGCATGACATTAGGCCTTATTAGAATACTCAACCTTATTAGGAGTTGCTACAAGCCTATTAGGAACTGGTATATACAAATATAGAATGTGTGTGAGAAGAGCCCACTACCCTAGCATGCAATATAAAATGTAATTCCTTTATACAAAAAGATGGATACAAAGACATCTTTTCTTAATACTAGTATCTTTAATAGCTAAAATAATAATTGGTTCTTTTCAAAAAACTCAAAATCCTTTGATCATACATTAGAATTTGCATCACATAAAGTTTTCAGAATCATCCTAAGAAGCACACTTAACTACGCATTTACAAACTTTCCTTTATAGCTTTGTAATTCACAAAATACTATCTAGTCAACCTTCAAGCTTCCACGGACTTGGAAAAATCTATTATTAACTCATTCCCTTTTAGAATTAACATCTAGGATGTCATCCCTAATTATTCAAGTAATTATTTCATAAACAAAATAATTCCTTAACCCATAATTACCCATTTTCTATTATACTCTACTCCTATCTATATGCTTTCATAACTATTAAAATTGTTATAACAAGAAAAGTCCATAGGATGCAATTTCAACTCTATTCAAGTTTGAGTAAACAAACTTCTCAAAAGATTTCTTAGCCTTGAGATATTCCTCAACTTTCATTTCCAAAATTGCTATTCTCAAAGATAGATTTTATTTGAGAAGTGAGATTTTTTTAGAAATTTTCTCTTTATGCATTTTAATAAAATTTAACTCATCATAAGCTTTTCCAAACCTTGTCTCAATATCTTCAATTTGTTGATTGAGTTGTTGAAGCTTATTTACCAATATTTCAAGTTCTTCATGCTTCTTCTTAAACTCTTCATGTTTTTCTTTAGTTAACTTGAATGTTAATGTGCACTTTTCATATAGTGTATTTCCTTCATGTTCACATTTCCTTAGCTCCTTGATACATGTATCAAGAACTTCCAAATCATTTCTCATATTCTAACAGATAGTGTCAAACATATGTGCATCATGTTTGGCATGTTCTTGAATGTTGAAATATGAGATAGGTTGGTGAATTTTCTATCAAAATCTTTTACTACATCTTTTTCTCTATCTTGGGGATTTGGCTCATCTATCGTTACAATCAATGTTTTCTTCAATCTCTTAGTTACTTTCATCAAAGAACTTTGTAGGCTTTTTAACTTTCTATTTTTCTCTATGATCTTGTTGAGTAATATGATCATTTTAGTTTGATAATCATCAGTTGATCTTGTTAATGTTACTAAGGTAAGGGGTGTCCCAGATGAACTAGGTACACTAGGCTTATTTTCGTCTTCCTCCTTTTTCTTTTTCTCCTCTTCTTCTTTTCTTTTATTCTCTTCTTCTTCCTTTTTACTCTTCTCCTCTTCTTTTTTTCTCTTCTTGCTCCTTTCTTTTTTCTTCTTCTTCCATTCATTTCTTCTCTACTTCTTCCTCCATTTTCTTCTCTTCTTCCAATTTCTTTCTTTCCTATTCAATTTTATTTTGTTCTTCCTCCTTTCTCTTCTTTCTCAAGTTTCCTTTTCTTTTCTTCCTCTTCCTTTTTCTTCTTTTATTCCTCATCTTTTCTCTTTTCTTCTTCTTCTCTTCTTAATCATCTTCTTATTATCTATAATGGGTGGTCAAACTACCAATATTAGGACCCCAGATGAACTAGTTACACTAGCCTTATTCTCATCTTCCACCTTTTTCTTTTTCTCCTCTTCTTCTTTTCTTTTATTCTCTTCTTCTTTCTTTTTATTCTTCTCGTCTTCTTGTTTTCTCTTCTTCCTCCTTTCTTTTTTCTACTTCTTCCTTTCTTTTCTTCTCTACTTCTTCCTCCCTTTTCTTCTCTTCTTCCAATTTCTTTCTTTCCTCTTCAATTTTATTTTGTTCTTCCTCCTTTCTCTTTCTATATTTCTCTTCTTTCTCAAGTTTCCTTTTCTTTTCTTCCTCTTCCTTTTTCTTGTTTTATTCCTCATCTTTTTTTCTCTTTTCTTCTTCTTCTCTTCTTAATCATCTTCTTATGATCTATAGTTTGTGGTCAAACTACCAATATTAGGACCATAATCCTTAAATGGATCTTATGCTGTGTCAATTGTCACCTTTGTGTTATCAATCTACATTGTGTCTATGCTAATGGTAATTTATGGCCTTGTTGTTGCTTCCTTATTTAGATCGTCCATGATTTGTATTATGTCTTTCTCTATTTGACTTATTGATAGTTTCCTCCCATAATCAATATAACTCTATTCCTTTTCCTAAGGTTGGGTTCAAGACTCTTTATAAGAAGACATGAAATGTGTTCCTCACTATTAATCTAACATAACTTTCTAAGTTGGTTTTCTCTTATTCCCTTGCCTTCATCTACTACTCCTTTTATTTTCTTTATTATCCTCTTAGATAGATCTTTGGGAACATCATCCTTAGTAACTTCAAATCTCTTATTAGATAATATCAAATGTCTAATAGTGATATTCTTAAAATCCAATCTATCAATTCTAGTGTATAGATAATAATAAAAATTAGTTGCATTAAGTTACCTTCATCAATGATTGTGCTACTTAGCTTCTCAATTTTAGGCTTCCTGTGATCATTTCTTATGGTTTCTTCTCTACTAGCTTTTCTAGCTCAATTTGACCTCACATCTTCTTCTTAGGTATATTTTCCATTATTTATTTATGCCTCTTTTCAAGTCCTATTGCCAGAGCTTTCATCCTTTTCTTTCTAGAAGAATCAAGGAACTCTTGTTTTACTTTAGCCAATCTGGTCAAACTTTTTTCACCTTGAATACCTCCACTTCTTCTTCATCTTTAGATTTCGTAGAGACTAGAATGGCAAGTGTAGTAGGTGGCTCATCCTGTGATACAACTACATAAGCTACAAATGGAAATAAAATAGTAACTCCTTCAAATGGTCTAATTGATGCCAAGGGTGGCACACTTATAATAACTTGATAACAAGTCTACTTCATCCCTATTATAGTTTTCTTTATAGCACTTATTCTTCTTCATCCATGCGTACTTCCAGCATTGACTTCTTTAACACTGAATCAACTTTATTTTAATAGACTTCTCTAGTGACGCTTGACTTATTGATTGCATTAATTCATCAAATTTTCCAAGCCTGTCAAACACTTCATCCTTATCAAATTTAAAGATTATGTTTGCATATCCCTCAAATTCTTCTTCTGTCAATTCATAGCCAAGTGGTTCAACATATAGAATTCTAGGCTCAACTTCCTCAATATATAGGAAATCAATGTCAATCATGAAATAAGAATCCTTTTTGTACTTCTCTACCATAGTGGGCGGTACTTTATATCTTCCCTTTATCTTCTTCTAAAAGGTCTTCATGATAATTTTTTTTCTATCAATGATCTTATCAATTTAGGATGTTTATTATGCATCTCTCATATCTTCTCCATGGTACACTTATCACTGCTAAGTAATTTAATTATTGACATAAAAAGAAATCTTTCAACCAAGTGGAAAAGCATGTGTGTTATCAATCATTGGAAATTAAATTGACTACTCTTAACTTTCTTGACCTTTCAAGGTTCTCAACCAATTATTCTCTTAACATTTTTCTCAAGTTAAATTTATCACTCTCAATGCAAACTTTATAGGATACATGATGAATCTAGTTGCCATGTCATCACTCCTTTAACTAGAACATATCTTTGTTCCAATGATTTTACTTAAAAATTTTACATCATCTTGTTTGATTTTTCCTATCACTATTCCTCTTCCATTGTAGATAGATTTAGTATTATCAAGTATCAAATTCTTAACATTCTTCTCATATATAGGTATGTTAGCTTCACTATATAAACCAATAACTACATGAAGGATTAGATAAGATTTCTACTACAATATCTTCTAACGAAAACTTTCCATCATGAATTCTGCTAAGTATGATGTTAGTCCATTCTTCATTGTCAAACTCATAGAAAACTAGGAATTTTACTAAGTCATTTTTCTTTGAATGTTTAAACCCTTTCTTTCTCAATGTTATAATCAAAGACTTATCCATGATTTTTATAAATATTAATTTCAAACTCAAAAGTGAACTCGCAAAAATTTATAAATACCTTGATTACATGAAATGTAGGGTTTTCTAAACTTTGCACTATAATTTTCCAACAATTTTCTTTCAATTCACTCTTTATTGCTCCTTAACTCTTCACACACTCAAATGATAAACAAGATCTTGTTCACATCCCTTAAATCTTATGAAATTGATCTCTAAATTAATTGTCCAAGTATGTAATCCATAAATAGTTATTTCTGATTATCGTTAGACTTGTTTTCTTTTGTGCACATACATCCAATCTCCAAATGATAAGTGTTATTAAATGTAGCTTTAACTAATCATGCACTACCTCATACTAATGGTGCAAGTCTCATTTTGCCATATGTTATCTTTTCTATCTTTTGGATGCTAATTCATTTATAAAAGATGCTCAATTTAAATAGAATGAATCACATATAATTGTTGACTTCAATCTTCCTTTAGGTGCATTAAATGAGTATTCTTCAAATATTATATGTGAGCTTGATGGATCTTTTTCTTTGACAAATGCTTCTTTGAATTCTCACACATGCTCTCTCAACTCATCTTTCTTATTGTTATTTCACTGCTATCATTACTTCTAACATTTTTTTTATGTTTCCTTTTTAAATTTGGGTTCCTATTGATGTTACTCATATCCATTCTAAAAAATCTTGCTACTTGACTGAAATTGTTGCATAGCTAGCACACGGACGCATTGTTTCTATAATTAGGTCCATGCTAGTTAATAGGTGCTCTGTAATTTCTAGCAATGTGTCCAAAGTTGTTATAATTGTAACATACAATATTTCTCCTTGCTCCATTAGCTCCTTCATTGGATCTCCTTTTTTTATCCTTTAGGGTTAGTACCTATAAATATTCTACTATTGCTACCATTACTATCAAATTTAGGTTTCTTACAATCAACCACTTTATCACCAAAACTATGACAATTTTAACAATAAAAAAATAGTGACATGTTTAAAATCTTAACTATGCATTCCCTTTTTATATAACCAATTTCATTGCATGAAAAGAATCTACCTTAAAATTAATTCCTTACTTCCTATGGTGATTCAGTCTACTCAAGTTGCTTGGGTTCATCAATTTTCTTAGGTTGATTTGCTAGCTCAAGTTCTTATGATGTATCTTTAGATTGACTTGATTCAATATTATCCTAGTCATCTTTCTTATGTTCTTAGTTCTCAACAAATATATATGGTTCCTTTCTTAATTTAAATTTTGTAGCTAACTTTTATCCAATAAAATATCCAAGGCCATTCTAATAATAGGAAGGTCTCTAAAAATATAATTGCTCATGAATTTTCTCACTACTAGAATATAGCATTTCTAATTATTTCTTAGTATGGGTTGACTCTCCTTTCATAGTAGTGTTTTACTTTTCAAGTTTTACATATCCTATCTTGGTGGATTCAAGTTCTAATGTAACTTTTATATGGTGGGATCTTAGATCTACATTCTCGGATAGGATTTTAGATCTGACTCTATTTTTCCATCATCTTTCTTTAAGTTTAATTTCAGCTTAGTGATATTCAACTCATCTTTTATAATCTTATTTTCTTTCTTCAATCTTGATACTTCATCTCTATATTTTGCTTGATCTTTAGGTTCCTTTCTAGATTTCAGATGGTCAATCTTTTCTTTCAGCTTCCCAATGTAGTCCTTTTCATCTTCATATCTCTCTCTCAAGTTATCTCTTTCTTTAGTGAGAATATCAATCTTCTCAAGAGATTCTTCTATGTTCTTATGTAATTTTTCCATATCCATAGGGATCTTTCTCAAGTTGTTAAGCCTCTTTTGAGTAATTGGGCTTCTATACCAAATGGTAGAAATAGGGAATACTAAGAGTGGGGTGGGGCTGAACCAATATTGTACAAAATTTAGCCTAAAACTAGATATTATTAATTTCCTTAAGATTTTCATATGTAATCAAACTAATTATACTAAATAGTAAACATAACCATGCAATAAGAGAACTCATAATAGCATATTTTGTTAACTAGGAAAACCCTAGCCAAGGGAAAACTCTAGTGGGGATGATAACCAAAAAATGAACCACTAATAAAAAGTATCTGGTTAAAGATATTGACCTTGTTAGAAGCATATTATATGCATATAGTGTCTCAATCCTTAGTAGAGGACTTAGGCCTTTTTAGAATCCTTAACCCTATTAGGAGTTGCTTCAACCCTACTAAGAGTTGATATATACAGATATAAAATGTATTCAAGAAGAGCCCATTGCCCTAACATACAATATACAATGTAATTTTCCTTAATACAAAAGCTAGATACAAAAACCTCTTTATTTATTGCAAATATCTGATATAATACTTTCTACTCTTCACAAAACTTGTGTAATTCTCTTGTCATACATTAGAATTTGTATCACATAAAGTTTGCATGGCCTTCCTAAGAAGTGCACTTAACTTCACATTTATAAACTTTCCTTTATATCTTTCTAATTCACAAAATACTAACTTACACACTTGTTCATGTCATTGTGACATATTTTCATGTTCATACCTAACTTTTCATGTGCCAATAATACCTCTATCAACTATGCACATCAAAACTGTATCTACTCTGCCAAATAAACTAACTAATACTTAAACAATTTACAAACTATACCTACTATATCTTTATCTTCGAGGTTTTCCTTCTTCATAATGAATATATTCTACCACAAATGACAACATTCAATGCCTACCTTATCAAAATTTCCAACAAAAAGTACCTACCCAAGAACATTAAACTATGTTAAGCTCCAGTACACTAGACTCTAAAGGGAAGATATTGAAGAGGAAGGTGAAGCAATCACCACAAGCCCTGAAGAGTAGAGCTATTACTCTTGATGAATATATTATGATTCCAAACTAGGACATATCTAGTTTAAGTGTTAAAAATGAGAACACTCAGTGAATTGTTGGATAGGAAAGATAAGAAAAAAGAGATAAAAAGATAACATCAGCAAAGACATGCATTATATGACATTAGACACATATTTCTTGATACTATTGTTGTAGATGATTTAGATGAATAGGACCCCTTGATTAAGAAATTGATCAAGATAGTGGAGAATATGAATGAACTTGATATTGATACTTAAGAGAAACTCATGAAGAGGTTAGAAAGAAATTTTAGAATAAAGCATTAGACAAGGTTGCAAATGTGATTGCAATTCAAAAGGTTGAGCTCTCCACTCTAATTATTGATCTGGAGAAATTAATAAATAATTTTAAAACATTATTTTATAATATATGTAATTTACCTATATTATAAAGGGAAAAATGGAGAAAATGGATAAAATTGATAAGGATTTAAGAAAGTGTGGATGAGATGTAAACTTGGATTCTAGTTCTAGTTCAATTTATTTTTCAAATATCATATTTTTGCAAGGGAAATACTTAGATTTATTGCATGAGGAGTGAAATATCATAAATAAATTTACTTCCATATAAGCCCTATTACTACCTCATTTAAAATTAATTCAAAGGCTTTTGTAGGTTTCCAAGGACCTAGTGTTTATAGAAAACAATATGCCAGATCTTGTAACCAAATTGGATATTGAAAGAGAAGTTCTTCACAAACTCAAGAGAAATTGGGATAATATAATTTCTATTATCATGAGATTTCACTACCCATTTCAAATAAATTTTGGTATAATAATTGGGCTACAATTGAATTTCAATACTTTGCTTAAGTGACAAAAATAAGGGGGAAATATGATGAGTATGTGAAGGGCGAAATATATGAAGACTTTGAAATGTATGAATATTTTTATGTGCTATGTATATTATGTCTAAGTAAAATAGAGTAATAAGGAGGTATAGCTCCCAACTATAAGAAAACATACTTTTGGAATAGTTTTTGCAATTACAAGTTACAATAATATGATTAACGAGTTATGGGTATGGAGAACACCATAAGCGTAGGTACATATTTTTGAAGTTTTTTTTTGAATTTTTTTTAGCATGATAAGTATTATTTCCACTAATGCCAAAGGGGGATATTGTTGACCCTAAAGGAAATCTTGTTATTTTCAATTAATGAAAAACACTTAATCATTTATTATGCAGATTTGGTCATTCAACACTATGATTGAGCTACTGTAATAGTTGAGATGTAAAGAGAAAAGGTATAGAAGTTCATTATGTGTCAAAGTAGAGATATTTTTAGAGCACATCAATAGTCATAGAGAATTTTAGTTATTTTCAAGTGCTACAATTCAACCAAGAAGTTTAGAGAACTAAAATAGTGTAATCTTAGCATAATTTATGTGTAGGGACAACTTGAAGAACTAGGTATAGTTGAGTGTTGAGAAGGTATATGTGTCAAGTTATATAGTTTGTGTATATGAGTTTGGAATGTTACAAAATCTTATGTGAATCATTTTGATGAGCATGAATCATGTTTCTATGTTTGAGGAGCTAATCAAGGAGGTAATTACACCTATGATTACACGTCATTAATCCCTATGTAGTATAATGGGCCAATCATAAAATTGGAAATGTCAAGAGGCAAAAAGAATGAATTTGGATCATTGGTTGTGATTTTGGAGATTCTTAAGATGCCTATAAAAGAAGGCTTTCAAGCCAAAAATTGATGTTGTGAGTAAGAGGAATGTGTGTATGTGAAGATGAAGTATCAACAAGTTATGTAGTAAGGAGACCGAGTAGTGTAGTGAGGAGTTATTGCAAATTAATCACAAAGAGGTGATTACACTTAGGATAGAGAAGATATGTTATCATCATTTTAGTGAAAAATGAAGGATCAAGGTACTATTACATTCTAACAAGTGAATCTTTTAATAGAGTGATCCTAACATGCCTATTGTAAATCTCCTAACAAAGAACTCGCTTAATTTTCATGTTAGAATCCTTTAATCAATGTAGACTTAACAGACTTGTAATATTTCAAAAGAGAAAGCCCATCAAAGAGTAGATCATCATAACTAATTAAAATGTTATCCCTAACATGAACTTTGTTACTACAATAGTAGAGATTTTATGGGTGTCATCCCCATTGTTGTTTTATGTTAACCTTAGAGGCTTTCTATGTTATCAAATATTGTATCATGTGTTGAGTACTTTTTTATGTGTTTCATTCATAAAAGTAGATGGTAGATTCAATATTACATGTTATTACATAATGATGCATGGTTAAGTTTAATATGGTGAATTAGGTTTAGAGTGGTTTATGTTTGAAGTGGTACAAGATTTAAAGATCCTAATTAACCCCCACACCCCCTCTCAACATCTTACTTTACCATTATATTTCCAACAAGTACATGCCCTTCTCCTACTTTTGAACATTCTTAGGAAGTGAAGGATGATTTCTAGAAAAAGGAGGAGAGGGGAGGCAATTATATGGAAATAGGTGAAGAAGAGGAGGAAGTTAAAAATATAGATAATGGGAAAGATGAGGATGATTATGATAAAAAGGCCCCATAGTATAAATATTTTGAAGACAATGTGACACATGTTGTGCACATTGACACTAAGATTCCCCTCTTAATGTGGCCAAGGCTAAAGAAACTAAGGAGAAGAATGAGGAAAATAGAGATAGGCAGTTCCTTGTTGCTAATATTGTATACAAGGATGAGATAAATGTAAAATTACTAGAGGAATAATTAAAAAGTATTGATATCTAGTCTCCATTAGGTGTGCTTCAAATGGAAAAATAAATTTCCATTTAGACTTTTAGAATGGAACATTAGACTTTTAATTCCATACAAAAATTCAATATCAATTATAGAGCCCTGAATGGAGAAATGGAGGAAAATGAGAAAAAGATTAATGGGGAGGCAAGGAGTGTTAATTCTTGTAATATTGTGGAGGAAAAGATACAAGGGCTAGCATACAAAATTGTGAAATTGGAAAGAGATACTTTTACTTTGACCAACAATTACCAGAAGTTGTTGGAAGCCTTGGTAGAAAAAAATGAACAAAATTATTGGTAATATGTATATGTAGCTGAAAAACATCATGGTCTTAAATGTGTAGAAGGCTAAGGGCATGGTAGAAATACTAGGTAAGAAGAGAAAAAGATCTACTATGAAGAAGCTGAAGACTAAGAATGATGAATATGTTAAAGAGGATGTCAAACTGGTAGCTGACAAGATTAACAAAAAGAATTAGGTGATGGTGCTAGAGCCAAATTAATGTTGTTATGGTTTGTTTTTCCTTTATTTTATAGTATTTTTTGTGTTTATTTTCATAGTTTAGTCCTTTATTTTTGGTATTTGATATTTTCCATGTCTATGTACTAGTCTTTTGTGGGTTATGTTCTATGTAGTCATGGTGGTTTTTTAGTCTAACACTATTTTTATTGTTAAACTTTAACTCTTATTTTGTAAAGATTATTGGGGGTTTGGTTCCCTTGTAAATAAACATGTTTTAATCCTTAATCAAAAAAATTGAATCCAAAGTAATTAATATGAATCATAGTCATATGTCATTTTCAATTTGTTCACCTAGTCCTAGGGCCTTTATGAGATATTGATGATGATATGAAGGGATCTTATAAATGTCTACACTAGTGTATGAAACATATGAAATCATTCATGGATGTCATGTTCAATACTTGGATCCTTGAATTCTAGACCTCCTCCTTTTCTACCTTGAAAGTTTTGAAATACTTTCCCAATGAGAGATGAGCTCCTTGTCATTTTATGTTTGAGTGAGTAGTGAGGCCTCCTTTTATAGAGAACAATCGATGTCATCGATAAAATTTTCCTATTTTCGATATTTTTAGCACTAACATACTCAAAATTTCACTCTTTTTTGCTAGATACTAGTGTCTAGTATCATAGTCTATAGGGCCTAAGGTGATAGGTTCTCTTTTGTAGTATTAGAGTGATCGGTAGAGGTCAACAGAGACAAAAATAAATTATACTTGTAATATTAGACTTTGGTTTGAGAAAAATTAGTCTAGACAAGGGGTATTTAAATAGAATCACCAAAGTGAGCCCCAAGTTAACATGTAAATATATGATAATTATATGTTATGATACTATTTATCCCCACTTTAGTAGGTGACAACCATTATATTCATACTATTATAAAGGTATAAGACTACATCAAATTACTTTCACCAAGACACAAGAAATAAATCAAAACAAAAATCCTACAAGGACTTAGGATCTAATATATGTTCACGTCAAAATAAAAAGGAGAAATATGTTCAACACATATCAGACACACATAAATAAGCATATAAGAGGGTGGAAGAGAAGTGTATATGGATTCTTTGGGTACTAAGATCTTATTTGCTATGGGTCATATGAGAAGTTAATAGACATTGCTTCCAGACCTAGTAAAGTGTTCCTCACTATAAGTTGTGTAAACAATAGAAGATTCAAACTAGTGTATAAAGGTTTATTTAAATGATAGTTTACTATATTAAAAACTAAAACCTTGATTTTAAAATATTAAAAATGATAATTAGAAGATGCATAGTACACAATTTACTAAACATAAATTTATTACAAAAAAAATCCTCATCTTGCAAAGTGATTTGAAAATTAACTTCCAACATATTGAATGTTGTGTGAACAAAGTGTACAAACTAAACTTTGTGATGTGTGCACAAAGTATAAAAATAGAGCCAAGTATATTCTACCACATTAAAGTGATTTGGTTCACCTACTAGGATTATTTCTTTATCATAACATACATAGGTCTAAAATAAAATTTCACCTCATAATGGTGAGATTCCTTGAGATTAAGGGAAAAAATGAAAATGAGAAGGTACATGATCCACTATCTAGGATTAGTGTATGCATCAAAAAATTATACATGTACACCAAGTTAGAGACAAAATTTCTATAGTCTTTAGGTTCTTTCTTACATTCTTCTTCATTCTTCTCTACAAATTTATTGACTCTAACATTTTCACTTTCCACTATTTTATTAGTGTTGGAATTCAAAAACTTATAATCTTTTCTCTTAGTGGCATAAACAAGCAATATGTGTCTATCACTCTTTTCATCAAGTTTTCCTTTTCTTGCATATTTTAATATATAACACTTGCTTCCAAAAACTTTAAATTAATTCACATTATATGCATAGCCATAAAAAAGTTCAAAAATGTGTTTCATTTGTACCTTTATTTACCTAAACTATGTTTAGAGTTTAGACTACAGTACTTACAACTTCTCTCCAATACTTTGGTGAAACGTTCTTCTCCATCATTAATGTCCTTACAAAAACCATAATAATTATATTCCTTCTTTCAACTATACCATTTTGCAGTGGAGTCCTTAGTGCACTTATTTGTCTCTTGGCTCCCTTGTTATTGCAGAATATATACTCATCTGATATGAATTCACCACCTCTATTTGATCTTAGGCACTTCAAATTTTTTCATGTTTCCTATTCAACTCTAGGAAAATATCACTTAAACATTTGAAATGCATCTGATTTTTCTTTAAGAAACATCATAGTCATCACTCTATAAAATTCATCAACAAATAGAATGAAATATTTTCACCATAATAACTTTGCACTCCAATAGGGCCACACAAGTTAGTATGAACCAACTCCAAAATATCATCAGAAGAATAGGTCTTTCTCTTGAAACTAGACTTTGACATTTTACCCATTTGACATTTTTTTCACATTCCTTTATTATGTTTTCTTAGTCTCAATAATCCTCTAACTCTTTTCATCTTACCAATTCTTACCAAATTATTAAAGTTCACATGACATAGCCTCTTATGCCATAACCAAACATCTTCACATTGTGAAAATAGACAAGTATCTTCTCTAGATAGAATAAGTTACCTCTTATTTGTTCTCCCCTTCTAACTAGTTCATGGGTATCATCATACACAATTTCCTTCTTGCTTTGGAAATCAACTTTGTAACCTTAACTTATCAATTATGTCACAGTTAACAAGTTATATTTCAAACCATCAACCCAATATGAATCGTCACATTTGATCTTATCATTCAATTTAATTGACCCTTTATCGTTCACATAACATGGTGCATCATTACCAAACTTAACACCACTTCCATTATAATGTTCTAGATTATCAAATTTACTTGTATCACCAGTCATATAATGTGAGAAATCACTGTCAATTACCCATATATCATTCTTACTCATATGTGAAATCAATGCATTTTTCTTATCTTCATCATATTCAAATTTCATTGCAAAATAAACAACTTCTTCATCATGATCATTAGAATTACTACCAGAATCATCTTCTTCAGCAATATAACAAGATTTCTTACCTTTATCCTTGTAGTTCCTATTATCTATGTTGTCTCTATTGCCTCTTCTTCCTTTGTACTTGAAGTCCTTCCTTTCCTATTTTTCATCTTTGTTAGGAAATTTTTTTTATATGATCAAAATTGTTACATTTAAAACAAATTATAGGAATTTTGCCTTTGTATTTTCCTTTTCCTCAAAATAGTTTTCTTGCCAGCAATGCTTCAAGCTCATCGAGGTCATCAAATTCACTATCATTTTCTACATACTTTCTCTTCTTCTTCATTTTAGATCCATCAAGGCATAGTTGTGGTTTAAATGAAGATTCAATACAAGTAGGGGAGTAGTTATCAAATTTTGATAATTCAAATCCAATAAGTCTACCAGTTAGACTATCCAAGGTTGGATCATTACCAAATATACATCTGGGTTCTTGAATTATAGATACTTGAATTGCATAGCTATGAAGTGAAGTCTTCAATACCTTACTTATCATAGTCTCATTAGATATGTCTCCCTAAGATCCTTTAATATCATTCATCACTTCTTTGATTCATCTACAATATTGTGCAATAGTCCCACCTTCTTTCCTTCTTATGTCATTAAATTTTCCTCTCGAGATTTTTTTTTTATCTCTCAGTACATTTGTGTCTCCTTCATGGATTTTTTCCAACTTGTCACACATTTTAATTGTACTTGTTCAATCTTTCACATTTTCAAATTCTACATAACTTAGGGATACCACAAGTTGAATAATCATTTGGTTGTGCTCCTACTTCTATTTCAGACGTTAAATTGCCATATGTCTAGGAACCCCAATCTATTCTTTTTCCAACTAGTATGATGTGGAATATCCAATACCAAATAAGTGATATCTCATCAGTATTTTCATGTTGTGAAGTTAAAATTGTTCATCTTAGGTATCTCTCTTGTACATCTTGATCTTTGACTTAAGTCCCTTAAAATTTTCCTTACAATCATCAAAGATCTAATACCAATTGTTATAATTATTTTAGATAATTGAAGGTAGGGCGAATTAGTTATCCTTAGGTTAGGATGGGGTAGAAGCAAGGAGTTGGGTCTCAATTCTGCAGAAGTCTACAGATTGAGATCGTACTCTTTTAGAAATGGGTACCCATTTCTAAAAATTTAAAATTTTATTTTTTAGGGACTATTTTGTATGCCAATTTGACTTTTTCAAAATGGGTACCTATTTTTTGAATTTAAATAATAGGTACCCATTCCTTACAACATTGGGCAGGATTTTTTTCTCCTACCTCGAATTTTGGTTCAAGATATTGCTTGGTGAGACCAAGCCTATGCCATGACCTCTCAAGATTTGGCTATGGCATCAAACTAACAAATTTATAGCTTGCCATAATTTTTAGAGGGTCTTCCTAATCAAATTTTTTTATGAAACAAAAACCCATTAGAGCTCTCACTATCCTGATTTTAGTAATATAAATTTTATATTGTTGTGATTTTATTTACTATTTTTTCATTATTTTTAATAAAAGGTGGTACCTAAATGTAAAATAGTGAAGTTCACTAAAACATTAATAACTTTTTTATTTTATAATTTTTCTTAAACTAATTTATATGTCATCAATATACAGAAAATTCTTTTGAGGTTAAATAAAAATTGAAAAAAAGTGAAAATTTGATCAAATTATGGTGTCCATACATAAAATTTATCGCCAATTAATAATTTATAAAAAAAAAAATTATTCAATAAAAAATTAAGAAAAAATATTGGCATCAATCTTAGGTGTATTAGGTAACTTCCTTTAAAAGGATTTATGAAAATTTATTTATTTGTGTCAAATTATGGTGTCCATACACAAGTGTGGTATGGTCCTAAAATAGACATTTTGAAAAAGTGGTTTTTAAAGATCCATACCAAAAACAAAATCTATCATATGGGTATACAAATAAATTACATATTCAAAAACTAGATTCCAAACAAAAAAAAAATTATTTCTGAAGTTTTTTATATTGAATCTCTGAATGCCTCAAATTTTGACATCAATTGACAAGAAATTTCAAAAATAGGAAAAACACTTCCACTTTTTGCGCAAAAGTGAGACCCAACTTCTTGCACTTACCCGATGTACCAATTCAACTTTTAATAGATTTACAAAACTTAATCAATATCATAAAACAACTCTATCTATATAGCATATAATCAACAAATCAACTTTTCATTCAATTATTTAATTCTTTGTTTCCTATATGCTTTGACTACCAGTAAAATAAACAACTATAAAAATATGATACATAAAATAACATCCACACATGTAAATAACTCTTTGACACCAAGATTTAATTTGGAAACTCAATTTGGGAAAAACCACCAAGTTGCCTACTACCAATTTTTTACTCTTCTAAAGTGAGCTTGGTTAAGAACCAACCCTATTAAAGGTTATAAAACACATATTTAAATTTCACCCTATTAAAGAATTTAATCACCCTATTAGGAGTGACTTAGATAGAGAACTTTGGATTATCCCATTAGAATATCACCTTTATTAAAATATTTACAAACTGACTATGAGGTCAACCTTGATTAAAAGATTTTGGCTGCCACAATTGTTACAATGTAAAACTAGGTTGGGTTTGTAGAATACAAATCACTTTGTGGATTTATATCTTCATTCACTAATCTACTAGTTAATTGACTAGTCTTCATTCACATCTCCATTATTGATCTAGTTGGCATTCCTTCAATAAATCATACGTTACAAAAATCTTCACACTTCTCCTATGTTTCTCTTATCATCAGGGCTTCTCCTTAAGCTTACCAATCAGAAATGAACCAAACTTATAAATCATCTATTATTCTACCTTAAATAGGTAATTTCAATCTTTTTCCACTTAAATATCATCATTGATCTTAGGACTAGGTTAAATTCATTGAATCCTTCCATAATTTTGTTTTCCTTATCCTTCTAGAAACTTATGATCAAATCCTTTCCTTTGATATAATAAAAAAATCTCTTCATACATTAAATATGCCAACTCATCAATCCTTATCATCCATGTGCTTTGAATAATTTAAAATTCCAACTGTGATAGCCTCAATCTTGATTCTTCCACAAACTATTACTTTTTTTCACTTGGAAATCATTGTGTTCTTTTTTTTTTATCATCACTTTATATCTCAACATACACAATAATATATTTCTCAACATCAATAGGCTCTCTTTTCCATTAGTATGTTTGGTCGCTACTAACCCTTCTTCATTAACTTTCTCATTGATCAACCAATACTGATACTCAATCAAGCTTAGAGTTTAACTCAACTCTTGTCATTTCTCTCACACATCAATTATAATGGTCTTCTTCACCTCATGTAGTGATTTATAAATACATTACCTTGTCAAGGAATAACTTGTTAAGTTCCTATTGTGTTTCCATGATACTTACCACCTTATCACTCATCAACGTCACTAGCTCACCATGTTATCTCTTCTTCCCAAATATTCTTCATTAATCAAGTGATATGAAACTCTACACAATTAATAAGTGTCTCTCTAGTAGTTTGACACTTCTCTTACCATTAAGTTTGACATCAATGATAATATAACAATTGCTCCAATTGTAGTTCCAACAAGGAATGATTTTATCTCTACTGAAATATCCAACCAATCCTCCATTATGCTTCTCCTTATTGAGATTCTCTCTCATACAACTCCTTGGAATGCACAACAGAATTTTCCTTGCACATCGTGATATTACTCCAAAAAATTCCTCAAGATTGTGTTATTTTGCATTTTTGGAGTTTGAGATTGAAGAAGTTTGTGAAATGACAATTTTTCAAATTTTCAAAAGCATATAATCAACTTGACATTGAAGATTCAAAATATTGGGATATTAGACAAGAAATATGAAAAGGGTTCTAATTTTGTGATTTTGTAGAAACCAAGATCATAGGATTCCAATTTTGTGACTTCATAGTAGGCAAAGTCATAACCTCTCCATTTCACCACTTCATAGTTGATGAATTATTGTCAGCCTGATTTCACAAGTTCTCAAACAATGAAGCATTGTTACCTCAATTTTGAAATTTTCCAAAAATGAGATCATTTTCAAGCCATAATTACAAAAATGAATGACAAAGGCAAAGTGTGCAAGGCCCCTTCTTTAGTGCCTTTTTAAAAACCCTAAATGTTATGGTTATGATAGAAAGCTAAAAAGTTAGGGACATAAGGTGATATGTTATGGTCATATTAGGCTGATATGTTGAGACCTTATTAAATCAATGCTCGAGATGTCATGGTAATAGCCCTAGAACAATATGGAGGACTTCATAATATCTTATGCTCTATTAGGATGATTCAACACTCATCCTTGTGAGATAAAGTTGTTCTTAGAATTAGGTAAGTGTCTACATTGTATGACTAAGTATAATGTAAATTTTATGGGTCAATTATTGTGTGAGTAATAGGAAGATAAAGCAATATGTTTATGTTTCATTAGGATAGATTATATTGATTAATAGAATGTAATAGTTTTATCTGATGATTGATTTTTGACCTATGTTGACATGATTATGCAAGCACCTTGATTACATGACATAATTAATTTTAAAGAAATACACCTTATGATGTGTTATCTCATAATAATAATGAGATATTGTTAGTAATTTCACTATATTAAATAAAATTGGAAAGATACTAGTGATGATGTTTACATTTTGGCAATTGTTATCTATGCTATGCGATAGGACCTATTTTATATACTTTGATGATTAATAGTTATGGATTTGGTATTTCTTTACTATTAGAGAAAATAGATTATGATGATGTTCAAAATGTTAATTTGGTTATGTTAAGTAGAGATATTGTTGATATGCATATTTCAATATTTTATTGTTTCAAATATTTCATATGAAAATGTTTAGAAAGAACATTAATCATGATAAGCGAATATGCTAGTCAATGTGAATTATGAAATATTTAATTTTTTATGCACATATATACATTTATTTTATACAATTTTCATTGTACCACTAATGCTCAAGTTTAGTGTGTGGTAAATTGAACCATGCAATTTAATTGGAAAAACAAGGTTCAAACTTATGTGAAAATAGTTGAGTCAAGGTTGAATCTTTGGAAGATTCAAAACCTTGTTGTAATGTTTTTTGATTTTGTAAATGTGAATTCTATGCATGTAATGGATTTAATTTCATGAGAAATTAGAGAAATGTTGTTGTGAATTGTAATGTGTTTTATTGTCTCACTTGACACTTGCAATTGTCCATGTGCAAATGACATGTCACTTAGGGTTTTGGGTATGAGGTAACTTAATCTAAATATAATCTTTACTTTATTCTTAAGTAAACCCACTTGGGAGAGTGTTGGGATGGATCACCATCATGCAAAAATTCGAATTCAAACTTGATAAGGATTGTAGAGGTCCTAAATGTTGTCAAAAAGTGTTATTTTTGTGAAAATAAGTCACCTATGTAATAGTATAACATATTAGAGGTCTAAATTTATCCTTTAGTGGGCCTAGATGACTTTGGAGATCCTCTAAACAAGTCACTTTCTAAGAATTTCGAAATTTGAGTTTCCACATGTTTTCTTCCACCACCTCCTTCTTGGTCAAGGCTACAATTTTAGAAGAGGGGGAGGATGCAATAAAAGGGAGGCTTCTTTTTAGGGCTATCTTTAGCTAGTGGGAAGTTAGAAGTCTTTTTGAGGGCTTGGGAGGGATTATTGAGTTGTCTACCCACTCTCTAACTTTAGAGACATTAACAATTTTGGAAGCTAGGGGATATAGGAGCTCTTCAACAACTCTCATTTCCTTTTTTCTTGGACTAAGGTTGGTTCATCTTGATCATGGAGTTTCTTCCTTTGATACTTTCATTATGATTTATCATTCATGTAAATGTTGGAATGGTGATTCATGTTGTGGGAAGATTGTGATATTGTTGTGTTGAGACGAAAATGTATTTGTTGCATTTGATTTTCTCTTTTTTTTCTCCATTTTTTTATGTATGTTATTTATGGGTGTGAGGATTTCATTGACCCTTTGGGAAGAGAAGATAATTTTAGGGTGAAGGGCTTAGTTGGGCTTGACAATGTAGTTGAGCACCTTTATGTATGGGCTCCATTGTAGCCATAATAATTCATATCTCACTTTGGGAGTGATAAGGAAAGTATGGTGAAGAGAGTAACTTTATGGAGTATGGGATCCAAGAAAGCTATAATTAATGGTAGCGTGTTTGAGAATTTATTTTGAAGTGGAGGATGATTGTTAAAACCCTAAAAGGACATGGAAATTTCTTATTGTAGATATTATTTGATATGAAAAGTCTCCTATTTGAAAATCCCACCTTCACCCTATGTTCATGGTTCCATTTTTGAACCATTGTGAAAACCTTGGGTTGGGATCAGCTAATTGGTGCATTATGGTGTTGATTCATTTCCAAGATTGTATGTTGTATCCCATTTGAGCCTTGTTTCCCCTATCTCGGTGGGTGGCCTCAAAGAGTCCTAGGATGGGAGGTGAGCCTCCAAGATTATTGTGTACACATTTTATAGGTCTTGTGCTCATTGGATCCAAGGAAGGGATATGTCATTTTGTAATGTATTTGAATGAATGAAATCCTTCTCTATGCTATTAGATATTTTATTGTAAAATTTGAACCCTTCATTTATGTCCTTTGTGTGTTGTATTCTAAAAATGAGATCTTCATTTTATGTACATTGTTTTGAAGAATGGATCCATGAAGGAAATGGAGAAAATTGGATATTATCATATGTATTTGTATTGAATGATTCAATGCCATGCATTTAGTTGCATTGAAATGAAAATATTGATTTAACATAATAGTCATAATTGGAATATAAAAGAGATTCATTTCAAGGGATAATCATTGCCTTTGGATGCTCAAGAAAAGAACATGTAAATATAGAATTGCACTCATTTTGATTCATGAATCAATACAATAAAATGCATCTCAAAAGATGGTTTATACTAAGAAGTTCCATTATCATTAGTTCAATAATAAGTATCATTTTCAGTTCTGTTAGTAATAGATAAGAATAATCTATTTGCTTCATATTCGATCTTGTTCAAATTAATAAGCTTGTTTTCAATTTATTATTACAAGTAGTTTTAATGAAATCATTACCTAGGCATTGCATTGGAATGGAAGATAACTATCAAAATAAGACTCATGAAAACATAGATACATAGAGAAAATAAATAAAATATTAGATATGGTATAAACTCCCCATTAGAACACTAAGCCTAGACATGCCTATTTCACTCTCTAGATTTTGTATGGGAAGTGGGAAATAATTCCGCTCCCAATTATAGTCTAATAAAATAATCAAAGGCATATTCCTAGTGATGAAGGGTGCTCCCCTTAATATCAATAACACATAATAGAAATAAAGAAACAACAACAATTGCAAGAAGGAAATATGGGCTTCTTATTATTGTTGTAAATGTGGAATTACAAAATTCAGATTTACAATATGCTAACCCACATGGGTGCCTTCATTATAGTAAAATGCAAGAAAAAGTTGTGAACTATCACCCAGAGTTGTCATAGATTATGTTTAGGCCTTTCTTAAATAGGAAATTTTGTGCCACCTATGAAGTTTCTAAACATTAAAAATTAATACATAGGGCCAATAGACCCTAACAAATACACCTTTGACATTTATTTTAGAAATTTCAAATAGCCCAACTGCAGAAGGCCATAAATCTCAAGTCGTTACATTGATTGGCTATTATAACCACTTTTAAAAAAATTTGGCTCCTGACCTATAGGCTTGAATTTGCACAAGACCCCATCCATCGAGTATTCAGACCTTATCTAGGGCCTCTAAGGCCTTCAAAACTAGTTTAAAAGATTTTTTTCCAAAATTTGCCACCAAAAATCTACAACAACTTCTCTAATATTGAAGCTGGAGCAAAGATATTTCTACGGTAGGGTTATAATTTTGAAATGAACCTTCATGTAGAAGATTAGAACATTCTAAGCTAGTATGAAAAACTTGCTAAAAATAGCAATCTCCTAGAAATAGTAACCCCCATGTCTAATAGTCCTAATTAAAATAGAAAAGGCTTTAAATAAAAATATCTTTGGGTGATGCAAGATTTCCCTCACAAGTAGGATACTCCTAGATCAGACACTTGGGGTAATTTGAGAAGTGACTCCATCATGTCTCAAGTGTCTAAAGAAAAAATAAGAAAGTTACCTCCTCCCTTGCTAGCCATGATGAATCCTCTACTAGCCTCCCTTTCCATTTGACCAAGTATTCTTCATAAGTTTTGTTCCTTATACTTTTACCAACATGATTGTCTAGTATCTCCTCAATCACCTTTGTAGCTAAACTAGCTACTAGAATACTCCACTACACTTCTACAACCTCATTGCCATCACCTCCTTCATAAAACATTGTCAAATCTAAAATATTAAATACTAGTGAAATATTCAATTTAGCAGGCAACTCCACTTCATAGACATTTCTAGAATCATGCATTTTTACTATCTTGCATGGTCCAAACTTCTTCATCTTGAACTTATTATATATGCCCACTATAAAATGTACCTTTCTCAAATGAACCATGACTTCATCCCCAATTTAAAATTCCTTATACCTCCTTTTCACATCTTCCTTAGCCTTGTACTATTTATTCATCTTTGTAATGTGCTTCCTCATCTCCTCATGGATATTCTTCAAATGTTTAAGAAAATATTTTACTTTAGCACTACTTATGTCTCCTTTATCCAAATGCCTCAATTTAGAAGAATTTATGGGACTACTCCCATATACATTCTAGAATGGTGATTTACTAGTACTCCTATTAACAGAATTATTACATGAAAATTTTGCCTTTGATAAAATTATATCCCGTCCTTTTCTCTTGTCTCCAACCAAACATCTTAGCAAATTTCCCAAACTTTGGTTCACTACTTCCATCTATCCATTAGTCTATGGATGATGTATCAAACTAAACTTTAAATCTATCTTCAATTTTTTCCACAATGTATACCAAAAACACCCAAAAAACTTGGTATCTCGATCTGAAACTATAGCTTTTGGTAGACCATGTAGTCTCACCACTTCTCTAAAAAATAACTCTGCCACATGAATAGCTTCACTAGTCTTCTTGCAACGAATGAGATATGCCATCTTCAAAAACCTGTCAACCACTACAAAAATAAAATCATGCCCTAGTTGAGTCCTTGGTAATCCAAGAACAAAATCCATACTTACATCTTCCTATGACTTCTCTAGTATAGATAATGGCTGATACAATCCCATATTCTACATCACTCCTTTTGTCATTTGACATACTCTATAACTCTATACAAAATTTTTCACATCTTGTTGCAATCATGGCCAGTAATAATTCTTAGCAACCAAAGCTATGGTCTTATCTTTGCCAAAATGTCTAGCCAACCCTCCACTATACTTATCCTTGATGAGATTCTCTCTCATTGAATTTGTTGGAAATCACAACTAGCTTCCTTTGAATAACATACTATCCTAGATTATGAAATATAACCACTTTATCCAATTAAGAGTAATAGGTCTTGTACAAGCGTTCAACACTTCACAAAAATTAGGATCCTCTAGATACAAATTACTGAGCTCCTTGAACCCAACCACCTCAATGTACATTTCTATCAATAAAAGTTGTCTTCTACTAAGAGCATTTACAACTCTGTTAGACTTCCCACTCGTGTTTTAAAACAAATGTATAACTCTGCAAAAACTCAACTCACTTCAAATGTCTTTGGTTTAATTTTCCTTAACTATTCAAATATTGCAAAGCTTGATTATTAGTATACAAAACAACCTCCTTGGGAAGAAGATAGTGTTTCCACTTCTTCAATTCTTGAACTATATCATAAAATTCTTGATCATAAATATAATATTTTCTTTTTGCATCATTCAACTTCTCACTAAAATAAGCAACAGGTCTACCTTCTTGGCTCAAAATAGCTCCTATTGCAATACCACCAGCATCACAACCTACTTGAAACATCTTGTTAAAACCTAAAAGTGCTAAAATAGGCTTCTCTATAAGTTTCTATTTCAACAAATTAAAAATCTTATCTACCCCTATAGTCCACTTAAATTCTTTCCTATCCCCTCTCATTATTTCAGTCGAGGGTCCACAAATACTACTAAAACCTCTTATGACCTTTCTGTAAAAGCTATCTAGTCCATCTAAAGATCTTACCTCTAAAGAACTCTTTAGAGTAGGCCATTCAAGAATAGCCTTCACTTTCTCTGGGTCCATTTTTAGACCTTCTACTAAGACTACAAATCCCAAGTACAATAACTCCTTTACAAAACTACACTTCTTCAAGTTTATTAGCAAATTTTCTTCCCTCAACTTATCAAACACCTTTCAAATATGAATCAAATGCTTCTCCAATGTCTTACTAAAGATCAAAATATCATCTAGGTAAACAATGATAAAATTAGCCAAAAACTCCTTCAATACCTCATTCATGACCCTCGTGAAAGTTCTTGGTGCATTGGTTAGCCCAAAAGGCATGGCTAACCATTTCTATAGTCCTTCCCTTTTCTTGAAGTCAATCTTCCACTCATCACCTTCTCTAATGCAAATCTAATGGTATCCACTCTTCATATCTATCTTTGTGAAATACACAAGTCCACTTAAATAGTCTATAATATCATCCATCCTTGGCAATAGAAATCTATAATTTATTATTGTTAGGATAAACCATGGACAGAAATAAAAACTACATGCAAATATAACCGATAACAAAAAATAATAGAACACACAGAAATGAACACAAGGCACCAAGATTTAACATGGTTCACCCAATCCCTGGGCTACGTCCACCAAACAAAAAGTTTGATCTTATTACAATCTAGTGATTACAACCTGATTACAATCTGTAATCCCTTACAGCTCAATACCGCCATAAGAACCAATTTCGTATCACAACATTATGAAAAATACCCAACCCTAAGCCCTTTTATACAAGTATTAAACCGCTTTAGGGTTATAACATGTCGGCCATATGTTGGCCATAATATGTCGGCTACCATGTCGGCTACTGCCCAAAAAAAAAATTTTGCCCCACTATTTATGAAGTATGTATAGTACTTTACTGATCAGTCACCACAATCTAACAATCTCCCTCTTGGTGACTGATCAAACTCCACACTAAACAACAATCTCCCACTTGGAGACTGATCCTATAGCAATACCACTACCACATGGGGCTCCCACTGGATCAAACCATCCTGGACTCTACTGTTCTTTTATTCATGTTCAGTCTAAAAGACCAACCGAAGCTAAAGAGGAGTTCAGCTTCTCCCTTGTTACAACCTTTGTCAACATATCTGTTGGATTGTCATTGGTATGTATCTTCTCCAGCTTTAACTATCCATCCTCCAAAATTGACTGAATGAAATGGTACCGCAACTGTATGTGTTTGGTCTTAAAATGCAGAGCTGGATTCTTAGCAAGATGAATGGCACTCTAACTATCTGTGAACAAATAATTATCCTTCTGAGGATGTCCCAATTCTTCCAAGAAGAACTGAAGCCATATCATCTCTTTGGCTATCGCTATAGCAGCAACATACTCTGCCTCTGTAGTGGAGAGAGCATTAATCTTCTGTAACCTAGAAACCTAGCTCATGGCTGCCCCACCAATAGTAAAGACATAACCTGTAGTACCCCGCCTGGTATCAATATCCCTAGCCAAATCTGAGTCAATGTAGCCCTGTAAATCAGTAGTAGATCCCTCAAAGTGTAAAAACTTATTGGATGTTCCTCTCAAATATCTGAGAATCCACTTGACAGCATTCCAATGCTCAAATCCTGGATGACTCATATACCTACTAACGACTCCAACTGCATGTGCAATATCTGGCCTAGTGCATACCATAGCATACATCAAACTTCCTACAGCTGAAGCATAGGGTACCTTGGACATCGTATCCTCCTCTTCCTGTGTCTTGGGACACATCTCCTTAGTCAATTTCAAATGACCAGGTAAAGGTGTGCTAACAGCTTTAGCATTCTCCATAGAGAAACGTCACCTTCTCAACATAATCAGCTTGAGATAGAGTCAATGTTTTGTTCTTCCTATCTCTGCAAATCTTCATACCAAGGATTTGTTTTGCTACCCCCAAATCCTTCATAGCAAATGCATGTGCTAATTGGCGGTTCAGCCCCTTAATATGATCCATGTTAGACCCAGCTACAAGCATATCATCAACATATAAACATAAAATAATGTAGCTATCATCATACAACCTCTTAAAATAAACACAGTAATTTGAATGACACCTATTATATCCATGCTCATGCATAAAACGGTCAAATTTCAAATACCATTGCTGAGGTGCTTGCTTCAAGCCATATAAACTTTTCTTCAATTTGCACACTAAGTTCTCCTTACCTTTGACGTCAAAACCCTGTGGCTGAGCCATATATATTTCTTCATCCAAATCACCATGAAGAAAGGCTATTTTAACATCCATCTGCTCTAAATGCAAATCTTCAGTAGCCACAAGACTTAAAACAGTACGAATAGAAGTCATTTTAACAACAGGAGAAAATATCTCATCAAAATCAATTCCCTTTTTCTGTGCAAATCCTTTTACAACTAACCTGGCCTTAAATCTTTTCCTACCTCCTTCCTCTTCTTTCAACCTGTAAACCCATTTATTCTGTAAAGCCTTTTTACCTATAGGCAACTTGCACAAATCCCATGTCTTATTTTTCAGCAAAGAGTCCATTTCATCTTTCATTGCAGACTCCCACTGAATCTTAGTATCCACCTGCACAGCTTCATCATAACTTTCAGGTTCACCAGCATCAATAAGTAAAATAGAATACAAAGAGGAAGAAAACCTTTGTGGAGGTCTAATTTGCCTTGTTGACTGTCTAACATTCACTGGTGTGTGTGGTATTTGTTGTTGCAGCTATTGCACATCATGAGGAATGGCTGGAACATCAGCTTTACATAATCATCTTCTTTCTTCTCATGTTGCTGCAACAGATCTTTGTACAACACTTTCTCATTGAATATGACATCCCAACTTCTAATAATTTTAAGATTTTCAAAATCCCAAAGCCTATAACCAAATTCATTAATGCCATATCCAACAAAGACACATTTCTTTGATTTAGCTTCTAGCTTGGTTCTATTTTTAGAGTCTATATGAGCAAAAGCTTCACAACCGAAGGTCTTGAGAAATGAATAACTCACCTTCTTACAAGTCCATGCTTCCTCTGGAATACCATAGCCCAAAGGAGTAGAGGGACCTCTATTAATCAAATATACTGCAGTATTGACAACCTCCGCCCACATGTGTAAGGGCAACCCAACATGCAACCGCATGCTCCTTGTGCACTCCATTATAGTCCTATTCATGCGTTCAGCCACTCCATTTTTCTGCGGAGTCCTTGGAATAGTTTTTTGTCTACGAATACCATTAGTGGAGCAATAATCTTCAAATTCATGACTGCAATACTCACCACCATTATCAGATCTGAGACATTTTAATTTCTTACCAGTCTCATTTTCAACCAAGAATTTCCATTTCCTAAAAGTTTGAAATACATTAGATTTTGGTCTTAGGAAATAAACCCATACTTTTCTAGTTGCGTCATCAATAAATGTAACATAATAATTAGAGCCACCAAGGGAAGATACCTGGGCTGGTCCCCATACATCTGTATGCACAAGCTCTAATTTCTCCTTTTTGTTTTCCTTCCCTGTCTTTACAAAACTCACTCTCTTTTGTTTTCCATACACACAACTTTCACAGAAATCCATATTCACACATTTTAGACCTGGTAAAACTTTCCTTGAATGAAGTACTTTCATACCTTTCTCACTCATGTGACCAAGTCTATTGTGCCATAGCGTTGTATCAGATTCTACAACAGCTATTTGTTCTCCCTTGTCAACTGCAGTAATTATTCCTAAATATTCATTTTTCTCTGAAACAATCAAAGTAGAAGGAACAATATGACCTGTACAAAGATATAAGGTGCTTACTTTCACACCTTTTGCTACTACAAGGGAACCTTTTGAAACCTTCCAATTTTTATCATTAAAAGTAACTACACAACCCTCATCACCGAGTTTCCCTGCTGTAATTAAATTTCTACTTAGTTTTGGAACATGTCTTACCTCATGTAGTAGCCAATGATTCCCATTCTACAACTTAATCTTAATTTTTCCCTTTGCAACAATCTGACAGGGTTCATTATCCCCCAAATAAACAAGCCCAAAATCCCCTTGGACATAATCAATGAAATAATCTCTATGAGGTGTAGAATGAAATGAAGCACCAGAATCTAAAACCCATGAATCATCAACACTCTCTAAAGACAAAAGCAAAGCATCCTCTTCAGATTTGTTACTTACCACATTTGCCTCCTTGTCTCCATCTGATTTATCTCCTTCATTTTTCTTTCGATTCTAGCAATCTTTCTTTTTGTGCCCTAGTTTCCCACAGTACTAGCAATCATTTGGTCCACTCGATTGAGACCTCCTACCCTTTGACTTTCGTCTTGATTTCCCATGATTTCCAGAGTTACTTCCTCTTTCAGTCGTTCTACCCCTGCTTTGTGCATTTAAAGCACTTCCTGATGTAGATCCACCTGAAGATTTTCTATGAGTTTCCTCACTTAAAATAACACCGATCACATCATCATATTTTAGGGTACTAGATCCAGGAATAGAATTACTCACCGCCATTACCAAGCCATTCCAGCTTTTAGGAAAAGAACAAAAAATCAAGAGAGCCCTAATTTCTTAATCAAAATTGATACCCACAGAAGATAATTGACTAGTAATAGTATTAAACTCATTTAAATGATCTGCAATAGATCCACCTTCTGCCATTTTCATATTAAATAAACGCTTCATGAGAAATACCTTATTTGAAGCGGAGGGCTTTTCATACAGTGTCGCTAGGGTTTTCATCAATTCTTCTGTCGTCTTTGCTTTTGTAATATTAAATGCCACCGATGGTGCCAAGCATAACCGAATGCTTCCGAGTGCCTTTCTATCCAAAACATCCCATTCAGCCTCTGACATAGTTCTCTGATTCTTGGCTTTTCCTTCCAACGGCTTCCATAAATCCTTCTGATATAAATAGTCTTCCATTTGCATCTTCCATAACTAGAAGTTCTGCCCATTAAACCTATCAACCCTCAACTTACCCTCATCTGCCATCACTCCCACTCAACTATGAGACTCCCACTTAACCGTGAGACTTTCCTGCAGAGGATAACTGAAAAACAACCTTGCTCTAATACCACTTGTTAGGATAAACCATGGACAGAAATAAAAACTACATGCAAATATAACCAATAACAGAAAATAATAGAACACACAAAAATGAACACAAGGCACCAAGATTTAACGTGGTTCACCAAATCCCTGGGCTACGTCCACCAAACAGAAAGTCTGATCTTATTACAATCCAGTGATTACAACCTGATTACAATTTGTAATCCCTTACAACTCAATACCACCGCAAGAACCAATTTCGTATCACAACATTATGAAAAATACCCAACCCTAAGCCCTTTTATACAAGTATTAAACCGCTTTAGGGTTATAACATGTCGGCCATATGTTGGCCATAATATGTCGGCTACCATGTCGGCTACTGCCAAAAAAAAAAATTTTTGCCCCACTATTTATGAAGTATGTACAGTACTCTCCTAATCAGTCACCACAATCTAACAATTATAATATTGTTAATAACACAAGAATTTATGCACATCCACCATTCTACATTCCCTTTTTGTGCTTATATTGTTAGTACAACACATAGACTTAGACTCTCTTGAATCAACCCCTTCTACAACAACTCATGAACTTGTCTGTTCAACTCTTCACTTTCTGCCAATGTCATTCTATGTGCTTCCTTGTTTGGAAAATTTTCTCATGGAATCAAATCCATCTGATGACTAATCTTCCTCACTAGGGGTAATCCATCAAGTACATTATCTGACACAATATCAAAAAACTCTCACAATATATGTGCAACTTTTGCAAGTACTTCCTCTACTTCTTTACCATCTTTTGGAATTATAGTAAAATACATATGCTCATTCTTCATACCTTTGAGAAACTCATTTCCATTAATGAAACATATTTTGGCAGCACTATATACCTTTTTTTCTTTCTCCTTCAATGGCTTTAACTTATGTTCAGTCCATACTTGGTCAGAGTATAGGTATTGGTATGCCCATCATGTGCAACATGCTTATCAAACGACTACAGCCTACCCAACAACATATGACATATATCCATAAGTATGATATCACATAGTACCTCATCTTGGTAGCTTTTGATCTTGAACTTCACTAATCATTACTCATTGACCATGACCTTATGGTCACTTGCACCCAAGCAATATAGTATGGATGTAGGTATTTTGGCCTCTTTAGATTCAACTTTGTAACCATATTTTCTGACACCAGACTATTAGTTCTTCCACCATCAATGATCACATTACAACAATTATCTTCACCTTTGCACCCGGTGCAAAACAAACTCCTTCATTGATTAGGTTAATTCTCACCATTCAGTAGGACTCTTCAGTTGATTGAGACTTCTCTTTCAGCATCTTCAAAATGTGATGATCTAGCATCTTTATCAACATGTGCAACTCTAGCCTATCTTTTGGTTGTTCAATCTATCCTTCCTTGGCACTAGGAACAATAAAATTATTTATGCCCTTCTTCTTTGCAGTGAAAGCATTTCCCATGAAAGCCTCCTCTTCTAGATCCTTGTCCTCTGCCTCTTCCTCTCTAATATCTATTGTACTAATAATGGAAACGATTGGAATTATTTCCCCTGGTTCTAATTGCTACTTCTATCATCATCCCTATTCTTTTGACCATCATTTTAGCCACCATAAGAGCATCCACTAGATCTTCCACCATGACCTCTTCCAATATTCTTGTCAAAATTCTTACTTAATTTCTCCTCAACTCTTAGGGAAAACTAGTATGTCTCCACAATACTATTCATTAAAACTAGACTCACCTCATCTTGAATAGTTGGCCTTAATCCATTAAGATAATAGACCACTTTCTTCTTATCAACTTTTGCATGGTTGGTTCTAATGAGAACTTAGTAGAACTCTTCAATATACTCTTGAACAGATTTTCCTGCTTGTTCCACCCTTGCATTTTCTTCAATAGATCAAGATCATAATCAAAGGGAATGAATTGTCACTTTAGTTTAGCTATCATTTGATCCCATCTAGTAATTTTTTCCTTTCCTCTTCTATTTTACTCCAACTTAATCTACTACCACCAAATATTTGCATGTCCCTTATGTTTGGCCTTTGTGAACTTGACCCTATCATGATCCTCAATATCTTCATACTCAAAGTAATCCTCTAATTCATTGATCCAGTTGATTAGCTCCTCTAGGTTAAGATTTTCCAAAAATGTGGGAACCTCAAACTTAGGTCTTTTTCCAATCTTGGAGATGGCCTTAAAAAATCCTCTCTTCCTCTGGGTTTAGATTGTCTCTACTTCAGCATTTTCTTCTTCTTTGTCCTCATCCTTTCTTTCATCTCTTATAGCAAGATTTATTCATCTACACATTTGTTCTTCCAATGCTTGTATTTATCTTTGGAGGCCTCTAAAACCCTTAGGTGTAACACCAATAGCTTTTCTACTATGCTCTCTTCATGGAGGAAGTTTTGTTCTACCTTTGAAACCCTAGCGCAAATTGCCTCACAGTTAGTGATCTGTCTACATGCTCAGCCCAAACCATAGTCCTAGTGTAAATTTTCTTATCATCAACAATTTGTCCATAGACTCAAGAACTCTAGCTCTAATGCCACTTGATGAAATGTATTCCCCTTAATACTAATAACACATAACAGAAATAAAGAAATAACATTAATTGCAAGAATAAGATATGGGCTTCTTATTATCATCGGAAATACGAAATTATAGAATTCATATTTACAATATGCTAACCTACATGGGTACCTTCATTATAGTAAACTACAAGACAAAGTTGCAAACTATCACCCAGAGTTGTCCTAAACAATGTTTAGGCCTTTCATAAATAGGTAAGTTGATGCTACCCAGGAAGGTTCTAAACACTCAAACTTAATACCTAGGGATGATAAACCCTAAAAATACATATAGATTTAGCTAAATACACCATTGACATTTATTTTAGAAATTTTAGGAAGTTGATGCTGCCCACGAAGGTTCTAAACACTCAAAATTAATACCTAGGGATGATAAACCCTAACTATACATATAGATTCAGCCAAATACACTACTGACATTAATTTTAGAAATTTTAGGGTCCCAACTTTGGAAGGCCCTAACTCTCAAATTGTTGCTCTGATTAGCTATTATAACTACTTTTTAGAAACTCGGCTCCTAACCTATAGGCTTGGATTAGTGCAAGCACCCATCCATCAAGTTTTTAGATCTCATCCAGGGACTCTAAGGCCTTCAAAACTGAGTTCAAATATTTTTTCCCAAAATTTTCCCGCAAAAAAAGTGCAATAACTTCTCTTATACTAAAGTTGGAGTAATAAATTTCTTTTGGTATGCTTATAATTCTGAAATGAACTTTCATGTAGAAAATTAGAACAATTTGAGCTCGTATGACAAACTTAATAAAAATAATAAGCTCCTAGAAATAATAACCCCTTGTCTATTAGTCGTGATTAAAATAGAAAAGGTTGAAAATAAAAATATTTTTGGGTGATGCAAGATTTCCCTCACATCTAGGATGCTCCTACATCACCTAGTATCTTTTCTCCAAGATAATGATGTGTTAATTAGGTCCTTAGGAAATTTGAACCTAGGTAATCACCTAAATCAAAGAAAATCACATGCACAAGGGAGACACAAGAGTCATGTGCATAATATGTCATGTGGTATCTAGTTGAAAAACAAAAAGAAAACTAATCCTAACTGCTCCCACTAAAAATAGACTATACATATTATAATTAGGACCAAAAAAACCCCTAAATACCTATAACGGATAGATCAAACTCTCATAATGGGAGACATTTTTAAAAAAAATTGCATCCCAAAGTTTGGAATTTCACTACATGGTCAATTTCCACCTTTTTAACCCTTTCCTAGTGGCCTTACTTGTTGTCCACCATAGGTGCACATGGATACTCCAAGACATAGCTCACGGTTGGTCTTAGGAAGCCCATTGGGCTTGTCCCCTTGTGATGTTGATCGATCCCATCCTTGGGATTATAAATGAATACAAGGTAAAACTTATGTGTAAATCCTTTATGAAGGAATGCCTTACTATTCCAACCCAAGTGATTGAAGATGCATGCAACTGCAAGGGTCATGGTCAACATGTGACCCAACCTTTTAGTGACTAGGTAAGTATGTTCCCACTTACTTTAGTCACCATCACCACCCATCAAGTTCTTAGACAATGCATTGGGGATGGACATTGGGGAATTAGTCAAGGGAGGGGATGGCATAGGTGTGTAGAAGCATAGGGGCATGTGTTTTGGTAAGGATGTTAGAGGATGTAACATGTATTAAGCATGCATTGGTTTGGGTTATTTAAATTAGGAATTAGTTAGTAGTATGAAGGGAATAAATGGTATTTGGGAATGGCTAATGATAGTAGTAGTTATAAAGTGGAGAAGGGGTGTAGCATAGAATCATTAAATCTTTAGTTTATTATTATTTAATGATATTAGTAGCAGTTGATGGTTGTAGGTTATTTAGAATGGGATTAGAATTAGGAGATAAATATAGTGATAAGAATTTGTATGGTTAAAAAAGGAGGGATGTATGTAGGAAAAATATAGGGTCCAACTATAAATTTAAAAGTGACTATAGTTGCTAGTAGTAGTATTAATAAGAATGATTTAATAATGAAAGGTTGTCTAGTAGATCAAATTGTAATTTGAATGTGACTTAGTAGATAGCAATAATGCTTTTAGATATCCTTTACTATAATATGTTATATAATACATATGTACATATAACACATATATACATATATAATATTTTCCTATGTAATCATATTGCTCTATAATATATAGTTAACACACCTAATGCATAAAAAATATTTGAATCTTTATAGGTTATTTAATGTATTATTAATCCAATTTATAACTCTTAACAAGGATATATGTTAGAATCTTAATTGTGAAAATAAAAATATAAAAAATTTAATGAGGTACATTACTAAGCTAAAAGCGAGAATTATCTAGCTTGTGGATTATTTAGTGGTGAATGACTTGTAATTTGGGAATTGAAAGGAAATAATGCATATTATGCAAGATAGCTAGTCATTGTTCAATATGTTCGTTGATCTAACCTTGACCCCTGATCAAGTGCATAACATATAGGCACTTACATCTTCAATAAGTTTACCCTTTAACATAACCCTACCCTAGATGCAGAGTGTAAGTTTATACCAAGTCAAATGCCATGACATAACAACTAGTAAACCCTAATATATACTGACATTGAGAGCTTAAGGGTGATGTTTTTCTTTTTATCTAACTATGATTTCATATCAACAAGACTACTTCCTTGATGTCCAATTCAAATTATAGATGAACCTTTAACCATCGTGAAAAGGATTACTTCAATTAGAGAATTGAAACTATTTGCAATCTTAGAAATATAACTATTGAGTATCCCAAACTCTTGGTCATTCATTAACCAAATGGTAAATGTATGATTCCTAATGTGAGATCCTTAAGGTTATCTTCAAAAATAGAAAAAATCAATAGTTGTGTTTTGTCCTATATATTTCAGGCATGGAAAAGTGCATATCATATTTGCAATCTAATAATAGGGAAAGTGTATGAATTGCTAAATGCATTTTTTGAGCTTAAAGTGCACACATAATTATATGTGACAATAAATCTATGATGGTTTGTGTGGAATAATCAAGAAAGGATGTTCAAAATTAATGATTTAAATTTTCCCATTGTTAAAAGGATACTATGAGGTTGTATTTCACGGGCATTCTTGTGTAGCCAAATTTGTGTTGTGTTCATAAGTTTTAGAGATGCATAACCATAGGATTACTAGTGACATAGTACAAGGCAAGAGTATCCCCAAAGGAGATGTTCTAGCCCCTAGCTATACAACCATGCAATGGAAACACAACAAAAGGAAGCAATGATGCAAGATATGATACTAAATCATAACTCTTTATTTATAAAATAACTATTACATGAAATATGTTGGGCTATAAGGCCTTCCCCATTATTGCCAAATACAATAGCAATTACAATAACAATTTTGCAAGATCCCTCAAGATCCAAATCAAACCCTAGCTAGTTTAGATCCACACTCTGGTAGAAACTTCCAAGGAAGATCTCAACTTGTGCACACAAGCCCACCAAGAAATCTCCTTGTTTTCCAAGCTATAGCTACTAGCTCTTCTCCAAATTCACTCTTCTAAGATCCTCCACTTCTCCATCATGGTGAATAATCATAATCCTACTGTAAACTACCTCACATATAGCACTCTATCCATAGAGTCAGGAAAACTCACTCTCTAGCTACTCCCCACACACTTTCCTCTTCCGAGTGAATGAATAATGACTAAAGACTTCCCTCCAACCCCTATTTATACAAATCTAAGCCACAAGTCATCCAAGACCACAAATTAAATATAAATACATAAATTAAATGCCAAAGTCGGCCTCCTACAACACTTAAATTTGCGAAATTGATGTCTTAGTAAAATTGTGATATCTCCTAGCTCCGAATGAATTAGAATTGGTGCTTCGAACCATAGGTAGGAATCTAGGCCCACTTCAATATCTGAAATTTTAATCCTCTAAATCAATATGAAAAATTAATTATTTAGCCTGAAATAAGAACCAAATTCCTAAAAAAGGTCAAACTCCTCCCAGACCAATGCAAGATCCATAAACCATGTTGAGCTCCATCCAAGCACCCTCCAAAGTAATTAACAAGCCTCCTCCCATGAACTCCAAAGTAGTCACCAAGAAAACCCAAGATTCTCTTACATCAGACTCCCCAGGTAAATAGAAAAGTGTGTCCCACACTTTGATGCCCAAAGAAAGAGGAACAACCAACTTCATCTTCACCAAAGGCTTCCACTCCAATAGGGATAAGAAAACTAATACACACATCATCCACATCCATGTCATTCTATCAAACAATAGAATCTCATCCAACCAATCATCATGCTCACTCCTAGGAACAAACTAAACATAATGCTTCATCAGTAAACCTCCATCTATATCAACAACTAGTGAATCCACACCAGCAGCAACCAACTCCACATCAGTAGCAACATGAAGACCTCCATAAACACATGCCAAACTCACAACCCTAGCAATCTAATTGCTCACAACAAGATGCTTTACAATATACAACTCTCCACATATAGAAACTAGATCATCTACAACCAAGTGCTTTGCAATTTCCATGTCAAATCTAACCAATTGATCAAGAAAACCAACCTCTATCCCAGCATCAATAAGGTTAGGAATATCTTCAGCAACAACCTCCAACTATTCTATAGGTTCTATATCAAACTCCACAAACTGATCAGAAAAACCAAACTCTTCCACCTCAACCTTTTTATGCCATCTTCTCTCACAAACAAGTCTCTTAACTGACCAAACAACTCTCTTTCATATCAATAGACTCCAACTCCACAAATAGCTATGAAATTTCTTCCTCACCCTATCCTTAACATGATTAGCCAAGCTAGCTTCAAATCGAGCAGTCACCTCAAAAAACCTTGTCTCCACTACATCATGGAGATTTACAAGCATCTCAGGGTCCAATCCTCTTGAAGCCATCTCCCAATATCTTCATAAACCCTCTACAAAAAATCCTTCCCGCACTCCTTGTGACAACCTTGAATTGTTTGCAAGTTAGATCACAACCTGCCACCTCACATGAACAATCAAGAACCACATCATAAGTCCAGGACCATGGATCTACAATCCAAAAACTATCTACAATCATGCCTCAACAAGATTAGTCTTCTATTTTTGCATCCATTGATCCATCTGAAAGTCCTCTGCAATTGCAATTCAGAACCACAATCCACCACCTCGCAACCAAAAGATCTAAGACTCCAGAAAGAAAATCCACCATCACATCAAGATCAAATTAAATCTACTTCTCCAACCCAAGTCTTGGTGCAAACTACCTCAGCTTCAATGATCTATCCACACACTCAAGAACAACCTTCACTCTAATGCCACCTAACATAGCACAAGGTAGGAGTATCCCCAAAGGAGATTTCCTAGCCCCTAGCTATACAACCATGTAGTAGAAACACAACAACAAGAAGTAACAATGCAAGATCTGATACTAAATCACAACTCTTTATTTATAAAATAACTATTACATGCAATGTGTCAGGCTCTAAGGCCTTCTCGGTTATGGCCAAATACAATAGCAATTACAATAATAGTTTAGCAAGATCCCTCAAGATCCAAATCAAACCCTAGCTAGTCCAGATCCACAATCTGGTAGAAACCTCCAAGGAAGATCTCAACTTGTGCTTGTAAACCCACCAAGTAATCTCCTATTTTTCCTAGCTACAACTACTAGCTCTTCTCCAAATTCACTCTTCCAAGCTAATCTACTTCTCCATGATGGTGAATAATCATAATCCTGCTGTAAACTACCTCACATTCGGTGCTCTATCCACAAACTCAAGAAAAATCACTCTCTAGCTACTCCCCACACTCACTCCTCTTCCAAGTGAATGAATAATGACTAAACACTTCCCCCCAACCCCTACTTATACCAATATAAGCCACAAGTTGGCCAATACCACAAATTAAATTCAAATACATAAATTAAATGCCAAAGTCAGCCTCCTACAACAATTAAATTCCCAAAATTGATGTCTTAGTAAAATTGCAATATCTCCTAGCTCCAAATGAATTAGAACTCATGCCTCAAACTGTAAGTAGAAATCTAGGCCCTCTTCAATCCCTAAAATTTTAATCCTCTAAATAATTATGGAAAATTAGTTATTCAGCCTAAAATAAGAAACAAATTCCTAAGCAAGGCCAAACTCCTCCCAAACCATGGCAAGCAACCAAGACCATGCTAGGATCCATAGACTGTTTCGAGCTCCATCCAAGCACCCTCCAAAGTAACTACCAAGCCTACTTCCATGAACTCCAAAGTAGTTGCCAAGAAAACCCAAGATGTTCTTGCATCAACTAGTGCAAGGTTATAATACAAAAAAAGTTCAATCCTTTTGTACAAATGAATTTAACTCCAACATAGGAGGATGAGTTGGACGTTATTAACAATATATATGTTTTTGCTTGGGAATTGTATACTATTCATAAAAGCTATGCCAATGCCTACCACTAGTTAGATATCAAGGAGGACAAGGTTGAGGTTTAAGAGATTCTTGCAATGTTTAAGGATCCTCAAGGGCATTAGCATTTTGATGAAATTTTGGATATAATACGAGAATTATAATTCTCACGGATTTTTTTTTTTTTTTATTGTAAATTTTGGTTAATGGTTGCAATTAGTTATTAGTTAGTTTTTGTACATGTTTAAAGTTTCTTGCACCCTTTTATTTTGTATAAGAAAGGGTACAAGGACCTTAGGATAGGTATAGCGATAGTTGGAAGAAAAAAAAGTGAACAAAATATATGTATGCAGTGTAGGATAGATATTGCAACTAGTCATAGCCCAATTGTACTCTTTTATAAATTAATAAAGATACTTTATTTCTGCTCAAAAGTTTGAGTATTGATCATCAATATTGGTATATGTGAATTGTGCTCTTATATTAACATTGTTGTGATAGATTGAAATTTGTACCAACCCTTGAATAGGAAAAACTCATATGCATATGTATGTTTTGTTTGATTGAATTAATCATTTTAAGTTAAAATTAATTAACTAGGGTTTCTAGACTCCAAGTTATCCATCCAGTGATTGATTGTAATATGCATGTCTCCAAGCAGTTTGATATTTACATTTGATATTTAAAATGACTCTATTCTCCAAACACAAAAGGATTGGTCTTCTTTTATTTCTAAAGATAAGTACAATTTTGTGGAAGGTGATATTTTTATCATATCCATTTGTGTACATCATATTATTGATAATTGGCTATCAATGATATGAAATTTTTGTCCTTTATGGAAACATATGATGTACATGTTGATAGGAAACCTCAAAAATAAAGATTCTTAGTGTTTGGTAATCAAGAATTGTCTAAGTATAGAATGTGGTTTACAGTAGTGTATTGTTTTGTTTATAACATGTTGCAAATGTCATATTATGACAAGCAAATTTAGTGGAGATAGTATACATGTTGGTGATGATGTATATAACCTCAAAAGGTTTTACAAACTATAAGGAATAGAGATAATCATGTTTTGATGAAGCAAGACAGTGGAATTGAAGGAAAGAATTGTTTTGTTTACAAAATAATTACTTTTCCAATAAGGGCTAACATCCTAATGTTTACTCTAACTTGGAGAAGTGAATTGTGGTCTTAGCTAACCTAATAGTAATTTACGTAAAGGCATGGTATTTATGCAAAGGAATTCTTGCAATAAGAAGTGCGTAATCTAGGTGTATTCTTGTAAGATTGTGAAGTGAGTGAACTTTTGTGAAAGCAATATATGTGAAGTTTTATCTAGTGATCCAAGATTGATTTGATAATTAGAGATCAAAAAAGAAAGAAAAATAATAGTAGATTACTTTTTTGAGTAATGAGCTCTTCTTGTAGTTGAAATTGCATGTTTGGGTAGTGGCTCCTTCCTGCATACATTATATCACAACTCCTAACAGGGTTGGAGTCTCCTAATAGGGACTATTTATACTAAATTTTCTCATTGACTTCTAATAGGATCCATCCTCTAACAAGGAACTTATATATTAGTATATTATCTAGTGGGTATCATCCCCACCAAGGTTTTCCCTTGGCCATGGTTTTCTTAGTTAACAAAATATGGTATTATGAGTTATCTTTGTGCATTGTTACTATTACTATTCAGCATTACTTTATTGCTTTGTTATCCATGGTTTAAAGCAAGTAATAGAATCTATTTGGCAACTAAAGTTTTTAGATTACTAATTCACCCCCCCCCCCCCCCCCCACCAACTAGTAATCTCTATTTCTAACAATTAGTATCAGAGCATAGTTACTTTGAAGAGGCTTCTATGGATATGGAACAGTTAATGAAGAACCTTGAAGAAGCTCTTGAATAAATTGATCTCCTTACTAAAGAAAGAGATAAGTTAAAGAATGGATATGAAGACTCCAAAGTATAAATTGGTCATTTGAAGGAAAATATTGAACATCTAAAATCAAAGCTTGAATCTACTAAATCTAGAACTAGCGATGATGACTATCAAAGTTGAAGACAAAATATAAGATCTTGAATCATGAGTTGAAGATAACAAATATGAAGTTGACTTTAAGAAATGATCCTAGAAAAATTGAATCTGATTTGGAGACTAAAAATGAAAATCTAAAAGTAAGTCTAGCAAAGAAAACATTTGAGTTTGAAACATTGAAAGAAGACATGATGAACTCCATAAGTAAAATACTATTGTGAAAGGTGAATTGACACAATGCAAACAATAGCTTGAGAAGCTTTATTCTAGCAAAGAAAAACCTGATGATTCTATGTCTATACAGAGACCTTCTTATGATAAGACCAGTCTTGGTTATCTAATTAACACATCTACAAAGAAACCTAAGATTAGATCAGATCTGAAAGAAAATGACAAATTTGATGATAATATTGAATCTAGTCAATCCTCTGAGAAACCTAAAGAAGTTGAGAAAAACAACGAAGTTGAAATCTTGGATGAATCAAAGCAAGTTGAGACTCCCAAGACAACCAAGAATGAATTTAGAGGTAAGTTTTTTTTATGTAATGAAATAGGTCATATGAAAAGAAATTGTACTAATAAATCATTTAATCATTTTAAGACTTTTATTATCATAACATGGGTCATAATGCAATTGATTGTAGGAAACCTAAGTATGATAATGATAGAAGGAATAGTATAATGTCTAGAAATATGAACCCTACATATAGAAGAAGATCTAATGAAAAGACATCAAGAGAAAGAAGATCTTATGAAGATAGGAGATAAATTATGTGTTATTATAAGTGTAACGACTTAGGACACACTGCTTAGAATTGTCATGAACCTAATGATTAGCAGAATCCTAGAAGTAGAGCACTTGTATGTCAATTATGCAATAACTTCAGACACACAACAAAGTACTATAGAATGGACAAAAACTTTAGAGATAGAAGGAAAAATGGAAGAAACCTTGGGAATAGATGGAATTATAGAAGGAACCATGAAAGGAACTTCAGAACTAACATTGAAGAACAAAGAAACATTGTGAGTGAACTTTGAGAAGAACTTAATGAAGCATTCATGAAAGGAATTGATATCTAAAAATAAATGTTAGATGACGATGAGACAAGAAGATCAAAGTCAGTTGTTGAGTTTGATTCAATTAAGTTGAATTAAGCTTGTTCATAGCTTCAATATTTGAGAACTCCTTTTAAAGATCAAATTAGAGGTAGTGAATTTGGGAAAAGGTGTATCTTGATATGTTTGGATGGTACCTAAGCTCACTTGTAATTTCGAGCTCACCTAAACAAGTTACGATGAAATTCAGAGTTACAAGTATTACAGTAATGGTTGATTTTGTAATAGAAGATAAAAAGTATATTTTTATAGAGAATTCTATGATGCAAAGTCTTGAGGATGTTTATCATGATGGAAGAAGCCTATAGTAAACCTTGGGTGACATTTGAAGATCAAATAGATGATCTTGAGTAGTTATCTAATTGTAGAATGTAATTGATAGCTTTTTCATATTTGTGAACTATAGAATTAATGCAAGTTCAAGTTGATGAACAAATGGAGTACAAAATTGATTTTTTACTTCATTATAAACACATCCAAAGTGAAGAGCATTCAAAAATGACTTGTCAAAGAAATTTTGTACCAAACCCTATTTTCAAAAATAGGTATTTTATCATTTTTTCTACAAATTTGTTTGGTAAAAGATATTGTTGATAAGAATTATGGATATGTCAATTGTTTACAGTGTTAAGAATGAGGATAGACCTATGTTTAAGATAGTTTCTATAAAACCTAATGATGGAAATCGTACCTTTGCATTGTTTATCACTCCAAACAATGTAGTTTACCTCGAAGAAGTAGAAAGTTATTTGAATTGCAAGCTTGAGTCAATTGGTAGTGAATTTATGAATAAATATATGGAATTGGTCTTTAACCATGATATAACAATAAAGCCTTAACCATGATATGACAGTAAATCCTAGATTTGAACATTTAAAGGAATTAGACTTGTTTAAGTATCATTTCTATTGTGATTTAGATACAAATGAATGGACTCAAATCATATTGAGTAGGATACGTGATGGTAAGTTGTGGACACAAGATAATGTAGTAGAGATTTATGTCGACCTAATAAATGAAGTAACTAGTCTTAGTGAACAAGGCAATATACCCATAGGTGAAAAGATAGTTAAGAAGAAAGTGGAAACTTACACTAAAGTAGTATACGATAGAAAGGCTATGGTAATTAGCTCCATAAAGAAAGTAGAATTATTGCTTATTTAGTTTGTGCAAGTTCTAGGATAGATGAACTTTTAATAGGATTTATTTATGCAACTTATAAGATATGTGTTGAGAAAGAACAAGTGAATCTAAGTGATATATTGAGGATGGAACTCTTGGAAAACCTTGAAAAGATTAAGAGAACCAAGAATGGTGTGTTTAGATTCCAATCATTGGTTAATCACATATTTTTTCATGTATTGAAGAGATTTCTTTACTTATCAGTGACAGATATAATGAGTAGTGATAGATACACTATGGAAAAGATTACAGAGGTATGCAGAACGCACCTTGTAGACAAGATATTAAAAGTGGTAATCTGATGATGAAAACATTCCAAAATGAAATGAAACTAAGATTTAGAATTTCACTAGAAATTGTGGATAGATTCAAAGAAGACATATGTATTCAAGTTGATACAGAGCATACATACATTCAAGTAGTTGAACCTTGGGAGACATTTCTTGATCCCTTGAGCTATGAGTTGAGTGATGATGTTGGAGGTGATTAAATTGATTTATTGTTAAATTTTGATAGAGATAAAGTAGAGTACAAATTTGGCACATTTGATGAGATTATTCAACATGCCCATCAACAAACCTTGGAGAAGGCATCTCATAAGAAGGTTGAATCTGTAATATCCCAAAATTGGCTCAATGCCATGATCACCAATTCTAGTCTATTATGATCAATTCTAAAGTCCTATTCTAATTGGCAATTCTTATCCTCCTTTTCACTACTTGACTTAATTGTCAAATGCAGAAAACCCTAAATCTACATTAATCAGGCTATCTATTTAATTCCTAAGTATTGACTCATAATAGTCACATTAAACTTATTTGATTAATATTTAATTTAATTTGAAGTGTTTGTACTTTAATTAAATTAAATTATATCCTAAGGCTAATGTACTAAGGGATTAAAAATATTTAATTTAATAATTATACTCACTTTAATTAATTGAATGTGATTTATTAATTAAAATTCTAAAAAGGGAATCTATGACAGCATATCTCAATTTATTAAATTAAATAATATCTTCTAAATCTTCTCTTCAGTTCTAAAATGGAAACTCTGAGTGAACTATCTCTTGAATTAGTCTCAATTTGTTTAACTTGTTCTCACACTTATGAAAAGTTCAGTTAGCTACTCATCACACTCAGATACAAAATAGTTAACTTCACCTGCACAAGGAAGTTTCTATTTTAACTAAATCTTCTTTCTAATCTCATTTGTTAGTCCAAATTGATCCTAACCATTGATCAATTCCTAGATTCTATTTAAGGGGCTCTCAATCCCTCATTACAGAGGTCAGGTTTTCATGATATTGAATTGTTTTCAAACTGAATACTCATTTTCATAGCTCTCATATGTGATTTTGCTTAGTATTTTAATGGCATCTAGATTAATAATGCAAACATCTAGCTTAGTTTCATTTATTGTTTAATAGAATAAATTGAACAACATATAGATTACTTGCACACTCATACATTGCATGAATCCTTAATTCTAGAAAGGTTTGGTTGCTTGCATCTCATTTTGAGAGCACATAGGCAAAATCCTTCTAGTTAGAAGGCAACATGTCACATTGTCGAACCTCTTGGATAAACAAATCAATGTATATTCTAGGATGAATCCACATTTAATGACCATGTTGAAGTGTAGGTGAAAGATCCAAGGCCTCATTTTGACATATACATTTCTGGCGCCCACTATGGGGCTCAAAAAAATAAATTTTCTGGCCTCATTTGTCTTAATTTTTGTCATTTTTCATTATTTTATTGTACTGGTTTGTACAATCTTCTAGATTTTTACACAAAAAAATTTATTTTCACATGAAGATTTGAGGGTTTCGCATTTTATTGTACACTTTCTCACATGAAAAATTTCCCTATTGCATAGGTTCTCATGTGGTACATCATTTTTCACACATGACAATGGAAGACTTTGCACAGACTTGCACAATATTTTGCATGAAATCTTGAAACAACACAGTTAAGATTTAGTTTTTCAAAGTGTTGTTTATCATCATTTACTGACATTTTTTCTCTAAAACATCATTATCTTAGTTTTTCTAGTTTTTCTATAGCTTAATAGTTGTCTGTAGGATGTTTGACAAAGACTCCTTCCTACAAACTTTCCTAAACATGAACTTACTATGTGTTACAAGATGCTATCAAAGATATGATTTTTGAAGACCAATCTTAAAACCCACTAAAAGAATGTGTCTTTTTCTTTCTTTCTAAAGATAGTCTAATTAGGGCTTGTGAACTTCATAGGGTGCAAGATAGAAGAATAAGAGATTATGCTCTTCACAACTTGGAGGTCATGAACAAGGGTAAATAAAAAACCTAGAAACTTTTGAAAGATGGCATCTAAGGGAGGCAAGCAGCTTAGTGGTTCTCTAGTGCTAATCCTCTTCTATGATGAGATGATGGTTTCCTTTCAAGGGGATCAAAATATTTAGAAAGGATGAGTCTAAATTGATTAAGTTAAGTTAGTAATTAATGTGTTCTACATGTTTGGGTGAGAAACTAAGGTATAGGAGTATGCTCTTTCTCCTTGAGGGAAATTAGAAACTTTGACCCTTATGTTCTAACCACCAGTCCAAGTCAATCCTTTAGAGGGCCTACCAGAGTGATCGAACCTTTGAGCATGGCCCAAGTGAGCACACTCCTTTAGCCAAAGATTCCAACTCACTATAATAAAGAAGCTTTGTAGTGCAAAAGACCCCAAAGCCATATTAATTTCTTTACCTTGATTCTTGATATCGCATATCAAGGGGAGGCTCTGTCTATTGCACTGGCTAGTGTCGGCCCCTATATTGCTAAGAAAGTTTGTGCACTCTCAAATTCTAGTGTGGGCTACTAGTCTCAACTACACTTATAGAGCCACTAGGGATTAATACAAATGAAAGCCAAGTAAAATCCTTTTAGTTAGAGGCTACCCAATTCACCTCTAAAAGGAGGCATAATCTTTGTGCAAGGAGAGGGAAGAATCTCTCCTATAGAACTTACCATAGGCATGCTACTAGGTGTTGGAAGGTGGTATACACGCTTGACCCCTACTATAAGGGTTTTCACTCAGTGTATATGTTATTGAGCCCTTTGAATACACAAAAAACATGGGCACCCTCTAGGAGGTGATACAGGTGTGTGAGGTGCATGCATGCCCATAAGTTGTGGGACAAAGGTTTTTCCTTCTCTACCATTTTATAATTTTAGGGATAAAGCATGTTTGTTATTGAGTCTTAAACATGTCAAAAACTACCTAAAAAAATTGAAAGTCAAGACTCCCTTGTCCCTCTAAGTTGCTTTGCCCTCAGTTGGATTGTATTCGACTACTATTTGCTTCTTGTGTCTTGTTGAAAACACCTTGTCTTGTTTGAAACCCACCACTATTTCACAATCTAAAAATCAATCCTACAATCTATTTTTTATCTATCAAATGAACCAACAATCTATTTGGAATAGTCTGAAAATGTCAAAATCTCTTTGAAGTTTAGTTTTTTTGTCTGTCTAGTCTCAAATTTCATGCACAATTTTGTAAGATTTTGCATGAGTTGTCACTTCTTCGCGTGGGTTTGTCTAGATCTTAATGTGAGAACTTGAATATCTCCATGTAAGATCTTGTTGATAGTCTTCTATTTGTCTACCAAAACTTGTCACTTCCTTACGTAGCCTGAAACACATCCTTGTGCGAGTTTAAATTATTGTTTTGAGTTTTTGCACCCACTTGTGAACTTTCTTGCGTACCTCCCAGAGTATATTTGTGCGAGAGCTTTTGTCAAAACTATCAAATCAACTTGTCAGAGTAATCTATGTCCTACATCTAGTCTATTTCCGACATCAAGATACCCCTTCTCTATTTTTAAATATTCCCAAAAAGTGGTATTTTGGTTGACTGATGACTTGTGATCTATACTTTAACTAGTCTCGTCTCTCATATTGTCTTGTTCCTATCTTCTAGTGTTCGTTATACTGCATGTCACAATAGTCGTAATCCTTGGCTATTCTAGCCTTCACTCAAACTACTCATGCCTTAGTATACATCACTCTTCCTTTTTCTTTTTGAGACTACATTTTAGTGTGATCCTTGTCTTAGTTTTTGCTTCTTGTCCTTGTCTATGACTATTGCAACAAGAAGTAGAAACATATTTTATCCTCTTAGACTTAGGCGAGGTCATGCTAGGGGTCATAATTGTGGCAAAGATCACCTTCCATTTTATGCATAGCCTGCACCTAGTCTATCTAGCGAGGAATCTTTATGATCTCCCTCACCCATCAAATCACCTTAAATCCAATGAACATTCTCCATAAACTTGCAACAAACTAGGAACCTTTTATATCAAGAGGATCATGAGACTAGCAAAGGTCTCTTATCTCAAAAACAAACCACTTGAATTCCTTTTCAAAGGACCTTTCCAATCACAACATACTAAGACTAAACACATTCGTACAATGGCTAATCATGAACCTGAACATGGTAGTCACAACAGACACTAAGATCAACCTAGGAATGACAGAGAGAAAGACCATGACACCGATGAGGAACAAGAAGAGGTGGAAATACTTCCTAAACACATAGCAAAGTGTCATAAAGACAAAAAAAATTAGAAGATCATGGAAATCCTACTCAATGAAGGGAAAGAAAAGTACTTTCTCAAACTTGCTCAAGAGGGAGCTAAGCTACCCTCTCATTTCAATGTGGAAACCATCATCATGCCTGAAGAGGAAACTAAGACTTCCAAACTCCAAAAATAACTAAAAATTATGCAAGACCAACTACCTCAAATAATGTGTGAGACAGATAAACCCACAAAAACATACACCTTATATGCTCTCTGTTCATTTCTATTTGACAAGAGCATAGGCATGTCTCCTTTCCTAAGAGGAGTAGAACTACCTAAGTATGAAAATACTTTGGAAGCACTGATCCCCAAGATCACTTGCAAGAATTTGGTGCCTTGTCTATGGAATTTATGCATAACAAAACATATCCATGCATTTATTCCCCAAAATTCCAGGTGGTCAAGCTCTGGAATAGTTTTCACACTTGCCTCCTAGTATCAAAATGTTTGATGAAATAGCCAACTTGTTCATGTAGCAATATTCAAGATTTGTGTAACCTTAAGCAGAAGGTTGAGGAACCCTTCCTCACATTCCTTCAGAGGTGGAGACAACTTTAAACTAAGTATTCACTCAAGATTCTAGAAATAGAAAAGTTTGCATCTTCACTAATAATCTCCTACCTGATTTTAGGTATAGAGTCCAACTTCAAGGTCCACATACCTTTGAAGACATGATCACATATGCTTTCCACATAGAGGAATTCATGGTAAAGAAGGGTGAACTTACTCTTCAAAAGGACACAAAACAAGGCTCCATCTCCAACAAGGAAAAACCCAAGTATGTCAACAAGAACTGAGAAATTGTACATGATGGGGTTGTTAACAATGTCACTACTAAACCTACTAAGGAAAATTTTAATCTCATAGATGGTCTCAATGCAACCAAAAATGTTGAGAAACCTCCTCCTAAATACAAGACATCTGAGAAGAAACCAAGAAACTCATGGGCTACATGCCCTAAATGAGAGTATACACCTCTGAGTGAACCTTTGAATGTGGTTTACAAAACCTTGTTATAAAAAAACTCATTTCACCATTGGACAAATCTCACTCGTATGATCCAGAACCACATCCACCATGGTGGAATGAAACTACATTTTGTGAGTACCACCAAAATAAGGGACGCAAAACTAGCAACTGCATAAACCTGCATCACAAAGTCTAGCACATGATCGATGTTGGTGATATTGTCGTAGATGGACATAACAAGAACTCAGATCATAAGGGTTTCAAAGAACCCTTCCTGGCTTATGAAAAAGAAGAGAGCTCAAAACAAAAACCTAACAACAAGGTCAACTATGCATACCCTAATGAAAACAATATGATCAACCTAGTTGAACCTAAATTTTTTGAGTATTGTAACGTTATTACCATTCAGGGAAAACAAGATAACAATAAACCCAAGAAACTATTAGTCTTGAGAGGCCCTACTTCCAACACAATGGACTACACATCTTCACAACAGTATGCCAATGTTGTTACACACTCTTGCACCAAGTTGGTGCTCAAAGGCCCTATGCCTTCTACTCCAAATCTTGAACAACATAAAGAAAAAACCCTTGTTGGCCCATCTGGAAAAGGTACAAAATTTGTAACAAGTTCAGCAACAAATAGCTATAGTGTTCTCAATCAATTAAAATGAACTAATGCTCAAATTACAATCTTTGAGATGCTTGAAATCTTGCTTGCTTATAGGAAGATTCTAAACAAAGCCCTCACTAAGGCAAATGTTCCTCAAGATCTTGATCTTGAGTGATTTTAATCTATGGTAGGTCACCTGACCTCACCTTACTTTATGTCCTTCTCTGAGGAGGATGACAACGCATTGAGTCACCCACATTATCTACCTCTATACATTGAGGTCATGATACATCAGATATGTGTTTGTCAAGCCCTCATCAATAATGGGACTAGGTTAAACATTGTCTCTACCTCTCTTCTTAGACAAATGAACTATTCTAAGGACTCTATTGATCCTCACCACAAGATCACTATCAAAGAGTGTGATGAAGTCGAATGAAAGTCTCTAGGTCTTGCATTCTTTCCCCTTCACATTGGTCCTATAGAAAGGTATGTCACTTGTCAAGTCCTCAACATTCTATTGGCTTATAACATTCTACTAGGATGACCATGGATACATGAGATGCCCGTTGTGCCTTCCACATATCATCAATGTATCAAATTTCTATTTCATGGCTCTGAAGTCACTATTCCTGCTAGTACTAGCTACACCTATAATATGCTCAAAGTTGTTGAGAATTTCATCCCTGCTAATAGGGAATCCATTTATTATCATGAAAACAAGCTAAAAAAAATTGAGAAGTTAATCAAGTTGAAAGAAACTAGCATAGGAAAATACCATATCAAACTAGTGCTATCATTAACATCACTTCCTCAGTCTCCTCATCATTATGGGAGACCATCTGAGGCAAAGAAGCCATTTGTGTTGACACCTCATACCAAGTATAATGGAAATTTTGTCAAAGCTACAGTTCCCTTAGAGGATGAAAGTGAAAAAAGATTCATTGCTACATTGCTTTATAAATAAGAGACTCTAGTAGACATAACTAAACAAGCTCGTGAAATAACTCTTGAGAAATATGGCCCAGGTCTTAGACTCATGAAGCATTTTGGCTACAAGGGAACCGGTCCTATTTGGTGTAATAACAATGGTCTAATTGATCCTATCAAAGCAATAGCTCAAAGAAATAGAGATACATCTGGTCTAGGATTTAAGATGGTTCCCTTTCATTTGGTGGCTAAAAATTCATACCGGAGTCCAAGGATTCATCTAGAAATGAGTTACAAGCTAAGTTAGATACTCAATATGATAATTCAAACAATGAGGATCCTTATCCTTATCATATTCATCATGATCTTGCTAAATTCTTTGCAGAGCTTGATGACTTTGTGCCACATGTTAGCACTATGGATGATACTAGTGATTCTTCTTAGGACAATACTAATCCACCTAGTACATCCCTATCACTATTGGGGAATTCTATAGCCTCTTGCCATGTAGCATTGATTCTAAGGAATATGAGTTTGACTCCATTTTAGAAGAAACTACTAATAAAGACATTTAACAAGTTCATGTCTATGAAAACTAACTCAAAGTGGGTGAAACATCTAGGGTTAGGTCAAACAGGTCTAATCCAACTAGTGTCCTTGAGTCGCTAGTTGCTAACATTAGTACTCATAGGCATTTGAGCACATTTATGGATGAAGTCATTGTAGGTCTTGAATTATCAATACAAGCATTTAATGACTATACCATGAATGCAATTGAACCCATCACTACTCTTTGACTCACATATCCTGAGCTTATAGACTAGAACCCTAATGCACCTAGTGAAGTCCCCACATTCTAGAATGACTATGCTCTTTCCTGCTACCTAAACACTATCAAATGTGTAACATCTTCCACCAGTGAATAGAGCATCAACATAATTGAAGCTGACATCAAATATCTTAGTCATATAATTAAAAAGAAAAAATATAAAAGTTTCAATGGTGAAAACCACATTGTGGCAATGTCAAAAATCAAAAAAGTAAAAAAAAAAGATGTATCCAAGGGTGAAAACCTCTCTAAGAAGCCTATGGGTGAGATGTTTGATGCACTTTCTATTCACTTTCAAGAGAGATCATCAATGTTGATAGAGCTAACATAGCCAATCAACCTAGGTATAGAAGAACATCCTCATATGATACATTTGTCATAGTCACTGTCTCCTAAGGAAAAGGAACAATTTATTGCCTTCTTCTGAAAGAAGAAGATAATTTTTTCTTGGACATATTCTGACATGCCAAGACTAGATCCTAATCTCATTATGCATCATCTATCCATCACACCTGGCATTAAACTATTTAAACAAAAAGTTTGTAAAATGAATGCTCATGTTGCATTGCTCATCAAAGCTCAACTAGAGAAAATTCTAAAAGCTAGTTTCATCCAAGTCATTGATTATGCTAAATGGATATCCAACATTTTTCTAGTCTCCAAGCATGATAAATCTATTAGGGTTTGCATTGACTTCCATGATCTCAACTTAGCATGTCCCGAGGATGATTTTCTACTTCCCAACATTGATATGATAGTGGCTATGAAAAAAGGATATGATATGTACTCACTCATGGATGGGTTTTCTAGTTATAACAAGATAAAAATTGCACCAAAAGATTAGGAAAAGACTATGTTTACATGTGCATGGGGAACCTTCTACTAGAACGTAATGTCATTTGGCTTTAAAAATGTTGGTGTGACCTATCAAAGGTTAGTCACTACAATTTTCCATGATATGATGCATAAGACCATGGAGGAATATGTGGATGATACCTTGGTCAAAAGTGTAAAATGTAGTACTCATTTGTAATATTTGGGACCCATTCTAGATCACATGGACAAGTTTAGTCTCAAGCTCAATCCTAAGAAATGTGCATTTGGCACTACATTAGGGAAACTATTGGGATACATTATATCTACAAAATGAATTGAGATGGATACTGAGAAAGTTCAAACAATTATAGATATGCCTCCACCTTGTAACATAAGCCAGATGAGAGACCTACAAGGGAGACTCCAATCTATTTGCAAGTTCATCTCACAATTGGCAGATAGATCACAACCTTTTACAAAGACTTTACATAAGGATTTGAAACTCAATTGGAGTTAGGATTGCAAGAAAAGCTTGACATAGATAAAATAATATGTCGCTAATCCACCAATTTCAATGCCTCCTAGCTATGGGAAGCCTTTTATTTTGTACATCTCAACAACTAAAACATCTCTGGGAATCTGATTAGCTCAAGAGGACAATGATAATAAGGAGAGAGCTATTTACTACTTGAGTCTCACATTGATCTCTTATGAGAGGAATTATAGCATCATTAAGAAAGCTTACTTGGTAGTTGTCTTTGCTTCACAAAATTTGAGACACTAGAAGCTTTCCCACACTACATGGCTAGTGGCTAAAATAGATCCGTTGAAGTAATTTCTCAATAAGGTGGCTCTCATAGGATGATTGGCTAAGTGGGTCATGATACTCAGTGAATTCAACATTCAGTATGTTGAACAAAAAGCTATCAAGGGACAAGTGATTGTGAATTAGCTTGCAAATGTAGCTATGTAGAGTCTCCTACCAATGAAAATCAATTTCTCTAATGAGTCAATTCTAACACTCATACACCAAAACTAGATCATGTTCTTTGATAGATCCTTCACACAATAGGGATCTAGTTTTGGATTACTCTTCATAACACCACAAAGATATTTGATACCCAAAGCATAGAAGATTATGTTTCCTTGTACAAATAACATTTCTGAATACGAGGCTTTGATTAATGGCATGAAGATGGTAGCTGAATGGAGAGTGGATACATTAGATTTCTTTGGGGACTCTTAGCTCATAATCAACTAGGTTAATGATGTGTACCAAAAAAAAGATGATAAATTGATCCCTTACAAATACATGGTTGATGACCTAAAGAAGTATTTTGTGCACATCACCTTCCAACAAATTCCTCAAGTAGATAACAAAGTAGCTAACACCATAGCTACTTTGGCCTCCCTATTACAAATGTCTGAAAATGATCTCTGATATGAGTTCTTGGGGGAATTGTTACACTACCTAGCCTATGATACCCCTGATTCTAGGATGATCTATTCTAGTTTAGGAGAAGACTCATCTTGCTGCCATTACATCTATTCCTATCTCCATAACCAAACCATTCTGAATGGCCTAACCTAAAATGAAAAATGTTACCTTATCCATAATGCTTCATAATATGTCATTATTACTGACAACTTGTTTAGAAGAGGTCTCGATGGAACACTCCTTAGGTGTTTAGAACTTGAAGAATCCAAATGTGCATTAATTAATGTTCATGAGGGCATTTGTTGATCACACTCAAATGGCTTGACACTAGCTTGCAAACTCATTAGAGCTAGTTATTACTGGCCTAAAATGGAGCAAGAGGCAATCAAGTATGCCAAGTCATGCAAGTAGTGCCAGCTCCATGGGAATTTGATTTACGCTATGGCCAGGGAGTTAATTCCATCTACTATAATGTGGCCATTTCAACAATGGGCCTTCAACTTGGTAGGTTAGATTCACCAAACTTCTTCTAATGGACATGAGTTCATTATTATAGCTACAGATTACTTCATGAAGTGGGTAGAGGCAACACCTCTCACAATAGCAAATGGAAAATTTGTAGCTCTTTTTATCACAAACTACATCATATGTAGGTATGGTGTACCATCATCCATTATTATTGACAATGAAGGACAGTTCAAAAACAAAGACCTCAAGGAATTGTGCAAAAGTTTCAAAATCACACAACATTGGTATTCTATCTATTACCCCCAGGGTAATGGCTAGGTAGAGGCATTCAATAAGAAAATCCTCAAGATCCTCCATCACATAGTAAAAAAATCTAGGAGGGACTGACACCTCTAGATTAATCCAACTTTGTGGGCATACAGGACAAGCATCAGGACTCCAATGGGTACAATTCCCTTTGCTTTGGTTTATGGAGTGGATGTCGTGCTTCCAATGGAGGTCAAGATTCCTACCTTGAGAATCTCTATGAAAGGCTTTACTACTTATGAAGATTACAAAATAGCTTAGCTTCAAGAGTTAGTGCTACGAGATGAATGTTGACAAGTGGTGTGTGATCATCTGCAAGCTTATCAACAGTGAATGTCAAGAAGCTACAATAGGAAAGTTAGGCCATTTGACTTCCAACCGAGTGATCTTGTCCTGAGAGAGAATCCTAAGAATCAACAACAACAAATCCAAAAAGGGAAGTTTGAACCAAACTGGCTTGGCTCTTACATAATTATTTCAGTGTATGGATCTAGTGCTTACCAACTTTCTATAGCCGAGGGAGAAGTGCTCAAGGAACCTGTCAACGCTCTCCACCTGAAGTAGTTTTATAGCTAATCCGATCTGACAAGCTCTCTCTACATATCTAAAAGTCCTAAAAAAATTATTACCTGAGTGAAAACCTACCAATAGGAACCTTGGTAATACCAAAAAAAATTTAAAATTCCAAAAAAATCCAAAAAAAATTGAAAAACAAGAAAAGTGGCATTGGTGAAAATCTGGAAAGAGGCATCATGGTAGCAAAAAAATGAAAGCCTTGCCAAGAAAGTGAAAACCTGGCAAATAGGCACATCTTGTTCTCAATTCTCCGTCTTGTAGTGCATCTTCCAGCTCCCTGTATAGTTTCTTTCTTGCTTTTCTTACTTTTTTCTCATGTATCCTTGGATTGAGTCTTCCCATAGCTTAGGGACACTACTCTCCAATGTCCTAGAAAAGTGCCATTGGTGAAAATCAAGAAAAAATAGAAAATTGAAAAACAAGAAAAGTGCCATTGGTGAAAATTTGGAAACAGGCTTCATGGTAGCAAAAAAATGAAAGCCCTACCAAGAAGGTGAAAACCTAGCAAATAGGCACCTCTTGTTCCCAATACTCCATCTTGTAGCGCATCTTCTAGCTCCTTGTATAGTTGCTTTCTTTCTTTTCCTATTTTTTGCTCATGTATCCTTGGATTGAGTCTTCCCATAGCTTAGGGACACTGCTCTCCAATGTCCTAGAATCTCTTTCGTGATAGTCACTAGTCATTCTAACTATGTCTGCCTACTATCACTACTGTCACTCTTTTTGAGATTCTCCTCATAGAATCTCTTTCACGCTAGTCACTAGTCATTCTAGTTGTGTCTTCCTACTATTGCTAGTGTCACTCCTTGTTGAGATTCTCCTCATAGAATTTCTTTCACAATAGTCGCTAGTTGTTCTCAGCTACATTTTCCTACTATTTCTTGTGTTGCATTTTGAGATTCCTTTATGGAAGATCCCTCTTGCATCAGTCACCAATAATTCTAACTATGTCTTCCTATTATTACTCAGTCCTCTTTAGGTTCTTCATCTTGAAGATTCATCTTTTTACCTTAGTCACCATTCATTCTGACTATGTTTTCCTACTATTATCACCCTACTGAAGAGATTTCTTTCATCTATATTCTAGACATTGACACTTGACATCAATCCCAAAAACATAAAACTCAAAATGACATACTTGTTTGGATATGTTGAGCATTTTCTTTTTTTGTTTCTCTTCCACTTTCATTATGTCTCCTCAAGTGACTTGATGATGTCATTTCTGACTAGAGAAGTAATGACTAGGGGCATGATATTTTCTTTTCTTTCTATTTGTAGTTTAGTTCCAATAATTTGAAATATTCATATAAAAGGGGTGTCCACCATAAGAGCATCCATCTTGTATTAGATGGCTTGATGTACCTTGACTCCTTTTATAATGGATACATCAATAATTTTGGTTCTTCTCCTTGCTTGTTGGAGTGAACTCTTCATGCTACAATAAATACTAATACTTTTCCTACTAAGTGAACATATGGGTCACTATGAGTAAATATAGCACACTTCTATCTCATGTTATGAACACAAGGGTCATTACAGACAGAATACTTATTGATTACCTAGCATAAGATGGATCTCTTATGTGTTTGGTGTGTCTACCATGCAAGTAACATTCTAGTCATCCTAACATTTATGTTCTAATGCTTATATTAACTTGCTATATTAAAAGGAGAAAATGTTCTAGCCATTTTGGCTTCTCATGCCTCAAATGCTTACATTTCATGTTAACATAACTAGAATAGATATCCTATTCATATTCTCATGATTGTAATATCAGTGAGAGTTGTATGACATCTAGGGTTTTTGGCTATACACTTAGTGATGATAATTGTCGAGGCTTGGAAACAAGACATAAGGTTGCATCTAGCATAGGATTGCATTACTCGGTTCAGCAAATAATTTGATTGCAAATCTAATTTTGCCTTCTATGATGAGGGATTCCTGGTCTCTTCGACATACCATGATTCTTCATGGCTACATAAGTGTTTGATTCTTTGGTTCATCCTCTCATTCTCTTCGATGAAATACTTATCGCTATCAAGCAAAAATGTGAAACACTAAATGAGGTATCACTCCATTTACCTGTGTATTTCATTCATAAATCCATAAAGTTATTTCATCTACATGAACAACTCAAATCAAACATGCATTCATACATCAACATCATATTCTACATCTCATAATCACAGCATAAAAACATCTCATGTAAATCAAATTAAAAGATAAACACTAACAATGACATGTACACAATGATACTTAGCTCCAAAATCTCATATATATATATATATATATATATATATATATATACTTGAGCACTATCGATCAAAAATGGTACAAAATGGTGTTGGCACACCAATCAATACATAGCCAAAATCAAAAACTTGGAGGCAAGAGCATCAAAGATCTAATTCTATCTAGCAACCTCACCTCCTAGAGGAGGAGGAGGTAGTGGCATATCATGGTCTTTTTGGTCGACGAGCACCCCCAAACTCTCCAGCATACTAAGAAAAATGTGGTAGCTTTTGAGCCTCATTGGGCACTATTATGGACTATGCTATGAAATAGTAGACCACTTGGGCCACCTAAAGTCTAACCTCATCCTACATCTCCACCCTCTACTTCATTGCCTATACCTACTCTCGTAGCCTTTGGATCTCATCATCTCGCTCTGCAATCCATGTGTTGTGCACTACCACCTATATCTGCAACCCTCCCAACTGTCAGGAGGCCTATCTAATCCACTCTCTCACCCTCCTTAAGGAAACCTGGGACCTAATAGAAAACTACTCTTGCATCTCCCCATCTAACATCTCTAGCTATTACTCAGGTGCCTACTCCTCTGTTTGTAGTCTCTATCATCGACCCTACTCCACCCCACTACCACTAGCACCTAGATCAAACCCCATCTAGCATGGGAGAATCCACACCTATCACACTCTATGTCACACCTACTATGGTGGACCTTGTGGTGGCTATTGCTATGCTAGCTGTTGAACTAGAGCCTGTACAAGTGCCTGCTATGGTCTTTGGGACATTGGAGCTACCATTCCTAATGGATCTATGAACCGTGGCAAGGGATGGCTAACAAAATAGGCTTGGTATGTAGGAATCATCCCTACATGTGCTATGTTTTGGAGGTAGTCCCACTATGTCACAACTAAGTTGTGCACATCAATCATAGATCTCCCTAGAACTAACCTAGTTGACCATCCTCTTCCCAAGTCCCAAGCTAACCTAGCATAGGAGCAATACTCATGTGAAATGTCCTGGAGTTGCCCATACTGTCACTACACCCACATGATAGGAAACCTTCTATAATTTTTGTGGCTCGACCCAACAGTGGCCACGAGTAGAACATCCAACTAAGCTCTCAAGGAGTGTCATCGTAATCCTTTGTCTCTCTCTAGGGCTGCCATATGATGGAGACTAGGTCATGAAGATAGGTTCTCTAATGCTTTGTCTTACCCAGGCTTGCTTGGGTAAGCTACCCCCTATATCTACATATGTAGGGTTCCATTGGCTCTTTGGCATCCTCAAAAGTTAGCCATGTCATAGGTAGGTGCTCCCTTGCCCAAATCTGTAATATGTAAACTCCAACAACCATGCTCATCCACTCATGATACACTATCTTGTGCATCTCATAAAACATGTGGTCAAGCATGCACTAGCCCCATCCAAATTGCTCAGGAGAATTGAGCATCCTCTACAACATAATACCCCACCCACACTCTAATCTATGCTATCCTCTATCAGGTAGTAGGAAGCAACTGATGAAAATGGCCAACACTGATGCCAATTTATGAGTGGTCCCATATGTATGGATTAGCTCATCCCATGTGACGGTTCACCCTATTGCTAACTCCCACTAGAAGATGGCTCACAATGCCTTTATCCCTGCTCGTGGCATTGTATCATATACCGCTCATGACCTATGGAAAGGTATCTATAGTATCCTGTAGACATCCTTAGGGGTGATAGTCATCTCTCCCAATGGCAGGTGGAAGGTGTTTGTCTCTAAATGGAAACACTCTACCAATGTTGTCAAAAGGTCATGATTCACCAGCACTACTGGGATCTAACATAGATATGCTATGCCCAATTTGTCAACATGAGCCATGTCTACATCATCGAAACTCCACAACAAAGATTTGTAAGGTAGATACTGTGACCTAAATGTGATGTTATCAAAGACAACCTGCACACATGAGCAACAACAACATGAAAATGGTCAATATTCACTCAATAATTCAAAAAGATGGCAAAAAAAAAACAAAAAATTAAAAATGTAGTTTTTAAATCATTTCCTACACTATAATTTTGTGTGGACATTCACGTTCTCACACAAAATCTTGCTCCTTCATGTGAGAAAACAAGTCCTCGTGCGAGAAAGCAAGTCCTCATGCAAGAAGCAATGAGACTGCAAGCGATGTGCACCCAATAATCTCATGCATCTCACATGAAAGGTGGGTATCTCCTGCATGAGATTCCCCATTGACACGCATGAAGAAACATTGGGGTGATGAATCTTCATGTGAATAGAGACTTGTCTTGCGTGAGGATAGAAACCCCTACATGAGAATCAATTGACCTACTCTAAAAAACATGCAAAAACATCCTTAAAACACCTTGAAATGCATGCAAAATTAAATGTGAACAAAGTTTTTTGACTACTCACTAGAGGTCCATAGTCTCTTGATTGGGTGTGTTGTCTGGAGCGCTCGAAATGGTGTGAATGCACTGAAACTGTCATATCTCTCTTAGAGCTTTCTTCTCCACTAAAGAAAAAATGCACAAATGATTTGAAAATGACCCCTTAGGCCCTTATATAGGTTTTGACCTAATTTTTCAAAGTACTCTAGTTTGCGCAAAACTCACCCCCTAGCTAGTTTGACTATTCTGAATCCATTTTTGGGATTGAATTTGAAATCTGACACACCTAAGTAGCTAAAAATGCATTTTAAAATTTTGGGACTGACACGATTGAATTCTTGTGTAGTCCAAATTCTTCTAATACTTTTTGAATCTTGGAACTTTTTCAACTCACAATTTCTTCAAATTTCATCACCAATCTCAAAAAGCCAACGTTGGTCAAATTTGGTCAAATTTTGGTCAAACTTGATGTTTTGGACCTTAAAATCATGTTGAATTCACTCTGAATTTTCTTCTGATCATTCTACTCTCTTCTATATTCTATTGTCTCTTCACATTCTTCTGTATCTCTCTATACTACTTTACATCATATTTCTAGTGTGTCATCTTTCAATTTCACTCCCAAGGGGGTAGGATGATTACATCATTGAATCTAAATTTTGACTTAATCTGAATCTTCATTTCTTGGGGCATCTTGTTCCCATTTTATGTCCTTATCACTTGGGACATCTCATCACTAGGGGTATTTTGTTCCCCTCTATCTGATATTATCCTTGCATCAGTGAATCACATCTCATAATAGTCTTTATTAGAGTTTGATGGAAAGGTATCAGGACAGTCTAAACCTTGACTCTTGAAGATGAAGCCTTGTTCTAGGGATGGTTCTACAACTCATGATTGGACCATGTTATCTTTCAATCTTAGGTATCTAGGTTTTCTATCTAGATCCTTAAAGGTTAAGATTTTTTCTAGAGAAAAGCTTTTAAATGCCTATCAATTCAGGTATCTAGGTGTTCTACTTGGATTCCTTAAGATTAAACTCTATTCTGGAGATAATCTTTGAAAGCTTATCAATTGGTCTCTGTGTCATCAATTTTGAAACCAATCTCATTTCTTGATCTTCGCATCATTCTTTTAAATTTGCTTTGAATTGAACATGTTGCTCGTACATTCATTCAGAGAGGGGCAAAATGTAATACCCCAAGATTGGCTCATTGCCATGATCACCAATTTTGGTCTATTCTGATCAATTATAAAGTCCTATTCTAATAGGCAATTCTTATCCTCATTTTCGCTACTTGACTTAATTGTCAAATGTAGAAAACCCTAAATCTCCATTAATTAGGCTATTTATTTAATTTCTAAGTATTGACTCGTATTAGTCACATTAAACTTATTTGATTAATATTTAATTTAATTTGAAGTGTTTGTACTTTAATTAAATTAAATTATATCCTAAGGATAATGTACTAAGGGATTAAAAACACTTAATTTAATAATTATGCTCACTTTAATTAATTTAATGTGATTATTCAATTAAATTAGAAAGGGCATTTATGAGGTCATATCTCAATTTATTAAGTTAAATAATATCTTCAAAATGTTCTCTTCAATTCTAAAATGGAAACTTAGAGTGAACTACCTCTTGAATTAGTATCAATTTGGTTAACTTGTTCTCACACTTATGAAAAGTTCAGGTAACTACTCATCACACTCAGATATAAAATAGTTAACTTCACCTACACAAGGAAGTTTCCATTTAAACTCAATCTTCTTTCTAATCTCAACCATTCATTCAAATTGATCATAACCATTGATCAATTCCTTGATTCTATTCAAGGAGCTCTCAATCCCTCATTACGGAGGTTAGATTTTGATGATATTAAATTATTGTTGAACTAAATACTTGTTTTCATAGCTCTCATATGTGCTTTTTCTTAGTATTTTAATGGAATCTAGATTAATAATGCATACATCTAGCTTAGTTTCTTTTATTTTTTAATAGAATAAATTTCACATTGTATAGATTACTTGCACACTCATACTTTGCATAAATCCTTCATTCTAGAATGGTCTGGTTGTCTACATCTCATTCTTAGAGCACATAGGCAAAATCCTTCTAGTTAGAAGGCAACAAGTCGCATTGTCAGTCTTCTTGGATAAATGACTCAATTTTTATTCCAGGATGAATCCACATATAATGACCATGTTGAATTGTAGGTGAAAGATCTGAGGCCTCATTTTAATGTATACAGAATCAATCATGAAAAAGGCACTATTTGAGGCCAAAATAATAGAAAGCGAATATAAGGTCGTGAGACAAATAATGAAATAAGGTGTACAAAACATACAACCCTTGTTAGTTTTAGTTGTTCAGACATCTTTGGAATGAACTATTCCATATGTGGTAGTGTTTGATGCTCAGCCCAATGATCAAAAGATAAAATTAGAAAGATTAGTGGAAGTAGTGACTACAAAGGCAAAGAGAGTCAAATAGATGGCTACAGGACCAAGAATAAGCAGAAAGCATTGTTGACAATTGAATCCAATGATGAAGAAGAGGTTGAGGAAAAGGAAACTATACAAGTAGAAAAGATGACTCCACCTAAGAAAGTAGTAGGGAAAGCTTAGCAAGCCTAGAAGCCAAAGGTTGAGAAGATTAACATAGTGATTGCAAATGGGGGAAAATTTATTCAGACAAACAAGTTTTATGATCTTTATAATTATTTTGAGAAGGATCTGATTGATATATCAAATGTAAGACATATCATTGCAAACAATATTATTATGAAGGATATCAAAGGAGTAGTGAATCAAAAAGTCTATGAGAGACTCATAGAGAAGAAGACTCCAGCAAGAGAAGAAGACCTTGAACTTCGGAAGTCTATGCTAAAGACCATTTGCAAGACTGATGATGAAGATGAGGTCAAGAGATTATTGAATAACCTCACACCATATTAAAGGAACAAATTAAGGCCATTTTTTTTCATGGTTGGTGAGAAGGATAAGTTGAGAAAGGAGACAACAATAGCTATTAGTCAAATGTTTTCAAAGTCACAAGCAGCATCTCCTCTATCACCTAGAACCTCAGAAGTGTCAGTAAGTGGTGATACTATGAAGATTGATCAAACCAATGTTACTCTTAACATTAATGATACCAATCCATTTGATGGTTCTGAACCAAATGTACCTGATACCAAAGAAATTGAGAGAAAGTTGAAATAAATTGATGAAGAAAAGAGGCTAATAGAAGATGAAAAGAAGAAGATAGAGGAAGCCAAGTAGCAATTACTTGAGGAAGACAAGAAAAGAAAGGAAGATGAAAATAATAGAAGAATTGTAGAAGAAGAAAGTAAAAGGAAAATTAAGGAAGAAGAAAAGAAAAGATCAAAAAAGAAAAGAGAAAGAGAGGAAAAGGAAAAGAAAGAAGAGGAAGAGAGAAGAACAAAATAAGTAGCAAAGAAATAGAGGGAGGATGAGACTAAACCATCTAGTTCATCTACTCCGCTCTCTCTTACTAGTTTAGCTACTGATGATCATGATCAAATTGATCTAATTTCATTCTTATCTAAAATTTTATAGAAGAATAAAACTATAAAAAAGTTTGCAAAGATCATTGATGTAAATGACAAATAGATTACATAGCACTTTGATAGTTCAACATACTAAGTCAGATCCTGAACTAAGAGCAAAAGCAATGATAAAGTCATTCGATGAAGAGTTCACAAACTTGTTAAATGTCACAAAGGAAAATGCTCAAATTTCTCATGATGCTAACTTGTTTGGCACCATCTCCCAAAATATCAAGAATGACTTAGTCAATATTGATACATGCATAAAAAGAACTTTAGAAATGTCAGCAGGAAGGGAAAGCTTTGTATGTTAAGTGTACGTTATCATACAAACTAGCTAAGGACTTGGATGGTTAATTAGAGGCAAACATGAGTAAGCTTGAGGTTTTAAATATCTAGATCTAGTACCTATCTAGCAAATTTGATGATTTTGGGAGTGAAGTTGTCAGTGTTCATAGCAAGATCAAGAAATTGGAACTTTGGAAAGAGAAAATCTTAAAGAGAACATCTAATTTCAAAGAATCCTTTTCTTTAAAGTTATATTTTGTTGAGAAGAATTTAGAAGAATGTGTCAAGGCCAAGGACACATGTACAAACATTTTGTATTCAAGTATCAATTCAATTGAGATTGCATCATATGCATTGTGTGCAATTCTCACATTAGCTAAGTCTACCAGAGACACATTTAACACAGTTCTTTGGACAGAATCTTGACAATTTGACCTTTGTCATTGATGTGAAAGGGGGAGAGATTTATGTGAAAATTGTAAACATGAGATTTTTGGGAGATATATATGTGTAGTATGAAGTATATGTAAGGGGGAGCACATATGTAAAGTTGAACAAGTTGTAATAGAAGTAATGTTTATTTTGATAGTTTGTTTTTGTCACTTAGCCAATTTTCCCTATTTTATTGCCATCAATACCAAATGCGGAGATTATTGACAATTGAATATCATTGATATGTAATTATTTTAATTTATGGAAACACATGATTTATGTGTTGATAGGGAACCTCAGAAATAAAGATACTTAGTGTTTGTTAATCAAAAAATTGTCAAGTATAGAATTTGGTTTACAATAGTGTATTGTCTTTTTTATAACATGTTGCAGACATCATATTATGAAAACCAAAGTTACATGGAGATAGTATACATGTTGGTGATAGTGTGTATAACCTCAAAAGGTTTTACAGACCATATGAAATAGAGATAATCATGTTTTGATGAAGCAAGACAATGTAATTGTAGGAAAGAATTGTTTTGTTTACAAAACAATTTCTTGTCCAATTAGAGCCAACATCCTATATGTTTACTTTAAATTGGAAAATTGAATTGTGGTCTTAGCCAACCCATTAGTAATTTATGTAAAGGCATGGTATTTATGCAAAGGACTTCTTGCAATAAGAAGCATGTAATCTTGGTGTATTCTTGTAAGCTTATGAAGTGAGAAAACTTTTGTTAAAGCAATATATGTGAAGTTTTATCTAGTGATCTGAGATCAAGTTGATGATCAGATATTAGACAAGGAAGGAAAATATTAGTAAATTAATTTTTTGAGTAGTGAGATCTTCTTGTAGTTGAAATTGCATGTTTGGGCAGTGGGCTCTTCTTGCATACATTACACTACAACTCCTAATAGGGTTGGAATCTCCTAATAGGGATTCAAAGTCTCCTGACAAGGACTACTTATACTAAATTTACTCATTGACTCCTAATAGGGTCCATCCTCTAACAAGGAACTTATATATCAATATATTATCTAGTGGGTACCATGCCCACCAGGGTTTTCCCTTGGCTAGGGTTTCCCTATTTAATAAAATATGGTGTTATAAGTTATCTTTGTGCATTGTTACTGTTATTGTTTAGCATTCTTTTATTACTTTGTTATGCATGGTTTAAAGTAAGTAATAATATCCAGTTAGTGACTAAAATTTGTAGATTACTAATTCACCCCCATCTTAGTAATCCCTATTTCTAACACATACCATATACTATATTCCTTACACTTCATACTTAACAATTTTCATACATTCCTAGAACATTCAAATATTTTATTTCTCCTTAAGAAAATTTTTTTGTACATCCCTAGACGATTCAAGTATTTGATTTCTCCTTAAGAACACACTTACCAACACAAGAGTGTCACTCACAAAGTCTTGAATAGCAAGCCTCAATCAATTTTAGGGGTTGAGATAAAGGTACACCTACCTAGGTCTATAGAGCCTAAAGTATGGAGATTGAGCTATTAAGTTTCAATTTCCAACATTGACCAAGATTGCATTATGATTCCCAACATCAAGTGGAAGGGACTCATAGGAGTTCACTTAGAAATTTTGAGAATAAACACATTGGAAAATCTACTAGGGAGAGTTGTTCACAATTCAGATTGTGAAGTTACCTAAGAATTTCAATTTAGTAGACCAGAGAAAGAAATTTTGTATTCTACTAGAGGGAAGAACCCAGAGACCCAATAGATATTCCTTTCAAAATATGTGGTGATTCTATTCATAATTATAAATATATGTGTTCATGAATGATCAACTATTTATAGTTAAGGAGAATAAAATTAATAGACATTTATCGCTAAAATTTATATGGAGGAGAAGGTTAGTACATTTTAGAAAAGAATATCTTGAATACACTCCTAAGAAGAGGAAATGAAAGGGAAAATAATTGGTTGATCTATCATTCATCAGATACAACAAGTTTTCAGATAGAGAAAGAGAGTTCTATACTATTCATCAAGAGAATAATGGTAAGCAAGGGGAGAGAAATCAATTTCACAATATGGGTTTGTTTCTTATTTAGAAACAACCTAAAGCTTATCAAGTGGACAATGAGACTGATGAGGAAGGAGATGATAATAATGATGAGGTTAATGAGAACTAATAAAATCTCATGAAATATATTCAAATACTATTATTCCCAAGAAAAGTGCCAAAATCCTTGAGAAAGGTTCCAAGCAAGTTATTGAAAAGAACAAGCCCTAAAAAAGGATGAAATTGCTACACCAAAAAGGACTAGAGGAAAGGAAAGCAAAGAAAAAATGAGTCATCTAAATACACTCCTCATACAAATAGAAATTACTTATTTAATACTATACATAAAAATCCTTTTTATAATAAAAATACATGAATGCTTCATGGGAGAAATAATCAAATTAATGGGTCTAATCAAAATAGAAATTAGAAAGATGAGGCTAATGGTAATCAGAGAAATGTCAATGCTAATAACCAAAATAATATGGGAAACAATCAAAGAAGACAAAAATTTCACCATATAAACCAAGAGACAAGAGCCCCGATCATAATAGAAAGGTATGAGCAATTAGATTTCATGAGGATTGTTGGCTATCCAAACCCTATGTCAAATGCATTAAGAACAACCATACCAAATTTCTCTAGAGAAGAGGATCGATCTAGAGAAACACATGTGATAAACCTCAAAAATGTTATTGAAGAATCCAAAGAGCACAACAAAGATGTGTTTATGAAGATATTTGTCCACTCATTGACTAATGATATCGAAGAATGGTATAAATGACATTCTGATTAATCTATATCAAGTTGGAAAGAATTTCTTGACTTGCTTCTTGAACAATTTGGAAATCATACATATGCATCTTTTTCCTCACTAAAATAACTGATATCAAGAAAAATGCCATTGAGATAGTTTTTAAATTCAACAAAAGGTTTAATAATGTCTTAAATAGAATACTGCAAGATACTAAACCGGTTGATTCCTTCCTTATAAACATTTACTTGAGTGATTTTGAAATTAAAATGAACTATGAGATAAGGTCTCATATGCCAAGAATATTACAAGAAGCCTTTAAAGTTTCTATGATGATTGAGAATGAAAGAAACACTACTTGGAAAACTTGGAAAGAGAGAAGACCCATGACTACTCAATCCTAAATCCCCTAAGAAAAATAAAGATGAAGACAAAATTGGCAAAATTTTGGGTTTTCTTAAGGATCTTCATATCGAGTATAATAAGAATTATTGAATGAGGTTAACTAGGAATGATAAACCTTACTACAAGACATATAGATATAGATTAAAGGGCTTATAATACATCCTGGAATATGCCAAACCAATAAGGAATAATGAAACTCCTGGCCATTTGAAGAAAAGTAATCATTATGTTGAAAATAATCCATGGTGTGAAGCTTGCAAGCTACCTCATATCTCATATAAATTTATATGGAAGAAACCATATTGGAATAATAAAATCACCTAAGAAATGAGAAAAGAAATAGTGAATACATTATCATTTAAACCTTTTTGGGGAGACGACAACTCTTCTGAAGAAGAATGCATTCCTGATATCCATGCAATAAGAATAAGATAATAATAATATTAGAAAGTTTGTCCTAATGATGATGAAAATCCTACATCAAAACCATCAACTAATGAAGAAGAAGATCTCTTAAAATTTCATAAGTTTAACAAGCAAGGAGAAATTATAAGTTAAGCAATAGAATCATAAATCTTTATGTGAAAAAGAATGTAAAAATGCATACTCTACATAAGAAGGATAAAGAGAAGGTGGCATTCAATGATTAGAAACTTATTAAACCACATGTAACTTATCCTTCAAACAAACAAATAGTAGGTAGGAAATTGGTAAGTAGAAACTCATTAATTTCTAATGCATTATCATAACTGAAGTTTTATGTTCCATATATCAAAAAATTGTTAAAATTCTTGAATATGGAAGAGAATCTAAGTATTTTATATAAAACTAAAAAAGAGGGGTATTCTAAAGATCAAAATATTGAGGAAACACTATTAACTTACCTTGGAACTAATGTAAATGAAAGTACCCCACAAGTATATCCTTTTTATTTAGCTTTATTGATTAACAACAAGTTGGTTAGAAATTGCATGGTGGATTCAAAGTTAGCTATGAACATAATGATTATAGATGTCATGAAAGAATTAGGATTGAAATTATATATTACTTATGGGAAGTTTTATGACATGGAAAATAGATCATTTCCTATGGAAAAATTAATTTAAAAAATTGATTTTAGAGTTCATGCTTGTCTTGATGTATCCTATAAGACATATATAATTGTGTTGGAGGTTCCTACTTGCTATTGCATGTTACTTTCAAGATAACGGTTAAATTATGTTGAAGGGAATATACAATTGGATTTGTATTATGAAACTATTTTGAGAAATGTTCAAAATATTAGAATTGATAAGGAAGAAAGATTTGATTACCTTCTTGAAAAAATTTGGCTAAGGCCTAGTTAAAAGGACACTAGGAGATAACAAAGGGGTAAATTTTCCCAATGAGGAACTAAAGAAATGGATAGGGGTGCATCATAACCACCCACCTTTCAGGAAACCTTTATTCAACTAAGGTGGGTGGAGGGGACCTTTTTATATTATTGCATGAGAAATCATATTACCAAAGGATGGAATTATTGGAAATTCAGCTCGATTACATAGTATGATGTTGTCATTTATGGAAACATATAGTCAAGATTGAGAGAGAAAATCTTGGAGATAAAATTTTGGGATAAAGACGTAGAAAATTGTCTAAGTATAACAAAGCTTATCTCTTAGTATGGGAACTATTTTTGCCAATGTGATTCCCAAAAGCATTTCTAGCACATACACACCTAGGGAAATTCCATTATGTCAAGATGATGAATGCATGAGTGAAAGATAATACAATCACTACAAACATAGTTATAATGGTTTTTCAAGCAACAACATTGAAAAAAAAAAATAGAGCAGACTTAAGGAAGGAATTGTTTTTAAGAAAAATAATTACTTTAGTAATTAGGGATGAAATCCTAGATGTTAATCCTAAGTTAGAAAGATTTAATTTTGTAATTTGGAAAGAGTGTGAAATAATAAAGGACAATAGGTTAAAGAAATAAGGTATAAAGCAAAAAAAAAATTTATGTGAAGTTAAGTGTGGTTTTTGTGATAAGTATGTGATATGTTTGAGATTCAAATTCTGATGTAAGATCATAGCAATGCAAGTTTTTAATCAAGTTTTTTTGAAGAGTAGTGAAAGGAAAAAATAGATATTGAAGATACTAGTGGTAGTAAGAGATATCAGCGGTAGTAAGAGATTTTTGTATTTATCTTGTGTATTGAATAACAATATTTTATATTTCATGTTTTAGAAGTGGGCTCATCTTTCATACTTTGTGTAATTGTAATAGCAACTCCTAAAGGAGTTGAGGCTTCTAACAAGGCTTAGTCGTCTAACAAGGACTGAGACACTATAAGGATTTAATAGAATCCTAACATGGTTAATATCTTTTGCAAGATACTTTTGATTAGTGGGTCATTTTGTGGGTACCATCCCCATTAGGGTTTTCCCTTGGCTAGAGTTTCCCTAGTTAACAAAATATGGTATTATGTGATGCATTACATTATGCTTGTGTTTATTGTTTAGTATAATCAGTTTACTTTCATATGAAAGTTATAAGCTTTTTAATGATATCCATATTTGACAAGGCACTAATACATTTGGTACAAAATTGCAATGGCAGTGCTGTTGCAGTTTTTTTGTCACAACCTTGTCATCATCGCAATTATGATGATCTACCATCACAATTTCAATGACGACAAGGTTGTGACAGAAAAATTGCAATGGCAGTGACCGTCGAAATTGTGACAACGACAAGGTTGCGATGGAAAAATTGCAATGGCACTGTCGTTGCAATTTGGTACCAAATGTATTAGTGACAAAAAGAGTAAATTAAATGATTCACAACCCACCCCCCCAACAAATTATTTCTTATTTATAACAATTGGTATCAAAGAATAATTACTCAAAAAAGACCTAATGGCTTGAGTAATATCTCTATGGATATGGATATGCTACAAAAGAATCTTGAAGAAGCTTTTGAGTAGATTGACATACTTATTAAAGAAAGAGATACTCTGAAAGGAAAATATGAAAATGAAAAAGACTAAATTGAGAAGTTGAAAAATGAGACAGATTATCTTAAGTCCAAGAAAGATTCTAAAGATCATATCAAGGATAGTGATGAAATTTCAAGACTAGAGAAAGAGAATGAGACCTTAAAGTATGAACTGAATAGTACAAATCTACAAATTGAGCTTGAAGGATGATAATGAAAAAATTTAGTCATATTTGAAATATAAGATCTAATCTTGCAAAAGTGACATCTAAGCTCGAGACTATAAAACTATAGTATGCAAAACTTCAGAAGTATAATACAATTGTGAAAGGAGAATTAACTCGATCTAAGCTATATCTTGAGAAAGTTGATTCCAATAATTAAAATCTTGATGAAAAATATTTATGTAAAGACTCTCTCATCATAAGAAAGTTCTTGGATACTTTGGAGAAAAGACATCGAAGAAGTCTAAAGAAACAAATCATAACAAGGTTGATTCTAATCAATCTATAGATGTACCTAAGTAGCCTTGTAGTGCCTCTCCCATTTGACTTTTGTTAGTCATCCTGATGGATGCAACCTTGTTGATCTTTTGTTGTGATGGGATCATGATTGTGACCCTAAGTGGTCTACACCGTTGAGGTGTTTGGATTTATGTTTTTGTATTAGTTGCTTTGATTATGCTTTTGATTGATCTTTGAGATTATGATGTGATTCTTGGTTCACTGAGGTTTGTGCTAGTGATTACCAAGATTGATGTGGTATCATGAGGTTGTTCTGTGATTACCTTGAGATGTGTGCAGAGATTGCACTATGTTCTTTTTACCATGCTACACTGGACTAAGTTCCTGTAGCAGTGGTTAGTCATGTTTATGAATATGGTTGTTTTATATGTTTTAAATGCCTTTTTAATGCAGAGTAAACAATCATTATTTAATGCTTAAGTAATTTGAGTTGGATTATTTGGTTATGTGCTATGGACATTTACCTTGTTACATTTTGATCTGAGAGATATCTATTCTTATGTGATGTTTTACATTTGAGATGACCCGAGGGTCAGATGCTATCCTTTATTTTAGTATCATAAATTTTAGACTATTATGTTGTTTAATAAATCATATTGCATGATGATGCCATTTTGAGATGATAATGTATTTTTATGATGATATTTGGTTATCTGGTTTGTTGGACATGCCTTTGATTATGTTATGTGATGGATTTAATGCCATGGTTATTTACTTCATTCCTGCATTGTTATGCTTTATGCGAACGTGAGTGATGTAAATAGATTATTTTAATATAATTAAATAAATGGCTAAATTAGGTGATTTAACACATTATTGCTTCAGCTATGTTATTATATGCAATTGCACTTGATCGTGTTGTTTAGTGTGTAGGATTTATATCCCTGGTAGTGGCACATGGAGTTAGTGATTTAGCCATTCATATTTTACCAATGTAATCCTTATATAGTTGACGTATCCTTAATTAAATGTTTAATTTTAACCTTTCAGTGATTATTAAATCGAAACTCACATGCATTATGTGACTAGACCAGTAAGCGTGTCGGAGCATTTAGAGGTTCACATTATCATGAAAGTTGTTAAGGTGATTTACGTGATTTTAGGTTTTTGAGCTTTTTAATTGATTTATTTTAATTTCTAGCAGCTTTTCCATAGATGAATTCCTATTTATAGGAATAGCCTATTTTCATTTGGGTGGATTTGGGACTTAACTAGGTTGGTTGGTTAATTGCCCTAATCGATTATTCACTTGAAAAGTGAATAAGTATCCAAAGAGGAATTTAATTCCTCACTTCTCACTTTCAAATTGGAAAGTTGGAGAGTAAAACCCAAAATCCTCTTCATGAGGATTTATTGTTTTGTTCATTGTGGGAGCTACAGGCATGCGATCGTTGCGAGGTTGGGCTCGTTGGATCTAGCTCGGGGAAACCTTGGATTGCCGTGATTTTCAGCCACTTCTGCAGGCGTTTTATTTTCTAGTTCAATTTTTCATTTTGCCCTTTTGGCTGTGAGGTAGGGCTTTCCCGTTTTATTGTTTCGGTTCAATTTTTGCTTCTATTTTTCGTAGCCGTTTGTTTGGAGGCTGAGAACTAGTGTTCTCCTATGTTTCTGTATGTTACTCCTACCCAGTTGGGTGGGTATGAACATTTCCCTATTTTTTGGGATGAGAGTTTAGGATTTTACACCATTATGCTAGACGTTTTTGCATACGGTGTCCGAATCCATTTATTTTTGGATTTTTGGGGTTTTTGAACCCAAAGGCCAAATGGGTTTTAATTTTGAAATTTTTCTAAAATTTGGGGTTTTTACCTTGTTTTGTGTGCTACCCTATTTTCTTGAGTTTTCTTGGCACAATGTAGGTCATGGACTTGGATGATCCATTTGAATATCAGTGAGACCACTTCTGCACTCTTATGTTGCATTGGAATGCGCATCACACCCGTACTCTCGACTTTATGTTTGGTTGAGTGATTTGTTACCTCTTGTTATGGTTTTTGTTGGACCTTGCTTTTGTTTCATGAACGCTTGGATTCGTGTAGAATACATACTCTTAGATTGAGGCCAATTGAGCGAATTCATGATGTTTGGTCTTTTTGCATCATTGAGATTCATGTAGAATCCATACTCTCAGATTAAGGCCAGTTGAGTGAGTTCATGATGTTTGGTCTTGTTGCATCATTGGGATTTATGTAGAATCCATACTCTCAGATTGAGGCCAGTTGAGTGATTTTATGATGTATGGTTTTATTAGCTTTGGGATTCATGTAGAATCCATCCTCTTGAGTTGCTTTCGGTTGGGTGTTTTCTTTACATTGTGTTCTCATTCCTGTCCTTGTGTTATGATCTTCGTGATGGTGGTGTGCCATACATGAGTACGTGCACATACATTTTTTGGGTGACTTCTGAGGCCTGATTTTCCATGGATTTTTTGGAAGTTATGATCACTGGGGTGGGGATGGGAGTATGCATGCCCATGAGCACTTGTTGTAGGATGAGCATGGGTAGGGTAGGGTAGCATCTAGAGGGGGCTTCTATCTTGCAGCTCGGCATTCATGGCACTGGAGGTTGACAGAGGATAAGAAATTTTAAGCAAGTGATAACTAAATAAAATGTGTGATTGTTAATAAAACTTAAGATAACTAAATTGTGTGAGCAACCAATTAAGTTCAAGGACACAATGTGTGAGAAATCGTTTAAGTTTGAGGACACAAAATCCAAGCTTGGGCTTTTTGATGCCAAGCGACTCTCCATGATGTCAGCCCCTACTTAGTAGCCTTTTGAGTGTCTAACCAGGACCTATACTCCTTACATTGTCTTAGATTCATGGTTGCAACCATCATACTGTCTGGCGTGAGTGTTAGCCATGGATGTTCTTTTGTGTATTTTTGGTTGGATCATTATCTCCATCAGCACAGCGGGTGTGGACCTACAAGTGCCACGTCATTGGGAGGCATAGCTACCTTCACCACTGCTAGGGACTAGTGTACAAATATGATATTTTTTCCTAGTGCGACTATTGGATGATGTCTCACTTGGTACTTTGGGTTCCGAAGTAAGCTTTCTTGTGATTTATGCTTTTCACTCGGATGCTTGTATATCATGTTTAGATGATGTTAGTTTACTTAATGCATTCCCTTATCATGATGTTTAGCATATGATTAGATGATGTTATTTGATTTAGTAGTATATCTATTGTCTATTGTTGTTTAGCATGTGATAGGTGATGTTATCTACTATAGGATTATCTTTTCTTTTCTACTAGCATGTTAGATTTCCTTATGCTTATATTGTTGCATGTTTTAGTAGTGACGTCCCTATTATGATAGTACAAAAAATTTGGTCGATGGCTTGGGATGTTACGTGTGGGGGATGGCTAGGACCCATGATGGTCTTATGATGCTATTGACGGTTGAGAGAAACTGCGTACTTAGTTTGTTTGTTTAGTTCATTGTGATGTTTAGTTTAGTGTGTTCATTGCTATTGTAGTTTAGATGGATAGATTTTCTTCATTCTGTGTTGTTGTTACACTTGAGTGTTCACTCCTCGATCTATGTGGTTCCGGTACTCCCTAGTGTGGAGGTTCTTTGGTCTGTTCTTTTCCTTTCTGAGTTTTGGAAGTGTCTTCGTTTTCTATGGGCGACATTTGTTCAGCATGGTGCAACACTTTAAAAAGTATCACACGCTCATGCAAACTATGTCGTATGACACTATAAAGTATCGCATGCCTTCTTGAGAAATGATGCTGAAAAGTGTTGCATGCCTTCTTGAGAAATGTCGTATGACACTGGAAGAGTGTCGCACACCTTAAGGAGAAGTGTCACCCTCCCTTAGTGAGAAGTCTCACACGGTTTTTGTGAAAATCCTACGCGTTCCATCAGCGGGCACTTCTCTTCATGATCTAATCTGTTTGAGAGTTTTTTGGATACACTTTTGGGCGTTCTTCGACCCTATGTTGTTGCTCTTTGCATTTTGTTGGTTTCTCTTGAATGCAGTTTTTGTATTTTTGTTTTAGTCTCTTGGGGTTTAAAATATATCGTTTAAGTATAAGAAACTTATAATTAAGATATATTTTAATATATGTGACGAATCTTTTGAGATAGGTTTCAGACCTCTTGGAGAGAAGTTATGGATTCTAGGAAATTTCAGGGCTTCAGAAATCTAGACTTAGCCAATTTTCAGGGCTTCAGGATTTCAAGCTTAGCCAAATTTTAGGGTTTTGCATTTTACCCCAGCTTGGTGTTTTTTTGTTGAGTGGTTGTTTTTTGTGCCCTCATCATGTGCATTGTCGTTGCTAGCTTTGTTTGGGTGTGTCTGTTTGGTAGTGGCATTTGGAGATTTGTTGGTTGCTAGGATCATGGTTAAGTCTTCCATTGCAATCTTTGTGATCCCTGTATGATGTTGTCATGTGCATTCGTACTTGTTAAAAAAAATTTTTGGCTTGTATTTCATCCTTGTTTCCAAGGATCTCTGGGCGGGGCATTACATCTGGTATCAGAGCCCATGTTCAAACATTGGGATCTCTGTGTTATGTTGCCCATTGTAGTTGTTGCTGCATTGGTTGAGTGTGAGTGTCTTGGTGAGAACTCATGATCTTTGTTTCTCTAGTATCTACTTGTGATGGACTTGCTTGTCTAGTAGATGAAACTAGAACGATGTGCCTTGTTTGGTTGGTTTCTTGTGTGACCCTTTTTGGATGGAACCACTGATTGGTGTCCATGTGTTGGCTTCAAGAGCCTCTTTGTTTCTCCTTGTGGAGTTAGGTGCATTGTTCCTTGCTTTCTCCTTGTTGTAAGTAAATCAATGAATCTTATTGTGATTCTTTATTTTGTTATTATAAGAATAAAATGGTTCCTTTCATTGAAAATGAGTGTTTATTCTATGTCATTGCAAAGTAGTAGGTTTGCATTACATATTTGGGTTAATGACTTAAGTCCCCAATCTAATTGTTTCTTAAGCTTATGCGAAACTGTATTAATTTGATGGATATCTTAATGTTGCATTGCATGGAGATTATTGTTGTCTGCATATGCATGAGGTTACTAATGGTATACTTCTTGATGTGTGAGTGTGTTCTCTAACAATGCTAGGAGGATGTATTCCTTAGTATTGTATTGTGACTTATCCCTCTTGTGTTACTGTACTCAGTCATCACCTGTAATGTGATTTGTTTGATTCCTCATTTTATTTGGCTGGAGGTACTTTCCTCATGTTGTTGGGATAGCATTGGTTTTTAGTATTTTCCTCTCTTGGAGTAGTCATCAATTTTATCTATCGCTCTCTTTGTGACAGTTGTCACATTTTACTTGTTGTTGAAATGAGCTCTTTTTGGTACTTATTGTTGGAATTGATAATTCCCCCATTTGGGCTCTTTGATTTTGTTTCATGATGACTATTCTAGATGTGTTTCACTACTGCCCAGTTGTATGTTGTGACTCTACCATGTGCATCTCGAACCTCTGCTAGTATGTACAAGGGATAATATCATGGAGAACATGCTAGTGTGTCTTTGATAGATTTAAAGTTGTTAATGTTATTGGATGGTTTAAATGGTGATTAAACTTAATGTTAATTCTTGAAAGGTATGTGCTTGTTTTATGGTGACTATTGGACCCTTGCTTGAAATCTTTTAGTTCATTATGCATTAGTGCTTATGTTATGCTTAATTAATGAAATTATGAAAGAAGAGTAATGATGGTTTCAATGTGTGTACTACCTTTCATTCCATGTCTTATGTTGTTTTGGGCATGTGTGCTCTTGTGTGGTTTTGGATGTTTTGTCTGTCGCTTGTCTTAGTGGCCAAGACTATTGTTTTTTCCTTTGTGGTTTTGTTTTGAGTGGTGACTCAATTGTAGGTCTTAGATATCTCTTAGCTTCTTCATTTTTTTGTCCTTGTCGATATCTTTTTGACACTTTTCAAATGGATTCAATCCGAGTTTGAATGTGAACCTGTGGCTTCTGGAGTTTTTGATTGTTGTTCCATGTACCCTTTCGAGTAGAGGCCAATTCAATCATGACATATAATATTTATGGCCATTGGAGAAGTTTAACTCTTCATGTTATTCATAATGGAAGAGTTATCTTGTCTTCATAATCTACTAGGTACTTGTTGGAGTTCGTGCTTGGGTTTTTGTGTTTCCTATTGCACTAAATCGCCTTTGTGAGGTGGAGTGTGGTTTTTGAGCATTCCTTGTTTGAGGATGATGTTTCCTTGTCATTTGGGAGTGACTTAGTTCTTTGATGAGTCTAGATTCTCCTTTCTGGATGTTGACTTTGGTGCATCTCCATATCCTCTTCTCTCTTGTGAGAGTAGGCTAGTGTGGTTATGCCACTAGCTTAGTTAGTGTTTTCTAGTGAGTATTTGGATGGTTGGTGGAATTGTGAGTTCCCTAACACATCTTGGGCTGATTTAGTGTAGAGGTTGAGAGCAACTCCCTCTTAGTCCTATACTCTGTAGTATCCTTCTCCCTAAGCTTATATCTTCATGTGGATTGTCTCAGTCAAGTTTTCTCATTAACTATTGACTTGAGACTAGAGATTGAGTTTAGCGGTAGATTGGATGTAGCTTTCCTAGCATGGTGCTAGAGGGACATGGTATCGTTGGACACATGTTACCATCTCATGAGTTGGTATACAAACATTTCATGATTGTGTCCATTGACAAAATCCTGTGCAACCTTGTGGAAAGGTGATATCTTGTCTGGTTGGGTTGTGTTACCCTAGTTCCTAGTGATAGTTGAGCTTTTGTACCTTGGAGAGGCATTGTGCTCCTACACTTGGTGGTGAGTAGTCTTTTGGAGTGTGTCCTTTTGTTGGTAAACGTTCATCCTCTTTGTTCTAAGGGTGACTTTATGTGGATTCTAGAATGATCATGTGTGACATGATAGTATTCTTGGGAATTTGGGATGGTTATTCCCCATGATTCCAACTCTTGTTGGAAGTGTTTTTTGTTTTGACCTAGTTTTGTGGTCATGTGGTAGGTGCATGTTTTGTTGGGCACCTGTTGACAAGGTAGAGTGGCTTGTTCCTTACCTTGTATTGTTGATTTTATGGCTAGATGGTTTTTCCTAGCGCATAAAAGGTTCCTTGTAGGAGGACCTTGTGTCTATGTGACACCCTTTTCTCTTGTGTTTAACCTATTTTGGGGTTAACATGTTGGTTTGAGAGTGTTGAAGTGAATTAGTTTGACTTGTGGAGAGTTGTTGAGTCATTCCTTTTGCTCGCTTTTGATTTTGGGTCTTGTGTCTTTTGGGTTCTATTCTTGGATTGTAGGCTTCTAGGAGTAAGCCTAGTCTTTGGGGGGGATGATGTAGTACCTCTCCCATTCGAATTTTTTTAGTCATCCTAATGGATACAACCTTGCTAATCTTTTGTTTTGATGGGATCATGATTGTGACCCTGAGTGGTCTACACCGTTGAGGTGTTTGGATTTATGTTTTTGTATCAGTTTCTTTGATTATGCTTTTGACTGATCTTTGAGATTATGATGTGATTCTTGGTTCACTGAGGTTTGTGCCAGCGATTACCAAGATCGATGTGGTATTATGAGGTTGTTTCTTGATTACCTTGAGATGTGTGCAAAGATTGCACTATGTTCTTTTTACCATGCTACACTGGACTAGGTTCCTGTAGTAGTGGTTAGTCATGTTTATGACTATGGTTGTTTATATGTTTTAAATACCTTTTTAATGTAGAGTAAACAATCATTACTTAATGCTTAATTAATTTGAGTTGCATTATTTGGTTATGTACTGTGGACATTTATCTTGTTACATTTTTATCTGAGAGGTATCTGTTCTTATGTGATGTTTTACATTTGAGACGACCCGAGGGTTAGATGCTATCCTCAATTTCAGTATCATAGATTTTAGACTACTATGTTGTTCAATAAATCATATTTCATGATAATGCCATTTTGAGATGATAGTGTGTTTTTATGATGATATCTAGTTATCTAGTTTTTTGGACATACCTCTGATTATGTTATGTGATGGATTTAATGCTATGGTTATTTACTTCATTCTTGCGTTGTTATGCTTTATGTGAATGTGAGTGATGTAAATAGATTATTTTAATATAATTAAATAAATGGTTAAATTAGGTGATTTAATGCATTATTGCTTCAGCTATGTTATTATATGCAATTGCACTTGATCATGTTGTTTAGTGTGCATAATTTATATCCCTAGCAGTGGCACATGGAGTTAGTGATTTAGCCATTCATATTTTACCAATGTCATCCTTATATGGTCGACATATCCTTAATTAAATGTTTAATTTTAACCTTTCGATGATTATTAAATCGGAACTCATTTAAATTATGTGATTAGACCAGTAAGCGTGTCTGTGCATTTAGAGGTTTGCATTATCGCGAAAGTTGTTAAGGTGATTTCTATGTTTTTAGGATTTTAGGCTTTTTAATTGATTTATTTTAATTTATGGTAGCTTTGCCATAGATGAATTCCTATTTATAGGAATAGCCTATTTTCATTTGGGTGGATTCGGGACTTAACTAGGTTGGTTGGTTAATTCCCCTAATTGATTATTCACTTGAAAAGTGAATAAGTATCCAAAGAGGAATTTAATTCCTCACTTCTCACTTTCAAATTGGAAAGTTGGAGGGTAAAACCCAAAATCCTATTCATGAGGATTTACTATTTTGTTCGTTGTGGGAGCTACAAGCGTGGGATCGTCACGAGGTTGGGCTCGTTGGATCCAACTCGGGGAAACTTTGGATTGCTGTGATTTTCAGCCACTTTTGCGAGTGTTTTATTTTCTGGTTCAGTTTTTTGTTTTGCCCTTTTGGCTGTGAGGTAGAGCTTTCCCATTTTATTGTTTTGGCTTTGTTTCTGCTTTTGTTTTTGGTAGCCGTTTGTTTGGAGGCTAAGAACTAGTGTTCCCCTCCATTTATGTATGTTAGTTCTACCCGGTTGGGTGGGTATGAACATTTCCCTATTTTTTGGGATGAGGGTTTGCGATTTTACGCCGTTATGCTATCTATTTTTTCATACGGGTGTTCGATTCCATTTATTTTTGGATTTTTGGGGTTTTTGAACCTAAATGCCAAATGGATTTTAATTTTGGAATTTTTCTAAAATTTGGGGTTTTTACCTCATTTTGCGCGCTGCTCTATTTTCTTGAGTTTTCTTGGCACAATATACATCGTGGACTTGGATGATCCATTTGGATATTAGTCAGACCACTTCTACACTATTATGTTGCATTGGGATGCATGTCGCACCCGTACTCTCGACTTTGTGTTCGATTGAGTGATTTGTTACCTATTGTTATGGTTTCTATTGGACCTTGCTTTTGTTTCATGAATGCTTGGATTCATGTAGAATCCATACTCTCGAATTGAGGCCGGTTGAGTGAGTTCATGATGTTTGGTCTTGTTGCATCATTGGGATTCGTGTAGAATCCATACTCTTGGATTAAGGCAGGTTGAGTGAGTTCATGATGTTTGGTCTTGCTGCATCATTGGGATTTGTGTAGAATCCATACTCTCAGATTGAGGCTGGTTGAGTGATTTTATGATGTATGGTTTTATTGGCTTTGGGATTCGTGTAGAATCCATCCTCTTGAGTTGCTTTCGGTTGGGTGTTTTCTTTACATTGTGTTCTCATTCCTATCCTTGTGTTATGATCTTCGTGATGGTGGTGCACCACAGATGAGTACATGCATGTACATTTGTTGGGTGACTTGCAAGGTTCGATCTTCTGTGGATTTTCCAGAAGTTATCATTATTGGGGTTGGGATGGGAGTATGCATGCCCACGAGCACTTGTTTTAGGATGAGCATGGGTAGGGTAGGGTAGCATCTGGAGGGGGATTCTATCTCGCAGCTCAGGATTCATGGTGCTGGAGGTTGATAGAGGATAAGAATTTTTAAGTATGTGATAACTAAATAAAATGATTGATTCTTAATAAAACTTAAGATAAGTAAATTGTGTGAGCACCCGATTAAGTTCGAGGACACAAGATGTGAGCACCCATTTAAGTTTTAGGATACACAATCCAAGCTTGGGATTTTTGATGCCAAGCAACTCTCCATGATGTCAGCCCCTACTTAGTAGCCTTTTGAGTGTCTGACCAGGACCTGTACTCCTTGCATTGTCTTAGGTTCTTGGTTGCAGCCATCATACTGTCTAGCATGAGTGTTAGCCATGGATGTTCTTTTGTGTGTTTTTGGTTGGATCATTATCTCCATCAGCACAGTGGGTGCGGACCTATGAGTGCCATGTGGCTGGGAGGCATAGCTACCTTCACCACTGCTAGGGACCGGTGTACAGAGATGGTCTTTTTCCCTAGTGCGACCGTTGATGGATGTCTCACTTGGTACTTTAGGTTTCGAAGTATGCTTTCTTGTGATTTATGCTTTTCATTGGGATGCTTGTATATCATGTTTAGATGATGTTAGTTTACTTGATGCGTTCCCTTATCATGATGTTTAGCATATGATTAGATGAGGTTATTTGATTTAGTAGTATATTTGTTGCTTATTGTTGTTTACCATGTGATAGGTGATGTTATCAACTATAGGATTATCTTTGCTTTTCTACTAGCATGTTAGATTTCCTTATGCTTATATTGTTGCATGTTTTAGTAGTGACATCCCTATTATGATAGTACCGACAATCTGGTCGATGGCTTGGGATGTTACACATGGAGGATGGTTAGGACCCACGATGGTCTTATGATTCTATTGATGGTTGGGAGGAACTGCATACTTAGTTTGGTTGTTCAATTCATTGTGATGTTTAGTTCAGTGTGTTCTTTGCTGTTGTAGTTTAGATGGATAGATTTTCTTCATTTTGTGTTGTTCTTGCACTCGAGTGTTCAATCCTTGATCTATGTGGTTCCGATACTCCCTGGTGTGGAGGTTCTTTGGTCTATTCTTCGCCTTTCTAAGTTCTGGAAGTGTCTTTGTTTTTTATGGGTGATGTTTGTTCAGCATGGTGAGACACTTTAAAAAGTATCGCACGTCCATGCAAACTATGACGTACAACACTGTAAAGTATCGCATGCTTTCTTGAAAAATGTCATACAACATTGGAAGAGTGTCGTATGCCTTCTTGAAAATTTTTGTACAATGCTGAAAAGTGTCGCATGCCTTCTTGAGAAATGTCATATGATAGTGGAAGAGTGTCGCACACCTTAAGGAGAAGTGTCGCCCTCCCTTAGTAAGAAGTGTCACACGATTTTTGTGAAAAACCTATGTGTGCCATCAACGGGCACTTCTCTTTGTGATCCGATCTTTTTGAGAGTTGTTTTGGATACCCTTTTGGGCATTATTTGACCCTATGTTGTTGCTTTTTGCATTCTATTGGTTTCTCTTGAATGCAGTTTTCGTGTTTCTATTTTAGTCTCTTGGGGTTTAAAATATATCGTTGAAGTATAAGAAACTTATACTTAAGATATATTTTAATATATGCGACGAATCTTTTGAGATAGGTTTCAGACCTCTCGGAGATAAGTTATGGATTCTAGGAAATTTTAGGGCTTCAGAAATCTAGACTTAGCCAATTTTTAGGGCTTCAGGATTTCAGGGTTAGCCAAATTTCAGGTTTTTGCATTTTACCCCAGCTTGGTGTTTTGTTGTTGAGTGGTTGTTTCTTGTGCCCTCATCATGTGTGTTGTCATTTTTGGCTTTGTTTGGGTGTGTCTATTTGGTAGTGGCATTTGGAGATTCGTTGGTTGCCGGGATTGTGGTTAAGTCTTCCGTTGCAATCTTTGTGATCCCTGTATGATGTTGTCATGTGCATTCATACTTGTAAAAAAAAAATTATTGGCTTGTATTTCATCCTTGTTTCCAAGGATCTCCGAGTGGGTCATTACAAGCCTAAACAAGTTGAATCACCTAAAGAAGTGAGGAACAAATCAATAGGTAGATGTTAATGCATGCAATGAATTTGGTCACATGAAAAGGGGTTGTATAGGTAAGTCATTTAAACCCCTTTATGGTTAGTGTTATAATTGTCATGGTTTTGGTCATAGTGATATTGAATATTAGGAGCCTAGAATCAATAATGATAATAGTAGAATGTTTAGAGGTACTAACCCTATGGAAAATAGATTATAATTATCATGATTTTGGTCATAGAGATATTTAACATAAGAAGCTAAGATTCAATAATGATAATAGTAGAATATTTAGAGGTACTAATTGTATAGAAAATAGACCTATTGGTGGAACCTATGTTATATGGAATAGAATTAAGTGTTATAAGTACAACTTTGGACATATTTCTAGAGATTATAGAGTGTGAATTGGTCAATTAGGACCTAGATATGGAAATAATATTATAGTTTGTCATATTTCTAACAAAATGGGACATATAGAAAGATATCGTAGGATAGACAATATGAAGAAGCCAAAAACCATGACGAATAACATGAGAAACTTAAATCTTAGAAGGAATATGAACAACAATAGAAGGAATGAAAATAATAGTAACAATCAAAGAGAAAATATGAAAAATCTTCTAGGAAGCCTTGATGAATCATTTGTTAAAGCTAAGGAACTAGAAAGCTCATATGTTATGTTGAAAATTTAGTCATGTGAGGCATTTGACAATAGATTGAATTTATATATAGTCTGCAACCAATCACAATCTAATTGAGTGTACCATTTCATCAATAACATGCCTAAATTAGTATCATATTAGTATAGAAACCATTGGGTTAGGAACTGAGACTAGTGAAGTTAGTATGAGCTAGACCAAGATGAATGGAAGTTGTGGCTAAATGTACATATGATTCTAATTTTATATGTGAGTGCATGAACTACAAGAAATTCCTTGATAGATAGAAATAGTTCTTTCAATTGCTAGTATTTATGTAATTAATGCATAAGTAAATTGGATATACATTAAAGGGTAAAATAAAACTTTCGAGTATCATTTGATCATGTAAGAACTAAAGGAGTCCTTAGAGTGAATAAAAATGTGAAATTTAATTATTTTGAGTAATAAATTCAGCAAGCTCTAGTTTATGAATTGGATGTATTTATCACTTGTGCAATCGTAATTTGAAGTTTTAGTTTGCAAGAAATGGAAACTCCAACTATATGTGATGTTAGTAAGATACCTAGTTACAAATTTAAGAAACATCCCTATATTTCATTAGTTGATGACCCATTAGGAGCATTTCTACAACTACCGAACAATATTTTCCATGTAGAGGACATTCATGCATATATTCACTGTAAGTTTGAGAGTAAAGGTGGTAATGTCATCCACAATAAAATGGTTTTGGTTTTCAATAATGACCTATCATTTAAATAAGTCTTTGAGCACCTAAATGACTTAAACATCATGAAGAACATGATTATATGGAGTTTGACAAGCATAAGTGGATGAGAATAATTTTGGACCACATACATGAGGATTTGTTCTAGGTAGCAGATATATCTATCATGATAGATAATGACATAATTTATAAGCTTATTGGTTTGAGTAATGAGGTCAGTAACCCTATTAATATCAATAATGTAAGGAAGTTGTTAGAAAAAATATGAACAAACTATCTGATGGTAGAAACATGAAACTGGGCATGATCAAGGATAATGATGTTTGATTGATAAGAAAAGTAATTGGTTATAAGATGAACTACAATTCAAGATTAAACTTTGTACCTATTGGATTTATCCATGCATCTTACCTAATGACAGTAATGAAGGAAAAAGTTATTTGTGTGAGATCTTGAAGAAAAAAATATTGGACAACATTGATAGGATAAAGAAGACAAATAATGTATTTTTTAGATTTGAATCCTTGATTACACTCTTATTCTCTCAAGTGACAAATAAATTCCTTAGAATTATTGACTATGAATGTAACACAAATAGATGCATAATCAACTTGATTAATCATTACTATAGAAATTACTTAGAGGGAAGAATGATAGAAGACATAACTAGAATGATGAAAAGAATTCAACCAAAAATTAAATAGAGATATAGGATCCATCCATCATTAGTTGAAAAGTATAAATATGACATCTATTTTATTATTGAAACTGATATGATTTGCATTGAATCATTTGAACCATGGGTAATTCAATTATCCAATGGAGTATGAGATGAAAAAAGAGGTAATATAAGGATATGTGAAGATCATTCTTGAATTAGAAAGAAACAAGGAGTATCCTAGATGGGGAACCTATGAATAAAATGTCAAAGAAATAGATATTCAATTGCATAGAAATGAAATCACAAAGAGATTTGACAAAAAGATAGATAGTATACTTAAAGAATTAGTAAATTGCATAGAATAATTTAAAGAAGTCATAGGAATAACAATAGAGATGAAAGCAAGTAGGAAATCAGAAATTCTTATTGTTAAGCTTTTAGCTATTGAGAGTACAGTAGAAAGAGTGATAGTAGCAAGATCATTTACATAGATACTCAGTGTACCCTACATAGAAGTGTCACAAGTACAACACTTGTATAACCCACTTGTTTAGATAAAAGAAGAAGAAGATGTCAAAATCATCAAAGTTTAATCATCTATGTTAATTGAGTTAAACAATAGCTAATTTAACATCCTAAACACAAAGGATTCAAGTATATTGCTAGTGGACAATAGAAGAAGATAAAGACACTTCTTACATACAAGGGTACACTGATAAGAGTAAAACTAGTTGTTGAATCAAAATCAAAGGAATTGAAAAAGGAAGATACATAAGAAAAAGAAATTAGATAAGGTAAAAGAATAAGGCAAAACCAAAAGTTCCTATAGGAGGAATAAAACCATGGAAACCAAAGATAGAGACATTGAATTGTGTAAACATAAATGATGGTAACTTTGTGAAATTGAATAAATTCAATGATTTGTATTATAATTTTGAAACTTCTAAGATAGACAATGCAATGATAAGGCACCTGATACAAAATGAAAATAAAATTTCAAATACACAAAGTCATATTCATAGAGACTGATATGAAATACTTGTCAATGGGAAGAAGAGAGTTATAAAAGAATATCAAAAAATAATAGAATGCCAAGTAAGAAATATTTGTGAAGTTACTAGTGAAGAACACATATAGAGTCTATCGAGTAATCTTGGACCTCACCTTGGGAATAAGAAAAGGCCTATATTGATCATGGAAGGAAGCTATAAAGAAGTTAACTAAGAGATAGAGGAAGTGCAATAATAAATATTATGGAAAAAATCAAGCTATCTAGCCTACAAAAATCTACAACACAAACTATAAAAGGTTCAAAAGTGAAAGAGACAATAGAATATGAAGAGATTCTATACGTAACAATTGGCACCAATACTATGCAAATAGATAGCACAAGCATCACTTTGGATACTGTAAAATATCCTATTAGGAATTGGAGAATTTGGTGGATTGTACAAGCTCTAAAGATAAACAAGAAGAAAAGAGGAAGAGATAAGAAGAAACTGAGAAGAAAGAAGTAGGAAAGAAAAAGAGAATATAAAAAAAGAAGAAAAGAGAAGAAAAAAAGAAGAAGAAAGAAGAAGAAAAGAAAAAGAGAAGAGACGAAAGAAACAAAAGAGAACACGGGTGAAGAATAAAAGGAGAAGGAAGAGGAAAAGATGAAGGGTAAAGAAGAGGAAGAGAAAATAGAAGAAGAAAAGGAAGAGGAGAAACTCAAGAATAATTGGAAAATAATTATCTAATAAATACCATTTGCTCCATAGTTAAAACATATAGAGACTATAATTGATAAGGTTACCTTTTAGCATGAGGTAGATATCTTATTAGAAACCGTAGTTAAATCAAGGTCGCCATTCGAATAAATTTTGGAAAAATTATCTAGAGATGATGATGATTAGAGTGGATTGGATTAATTTCATCTTTAAGTAAGTTATTGAAAAGAGCAAGAAAGTGAAGATTCTTCAAGAAACATTAGAGCAATTTTCTAAGAAAAATACAAAGTATTGTAACTAGAAGAGCTACAAAGGTAGATCCTCAAGTGAGAGAAAAAGAATTAATTAAGACTTTTGATAATGAGTTTACTTAATTATTAGAAGTGGAAGCTACATGGGTACAAATGTAATGTGATTCACATTAATCTAATACCATGTGAAGAAACATCATAAATGACTTGATAGGACTTTACTCTTGTATTAAAGAGTTAAGGATATGTGCAATGGAAGGAAGAACATTGTACGGACAACGTATGTTATATAATTTAAGTAGAGATGGGAATTAGGATCTCAATGAGAAGTGGAAAGAACTACCAAATTTTTCTAAAGATCTTTAGTAGCCTAACATGAAGATTGAAGACTTCAAGACAACAATTGCAAAGATATATAATGATATAAGTCCAATTGAGTTGAAAAGAAAGAGAATCATCAAGAGAAACTCATTATTGAGAGAACATTTGACTCTAAAAGTTAGTAATGTACAGAAGAAGGTAGAGGTTTTTCTTAAGGCTAAGACATCATATGAAAAAATTGTGTATTTAAATTTCAAAACAATAGAAGTAGCATCTTATGGACTGTACACCATTATCTCCATATTTGAAGTAGTCAAAGACTCATGGGAGAAATAATTTGAGAATATGAAAGGAATATTTTCTAAATTTATTGAAATAATATCAAAATTAGCATGAAGAAGAAGGTAAAAATAATTGACATGATTATAAGTTTTGTCACCACCTTTGTCATTGATGTCAAAGGGGAAGTGAGTGAGGAAAATTGTATGTAGAGATATGATATGTAAAAGGTGAGTATAGTAATCTTGAAGATAGGTAATAGTCAAAGGGGGAGTATCCCTATTTATGTAAAGATGGTATATATCATGATCCATAGTTTTTGTAAATTTTATAATCGCCATGCAATAGAAGTTACAAGTTTTAAAGTTTTGGTTTTGGGAATTAGCCAATTTTTCCATATAATATCATTAATGTCAAAGTGGGAGATTGTTGGAAACTTGGCTAGGTTAAATAGTATGATGTTTTCATTTAAAGTAACATATAGTCAAGAGTGAGAGAGCAGATCTTGGAGATAAAGTTTTGGGATAAAGACTTAGAATATTCTCTAAGAACAATAGATTTTATCTATTAGCATAGGAACTATTTTGGTTAGCATAGTTTGTAGAATTTTTTTTGGCGCATGTGAAATTATATAAAGAAATTATGGTATGTTAGGATGACATATGCATGAGTGAAAGATAGTAAGGTTAGTACAAATAGAGTTACAATAGTTTTTCAAACAATGACATTGAAAAGATAGAACAAAGAAGACTTAAGGAAATGAGTGTTATGGGTTAAGAAATTATTATTTTTATCAAAATAATTACTTAACTAACTAGGGATGATGTCCTATATGTTAAACCTAAGTGAAGTAATCAAGGTTGACAGGTTAAAGAAATAAGGTATAAAGAAAAGTTTTGAATGTGAAGTTAAGTGTGGTTTTTGTGATAAGTATATGATATTTTTGAGTGAATTCTAATTTAAGATCAGATTAGTGGGAGTTTTTTTATCAACTTTTTGTGAAAATTGAAAGGCAAAATCAAATATTGTAGATATTAGTAGCAGTAAGAGGTTTTTTATTTATATCTTGTATTGACCAAAATTATTAAATATTGCATGTTTTGGTATTGGGATCATATTGCATACTATGTATAATTGTAATAAAAACTTCTAATAGGGTTGAAGCTTCTAACAAGGATTGAGATAATATATAGATGTAATAGACTTCCAATAGGGTCAATATCTTTCACAAGATACTTTTTATTAATTTGGATCATTTTTTGGGTACCACCCCAACTGAGGTTTTCCCTTAGTCAAGACATCCCTAGTTAATAAAATATGGTGTTATGTGTTGCATTATTTAATAGTTTTGTTTATTGTTTAGCATAACCAAATTATTTTCATATGAAAGTTATAAGTTTGTTAATGATATCAATATTTGGGAAAAGGTTTGTAAAACATTGATTCACACCCCCCTTAGTATTTCCTATTTCTAATAGTAATACACTAAAAAAAATTCTTGGATAACTATTTTCAACCAACAATATTCCAAATAGGAGAAATAATAGGCCAATTGGGTCTATATCTAGATACTACAATTAGTTTTTTTCAAACAGATAGCAACAATTTCCAAGTAAGAATAAATAAACCCATTCAAATTATAGAAAATGCTAATGAGGATCCTATGTAGGAAGAAAATAGTGATATATGGAATATGCATTTTGATAGAGCCTATAGTAAAGAAGGTAATAGTGTAGGATTGTTCCTTACATCGACATTAGGTAAGGTGTTCAAGTATTCCTTTTTATTGAACTTTTAATGCACCAATAATATTGATGAATATGAAGCTCTAATCCTAGGATTAAATACTGCAAGATTCCATTCAATAAAGTTACTTTCAGTTTTTGGCTATTCTAAATTAATAATATATAAGATTAGAGATAGATTCATGGCAAAAAACTCAAGATTAAAAAATATGTATATGTTTGGGACTTACTTGGATTTTTTTATGCATTTTCAATTAATTGGATTGATACAACTAATCATTTTAGCTGATATGATGGCTAAATTAGCCATCAAACAAATTTGCATCCCATTACAAGAAGTTATAGCAGTTAAAATGAAGAATAGACCATGTGTACCTTATAATGTGTACAACTACCAAGTTTTTAAAGATAATAAAGATTTTCTACAATTCTTAACATATGAAGAAGATTATCAAAACATTAGCATTGATTGGAATGATCTTGTAGAAAATCAAGATGGCAGGGACATTATTCTAGGAGAAGAAATTGTCCAACTTAAGCTTAACAAAATACTAAAAAGATTAGTGGCTTTGGAGAAAATCTTCAATGAACATGAAATTCTCAAGAAACATACCGATGTTAATATGCAGGAGTACACTGAGAAGACTAATATTGGAAATGAGAATTCTCACAAGTAGGATTTTGATGGAAAAAATTATCTAATAAAGTATGGTTAAAATTAATTTTTCTATTAAAGAATTATAGACATGTATTTTTCGAGTCATATGATGATTTAAAAGTGTATAGAGTGTTGTTCATGTTTCCACATCATGTCTATTTGAATATATCTCAAAGTGAATTGTCAAGGTTCCTTTTGTGAAAATTAGGGTTTGGTGTTTTTAAATTTTGCTAACCCTAGAAAAACCCTAAAATAAAATTCACTAAATGTTGCCTTAGAAAACTTTTGGGTTATGTGCCTTTTCAAATCAAATTGAGCGAGAGAAATCATTTTAAATTTTAGCCCTTTCTATTTTTGAGAAACTTTTGAAAGTTGTTTGCATTGGTTCCTAAAGCTCCTAAAATAATTTTAGCCATCAGATCTTCTCAAGATTAATGGTGGTTGCTATATCTATTAGATTCTAGTCACTGATTAGGAAACTATTGTTTCATAGTTGTGATACAAAAATTGGTTCTTGCGGTAGTATTCAGTTGTAAGGGATTACAGATTGTAATTAGATTGTAATCACTGGATCATAATAATATCAAACTTGTTGTTTGATGGATGTAGCCTAGGGATTGGGTGAACCACGTTAAATCTTACTGTCTTGTGTTCTTTTTTGTGTAATCTATTATCTTTCTGATATTGGTTATATTTGCATGTAATTGTTATTTATGTCTGTGGTTTAATCCTGACAAGTGGTATCATAGTGAGGTTGCTTTTCAATTATCCTCTACAAGAAAGTCTCATAGTTGAGTGGAAGTCTCATGGTTGAGTGGGAGAAATGGTAGATGAGGGTAAGCTAAGAGTTGGCACATTTAATGGGCAAAACTTTCAGCTATGAAAGATGCAAATGGAAGACTATCTTTATCAGAAGGATTTATGGAATCCATTGGAAGGCAAAACCAAGAATTAGGGATCTTTTTCAAATGATGAATGGGACCTTTTGGATAGAAAGGCACTTGGAAGTATTTGATTATCCTTTGTACCATTGGTGGCATTTAATATTACAAAAGTGAAGACAACAGAAGAGTTGATGCAAACTCTAGCAAAACTATATGAAAAGCCCTCCACTTTAGACAAGGTATTATTCATGAAGTGTTTATTTAATATGAAAATGGTAGAAGGTGGATCTATTGCAGATCATCTAAATGAGTTTAATACTATTGCTAGTCTGTTATCTTCTATGGGTATCAATTTCGATGAAGAAATTAGGGCTCTCTTAATTCCATGTTCTTTCCTTGAAAGCTAGAATGGGTTGGTAATGGTTGTGAGTAACTCTATTTCTAGATCTAGTACTCTAAAATACAATGATGTGATCGGTGTTATTTTGAGTGAGGAAACTCGTAGGAAAACCTTGGGTGGATCTACATCAAGAAGTACTTTGAATGCACAAAGTCAAGGCAGAATAACTAAGAGAGGAAGTAATTCTCAAAATCATGGAAAATCAAGAGGAAAGTCAAAAGGGAGAAGGTCTCAATCAAGAGGACCGAATGACTACTGGTATTATGGGAAACTAGGTCATAAAAAGAAATACTTTTAGAATCAAAAGAAAAATGAAGGAGATAAACTAGATGGAGACAAGGAAGCAAATGTGGTAAGTAACAAATCCAAAGAGGATGCTTTTATTTTGTCTTTAGAAAGTGTTGATGATTCATGGGTTTTAGATTCTGGTGCTTAATTCCATGCTACACCTCATAGATGTTATTTAATTGATTATGTCCAAGGGGATTTTGGGCTTGTTTATTTGGAGGATAATGAACCTTGTCAGATTGTTGGAAAGGGAAAAGTTAATATCAGGTTGTAGAATGGGAATCATTGGCTATTACATAAGGCAAGACATATTCCAAGGCTAAGTAAGAATTTAATTTTAGTAGGGCAACTCAGTGATGAGGGTTTTGTAGTTACTTTTAATGATAAAAATTGGAAGGCTTGAAAAGGTTCCCTTGTAGTAGCAAGAGTTTTGAAAGTAGACACCTTATATCTTTGTATAGATTATATTGTTCCTTCTACTTTGATTATTTTAGAACAAAATGAATGTTTAGGAATAGTTTCTACAATTGAGTAGGGACAACAAATAGTTGTTGTAAATTTTGATACAGTGCTATGGCACAATAGACTTGGGTACATGAGTGAGAAAGCTATGAAATTACTTCATTCAAAGAAAGTTTTTCCAAGTCTGAAATGTGTTAATATTGATTTTTTTGAAGGTTGTGTGTATGGAAAACAAAAGAGAGTGAGTTTTGTGAAGACTAGGAAGGAAAACAAAAAGGAAAAATTAGAGCTTGTGCATACATATGCATGGAGACTAGCTCAGGTATCTTCCCTTAGAGGCTCTCATTATTATGTTACATTTATTGATGATGCAACTAGAAATTTATGGGTTTATTTTCTTAGAAAGAAATCTGATGTATTTCAAACTTTCAAAAAATAGAAATGCTTGGTTGAAAATAAGACTGGTAAGAAATTAAAATGTCTCAGATATGATAATGTTGGTGAGTATTACAGTCATGAATTTGAAGATTATTTCTCCACTAATGGTATTCGTAGATAGAAAACTATTCCAAGGATTCCACAAGAAAATGGAGTGGCTGAATCCATGAACAAGAATATAATGGAGCGTGTAAGGAGCATGAGGTTGTATGTTAGGTAACCCTTACACATTTGTGTGAAGGCTATCAATACTATTGTATATTTTATTAATAGAGGTCCCTCTACTCCTTTGGGTTATGGTATTCCATAGGAAGCACAGGCTGGTAAGAAGGCGAGTTATTATTTTCTTAAAACCTTCAATTGTGAAGCATTTGCTCACGTAGATTCTAAAAATAGAACCAAGCTGGAAGCTAGTCAAAGAAATGTGTATTTGTTGAATATGGCATTAATGAATTTGGTTACAGGCTTTTGGATTTTGAAAATCATAAAATTTTAAGAAGCAGGGATGTCATATTCAATGAAAAAGTGTTGTACAAAGATTTGTTGCAGCAACATGAGAAGAAAGAAGATGATTATGTAGTGTTGGATGATACTCCAATAGTTGATGTTCTATCCATTCGTCACGATGTGAAACAATTGCAACAACAAATACCACACACACCAATGAATGTTAGATAGTCAACAAGGAAAATTAGACCTCCAAAAATATTTTCTCCCTCTTTGTATTCTATTTTATCAATAGATGATGGTGAACCTAAATGTTATGAGTGGATACTAAGATTTAGTGGGAGTTTGTAATGAAAGATGAAATGCACGCTTTGCTAAAGAATAAGACATGAGATTTATGGAAGTTGCCTATAGGTAAAATTACTTTACAAAATAAGTTGGTTTATAGGTTAAAAGAAGAGGATGGAGGTAAGAAAAGATTTTAAGCTAGGTTAGTTGTAAAAGGAAAGGTTAGGAGAACTTAGTGTGCAAATTGAAAAGAAGTTTATATGGCTTGAAGCAAGCACCTCCACAATGGTATCTAAAATTTGATATTTTTATGCATGAGCATAGATATAATAGGTGTCATTTAGATCATTATGTTTATTTTAAGAGGTTGGATGATGACAACTACATTATTATATGTTTATAGGTTGATGATATGCTTGTAGTAGGGTCTAACATGGATCATATTAAGGGGTTAAAACACTACTTAGCACATGCATTTGTTATGAAGGATTTGGGGTCAGCAAAACAAATACTTGACATGAAGATTTGTAGAGATAGGAAGAATAGAAAATTGATGTTATCTCAAGTTGATTATGTTGAGAAGGTGTTGCAAAGTTTCTCTATGGAGAATGCTAAAGCTATCAGCACACCTTTACCTAGTCATTTGAAGTTGACTAAGGAGATGTGTCCCAAGAAACAAACATAGGAGGATAAGATGTCCAAGTTGTCGTATGATTCAGCTATAGGAAGCTTGATGTATGCTATGGTATGTACCAGGCCAAATATTGCACATGCAATAGGAGTCATTAATAGTTATATGAGTCATCCATAAATTGAGCATTGGAATGCAGTCAAATGGATTCTCATATATTTGAGAAAAATATCCAATAAGTGTTTACACTTTGGGGTCTCTATTACTAATTTATAGGGCTATGTTGATTCAAATTTGCCAAGGGATATTGGTACTAGGAAGAGTACTACAAGTTATGTCTTTACTATTGGTGGGGCAGCCATGAGCTAGGTTTCTAGGTTACAGAAGGTTAATGCTTTATCCACTACAAAGGTAGAGTATGTTGTTGCTACAAAGGCAGCCAAGGAGATGATATGGCTTCAATTCTTCTTGGAAGAATTGGGACACCCTCAGAGGGATAATTATTTATTTATAGATAGTAAAAATGCCATTCATCTTGCAAAGAATTCAACTATGCATTCAAAGAACAAACACATACAATTAAAGTACCATTTCATTCTGCCAGTTTTGGAGGATGGAAAGTTAAAGCTAGACAAGATACATACAGATGAAAATCCAATAGATATGTTTAGAAAGGTAGTAACAAGGGAGAAGTTGAACTCCTCTTCAGCTTTGGTTGGTCTTCTAGACTGAACTTGAATAAATGAATAGTAGAGTCTAGGGTGGTTGATCCAATGGGAGCTTCATGGAGTAGTGGCATAGCTATAGGATCAGTCTCCAAGTGGGAGATTGTTGTTTATTATGGAGCCTAATTAGTCCCCAAGTGGGAAATTCTTAGATTGTGGTGACTGATCAGGAAAGTACTATACATACATCATAAATTCTTTGGGGCTCAAGGCATTGGCCCCAAAAAAAAAAAAAATTTGGGCCCTATTTTATCAGGATTTTGGGCCAACATATAATTATTAATTATAACCCTAAAGCAGTAAAAATATTTGTATAAAAGAGTTTAGGGTTAGGGATTGTTCCATAGATTGTAATTAAGTTATAAGCACTAGATCATAATAATATCAAATTTACTATTTGGTTGGCATAGCCTAGGGATTGGGTGAACCATGTTAAATCTTGGTGTCTTGTGTTCTTTTCTGTGTGATCTATTATTTTTCTAATATTGGTTATATTTGCATATAATTGTTATTTATGTTCGTGGTTTAATCTTAACAATATCATTATAAGAAATTGTGTGCCTTTTATTCCTAATAACATAGTGACCAAACAATGTTCACTTGTGGGACCTAGTTAATAAATAAACAATGTTTTAAAGTAAGTGACCTACACCGTTACATCTTCCTATGATCAAGGGTGGCCACTTTGTCACCATGGGAAACCACAAGGTTTTTATACTTGGCGACATAGAAATTGACCATAAAAAGAAATACTATGGGACCAAACTTAAAGGTGATGCCATAAAACTTACATATCATTAAATAGCCTTTTTAGCATGTCAAGATGGTATGATGTTAGATGCCACCAAGGATTTGCACTGAAGGAAATGTACCTATTGATCTGCACAATCATATCTCCTTAAGATTGACGGTGGTTACCTTGTCGCTATGGGAAGTTGCATGAACTTTGTCGCTTGCAAAATAGTGACCAAAGGTAAATACCATCGCCCCACTCTATTTACAATAGAATAATCATAAACATTTAACCATTCAATCAAAGCATCATCAACAATGGTTGCTATGTTCCCAAAGGGAGTTGCTTGATTTTTACCCTAGGTGTCATAGTGATAGCATGACATGTGTCCAAAGGAACAAGTGGGTCCAATGTAAGTCACCAGTAGTGAAAGGAAAGTCTTATGCAAAAGGGATCAATTGGATTGACCACCAACTTGGAGGGTTGAAGCTATGTCATTAAAGGTTTTGTTCCTCTATTGTCAAATTTTTCAAAAGTTGATGGCTTGTTTTCAAAATTGAAAGGTGGTGCCACCGTATTTTTCTCTACGATCCATTTATGAGAATTAAGGCTCCCCATGCGAAGTAAAATCAAAGATTTAGTGTATGATTTAGAGGTTTTTTTCATGCAAAAATATTTCTAATTTCCTGAGAGCTAAGAACTATTGAAGATATATTTTCTACCTGGTTAAATCATGAAGAATTTTCTATACCATCGATTCACTGCAGTATTCAACAAGAAGAGAGCAGAGAGCCAAGTAAGTATCTCAGTCTGCAATATAGTTCAATGAATTTTGGTATTCTAGATTTTTATCAAATATGCCTCCAATGAAGGGTTTTTCAGGGAAGGCAGAATATGCCAGTAGGAATATACATCATGATTTCTTGGAATAATTGACTGAGTCCACAGACAAGTCAACTAAAATGAAAAAGTTAATTCATGTGAACCCTAGAATCAAGATTGCAAATGGTTTATATGATAAAGGGAATTGGACTAGGGATGTCATTACCTCTAAAATAGGGCTCCAGTTGTTCAAGAAATGGTTCTTAGAGAGGAAATTATTTGTCCCCAATGGAAACATCTAGAATTTTGATTTGGGTAAGTTAGTAGTCCCTAGGGTTTTCATGGATTTAGACCTTCTCACAACCAATGCCCTAAATCATAACCCAGTAGCCAAGATAGTGAGAAGAGTATATGGGGAATGTCTCAGAAGAGATTAGAGAGGTTTTTGGGTTGGATCCAGTCAAAAATTACCATGAGATCATTGACTTTTAGGGTTTGCAAAAGGAGTATTTGTCTAAAAAGGATCAAGTCAAGCAAGGTGCATTGAGACAACACCTAACCACAATTGGAAATTTAACCTTTGTTAGCATCAACTAAGGAGCCTTTCAAGAAGCAATTTTTCACTACTAGGGCCATAGACATTTACATAACTTTATGTAGGGTTTTTGGTGAGGATGAACAAGATTTTATGCCAATAAAGTTCATGTACATGATGACACAAATCTCTTCTTTTGGTGTGAATATCATCTTTGATTTTACATCTTATCTAGTAGAGGATATTCATGTAGCACTTGTTGGGATTGCAAAGAGGAAAGTTGAAAAAACGTTTGTCCATTATTCATTGTTGATGCATATGTTCTTAGTTAAAGGGGTTACTTCGAAAAAGAGATGGTTTTAAATAGAGAATATGAGGGAGAAGCTCTGCCAATCTAGTTATAGAGTACATATATGACTTGGGATGTAGAGGAGGCTAGATTTGTTAGATTTGATAGGTACTTCACATCTAGGTTGAGAAACCTCATGTTAGGGACAATCCCATAATTCCCAACGTGCTATTGGATTTTATCAAGCCTATGGACAACCCTTTTGGTTTGAAGGTGTCTCGTAATTGGGTAGACATCATACCTTAACCTATGTCTACATTTTTTAGAGTGTATGGATTCCAAGGGACTCCTCATGTACTTCTTTACCAAGTACCTCTGAAGGTGGGAATAGCTGAAATGCTATGACAAATAGGTGGATTGGAGGAAACACAATTGATTGGTCAGTTTAGGGACTCAATTTTCCCAAGTCGCACAATTGCTCACTAGTTTATAATCACCAAGGGTGGTTATATTTTTATAAATTCTTGAACCAATATAAAATGGTTGTCTCCCATGTTTGTTTCAATGATAGTGAGGGATTCTATGATATATTTAGATAGAAGGCTAAGACTAGTGCCAAGGACCATCAACCCTACTTTCCTAAGGGCATAATAAGGAATGAATTCTCTCTTCAAGAGAAAGATATTTAAAAGGATAAGTGGAGAGTTTACTCTAGGGTTTTATAATATATTAATTGTTGTGATAAGGATTGCAAGCCTCTAGAAGATGCCAAAAAAAAAGTAGATAAATTAGCTAAATTCATGATTACTTTTCTAAAGATCATGGAGGCTATGAATGAGAATAAATTATTTTTTATTAATTCTTATCATGATAAGGCCTGAGAGGTCATGAGAAAATTTTCTTTCACCCCTACAATAGGATCAGGGAAGTTGGTTATCCAGAGGAGACCTAGTTACAATGTCATTCAAAATAAAAGGTTTGTAATGGACAAAGGAAAGCAAATGATTGGATGTACTAGTATTGTTTTGGAAGAAAGGCTTGATAAGCCCATCCCCAAGAAGTAAAAGATAGAAGAAAAATAGATGTCTCAAATAGAGGAGTACCCCACTTAGTCCCCATTACACATAAGAGATGAATAGCTTACTAAGGACCAGATGGAACAAATGGGATCCCAAGAGGGAGTTTCCATCACTATTTCAAAGTTGGAAGAAGGGAATCCTCAAGAACCTTCTAAACCAAGCCTTGAGTTAACTATTGCTAACTATAGAGTAAGGGAGTTGGACCGTATTGTAGAATAGGCCAGCCATGAATCTATTTCTAGTGATATTTTTGTTAAATCTAGAGCCTTCTATCAGTTTGCATCGAGAACAAACATTGGACTATTTGAAGAGAGATGTGATAAGATGAAAATAGAGCATCCTGATATGGAAGAGGATTCCATAAAAGATAAAATCAAGGGTGAATGATGCAAGAATTTAAGAGCTTGTCCCCTAAAGAAGGAATGATAAAAGTGTTAGAGTAAATAATTAATTAATTATTAATTATTTATTCTATTTACTTAAGCTTACTTAGGTTAATGCATTAATTTAGTATTTAGTATTTAATGCATGTAGTGATGAGTTGTTGACAACATGGGAGTTTGTTCCCTTCTAGCATGTTCCACATTTTTGTGGAAGAGTCCTTGGTTGTCAGCCTTATCTTCTACCTCTTTTCAGCTTGTTCTACAAGCTTCCATGAGGCCTTTATATTCAAGCTCTTTCATTGTATCTCTCACAACTCATTTTCATTGTAAATACAATTTCATTTTTTTTGCAATATGTTCTCTCTCAAGTTCGTTTAGGTTTTTCCAACCTCCACCTCTTCCTTCTTGGTTTCCCTTCGACAGGTTATTTGCATGCAGGTGATCTTGGAAACTACAGAGTTGGATTTCATCAACTCCTACATGGTATCAGAGCCTCCTTATTGCTACTTCGTTGAAGGATTTTTCAAGCACGATTCAGAGACACAAACCCTAGTTTGTTTGTGCATCTTTCTTCAATCTAAGGGAAGAGCATATTTTTGGAGCACATTGGGCCCAAAAAAATGTTGCCATTGGATCAAAAAGGTTGTTTGCAAGTAGGATCCATATAAAACTTTCTGATTTTGGCTATAGGGCTCTGGGAGGAAAAAACTTTTGACTTGCAAGGGTTCCATACTGATCATACAGACGTAGGGTCGAAAAAAATAATTTAAAAATAATATAAGGCAGGTGCCACAGCCGTGGGGCCACCGTCGTGCCACCCGTGCATGACCTGTAGTAGTTACAACAAGTAGCACCACCCTAGGCTCTACCGTAACCCAGCCACACCTCCCTTTAGGTGGCGCCTCCCGACTTCAGCACCTCTGCCAGTGTTTACCACTGTCCTCTCTACCTACAATGACTTTTTCTACTAGTGCTTAGTCCCTTTGCCACCTGATACAGTTAATACTTTGTCAATGTCCATGTCATATATTTGTGCATAGTTAGCTTTTGATAGTTAGCAGCCAAATTGGCAAGTACAGTCAGTGTCGAGTTGAATTTCCTACACAGCCACTGCCACTCCATGTGTGACATGTGGCAAGGCTTCCATGTGGCACCTTGCCATGTAGCCCCTTGCACATCAATCTGTCTGCCACGTGGCATCCACATGGAACTACCACGTGGCTGCCATGTGGCCTTCTTTTTGGCCTTGATGGCTATAGGGCCATCAAATTTAATGATGTAGAATGTTGACATCAGCATGATGTCAGCAATGCATCATCCCCTTGCATCTATTTAGGGTTATTTTGACCTACCTTCAGTTTTTTGGCCATAACTTGAGCATACAGAGGTATTTTTTTATCTAAAAGAAGTGCCAAAAAGCTAGTTCTGAGATACAGACATTGTTGTAGGTATTTTTAGATTTTGATGTAGTTTTATTGCTTGTTTTCTAGTTGAATTTTAAAGTTCCTTTTTTGACTCTGGCATGCATATCTTTTGCATCCCATGTCAATTTTTTGAAAACGTTATATTTTTGGAAAGATGGTTTTGTCATCCTTTTAGAAATGTGATATTTTTCCTTAGATTCTAGCCCATGCTCTTTCTATCATGTTTTTTGCATTTTGCTCTATGGTGGATATCTTGGGTGTTTTATGTCTGAGGTCCATTTTCCTGGCATGGTTTCTTTTGTTTTGGGCTGTCTTATCTTTTGTGTCAGATTTTTCTTATTTATATCATTGTAGACATCATTTGTAAGTACTTTTTTGTATACACACTGAGATAAAGTGCCACTTTTGCATTTTGGGTTCATGAACATTGCTTTTGAGATAGTTGTACCTACACTATTTTTATAAAGCACCATGGAGGGATAATTGTTTATTTTTTTAGGCCTTCTTCCTTTTTTTTTCCCATGTAGCATCAGTGTGACTATGTCTTTATAAGTGTTTGTACCTCTTCGTCTATCGTCATTCTTGGTCCTATCTGCAGAGGATTTTGGCCCACCTTCTCAGTTGCTTGTCATCTCACCCCATTTGCATTAAGGGGGGTTATACTATTGTTCTAATGCATCCTTGGTTTGATGGTTCCATAGTGTGAACTATGTATTTAGTGGTTGATCCTATATACAAGGTGATTGTAGTGGTTGGCTACCTATGCATTTTGGTGAGATGGATCATCTATCATATAGACACGCTCAGTTCATGCCTTCTTCTTCCATGGAGGTTCTTTAGATCAGTAGTTTCTTTTTGATGGTAGATTTTGTGGCTTCTTCATGCTTTAGTTATGCTCTTCATGATCACCTTTTGTTCCTATTTTAGGGGACATTACCCTAGTTGTAGGCTTCTTCAGTTCTTCACTAGGTTCTTACCTCTTTCTGGGGGAGGGTTTTTCCCATGTGGATTTCTCTCTTTCCACATTTTTAGAGGTTGCATCTCTTTGCATTGTACATGGGTACCTAACATGGCCTCATTGTCGAGACCCATTCTGCATTTCTTAGTTTTGTGAGCTTAAGGCATTCCCCTAAGTTGCACTTAAGGGGGGTTGTTAGAGTAAATAATTATTTATTTATTCTATTTACTTAAGTTTACTTAGCTTAATGCATTTATTTAATATTTAGTATTTAATGCACGTAGTGATGAGTTGTTGGCAACATGAGAGTTTGTTCCCTTCTAGCATGTTCCACCTTTTTGTGGAAGAGTGCTTAGTTGTCATCCTTATCTTCTACCTCTTTCTAGCTTGTTCTCCAAGCTTCCATGAGCCCTTTATATTAAGGCTCTCTCATTGTATCTCTCACAACTCATTTTCATTGTAAATACAATTTTATTATTTTTGCAATATGTTCTCTCTCAAGTCCATTTAGGTTTTTCCAAGATCCACCTCTTCCTTCTTGGTTTCCCTTTGATCGGTTATTTGCATGTAGGTGATCTTGGTGACTGTAGATATGGATTTCATCAACTCCTACAAAAAGCATCTAGGGTTCTGTTGCTGCCAAATTGGGACATTGTTGATACAATAGTTTTTAATTCTATCACCAAAAAATAAAAGCAAATGAAAAGGTGAAGAAAGAATTGAAAGGTTCCAAATATAGTGAAGATCATGTTGCATTAGTGATTTGGTCAATGAGAAAAGGATCCAAAGCGATCTCTTCTTAGCCTGATAATATCAGCTTAATAGGGAGTTTAATTATGAAAAGGGTAAAAGATATTACAAGTGAAGAAGTCACAGAGCTAGGTGTTGGATCAGCCAACTTCACCCTAGCCACAACCCTATGTGATAAAAGAGAAAGATTAAAGCTACAAGAAAAATATGAGAAGGTTCTAGCAACATATAATAAAGAGGTGCAAAAGAAGATAAAACTTGAGAATAAGTTGATAGGGCAACAAGGACAATCTAGTAGGCCTAAAATCACTTATCCTTATCCACCAATAGAGCCTTTTAAATCCACTCCTCTTATTGAAAGTCTAGATACACCATAAAGACCTCAATATTACACCACAAAGGATTTTGAAGAAGAAAAGAGTAAACTGTAGGCATTGCATGTAGAGCTAGATATTTTGTATAAGGATAGATTAAGGAAATCTATCATGTATTTAGTTGATAAAATTGGTTGGCCAACATTTTATGGACAATTAGAAAAAGTAATAAACATATGGGATGATTTGAAAGAAAATGATGACGCTCTAGAGCCAATAGTAAATAAATAGGACAAGAGGGACAAAGGAGAATCATTTATTATCTTTAGAAATATAAGAGTAAAAGTTTTGGACTTTTCCCCCATGCCCTAGATAGAAAGGATAAGTTGAAGAATAAGAGGAATGAGCCCAAGAATTGAATGACCTATTATGCCTTCGAATGAATAGAGTCATAAATGAATAAAAAAATGCATGGTGGGTAGCTACAACTAAAGAAGTTGTAAAAGTGCAATTATTTTATGATTCTTTGAGAAAAGATTTTGTTGAGATTGATAAAGTGGGAGAATATGTGATCAAGAAACATCATGATATTCTAAATTTTAATTGGCCAGATGACACACTTTTTGAGAAGTGGATGGAAGATTTTTTTTATGCAAAACAATTGGAATATGGTAAAGCTAATGATGATGAAATTGAATAGGATGATTTACAAATAATTGACACATCAGTGAAAGTAGAAAAGGATAGAAAAGAGCAACCAAATGCAATAACCAACATAGAAGCCCAAATTAATGACTTGGCAGTAGGAGAATTAGATGTAATTATTGTCTTGTTAGTACATGATGATGTGGACAGAGAGCCTTGAGTTGAAGTGAATGTATAAACTTCAAAATTAGATCCACTATAGGAAATTTCAACGGTTACACCCTCAAAGGAAAAATAACAGCATTTAAGCCAATCACGAAACTCCTTAGCAAAAAAAGGGTGTAGTAGAAGTGGTCCCATAAAAGAAAATTCATGATGAAATAAATTCTGTTGCGCTAATTTTTTTTCTTTTGTGATAGTAACTTTGTAAATATTTTTCTATCTTAAGGGCAGTTGCCATTACTCTCTAGACCTAAAGCTTTTTGCATCTCACATTATATAAGTGAGATTCCAAGGCTAGAGAAGGGATCTAAGTCATTCTATAACTTTTAGCTTTGTTTGGTTTCATTTGGTCCTATCCTTGATGCAAGTTTTATGATTTATTTTCTTTGCAAATCTAAGAATACATTAATTTTCAAGGATCACGATGTCTTGTCTTAAGTTGTTTTGAGTTCTATTTCAATGTTACATAATTTTAAAAGAGAATTGATACAAGATGAATTGTCACCACATCTTTTCTCTTTGAATCTTGTCTCCATTTTTATTTACTAGTTATTTTGAGATTGCATGAGCAAAGCTTGTTCAATTTAGTGCAACTAGGATAGGTTGTATATCATATCACTATTGCTTTTAATTCAATAAGTTAAGTAAAATTTTCAATGATATGATAGGATTTCTAGGTAGTAATGAGGATATGAATAAGAATGATTTTTAGGGAGAATTGTTGATGATATTGATTGTAATGTAATCAATTAGGTCAAGAAAATGGATAGACTCTAAATCCCAATTGATGAGGCATTGATTGATTAGTTTAGTTTGCATATGAAGAAATTATGCATAAGCATCAAGAAAAATTTTAAAATCAAAATAATTTTTACTTAAAATGTATGAAAAGTGTCATAGCTACTCAATACTTGTTTACATTTAAACTTTGAGTTGTAGTTAGTTGTTGTTGCCCAAAATTACTTGTAAATCTGAGAAAAATTATGACCAATCTGTTGTAGGAGATGAGTATTCTAATAAAATATCATTGAATGAATGAAATGTGAAAATAGCATCAAGTTTTGTATCTTTTATCCCTAAGGTGCACCCAACTTGGTTTTGCAGAGCCAAAAGAGTAGAAATTTTTTAATGAGTTTTTTGAAGTTGGGTCCAGATCTTAAGATCATCTAGTTAATCATGGGAAATAGCTAATCCTTAGGTTATTTTCATCTTTACCATCTTGGTATCAATTATTTTGTTGCTTGGTAGTGTAAAAACACCAACAAAGAGAAGACTTGTTTTAGCATGAAACACTTTTAAAACTAGATACCAAGCTTTTCAGGTAGAAGCATAGACCTATAAACCCAATGTTAGCCCCTAAAATGAAAGAATAATTGATTAAAATGATGGATGTTGGTATAATAAAGCCTATTAGATATTCTACATGGATTTCAAATTTGGTTCCTTAAAAAAGAGCAAGGATATAATATTATGTGTTGATTTAATAAATCTTAATACATTGTGATTGGAAGATAATTATTCTTTCATAAATAGGAGGCTTTATTGAAAAAGGTTACAAGAAATGAACTTTGGTGTATGATGGATAGTTTTTCTAGTTATAACCAAGTGAAAGTCAAGGAAATAGAAAAATGCAAAATGACATTTACTACTACATGGGGAGCATATGTGTATGCCATAATGTCATTTGGATTTTAAAAAATGGGGAAACTTTTCAAAGAGAAATGGATGTTGCACTTGAAGGAATTATTTATTATATCTTGGTAATCTATCAAGATGATCTTAGTTCCTATTCAAGGAAAGAAGAAGATCATTGTAATCATTTGAAAAATATCCTTAAGAGAGCCCTTGGATATGAGATATCTCTTAACCCAAAAAAATGTTAGTTTCAAGTCAAACAAGGAAACTTATTGGGATATATTGTATCTAGAGAAGACATGAAGATAGATCCTGATAGAGTAGTAGCTATTGATAATATGAAGGTAAAGTTATTCAGTCATTTTTTTAGAAGATTGATTTTGATATAGATTTGTATCTAATTTTGTAAAAATTGTTAAACTTATGTCCAAGATGTTAAACAAAGGAGAAAAAATGGTTTGGAATGATGAGCTTTACAAGCTTTTGCAAATATAAAGGAAGAAATAAAAGAGGCCCCAATTCTCAAGGTACCAAATTCCTAGAAACCTTTCCGAATCTTCTCATTTACATTATCTCATACAATTATTGTAGTCATGTGCTTGAAAAATGAAGGACATGAACAAATGATTTCTTTTTTTAGTAAAAAATTACAAAGCTCAAAGTTATTATGATATCAATGAAAAATAAGATTGTGCTTTAGTAAAAGTAGTTAAAGCTTTTCGGCCATATTTGGTAGGCATTGTTGTAATAGCATATGTCTCCAATGCTATAGTCAAGGATATTTTTAGATAAATAAAGACTACAGGTAGAAGGTTCTAATGGATTAATAAAATCTAGGAATTCAATATCAACATTCAAATAACCAAATTAGTAAGGGGTCAAGGATTAGCCAAACTTATGGTTGATTCTAACTTGGAATCAATTTAGATAAATTAAGTGGAATAAAATTACTCTATAGTAAGCTTTAAAAAGTGTCCTTGGTATGTTGATATTCTATAATATTTAAGGCATATGAATTATTATGAGGGTTTGAATGAGAATGAAAAAGGAACTATAAAAATTGTAGGCAACAAAATATATCCTTATCCAAGGAGATATTTATTGGGAAAATAGATATGGTATATTACTGATGCAAGAGCATCCTGGGTGTAAGAACATTCTTGCATCAACCAAAAATATTTCATTCCAGTTGTTATAATAAGGGTTGTGTCAATGCATAGTTGTTGTCAGTGGAGGCTTTCTACTTAGTATGTCAATCATATGAGTTTAGAATGTTCAAATTTTAGAGGTGAAGGTTTATTTTGGATATATCAACTTTTCAATGGAGTTTCATGGCTAGATTATATGTATTTGTAAACTTATTGCAGATTTTTGGTGTGTAATTTTGGTATAAAAACTTTAGGCTCAAATTTTGAAGGCCTTAGAGGTGACAGATGAGGTTTGAAAACTTGATGGATGGACGCTTGTGTAGATTCACGACTGTAGATCAAGAGCTAAGGTCTCTAAAAAGTTGTAACAATAGCCAACTAGATCAATAGTTCGAGAGTTATGGTCTTCCAAAGTTGGGATGTTCAAAATTTCTAAAATAAATGTCAAAGGTGCATTTGACCAACTCTATATGTATTGTTAAGGTCTGTCAGCCCTAGGTATTAAGTTTGAGTATCTAGAACCTTCCTGGGTGGCATAAAATTGCTTATTTAAGAAAGGCTCGAACATTGTCTAGGACAACTCTAGCTGATAGTTCACAACTTTTTGTTGCAGATTATTGTAATGAAGGCACCCATGTGGGTTAGCACATTGTAATTTTGAATTCTATAATTCCACATTTGTGATGATAATAAGAAGCCTATATTTTTTTCTTGTAGATTAATATTGTTTCTTTGGTTGTGTTATGTGTTTATGGTATTAAGGGGAGCACCCTTCAGCAAGTGGTATCAAAGATGGACTTCTTGAGTGTGTGGATAGATCACTACCTGTGAGTTAGTTCGCACCAAGACCCTAGTTTGGGTTGAGTATATAGAACCGATTGTGAGGCAATTTGCACTAGGGTTTCAACAGAAGCATGAAGATGCCTGCACAAGTAGAGTGTGGTAGAAGAGCCATAGGTGTTACACTTGAGGGTTTTAGGTCCCTCTAGAGGCAAATTCCAGCATTAAGAGAAAAAATCCATAGAGGAATGAGTTTGTCCATAGGAGATGATGAAAGTAAAGATGAGACAGAAGAAGGAAACATCGATCAAGTAGTAGAAGATGAAGTCTTGAACCCAGGTGTCATGCCCAAAAAATTCCACAAGGGAAAACTACAACTATTCTTTTTACTTTAATTTTAAAGATGACATTTAGGATAACATAAGGCATTGATCATTATTATACTAGGTTAGAACACAGTGAATTTGATAGCCTTGTAGCATGTCAATAGAGGGTGGTGGAGATATAATTGTTCGATCAAAAGCCATGTTCTTTACTATAAGGCTTTTTCAAAATAGATTGATGATATTTTATAGGAGCTATTGATGAATTTTCTAATAATGTAGTTTGAGAATCTACATATGCTTATGTTGCTTCCACGAGGTTCTCTTTTAAAGGAGTTGAATTATGCTTAATATAATAATTCAATAAAATCATGTAAGTAATGAATTAAAACACCTACTTAAGAATCTCTATAAACTGGTTATACACCAACTTATTTGTTGGCCAGGCAATTATAGAGTGTATTCATTGCTAAGTTTACATAATTACTACTATCTAAGCTCTATGTACCATTTATGACCAAGGGAACTATAGGTTGTTCCTGGATGGGTTGACTCCCCTTGGGAGATTTAGTTATGATTTCCAATTGTAACACACTTGAACACTCTTCCAATAGTGGGTTCCTACATCTACCTTAAGATGGTTTAATGAGAGTCGATAATTTAAAATAGATGGATTAATAAATACCATACTATGTACATCTATATTTAATGTATAGCCCATAACATTAGGCTTATTCCTTTTATGTGCTAGGTACAAATAATACTAATCCCAAGGTATAAGCTATAAAATTCAATCATGTGTAGTATATTATTACATTATTAATTCCATGCAATAACATCACCTTTAAGATATATCTACTATATCTAGTGTTTTGTAATAAAATGTGTCATAACATACTTAAAATAATTACACCATCAAATACCTATTATGCATACTCCTAATGTCAGTTAACTATCCAACTATTTAAAAACATTGCACACTACTATACTTCAACCTCAACTATGATAATGTTAACTACTAATTATAGTTTTAAATTACACTACGTCCTTTTCCTACTAACTAATTCTAAACACATGCTTCCTAACGTTCACTATCCCTATACACTTGATTTTCTAGCATCATTTACATACTAAACTAACTCTTAAGTTTTTCCCCCTTGCTATACATAAGACAATGTTTACTTTATTTACTTATCCTAACTAAATAGTACCCCTTTTAAAGAAAATAGAATTAAGTACTATTTACCTAGTCAACCAATAAGAAAATGAAATTTTACTATCCTATCCCACTAACTTTTCTAATCCTAAGCACTTTCCACCCTTACCCTTTTAACACCCCCCATACACACTTCCCATCATATGATTTTTTTTTTGGTCAAAATAAAGTGCCTACGTTGACATGTGCCATGGAGATGGGATGGGCGTCTCATCCTTGGGTGCCCCCTATTGTATTCCTAGGTGAAGGTGCCTTTAGAGAGAGGGGAGAAAAAGGAAATGATTTTATTTAAAATAAAATCCCCTTCTTAAAGTAAAACAACCACCCCTTCCCACATCAAGACCAAGAACCATATCTTCACAGGTACCGAGGTTGACACAAGGTAGGAGGATCAGACTTGGTACATTTTCCCATTTTTGAAAAGACTCCCTACTCCCTATCTTATTAACTTCCTATTGGGCCTCATGGCCCACCAACCTGCTAAACCACTCACTCCCCACCTTATGTCATGCGTGTGCAAGTTGGTGATTGGAAGGCATCCAAAGAGGAGTTGATGTGATGCTTGGACCAAGCATTAATTTCAAGAAAGGAGTAGGGTGGAGGGGATCGTCAAGCACCGACATCAGCTATGGTGCAACATATTTGCACCAGCCAGGCCCCTCCACTCCCTTCCACACAATGCTATGCCCATGCCATAGCACCCACAACATACATGCCCCCTTTGCTTGTGTCACATCATACAAGCATTACTGTGTTCAAGGATTACTGCATTCAGACTTTCATAAAATCTAATGACCATATGTTTTCTTAAAAAAATGTTTTTTGTCCACATTGATTTACTCTATTGGTTAGATTAATTGTTCAATTTAATGAAATTAAATCAGTATTTTAGTTTAATTTCCTTTTTTCCTTATATTTATATCTTTTGATAGTTAAATGATGAGGATTTAAAAATTTTCATTTTTGAAAATTAATGAATATGGATGTTTTAATTAATTAACTCATTTGTACACAATTTATATTCTTGAGAATCAGTTATAAACTATGCTCTTAAATATCAAATACAAGTGTTTATATTTTTTTCAACTTGAAATTAAAAGTTAGATATTATTTGAATTGAAATTGATGAAAAAAGTAACTTAAAATGATAAAAATCTTAATTATCAAGTAACAAAATAATGAGATAATTGAGTTTAGGATATAGTATTTAAAATTATAAAACATGTACTTGATGATATTTTCTTTTATTTAAAAAATATATAAGTATTTATACATTATATACAAATTAATTTCTAAAAGTTAATTTAAAACATGATTGTAAAATGTAAATTATATGAATTTTTTAATAACAATTCTTCAACAAAATAAAAAAGTTATTATTAGTTTTAAGAGGATTATGATGCATATTTAACAAATACATTTTTATTAATTTTTAAACATAGATTTCGTATCTCTATTTTATAGAAATATAATAGTAATGAGAATTAAAAAAAAATTGTATTTATTTTTGTCTAATAATTTGTTAATGTCTACTTCATTATCAATTGTACAAAATTAAATCTAATATCTATTTTTAAATTAAATTTACATGTATTCAAATTAAAATATTAAAATATTGAATACCATAGTACCAAACTGAATAATACATTAAAAAGAATTTAAAAGATATATTAAATTTAAATAAAATTTATACAAACTCTTATTGTAAAAAGAAATACCTATAGCAAACTTGTAGAGTTTGATCGAGAGTAACAATTGAGTAGGAAATAACTGTAATTTTTAAATAACAATATAAACATGATAAGTGTTATATTGAAAATTAATCATTTACAAATATTTAAACTAAATACAAAAAAATTATTAACAATAAAAGTTTATGTTTGAAAAATGGTAACATTATATCGAAGGAAAATACTTATATATATTTTAATTAACAAAAAATATTATCAAATACATGTTTTATAATTTTAATTATTAAATCCTAAATCCAATTATCTCATTATTTTGTTACTTGATAATTAACATTTTTATCATTTAAGTTACTCTTTTGATCAATTTCAATTTAAATGATATCTAACTTTTAATATCAAGTAGAAAAAAATATAAACACTTATATTTGATATTTAAGAACATAGTTTATAATTGATTCTCAAAATATAAATTGGGTACAAATGAATTAATTAATTAAAACATCCATATTCATTAATTTTCAAAAAACTATTATTTTTAAATCCTCATCATTTAATTATCAAAATAAATAATAAATACATAATATATAATAATACATTCAAATATATTAAATCTATATTTCATATTTAATATTTAATATTTAATTATAAATCTATATATAATAAATAATAATATATAGAATAACTTAACATTTATTATTTAGTAAGTTACCAATGGTAAAAATACTACTAAAATCAAATTCTAAGCGGGCAATGAATAAATATAAGGGAAAAAGGTAATTAAACTAAAATAATGATTTAAGTTCATTAAATTGAATAATTAATCCAACCAATAGAATAAATAAATGTGAGCCAAAAAAAATTGCTTTTCATAGATTTTATTAATCATTCCATTTTATGAAAGTTGAAATTTATTATTATTTGTTTTAAAAAAAACATATGGTCATTCGTTTTATGAAAGTTTCAAATCTATTATTTGTTGTTTGATTACATTTGCCAGTTGATGTTGGTATGATGTGATGCAGGCAAAGAGAACATGTATGCTATGGGTAGTATGGCATGGGCATGGCATCGCGTGGAAGGGAGTGGAAGGGCTCGGCCCTTGCAAATATGTTGCACCATAGCCGATTCCTCAAGCACCTTCCTAGGGATGTACTTTAACAAGTGTCACGTCCCCAAATTGTTTCCTTCCTTTTTTTTTGTTTTTAATTTCTTCCATACTTGCCTCTTTCCCATTATGGGATTGATTTCCTAGGTAAGGTAACTAAGATTATAAGGAGTTTCCTTTATTTATTCTATATTTTATTTTTATCTTTTTCTACTTTATTTATTCTATTTTGTGGGTTGTCTTAAGATGAAGTGATTAAGCACATGAATCTCCAAGTACCTTTTTATTTGAATTATATTCTTGAGTGATAGCTATGTTTTAGTCTTCTGGGCATTACTTTAGGATAGTTTAAGTTCCATTTCATTAGTTGGCCCCACTATATTATTAATTTTATATATAGTAGATCCCAAAAACTATTCTTTCTGAATATTTTATAGGACTGTAATATGAAAGATTTATTTTTCTTTCTCCATAGATTTTCCAGAGGATGAAATATACTCCTACAACAACTTTTTTTTTTTCTCATGGATTTTTTTAAAACTATGTCATCTAGCGATTTATTTATTTGCAAGGAAATATTGAATTCAATTTCTATTCATACATAAAATCTATTAAGAACTTAATATTTCTTTACACCAAGAGACATAATTGAGAACTTTGAAGCAAAATTACTCTATTCTACATTGAACATTTATTTCATTATTTCTCTCATGTGAGAGTCCCATAAGGTTTAGCCATTGTTTGCATATCAAAATCTATATACAAACAAGAGCTGAATTACATAACTTCAATATAAATTCTCTCAATAACAAGTATCCTCCTACTTGAAGAAAAAAACTATCTCCTTTGCAATAACAACTATATACATAACCTCAACTTTCTCTTGACATGTTTACAACATGGTATAATAAGAAGTAACCTATCTCACATTTTAAGGAAACTCAATGGAAGCTTGGTAACACAACATAACCACATGATAACATGGGAAGATTGGTCTCCCTTCACATTTAACTCTTCAACGTTATCAAGAATAAACCCTAATATATCCAAGGAATCCATCTTCATAAAACCTGCAACACAACAAAAAGCTTGGAACCATGGAGGCTCACCTCCCAACCTATGCCTCAAGGGAGCCACCTAAGGAGCTAGGGGAAACAAGGCTCAACTGGGATACATTCAAACAACATCACAACCCAAGCACCAACATGGATACAAGAATATCACAACACATTTACAACCCCAACGAAGGTTTTCATAATGATTCACAAATGGAGTCATAAACATTGGGTTAAGGTGGGCTCTTCAAGGAAGAGAATGTGATATCCTTATGAACAACAAATCTTGCAACTGTAATATTCTAATAAGGCTTTCAAGAATCATACCACAACAAGGCTATAAATAATAAAATTCCTTAACAAGGCTATCAACACTTACTCTTCTTCACATAGCCTCGCTTATACCTCCCATGGAACAATAGAAAGGTATATGGCTTCAATGGAGCTCATACTCCATGAAAACTATCCCCTCTCCAAGTGGAGGATTTCTCAACTTCAATGTTGAGCCCAACTTACCCCTTCACCCCAAGGATTCTCTTCCCTCCCAAGGGTGAGTGAATCCTTCACACCCAACACAACATTCAATCCACCACAACAACTCAAAGAAAAAAAAACCAAGTGCAAGTGAATCCAACATGCTCATTTACATGAACAAACATCTACAACATACACCATATACAAATCACATAATTCCTACAAAACAGTATCACAAGTTCCATATTTCAACTTCCATGAGATGAGACAAAAACCATGTCATCAAACACTAACCTCCTTCCAAGGTAATGGCTGATGAATGGTGATGAAGATCTTTTTCCCTCCTTGGCTTCCAAGTTTCTTCTCCCAAAAACCCTAAGTATCTCTAGAATTAGAGAGTGGGTGAACAACCACTAATTTGGCTCAAGCTCCCTAAAAATACCTCCACTTTCATTCCCACCTACCCTTGTGTACCTTTCTACTAATAGGAACTTAACCAAGTGGAGGGGTGAGGAAAGAAGTCATGTGACACTTTGATTTTCGAATTGTCTTGAAAATGACTAGTTTAGAGGGTCTCCTAAGTCCCCTAGACCAACTCATGGTTATATTTAGACCCCCAACCTATACTAATACCATGTGGGTGACTTATTTTAACAAAAATAACACTTGGGAACCACTTTTAGGCCCTCTAAATTTCCTATCACATTTGAATTCGAATTCCATCATGAAGGTGACTCATCCTAACACTCTCCCAAGTGGGTTCACTTGAATTCATAACGGGGATTAGATTTAGGTTAAGTGACTTCATGTCAAAAAGCCCTATATGACATGTCATTTATACATAGACAACACGAGTGTCAAATAACACACATTAAGATACTTTACACAACAAAATGACATGTCTCTAATTATTCATGGTTTCTAAATTTGTTACACCCATGCACAATCACATTACAAAATAAACACTATAAAATGAGGTTTTGAATCTTCTAAAGATTTACCTTGGCTTTACCGTGTTCACATAGGCTTGAACCTTGTTTCTCAGAATAATTTACATGGTTCAACTTTTCCTACATACTCAACCTAAATGTTAGTAGTCCAATGAAAATAGTGTAGAAGTACATGTATATAGGTACAAAATAATCCATTATCAAATTAACATACACAATTGTTTCCCCTTTCTAATAATTTCCATAAAATATTCAAACATTGAAATATCAAAATATGTGTATCAGCATTTATCTTAACTTAATGTAACCAAATTAAAATTCTAAATATCATCACAATCCTTTCTATCATAACAATAAAACACTGAAGTCATATTTATTGAATCATTAAAACAATTAAATGGATCCTGGAATATGTCATAAGTGAAAATCACTAACATGCAAGCATGATAACTAGTATCCTTTTATCACATTATGAGGTGTGTGTCCCTAGGGTCAATTTCGTAGGTCATTAGAATACTTTCATAATTATGTCATCATGGTTTAGAACCAATCATCGAATACAACCTTTATGGTTTGTTGTCATTATAATCTACATTCCTTGTTGTTTCTCACAAGAGTAAATGTAAATTCCTCTTTCCTAATTGTCTAGTAGATCATACCTTGAATTCTTTGACTAAGTTCTCAGCTTGAACATATTAAGTCTCGTTTCATGTGGTCTTATCTCATCAACCTCATATTATTGAATAGGGTATTAAACTTATAATATTCAAAATCTATATTCATCCCTTAAAAAATTCCATAAATCATTCTAAGTAATGAAAATGTCAATCATGACCTAATTTAACTCCTAATCACATGCATTCCTTATAGTTTATAATAGGGTACAAGTGTGGGCCATACACTAGGGGAGGAAAAGCTTTTTAAAGCCATTTTCAAGATTGGAAAAAGAACTAAGTTTGATGTTCCCACATTTTTGAGAAATCTTAATCCAAAAGAATTGATCAATTGGATCAATTCTTCTAGAAGAGTACTTTGAATATGAATATATTGAAGATCTAGATAGGCTCAAGTTTGTGTAGGCAAAATTGAAGTGACATGCAAAAATCTGGTTGCAAGAGATCTAGTTGGAGTGAAATAGAGGATGGAAAGAAAAAATTGCCAGATGGGATCAAACAATAGCTAAAATGAATTGATTGTTCATTCTTGTTGATTATGAGCTTTATCTATTGAAGAAAATGAAATTGTTGAAGCAAGTAGGAAGATCTCTTCAAGAGGATACCAAAGAGTTCTGAGTTCTCATTAGAACCAGTCATGCAAAAGCTGATAAGAAGAAGGTGACTCATTATCTTAATGGGTTAAGGCCAAGCATTCAAGAGGTGATGAATCTTGTTCAAGTGACCAATATAGAGGAGGTGTACTAGTTTATCCCAAAAGTTGAGGAGAAGCTAAGCAAAAAATTTGATAACAATAGTAGTGGTAGAGGTCATGGTGGAAGATCTAGAAAACAATCTTATGGAGGCTAAAATGATGATCAAAAGAGAAAGGATGAGGAAAGAAGTAGTAGTTAGAACTAGAGGATAAATAATTATAATTTTTTCTATGACCAGAATAATAGAGATCAACGAGGAAGAGGAAGAGGGGAAGGATCTGGAAGAGGAGGTTTTCATTGAAAATGCTTCCACTGTGGAGAAGAAGGGCATAATGATTTTGAATGTTCCCAGTGCCAAGGAAGGATAGATCAAAGAATAGAAGGTCAGACTAGAGTTGCACATATTGATGAAGATTCCAAGTCATCAAATTCTAAAGATGCTGAAAGAGGAGAATCCTAGTTAACAAGAGAGTCTTACTAAGTGGTGAGAATGAACCTGATCAAAGAAGGAGCTTAATTTGCACAAGGTGTAGATGTCAATATAAGTGTTTTGATATGATCATTGATGGTGTAAATACTAAAAATATAGTGTCTCAAATGATGGTCACAAAGTTGAAGCTAAAGAGGCAAAAACACCTATGTTGATACCATATTACTTGGGTGCAAGATGACCACAAGGTCATAGTCAATGAGCAATTCTCAATGAAGTTAACTATTGGAAGCTACTAGGATGAGGTGTTTTATGATATCATACCCATGTACATAAGTCATATTTTATTGGGTAGGCCATGACAGTTTGACAAGCATGCTATACATGATGGGCAGGAAAATATCTACACTTTGACAAAGGATGGAGTGAAACATAAGCCAAAGTCATTAAAGCGAAAAGAAGAAAAGGTATGTAGTGTTGCTAGAATATTTTTTTTTGATGGAAAGGAGTTTCTTAAAGGTATAAAGCATGAGCATATGTATTTTTTCTAATTCTAAAAGATACTAAAGAAGAAGTAGGAGAGCTACCTGCAAATGTTGCAGATTTGTTGGAAGAATTTTGAGATATTGTATCTAATAATGTGTCTAATGGATTGCCACCAGTAAGAAGTTTAGTCACTAGATGGATTTGATTCTAGGAGCCAATTTTCCAAATAAGGAAGCACACATAATAATACCATCAAAAAGTGAGGAGTTGAACCAACAAGTGCATGAGTTGTTCTAAATCTTTTCTCCAATTCTCTTAAAAAGTGAGCAGTTGAAAAAAAAGTGCATAAGTTTGTAGACTTCCATTTCTAGATCTTTTCTTGAAGCTATAAGGCTCCTCCTTGTGAGAACTTGGCTCTAATACCAATTATTGAAATTTACATGTGGGAATATTTACTTCTGAGAGGAGGGCGAATCAAAAGTAACTAACTTTAACCTTTTCAAAACCTTTTAACTAATATCATTTACATGCATCTAATTCATCTAATAAATATGAAAGTAAAGACATGCATGAAAATAGATAACACAAGAATTTGGTAACCCAGAAACCCTCCAAAATGAGAAGGTAAAATTGGGGTGGGGATGACACCCACAAAGTATCACTACAACAATATGTAATTGTTATAGGTTACAAAGTTTGACAACTTCCAATGGTCTACCCTGTGAAAGGCTTGTCTTGTTAAAAACTTTACACCCTATTAAAAGTGACCTGGTTAAAGGATTTACAAACATTCATTTGGAATGTTACCCTGTTAAAGGATTTAGCACCTTGTCTAAAGGCTTACAACATGGCTATTAAACCAACCTATCATCATAGGATTTTCATTCCTAATACAATTGCTAGAGATTATTAGAAAGTCTTGACCTAATGACTTACAATCCTTAATCACTGATTCCAAATCCTTGTTTAACTCTGACTGCTCTGATCCTTACTTGATCTGATATGTCACCCTTCAAAACTCTAATACTCTATTCTCAATCAACTAAATTCTACAATGTTGTTTTTCTCTTTCTAAGTCTTTATACCCCTCTACACTTCACTATAATTCACCCATAAACTTCTCACATGCACACACATAATGATTTTTATCCTCCTTTTAAAGGCTTCAAAGACTTGGTTAGGTATGAATCTATGATCAATATTTACTCTTAATTTCCCACTCAATTCTTTCACTTTTCCTATTGGTTGCATGTCTTTTCCATTTTTCTTATTGATTGCATGTTGATTACATAGGTAATGCAAAAGATTTGATCTTATCTACAAGATCCTTTGAGATTCATCCTATGTCATCTCAAAAATGGTTTACATCTGAGTTTTTGAAGATACAAATTCATATGTTGATTCTATGTTACTCAGCACTTACTAATTGCTAATGCTTGGCACATCTAGGAATTTAATATCACTTGGCTCTTATAGAAATTTTGTTTCACTCAACATCTATACTCTTTTTGAAATCTAAAGTGACTTGGCATCCTTTATCACTCAGCACTTGAACTTCACTTGGCACCTAAAGTTCACTCGACACTTGAATTTCACTCGGCACCTATTGAATTCTCTAGCTCAGCACACACTGTAGCTCAGCTTCTGTATTATACTCGGCATCATCTTGAGAATTGATTAAGTGTGTTGACACTCAATTTTCAAAACCAATCTGAGACCAACAATTAGTCCCTATTAGGAGACTTTGAATCCTTGTGAGTAGATTTCAACCCTATTAGGAGGTGTTCCAACCCTATTAGGAATTGTAGAAGGTAGAAGGACCCATTTTCCAAAGAATTTTAGGGAGAAGACCACTAAACTCACTATCCTTATCTTTGAATTATCCCTTAGATAATAATACCAAATACAACTAATCTCAGCAATACATACTCTTTATCTATCCTCTTACCATGCCTCTTTTGCACCAAATACTTCTTACATATCAATACCATATCCACTTACTCCCATCACATAAAAAATACCTTAGATCACTTACTTGTATCATAATTCACATATCATTTTACAAAATCACATCTTTTAACTAAGAAAACAAACCTTCCTTTACACCAAGTCCTAGATTACATTATTGAGTCAGCCTTGAGCCTCTATCAATTTATAATTATAATATTGGACCTCACTAATACACATTACATCACATTTCCATAATTATCAAAACTATCAGCTCACAATCTTCTCAATCCCTTGATATGTGCAACAACTAAGTTAGCATGATTAACCATGCCATCTTCATCTTGTCTTCTACCTCTATCTAACTATGCTTATCTAGATTTTATCTCTATTAGCAGATATAACCCAAACATTACAAACTACTTCCAAGAACTCTATTAGAATATAATCTTCAATAAATCATGAATGATTATTAGTAGTCTTTGAGTTTCCACATGCACTCTTAACCAAATCATCAAAACATTCTATAAAATACATCCTCAACTCCACATAACCTCATCTACCACCTTCTAATTGTGTGGCCTCAATCTCTATCTACTACTCTTTCAATCTTCTTAGGAACACTAGTATGTTGATATAAATGAAAAACATAGTCATGATGTAACCATTGTAACAATCTCTCAAGTTCTTCATCAATTCTAGGACACTCCCTATAGGAATATCATCAACATTCATGCTAAAAGTTTTCCCCTTTTTTATTCTTGTCCCATTTTGGGATACTGTTCTCCCTCTTTGACAACAATGCCAAATGCCATTATAAATTTCATTGTCAAAATTATAAAGCCCTATGATTACTTTTGTATCTCGCATGTACAAATTACATCATATTCATCATAGTTGGCTTCAAAAATTCGCAAAATACTCTTAGAATGTAAACATTTCTGCATCAACTCCATAATATATTTCAATTCATTCATTAATTGATGCAACATGCAACTTCTTCTAGTGAATTTTGGATAGGGGAAGAATCCCCAATTCACCTCATAGATACTCAAAAGTATCCTTAGGAAATGGCTCGGTAAATATATAAGCATTTTTTTCCTTAAAATTTATATACTTAAGCCTCATTTTCTTTTCTTCAACTTGCTTCCTCAAGTAATGATACTTGATAGATATGTGGTTTGTCTTTGCATGCATCACTAGATTTTTTTTATGTATTAATAGAACTTTTTATCATGATAAATAGTGTTAATATTAGCTATTTCTTCTTACATTCCTTCTAAAAATTTTATGATCCATACAATATTTGAGCAATTGATTACAATAGAAACATATTCAACTTCAATAATATATTGTGAAATACAACTTTTCTTCTTGCTTATCCATGTGATCAACTTTTATCCTAAAAATAATACTTCGCCGCTTGTACATTTTCTATCATCAACATTTCAAACCCAATCAACATTTATGTAGTCTTTAAGATTAAGTTTGTCATCTTTTTAATGTCATAGGCCATAATATTTAATTCCTTTGAGATATCTATGTATCATGTTTACAATATCCAAATGTGTTTCCTTTAGATTAGTTGGAAACATTACAAATATTCCAACAACTAGGGAAATATCTTATATAGTATGCACATCATACTATAGCTTTCCAGTTGTAGATTTGTATTGAGTTTGATCAACTTCACTAGTTGTGTCTTTCTTTGATAATTTCACTCCAGTCACCATGGGTGTACCAAATGGTTTAGACTCATCGTAAATATTTTCAAGATTTCCTTTACATTCTTGGATTAACATAGATACCTTTTGGTGTTTGACAGACTTGTAATCCAATGAAAATGTATATCTCTCTAAGAATTGAAATTTTGAATTCAATGTTCATTTGATTAGAAAATGACTTACTAAATATATCATTTCCTACAAATATTATTTCATCAAAAAATATTTTAGTAGATAAAACCATGTCTTGTGCTTCATTTTTCAAATACATATTGTCATTTTCATTTTTTTTGTAAAACCTTATCTTAATCAAATAAGAGTAAAACTTTCATACCATTCTCTCAAGGCTTATTTCAATTGATACAGTGCTTTGTCCAACTTGAAGACCATGCCCTTCTTTCCATATTCAAGAAATCCTTTTGGTCATTCACTATAGATTTCCTCTTCAAGTATTTCATTCAAGAATGTAGATTTAAAATTCATTTGATATACCTTGAATTTCTTGTATGTATCATAAAATAATAAAGTTCTTACTCCTTCCAACCTTGCAATAGGTGTAAAAGTCTCACCATAGTTAATTACTTAGTCTAGGCATAACCTTTGTAGAGCAATATAGCCATATTTCTTACCACTTCTCCATTCTAATAAATTTTTTTTCTAAACTTCCACTTGATTCCTATCACTCTTTTATTAGTAGGTCTTGGTATAAGTTTCCATGTGTTTTTCTTATCAGTTTGATCAATCTTTGTATTCATAGCATTAATCCAACATTCATCATTCAATGAAGCTTTAGCTAATCTAGGCTCAAAATTGGATATTAAACATGTAACTTCTCTTATTTTTCTTCTTTTTCTACTCTTGTACTTCTATCTCTAATTATTAGTTCAAGTGAATCATTCTTTCATGCACGTTTGGCAAATATAGGTTCATTTATCTGATTCTCAATATTTTCTTTGCTCAATGGGAGTTCAATGATTCTTGCTTGAGTTGTATTATCTAGTTCTTGGATATATATTTTTGAGACTCAATAACCACTATCTAACACTCAGGTGTATGTATTTGATGTTTGAGAACAAGTTTTTGTGACTCAAGTGCTACTATTTGATGCTTAGTAGGCATGTGTTTTAAGTTAGGTAGAGTATCTAGTGCATCATCATAGACATAAACAAACTTGTTACAATATTCAAGTTCCTTCTTTCCTTTTAGATCATTCTTCTCTACAAAATCATCAAATATCACATTTCCACTTTCAATCATATTGCTAGCAGCCTTTTTCAAACATTTTTAAGCCTTTCTCTTAGATTAATATCCTAGGAATACACCTACATCTCCTTTAACATCAATTTTACCATTCCTAGCATCCTTTACAATATAACATCTACTTCCAAAAAATTTGAAATAATGTACATTTTTTGTATGACCATACCATATCTCATTATGTATCTTGTTCATTCCTTTCTTCAATTGAACTTGGTTGAGTGTGTAAACAACAATATTAACTTATTCTCTCAAGAATATCTAAGAGACCTCCTTCTTAATCATCGGTTTCTTTGCATAATCCATGATAGATATATTTCTTCTTTTAAAAATATCATTCTATTATGGAGTCCTTGTAGCAGATAATTATCTTTTGATACCATTCTCGGTATAGGCAACTGGAATGGGATTCATTTGGTCAGTGATCTAATGAGAGTGGTGAGAGCATTCACACTTGTTCTTTCCAAGCAACCAAAAGTTAGTGAGTTCAGCAAACATAAGTTAACCACATTTATTAAATCTTAAAATTTTCAAAGGTTTTCTAGTTTCCTTTTCAACTCTTCCTTTTTACATTTTATACATAAGAAAAGCATGTGATTTCACTTTCATGAACATTACAATCATCATCCTTAAATAATCATCTATAAATAATGTAAATTGTGTATCACCATAGTAACTATCAACTCCAATCAGACCCACACAAATATGTTGGAAATCATTGAAAAGATCATGAGGGAGATTGTTGGAAATGACTGAAGAGATCATACATAACAAGTAATGGAATTGGTAAAGAATGTTCTCAGTCATTGTTTTGTCATTGATATCAAACTTGCTACTTGCAGGAATGACAATTGCTTTAGTGATCCAAATACTATCAATTGGTTGATTGACAAGGAGGAGGCAATCAATAAGATGTAACTAGAACACCTAAAGAAAGGTTGAAGTTATGATGTTGTAATTAAGTACAAGGATTAGCTAAGCCATTGATGAAAAAGTGTATTGATGACATACTCTAAGACACAGAGAATGGGCACACTGAAACATATCAAAGATGCAAGGTTTTAGCTAAGTCATTTTGTAAATCCTAACTAAGTTCATTAGAGAGAGGGAGTCGAGCAAGCTAGCAAGTGTTGAATAGATTCCTAGTTGAAGCTGAGCAAGTTCAACTTCAGTAAGTGCTAAGTGAACTTTAGAAACAAGTGTCGAGCAGAAAAAAGTGCCGAGCAGAAACAAATGCCAAGTAGATACAAGTGCCGAGCAGAAACAAGTGCCGAGTAGTTTCAAGTGCCAAGAAAATATAAGTGCCAAGTAACACAGAGATGTCAAGCATCAGTAAAACAATATTGCTAAGTTGCTGCATTATTTCAAAGCTCGAAGATTTGTCAGATCTAAGCCAACAAGATTGTTATCTTGAATTCTGTGAAGATAAGAGTGATTAGCTGGTGGCACAGAACACCATGCAGAACATTTTTGGAGAATACAACTAGAATCTAGATGAAGATTCTAGATAAGAGCAAGATATGGGGTAGATACATTATATCTTACCTAATCCATTTGAAACCCTAAAGATGGAGAGGGAGAATCGAGCAGCAAAGGCAATCTAGATTTCTATTTAAGGAGTCATAAAGTTACGAAGCAAAGTGAGAGAGTAGGTAAAGCATGAAAGCATAAAATGCTGAAGGAGGTGCTAAGGAGTAAGAAAGCATAGTTACTCTACTTCAACAAATGACCATAGATATGATTGCATTCGTATGATGAGTAAGAAGACTCGAGGAGGTGGAGCTTGAGATGACAAGCTGTTAGAGCTAAAGTGATTAAAGCCAAGCAAAGGATTGAGCTGAAATGTGATCTAAAACCAGAAAAATATGTTGTAAGTTATATCAGATCAAAAAGCCATTATTGTTACTTTCTAGAAATTGTAACAGTTAGTTTAAATCCTATGGACTTAGGTTGGTTTAATAGCCATGTTTTAAATCCTTTAATAGGGTGACATTCCAAGTGAATGTTCTAAAGTCCTTTGATCAGGCCCATTCCTAATAGTATGGTGAAATCCTCTAACAAGGACACATTTAATAGTGCTTTGTAAGCCTTTAACAAGGCAAGCTTTTAACAGGGCATCATTTTAGATGAGTGAAAGTCAAGTAGCATGTTACTGGTGGTTTTTCCCAAATTGGGTTTCCACGTAAATCATTGTGTCATGTGTTGATCTTGCATGTTTTATCCTTCCATATTGATTTACTATAATTTGCTAAGATGATTGATTTAAGCTTGGATGGATGAAAAGTTTATGAATTCACTCTAATTTGAGAAAAAGTATTATTAGGGCATTTAGACCTTGGATAACTGATTCATCCCCCCTCTTAGTTATTCTAAAGAATTTTCACAATTGGTATCAGAGCCAAACTGCTGATTTAGTTTAAAGGGACTATAAGCAAGAAAGATCAAAATGCCTAAGAGAGAAGTCATCAAGCTCAACAAAGACAACTTTGTTGCATGGAAATGTTTCATGAAACTACATCTTGGATCCATAGGAGATTATGTCCAAAATTCAATTGTTACTGAACATGTTGATCCAACTGGTACTCTTACTACAGAAGATTTGAAAAACAAACAAGAACACAATCATACAATGCTAGAAATTGCTTCTACACTCAACTATGCTGAATTTGATGATATCAAAGGATGTGACACTACATTCAAAATGTGAAAAGCCTTATCAGACATCTATGGAGGAGATCAGAATGTCCAAAGAGAAAAAAGAGAAAGCCTCAGAGGAAAGTTTTATGACATGAAAATGGATGAAAATGAGAATGCTACTCAGTATGGCACAAGAATAAAGGAAGTGGTAAGTGCAATAAGATGTTTGAGTGGTCAATTGGATGAAGATATTGTTAATAGTAAGTTCTTAAGAACCTTGCTCCCTATCTATGCTTTTAGACTATCAGCAATACAAGAACTAAGATGTATACCAGGAAACAATCTAAGTTTTGAAGGAATAGTGGGTAGACTCACTGCATTTGAGTTGTCCAACTTTGATAACTATAGACCTGAAAATGTTGAATCTACTTTCAAGGCCAAGCTACCACTGAGAGATGCTAAATAGGTAAAATCAAAGAAAGGAAGAAAAATGAAATATGTATCCACTGACAGTAGCACTAATGAGGAAGATGTGAAACAATTGGAAGCATTTCTAGCTAGAAGATTTCACAGAGGCAAAGGAAAATTCAAAAGTAAGATGCCTATTATTTGTTTCAATTACAATGAAGTAGGACATATTGCTGCAAGGTGTACACAAGAAAAGGATTACAAGGAAGGAAAAAAGAACAAATATAGAAGAGAAGATGACAAGAAAGATTACAAAGACAAAGGCAAGAAGTGCTATATTGCTGAAGAGAATTATGATGATAATGATGATGAAGTTGTTTATGTAGCCATGGACGACCAATCTGATAAAGAAGAACCTACATCACTGGTAGCATGTATGAACAAGAATGATAGGTGGATCATAGACAGTGGATGATCACATCACATGATAGGAGACAAAAGTAAGTTTGTTAACTTTACTCAGTATGATGGAAATAGTGTTAGATTTGGTAATGATGCTCCATGTCAAAAAAAAGGAAAAGGTTCCATTAAGCTTACAAAACAAATCTCATGTGATAATGCATACTATGTTGAAGGATAAAATTGCAATTTGTTGAGTGTCTCACAGTTAGGCAATGTAGGATGCAAAGTAGAATTTGGAAACAAAACTGCAAAAAATCTATGGTACTGATGGAAAATTGATAGGAAAAAGAGATCAAACAAGAAGTAATCTATTTTACCTTGATATGGATGATGTTTCTTGTTTTTTTGCAAAATTTGATGATGAGTGGTTATGGCATAGATGGCTATGTAATTTCAACTTTGACAATCTGGTCAATATTAGTAAAATGAAGAAAGTCAGAGGTTTACCAAAATTGATGAAACCTGATAATATCATGTGCAAACAATGTTAGCTAGGAAAGATGACAAAGTTAGTTTTCAAAAGTAAGAACTATACATCTAAAGAAGTACTTGAGTTAGTTCATATTGACTTATATGGTCCAATGGAAGTATAAATCTACAAAGGAGATAAATACATAATGTTGTTTGTTGATGACTATTCCAGGATGATGACTGTTATGTTCTTAAAACAAAAATTTGATGCTTTTCAAATGTTTAAGTGGTGTGTGGCTAGAGTTGAAAAGGAAACAGGAAAGTGTTTGAAATGCCTAAGATTAGACAGAGGTGGTGAATTCACATCAAATGAATTTGAGATATTTTGTAATGACAAAGGAATCAAAAGACAAACGTCAGCTCCTAGAACTCCCCCACAAAATGGAATTGCTAAGAGAAGAAACAGATCTGTGATTGACTATGCCAGAATATTAATGATGGAAAAGACTGTTGCTCTAAAATACTAGAGAGAAGTTGTAAGTGTAGCTATTCATACACTAAACCGAGTACAAGTCAAAAAAGGTACAAATACAACACCTTTTGAATTATGGTATGGTCACTCACCCAATGTAAAACATTTCAAAGTATTTGGTTGCAAATGCTTTATCCTTGAAGATATTAGAAATGGAAAATTTGATGCAAAGAGTGATGAAGGCATATTTCTTAGTTACTCCACTAGAAGTAAGGCATACAAGTGTTTGAATACTAACACTAACAAAATTGTGGAAAGTGCAAATGTAAATTTTGATGAACATATAGAAGTCCAAGCTGAAGAACCAAAGAGAATGAATGAATATAGAACCTTTGTGTATTCTTATGAAGGAATTCCTATTAATGAGGATGATGTCAATCAAATTAAAACTGAACAACAAATTTTTGTTTTGGCCAAGTCACAACTAGTGAATGCCAAGTTAAATTCAGAAGCTGAGTTATAGAATGAGAAAAATGCACAATCTGATCCTGAAGTCAGTACACATGAAACAAATGAAGAAAAACCTAACAACGAAGTGCATAGTGACCCTGAATCTAAAAGATCAAACATGCAAACAAGGATACAACCAAGATTATCTAAATATGTAAGAAGACATCACCCTGCTGAATAGATAATTGGTGACAAAGATGCAAGACCAATGACAAGGAATAGACTAAGACATGAATCATGTCTAATCAGCAAACTTGAACCTAAGATAGTATATGATGCATTACAAGATGATGATTGGTATAAAGGTATGGAAGAAGAGATTGATCAAATAAAAAAAACAAAATCTGGAGTTTGGTTCCCAGACCAGTTGACAAAAATGTGATTGGCACCAAGTGGCTATTCAAAAACAAGCTAGATGAGAATGGTGAGATTACTAGAAATAAAGCTAGACTAGTATGCAAGGGTTATGCTCAAGAAGAAGGATTAGACTATGGGGAAACATTTTCTCTTGTTTCTAGAATGGATGGAGTAAGAACTTTACTTGCATATGCTGCATATAAAGGTTTTAAAGTCTATTAAATGGATGTAAAGTCTACTTTTTTAAATGGTATACTAGAAGAAGAAGTCTATATTGAACAATCAAAGGGATTTGTTGATGAGAACAATAGGGATATGGTTTATAAATTACATAAAGCACTCTATGGTCTGAAACAAGCACCCAAAGCATGGTATGAGAGACTTCAAAACTATCTAGTACAAATAGGATTTGAAAGAACTGATGATAATAGCAACATGTAAATCAAATCAAAAGAAGGTAAGGATATTATTGTATCTGAGATCTTTGTGGATGACATAGTTTTTGGAGGAAAGGAAGTGCGTTACAGAGGCTTTGCTAACAAAATGAAACATGAATTTGAGATGTCTATGTTTGGAGAGATCAAATTTTTTGTTGGATTGCAAGTGCATCAACTAAAACATGGTATATTTGTGACACAATCAAAGTACATCAAAGAGATACTTAAAACATTTGGATTGGAGGAGTCCAAACCAGTTATCACACCAATGGGAACAGGAAATAAACTATCCAAAAATGATGTATTAGCTAAAGTCAATCAAACAATGTATAGATCCATGATTGGAAAACAATAATATGTTGTACATAGCAGACTAGACATAGCATTAGTAGTTGGAATAGTGGCTAGATTCTCTACTGATCCCAAAGAAAATCATCTCACAGTAGGAAAAAGAATAATGAGGTATCTCAAAGGAACTGATAACTTTGGTCTATATTACAAAAAGAATGAGAAGTTTGAACTCAATGCATATATAGATGCAGATTGGGGAGGCAACATTGATGAAAGAAAAAGCACAAGTGGAGTTGCATTATTTTTAGGTAAAAGGCTAGTTACTTGGACCAGCAAGAAACAAACATGCACATCCTAGTCCATTGTAGAATTAGAATATGTGGCAACATCAGTCAATTGCACAAACATTTTGTGGCTCACACATCTACTGAAAGGAATGAAAGAAGAGGTAACTTGTAGTGCCTGCCCCTAGTTCACATTTTGTTATCGTTGCTGAACTCTTTTAGAGCTAGTTTCATGTTGATGGTTAGCAACATTCTTTTGAGATTATCAGATATTGTGCTATGGATTCAGTTTATTATGTGATGAGATCACTTAGACTTTATATTTCATGTATGCATGATGATTATCACATTTCTTTAAGTTATTGATGGTTATTAGCTAGATGATTTATTATCATATGTGTTTTCCTATGGATACTTACCCCATACTTGCATGTGTATGGTGTGCGTGTTTGCTTTGCATGTTTGCTTTTGTATGACGTGTCTGATGTGGTTAAGGAAGGGAGTCGTAGTCACCTACTAGTCGGGATCTACATGATGCACCACTTCCTGCCATTGCCTGTTTAGTTTAGTATATATTGTGCTTGTACATGCGTGGTTTTTATGTAGGTTACAGGTACCGAGTATCGACTTCCCTGAATTTGCCAGGATGAGCGTACCCTATCACATTATCTCAATGATAAGAGAGAGGAGATAAATTCTCAAGTCCAAATCCTAACCCTTTTAAGCTATTTGTCCTAAATGGAAAATTAGGACAATTATCTGAGTTGAGTACCCTCCGAATATGTTGGATGACATAATTTGTGATTTAAACTCTTGGTTTGATTTTGTATGTATTTTGGCTATGATGGATTTTCATATTTTTACCTTATGAGTCTTTGACGTATTTTCTATTAATTAAGCCTAATTAAAAGATTTAATTAATGGTTTAATTTGATGGAAAATTAATATGATATTTTAATATTTATTTTATTTAATTAATTGAGAAATTAATTAAATAAAATAATTAAATTTGAAGATAAAAGTTGTAATAATAAATTTCGAATGTGACAATATTTATTTTAATAATAATATATTTGGAGTTCATTTTTAAATAAATGACTAAATAATATTATTATTAAAGCTAATAAGTATTTTAGCAATTAAGTTTTGGAAAATGAAATTTAAAAGTGGAAAATATATTTTAAATTATTAAAAGATTCTAGATCTCATGTGATTAAAATATAAATATATTAAGATTGCAAAGTGGAATTATTAAATTTTGTGCATGAGATTTAATAAATAAATAAATTAAATTGGAAAGAGTAAATTAAATATTATATTAATTAATGTGCATTATTTTTAATATTTGCTCACATAGGAGTTGGAAAATTCTCAAGAGTTGTCATGTAGACAGCACAGAAGTTTGCACTCTATGAAATGCATAAGTTTTCTACACTTAGAAGTTAGCATTTTATTTGAGCACATGGTGTCTACAACCTTAAGACTTATCTAGAAGGTTGGAGAAGGCTCATGCTTAGTTGTCATGCTTATCTTCTAGTTGTTTCTAGAGACACTCTAGATGCATCTTAGAGGCCTTTAAATAGAGGCTTTCCTAGTGTGTTTGGACAAGCAAAAATAAAAGCTTAAATGGAAGCTTTATGGAAGCGGAAGTAGAAGCTGAATGGAAGCTGCAAGTTGCAAGCTCATATTCTTCTTCATATGCTCATATATTTTCTATATGCTTATATGCTTCTTCTAGCACTTCTAGTCACTTGGGGAATTCTCGGTTAGCTTGGATCTTGGAAGGAATGCGAATGATGGAGAAGGAAAGGATTTTCTATGGACTTCTGAGGCATGACAAATTAGCATCAGTGTCCAGGTGCACTCGTGATAGTCTCATATTCTCCTTGCACTATTTCCCTTCTTGTCTTCATCATGTCTATTTTATGTGTCTGAATAATCTTGTGTTAGAATCTACAATTGAATTGGTATCTAGGTTTTATGTTGGTTGATTAGAAAACATTAGAAAACCCTAGATCCAATTAAAGAGACATTAGATCTAAACGGGTTTGGGCTCGAATTAGAATTAAATTGAGAATGATGTTTTCAAATTTATAGTTAGACTTATTGGATGGATTAATGGATATGTTTAGAAAATAATTATTTAAAAAGGAAAAAATTCTTGTGTAGAAAGGCCCTTTAGATCTAAGTATATATTTTCTTTTGTAAATCCACAAATATATAAATATATATGTATATGTGTATTTTAAATACAATGATAGTTGATAACAAATTTTGTATATATATATATATATATATATATATATATATATATATAAATACATACATACATATATGTATATACATATATATATACATATATACATATATGTATATATTTGTGTAAATGAGAAGTTTAACTTATTAAATTCGAATTTTCCATATGGTAAAAGTGTTTTAAAATGAAATGGAAATCGTTTACTAAAAATGATATTTTGCAAACAAACATATTAAAATAGGGGAGGGACGAATTTCGTACCCCCCCTCAGCCTGCGATTGTAAGTCGCAGGTATGGTGTACCGTAATTAGCGGTGGCATCGAATGCATGCTCTGCGTGATCGCAGAGTACCTGCGTCATCGCAGGGTACCTGCAATCAGCAGGCCACATTTATTGCAAGGTCGTCAGCGCATTGTATCGCCATTTTTTACCGTGACAACGACTTTAAAACCTGCACATCATTTTATAATATGATATGTATGCGATTTTGTAACTCAATGGTGTATTCGAATTTGTAATATGTATATATTACATAGCTTTTATAATGTGGGTTATTATATATATATATATATGTATATATACATGTATGTATATATGTATATATATGTATATATGTATTGGTAATGAGATATTGAATGTTATGCTAAAAAGGTTATATTGATTATTATTATCACAGTGGTGCTAAATATAGATTGTTAATAATAATCTGTTGATTAAATTAGAATTAAGACACTAGTATTCATAGTGATGAATCTAGTATAATAGAATTTTCATTAAGAAGACTAATAAGAATGTTCTAGATGAATTAATGGAGGATTTTAATAGAAACGATTGTAGATAGAACTGATGGAAAGAGATATATTTTAGAGATGGTAATTTTATAGTACGAGATGATTTTAAATTAAGTGACTCAAACTTTGTTGATATTGGACAATGGGTCAATGATACGTTTTGACATAGCTATGATTTGAATTATAATATTATAAATTATTGATATGGGGTTTATGGAATATAGTTGTAATAAGATTATTATTTATTAATGTTTGTTGGGTCTAACAAACTATTAATAAATAACTATTTAAATAATAGTATAAACGGTTAATTCAATTAGAATTAATCTAGAAGAGATTATTTAACGATTGGAGTTTTGTAAAGACAATAGTTTTTGGAATTGAAGTTTAATTGATTCTAATCAATTAATGAGTTGTCAATATAATTAAATGCGATAGAGTTTAACTTGAAATGATTATCATTAATATGAAATTGTTAAAAAAATATTAGTAAGACGAATATGGATGTTCCAAGATTATTATTATTGAATTATTAATATGATCATTTGAGTATTGAATTATAGTTGACTTTTATCTTACAAAATTCTAGTTAGTTATTAGTCAACTGATATTAATTGGAACATTGCCTTGGATATGTAATTATTAATTAAATTAATTAGAGTTAATTAGATTTAATTAATAATTATGTTATAGATATTTAATTGATATAATTATCTTAATAAGATTGTAGATTATCTATATCGAAGTTGATAAGTCTTATCCTAATAACTTGAATAAAGACTTAGTTATTTTAATGGTTATTAGTGATGACTTTATTAAGAGGCTTAAATTTTAGTAATATCTAATTAAGCTTTAATTAAGTACTATTAGAAGGTTAATAGGTCATGGATGATGTACCTATGTTAATTGATTTAATTGATCATATTAATAAAGTTATAATCCTCTTATTTGGAGAATGATAATTGGTTCTCTTATAATTTAATGATTAATGATCCTTGATTTATGTGAAAATTTGAAGTAACGATAAGATGAGTTGATCAATTTGAATATGGATCATGGTTAAAATAGAGGACAATTTAATTAAAGGTCAATGATGATCAGTTTAATGAGAAAATGATTATCCTCAAGTTATTCTTAGGATAATGCTATCGGGGAACAATTGGGTTGACTTGTAGGTCAAATGATGGAACTTAGACATTTGAAGTATACTTGAAAATGGAAACAGAAAACCCTACACTTGAAAATGGAAAATGAAACTCTACACTTAACTCAACTATGAGATTATAGAAAAACCAAAACATGTGTCTGCATCATGTATTTTATATGCTTCTTGTTTTGGGTTTTTGGGTTGACTAGTGTTGACCAGTCTTAGGTTGTTACCAGAGGCTCGGGGGTTATGAGATGTGTTGGCATGTTGATTTTATTTGGTCTCGATCTTTATAAGCCCAACCATGGTTATGTGATCGTATGCTCTATGAAATGTTTGTATTTGTTCATCAGGCTTCATGTGTGAAGCTGAGATGTATATGTATCTGAGACACTTGAGTTAACCATTATTTTTGAGTCATCGATCAGTTATCCTTGGATTATTTTCTAGTCACCATGATGGGACTATGATGTAGATTTATTCTTGATGATGTCATGATGTTACATGTTTGACTCAACCATTTTTGGAGTCTTCGATCAGTATGATTTTGAGATATTCTTGGTTGCTTGTTGAGAACCAATGGATGTGATAATTTATTTTGGTTATTGAGAACCAATGGATACTTATGATTATCAAAGATTCCTTTAGTTGCCAATAGAGAACTGTTGTGGTCATGATTTTCTATGGATGCTTTTCGAATGCTCATGGAGATTTGATGATTCTTATCTTGGTGATTTGATGATTCTTATTGTGGATATTTGATGCTTATATTGTGGATATTTGATGATTCTTTTTATGGATTATCTTTTGGATTTTCTTTACAGTCTCTTGTACAGGACTATGGTGATTTATGATTCCATGAGCATTAGGGTAGGTAATCTACTTGTAGTGTCAGGAAGTGGCTTGCAATGGGGGTCGGGGCCCTAAGTGGCTGCCAGGGTAACTCATTGTAAGTTTGGTAATAAGTGATAACATTTACACACTAAATGGGGATTAAATGAACCTAAAAAGATAATTGTTTTGATGTTCTCGCCCATGCCTTGAGTGCTTGTACAGGCTAGGATCGGAGTAGTGAGACGCATGGTTGCGACCATTGCATTCCATAGTATGCCTCATCAATATGAGAAGATACTAGTGGCCGCATGAGATCTGTATGGACCCATGGAGTTTAGCTAACTGCCAGGGTAACTTGTACGAGATAAATGCGATGACACTTTCTCGCTTACAGAGTAGGTTTCCTACATGTTATTGTTGTGCCTCTAGGAATTAGATGTCAGTTTTGTGTGTGTTGGAACTTTTGAGTTAGTATACTTTTAGGATTCCTGGACTTAAAGAGATTTATGCTTTGTGGTTTTGATATCCTGTTTGGGACTTGAGATTATCTCCTCAGCACAGTGGGAGTGGACCACTTAGGTACCACGCGGTCGGGTGGTAGTGTTTTTTCCACTCTTATCATTTGAGATCCATTGAGACACCGTGGCTGGAGTATTCTTGGTTGGTATTTATCTTCATTATGTTCTTGGATCATTATGGTAGATGATATACCCTATGATGGATGTATTTATTGGTATGTTTCTTATATTGATGGTTTGCATATGTTAGTTGATGATATATTATGCTTTACTTTACATGTTAGTAGGATGTTTTTAGGAGTGACATTCCTACTATGATAATACCGATGATCTCTTCGGTGCTTTGGGATGTTACACACAGAGGGATGGCTAGGATCCATGATGGTCTAATGATGCTATTAACGGTTGGGAGGAACCGTGCACTTAGTTAGTTATGTTTGTGATGTATGGTTATCTTTGTGATGATGATGTATCATGTATGGTTATGGTTTCATTATGTTATTACATCATGGATTAATATTGGATGATGATGTACTTTATTTACATGGATGTTTATTCTTTTAAGGTCTTCATACCTTGTAACATGTATAGTGGATGATTGAGCAATCTAAATGTACACTTGTATATTGTTTAAGTACATTGTATGCATCATTGTTATTTCATAAGGATGTGATGTTAGATGAATAAGTTATGATTAGAAGTAATTCAATGTTAAGGGATATTTAAAGAATGTAATCTATTTTGTTATGTTATGTATTGTTTCTATTGCTTTCGCAAGTGTTATGAATGATTTATCTTTCATGTTTAAAAAAAAAAAAAATTGTTTGGCAAACTTAAGGAAATTCTTTGGATCCCTTGGCAAGGCATTACATAACTAGACTTGTGATATTGTATTGTGATAACACAAGTGCTATAAACATATCCAAAAATCCAGTAATGCATGCAAAAACCAAGCATATTGCAATCAAGTATCACTATGTCATAGAATTGGTAGAAGACAAACAAGTGAAGTTGGAGTACATTCATACAAAGGAACAAACTATAGATATCTTCACCGAACCATTGCCCAAGGATTCTTATGAATATCTTAGAGGCAAGTTTGGGGTAATACCCCTAACTCAAGTAGTTTAAAGCAATAAGGTAGCTGCCCTGCATCAATAGGAACAAATCATTGAAATATCAGAAGAATGATGTAGAGGATGACAGAAGGAGCAGAAACTCCAAATCAATCACAAACATGGTGATAGAGGGAGAAGAAATTAGAGCCAAAGCTTATATTTCACATGATAAAGATGCTACATCTTTGGCATTTATGTAAAAGAGGGAGAAATACATAGAAAATTGATCAATACAAAGCAAGAGGGAGATATATATGAAAGAGGGAGATATATGAGATCAGTTGTATGGATGCAGCAGTCAAGATAACATATACAATCTTGGTGGTAACTAATTTGATCAATTGATCAGTTTGGTTTGCCATCAATGCCAAAGAGGGAGATTGTTGGAAATGATTGAAAAGATCACGAGGGAGATTGTTGGAAATGACTGAAGAGATCATACATAACAAGTAATGGAACTGGTAAAGAATGTTCTCAATCATTGTTTTGTTATTGATGTCAAACTTGCTACTTGTAGGAATGACAATTGCTTTAGCGATCCAAATACTATCAATTGGTTGATTGACAAGGAGGAGGCAATCAATAAGATGTAACTAGAACACCTAGAGAAAGGTTAGAGTTTAATGTTGTAATGAAGTACAAGGATCACCTAAGCCATTGATGAAAAAGTGTATTGATGACATACTCTAAGACACAAAGAATGGGCACACTGAAACATATCAAAGATGTAAGGTTTCAACTAAGTCATTTTGTAAAGCCTAACTAAGTTCATTAGAGAGAGGGAGCCAAGCAAGCTAGTAAGTGTCAAACAGATTCCTAGTTGAAGCAAAGCAAGTCCAACTTTGGTAAGTGCCCAAGTGAACTTCAGAAACAAGTACCGAGTAGAAACAAGTGCCGAGCAAAAAGAAATGCCGAGCAGATACAAGTGCTGAGCAGAAACAAGTGCCGAGCAATTTCAAGTGCTGAGCAAATACAAGTGTCGAGCAAATACAAGTGCCAAGTAACACAGAGATGTCAAGAATCAGTAAACCAATAGTGCCGAGTTGCTGCATTATTTCAGAGATCTAAGATTTGTCAGATCTAAGCCGACAAGGTTGTTATCTTGAATTCTGTGAAGACAAGAGTGATGAGCTGGTGGCACAGAACACCATGTAGAACATTTTTAGAGAATACAACTGGACTCTAGACGAAGATTCTAGATAAGAGTAAGATATGGGGTAGATACATTGTATCTTACCTAATCCATTTGAAACCCTAAAGATGGAGAGGGAGAATCGAGTGGCAAAGGCAATCGAGATTTCTACTTAAGGAGTCATAAGGTTACGAAGCAAAGTGAGAGAGTAGGTCAAGCATGAAAGCATAAAGTGTTGAAGGAGGTGCTAAGGAGTAAGAAAGCACAGTTACTCTGCTTCAATAGATGACCATAGATATGATTTCATTAGTATGATGAGTAAGAAGAATCGAGGAGGTGAAGCTTGAGATGACAAGCTGTCAGAGTTGAAGTGATTAAAGCCAAGAAAAGGATTGAGCTGAAATGTGATCTAAAATCTGCAAAATATGTTGTAAGTTGTATCAGATCAAAAAGTCATTATTGTTACTTTCTACCAATTGTAATAGTTAGTTTAAATCCTATGGACTTAGGTTGGTTTAATTGCCATGTTGTAAATCCTTTAACAGGGTGACATTCCAAGTGAATGTTCTAAAGTCCTTTGATCAGGCCCATTCCTAATAGTATGGTGAAATCCTCTAACAAGGTCACATTTAACAGTGTGTTGTAAGCCTTTAACAGGGTAGGCTTTTAACAAGGCATCACTTTAGAAGAGTGAAACTCAAGTAGCATGTTACTGGTTGTTTTTCCCAAATTGGGTTTCCACGTAAATCATTATGGCATGTGTTGATCTTGCATGTTTTATCCTTGCATATTCATTTATGGATTCACTATAATTTGAGAAAAAGTATTATTAGGGCATTTAGACCTTCAATAACTGATTCAACCCCCCTCTCAGTTATTCTGAAGAATTTGGACAAAATTAATATGCACTAGTTCCATAATGTCATTAGAAGTGTGTGACTTGTTGGAAAAACTAGACTTTGTCATCTTACCAAGCTGGCATTCTTTGCATACCGCATTATCAAGTTTTCATAGATTTGGTAAGCCTCTTACTCTTTTCTTTTTTCTAATTTTCACCATATTTTAAAACTTTACATCGCACAACCTTTTATGCCATAACCACACATCCTCAATTCTAGTAAATAACAATGTAACAACCATAGGATCAAGGTAAAATAATTTACCTTTGGTTTGCACTCCTAATTCACTTAGATTACCTTCATCACAAAAGATTTTGACCTTCATTTTCTCAAATTCTAGCTTGTGACCTGAGTTATTCAACAATCAATGAATTATATTTGAGTCCTTGAATAAAATATGCATCATCACAATTTATCTTTTCATTTTTCACTAATGATCCTTTACCTTTCATCGAGTATGGAACATCACTACTAAACTTAATAGTTCCACCATCATCAATTTCTTTAAATTTTTAAAACTTAGATCACCAATTGAACAACCATTATTAGTAATCCAATAATCATCCTTTTCAACATGTGAAATAAGGGAAGTTTTATTTTCATACATTACACCAATTATATCTTCCTTAATTGTAATATAGACCATTTCTATCATTTCCTTGTCATCATTAGAAATTGTCTTTGTGTGCTCCTCTTTAGAAATGTAGCATCATTTCTTTCCTTTTTCTCTATAATCCCTATTCTTCCTATACTTGTAATCTTTCTTATCATTTCTATTAGATTTTCCTTGGTTAGGAAATTTAGTAGAAAAATGACCAACTTCATTACATTTAAAACTAGTCAAGGGAAGTTTACCTTTTTATTTACCTTTAAGTCTTGATAACCTTCTAGTTATCAATGCTTCAATCTTATCTACATCATCTTCAATTTTAGATTCAATTTCTTCTTTGTTTTTCTTCTCTTTCTTTGGATTGTTGATGGTTATTGAAGTCTTAAAATAAATCCAACCATAATCATATTACTATCATAATTTCTTAACTCAAATAAAGTTAACCAGCTAACTAGACTATAAAGTGTCAAATCATTACTAGGCATAGTTATTACTTCTTGAATAACATTAACTTTGATAGTATAAATAGGAAAAAGAGTTCTCAAGATTTTACTTACAATTTCATAATCCAAAAATTTTCCTTCAATAGCTCTTATTGCACTCAAAATATCTATAATTTGGTTCACATATTGTGCAAGATTCTCGTCTTCTTTCATCCTCATTTCATCATACTTACCTCTCAAGATTTGAGCTTTTGATCTTCTTACATTTTCATGTCCTCCATAGACTACTTTCAGTTTATCCCACATTTTCTTTGTAGTGGTATAGTTCTCAACATCATCATGTTCAACATCAATGAGAGTAGATGTAATATCAATCGTTGTATTGTTATGATTCATGTTCTCATTTATTTGATCCACAGTCAGAGAACCAATAGGTGTGACATATTCATTTTTTAGACAATGTGTGACATCATCTTTAATACCTAAAAGATGTAGATTCATTTGGTCTTTCCAAGAGGAAGAGTTCTCCTTCTTCAACTTTGGTGGCTCTCTTTTATGCATCTCTATATTTTTCTTAAGTTACTTTAAACTTCATCCTTCAAGTACATTTTTCTCTAATGCCAAATTATTAGATAACTGAGGGGGAGGGGTGAGTAAGTGATGTCCAATTATCTCACAATCCCTTCAAAAATTTCACCACCTTCAAAGCAACATGAATAATAACAACAATAAGTTCAATATATCCAATCACTCAGTAGACATATATAATAGTAAACTTATCTCGTACAATAACTTCTTCTCAATTGTTTATCAAATTGTTTTTGATAAGATAAAAAGGTTTTACAGGGACCTTGAAACCCAAAAGTTACTACAAAAACAAGGCTAATAATATGCAATTAAAGCCCAGCCAAAAAAGACAAGCCACATGGCTGATAATAAGCATTAAACCCAGCCAAAAACAAAGGCCAGAGAAACTAACAGTCAAAAAGCTAGAACAAGTGAAAGCCAACAAAACAAAAATAACAAAAGACAATACAAGATAAAACAAGATTACTCCTCTGTCTTTTGCTCAAGCTCCTACACTGTCTATGTAGCTTCATAGGCTTTGTGAGTCTCCTCTACCATCAACTCTTGGATCTTCTAAGCATCTTGATCCATACTAGTGAAAGTAATATCAATTGTCACATCCTCCTCTATTCGGGCTCTTCCTCTATCCTTTTCCTCATTTGCATCCAACAGGCCTATGGATTTTAACATGTCAGTCTAAGATAGAATGATGTCATTGATAGTATTGAGAATGGAGATCATTTGATTTTCTAGGTTATGATTATAATTTTTTAAGTTTCAGATTATCTTCTTAGCCAAGCTAAAGCTATCCTCTTGATCCTTTTGGTTCTCCTGACCTGGCTCTTTCCTTTTACTTTCCATTTGTCTAATTTTCTCCCTAAACTCCTCCAACTCGTCATAAAGCCACTTGATAGATCTAAAGTTATCTATCATGTTATTACAAGCATTCTTCAACAAATTTATATCTATCACCCTTGCATTATTTTTTATTTCCACCATAGCAGAATTGATAAGATCTTTAAACTATAACTAGCCCTAATTTTCTTCCAAAATCTAGGGGATCATTATCTCTCTTACAATTCCCATTTTGGTAGTTCTGACCTTGAAGTTTCTCCACATCGTTTGCCTTTCCTTCATGACCACTTCTCCACCCTCACCCCCTATTTCCTCCTTCTCCTACTCCTCGGGTTGAATGTGGGGATAGACAAAGGTAAGAGAAATAGTGGGAACATCTAGCCCTTGGCTCATAACCCCCTCATCTTCAATATCTTTGTCCCTCTTCTATTTTTCCACAGTTAGTTCTTCCTTTCTATTTTCCTTCTTCTTCTTTCCCTCTTCATCAGAGTCCATCTCCTTCCCTTCCTCATTATAATCCTCATCAGCTTGGCCTAAACTTTTATGCTCATGTCCTCTAGGACTCTTCCTGCTAGGGGTAATGGAGGAAAGATAATTCTTTTCCATGCCTTTGATTTTCTTTTTTGAGGATGTTCCCCCCCCCCCCCCCCCCTCCCCCGCCTCTAAGTTGATACTTTGGATATCTTCATAATTAGAGGAAAAACTAGAGCTACTTGTATTCTTAGATGCATCTACATCATGTGAAGGATTATTGCTAATTGTCTAAGCTTTCAAATACTCATGAATTAAAAACAATAATCCTTCATATTCAGTGAGGGTTTCTTCTTAAAACTAGAAATAGCCTTACTCATAGAAGTCAATAAATAAAATGGAAAGGAGATTTTAATGCCATGGCAAAAATGGTTAAGAAGAACAAAATGATGAGTTCTCACTCGATCAAATCGGGTGTCCAACATAATGTACTCCATAACAACACATAAAACACACCTCCAAAGTTTTTTGATGGAATCCATATCATAGTATGTCTCACATTTTACCAAATCATTCCTCTCATTTGAGCTCTTTGCAAAATCCTTAACCACATTCACCAATAGCTTCTTATCTCTAAAGAATTTGAAACCCTCCACCAAAATTTTAGACACAATAGAAACAACTTCCTTAGTTGCCTAAAAAGAAACTCCACTCACTTTCACCTTCCCATCCTTCCATGAATATCCCATACTATTAGTAACATCTGGGTCAAAACCATGGAGTTTTGCAATATAATTTTCAATACCTCCCTTTTCCAAAATTTCCAAAACTTTACCCCTTTTTTCTATTTTTCCACTTCCCCACAAGCTCCTTCCTGATATGTTCACCTACCATTTCTTCACTCTCTTCCCCAACAATTCTCATAAATTCCAAACTCTATGAACCCTTCTCAGAGCTATGGATGTACTAGTTTTTGCTCATCTAAAAAGCACCAATTTATTTTTCATTACCCCAAAAAAAGTAGCTAATGTAACTTTCGACCCATAATACATGTTGATGTGGCCTTGATAACCTCAGCTACTTACATTTATTGTATATGCCTTTATTACATGAGCTCAATCCCCAATTTCCATAAAGAAACATAATTGCATTTATATCTCCACCATACACCCCTAGATTTTTACCAGTTTGATAAGACTCTTTGCTTGCACCAAAATATTCCTTCCTAATTTCCATGTCAATAACTTGTCTTGTCTAACTGCTTCATTAGTGAACCAATCTACCATGGGGTTAGCCTCCCTAAAAACATGAGTGATGTGGACACATTCAAAATTTTCAAGGATAGCATGGGTCCCATCAATAATATTAGCAATAGACCAAGAAGGTCTAGTAATACTTTTAATACAATTAATGATGTTATTAGAGTCCATACCCTTTTCAAAGGCCAACTTAATAGTATGGTAAGGTGCACTGGCTTCTGCAAAATGATTAGTTTGAAAGCCCAACAGAAGAGAAAATGTTGCCACTCCTCTACCAAAATTATTCCTTATTACTCCTCCACAATGCAAAGGTCCAGGGTTTCCTTTTGAAGCACCATCAAACTTTTCTTTATGTCATCCCTTAGGGGGAAGAAGCCATTTGACATCCTATCTTTTTATCTTCATGTCCCTTTCTTTCTCCTTATTTATACCTCCATTTACAATTTCTCCCCCTCCTCACCTGATAATTTTCCTTAATGTTTCTAAAAATCTTCTCCCCTAAAAAAAAAGCCAACTCCTCTCTATCTCTAAAAATTCTATTGTTCCTTTCCTTCCAGATTCCCCAACAAAAATGAGGCAAATTCCAAGTACTAAGATCCTACAAATCAAAAAATGTTAACATGCTTCTCCATTGGCTAAAAAATCTAGTAGGTTATCCGGCTTGCACCAATTAATACTAAAAATTGTTAGGTAAGATATCCCAAACCTCCCTTGAGTAAAAAAAAATGGACAAACAAGTGATTTACCGATTCCATCTAGATTTTACACAAAATACATCTATTAGGCATAATATGCCCTCTTTTTATTAAATTTTCCTGGGTAAGAATTTTATTCTAAAGAGCCAACCAATAAAAAATATTGACCTTTGGAATAAGACTAGGTAACTAGGCTTTCACCCATGGAGGTTTCTCCTTTCATCTCCAAAGAGAATTATAGCCCAAAACCACAGAATAACAACCATGAGGATTGTCCCTACAAATTACTTCATCCCTTTTATTGTTTGTAACCATTGAATTCAACATTTTCATAATCAGCTTGAGATACTAAAAAATGAGAGAAAGGTCTCTCCATCCCCGATCAGTTCTATAATTACTTACTTTCAAACCAAATTTCCTTATAGATACATTAGCCTGAATTTCAAAAGAAATATTATTAATAATGGATCCATTCCTAATATCCTAATTGTTAAGCATGTACTGAATTGAAGATCTTCTGATATACTTATCAGCAAAGATATCTCTCCATTCTCCAGTGCTATTAAATATGTGCCAATTCTTCTTAGCTTGGAGAGCCTTATTAAGATAAGTAAGTTTCCTAATACCCAAACCACCATAGCACTTAGGAAGACAAACCATATCCCAAGCAACAAGACAATATCTTTTTCTCCCTTCAAGACTAGTCCATAAACAGTCCCTCTGAATTTTTTCCATTTTCTCAGTAGATTTAATTGGGATCCCAAAAAGACTCAAGGCATACATTGGCAAGTTCTAAAGAGTAGAATTAACCAAAAGGCATTTTCTTGCTTAGCTTAGCAAAGCTCCTTTCCAACCCACAAGATTTTTGCTAAACCTATCAATGATCTCATTCCAAAAGGAATATGGAGGCTTTGTGCCCAAAAGGAGGCCAAGATAAGTAGAAGGTAGCTTTCACACACCACAACCAAGGATCTTTGCAATTTTTTTCTATTTGTCCTTTGGGGTGTTAATGAAGAAGATCGAGCTTTTATCCCAATTAATGAGCTGCCCCGATCCTCTAGTATACAAAGCTAGGATCTCCTTCATAACGTTTGCTTCTTTAATAGATGCCTCCCCTCCCATAATAGTATCATCCACAAATTGCTGATGGGAAAAAGGGTCACACCTAGAGGATACTTTTATCCTTTTTAGCCTTCCTTCATTTTTATTCTTCTCAATTAACCTTCCAATACATTCTGCCAAAATAATAAATACAATAGGTGAGAGGGGATTCCCTTGTCTAAGCCCTTTCAAAGGTTATAAAAAATATGAAGGAGATCCATTAACTAGAATAGCAAGGGAAGAAGTAGAAACAAGTTGGGAGATAATCTTACAAACTTTTTGATCAAAACCAAATGCTTGGAGCACCAAACCAAGAAAAGTCCAATCAACCCGATCATAAGCTTTTGAAAGATCTAGTTTTAGAAGCATACCTTCTCTCTTTCCATCTTACATAGAATGTATAACTTCATGCACCATCATGATCGAGTCCAATATCTATCTTCCAAGAACAAAACCAATTTTTTGTTGAGATATGATCAATGGGAGAATTTTTAGCATCATAGAACTTAGCACTTTGATATAATCTTGTAAAAAGAATTGCACAAACTGATTGCTCTAAACTTATCCAAAGAATTAGCCCCAAGAGATTTAGGAATGAGGACCAAAAAAGTAGAATTTATCTCCTTCAAAATACTTCTAGCTCAAAACAATTCTTGAATAGCCTTCACCACATCTTCCATAACCACCTACCAATGAAGTTGGAAAAAGAAGGTAGGAAACCCATCCTACCCAAGGACTTATCTGTAGGTAAAGAGAAAAGAGTTTCTCTAACTTCATGAGTATTAGGAATAGCCCAAAGCTTTTTGTTGTGATGAGGTTGGATAATCTTTGGAATACAAGAAACAATCTCATTTTGATCCACCTTAGATAACAAAGGATCCCAAGAAAAAAGAGAGGAAAAATAGGAAACCACTTCAACAGAGATGTCATTCTCTTTAGTCAATAAATCTTGCCACTTATTAATCTCAAAAATTCTATTATTAGATCTATGCTTTAGAGTGGATAAGTGGAAAAACTTAGTATTCTAATCCCCTTCATTTAGCTAGTTAACTCTAGATCTTTTCTTCCATAACTTCTCTTCTTTACTTATAATATTGTGTAGGTCAGTTAGAATAGACAACTCTGCATCCCTGTTTACATCATTATACCCTTCTTGCTAAATAATTTCCTAAATTGAAGTAATCTTTATAGATAGGTCCTCTTTATCATGAAATATATGACCAAAATTAATCTTGTTCCAAACTTTAATCATTCTCTTCACGTTACTCAACTTCTTGGCAATACTAAACATAGTAGAACCTTCCACTTCAATCCCCCACCAATATTTAATTTTTTTTAATAAATCAGGATGAGAATTCCAATCTTTTCAAACCTAAAAGGAAAATTCCTTCTTGATTCACTAGGAACAACTAAAAGGGAAATAGCAGAGTGATTGGAGCCAAATTTGGGGAGTAGAGAAAGCCTACAAAGGAAAGATTACAATCAATCAGGTGAGATTAAAGCTCTATCCAATCTTACCTGAATACATTCCTTTCCTATTCTTTTATTTGACCAAGTAAAAGCTCCTCCCAAAATGTCCAAATCCAAATAAGCTAGGCTATTTATAAAACTAGAGAGATCCTATTTGTTATCCCAATTCAGGAGCCAAACCTTCCATCTTCTCCCCATCCACTAATAAACTGTTGAAATCCCCCATAATAATACTTTTTTATAATTAGAAGTCTACACCAAATCACAAACTTTGGACCAATAATTCTTCCTTCCTCTTTTATTTTTAGGAGCATACACATTCAACAAGAACCAACTATCATTGGAGAACATACAAAACACTCTACATAAAAGGATATTGCCATCATTATGCACAGTATTGAATCTAAACTGGTTATTGTTGTTCAAGGTCAATAGGCCTCCAGACGCACCTTCATAATTTGAGGCTTCCCCCACTCATGATATTGCTAAACTTAATTTTACCCAAACTATCTTTCTTCATCTTTATTTCTTGAATCATCAAAATATTAGGTCTCTGATCTCTAATCATGTTCCTAATAATCTCCTACTTATGGGCTCCATTGAGGCCCCTTATATTCCATGAGATATCTTCATTTTTTACTAGTAGAACATTCCAAAAGATTTTTTTGGCACCCATCCACCAAGCTTCTCTTAGTCTCCTCCTCTCTACTTGTAGTTCTTCTTCCTATTGGTCTCGTCTTTACTCCCAAGTCTAGTTTTCTATTGCTTTTGGTCTCAATTGGTGAAGCCATGGAAGGCTCCCTATTACTTTTCTTTCTTAGCTTTGGAGATAAAGAGACTTCCCTGTCCAACTTAAAATCCATAGATTGTGTTACATTTAAAGCTTTCTTAGGAGTCATCAAATTATCCAATAACTTTTCCTAACTTTCCTTCATAGACTCCTCTTCAATGATAGAGTCTAGCTCCCCCACTTCCTTTGCATGAGTCTCAATCTCCAGTTCCTATGGATCATTTTCCATTTCTATTCTGCTATCCTTACTCTCATCTCAAACCAATTCTGCTCCTTCTCTAGTATGATCTTCTTTGTCTTCTAAGAATCTAGAACACTTAATTAGTTCTTCCTCCCCTCTAATAGATGAAATAAAAAACTTATCAACCTTAGTTTTTAGGACTGACTCCCTCCCTTCAACTGCCAAGATCTCCACTAATTTTACTGATCCTTCCACTAAATTTACTAGCTCTAGGGTTTTCTCTATCCCTTTATCATCTATTTTTTCTATTCTTACTAGTTTTTTCAATAATTTTGGTCCAAATAGAACATCATTGTCTTTCCTAAAATTTGATCAATTTTTGATGTCTTTCATTTGGTCTTTTGAAACCCCTTCCTTTTGGCCAATCTTGATATCCTTCTTTTTCTAGATCATTATGTCCCTCCCTTGAAAAGAATAAGGAAACTTCTTCTTATCATTTTTAACCTTCGAACATTGATTTGTCTTGTGCCCCAACTTCAAACAATGAAAACAAGCAAAAGGGATAGTTTCATAATCCAATTTTTGAGTATGAGTATCAAGTTTTTGAGTGAAAACACACCACTTTTGGCATATTCTCCCCTTCCCTGACACCGATACATATCCTTGCATAAGTTAATTTTCTCTTAGAAGATATAATTATATCAATTCATAAAAGTTCCCTGAATGAGTTTGCCACTCCCACAAAACCATCCTCATTCCAGAACTCCAAGGGTAGCTCCAAAAGTCTTACCCAAACCGAAGCTTGCTAAAAGAAAGATTCATTGAGATCCAATTTTGAAGACCATTTTTGAAGCACAAGGGTGGATCAACCTATACTTCAAGGACCTTCATACATAATGTTAGCCAAGTCCTCTTTACAAGTAAAAGCAAAAGATAGAAAGCTTTTTGCCATAACTGTTGCACTGACTTGACCTTTAAGATGCCATTTCTTCTGAGTAAAAGATCTCACCAAATCTATGTTTGGTCTCTACCTAATAAAATTTACCACCAGAGTGGAAGCCATCAAAGCAATACTATGGTCTACTAACTCATCTGCAATAGCAATCGCACATGACCCCTTTTCCAAACTAGATAAGATCTTAATTGGAGGGAACAAAGCCTTACTAGATGGTTTGACTCCTAAAAGGGAAGACCATTTTTCTAGGAGATTCCCTGACCTATCTATCTTGGGTGGTGGAACTGGCCTATCCTATCCTCTATTCTTGTCATGTGGGTCCCCATCCCATTCTCTATCACATCTCCATTACCTACTTGATTCCCCTTAGACCCCTCCTTCGAACTTGGATTCTAATTTCAACCTCCCTGAAGATTCCCACCCAAGGTAGGTTTCAAAATTTGAAAAGGCACACCCTGACCTCTCCCCTATCTGCTCTCGCTCACCATCTTATTGTTTATCAAATTGTTCCTTATATTCCCAACTACCAATAAATTTCTAGTAGTTACCTAGTGATTATTTATCTATCATCGAGTTGTAGTAAACTATAAAATATTTAAATCAACTTGCAAAACAAATAAATTTCACACAATTTTGACACCAATATTTAACGTGGAATGTTGGTATCTCTAACTATTATTATCTATTAGTGTGAAACACTTGGTCATATATAATGAAGAGTTAGTTGGTCATCACTACAACCAAACTACTCTATATAGATTGAGTTGTGTGATAGACTTATAAATAAACATGTTTATGTTGAGTTCTACAGGAGACAAGAAATTCTTTGGTCACCAAGTATTTTTAGTACAATTCAAGCATAATGATTATAGAGTAGTCAACACATGGTGAATGTTAAGTTACATGATGAATGTTGAGTTACATAGTGCATGTCAAGTATGGTAGACACTGAGTGATAGTAGGAAGAACAATGAAGGTTGAGTATCAGAAATAGTTTGTGCCAAGCTACACAAAATTAACATTCAAACCAAGAATAATGCAAACTTTGAGGTAAACCATTTTAGGCCAACATGGACAAGATAGTTAATAGTTGTAGAGTTTTTTACAAATATTATTATGCATTTTATGGTGTGCATCATGAATCCCTATGGATGGTGAACAACTAGTCAAAGGAAAAGTGGAAGAGTCTAGAAAACTCTTTAAGAAATCTTTAAATACAAAAGATCAAAACCCTATTTGATATATGGTAAAAAGGAGTGAGCAAAATATTCATGCAATCACAAAGAAGATCATGCAAACATTATAGAGGAGGCAAAAGAGTTCAATTATGAAAAAGAGAGGAAGCAACTTTTCAAGTAGTGAAGGATAGTAAAGTTAAATTAGATCAAAGATCATATCATATTGAAGAGAGGATATCCAAAACCAACTTATCAAAAGAAAATTAAGGGTCATGTACTAAATTATTTTTAATAGATTAAGTGAAGGATAATCTCTTAACAATGTATTTTTAACATACCTTTGTAAATCTCTTAACCAAGTCCTTGCTTTATTAAAGTGAAAATTCCTCTCACAAGGTGAGACCTAATTGTAAGGTAACATGGACCGTGTCTACAAATGTAATAATATTGCCATTGTTATAGATATTTTCAAAATGCATATTGAATTACTTATAAATATGAGAGGAAGGGACATGTCTCATGAAGAGACATATTTCTTGTGGTTAATCATCATTAGATATAAATAACATAATAACAATAATATATAATATAGATAATATAATATATAACCATATATAGCATAAGTATATATATAATATATAACTAAATGATGACTTACCAACAACAACAAATCTCATGATCGAATCAATCTGACTGAAACTACAAACTTAACACTCCCGCTTACTTAGGGAGGATTGATATCTAACACATTATGCTCTGAGTATATGAAGAGGTATGCCTAGAATGGAATGTTAAGGATATCAACATAAATCCATCAAAACACATATATATTAACATATTTAACGTATGAAATTTACTTCAATTCACTATGAGGCTAAATTCATCAACACTCCCTCTTCAGTAAAGAGGGAATTGAACCAAATATAATACAAGATTAAATGCCACATTAAATGTGGTCTAAGATAGATTCAAGTTATGGTGTCTAGAAAGATCTAGCCTAAAGAATCATAACAAATTATTTTCATGATGTCTAGAAAAATGCAACCTAATAACAATGATGGATATCAATGTATCCAACAAAATCTAGCCTTATAACAATGACACCAATAATTTTCATGGTGTTTGGCAAGATCCAGGCTAATAACCATGATGGATATTAATGTGTCCAAAAAAATCCAACCTAATAACAATGACAACAATAATTTTCATGGTGTCCAACAAGATTTGGCCTAATAACCATGATGGATATCAATGTGTCTTGCAAAATCTAGCCTAATAAAAATGACACCAACAACCTTCAACACTTTTGGCATTAGAAGGTTGGTAATCTATTGATAATATCATAACCTTACAATAGTTAGCTTCTTTTCATTATCATAACTTTTGGCACGCCAATACAACTAAATGTAGTTAATTATGATAATAGGTCTAGCTATTGATAAGATAATCATCTTTCAATAAATCCCCTCTAAATATATACATCAATGAAAGATCATCATATTTTATTACATAAATACAATAGCATCATTTAGTAACTCACATGATATCCACCATGAACCAAGTCAAAGGGTGGACCAACCATAGTTGCTCCTAGAGGGTGGAACAAAGGGTTTTTACCTCATACTTCTCTCTCATAGAGAAGAGCACGTTACAAAGAATTTCTGTTAGAACATCATAGAAAAAATACCATCTATGAAGGATTGCATCTTAAAATTTCTCCCTCTAAACATCGATCCTAGGGAATCAAGTCCTCTAGTTACATCCTAAAAAAACTCTCTTTACCCAAGGATTCCTGTTAAACTCACTCTCAATTTGATATCAATCTTTAGGTTTTCTAATGATAAGTCAATACTTCCTCATAATATACATAGGATTAGGCCTATCAACATCATTTAGTCACCCACATGAATTTCTAGACTCCTTCTAAGTATCAATCTTTTAAGCTCCTGTGTTGCCTTCGAAGAAGTGTCATACTCCCTCTTAATGTAGAATAATCTCATAATATTATTCATCAAAGATGAGAGCCTCATTTTATCCATATTGATCATCAAATTCTTTGGACCTACTATTATTAGGTTGAGTCTACATAATATCTGGTAGAATGTTTAAAGTATCAACTTTCTTTTCTTGTAAGAACATCAACCACAAAGGAAAAGATCAAGGCAAATAAACTTTATACTATATATAGAAATTACAAATAAGAGAGATATAAATTTCATAAATAAGATTACTTATCTATACATGAATATTTAGAATTTTCTTCTTATATTATTTGAGAATGGAACATCTCCCCTCTAAAAGTGGGAATGAAATTATGAAACTCATATGAATTGGAAAGCAAACTAATAATAGTCCTAGAATGGGACATTTCAAGTAGTATCTTAACAATGATTCTACCATCGTGTAAATGATAATGCAAACAATATATCCAATGGAAGGCTTGCAGACGGGTGTACCAGAGGAGAAGGGAAACCCAATAATGAAAAGATGTTGGTCAAACATATGCTATCATTTTCTGATAGGAACCTTTATTACCACAGAGTAAGATATGAGAGCACACAAACCAATTATTTTAAAAGAATGGATACTACGTCAATATTTATATACATATTTAAAGAATAACTCCAAATCATTTTATATTCTCAAATTGGGTATCCCCACCTACGAACAATGCAAAAGAACCAATGATAAGAAAGAAGGATGTAATAAATATGTTGTTATATGGACTTCTCACTATTCTTTAAATTGGACAACAAAGAGAGAGACTCATAGATGGTTCAATTTAATTAATCAATTTCTCATGATGTACACAAGAGGTAGGCCCATTAAAATCACATAGTTACACAAATTGCAGTCCTCTTGACTGTAACAATTTATCAATCACTAAAGACTCCAATACAACATGATTTACTCCCTCTGAATCAATATAATCAAGATAACTAAAGATTGACTTAATCATATCCTCTATATGTTACCTCTCTTTTAAGATTGCCTCAATTGTTAGTGTCCCTCTAAATTTCAATCTTTCTCTTCTTTTAATAACATTCTTAGAGGAAAAGATCAAAATAAAAGTCTTGTATAGTATGAATAGAAGAGTTTAACTACAAAAAGTAAATAAAGGTAACTCTTAAGATGAAAATTTTATAATTTTTTTAATTTCTCTCCATATCTTGAATTACTCTTAATATCCTATACAGGTAGTATCTCCAAAAATAGCTCCTCTTTATAAGGCACTTTATTACTCATACTTTGGCTTCTTATGCAAACTCCAAAATATTTCCATTGCTAAAACTCTATGTCCTTATTCTTCCCTATTGTGTATTGATGCTTTACACACTCTTGCAATGGACCACATTTTCTTCACACAATTTTATATTTATTATAATTGCATATAACCATATATCGTATTTCTACATTCTTATTTTCACCCACTCACTTTTTCAATTGACATAAATCTTATTTTAAGGATCCTCAAAAGTAGATTACACTTCCTCTTATGTAGTCCTCTCTATATCTCTTGTATAAAATTTTCTATTTGAATCATTCTTTATCTTTACAACTAAGAGTAATTATTTTCTCCATGACAACTCTTCTAGTTTCTTAATTTGTTAAATGAAGCACTCTTCTCCAATTTTGTATTTGATGATTTTAGTTAGACTTTATTTTACTCATAACTTTCATTGATTTTCTTCCTTAATTTATAGTCACTCCATATACTTCTTAAGATAGCTACATTAATGATAAGTCGTATCAAGCACAAGGTTTATTCTATCACTCTCGAAGAAAACATATATTCATCATTCTGAAGAGAAGACAATAGAATGTTTTGGTTCTTATCTATACTCAATACCTATTTACTTACCTTTGTAATCATCCTATTACAATGACATGTGTAGTGTCAAAATTTCCTATATTACATCTTAAGAATTTGATGCCTTTACATGCAATTCTCATTTTGTGTGTGTCCCTTCTATTTAAAAGATATAATTTATATACACCCATCCTCTAATTCTGCAAGCTCAAAACACAAGGGGCCTCACCATCTATGTTAACCCAATTTCCTTATATCTATGACTTCAAACATCACATTAGTTCCATGAGATATTAGAGATAGGAGTTTTGATTTGGTTACTTTGCATTCTCCTTCATGATGGGTCACCAATTTATTCGTCGCACCTAAGCTCCATCTCAGTGATTATAGGAAGGGTTTTAAAATCCACATGCATTTAGCACATCCCCTTATATATGGGTTACACCTTGGTTGGAGGTGGGTATCCATGTAATCTTTATGTTCTTATCATAGGACCCATTCAGATATGTTGACTAGGATAATGTGGATGCAGCCATTAAATAATTTATCTTTGTTAGTTTTCCCAATGATGGATCCTAGTTCTATATTGTGTCATATCGAATGTATTGTATCCCAAGTTCCTTATGGTGGAGGCTATGACTTTCAGAATTCTAAAACTTACATATCAAAACCCATGAATATTACTATGATCACCATTGCATATTTGAGTATAGAACTCCATTTGTCATGACAACAATAGCAAAGATAACATCTTCGATCAATAATTGTCATGATCAATTGAACAGTTAAGAGTAACCTTTGGCTATATTGATAATCTCATTCTCAAATAAAATATATCAACTTTTGATGCCTCCATGTTAATCAAAACACCAAATATTGATTTGGAATGATGTGACAAAATGCAAGTTATATGTCAAGTTGCTCTCTTCTTATTGACTTGTTTCTACCATGTTAGTCTACATCAAAAAAAGGTATACTCATGTTAGGCCAACATGATATCATTCTTCATTCACAAATAATTTACATGGCCACTAATGTACATGATGCCAATCCCTTCTTCATCTCATGCCACATTTTTCCTCCAACCGGCTTTGCATGTGCCTTCTTTCTTCATTACAAGTTATTCATCGTAGCATCTCTAGTCAATAGTAATGTTGTTTCTTCAACACCCCAAATTATATACATTTTGAAATATTGAAATTTCTATACTCGAGTTCACCATTCATATGTTAAAAAAACTTCATAATGATAAATATTTGAATTTTTATGCGGTTGACATTAGATAAATCTTCTTAATATCTTGTCTATATGTCAAATGTGCATATTTCTTCTTAAGCTTTCAAAGTACTTTTTTCTTTCTACATTTGCAATTAGGTTTTGATACCATGTTAAGTAACATAGACCGTGTGTGCAAATGTAATAATATTTTCATTGTTATAGATATTTTCCAAATGCATATTGAATGACTTATAAATATGAGAGGAAGAGACATATCTCATGAAGAGACATGTTTCTTGTGGTTAATCGTCGCTACATATAAATAACATATTAACAATAATACATAATATAATATATAACCATATATATATACATATATATATATATATATATATATATATATATATATATATATATATATATATATATATATATATATATATATATATATATATATATATATATATATAACACTAAATGATGATTTACAACCAAAAAGAAATCTCATGATCAAATCAATTTGACTAAAACTACAAACTTAACATTAATAGTCTCAAACACCTTTAATAGGGGAGACTCCTCATAGGGTAGATCATCAAAATTGATCAAATTGTAACCCTAATGGGTTAAATTTATTACTATAGTAGTGAATATTTTTGGGTATCATCCCCACCCCAATTTTATCTTCACCTTCGAGGGTTTCTGGCTAACCAAATCTTTGTGTTATGTATTTTTATTTCATGCATGTGATTGATAATTAGATCTACATGTTACAACATTTGATTTTACAAGTTATGTTATAGATATATTAGATATGAGATGGTAAATGTGGTGAATGTACTAAATCGTTGTTAAAAGATAAAAGTGTTATAGATCTAGATTCAACCCCACTTCCCCCCAACCACCACCCCCCCCCCCTTCAATATCTTAGTTTCCCAATTAAGACTTCCAACAATTGGTATCAGAGAAAAGGTTCTCTTGAAGAAGTTTAACAACTTGGTAGTTTAGATCTTGGAGATGGAGACTTATAAATTGATTAAGTTTATTAGCAATCAAGTGATTGACATCAAGCTCATACTACAGCAATTTGAAACCACAAGACAAGAACTGAAGAAATCCTTGAAAAGGAGGAAGGAGTTGGTCATTCAAATAAAAGACTATAACTATGAAGAAATTGACATCGGGTAAAAGTATATAGTTGTGTCACCTTTTAGGCTGAATTTGAATATTTCTATCTAAAAGTCATTTTTTTTAAACATATGACCTAGATAAATTTAGTCTAGCTAAGTTATATATGGTTTCACACTTTTCCAATTGGAAATGTCTATTAAATGCATGTTTTATACTAGTTTGTATCTAATAACAAAAGAAATAAAATTATCTTAGAAAAGTGGCATTTCAATAACTCTTACTATTTTTTATGATATTTTTTTAATAACATATAAACACCATTTTGTAGAGCTTAGCATCAATAATATTCTCATGTAGAGTTTATAGTTATTTAATTAGCTATAGTATATTGTAATTGAAAAATTCAACAACCATGTATTTTAACACTTGAAAAGATGTTTGTTTTGAGAAAGGAAAACATAGTAAATTATATTTAAAAAATCTTTAAAATTATATGACATTCTAGAGGAGAGGATCCCCTTCTAGAATATATAATTTTTTTCCTAGTTAGAATAGATTTGTTTCGAAAAATGTGGTGGGAGATGAAAACTATAGATTTAAGATGAGTTAAAATTTTAATCCTTATAAAAAATAAAATATAGGTCTAAAGCCTATTTTTATTTTTGATTGTTCTAGACATATATGTTATCTATAACATAGTCTAAGATCAAAGGGAAATAGTTTTATTTCCATATAGTTTTGTGATGGGAACTAGACCCCTAATTATAAACATTTTTAAGTACCTAAAAAATTATCTATAAAAATTAGGAAAATATATCAATTCTTATTCCAAATAATTATTAAAAATTATAATCCTAAAATTCATCCATTTCCACACATTTCATTAGTTTAATTCATTTCCAAATTCAAAAAAATAGTACCAATTGAAGGTGGACAGTTATACTTTTGTTAGCCTTTTCCTTTATAAAAGAGTGACACAAGTTTGTGCTTTTACCCCACTACAAGACTATTTGAAACTATAACTCCAAATGGGAATGATGCAGTCATTTTAGATCTACAAGAGAATAACGGTACCCTAAATTAAGAAGATATAGGACTAAAAGAGAACATGAGATCCAGTTAGTAGGCCTATGTGAAGTAACTAAACAAAAGAAAAAAGTTGAAGAAGAGAAGATTGTAGCTAAGGAAGACAAAAGAAAAATGGAAACTAGACTTGAAGAAAGATCATCTGATGTAAAAAATCTTAGAAATACTCAACTAGACATGATGAATCAACTTATGCTTGCAAATCAAGAGCTAAGCAGAAAGGATATGGAGATAGAAAATTTTGAGATCACGGAATGACTTATTGATAAATGAACTGAAGACTGAGAAAGATTGTGTGTAAAAATTGAACATGCCTAATGAAGAAATGAAATGCTTTGGAGAACTTATGAGATTACCTAAGTCATCTAGTAGCACTTCTGGATCAAGGCATGTAAAGTAACATTCATCCACTGAGTAAGGAGAATCATCCAAGAGTGGACAACTAAGAAACATAAAGACAAAATGCAAGCCTACATGTTATCATTGTGGAAAACTTGGTCATACTACAAACATTTGTACAAGAGAAAATCATATAAAAAAACCCTAAACCTAATTTTACTTGTTATTACTTTTACTACAAGAAGCAAGGACATCAAATACATGAATGCAGATCAAGGATGAACAACATACCTACTAGACATATATTTGAAGGTTATTGCTACAATTATCAAAAGTATGGACATACAACATATGAATATAGTTCACAAAAAATTCCCTATTGGACCAATAAAGGAAAAATTATGTACCTAATAATGTATGTTCCAAATGTCACAAGTTTGGACATCTAAGAAAAAATTGTAGAACCCTAGTATCAACATCAAATGATGATCACATCAAGGGTAAAGGTAAACTGGACATTGAACAAGCAAGGAAGGAGATGAATCAAACTTGGAACAAAAAAGTAGAAGATGGAAATAGTAGAATGAATGGAGTTGAGATCACTTAATCTAATGGAGAAGGTGATCACATCATCTCAAACTAATTAATTAAGGTATCTAAGGAATTGTATACTTAACAATATATCTTACATCATTTCCTAGCATAAAATGTGCTAAAGTTCATATCTACATAACAATAGATGCAATAGAACAAATCTATGAAGAGTATTGGTACAGAAGAATATTTATATGATAAGTGTCAAACATCAATGAAATTATCTATATCGACCAAGCATTTCAATATGGATTGAGTACTTCATATGCTAAACTGGTGTGCAAACCAAGTTAGAAGGAATAGACCGAGCTATGTAGTGGGAACTAAGTTCAAAAAGGCACAATATCAACTGAGATAGTTAGGTTCCACCTACTAGATTTTACAACATTAACCGAGACCCTAATCCAAGAAAAAGAGAGTATATATTGAAAATTAAAGATATTCTTTGCACCTTGCATATAAAAATTAAGAGCACAAGGTAATTTGAGTGATTAGAAAAAGAGATTTCAAGGAGATCGAGAGATGATTTGAGACAAAATTTTGATTGACCAAAGATTTGGGTAGTTTCAAATTATTTGGAAAAATAAGTTTTCAAACCCTGGTGAAGAAAGATGGTAGCTTCATCATCAACAAAAAAGGGCCAAGGAATAGAGGTAAGAAACGTTTAACTGGTAAAGAGTAACAACTGTTCTCCACCTAAATTTTGTGTTATTCTTGAGATCGCAATGAAGGGTGACTCAATGGGTGTGTTATCATTGATACCACCTAAATTTATTATGATTCACGATGTGCATAGTTGTTATATGTGCAAAAAATTGGAGAGATTGGTGATTATAAATCCATGCACTATTTGATAGATTATATGATGAATGAGTTTTGAAGGATGAATTCAATATTGGTGAGAAAAAGGGTTAACTCTTGACCTAGATTTTCTAAGGGACTTTAAGGTAGAATAGATAAAGGAGGTACTAAGAAGGATCCATGACATGAAATAATGGGTAGACAATGGACCCACAAAGATTACAAAGAAAATGATTCACAAGGTCACAAGGTATCTAACCTTATCTATAAGAAAAAGACCATGTGATGTTTGAACCAAGAAGAAATACAGAAAAACACAAAGGCCAAGTGGAATGGATGAAGAACATCCATATCAACCATAACATATCCAATGATTGAAATTGTAGTGAGAGTGATTCCTCACAAACTCTACCAATCAAGTAGACTAAATAATGTATCATGTATGGTAGTAGACCAGGTGTGGAAGATTTCCATGAAGAATATATGAGTATGATCTTGGTGAGTTGTAGAGATTGAAATTAGCATAAAATATGAAATTGGTGAGAAAGGAAAAGAATTATATGGGCATGTTTGGATCACTTGTTATGTGTATTTTATTTTATGTACAAAATTGGTTTCCTAGTATTGGCAATATTATTTGGAACCAAGATAAACTAGTGATAAGACAAATTAGTAAGTATATTACTCAATTAAGAGAAAATTTTAAGAATATAATGGACACATATTTTGATGATTTTAAATAGAGAATGAGAAAGAGAATGAGGATATCAATGGAATTAGTAATAACATATTATAATGTTCTATGTATTCTAGTAGATACAAATAACACATTTGTGCAGGTAGTAAAATTAAGGAAGGCCTGGCTAAAACATTTTGATTATGAAGCTGATAGTGACACAATGATTGCAAACATTGTTGTGTTAGTAAAAGAAGAGATTGATACTAAAACTGAACCATTTGGAAAGTATGAAGAAGCTAAAGCAATAATTTGAGAATTTGAGAAAAACTAACTTCACAGTTTGCCAAGAACATCTGCATGCAAATAACAACCAAAGAAGAAAAAGTGCAGCTTGGATATCTTAGTAGAGTGAGAGAAAAATGTATTCCAAGATGATCGAACAAAAAATATAAGAGTTCAACCTTAAAGATGAACGAAACCCTAAAGCCTAAGAAAGCTAGGTTGTACATTAATAATTAATAAAAGAATTAATTATTAATGCACCTAAGAGAATGCTTAAGCACTAAAAAGTAATAGCTTAACTAATTAAATCAAAATGATTTAAGTAGTAAGAAAACAAAATATTACTCTAACACACCCCTTAAGCTAAGTGTAGGGGAAAAGCTAACCTAGCACAGCTATGAAAGTAGGAAAAAGTACAACTAGCCCTCCCATGAGAGAGTAGAGAAACCAAAGCACCCCCCCTCCCCCCCACCCCCAAAATGATGGAGCCCCTATAGAAATGATCGAACCAATAGAACTCCAATGTAGAAGAAACAAAGGCATAGAAAAAGGAAACCCCTAAATAAGAGTTGAAATTAAAAGGCCTAACTGATGCTCAAAGAAGAACATGTGAGGATCCTAAAAGGGAATCCCCAATGTAGGTGGGTTGACAGTATCATAAAAGAAGAGATGAATTTCCTCTATAGAATCCTTAACAAGTGCACCTGGAGGCTCATTGAATGGAGGTAGAGAAGAATCTGACTAAAGAGAAAAAGCCTCAACAAGATGTAGTGGGGTAGTCAAAACAGTGATCTTAGGAACAATACAAAGGTTCAAGTGTCTGAACTACACCACATGATGCTCTTGTGGAAGAGAAGAGCCATGCTCTGATAATGGAGATGATGGACCAAAGTATGAGAAGGTGCAGAGATGGGTGGTATGATCAACTATCCCTATAGCAATAAGGCCTCATGTTGCACTATCCTAAATGAAGACTAAATCTGTAGTGAACTCAACTATCTTCCTTGATCCACTATGTGTAATTTGATACATCAAGAGAAGGTTTGTAGATAGAGATGGAACATACAATACATCATTTAATGTGCCATCCTAAATGCCAATTGAACCTTTCTCATAAACTATTAGGGTAGTGTTATTCCCCATGAGAATATGAGGAATGGAAGAAGCCTCAATAGTAGAGAAGACCCTTGAGAAGATTCCATATGGTGAGAAGTACCTGAATCCAGTATCCAAGGGACTTGAGAAGGAGATTCAATGGATGCTCATAATGCATGATCTTGTCCACAATCTAGTGTAGATGTCAAAGATGTGGAGGAAGGCTGAAAAGTAGACCCCTATGAGGTAGAAGAGGATGAAGATGAAATAGTGATCTTCTGAAGAAAGGCTTGCAAATCTGCAATCTGTTTCTCATAGCTATCAAATCTCTTCTAAAAATAATGTGACTCATCATGACGTTCCTTTTGACAATAGGAACATGTAGGAATATTAGTCTTTTGTTTCTGCTTCTTAGAAGAAGACAATGGGCCAGTAGAGTGTTGAGAAGAGGATTCTGATATCTACTTTGGCTTCTGCTTTTGTGTACCTTGAGGTGTCTTAGCAAGCAATGCCTATTATTGTGAACCTATAAGTGAATCTATCTGAGTGAGCTTGGATTGCTCACAAGTTAACCTATCATAGAATGTCTCAAAAGAGAGCATAACATGTCATGCACCTAGTGCATCCATAGTGGAGTAGAAGGTAGAAGTGAAAATTTGATAAGGACCTGGAAGCTTTAATAGTATCAAAAAGATGCATTCATCATTTGACTTTTCCTTTCCAATAACCTATAAAATAGATTGAAGAGACTTGAACTTCATCAAGAAGTCCTCAATGTTGGTGAACGGTTTAAATACCAAGGAAGTGAACTCTACATCTATCCATAGAACCCTAAACTGATTCATTATGCCAAAGGTGGAAAACTTGTCCCACATAGCCCTAGGTGTAGTCAAACCATCCAAGTGAAATAGTAACCCATCTAAAATATTCAATGCAATGAGGCCCATTGCCACATCCATCTTATTTTTCTACATATGAACCTCATAAGGACTATAGAATTGGTGAAGCCACATCGAGGCATGACCATAACCCCTTTTCCATAAGTAATCTGGTCATCTATCCTTTCCAAGTATGGTAGTTGTGAGGTGTAAAGTAGGTGACTAAAGAGTCTACCATTGAGAGAAAGTAGATAGAAGTAGAAGGGTCATTTTTTAGTTAAATTATAGAAATGAAAATGCACCCCCCCATAATGTATACATTTATCCCTTGTACACCAAAGAAACAACTAAGGAAAGCATAAAAAACTAGAAGAAACCTAGTATGCCAGATGAAGAGAGGTAGGAGATTGAAGCCTCTACTTCAACTCCAAAAATAGGAGCTCAAATAGTCAAGTCATAAATGAAAACTAGCATCATCATATTTGGCTCATAACTAGCTTTCCAATGCTTCTTTCAAATTGAAAAAAGACCTCCATATGCTCAAGTTATAGCAAAAAAACCAATTGCTCCTCCAACAACAAGCTCTCTAGAAAACTATAGAGATGCAAAAAAAATTGATGGTTGTATGACCATCAACTAGCCATCCACTAGAAAAAAATTTGATCATCAAAAAAATGATGTCACAGATGGAAAGATGACATCACCACCAGGAGTCACCAAAAAAAGTTGACCTCACCGAAAAGATGACATCACTACCTAAAGAATGATGTCACTACCTAAAAAAGTGATCTCACCACCTAAAAAAATGATTTCACCACCAGCAGTGGTAATAGGTTGGTGGAGGCAACAATTGGATAGTGGGTTGGTAGCAAAGGTGATCGTCGAGTGGCAATGTGCCAGCAGTGGTAGTAGGACAGTGACACATTAGTGGCAATAAGGAATGAGCTAGGCTAAGGTGTCATGCTAGCAAGGGTAGGGCACAGCCTAGGAATGGGTGGCATGTAGGTGGTGTAATGGTGGTGCAACGACTATGCACCAAAAAAGATTGAAAAGCATTTTTTTTGTTTTCTTGTTTTTGAGTCATACGAACTCAAGAAGGAAAAATTTTCTAGAGGCTACTATGGCCAAAATCAAAAAAATTTATATGGATTTTGATTGTACCAGGCCTTCTCAGTACAATGGCTGCATTCGAACTTGCTTCTTGAGGGTAAGAACATGTAATCCTTTTCTCTATTTCTTTGCATCTATTATCTATTTCTTTCTCCTTTGCCTTTGTATTTTCCTGGTCCACTTTTAATTTTCTAATTGCCTTCTCATGCCCTTTTTTCTCTCTCCATATGTAATTGTGAATTGTAGACCACAAAGTTGGTCTCTTTTACCATACTAACTTAGCCCACATTTTTTAACTTTGGAGAAATATATAGATAGTGAGCTAACATGAAAATCTAGTGGATTTATCTCACTCTCTAGTTGATTATTATCTGGCTACAGGGAAGAAACAATCATAAAGTCCTTCATTTCTTTATTTTTGTTATATGTTGGGAATATCCTACTCAATGCATGTTCTTGAGAATGAACCACCTCAAGGAAATTTTTCATCAATAACTTATTTTTTTTCTATTCATTGTTGAAGTTTCTTGAAAAATAATTTAAAAATTTATTAAATGCCAAATTTGTGTCTATTTATACAATACGATGTTTGAATGAAGAAAGGGGACTTGTGACATTGTACTTGTCTCCACCAATGCCTGAGGTTGTAATAATTACATTTTTAGGATTACTAATGACATCACCCCTTCCTAATCCTACCTCATTACCAATAACAAGTGTAGTTTTTGGATTGTTCTGAAGGTTTTGTCCTAAGGGAGTTGTGACTCATATTCTATGAGCATGAGTATCCAAACACTTTTTTTCTTTACATAATGACCTTCAACATCAATATTATGGTCAAATTTCAACCATATTATACTTTTCAAAAATGAAATAATGTGAGAGGTTAGATTTCCACCCTAAATGAATAATGGCTTGGGTTCACCTTTTCTTAAAGACCCTGATGGGTCATGTTACTCATATCTAGTGCTTGGTTTATGACCATGTTTAGGCAGCTCTAATATTGGGAGTGTATACTAATTTTCTTAACATATTATGCCCAATCCACCTGTGAGGCCTCATCCCAACCCATCATAGTACAACTAATATATTGTTCTTTTGATAAATTATGACTCGATATGTCTAGACATTTTTGGACAGACTAGACATTATTATGTTATTTTATGTTGTGTGATGTTTTACTATAAGATGCTTAATCATGTTATTTAATATTTTATGAACATGCATATTGATCATGTAGTATAGTAAATGAATGAAGAATTAGGAATATAATTAATACCTCGATTATGCAATTTTTAATAGTTAAACATATTACTAGAGATGAGAAAAAAATAGTTGTTTATATGAAAGATTGATGTTTTGATTTATGTGATTATCTAAAAGAGTTCTATTTATATATGCATGTGATTTTTCTCAAACTTCTGATGTGTGAATAGATTTTGTAGGATTATTAGCCAAGCAATCTAACAAAGAATTGAAAACTGACCCTATGTACAATTTTTGAAAACCAAGGTTGAGTCAATGAAAGATGTAGACCCCAATGTTTCATATTTCGCTTGTATCGTAAGTTGAATGTATGTATCATTTTGTAATCATAAATGTTTAAAGTTTTGTAATAGTGATTTAATAGTGTCACTTGACACTCATAACTTGTATATGTATATTACCATGATAATTAGGGTTAGTTGAGTAACTTAATGATCTTAGATGGACTAGGTTAGTAACCTAACACAAATTAGTTCGTAATTGGAATTAATTACTCTAATTAGGGTTTAGTGGTCAAATTGCATTCTTAGGGTCTTTGGAAAATTTAAACATTTTAAGAAAAATTATAATGTCGTAAAATGGTCCTAGGAGTGAAAATTAATGAAAACTAACTATCTAGGGGGTATATGTATGGGTTGGGGGCAATTTCTAGCCTCCTAGACCCTTTTGTTGACTTTTATGACCATCCAAATATCCGATTTTTACTTTAGTGCAAAAATTGGAACTTCACCATGAGTTTGACAAGTTTATACTCCACCATAATGTTTTCCTTGATGATAGGGTTATTTTAGAAGACCCTAGTGTTGGAATTATGCTATATTTGTCATTAGTGCAAACACTTATTCAATTTTGAATGCTTATCTAGCTCGTCACTTAGTCTATAGTGTATACCAAGCATTGAGTGGTTACCTTATAAGTTCAATAAGTAAACAGTTCTCACCGAGCATTCCAGAGGATACCAAGTGAATGAGAAGATCAGCAGTGTTTATGGAGTGAAAAAGGTAAACAAAGGACTCAGTGTTTATTGAGTAAAAAAGATAAACAAAGGACTCAATGTTTATTGAGTGAAAAAGGTAAACAAAGGAATCAGTTCTTATTGAGTGAAGAAGGTAAACAAAGGACATAGTGTTTACCAAGTGAGAAAGGTAAATGAAGGACTCAGTGTTCATCGAGAAAAGAAAGGTAAACGAAGAAGTTAGCTTCTACCGAGTGACACTATATCTACTGAGTCACTAATGGTTACCGAGTTCCAAGCAGTGTTGTGTGGCTAGTATGAATTGAGCCTCTACTTCTACCGAGTGCATGGTGATGCTGAGTAATGTAGTGAATGCCAAGTATCAGAAGGTCACCAAGTCAACTTCAGGAACCCAAAGTTTTCTACTATCTGGCCAACTCTGTAATGTTTTGTTCACTTGTGTTTTAGCCAACCTTGCAATTATAGTTATTGGGATGGTATATAATGTATTATATCATTTGAAAGAAAGAGAGAGAGAGATGCATGGATATCAAGAGAGACATGTAATATTTTGTGAATTAGCAGAAGAGTAGAGTATTCAGCAAGGTCTACAAGGAGTAGTAAATATTCATCAGTCACAAGAGGTGATCTATACTTCAAGGATCTAATCAGCAAATCAAGTTTATAAGTAGATCCACTATTTCATCCTAACAGGTGAATTAGTTTTGTAAATCCTTTAATAGGGTACACTTAACAGTCTTTTTATAAACCTCCTAACAGAGTGCATACTTTAGTGTATGTTTGTAAATCCTCTAACAAGGTGGATCTAGTAGCCCTTCTTGCTCCTAACAGGGCAGATCACCAAAAGTGACCGTTGTAAGCCTTAACAGGCCAACTTTATACTGTAGCATTGATGTTTTAAGGGCATCATCCCCACCCCAATTTTACTTTCAATTTGGAAGGTTTCTGTGTGACCAAATTTCTGTGTTCATGTGCAATGAATGTGTGATCTTTCAGTTATGCAGTAGATTAGATGAATGAATGGTGAATGGTTAAAATGCTAAATTGTTTAAAAGTTTTATAAGTTACTAATTTACCCCTCCCCTCTCAGTGACCTATCTTATCCTAAATATTTCCAACACCTAGAAGCCCTTAGTCAAGTCTGGAGTTATTCTAATTTTTAAATGGTTTAGTTCAGAGCCTAGTCAATTACAAATTTCACAGAGGAAGAGTGTTCATCTAATCTCTACATTTAGAGAGTAAAGTCTGGAATAAAGGAGGTAGAAGGATAGCTCTTCTCAAATTTTAATTTTCCATAACAATTTGTGAAGGTACAAATCCTTCAAGTTCATGTCTTCATGATGTGTTTTCATTTTTTAAGTAAGCTTTCTGCATGTGTGTTTTCATATGTATAATGAAACATACAAGGGTAGGGATTGTGATGGGTTTCTTAAATTTTTTTTTTTCGTGATTTACATTTTTATTATGAGGCAAACTCTAAGGGTTTTGTTGGCATTACTCACCCTTGGATAGGACAAAAATGGCCATTATTTGAAATATAAGATGAGTAATTGTGAGGGAAGGGGTGAATCAAATTACTATAAAAAAAAATTTCTAGATCCCTTAGATTTCAATACAAAACAATCCTATCAAAACTTAATTCTACCGATTTTCAGCAAACAAGGCAATGTTGTAACTTGATAAACATTATAATTGATTGATAATGGGTTAACATGAAAAGCATTAGATGTAATATGTGATTCTCATTAATTTAACTTAGTTGCAAACATATAAAGAAAATAGCATGAACATATTTGACATAAAGATTTAACATGGAATACCAATTTGGAAAAAATCACCAATTGCAACTAGTTATTATTTTTCACTCTTCTAAAGTGAGCTTTGTAAGGAGCCAACTCTATTAAAGCTTACAAAAAACATTGTTAGGTGTGACCCTATTAGTGGATTTAATCACCAAGGTAAAACACAATCCTATGTCACCCTTTTGTAAAGGAAAAGGCTAACAAAAGTATAATTATTCACCTTCAATGATATAAAATTGGTACTATTGTTTTGAATTTCAAAATGAAGTAAACTAATGAAATGTGTAGAAATAGATGAAGTTTAGGATTATAATTTTTAATAATTATTTGATATAAAAATTGATATGTTTTCCTAAATTTTTAAGATAATTTTTTAACTGTTGAAAAACATTGAAAATTAGGGGTCTAGTTCCTACCACAAAACTATGTGAAAATAAACTTATTTCCCTTTGATCTTAGACTATGTTATAGATAACATATATACCTAGAACAATAAAAATAAAAAAATGTTTTAGACCTATATTTTCTCTTTTATAGTGACTCAAATTTCAACTCACCTGAAATTGATAGTTTTCATCTCACACAACATTTTTCAAAACAAATATATTCTAACCATAAGAAAAATCGTACGTTCTAGAAGAGGAATCTTTCCTCTAGAATGTTGTATAGTTTTTAAATTTTTTTGATATGATTTTATTTTTTTTATTAATCAATATCAACATCTTTTCAAGTGTTAAAATACATGCTTGTAGAATTTTTTAATTACAATATACTATATATAATGAAAACACTATAAAATCTATATGAGAATATTCTTGACTTTGAGCTCTATAAACTAGTGTTTATATGTTATATATATATATATATATATATATATATATATATATATATATATATATATATATATATATATATATATATATATATATATATAGTAAGAGTTATTGAACCACCATTTTTTTGAAATGAATTTATTCCTTCAATAATTGGGTACAAACTAGTATAAAACATGCATTTAATGGGTATTTCGCATTGAAAAAGTGTGAGAACATATATAACTTAGCTAGAATTAATTTATCTAGATAATATATTTGAAAAAAAATGATTTTTAGATATAAATACTTAAATTTAGTCATTCTAATAAGTCAATCCAAAAGGTTACATAGCTTTGTACTTTTACCTAGGCTGTTAGGAGTGTCCTTCTTAGAGGTTTTTAGACAATTCAATAGAAATGCCATCCTATTAGACAATTTACAAATAGTTGTTAAGATAGCTCTTTTAAGAGATTTAGATTACTGCTGCAATGATATGACCTAATTTAGATGCAACTAAATTGCTAGTTATAGATCTCAATTCTGGCTTATACTTGATTCTTCCTAATCGAATGTATCGTTTATACTCCACAAGGATATTTTGTTTACCCTTCTTATTCACTTCTTCTTAGCATCATCAAATATTCCAACTATCACACACTCTTCTAAATATCAACTTGACCTTATATCTTTCATATTGTCAAGTCAGCTAGAGCACAACTTAGAATAATTAATATTCATCTTCTCAATCCACTAGAACCAACAAACAAATAAATTAAACTCAAAATACAAAAACAATAAAATATATTGTTGGCTAACCCTACTCAGTAGACACTAACTTAGAAATAATTTTCCTATGATAACCAATTGAAACTTGATCAATACTACATAATAGCAAAGTTCCTTTGGTAATCAAATGAGCTTAATTAACACTAGTTCTATTCAAATTTTCCTTTATTAATCAAGTGAGTTCGGTTAACACTCTTCTTCAACAAACTTTCCTTTGACTTCCTAGTGAACATAGTAGATACTACCTTCTAAGGTTGGCAAACTTAGGAATGCTCAATAGACATAAAAAATTGTCTTCAATTCCTAAATGAACTTGGCACCCATTGACTAGTAATGATATGCCATTTTGTGTAACATCAAAGAAAATACACAATTAATAAATTATATCCAACAATGTCCTTCTTTGACATTGATGACAACACAACATGTGCTAACACAATGAAATTTTTGAAGCAAAAAAATATCCTTAGTTCCATTTTGATTCTCATTCATGAGAACTCCCTCTGTCAGTTTGAACTCTTTCTATCTTTAGTTTCTCCCTCAATTAGAAAACTTTTTTTTGTAACATCTTTTGCCAAGTTCATTCCCTCTCTTAGACAAGTCTTCTATTCTAATCTCCCTCTTTACTATGACAACAAACTTCTCCTTCCTTACAACTAAAATTTCTATGAGATATGACAATATAAATCTCCCTTTTTGACAACACATGCCAAAGAAATACCTCTATTAACATCAATGTATCTTAGCTATTGATTCGTTCACAATAAATTCTGGTCAATATTGTACCAACTGAATAATCTTCAGAATGCTTGGGTTGATGCATCCGTAGGTAATGGCTTGGTGAATATGTTTGCAATTTGTTCTTTTGTATTTATATTTTCCAATCTTACTTCTTTATCATGCACCAACTCTCTTAAGAAGTGATATTTTATAGCAATGTGATTTTTTTTGGTATGCATCACTACATTCTCTACTATATTGATTTCATTGGTATTATCATAATATATGACTATTAGATCCTTGATCTCTACCTTCATACCTATTAATAATTGTTTGAACCAAACAATCTTAGAGAAATTAACTACTACTGCCACATATTTTGCCTCTATTATGGATTGAGAGATACAATTTTGTTTCTTGCTTGTCCAAGACACTAGTCTTTTACTAAGAAAGGATGCTCCACCACTAGACCTCTTTTGGTCATCAATATTTCCTACCCAATCAACATCTCTAAATACTTTCATGTCCAAATTGCATCCTATTTTGTACCATAAACCATATTCTCTATGTTGATGTAAATAAGTATTTACTTATTACACTTACTTAAGTTTACTTAGGTTTATGCATTATTTAATTATTTTGCATTATTTTATGTGTGAGACACTTAGGAGTTTGTGCACTCTTGTGTTTTGTCATGATGACATCATAGGGGGTCCGCACCTCTTTTAAGGAGATGGTGTCTACAACATAGGAATCTTCTACACACATGTGACACTTTGTCATTCGTATCCATTCATCTAGAATGTTGGGTAGGGTGCTTAGTTGTCTTATCTTCTGGTTATTTCTAGAGACATTCTAGGTGCTTCTTGAGAGGCCTTTATATACAAGCACTCCTAGTGTACTCTTAATTATGACATATTGAGTACATTATCATTCTGATCATACTCTCTCTCTTTGGTCTACTATGTGTCTTTTTTTGAGTTCTTAGTTCCTAGGTGAATTTTTCACTTAGAAAAATTCTTACATGGTATCAAAGCTTGGAGACTTTCTCATCACATAGCCATTTCAAGACCACACTTGCTTCATCACCTCGGCCTGAATTCAGAGTGCTACTGAAATTGGGAGTATCTAGAGCCAGATTTGACCTTGCCATTATGTCTAGAATGCTAAATCAGTGAAAATTGACTATAAACTTTGCTACTTTTTCCCAAAGTCAACCGTGAAGCAAAAACATTTTTTGCAAATTGAAACTTGGAGGCCTCAATTTGCAATTCAAGTATGGTCATTTTTTGTGGATTTAATTGATTAATTTTAGATGTGAAATTTTATTTCTCTATTATATTTCCTGTCAAAATATTTGTGGAAATTCAAAGATAATTCTTTTAGCAGACCTAGGCAGTGACACCCCGGATCTTCCATTTGGAGGTTTATTTTATTTAATTCGTAGGGATTATATCATTAATTCTACAGATCTTATTATAATTGTGAGCCATACACTACCGACCAAGAAATCTGGTGAGAAGAATTCCCTCACTAGCCCATTGAATACTCAATTTTTTGATAGTGGGATTGCCCAATAATCCCACAATCTCTTTGAATAGGATTAGGTGGAGTGTTGTTTTTAAACATTTCCAACACCCGACCTCCCATGCATGTGGGACAAAACATTGAAGTATCTGACTTGACTGACATTCTCTGGCATGGTTTTTACCTTTCAATAGGCAAATTGAGCTTCCTAATGACCTACACTATATCTCAGTAGTTACCGACTTTTATTCAACAACACAAAAACATAAAAGATTCTGGCACTTTTTAGCATTTTTTTTACGGTGACATTCAAACAATTTTTGGTAGATATTTTGTTTCCCGTCTAGCAATAAACCACGTGGCAATTTTTCATTAGTTTTTGCCACTATACATCAACCCTCCATGCAAACCTAGTAATATTCTGCCATGTTTCCCAGTTGACACACTTTTTCCATGTCCCACATCCTAGACTGTCATGTCACCCATGGAACTAGAGAGTAGTGCCACATAATCATATAGAATATTGCCACATGCACATTTCCATATAGTACAAAATCTGAGTCAACATCCAGTCAGCTTGACATGTAACCCAGTGTTAGCAATTTTGTTGACATCATCAATTTACTATGTTAAAATTGATGGTCGTTTGACTGTTATTTTCAGGCATTTTATAACTACAGTGACAGCCATTTGACCATCAAATTTAGCATCGCAGTTTTTCCTCTGGACCCCTCTCCAAATTGCTTTTTAGTTTTGCAATCTGACTTTGTGAGCCCTTATCTTAGACATCAAAACTTTGATTTAGGTGTAATTTTTTTGGAAATTAGGTAAAATTTTGTCAATTTTTAAGTGGTTGTGTTGTTTTCTGGTTTTGGTGCACAAATTTTGTAGAAATTGCATTTTTTGGCAACTATACCTGCATTACCCTACATTTAGTAACTTCAGAAGCTCCGTACAAGCACATCTAGTCACTTTTTCAAGTTCTATTTTTTTTGAAAATGCATTTTTTTTTGTCTACTTTCCAGATCTAAAGTTAGATTCTATGGTTGTGTGGAAAAATTTCTCACTTTTAGAATTAGGCCTTCTTTGGCATTGTAAAGCTTTGATTCTTTTTCAAAATTGTTGTAAAACTAAGCTACAGTGCTTAAGTGATAGATTTAAGCCTCATCAGATAGTTGTAAAAGAAAAATTAGAAATTCCACTTTGTTCATTTTGACAAGTGGTCCATTGTAAATGCACTACTTATAAAGTGCCAAAAGCATCTTCTTTGAGGGATCTTTTGATTGAGTGAAAAGGGGGGGTTTGTACTATTTTTTTTGTGTCTCTATATTATGCTCTTTTCATTTCTACATCATGGGTTTTAAATGTCCTCCTCTAACTTCACATAACTATTCTACATGGAAAGATATTGCATGGAGTAGATTAATGGAAAAAGGATATAGTCTATATGTTTATGGTACAATTACCGAACCTACTAATGCTAAATAACTCATTGATTGACAAAGACAAGACCAATAGACTTTAGGTGTTATTAGGAGTTGTGTACATGGAGATATTCTCTTTCACATTAAAAATTGTTCAGAATCTAAAGAAGCTTGGGATAAAGTTGAGTAGTTGTATGATAAGGTGGATCAAGAAAATGGATTTTAGATTGAAGACAATCTACTTCTCTTGGATCCTAAGAATTATGACACAATTCAGGATGACATCATTAAAGTCAATGAGTATAGGGAACTTTTAAAAGATTGTGGAAATCCCATGAAGGATGATAGGTTGATTCATCACATCTTAAAGAGGCTACCTTCTGAGTATGCCAACTTGTTTCGAGTTTCAATACTCACGGGTTAACCATGGGATCTATTTACTAAAAGCCTTCCTTTGATGGATTTGTAGACATGTTATTGTTGAACAATCTCACTTGGTGGATTTTGGACTTCTCAAGTTATCTAAGACCAAAGCTTTGGTGGCCAGTGATGATCAAAAATCAAGTCAAGGGGGGAAAAGAAACAAAACCAAGAAGTAGGGGAAGTAGAAAACACAATCTAAGACACAAAAATCCTCATCTCAACAAGGCAATTCTTCAAACAAGAAAGGAAGCAATGAAAAGAAGGACAAACTCTTTTGTGTATTATGCAAAAATCAAAATCATGACGAGCATCATTGCAAGACAAAAAGAATCGATGAGTTAGAAAATCTACTCAAGAAGAACAAGATTCAAGTTCTAGGTACTTCCAAGGATACAACTCCAACCTCTTCAAAGGGTAAAGGTCAAGCACTTATGGCAAAGACAAGTTCTTCTTTGGAATGGATACTTGACTCAGGTGCCTCTTACCACATGGGTTCTTCAAAGGAATAATTTTCTTCATTGAAAAATTCAAAGGTACCACACATCTTTGTGGGAGATGATACTAAGATGGAAGTTGAAGTGAAAGGACATGTGGAAATAGAAAATGAGGAATTCAAAGATGTTCTCTATGTTCCAAATCTAAGCTCCAATCTCCTATCAGTTTACAAAATCACTCACCTTGGAGATGGTCATAAGGTTGAGTTCTTTCTAGATTTATTGATGGTGCAAAATCTCAAAGATGATTCATTGGTAGCAGTGGGAAAAGTCAATGGTGACAAGAGGTTATACATCTCCTAGTTTGTGCCTAAGATTCCTTCCCAAGCCTTGTTAACTCACTCTACTTCGCAAATCAACTTATTGTAAGGAAACTCAGGTGCGAAAATAGCTTCCTACACTAATCTCATAAGGAAAGTATGGTGCAAATCCTATTAAAAATCTTCTACACTTACAGATTCAATATCATGTAAACAACAATATAGCAGTCAACCATGCATACAGAAAATAGACAGAGAAAGAAACACATAACACAAAGATTTGCTGGTGGGGAAAAACCTTTCGATAAAACAACCCCACCCCTCCAAAACCTGCACAATGTATTATCTTCAACACAAGATTACAATACACTTGTAATGCAAGTTCAACATCAACAATAGAGGATTCTAGCAGCACCTCAGTACCTGCAAACTTTCATCTATCACACTATTGCATTACAACATGCAATACTCATTTTATGAACATCTTAAGACCCAACAAAATGCCCACAAAGGAGTTGGGCATTTTTCATGGCTCAACCACCAAGAAACATGCACAATGCTACATGTACATCCAATACCAAGAAAAGGGCATCCATCCCTTGAATAGGCAATGACAACTTGTCATAGAATCTGCCAAAAATAGCGGTCACAAGAGAACTGTAAGGGAATCCGTCAAACCAACCTATTTTTGGCATATTCTCTTGCACACACCAACCACTCATTCTTGGGCACCCAAATAGGCCTCATGTCATAAGATGCTCTTACACCTGTCATAGCTTATTCCTTAAATAGCTCTTACATGTCATAGGAATCCATCATAACCATTTCAGCCATGATCTCCTTCACACACTTCAAGATGCCGACACATGGAAGTGATCAACATGCCAACTAGACATGTACACTCACATTTACATATTATTTGAAAAAATAAATTTTACAAAACAAATAATAATAAGAATAGGAATTATACAAGGTTGAGACACCTTATTCCTAACATTCTCCCACTTGTCAAACACCTTGTAAGAGCAACAGGAACATAATAGGAACTAACTGTTATAGGCCGAAAGGCCCATAGACTCTGAACACCATCTGAAGTTCTCAGTGCCCACTGGTTTCATTAATGCATCTGCAACATTCTTTGTAGTATCTACCTTATCCAAATTTACCTTTCCATCTTCTACCATATCTCTTACAAAGTGAAACTGCACATCAATGTGCTTCGTTCTGGCATGGAAAGTTGGATTCTTTGCAAGGCAAATAGCACTCTAACTGTCACACAAAATAGTAATATGTTCTGCATCAACACCAACATCAAAACATAATCTCTTAAGCCAAATGGCTTTCTTACAAGCATGAGTAGTAGCCATATACTCAATTTCTGTAGTGGACAAAGCAACCACAGGTTATCGCTTAATCATCCAACTGATGGCACCACAAAACATAGTGAACACATAACCACTGGTGGATCTCCTGTGATCAATATCACCTGCCCAATTTGAATCCACAAACCCATGAATACAAACTGAATGCAGAGACCTAGAAGAGTTACCATGATAACATATGGAGTAATCTGATGTACCCCTCAAATATCTGAATACTTGCTTAACTACATCCCAATGTATCCATCCAGGATTAGCCATAAATCGACTTAGGACTCCCACTACTTGGGCAATGTCTAGTCTAGTACAGACCATAGCATACATAAGACTGCCAACTACACTAGCATAAGGTACTCTACTCATGTCCTCCACCTCACTAGGAGATTTTGGACAATCATCTATAGATATCTTTGTTCCCATAGAAATAGGAACACATAGTGGTCTACAACCTGCCATGCTGAAACTGTCCAACACAGACTTCACATACTTACTCTGACTCAACCAAATTTTCATGTTAGACCTGTCTCTACTAATTTCCATACCAAAGATGTACCTAGCTGCCCCAAGATCTTTCATCTCAAACTGTGTTGACAACTAAGATTTAAAATCAGAAATCATACGCTTACCCTTTTCAAATAGCAACATATCATCAACATATAATGCAACAATAAGAAGGAAATCATTTTCAACTCTGAAATAAACAGAATGAGCTGATTTCAATCTTACAAATCCAATTGATAACACAAAGGCATCAAACTTAAGGTACCACATCCTAAGAGATTGCTTCAAACCATATAGAGATTTCTTCAATCTGGAAACAAAGGATTCTTTACCTTTAACAATGTAGTGCTCAGGCTGTGACATATAAATCTCTTCCTCCAAATCACCATGAAGGAAAGTTGTCTTCACATCCATCTGTTCTATCTCTAAATCATATGATATAGCAAGAGATAACATAAATCTAATGGATGTCAACTTTGCAACAGGAGAGAATATTTCACCATAATCTATTCCCCCTACCTGTGAATACCCCTTTGCAACCAATCTAGCTTTGTACCTCTCAACACTGCCATCTGCACAGAATTTCTTCTTGAACACCCATTTACAGCCAACAGATTTTCTCCCTTTAGGCAAAGGTACAAGATTCCAAGTTTTTTTTTTCTCTAATGAAGCCATCTAATCATCCATAGCCTCAATCTAGGAACCTACATCTTCCATGCCCAAAGCCTCTTTCACAAATCTAGGCTCATCATTGTTAGTAATCAAAGCAAAAGAACAACTGGAATCTAACATAGAATAACCAAACCTTTCTAGTTGCTTTTTTTCTCTCATGTATCTCCTCAAGGGCTGAGGTTGAGGTTGTTCTTCCTCTTCTTCTAAAACTACCAGAGCTACTAGAGCTCTTTTCATCATTAAACCCAAGATGGTCTCTCTGTTTAGTCTTCTCAGGGTTAGGAGGCAACTGAAAAACATCTTTTTTCTTTCCTTTTTCATCTAGTTGTAGCACAATAGGAGAAGATGTTAGCTCTCTAAAAATAACATTTCTGCTATACAACACCTTACTAGTCATAGGATCCCAAAGCTTGTATCCTTTCACACCAGCACTATACCCGATGAAAATACATTTAACAACTTTGTTTTCCAACTTAGATCTTTTCTCCTTTGGAACATATGCATAAGCTTCACAACCAAAAACATGAAGATGTCTAATTGAAGGCTTCTTACCATACCACACTTCCATAGGTGTCTTACCAACAAGAGCTGATGTAGGAGATCTGTTAACCAGATAGCAAGCAATGGCCATAGCTTCGGCCCAAAAATTTTGTTCTAAACCAGCTCCACTAAGCATACTCCTAGCCTTCTCCATCAGTGTCCTATTCATTATCTCTACAACTCTATTTTGCTCTAAGGTATAAGGAGTTGTCTTATTCCTCTTGATACCTTGTTCTTTACAGAACTGTTCAAACTCTGCTGAGCAAAACTCACCACCATTTTCATTTCTCACATACTTAATCTTCTTACTAGTCTAATTCTCTACAAGGGCTTTAAATTCCTTGAATCGACTAAAGACTTGTGTCTTAATTTTAAGGAAATAAATCCATGTCCTTCTACTGTAATCATCTATGAAAGATACAAAAAATACAGACTTGGAGATCAAAGGAACTTTTACAGGACCAAATACATCAGAATGAATAAGATCCAAAACATCAAAAGATTTGTGAGGACTAGAGTAAAACTGAACACGATTGTGTTTACCATATACAAAGTGTTCACAGAAGTCAAACTCGAGATTGCAATCATTTAACCCCTCAACGAGATTTTTGTTTTCCAGGGTTCTGAGACACTTCTCACCAATGTAGCCAAATCTCATATGCCACAACATTGTCTTTTCTGCAGGAAGCTTTCCTTCCAAAGTGTTTGCATTTCCATTGGAACCAATAACCACAGAATTCTTCATTGCTCATTCAGATGGTGAGGATGAAGAACTGTTACATAGAGGAATACATGCATCTAGCTGAAACAAAGTACCTCTCCTAGTACCCTTAGCAAGCACCATCGATCCTCTAATCGTCTTACATCCTTCTTCCAAAAAAACAACTTGCACACCTACATCATTCAGCATACTTACAGATAATAGGTTTCGTGCTAGACCTGGAATGTACATAACTCCATTGATTCCCTTTACTCATCCATCAAGAAATTTGATAGTGACCCTTCCATGTCCAACTATCTTTAGGTGAGAATCATCACCCAAGTACACCTTTCCACCATCAAACTCTTCATATCTTGAGAACCAATTTTGATGAGAGGTCATGTGAAAAGATGCACCCAAGTCAACCAACCACACATCATCAGATGCATGGGCTGCCAAAGCTATGATGAATGCATCGCCATCTTCTTGAGATTTTTTAGAACTAGAATTTGAGTCTTTCTTCTTCTTCTTAGGCTCTTTACAGTCTTTACGGAAGTGCCCAGTCTTTTCATAGTTCCAACATTTTTCCTTGGACTTATTTGAAGTCTTTGACTTCCCACGGGATTTGGATCTACCCTTATTGTCAGACTTATTGTCATTTTTCTTTCCTCTTTTCGTGGATCTCCCACAAATAGCAAGGGCTTCATTTTCTGAAATAGAAGCCTTTCTCTGCATCTACTCTGATAGTAGTGAAGACACCACATCATCCATTTTGAAGGTGACTAATGTGCTTCCGAGAGCCATCAAAAGATGGTCCCGTGAATCCAGTAAAGAACACAAAAGTGTGTAGCAACAATCCTCCTCCTTTAACTTGACACTAGCTGATGTCAACTGTGCAACCAGCAGATTAAATGCATTTAAATGATCTGTTAAGGATCCACCTTCCTCCATTTGCAGAGAATACATCTTCTTCCTTAGGAAAAACTTGTTCACTAGAGATTTGGCCCGATACACGGCCCCAAGTCTTTCCCACAAACTATATGCGGTTTTCTCATCTAGAACATTTAGAAGGACTGCATCGGTTAAACAAAGTCTTATGAGACCCTTAGCTTTATGATCTTTGATATCCCAATCTACTTGAGTTATAGTTGTTGGTCTTGTAGTGCTTGTAGTCGCTTCCCATAGGTCACGATCTTCCAACATGTCTTCCATCTTGAGTTTCCACAACTCGAAATTAGTGCCATTAAATTTCTCCACCTCCATTCTTCCATATGATGAACTCGCCATCTCAATCTGCAAATAAGATTTAGGATACTCTACATAAGACTCCCACTCAACTTGAGATTAGCTCAAAAAACCCTACCCAACAACTAGGATCAAAAGTTGATCAAGCTCTGATAACACTTGTAAGGAAACTCAGGTGCAGAAACAACTTCCTACACTAATCTCATAAGGAAAGTATGGTGCAAATCTTATTAAAAATCTTCTACACTTACATATTCAATATCATGTAAAAAACAATATATCAGCCAACCATGCATACAGAAAATAGACAGAGAAAGAAACACATAACACAAAGATTTGCTAGTGGGGAAAAACCATTTGGTAAAACAACCCCACCCCTCCAGAACTTGCACAATGTTTTATCTTCAACACAAGATTACAATACACTTGCAATGCAAGTTCAACATCAACGATAGAATATTCCAGTAGCACCTCAGTACCTGCAAACTTTCATCTATCACACTATGGCATTACAACATGCAATACTCATTTTATGAACATCTTAAGACCCAACAAAATGCCCACAAAGGAGTTGGGCATTTTTCATGACTCAACCACCAAGAAACATACACAATTCCACATGTACATCCAATACCAAGAAAAGGGCATCCATCCCTTGAATAGGCAATGACAACTTGTCATAGAATCTACCAAAAATAGTGGTCACAAGAGAAGTGTAAGGGAATCCGTCATACCAACCTATTTTTGGCATATTCTCTTACACACACCAGCCACTCATTCTTGGGCACCCAAATAGGCCTCATGTCATAAGATGCTCTTACACCTGTCATAGCTTATTCCTTAAATAGCTCTTACATGTCATAGGAATCTGTCATAACCATTTCAGCCATGATCTCCTTCACACACTTCAAGATGCCGACACATGTAAGTGATCAAATGCCAACTAGACATGTACACTCACATTTACATATTATTTGCAAAAATACATTTTACAAAACAAATAATAATAAGAATAGGAATTATACAAGGTTGAGACACCTTATTCCTAATACTTATGGCATGAGCGATTTGGTCAACTTGACTTCCACTCTCTTCTACAACTTTGCTCAAAATGCATGGTCAAAGTTCTACCTAGTATCAGGGCTTCTAAGGGAGAATGTTCATCATGTTTAGTGAATATGAATCTCAAGGAGAAGTATGATAAAGGGAACTCTTCTCGTGCTCTAGTTGTTCTTTAGCTAGTTCACATGGTATTAGCAGGACCTTTTGCAGTGACTTTAGTTAGCCAAGGTTGCTACGTACTCATATTTGTTGATGACTTTTTGAGATTCACTTGGGTCTTCTTCCTTAATCATAAGAAAGAATTGGTTCATAAGCTTCATGACTTCAAGACTCATGTTGAACATAACTCAAGGAAAGCCATCAAGGTACTAAGGGTGGACAATGAGAATATATATGTTGACAGAAGACTTAAGAACTTTTGTAGAATTGAGGGCATTGATCTTTAGAACTCACCAACATTCAGTCCACATAAGACAGATGTTGTAGCTATGAGATTGGGACTCTCAAAACCATGGCAAGTTTCATGATAAAGGCCAATTCTCTTGATCCTACATTAGAATTTGAAGCCATTAGCAGTGCTACTCACATACTTAACAAGTCTCATCATCCAACCTTAGATGGAAAGACTCCTTTTGAGGCATGGTGTGGTAGAAAACTGATTGTGAGTCACTTTAGAGTCTTTGGTTCTCTAGCATGGGCAAACCTATCTTCCAGGAGTTGCAAGGCACCAGAACCTAGGCCTTGTACCTTCATCATATATGAAGACAATGTGAAGGCTTATAGACTGATAGATCCAGATACACATGAGATCTTTGTGGAGAAGGATGTTCATTTTGAGGAAAGTTCTCGTAGCTTGTCCTCTAATCCTCTCCACACATCATACATAGTGGAAACTAATAGTGACACAAGTGATAGTGCTTCAATAGGTTTAGACACGTGGGGTTCTATTGACAATTGCAGTGAGAGGTCACATCAGTCCAATCCACATGCTTATATTGCCATAGTGAAAGGTCCAACCCATCATGGTACATCTCATCTTCCAGCTCTAGCTTCAATTGACTTGGGAGATAGACTTGAGGACTTACATCTTCTCATTGATGAAAGTGATCCTTCTACAGTTGTTGCAAGGGCTCACTTTGACCCTCATGTCCATTCTCTACATGATCAATCTAGATAGGTTGGCATGATTATGGATCCTTATGAACAACAATTAGTGGAGGTCTCTTTGTTAGTAGAGGAGATAGATGGTTTAGTGGAACAGGTTCAACAGACATCCTTGCCAGATCTGCATTCATTCTTTTCATCATAGTTGGAAGGGGTGAACTTCAACATTAGTACAGAGATACTTGAGTAGGTTTCAGGGCCACCATACATCTTCAGGAGTGTGCCTTTGCCATTGTTTCTTCCTAAGGGGAGGAACACATTTTTGCATTCATGGACTAGCTTCTTCATCAGAGCAACTTTCACTTGTTGGCATTCTTCCTTTTGGGGGGGAACCTATTTTGTCTCTCTTCCTTCTCTTGTCCTCTTATCTATATACTATATGTATGTCGTAATGGCAGGGTCTTGATTACTCCATCTATTGATGCATCCTTATTTATCTCTTTTTGAGGGAGGGATTTTCCCATGATATTTTCCCTCTTTTTGCACTTTATGGGAGATTTACATTTTCATTATGTACATGGGTACCTAAGATGGCCTAGTAGCCAGGACCCATTATGCATCTTCATCCTAGTTTATAAGCTTAAGGACATTCCCCTAAGTTGCACTTAAGGTGGGGTGTTGGTGCAAATAAGTATTTACTTATTACACTGGGCATTCCCCTAAGTTGCAGTTAAGGTGGGGTTATTGGTGTAAATAAGTATTTACTTATTACACTTACTTAAGTTTACTTAGGTTTATGCATTATTTAATTATTTTGCATTATTTTATGTGTGAGACACTTAGAAGTTTGTGCACTCTTGTGTGTTGTCATGATGACATCACAAGGGGTCTGCATTGCTTTTAAGCACATGGTGTCTACAACATAGGAATCTTCTACACACATGTGACACTTTGTCATTCTTATCCATTCATCTAGAATGTTTGATAGGGTGCTTAGTTGTATTATCTTCTAGTTGTCTCTAGAGACCTTCTAGGTGCTTCCTAGGAGGCCTTTATATATAGGCACTCCTAGTGTACTCTTAATTATGACATATTGAGTACATTATCATTCTGATCATACTCTCTCTCTTTAGTCTACTATGTGATTGTGTTTGATTTCTTAGTTCCTGGGTGAATTTTTCCCTCAGGAAAATTCTTACACTCTAGTACCTTCTAGATATATCATGATTATTTTGACTACCATCACATGATTTTCTTTGAGATTTGATGAGAATCTTGTCACCATACTCATTGCTAATGCAATATGAAGCTTTATGTGTACTACATACTATACTTTTCTAATCATTGATCTATAAATTGTCTAATCTACCTCTTTGGAATCATCATTTTTAGAAAGCTTATGTCCAGTACACATAGGGGTTCCAATTGGTCTTGAATCTCCTATTCCAAATTTCTCTAGAACTTCCTTGATATATTTATATTGACTAATGTAGATAACATCTTTCTTTTGCTGAATCTATAGTCCAATAAAGAATTTTTTCTCACCAAACATAGACATTTCAAATTATTTACTCATTTCTTCTAAACATGCCTTCCACAAGTCATCATTTCTTGTGAACAAAGTATTAGAAACAAATATTTCTACCAACATAATCTTCTTGTATGATCCTTATTTGATGTATAGACTACTATTATCATTTTTTCTTTGAAAACCAATTGATATCAAGTAATTATGAAGTATTTCATACCAAGCTTTGGGAGCTTGCTTGAGTCCATATAATGCCTTGTGTAATTTGCATACCATGTCATTTTTGCTAGGATCTACAAAAACTTTAGGCTTTTGAATTTAAACTTCCTCATCAAGAATTCCATTCAAGAATGCAAATTTTACATTCATTTGATAAACTTTAAATCCTCTATATGCTACATATGCTAGTAAAGTTCTAACACCTCCTAATCTTGCAACAAGAGAAAAAGTTTCACCATAATCAATATCATCTTCTTGAGAATACTAGGGGCTGATACATGTCTTTCAATTCATTTTTCAATGTAAAATTCATTGAACTCATTGGATATGAATTCACCACCTTTTTTTGATCTCAAACATTTCAATCTTTTTCCAGTTTCTTTTTCTACTCTTGCCAAGTACCACTTGAATTTTTGAAAGGCTTTTGATTTTTCTTTTAGATACATTACATCCATCATTCTAGAATATTCATCAACCAAAAAGAATGGAAAAAATTTCACCACTGTAACTCTCTATTCCAATAGGTCAACATAAGTTTGTATGAACAAGCTCAGGTACTTCTTTAGAATAATATCTTCTTCTTTTTTCAAAACTAGTGTTTCCCTTCTTACCAATTTGGCAATTTTTTCATAAACCCATATCAAGTTTCTTCAAACTAGGAATATCTCTTACACTTCTATGTTTACTTATCTTAACTAGATTATCAAAGTTTACATGATGTAGTCTTTTGTACCATAGCTAGTTTTCATCTACTTGAGCAATAAAATATGAACATTCACTGAGATCAAGATAGAATAGGTTATCTTTTGTTTGCTTTCCAAATCCAACAAGATTCCCTTTTTCATCCAATAGTTTGGCCATCACATTCATGAATTCTACCTTGAATCCTATGTTATTCAACTATGTCACACTTAGTAGATTATTCTTTATTCCTTCAACCCAATAAGAATTATCACATATGAGTTGATTAGTTAAATAGATACATCCTCTTCCTTTTATGTTACAAGGTTCATTAATTCCAAATCTTACATAACCACCATCATAATATTCCATGTGTTCAAACATTGATTTATCTCTACTCATATGATGAAAGCAACTACTATCAATAATCCATGTATTATTTTTGCTAAAATTAGAGATTAGTGCCATCTTATTTCCTTCATCATTTGATTCATCTTTTACAACAATATATACTATTCCATCTTCACTATTGTTAGAATCATTAGCTATAAAACAAGATTTCTTACAGTTATCCTTGTAGTCCTTGTAGTTTTTGAATTCCTTCTTTCTTTTGTACTTTTTACTTTTCTTTTTGTCTTTATTTTCTTTGTTTGGGCACCTAGCAAAAATGTGACCAATTTCTTCACAAGAAAAACAAATTAGAGGAATCTTACCTTTGTACTTTCTTGTATTTTGGAATATTTCCTTGCAAGTAAGGCTTAAACAACTTCAAGATCAATGTCAAAAATTCCTTCTATCTCTTCTTCACTTCTAGATTCATTAGTCTTTGATTTATTTTCCTTTTCTTTGAGTGAGAGTTTGGATTCAAATGAAAACTCAATATTTTTGGAACTAGGAACATAGTTATCATAGTTACCAAACTCAAAAGTTGTCAGTCTTCAATATTTTTGGAACTAGGAACATAGTTATCATAGTTATCCAACTCAAAAGTTTTCAATCTTCCAACTAGAGCATCAAAATTTACTTTTTTATTTTGATCACATCTCATCTCCTAAATAGTAGACACTCTAATTACATAAATAGGAACAAGAGTGCTATGTACTTTGCTTACAACTATTTTTTCATCAATGTCTCCTCCAGATAATTTGATTGTGCTCACACTTTCTTTGGTTCTTCCCACATATTTTACAATGTTTTCATCTTCTATAATTTTCATCTAATCAAATTGGCCTCTAAGTCTTTCTTATTTAGCTCTTCTTAAATTTCCTTCTCCTCGATAAATGTAGTTCAATTTTCTGCAAATTTCATGAGCTTTTTTTCTATCTTTTACTTCATCAAATTCAACATAACTAATAGCAAATGCAATATCATTCATCATGATGTTATGATTCTTCTTTTTGAAAATATCTTCAAATAATAATATTCTAGTGGGAGTCTTGTATTCAGAATCAAGATAGTTACTACCTAAATCACTGATGGTTTCTAGATGCAACCTCATAAGTCTTTGCAATGTTCCAAAGTTGTCTCTATTCAGCTTGAGAATCTCTCTTTTGTATGACATCTTGATATTCAGATTAGGTCTTTAAAACCTTCTCTACAAGAACCAAAGTAGCTCTAATACCAATTGTTGGAAATATAAGAGGACTAACTGAGAGGGGAGGGGTGAATCAATTACTACAATAATAAATTCTAGATCCCTTAGATGTCAATACAAAATAATCCTATCAAAATGTAATTCTGCTAATGTTCAAAAAACAAGGAAATGTTGTAACTCGACAAACAATGTAATTTTTTGACAAAAAATTAACATGAAAAACTTTAATGTAATCTATGATTATCATTACTTTAACTTAGTTTCAAACATATAAAAGAAATAACATGAATACATTTGACACCAAGATTTAACATGGAAACCCAATTTGGGAAAAACCACCAATTGTAAGTAGTTATTATTTTTCACTCTTCTTAAGTGAGCCTTATTAGGAGCCAACCCTAGTAAATTTTACAAAACACACTATTAGTTTAACCCTATTATAGAATTTAATCACCTAGTTTGGTATGGCCTTCTT